>CM044321.1:27965000-30365000 GCA_024291935.2 Okapia johnstoni | reverse complement strand
CCCAGGAAATCCACTGGACAGAGGAACCAGGACAGTCCATGGGGTCACAAAGAGTCGGACATGACTGAGCATGCACACAGATGGCAGAACTGGTAGTAACTAATTGGGCACAGTGAGACTTTCAGCTCAAGTATTTTGAAGACCTTCTATAAATAAAGAGCAGTCCTACACCAGAATAGACTGAATTGAATGGTGGGTTGCCTCCTAGTGAAGGTTTTATAAGAGTAGGTAAGTAACTGACCATTGAAGCAACCATTTTTTTTTTTTAATCATGTGAAAGACATGTGACTAGAGCATTATACTTACATGGTCTTATAATGAAGGACTGTTATTTCCCAAAGGGGTGTGTGTGTGTGTGTGTGTGTTTTCAGATGAGGAGAAAGAAGGATGAAAGGTAAAATAATTTGCTCAAGGAAACACTAGAACTAGTAAATGGTGGTTGGGGATTTGAAACCAGGCAGTCTGACTCTTAATCAGTATACCGTATTGTTCACGAGGCCACTGGTCAGTAAATCGTGGTGAAAGATTTAGAAATCAGGAAGGGAATGGGCTGTCAGTCTTCATTCCATCTAAAGCTGTGAGATTAGCTGCCTTCTGTTTCTGACAAGTCCTGCACACATAAGAGGTTCTGTCTTGTGATGTTAGTGCCTGGAAAACTCATGATCCAATATTATTTAAGCTACAGCCTTTATCCACTGAGCAACCTGGGAAGCCCTTTGATGAGGACACTTTCTAGTTAATGTTTTAGACTTGTAAGGACTGAAGCACCATGATTCATAACTAGATTTAAATTTGAAAGCTGGAAGGGATTTACAGAAAGGAAGGGCAGTTGTCACCAACCTTGTAACAAAGTTTGATTCTGGCATTCTTTTTCGTTTTAAAGTCTCTCGTTCTACCTGAGGAAGGAGAAAATAAACAAGCATTTTTGCCTTTACTTCTTGAGTGCTGTTTTTTGATCAACTTGGAATTTTACCCCGTTGCCTGTAAAAATATTGTCCATCTATCAGTAACATCAGACGTAGTTGACCACACCTTGCTTCTTGCAACATTTTCTGCAATTGCCTTCTGGGTTTTTCTCCCATTTTACTTGATATTTCTGGTTTTCCTTTGTAGACTCCTAATTCGTTGAGTAAATATTAGACTGTCCTGGGGTTCATTCATCTTTCCATGTCATCTCTTCTTTGTCTACACCCTCTCCCTTGCGGGTGTTATCGGATCCATAGCTTTGTACACCTTCTGTGTGCTGATAGCCTCCACATACATATTCTTGACCCTGACATTATCTCTAACACCCACCTCATACATGTATGTGTATATACACAGACACACATGCACACACTCACACACACTCAAGATTTCCAGTTGTAGGTCAAATAGGTACATCATACTTGGTTCAAAACAAAATTCTCAGTTTCTCTCCCTCCCAACCACTGCCTTCCATCCCCCCAATGTTTCCCATTTTAGTAAATGACACCACTGGTCACCCGCTTGCTCAGGTTCCCAACTTCAGAGTCATTGTTGATACTCATTTTGATCACACCCCACATCCAGGCTGTCAAGAAATCCAAGTGGCTCATATCCTCAAATACACCCAGAATCTGACCACCTCTTACTGTATCCATCATTGCCTGCTTTTTCCAAAGTAACAGCCAGGTTCCTCCTGAAAATTGGGAACCAGAGATTTTTGTTATTCAACTCTTCCCTCTCTGCCCTCCATAGTAGATACCGTTATGTTGAGAACAAAATCTGAATTTTTAACCCATGTTCTCCGGGGCCCCACAAGACCTATCCCCTTTTTGCCTATCTCATCTCTGCTCCCACTCTCCATCTTGCTTGCCGTGCTCCAGTCATCCTGGCTTTCCTGCTATTCCTCAAATGTGCAGAGGTTTGTATTATAGGACATTTGCATTGCTGTTCCTTCTGCATGAGTATATTTCCCTCACCTAAATCTCAGTTTAGATGATACCACCTCCTCCTCATCTCCCTCTCTATACACTAATCACACTTGTAGACTCCATACTCTTATACTTCATAGCACTTGTCATCACTTGCTGTTATATGATATATATTTTTGACTTGACTGTTACTCCTACAAGAATATGAGTATTTTATTTAGTGTAGGCAGTCAATAAATGGAAAAATAAATGGATGAATGAACAAGTGTCTTAATTCTTTCTGTGTGATATTTTCTAACTTTGATATAACTGGTTTTTTGGCAGTACTTCACTCAATAAGACAAGTTGATTTTATTATATTAAGTTTTTTTTTGGTTTTGTTTTTCTTTTTTAAGTTCAGTTCTTGATTGAGCAAGTTCAAAGCATGTTTTTAAAATGCAAGTTTCAACCATGAGAAATTGAGTTTGCTCAACCAATTGTAAAGATGCCCAAAGGTAAGCAAGTATCGTAAGGTAATAAACATCCTAGAAAATTGTCAGGTGAGCCTCCTCAGCTGAATATTCTGCCCTAGGGACAATGTGTCATCATGAAATTATGGGTACTGGTCATGAAAAAGTCTTACAACTCCCTGACTGGTGTCCTCTCGCTTGGGCATGGACTGTCTGCAGGAACTAACTGGAGACAGGCTGAAAATAGCTTTACCGTGTTTGGAAACAAGAGAAAATAATTACAAATTTGAGAATAAAAACACTTCTCCTTTCTGCCCAGTTTCAAATGTCAATCTGCTTCATACTTTCCAAGCACTGCACTTAATACCAATTTTTTAGGAATCACTCTGCAATGGCACATAAAGTTGAGGAGTGCAGGCTTCCAAAGAACTGCATTCAAACATGAGGGCAAAAGGGAAGCTGAAATTTTGTTTGTTGTATGCAAACTGACTTTCTCTTAATGTACTTAAAAAAATTACTCCTCCTAGCTGTTATATGAATTCAGTGCTAGTACTTTATTTTATAAATATGATTTTGATAATTGTTTCAAGTGGACAGCATGATAATTCGACCTTTGTATACACTACAAAGTGATTACCACAAGTCTAGTGACAAGCTGTTAAATATAATTTTTTTTTCAGATGAGAAAAGAGTGACTCAAAGAAGTTAAGTTTCTTTCCCAGCACTTCTGGGACTGATAGAACCAGTGTTTGAAGTTAGATTTTTCTAACAGAAAAACCTGTTTCATTCTTCCCCTGTTTCTCTGCCTCTTTTGTAGTTGGCCCTAATGTTATGGCATGTACATGCTGTTGTACTGTTCTGTATGTCTGCCTCTGCCTTGTGTTTTTCTTATTTCACAATTAAAAAGCATGAGAAAGTGCTCAGACTTAATATAAATGTAGTGTGAATTAACACTAAGATGTGAATAGGTACTGTTGAATAACTTCCTGTGTTGAGATGAGATGGACTTAGAGACAGTGTGTGTATGCATGCGCCTGTATGTATTGAGGAAGGGGGACACAGGGGCACTGACTAGCGGTGCTTCCTGGAGCTCATCCTGCAGGTAAGAGACAGTTCCAGGGCAGCATGGGGACAAATGCCTGCGTGTTGTACAGCATATCTCCGGGGAGATAGGAGAACAATTTGGAAGCTCTTAGAGAAGGTCCTTGAGTTGGGCCAGAGAGACGATGGGTGGAACATGGTGTACAGGGGAGTTAAGTTGGGTTGCACTGGCTCTGGAGAAGGCAATGGCACACCATTCCAGTACTCTTGCCTGGAAAATCCCATGGACGGAGGGGCCTGGTGGGCTGCAGTCCATGGGGTCGCTAAGAGTCGGACACAACTGAGAGACTTCACTTTCACTTTTTCCTTTCATGCACTGGAGAAGGAAATGGCAACCCACTCCAGTGTTCTTGCATGGAGAATCCCAGGCACGGAGAAGCCTGGTGGGCTGCCATCTATGGGGTCTCACAGAGTCGGACACGACTGAAGCGACTTAGCAGCAGCAACAGTGGCTCTGGCATGGGCAAGGTCCCCTTGGTTTGTTCTGTTGGCAGGACAGTGAAGCTTGTAGTCTACTTAGCATGGAAGGTGCTTATTTGAATGTAGTGAGAATGTCAAGCCCAAACTGTGGATAAAGAATTAACATTTTGTAGTATAAATGCCACAGAATTTAATATAAATATAATAAATTTATTTATATAAATACAAATAAATTTATTTATATAAATACAAATAAATTTATTTATATAAATACAAATAAATTTATTTATATAAATATAAATAAATTTATTTATATAAATATAAATTCTGTCCCCCGGGTTCCAAATGATGTTGGAACCCAGGGGACAGAATGGGACCAGAAGCAGGGAATGACCATATCACCTAGAAGATCAAGGTGTGTATCCTGGCAGTAAATGTCTTCTGTTCAGAGGAAAGGAAGAGGAAAGAGAGATTGTGGTCAGAATGCTGGGGAGAAAACCAGGAGTGTGTTAGGCATCCTAAGGGAAGTGTTGGTTCCATGAAAGATAGAAAGGAAGTGTCCCCTACCCCCACTTACGTATACCAGAAGTGTTCACACTAGGAAGTACAGCAGGGCAGCAGGGCTGAAGGCATCATCATGGTCTCCCCATGTCCTTGTTATTATTTTTCTGAAACAGTGGTAAAGAATCTGCCTGCCAATGCAGGAGATGTAGGAGACACAGGTTTGATCCTTGGGTCGGGAAGATGCCCTGGAGAAAGGAATGGCTACTTACTCCAGTATTATTGCCTGGAGAATTCCATGAGCAAAGGAGCCCGGTGGGCTACAATCCATCGGGTCACAAAGAGTCAGACATGACTGAGCAACTAACACTGTTATGCAAAGAAGTTCTGTCTGTGAAAGAGAGTAGTATCCTCTCATGTGGCATTTGTGTTTTATTTGATTGTAAGACTATGCCCTCCCCATTCATTTAGATGGACTTAAATGTCACAAAAGTTTAAATTTCATGAAACCTATTTGTCTCCCCAGAAGAAATATCCTAGAAGTTCTTCCTTTAGTTGTATATGAAATTAATTGCTAACAATTCATAATTAGATTGGTGGTTGTTCACTTTTTACCGAAACTGTATGAAAATTATCTCCATACTCGAGTGCTTAGAACTGACACCATTTTAACAGTTGACAAAGTAAAATTGCATTTTCCTCTCGTGACACCATATTTTAGAGGGTAGTTTGCAGGTTATCCAGAGTGTTGGTGGGCTACAGCCCATGGGGTCACAAAGAGTTGGATGCAACTGACTGTGCACACATACATGCATATCTGTATATAGTTAAAAATTAGATTAATTGATATCTTTTTTTTTATTTTTCCTAGAATGGCTAATTTTTGCAGGTGTGTGTGTGCACGTGAGCACATGGATGCCTGTGTGTGTGAATCCCACAATGCATTTAGATAACTTGCTGTGTATTCTGACCTTTGATTTTCAAATTTGAGTCTTTATTAAGTCCCTTCTATAGTGTTCTTAAGCTGTGATAAAAATCCTTTCGTTTATAAGGACTTGAAGTTAGAATGAGCAAATGCTTTACAAGTAATGAGTTGTGGGTTTTGTGTGTGTGTGTGTGTGTGTGTGTGTGTGTGTGTGTGTGTGTGTGTGTGTGTTTTACCTTTTATTTTGGGCTGTGCTGCACAGCCCGTGGGATCCAAGTTCCCCACCCAGGGATTGAACCCAGGCCCTCGGCAGTGAAAGTGCGGAGTCCTAGCCACTGGACCACAGGGAATTCCCTAAATTCTGTTTCTTGATGATACTCTCTCAACTTTTCCTTTCTAGGGACTCTGTACATTTTAGCACTTCTTTGCTTCTGATTCTTTCCTGTCAGTGGACTTACAGTATAAATCTAAGGCTAATCAACTTGCCTGAGACCTTTTAAGTTTAAGAAAGAGAATTCTATATTAATTGTGCTGTTGAAGACACTGCCCTGTGTTCTGTTCTCACTGCTGGTTTGTGTTCAGCTTCTAGTTTCGGATCAGAGAGTAGGTTATGTAGATTACATGCATTAAGCTTCTTTTCATATAAATTGTTTTTTCAAGTCTCTATACATTAAGTGGGAGTGGGGTAGGGGGCAGTGCAAGCTCAGTTATGCTCGACTCTTTGCGACCCCATAGACTGTAGCTCTCCAGGCTCCTCTGTCCATGGAACTGTCCAGGCAAGGATACTGCAGTGGGTTGCTATTTCCTACTCCAAGGAATCTTCCCAACCCAGGGATAGAACTCGCGTCTCTTGCATCTCCTGCATTGGCAGGCAGGTGCTTTATCATTGGCACCACCTCTATACGTTACTGTTATTTCAATTATTCTTTGTTCTTCATTCATCTTTTTAATCCTTCAAGTTACTTTTTATGTTTTGTGTGTGTGTCTTTGAGTCATGTCATTAATTTTGCTTTTCTGCTGTATTCAATTGTAAGATCCTTCCAATAAAGACATTTTTTTGATGTCTTCCTAAAAACGAGCCTAATGAGCTATTTTAGAAAAGAGAAGCTTTTATAGTTTCCATGAAGAAAGGAAATGCATTTTAGGTGTTATATTCAAATGATAACTTTATGCAACTGATTGTTTTTAAGCCAATTTGCAAACATTTTTAGACTTGGAAAATGCTTGTAAGTCCTGAAAGGTATCACTTGCCAAATAGCTGATACTTTTGAAATTTGGCCTTAGTTCTGGTAAAAGAATGTGGTTGACAACCACACTGTAATTTACAGTAATCCTTTTTGTGTAAGGAAATGAATCTTCTTGGCCTAATAAACTCCAGATGAGTTTCTGGCTTCTTGATTATTACCAAGTTATTTAAAATTAAGGTTTCATCATACAGTTTAGGTACAGCCACCCTCTCTGTGCTTGTAGTGGCTAATGTGATGTTAAATTCATGCAACTGGAGCATTTAGGGGGAAAATTACGTTTGGGTGGGTCATTTTGGAGCCCAAGTTTATGATGTGCCTTAAGGAGATCATGTGGAAGACCCATAGGAAGTTCTGCTAGGGTCATAAAACAGAATTTTCTTGGAAACTCACCTGAATATTTCTACTTTTTATTGGTTACCTTTATCTGTAGAAGGGTCTAAAAATGTAGATGGACACATAACTGCTTCCAACAGTTTGGGGGTTTCATTACCAAGGAAGAAGAGATTGACAGTGAAATCTCTGTCAGACTCATTTTCTGATTGTTTCCTTCTTGCATTGTTTTGCTTTATTCTGGCTGTGGTCGAATGTCCTAATCTCTGAAGATGTCATATCATAGCTTTATCCCCCTACGCCCTGCATTATCCGCTTCTTACAGTTTTCCCGTTCGGTTTTGTGCTCAGATGCTCAGTCGTGTCTGACTCTGCGACCACATGGACTGTAACCTGCCAGAATCCCAGTGTTCTTATGGGGTTCTCTTAGCAAGAATACTGGAGTGGGTTGCCATTTCCTCCTCCAGGGGAATCTTACCAACCCAGGGATCCAACCCATGTCTCTTACGTCTCTTGCATTGGGGATTCTTTAGCATTAGCACCTCCTTTGATCTCTTTTAAGTTGAAAGTTTCTCACTGTCTAATGGCTGCCTAGATTTTCTGTCAATTTCTGTATGTGGAGCCGTGTTCCTCACTACCCTCCCTACCCAAAGGACCTATTGCCTGCAGACTCTGAGTCTTTTCTGGAGGAACTTGCCTGCTTTGATTCTGCACTGTGCCCTTTGCATGTCCTGCAGTTGGAATCTTCTCCATTCTGTTTGGTTGATTATCGCCCCTCCTACTTTCCATGTCCAAATGTTTGTTCAGAGTTTTCTTCTACTGTTGCCTCTTTTTGAATTCCCTTTGTCTTTGTGGGTTAATGCCTTAAATTTCTGTGCTGTCATTTTGGTGAGGTTTTGGGAGCTAATGGAGAGAAATGTGTAACCACTTCATTGTGTTCAAGCAGAAGCTGTGTGTGTGTGTGTTTGTGTGTATCATAGAATAAAAGAGTAGAAAAACATGGATTGAATGAAGATTGCAGTGATTGCCTAGGTGAATTTCCTCCATTCTTTTTCTGAGATCCTGGATCATCTTCACTATCACTATTCTGAATTCTTTTTTCTGAAAGATTTTCTGTCTCCACTTCATTTGCTTATTTTTTTCTGGGGTTTTATCTTGTCCCTTCATCTGGGGCAAAATCCTCTGCTTTTTCATCCTGGTTAACTTTCTGTGATGTGGTTTTGGTTCTAACCTATGTGAAATTGTGGTTCTTCTTGCTTCTTCTTTCTGTTCTCTGATGGATGAGGCTAAGAGGCTTGTAAATAAGCTTCCTGATGGGAGGCACTGGTGGTGGGAAAAACTAGGTCTTGCTCTGATGGGCAGGGCCATGCTCAGTAAAACTTTAATTCAATCATCTGCTGATGGATGAGGTTGCACTCCCTCCCTTTAGTTGTTTGAACTGAGGGGACCCAGCCCTGGGGACTGTGGGCTCTATGGTAGGATTGATGGTGACTTCCAAGTGGACTTACGCCAAGGGGCCCCTTCCAGGAATGCTGCTGCTAGTGCCCTCCTCGCCACGGTGAGCCACTGTTGGCCCAGACCTCCACAGGAGATCCTCCAACCCTGGCAAGTAAGTCTGGTTCAGTCTCCTGTAGGATTACTGCTCCTTTCCCCTGGGTCTTGGTGTACACAAGGTTCTGTTTGTGCCAAGACTGGAGTCTCTGTTTCCCCTAGTCCTATGGAAGTCCTGTAATCAAATCCCACTGACCTTTAAAGTCAAATTCTCTGGGGATCCCCAGTTCTTTTGCCGAATCCCCAAGCTAGGAAGCCTGACATGAGGTTCAGAACCTTTACAACAGTGGGAGAACTTCTTTGGTATTATTGTTCTCCAGATTGTGGGTTGCCCACCTGGTGGGTATGGGATTTGATTTTATCACGATTGCGCCCCTCCTACCATCTCCTTGCGGCTTCTTCTTTGTCTTTGGACACAGGGTTTCTTTTTCTGGTGGATTCCAGTGTCCTTCTGTTGATAGTTGTTCAACAGCTAGTTGTGATTTTGATGCTCTCGCAGGAAGAGATGAACACATGTCCTTCTACTCCACCATCCTGAATCGGAAACCTGCCTAGGTGAATTTCGTACCAGTAAAATAGATGTCACTTTATATTAATTAAAAAAAAACCTATACATACATTGTAATGAGACAAAATTTAAATCACAATTAAAGGGTAGTGAATGTGGGACAAGCAGAAAATGCACGTAAGAAAGATAAACTAAAGCCACAGATGAGTTGCAGTTTCTGCTGTGTGTTCCATTACCTGCCATAGTAATAGTTTGTAAGCTTCATCTTTCTAGCAGTCAGTTCAGAGACAGGATCACAGCCCCATCTGTGCCTTCCACAGCCCCAGCTTTTATGCACACTCTTTCACTCACCTCTGAAAAACTTTGGCCCTTCAAGGGAAAAAAGGAAGTTGACATATATTGAGTACTAAGTTCCAGTCACTTCAAACAACTGCATCCTGCAAATAAGAGAACTGAAGATCAGAGAGCCTGAGTAACCTGCCTGGGGAAGAGCAAGGTCTCCTGGCTTCTGTCCTCCTGTCTGCAACATCACAATTTCTTCCAGTGACACCCCTCATATGAATGTTTCCCAAAATGACTTGTTATGATTAGTTGTCTGTCTTTGCTGCAAGCTAATATAGATTGAATATTTATTTTCCCCAGTTTTATTGAGGTATAATTACCATAACTTTGTATAAGTTTAAAGTATACAATGCAACAATTTGATATGTGGATATTTTATGAAATGATCAACACAATAAGTTTTGTGAACACCCATCACCTCACATAGGTACAGGTATTTTTTCTTGTGAGGAGAACTTTTAAGATCTACTTACTTAGGAGTTTATTTCCCTGGTGGCCCAGTGGTTGATGAAAACTTCACCTTCCAATGCAGGGGGTGTGGGTTTGATCCCTGGTGTGGGAGCTAAAATCCTACATGCTTTGCGGCCAAGAAAACGAAACATAAAACAGAAGCAATATTGTAACAAATTCAATAAGGACTTTAAGCACAGTCCTTGTAAAAAAATCTTTTTTAAAAAATATACTCTGTTAGCAACTTTCAAATATACAACACAGTGTCGTTAATTATGGTCACCATGCTGTGCATTATGGGGTAAGCTTCTTGAGAGGAGTTGCCAAACCACGTAGGACCAAGCATAGTGCCTGGACCTGTAATGATGGCTCAGTAGAATTTTTTTGAAAGAAGAAAACGTTGAACAAATTGAGTGCTTTACACACAATACTGTACTATAAATTCTTACTGAACGAGACCTGAGACTTGGCGACTTAGACGGGTAACTTCTGGAGGAAAGAAATGCTGAGTAAGAGCAGGAAAGCCATCAGTACAACTGGAAGCAGTGTGTAATGGTGCTGGTATTTTGTGGTTAAAGGGAGTGTACTTCAAGTCTCTAATGACAGAATCCAGTAAATAGTTTTCTGTTATTTCAGTGAATCTAGACCTGTAATTCTGGCATCATTAGTCAATAAATAATTCACAGCTTGACATTAGGAATGTTAGAGATGTTTATATTATACTCAAACGTAAACTTAGGTTAGATTTTACTAATTATATAATGCAGAATGATCTTAGCCTGCATTTGTGCTAAGTTGGTTCAGTCGTGTCCGACTCCTTGCCATCCCATGGACTGTAGCCTGCCAGGCTCCTCTGTCCATGGGATTCTTCAGGCAATAATACTGGAATGGGTTGCTGTGCCCTTCTGCAGAGGATCTTTTCAACCCAGGGATTGAACCCTAGTCTCTTAAGTCTCCTGAATTTGCAGGTGGGTTCTTTACTACTAGCATGACCTGAGAAGCCCTCTTAAAATTAGCAAATCATTAAAATTCATTTTGTACTTTTCCTTTTCTTTGCAATCATAGTGGTCTCTTTATGGTGAATGTAATGGAATCATAAGACAGCATTGGCTCTTTCTTTTTTTTTTTTAATATGAAAAATACCCCTTTCTTATTTTCATTATTGGTACACTATCCTACCCTTTCTCCAAATAAGACATTTGGAATGTATATCAGGATTCTAGTAGGAACAGATCACAATTCCCATGATTCAAATGAAGAGCTTTTAAAGAAGGCAAGTTCTTACAAATGTGTAGGAAGAGGTAGGGGAACCAATTAAAGATGATAAGGAACAGAAGGTAGCAAAGGTGGATGAAAAGGTTAGAGAAGGAAATGTTGCTGCTAGAAATCACTAAAACAAATCTGGGGCCATTGAGGAGGGCAAGCATGTTTGCGTTTTAGTTGTGAAGCTTCTTGAGAGGCCGTGGGAGGGAATAGGGAAAAAAATAACCCTGATCTTCTGTTATCATTTGTCTCTTTCATCTGATAGTCCCATTGGACAAATGCAATCAGACCAGTTGGCTCAGTTGCCAAGATGATGCAGTTCTTGGGGACAGGAGGCGGGTATAATCAGACTGGGGGAAGCAGGAGAATAGATTGGGATGGGAGTGAGAGCAAACAAACTAACCAGTATAGATTTCATTTATCCCCTCGTCCTCTGTTGTCCCTTCTCCTCCTGCCTGCAGTCTTTCCCAGCATCAGTGTCTTTTCCAACTGAGTCAGCTGTTCGCATCAGGAGACCATAGTATTGGAGCTTCAGCTTCAGCATGAGTCCTTCCAGTGAATATTCAGGATTAACTTCCTTTAGGATTGACTGGTTTGATCTCCCTACAGACCAAGGGACTTTCAAGAGTCTCCTCCAGCCACACAGTTTGAAAGTGTCAATTCTTGTATGGAAGCTGATTATATTTTTTTTTCTAGTAATATTTGATCAGAAAATATCATATTTTGTTCACCTCAGTGAAACTTTATTCCTTAAGTTTAATTATCACGCTTATCTCTATGTATTTGATATGCTACCACCTCCACTGTATTTAAAACTGTCTTAGGCTTTCTGTAGATGCACTATTAATATTTATCATGTTGTTGACCAACTATTAAGCAATTCTGAGCGGTTATTCCTCTGTACAGTAGGTTTATAAGTTTTTAAATTCAGCATTTTCAGTGCATAAAGATGTTTTTGCATTTCAAAATCTGGACTGTAACATTTTCTCTCAAATTATGACTTTGGATTAAATGCAGGCAGATTTCATATACTAAGTGGTTGTCATAGTTATGGTTTCAGAGATGGCATGTTTCGCTTGTGGTTAGTAGACTATAGGACATTTATAATCAGTGGAGAGAAATCCTAGCCAACAATTTTCATTTGGATGTAAAATATGTGGCTCTTGGAAAGGTTACCTCAATTCTTTTGGCTATGAGAAAACTTAGTTCAGGTCTGGCATACTGGCAGCCTAGGGACTACCGTATGAAGATTAGACTTCAGGATCCTTCTTTTTCTTTCCCTTCTTGAGTCAATATTCCGAGGTGTCAGGCATCCCTCTTTAATATTACACTGCTCTGTGTTGACTTTGGACCAGATGATAATCCCATTCTTCTGGAGTTATTGATTTTCAACTGGGGGTGATTTTGCCCACCAGGTGACATTTGAGCATGTCTGGAGACAGTTTTGGCTGTCACTGGGGTAGGGATGCTACTGACTTCTAATGGGCTGAGGATAGAGATGCTGTTAAACATCCTAAATCCACAAGTCAGCCCCCATACCAAAGGTTTATGTGTCCCCAGATACCAGCAGTATGGGCGTCAAGAAATCCTGTTCTAGAGTATAGTCTTTTCCCCCCAATGTTTTTTGGCATTGTGTAGTTTTTGAAACCTGTAATTACACTTAGTCCTTAAAAATTTATGCTTAGCTGTTATTTTTCTTCTTTCTTTCCCCACAGATAACTGTGTGTTTGGAAGTTAGAGTTGGGATAGTGTTATCACAAATTGAGCAGTACATATTGCAAGCAGCTTGATGTTCTGGGCGCTGTTGGGGGAACAGAGTGAGGAGGGTATAGTCTATTTCAAAGGAGGGTATAGTCTATTTCATAGTCTATTTCAAAGGCAATACAGTGTGTCTGGTAGTACAATTAAATAGAAATATTCTCCAAGAGTCAAAGAAAAGAGTGAGACTGGCTCACATTTGAAATCCTGCTTGATTCCCTAGCCTTGTCTTCTTGTATAAACCAACTCACTATTGATGACCCAGCATCTCTCTCTCTCTTTTTTTTTTTTGGTGTAGAGTATATTTGCATTCGACATTTTAATGATTTTTCAGAAATTAAGCCATAGGAAACCAATGCTCCAAGTCTTGCCTTCAACCACCAAATAGGATAAGCAGGGTAAATATTTTAGGCTTTGCAAACCATACTATGTCTGTCACAACTACTCAACTCAGATTGCAGAAACAGCTATAAACAATATATATGTTTATAAATTGTATAAACATGTTTATATGTTATAAACATTATATATGTTATAAAACAAATGTATGAGTATGACTGTGTTCCAATAAAACTTTACTTACGCACATGAAATTTTGAATGTCATATTATTTTTTAATGGCATGAAGTATTCCTCTTTTGCTTTTTTCTCTTCTTTTAAGTTATTTTTTGTAATTATGTTAATTGGAGGGTAATTTCTTTACAGTATTGTGGTGGTTTTTGCCATACGTTGACATGAATCACCCACGGATGACCCAGCATCTCTATGGTGAGGTTAATGTGTATTATTAGGAGAGACAAATGCATTAATTGATGATATGCATATTACACCAAAGAAATACATTAGGGAAATTTGGTGTGTTGTTTCAAATAACTCTTCTAGCACCTTTTGTGAGAAAAACAAACTTGTTCTCTGATGATTTCAAATAGTATTGGTAGGTAGATATAATTACATATATATACATACAAGGCTATGGTTTTTCCAGTAGTCATGTGTGGATGTGAGAGTTGGACGGTGAAGAAAGCTGAGCACCAGAGAATTTATGCTTTTGAACTGTGGTGTTGGAGAAGACTCTTGAGAGTCCCTTGGACTGCAAGGAGATCCAACCAGTCCATCCTAAAGGAGTTCAGTCCTGGATGTTCATTGGGAGGACTGATGTTGAAGCTGAAACTCCAATCCTTTGGCCACCTCATGCGAAGAGTTGACTCATTGGAAAAGACCCTGATGCTGGGAAGGATTGGGGGCAGGAGGAGAAGGGGGCGACAGAGGATGAGATGGCTGGATGGCATCACCGACTAGATGGACATGAGTTTGGGTAAACTCCAGGAATTGGTGATGGACAGGGAGGCCTGGGTGCTGCAGTTCATGGGGTCGCAAAGAGTTGGACATGACTGAGTGACTGAACTGAACTGAACTGACATACATATATATATATATATACACACACACACACACACATAAAATTTTAAAAGAAGTTTATATTTTAAGAAAAAGTAAAATTAATATCCAATTCATAGGAACCCATCATTGTTTGGGGATAGAAGTTATTACTAAAGTTTTTGTCACCCACAGGTAACCTTGATTAGTGTCATTTAAAAATAAGTTTTAGTGTGCTTCAACTTTGTCTTGAATTTTTCATGGTCATTATATTTTATTCCTTTAATACATTTTTCTGTCCTATTTTGGACCATTTAAGAAAGGGTACATTTCAGGAGGAACTGATTAAAAATCCATTTCTTGCATTTTATTTTGGCATTTCGTAAGATTTCAGGAATCCATCAGTTCTCTTTAGATTTTCACATTGTAATTAATAGTTTCCAATTTATATTACTCATTAAAAAACTTTGTGTATTCCCTGAAAAAAATGTTTACTGAGCACTGACTATATTCCAGATGATATAATTAATGGGAAATAGCAGCAAGCAGGTTGCTAGTTGTAAAGAACCTGTCTGCCAGTGCAGGAGATGTTAGAGATGCAGGTTTGATCCCTGGGTTAGGAAGATCCTCTAAAGGAGGGCCTGTCAACCCACTCTAGTATTCTTGCCTGGGGAATACCATGGACAAAGGAGCCTGGTGGGCTACAGTCCATTGAGTCCCAAGAGTCAGACACAACTTAGCGACTAAACCATCATAGCTACAAAAAAGTAGGTGTAAGTCACTAGCCTGTGGGGCTTACTGACATTTTGGTGGGGAGAGGTAAAAAGTAAACAAGCTGACATTATATTAGATTTTTGTTTATCACTCCACTTTAGTCTGTCTTTTGGTTATTGTAGTTTATCCTTTTTAAATAAAATGAAAAATTCCACCACATTATCCAGTGGTATGTGTATCTTGTTGGTCATTTCCAAGAACCAATTTTGGTTTTATTTACTTCTATTTTTGGTATGCTTGCAGGGGATAGGATTTCCATTTCATTGTTTCTGCCCTTCTCTTTAATAGCAATCTTACTTCTAGTTTCTTGGCTTGTACTCTTGCTTTTCCCAACTTCTTAAATTGCCAGCTCTTGGGGCGCGGTGCCTTCAGTTGTTGCCCTGGGAGACTCGGTGTCTCTTGCCCCTTCTGTAGTCTCAGGTCTTGAGTTTACTACTTTTGCTTTTCTTCGGAGACCTCTGCTTGCCAGGGAAGGAGGGGCACTTGGATCTCTGGAGGTTGTCGAACTGGCCACGTGCCATGAGGAGAAGGTACCTTGCTTTCCTAAATACTGTTCCATTAGTTTGTAATGACTTCCACCTTTAGAAACCTATTCCCTGGAGTTTTTGAGATTTTGTCTCTCTCCTGAGTGGTAAGAAGAGATGCCTTGTCAGGAGTTGCAGGTGAGGAGCAAGGTTGGCTGATAACAGATACTTTGTCAATGGAATTTAGAATGTCAGTAAGGGCGTGTAGTGTCCCCATGAGTGGAATCAGGGTTGCAAACTTGTATTTCGACGTTTAATCTTCTTTTTCCTTCAGATTCCTTATTCTAAGAAGTATTGATTTTTTTTTTCTCCAGCAGTAATTCTTCCTCCTACGTGTTATTCTCCTGTGTGCCTGTTCCATGGAATTTCAGATTCTTTTCCCTTATAGTTTATTACAAAATACTGAGTATAGTTCCTTGTGCTATAGCATGTCCTCCTTAGTTATCTCTTTTATATATAGTAGTGTGCATGCGTGCTAAGTCACTTCAGTCGTGTCCGACTCTTTGCAACCCCATAGACTATAGCCCACCAGGCTTCTCTGTCCATGGAATTCTCCAGGCAAGAATAGTGGAGTGTGTTGCCATATCCTCTTCCAGGGGATCTTTCCCACCCAAGAATCGAACCCGCATCATCTCTATGTCTCCTGCATTGGCAGGCGGGTTCTTCACCACTAGTGCCACCTGGGAAGCCCTGTAGTAGCGTATATATGTTAATCCCAAACTCTTGCTTTATTCCTCTCCCCCAACCCCTTTCTTCTTTGGTAACTTTAAGTTTGGGGGGTGTTGGTTTTTTTTTTTTTTCGGTTTGTGAGTCCATTTCAGTTTGTGCATAAGTTTATTTGTATTGTTTTTGGAAAAGACTCCACATATAAGCAATATCACTTGGTATTTGTCTTTCTTTGTCTGGCTTGCTCCATTTGATATGATATTCTCTAGGTCCATCCGTGTTGCTGCAGATGGCATCATTTCATTCTTTTTATGGCTGAGTAATATTCCATTGTATCTATGAGTGGGTGTGTGTTTGTGTATGTGTATATATGTATATCACATCTTCATTATCCATTCATCTGTCGATGGACAAATAAGTTGCTTTCATGTCTTGGGATGATGATGTCACTAAGTTATGTCGTACTCTTTGTGACCCCATGGACTGCAGCACATCAGGCTTCCCTGTCCTTCACTGTCTCCTAGAGTTTGCTCAAATTTATGTCCATTGAGTTGGTGATGCTATCTCATCCTTGGTCGCCCTCTTCTCCTCCTGCCTTCAATCTTTCCCAGCATCAGGGTCTTTTCCAATGAGTCTGCTCTTCACATCAGGTGGCCAAAGTATTGGAGCTTCTGCATCTGTCCTTCCAACGAATATTTGGGACTGATTCCCTTTAGGACTGACTGGTTTGGTCTCCTTGCAGTCCAAAGGACTCTCAAGAGTCTTCTCCAGCACTGCAGTTTGATTTTCACCATCAGTTCTTTGGCACTCAGCCTTCTTTATGATCCAGCTTTCACATCTGTACATGACTACTGGGAAAACCATAGCTTTGACCATAGGGACTTTTGTTGGGAAATGATGTCTTTGCTTTTTAATACGCTGTCTATGTTTATCATAGCTTCCTTCCAAGAAGCAAGCATCTTTTAATTTCATGGCTGTCAGCAGTGATTTTGGAGCCCAAGAAAATAAAATCTGTCACTGCTTCCACTTTTTCCCCATCTATTTGCCATGAAGTGATGGGACCAGACGGAGAAGGCAATGGCACCCCACTCCAGTACTCTTGCCTGGAAAATCCCATGGACAGAGGAGCCTGGTAGGCTACAGTCCATGGGACAGCAAAGAGTCGGACACGACTGAGCAACTTCACTTTCACTTTTCCCTTTCATGCACTGGAGAAGGAAATGGCAACCCACTCCAGTGTTCTTACCTGGAGAATCCCAGGGATGGCGGAGCCTGGTGGGCTGCCGTCTATGGGGTCGTACAGAGTCGGACACGACTGAAGCGATTTAGTAGCAGCAGCAGCAGTAGCAGATGGGACCAGATGCCATGATCTCAGTTTTTTGAATGTTGAGTTTTAAGTCAGCCTTTTCTCTCCCCTCTTTCATCCTCATCAAGAGGCTCTTTGTTCCTCTTCACTTTCTGCAGTTAGGGTGATGTTATCTGCATATCTCAGGTTGTTGATATTTCTCTGTGCAGTCTTGATTCCAGCTTGTAATGCATCCAGCCCAGCATTTCACATGATGTACTCTGCACATAAATAAACAGGGTGATGATATACAACCTTGTCTTACTCTTTACCCAATTATGAACCAGTCTGTTGTTCCATGTAAGGTTCTAACTGCTTCTTGACCCACAGACAGGTTTTTCAGGAGACAAGTAAAGTGGTCTGGTATTCCCATCTGTTTAAGAATTTTCCACAGTTTGTTGTGATCCACACAGTCAAAGGGTTTCATGTAGTCAGTGAAACAGAAGTAGATGGTTTTTTGGAATTCCATTGCTTTTTCTATGATTCAGTGAATGTTGGCAATTTGGTCTCTGGTTCCTCTACCTTTCCTGAACCCAGTTTGTATCTCTGGAAGTTCTTGGTACATAAACTGCTGAAGCCTAGCTTGAAGGATTTTGAGCATAACCTTACTAGCATGTGAAATGAGTGTAACTGTACTGTAATTTGAGCATTCTTTGGCATTGCTCTTCTTTGGGATTGAATTGAAAACTGAGCTATCTCTCTCCTGTGGCCACTGCTGAGTTTTCCAAGTTTAGTGATGTATTAAGTGCAGCACTTTAACAGCATCATCTTTTAGGATTTTAAATAGCTCATCTGGAATTTCATCACTTCCACTAGCTTTGTTTATAGTAAACTTCCTATGGTCCACTTGACTTCATATTCCAGGATGTCTGGCTCTAGGTGAGTGACCACACCATCGTGGTTATCTGGGTCATTCTCTTTTAAAATAGTGATTTTTGCTTGACTTCCACTCCCATCCTAATGTGAGAACTTGAAGGGCTGAGACCCTGTTTTTCACCTTTGTATTTCCCATAGTACTGTATATATATATAATATGTACCAAAAAAGTGAGATATTATTAAATATTGTGCTGTGCTTAGTCGTGTCAGACTCTTTGCAACACCATGGACTGTAGCCTGTCAGGTTCCTCTGTCCCTGGAATTCTCCAGGCAAGAATACTGGAGTGGGTTGCTATTTCCTCCTACAGGGGATCCTCTCAACCCAGGGACTGAAGCCAGGTCTTGAACCCAGGTCTTGTTCATTGCAGGCAGAGTCTTTACCAGCTGAGCTACCAGGGAAGCCCTATTAAATATTGTCACATACTAATTTTAGACAGAAAAGGTAGCTTCTTGACAGTGGATGGCCAAGAATAAATTCACATGTATGAACTTTACATGTGCTTTTAAACTGCTTGAATTGAGACCATGAGAAAGTGACTGAACTCTGGCCTTTAGTTTTATTGTAAAACGGTAGTCAGACCTGCTTCATAGGGTTTGGAGGATGAAATGATTCAAGCAGAAAGCTATTTCAACTGTAGTTTCTATGGAATGCAGAAGATGTGGACACCAGAAATAAGGAAAAGGGTGAAATTCCGGAAAGGGTAACCAAGATGCTAGGAGCACACAAATGGATAAGCAGTGACTCGGAACCTGGGCCGACTTCCAGTCACCGCGTCCGGTCTCTCTCTTCTCTTGTCTTCTTGTTGGGAAGCTCAGGAGGCATAAAAAAAGTTGCTGTGCCAGGATGTCACGTTCAGAGTGCGTCTGTGCCCTGTCTCCTTCTATGCTTTGCTCTATTTTATATATATTTTAGCAACTTTTATATGAGGTTTTAATTTTACATCCTATAAAATCCTGTGCTTTATTAAAGATTCTTAAGCATCCTCCCTACACTGTGAAATTGTCATAATTACATAGGGTTACCTTTACAGCTGAACAATCTTTTTTTGAATGGGTGTGCTTTACTACTAGAAATTGTAAATTACAGACGTTTTGTATATGGAATTTATAACCTCAAATTCTTATTTACCTGTCAGTTTAAGTTTTCTTCTTTGGGCTTTCAGGTTCTTTTTTACGTGACAAGTGACGCTTGTAACTGAATGGCTACTCAAGCCCAACCTTGACTCACCCTTAATCATGTGTTAAACTAAATTTCTTAATGTTCCCAGCGTTCTTCCCTGTAGTACTGCTGGTATTTTTAGAAACTGATCATTTCACAAGGACTGTAATTTTCGGCTGCTTTTTGTCTTTCTCATTTATCTTTACATTCTTGAAGTATTAGATAGTTTTTTACAGTTACCCTGAGGAGATAATGATTAACTCCTGAAAGATGATGGTGAGAGCAAAAGTGTTGATTTAAGTGTCCCAGGCTCACATCTCTCATATTGATGCTAGTGGTTTGAGGCTTCATCTGATCCATCTGATCCTTTTGATCCTCATCTGATCCCTCTCTGTTAGGACGGGCAGATGAAGTTCCCATTTTACAGGTGAGGACACTGAAGCTCCCTTAAGAACTTATACATAGCTTCTGAAGGGTGGAGCTGAGGGCCTCTGACTTTAACCCTAATAACATTTATGGATTGAGAATGTTTTCCTATGGGTTATTCTAGTCATTAATTAAAAGTTGAAGTAAAGTTTTTATATATTCAATTTTAACTCAGTGAGTATTATTGATTTCCTGATGTGTACCTGGAAAAGAGAAGACATATATATCCCTGTGAGGAAAGGAGCTGGCTTCAGGGAATAAAACCAAGCCCTGGCCCTGTTCATGAAGGAGAGGACCTCTTTTTAATTCCTTTTAATTATCCCTCTAATCTCCCCGCCCCTCCCCCCACCACCATTTGGAGGTTTTTTTACTTTGTTTAATGCTGAGAGTTTAAAGGAGCACTTGTAGCATCCTTAAACTAAATAATGTCTTTCAGAGGATCAACACACGAGTTTTTCATTTGCTTTTAATACTGATGATAGATGACTTGTTTTGTACGGGGCAAGAGATTGCTAATGAGCTTTTGAGATGTCCTTCATGATCGTGTATACAGTTTACCTAATCATAGCAAAGGCCTTAATCTGTCTTAATTGCTAAGCATAAGAGTTCTATATCTAAGGATTTTCTCTGTGGTATCCATCAGGGAAGCCCGTCTACAGATTCTCTCTGAGGTATCTATATTTTAAATTTATATTTACACAAAATATTTAGTCATAATTTTTTCCAAGTTCAGGCATAATTTTTATTCCTTTTCATATTACGTGCTTCTTTAATCCCACATGATTTAAAATAGTTTTGAATTAAGATTTTGAAATTTTAATGGTTTAAATTATCAGTTTAAGAAATATGAATTTAAAAGTTTACATAAGAATACTGAAGTTAATAAAATAAAGTGCTGATTTTTTTAAAATTTTTGTTTATCTGTTTATTTGCTTGTTTATTTATTATGGGCTCTACTGGGTCTTTGTTGCTTCACTTGGACTTTTTCTAGTTGTGATGAGAGGGCTTCTCATTGCAGTGGCTTCTCTTGTTGTGGAGCATGGGCTCTAGGCATGTGGGCTCAGTAGTTGTGGCACATGGGACTAGTTGCTCCACGGCATGTGGGATCTTCCTGGGCCCGGGCTCGAACTCGTGTCCTCTGCATTGGCAGGCAGATTCTTAACCACTGGACCACCAGGGAAGTCCCCTGATATTTTTTTATTTCTGTCTCTTGGTTAATGTTTTGGTTGAGCTAGTCCTACCAGTTTTAGCTTATTTGGGGTCAAATGCTAATTGTAAGCTCTAATAGGTTTAGATTTACCTTTAATTGTTTTTCAGCTAATTATTTACAAATTATTAGGGTGAGGAACATAGAATAAGGACATTGTATTCTGTTGAAAGGTAAAAGCTACAACAAAAATTCTTCTTCCTGGCTGCTGCTGCTGCTAAGTCGCTTCAGTCGTGTCCGAGTCTGTGCGACCCCATAGACGGCAGCCCACCAGACTCCCCCGTCCCTGGGATTCTCCAGGCAAGAACACTGGAGTGGGTTGCCATTTCCTTCTCCATTGCATGAAAGTGAAAAGTGAAAGTGAAGTTGCTCGGTCGTGTCTGACTCTTAGCGACCCCATGGACTGCAGCCTACCAGGCTCCTCCGTCCATGGGATTTCCCAGGCAAGAGTTCTGGAGTGGGGTGCCATTGCCTTCTCCACTTCTTTCTGGACTGTAATGCAAAAAAGTGACATAAAATTCAATGTACTGCAGTTGTAACTATTGCTTGTGTCTTTAAGATTCAAAACAGGACTTATAAATGTTTAAGTAAAAACTTTAAAGTTTCAAAATCAGCACTAATGGTGAATACTGGTATACTTTAGTTTGGGGACCATTTTTGGTTTTTATATCAAATATTTAAGATCAAAATACTTCTCATAAAATTGGAAATACTTACATGAATTTTTTTTTTACATAAAATCAAGTAATATGATAACTCAGAAATAATATCTTTTTCTTCATGTATTCAGTCTGCTGCTGCTGCTGCTAAGTCGCTTCAGTCGTGTCTGACTCTGTGCGACCCCACAGACGGCAGCCCACCAGGTTCTGCCATCTCTGGGATTCTCCAGGCAAGAACACTGGAGTGGGTTGCCATTTCCTTCTCCATTGCATGAAAGTGAAAAGTGAAAGTGAAGTCGCTCAGTCGTGTCCGACTCTTCGCGATCCCATGGACTGCAGCCTACCAGGCTCCTCTGTCCATGGGATTTTCCAGGCAAGAGTACTGGAGTGGGGGGCCATTGCCTTCTCCGGTATTCAGTCTAGAACTTAACATTTACCAAATGAAAAGCAAGGTACATGTGGACTCCAATGACAAGGTTGATTTTCATTTAGATAACTTCTGGTCTTTTAAAATATTTCTAAATATCTTTGGAAGGCAACAGTAGATATATGTGTTTCCTACTGATAGTGTTTTTGGAAAAATTTATGTTTCATGATTGAAATGGATAGCTGGAAAATATTGCTTTCAATAGAAAAACATTTATTTACCTCGTTTTAGTTATTATAAAAATCTGAAAGTAATTTACGACTTAATTCTTACTGAATTAGCCACAATTAATTAGAGTAAAACGTGATTTATTTACTCTGAAAATATTTATCTATTTTTTAGGGTTGACAATTCTCTACACATTTTTAGAATTTTTTTTTTAAACTTTTTATTTTGTATTGGGGTATAGCTGATTAACAATGTTGTGGTAGTTTCCGATAAACAGCGAAGAGACTGAGCCATACATATACATGTATCCATTTTCCCCCAAAGTCCTCTCCCATCCAGGCTGCCACATAACACTGAGTCGAGTTCCATCTGCTATACAGTAGGCCCTTGTTGGTTATCCACTGTAAATATAGTGGTGTGTATACATCCTTCTCAAACTCCCTAACTTTCCCTTCTCCACATGCTTCCCCCTGGGGAACCTTAAGTTTATTCTCTGAGAGTCTCTTTCTGTTTTGTAAGTAGGTTCATTTGTATCATTTCTTTTAAGATTCCACATATAAAGAATATCATATGATATTTATCCTTCTCTGTCTGACTTACTTCACTCAGTATGACAACCTCTAGGTCCATCCATGTTGCTACCAATAGTATTATTCCATTCTTTTTAATGGCTGAGTAATAGTCCATTGTATATATGTACCACATCTTAGAGATGTCCTATGACCCTGCAGTCTCACTCCTGGGCATGTATCTGGAGAAGAACATGAGTCAGCAGGATACATGCACCCTAATGTTCATTTTATCTTCCAAGACATGGAGGCAACCAAAATGTCCATCGACACAGGAATGGATGAAAGCATTTAATATTCTTGATCACCTGGTGGTGTAGAGATGCTGCAGCCCTGGGGCCTCACTGTGTTCCTAAGATCATCCAGCCTTCCACAGAGCTGGAAAGGCAGTGCACTGGTTCTCTCGTTCTCTCCTCATATTCACATCCATTCAGTTATGAATAGAAATTACTGAACAGTCCTAGGCTGTTAAGAGAGGACTCATGTGTAAGTGGTTTAATTTACCAGGCCTGGGAACTGCACCCCTCTGCATCTGCCCTCCTTGACAAGCAAGGGTGTGTTACAGATTGGTTTCACTCCCCGCCCAAACCCCGGGCTCCTCCCCATCTACCACTGCCACCTCCCCACCCAAATCCACACACACTTAAATGACTTGTATAAAGTCTCCTGGTACAGTCAGCCCTTCATGTCCTTGGGTTCCGCATCAGTGGATAAGGAGGACTGGCTATACTTGTCACTCTGTTGCTGGTCCCTCCCATATTTTCTTCCCTCTTCAACATTTCTCATTGTTTATTTTGTTAACTTTATATGAAAAACATAGTCAATCAGAGTGCTTTTTTATTTCTCTGTGACAGCTAGACCATCTTAGCTCTTCATCTATCATCATAGAATTTTTTTTCCTGGTGACCCAGTGTGATTAACTCGGCATTTTGAGGTTTGTTCCTCCACCATCAGAAATGATTCCTGTCACCCATCACATTTGTCCCCAAATTCTGAGGTATTGAAATATCAATAAGCTCAGATATGCAAGTGACATCACCCTTATGGCAGAAAGTGAAGAGGAACTGAAGAACCTCTTGGTGAAAGTGAAAGAGGAGAGTGAAGAAGCTGGCTTAAAACTCAACATTCAAAACAATCAGACTGTAGGGGAGAGATTAGGAAATGCTTTCGAAACAGGCTGTACTTAATCCCAGTCCATGGGTAGGTGTTAGCTGGGAAATGTGGAACTCAAAGCCTTTTCTTATAAGGAGAAGGAACAGGGTGAGCAGAACATGAGAGAGTGGTGTACTCAGGGAATTCCTGGAAGGCTGGTGTAGCTGGAGCTTTCAGGGACAACTGTACTCCCGAGGGAACCCTTTGAAGCAGCAGTTCTCAAGGTGTGGGTTGAGACCCCCTGTAGGTCCCTGAGACTCTTTGTGGAAGATTTACAAGTACAAAACTATTCAAACATGAAGTATGAAAAAATAAACATAAACTATAAAACAGTACTAAGATTTAGTTTGCCCCTTTCACCCTACTTCTCTCAAGAGTATGCTAAGAATTTTCTAGATGCTACCCAGTGCAGGAGATGTAAGAGACATGGGTTTGATCCCTGGGTTGGGAAGATCCGCTGGAGGAGGGCATGGCAATCCAAGTATTCTTGCCTGGAGAATCCCCATGGACAGAGGAGCCTGGAGGGCTACAGCCCAAGGGATCGCAAAGAGTTGGACATGACTGAGCGACTTAGCGCACACACACCCTATGTATAATGATATCATTGTTCTCATGTTTAATGGAATGTGCGCTTGCAGATTCTTGTGCTTTAAAAATTTCTCACTTTAAGCTTCTAAAACAGTAAGTATCGGTAAATAAGCCCATGTAAACAAAAGTTCTTTGGAGCCTTCAATAATTTTTCAGAGTGTGAAGGAATCCAAAAGTCAGAGAACACTCTTCTAAATAGTTGGGGTTTTATCTCAAGTTCGGTAGGGAGTCATCCAGTAACTTTTGCAAGAGGTGACCTGTTTGCTATTCTTAGAGAGCTGATAGAAACAGGAAATGCCATGGGGCAACCTGGGGCAGAGAGGCTGTTAAACAGCTATTGCTGTAATTCAGGAGAGACATGGTGATGCAAATGGCCAGACCTAAAGGAGGTAGAATCAGTGGTCCTGGGAGGGTTTGGGGATGAGGAAGAAAGTCCAGCTCACTCCAGGGTTTCTGATGTGGGATGCTGGCAGTCAGTGATACTATAAACTGAGTGAACAGACTTTAAAAAAAATTTTTTTTCTTCTTTCAGCATTCTGTAGATCTGTTTCACTGTTTTTTGGCTTCTATTGCCTTTGATGAAAAGTAAACTGTAATTCAAATCATTGTAGTCCTGGAAGCACTGTCTCACTTCTCTGAGCTTGCTTTCAGGATTTTCTGATTATACTTAGATTTTAGCAGTTTGTTTCTCATGTGCCAGGGTATTGTCTTCTTTGTGTTTATCCTGCTCGGTATCTGCTTATCTTCTTGAATCACCAAACTTATTTCCGAGTTTTTGAGGAAATTTTGGCCTTTTATTTTATCAGGTTTTTTTTTTTTCCATGTTCCATTCGTTCTCTTTTTCTGGAGCATAGATTATGAGTGTTATACAATTATATTGGATATTTTAATAATGTCCTCACGCTCCTGGAATCATCTTTTCCTACCTTGTACCTCTCTGTTCTCCAGGTTGGACCATTTACATTGCTTTGTCTTCATCATATCTTCAGTAGGTTCACTGACTCTTTCTTCTGTCCTCTTCTGCTCTTGATCTCCTCCAGTGAAGTTTTTAATTCAGAAATTTTAGTTTTCATTTCACTTTGTCTTTTGTTGTCATGGTTATTTGGTTTTATAGTTTGTATTTCTCTGCTGAGATTGTTGTTCACTCAGTTCAGTTCAGTCACTCAGTCGTGTCTGACTCTCTGTGACCCCATGAACTGCAGCACGCCAGGCCTCCCTGTCCATCACCAACTCCCTGAGTCCACCCAAACCCGTGTCCATTGAGTCGATGATGCCATCCAGCCATCTCATCCTCTGTTGTCCCCTTCTCCTCTTGCCCTCAATCTTTCCCAGCATCAGGGTCTTTTCCAGTGAATCAGCTCTTCGCATGAGGTGGCCAAACTATTGGAGTTTCAGCTTCAACATCAGTCCTTCCAATGAACACCCGGACTGATCTCCTTTAGGTTGGACTGGTTGAATCTCCTTGCAGTCCAAGGGACTCTCAAGGGTCTTCTCCAACACTACAGTTCAAAAGCATCAGTTCTTCGGTGCTCAGCTTTCTTCACCGTCCAACTCTCCCATCCATACATCATGACCACTGGAAAAACCATAGCCTTGACTAGACGGACCTTTGTTGGCAAAGTAATGTCTCTGCTTTTTAATATGCTGTCTAGGTTGGGCATAACTTTCCTTCCAAGGAGTAAGCGTCTTTTAACTTCATGGCTGCAGTCACCATCTGCAGTGATTTTGGAGCATTTTTCCTCTCTACACCTGAGGATTGGACCTAAAATATTTGCTTGCTATTTAGCATATCTGAAGCATCTTAGGATTTCCCATGATTGTCTTTTCCTTTGGGAATGAAAGCCTCTTTCCTGGTGCTTTTCTTTTTTTTAAATATTTTTTTTTGGCTGTGCTGGGTCTTTATTGCTGTGCAGGCTTTTCTCTAGTTGCAGGTAGTGGGGGCTACTCTCTAGGTGTGGTGCATGGGCTTCTCATTGTGGTGACTTCTTTTATTGTAGAGCGTGGGCTCTAGGGTGTGCTGGCTTTGGTGTTTGTGGCTCCCAGGCTCTAGATCACAGGCTTAATATTTGTGGTGCACAGGCTTAGTTTCTCTGGGGCACTTGGGATGCTCCCAGACCAGGGATCGAACTCATGTCCCCTGCATTGGCAGGTGGACTCACCACCACTGAGCCACCGGGGAAGCCCTCTTGGTGCTTTTCGGTCAACTAATTTGGATGGTATCCTGGATGTTATAAATGATAGGCTGTGGGAATTCACAGTTCTCTTACATGTTTTCCAAGAAATGGTATTTTTATTTTATGCTATTCTACTTTTATGCTTAAAGCAGGTACTTCATTGGTCTTCCCAGGTGGCTCAGTGGTAAAGAATCTGCCTGCCAATGCAGGCAAAACAGGAGACTCGGGTTTGATCCCTGGATTGGGAAGAGCTCTTGGAATAGGAAATGGCAACACACTCCAGTATTCTTGCTTGGTAAACCCTATAGACAGAGGAGCCTGGTGGGTTATAGTCCATGGTGTCGCAAAGAGTCAGACATGACTACGCATGAGCAAGCACGCAGGTACTTCATTTGCCTGGACTCAAACTCTAAATTCTGTTTTACTTGTAGTGGTGGAAACTTAAGTCTCGGTTCAGCTCTTTTCCCCCTTAGTCTGTCTGCTTGAACTCTCCCTGCACATCTGTGGTTCGCGGGCCTCCAGAGCTTTGGGAGGGTATTTGTGCTTCCTTTCTCCAGCTCTCTATGGCCTGGAGTTTTCCTCTCATCTTCTAGGGACTGTGGTTGTTCTGGGCTGTGTCCTCTAGTTCTGAAGCCCAGTGAGACTGTGGATTTTCTTCTGGAATTTAAGCACTTGCATGGCACAGACTTGGGCCTCTCCCCATCTAGTGTAGTTCATTCATTCTTTCGCACGCCAACTCACTGCCAGTAATTGCTTGCTTTCATTTCTTCTCCGGAACATTTTAAAAAATGCATCCATCTTAGGTTTATAGTTCTTTTCTCTGGGAGAGCTGATCTGATAGGAGTTCCTGGGCTGTTTCCGAAATGGAATTATGATAATGTATTGGTATTATTTACTGAGAAAGATTGTAGAAAGACAGGCTAATTAAGTGGGAGGTGGGGAAGTGAAGGGAGGATGATGAATTTGATTCTGGTCACACTGAGTATGATGTTAACCAGGGTAGAGTTATTTACCAAGTGGTAGTTATGGAAGTGTGACTCTTAGAGGAGTGGCTTGGGCTGGAGATAAGGGTGTAGGACTTCTAAAGATGCCAGTGATGACTGAGATCGAGAGAGTGATTGAACAAGTAGGAGTGTTCTGAATGAGAAGATTAACCGTAATTAATAACTCGGAAATAGTCAGGAGATTCAAAGTATAAGTGGAATGCAGTGGACCCTTGAATGACCTGGATTTGAATTGCACGGGTTCACTTATACATGAATTTTTTCATCAAATTTTTACTAGAATACTAGATGACCCATGAGCCATTGGTTGAATTTGTGAATGTGGAACTGTGGATACAGAGGGTCAACTGTAAAGTTACACTCAGATTTTCAACTGCGGAGTTGTTCAAAAGTCAACTGTAATTTGTAAGGAAACGCTGTTACAGAAACCAAGCTAGTGGTCACCTGTTGTTAATCTGGGATCTCTTGACCCATTTGGTCCAAGATTAAGTTTCAGGTGGTTTCTGGACTCTCTGCAGTGTGTATATGTGTAGGATTTTTCTGGGAAGAGGGTTCATAGCATTCATCAGATTTCCAGAAAGGTGTGTGACCCGCAAGTAGTAAAATGTTG
Organism: Okapia johnstoni; assembly: GCA_024291935.2. Classification (NCBI taxonomy): domain Eukaryota; kingdom Metazoa; phylum Chordata; class Mammalia; order Artiodactyla; family Giraffidae; genus Okapia; species Okapia johnstoni. Next base: position 30,336,554 of record CM044321.1, on the reverse strand, counting down.
AAATGAACAGTATCAAAGCAAACAACTCAATCAAAAAAGGGGGAGAAGACCTAAATAGACACTTCTCCAAAGAAGATTTACAGATGGCCAATAGGCATATGAAAAGATGCTCAACGTCAGTAATTATCAGTAGTTATTAGAGAAATACAAATCAAAACTACAATGAGGTACCACCTCATACTGCTTAGAATGGCCATCATCAAAAAGTCTAAATAATAAGGGCTGGAGAGGGTGTGGAGAAAAGGGAACTGTTGGTGGGAGTTGGTAAATTGGTGTAGCTACTATGGCAAACAGTATGGCGGTTCCTCAGAAAACTAAAATAGAATTACCATATGACCCATCATTCTCACTCCTGGGCATATATACAGACAAGACTATAATTCAAAAAGATATCTATCTTCATAGCTGCACTATTCACAATAGGCAAGACATGGAAACAGCCTAAATGTCCATTGACGGATGGGTAAAGAAGATGTGGTACATATATATAATGGAATACTATTCAGCCATTAAAAAGAATGAAATAATGCCACTTGCAGCAACATGGATGGAACTAGAGATTATCATACTCACTGAAGTAAGTCAGAAAGAGAAAGCAAATACCAATTGTGTGTGGAATCTAAAAAAATATGACACAAATGAGCTTATCTATGAAACAAACAGTCTCATAGACATAGAGAAGACACTTGTGGTTGCCAAGGAGGAGGAGAGGTGGGAGAAGGACGGGCTGGGAGGTTGGGGTGAGTAGATGCAAGCTATTACATATAGAATGGATAAAAAGAGTCCTAGTGATAGCATAGGCAACTATATTCAATGTCCTGAGATAAACCATAATAGGAAAGAATATAAAAATGAATATATATATGTACAACTGTGTCACTTTGTTGTGAAGCAGAAATAAACACAGCATTGTACATTAACTGTAGTTCAATAAAAATAAATTAAAAAGGAAGCAGTGTCAAAGTTCAGGGAAATGACTGAAGAGTGTCTATTTAATCTACAAATTTGGAGCTCACTAGGGATTTAGAGCGATTTCAGAGTGCGGGTGGGAGACACACTGGAGTTCACTGAGAAGTGAATCGGAGATGGAGAGGCAGAAGTAAGGACGGGAGTGTAGAATTCTCTTGCTGGAAATCTGGATGATAAGGTGAGGAGAGATTGCCTGATAGAGAGGAGCAAGGTTAAGAAAAGCATAGCAATGCCCCTCCCTGGCCTCATCTGTTGCAGGCCCCTTGCCACACTATCCTCTTTGTGCTTATGTCCTGAGATTTTTCAGTTTGTAAAAGCTGCTCTGCTGCCCAGCCTTTGAGACTGCTTGTGTGGGCTGGCATACATACATTCATAGCTTTTGATCCCAAAGAGGTTCTGAGCTCCATGACAACCAGGATTTCTTTTTCTCTTTAGTTTGGTGTTCTTTCCCTGTCACCCCTTTTATTATGCTCTGCATATAGTTAATGGCACTGGCATCGATTTCAGGATATGGGATAGGACCACGATCCAGTGGAAACAGTGGTCGAAGTGCCAAGGGTGTCGAGATCATCTGTGGTGCACAGTTTCCCTTACAGCTCTCCTTGGATGCTCTCAGGTCCCTGGGGGGATTCCAGGTCACTGTGTACCATAGGCTTGGCTTCCTAAGGTTTTCCCCTTTGTAAGCCCCTAGAATAGGGAAAGGCCCTCAGAAAATCTGTCCAGGAGAAAAACAGAAGTATGGAATAGATGCCCACTGCCCACGCTCCCCTTCTCCCACTTTTGGGCTTCTTTTCTTAATCGAACAGAAGATTGATTAGATGGGAGGGACACCGGGGTGAACTACTGTGGGAATCAGAAAAGTCAGCTGGGACTTCCCTGGTGGCCCAGTGGTTAAGAAACCCCCTACCAATGCCGGGGACACAGGTCCCATCCCTGGTCCAGGAAGATCCCACATGCCGCAGAGCAACTGAGCCCATGTGCCACAACTATGGAGCCTGTGCTCCAGAGCCCATGCACCGCAGCAAGAGAAGCCACCACTTGCCACATCTAGAGAAAGCCCTCACACAGCAACAAAGACCCAGTGTAACCAATAATAAAGAAAGAAAAATAAAAAAAGAGAAAGGTCAGCTGAAGTATGGAAGTTGAGATTTTGCAGCTTTCTGAATTCATCTGGATGTCCTTCAATTAAAGGAAACCTGCAAAGTAGCTATTGTGGCTCATTCCTACAGCTTCTTTTCATTTTCTGCCCTGAGAAGTAGAATATTTTCCTGCCTCCCAGAGTCCCCTCCTTACCCAAGACAACTACCTTCACATGAATTCTTCCTGTTCCCTCCAGCCGTAATGAAGCCATCCAGGGTCACTGTACTTCTAATATCAGATAAGGCTGAAAAGAATTGATCAAAGATTAAATGGGAGTTAATTCTCCACCAGGGAAGCCCAGTGTGCTGCAGTCCATGGGGTCGCAAAGAGCCAGACACGACTGAGCAACTGAACAACAACAAATTCTCTACCAACAATCAATTCTTACTAGAACATTCAATTCTTAACTAGAAACTTATTAAGAAATGAATCTGCAGTTGGTTAAGTTTGGAGTAACAACATTTTGGACCCTACCCTTCCCAGACTCTTTTAGCCAAGGAGTAAAATAAATCAGCTTAGAAGTTTCAGGTCCAGAGCCAGCCCATCGCCTTCCTCACCTCTGTGGAAACTGCGTATCACCTTGAGTGGTCACTGCCTGGTGAGAAAGTGGAAAAAATATTCACATGACTTCTGAGAAGCCTGAATGCTTCAGATAATCTGCATATTCTGTACATGCTTCATTCCTACAAGTTAAATCGAAGCATAGTATACACACACTTTGTTCCATGATTTTGGTGCTTAACGGAATAGCCTGACTGCACATAAACCTGTGCATGTGTATGCTCAGTGGCTCGCTTCTGTCCAGCTCTTTGCCACAACATGGACTGTAGTCTGCTAGACTTCTCTGTCCATGGGATTTCCCAGGCAAGAATACTGGAGTGGGTTACCATGCCCTCCTCCAGGGGACCTTTCCGACCCAAGGATCCAACCAGGGGACCTTTCCGACCCAAGGATCCAACTTGCATCTCCTACACTGGCAAGCAGATTTTTTTTACTGCTGTGCCATCTGGGGAAGCCCATATTGGCATGTAAAGGGCTTAAAATTTTTTCTTTTGATAGTTGCAAAATCTAATATTTTTGATTATTGTATCTTATTGATCAGATGAACTAGAATTTATTTAGTTTGTCTCCTTTTGATAGATACTTAATTTTTTTTCCTGATTTTTTATAATTATAAGCAGTGCTTCTGTGAATGACATTGGGCATACATCACTTTGCATGTATGTGGTTATAGCTGTAGGATGGTTCCTAGCCATGAATTGTTGGTTTTCCTCTCTGGAGGGGTCTGCCAATTTGCACTTCCATCAGTCAGGCAGGAGAGGGTCTGTTTCCACTATTCTTATTATTGTTAGTTAGAAAGGTGAAGATGGTATCTTGCAGTTTTGATTTTGTATTAATCTGATGAGACTGACCATCTCTTCATATTAAGAGCAATTTGTAGCTTTTTCATTACGTCTTTATAGTCCTCCCTCCTTTTTGTAAGAACTCTATTCAGAAAATTGGCTCTTTGTGTAGGATGTGAGTTACAGGTGTTTGTATTGTGTGTGTGTGTGCACGCGCAGGCTGGCTTGTGTTTTGACTGTTTTTCCATGAATAAACTAAATCTGTACATAGTTGAGTTTATTAATCTTTTGTGGTTTTGTATCATAGGCACTTTTCTCATTCCTAGAGTACAAAAATCTCCTAGTTTCTCTAGGTTATTTTGTAGATCTTTATACTTAACAATCATTCATCTAGTTGGAATTAACTTGCGCTAAGGCCTGAGCTGTATAGATCTAACTTTCTTTTTCCCTCAAATAGCTATCTAGGTGAATTCACTTTTTAAAATGTGATCTACCTATGGCAAATATTACAAGTTGTCTATCTGATACCCTTTCTTTTCTTGTCACCCTTTGAACGGTGATATTTGTGAGAATGGTAGTAAATCCAGGTGAAAAGATTTGTCTTCTTAGACACCCTTGTGCTTAGAGTGTCCATGTGTCACAGGTGACTTTAGGGTGGAGCGTCCAGGAGGGCTATGCCCTTGGGGGTAAAGAAGGACAGGCCAATAGACTAAGCTTTTGGTTTTACTGTTTCCCTCTTTTCCTGCCTGGGTGAGGGTATAAGGTTCAGGTGCTCAGCGTTTGTAGGCCATCGGGGAAATGATTGTGGATTATACTTTGAGGATGGAAACTATGAACTTGACAGAGAAATATAACTGAAATAAAACACTTGCTGAAAAAATTCCTATCTCTGTTAGCAGAGGTCAGAGTGCCTCTGTGTATGTGTACATTGGCAACCTTAAAGCTGAGCGTGAAATACAGTGGAAGAATGCAACTAAACAGAAGGGCTGAATTCTTAGTGGTTATTCCTAACATATTGGCCTTCCCCAAATTGGACATGGCAGTTGGGTATTCACAGATCTACGCTGAAATATGAAGTCATCTCAAATCAATATTAATATGTCCATTTTCTCACTAGGTTGTACCCTGGGTTTTGTAAGGCAGAGAAAATCTCCTCAAAGGATGGATCTATTTGGTTTCAGCTGACAAATAATATCCTGATTAGAGTAATGAAATAAGCAGTAGCCCATATTTAAAAAATAGAGGTTGAAGTATTAAGAAAATGCAAGTAATCATTTACCGAAATTACTGGATTGAATCTGCCAGCAGCAGCCAATAGTTGTGGTGAATATATGGTTTCAGCTCCCTTTCTCTGCTGTTTATAATTTTATCTTCAGGTTAGATTATAACAGAAGAATGTTCAAACCTATCTGTGGACTTCCTTGGTGGCGCAGTGGATAGGAATCTGCCTGCCAATGCAGGCAACACAGGTTCGATCCCTGGTCTGGGAAGATTCCACATGTTATGGGGCAACTAAGCCCATGCCCCACAACTATTGAGTCTGCATTCTAGAGCCTGTGCTCTACCCCAAGAGAAACCAGCGCAGTGAGAAACCCAAGCATTGCAGCTGAGAGTAACCCCCACTCACTACAACTAGAGAAAAGCCCAGTCAGCCAGCAAGGAAGACTCAGTGCAACCAAAAATAAATACATAAATAAAATTTAAAAAATCTGTTTCCTGTATTTTCTTTCAGTTAAAGTCTTTTGTAAACCAGATTTAACTTAGCTCCCATGGCTATAAAACACATGCTTTCATAAAACAATATTTAAATCAACTTGTTTACAAAATTGGGCTTTTTTTTAGGTTGATATAGCCTTTCCTCTCATAATCTTAGCATTCATTTTAGTTCCAAAAATAAACACACTCTTTGGAATACATTCTCTCCTCTGTGGTGTTGATGGAAGTCTGAACCAACGAGACAAATCCGAAGAAATCTTTGTTGCTAGAGGCAAGCTCAGGAGGTAGAGGGTGAGCTTTCTAAGAGAGAGAGCTCTGTGTCTAAATGTTACCCAACCATTCATTGCTGGAATGCTATTCTTCAAACAAAGAATGACTTATTTACTTAGTTGAAGAAAGTGGTCAATGAGACATGAGGCTTGTAACAGAAAATGCAAGAACATTTATAAATTTGTCAGTTTCTCCTCCTTGTAAAACACACACACACACACACACACACACGCACACGCACACGCACACACACACACACACACACACGGATGTCATTTATACAGTTTCTCTTGGAAGAAGCAAAGTAACAAACAAAATGCAGGGGAAAAGTTAGAAAGTTTCCCCTAAAACTGCACATATTTTTCTCTCTGTTCGTTTGTTCAGTCGTGTCTGACTCTTTGCAATCCCTTGGACTGTAGCCTACCAGGCTCCTCTGTCCATGGGATTTTTCAGACCAGAATACTGGAGTGAGTTGCCATTTCCTCCTCCAGGTGATCTTCTCAACCGAGGGCTTGAATCTGCATCTCTTGTGGTGTCTCCTGCATTGGCTGGTGAATTCTTTTACCCTCTGAGCCATCGGGGAAGGCCCCGCACATGTTTTTAGAAGGTTGCATGTACAGAGTGTAGTCACATTTTTGTTAAAAGCATCCTTAGCATCTTATATGGAGCAGAGGAGACCATCCATAAATGTTAATGGAATGGATGAATAAAATTATACTGTCAAGTACAGCATATTAATTTTTAAGTATGTGACTTCCTCCAGACTAAATATTTAACTGACTTGATGGAACAGTGGCTGTTGCTAGTCATTGATCTCTGTGATGGCTAGTGGAATTATTGTTAACAGAAATAGATTTTTCAGCACTTGCCCTGCTGTATCTGAGTTACACACAGAGGAGCCAAGCACTGGAAGCTGGTTTCCTTACATTAATACGGATACCTTCTCTGCATCTTTGACTGCAGGAGGAGAGTGAACTTTAGATGCAGTGTAGCAGGTAATGTAACACCAGGGCAGGGAGCAAGAATTTGTGAGGTGTTGATTCTCCTGAATTCCGTGAATGGCGCTCCCTTTGTATCAATCCACACCTGAAGATTAGGTTTGTTCTCCTCTGGATAAAACATTCCTTATTTAATGCATTCCACAGCAGCTACCCACTGAATGTGAAACTTAAACCATGATTCCCTAGCTAACAAAGATGAGAAGACTTTGCATTATTAAAGCTTTTAGCCGCTAAGAGGGGTGTTAGGTACAGAGGTTGCGGACACCCCCTCCCCCACTATTGTTTCTAAAACAAAAAACAACTATTCGGGAATAAGTTTTTTGTAATAAGGTGCCTATTCTTTGTGATTACCCATAGGCCTTTTTCAAGGGCTTTTAACCTATTAGATGGTTAGTATTGTAAATTGAACTTACTACTTTTAGTCTATAATTGAAGATTTTGATATGAAAGCTATGAAGTTTTGCTTTTGGATCAAATTCTGGTTGTTCAGTATTTATTTTGTGCCCAAGATAAGAGCAACTTATCTTTGTGTTTTAGAAAAGGCTTTTAAGGCCTTGTCTACAGTATAGAATGAGCCCACGTGTTTTGTTTTTTTTTTTCCTGGATTGTTTTCTGTGATTTTGTTTAATTCAGAAGTGACATAGCTAGTCATACATACACTAAACACTAATAAAGACTTGCATGTTTGGAGTAATGGCATGGCCACTAGTGGGAGATACAGACCTCGGAAAGTCCTTTCTACCAAAATCTACTCATACTTTTGGTAAATTAGAAATTCATTTGCTTAATGTTTCTTTAAAACTGAAGTTATTTTCTGGGAGAATTAACTATTATCATTCAGTTTTACTAGCATCTGCAATTAAATTTTGACTACACTGGGGATGTGTTTTGTATTGATGTTTATAAGCTGCTTTTTGTTTAAATATTCATTCAGTAAGTAGGAGTATCGACTATGGGATAGTGACCTTTGTAGGTGCTTGGGATATGTTAGTGAATAAACCAGACAAACATACAGAATAACTGCAAGTATTAAGTTTATTACTTAATGATATTAATACTTAATATTATCTGTTTACCTTATAACATTTATCACTATTATCTCCTCCTATCTGTTTACACTTAATATTATTCAGCCAAATTTACTGAATTTAGCTAGATTGCTTGTGTGTCCTAATGGAAGTCCCAATTCCTTATTTTTTAAGGAATATTTTCTTTTTTCATATAAACTTGTTTATTTGTGGCTCTGCTGGATTTGTATGGTTTTGTCATTTTGAGAATATCTCATAAAAAGAATCATACTTCTCTCACTTAGCATAATGCATTTGAGATTCATTCATGTTGTTTGTATCAGTATATCATTTCTTTTCATGGCTGAGTGGTTTTCCAGGGACACGTGCACTGCAGTTTATCGATTCCCATTTAAAGGATATTTGGGTTGTTTCTAGTTTTTGGCAGTTATGAAACCACAGTGAACATTCATGACAGGCTTTTTGTTTCTCTTGAGTAAATGCTGAGGCATGGGATTGATGGGTCCTCTTGTAACTGTTGTGTTTAACTTTATTAGAAATTGACAAACTGTTTTCCACAGGGAATCTTTCTCTTTATTACGTTAATGATGTTGAGCATTTTTTGTGTACTTAGGTGCCATCGATATATAACAAACACCTTGATAGAGTGTTTGTTCAGATTTGCCCGTCTTAAAAAATTGGGTTTGTCGGAGGAGTGTGTAATTTCCTCGGTTCTGTCTCGCCACAGAAAAAATTTGAAGCGATCGATGGACCAGTGTTACAGCTCAGTTTTATTTGGCAAGCAAAGGAAAATAACATCCTCGAGACAGGAGAATGAGCCGACCCAAAAGAAGCGAAGAGAAGAGAAGCAAGAGGCTCAGTTTTGGTTCCTCTTTCACCTGAGGTTCTCACTCTGGAGTGAGAATAGAACCTTCCTTTGTTCTATTTTCACGGGCTTTTTCCTATCTTTGTCTTTTAGCCACTGCTATTTTGGACTCCTTTTTCCTATTCTAACTATCTAATAGGTTGATTTTTAGCATTTTATAATCTGGGCTTCCCAGGTGGTACTAGTGGTAAAGAATCCTCCTGCCGATGCAGGAGATGCAAGAAACTTAGGTTCTATCCCTGGGTCAGGAAGATCCCCTGGAATAGGAAATGGTACCCCACTTTAGTAAACTTGCCTGGAGAATTCCATGGGCAGAGGAGCCTGGCATGCTACAGTCTGTGGGGCTGCAAAGAGTTGGACATGACTGAGCATACATGCATTCTATATTCTAGATTTAAGTACTTGATCAGTTGTGTCTTGTAAAAATTCTCCCAGTGATTTGATTTTTTTTTTCTTTTTGGTGTCTTTCCAAGAGTAGAATTTGTGTCACAGTACTAATTATTGTCATCCTTTTATTTAATGCAACGTATACTTCTATTTTTCTTAATAGATTCCTGTTCATCTGTTCGATTCTTTTCCAGTTCTTTTAAACCCACTAATGTATCAAATATATCTATTAGTACTATGGAGTGGTGGAAAAGAATATTTTCTAGGTATCAAAATTTAGTCAGGTTGAAAATTTGTAGTTATTTTTTTTTTCTTTAAAAAATTTTTACCATTGAAGGCAGAAAGTCTTACAGGAAGGATAGGAGTTGGCCATCCTTCTTATGAAAATTTAGTTCAGTAAGAGAAAAAATAGAGACTTAGCAATTCTGTAACTTAGCTAGAGAAGTGGCAGAGCCTGAATGGAACAACAGGCGTCTGACTGAAAGCCTGTGCTTGTTACTATATACTGTCCATTCTTCACTAACCATTTTACTTTTCTTTATCTCTTTCAGTGAAGAATCTTAGTTTTATCCTCATATATATAGTGATTTATAATTTACAGTTACTAGGAAATCTTAGCCACCCCTTCAAGGTTTGATCATCTATGACATTGTGGTTTATTGGATCAATTCTGGTAAATTCTGCCTGTCTCAGCTATTTATAAGTTATTGTGTAAAAGTAGTGGTAATTGGAAAATTTAAGTATGTTTTCTGTAACTTCCAATCTGTTATCCCACAGGTAATTTTCCTAGAATTTGTTAGATTACGGGAAAGATTTTTGCCTCTCAGTACCCTTTGGTTTAGATTTTCCATGAAATTTGCCTCCATTTCATTTTTCATAGACTTAGTAAACATCCTTATAAAGGCAGACTTGAACTTGGAGTTACCTGGGTGTGCAGTTTCTGTGAACCCCGTTGGCCCCTGGGAACCAGGCTGTCACACCACAGATTTGAGTATTCTTATCCCCTCTGGCCAGGTGGCTCAATGGTAAAAACCCGGCTGCCAAGGCAGGAGAGTTGGGTTCACGAGGGTTTGATCCTTGAATTGGGAATATCCCCTGGAGGAGGAAGTGGCAACCCACTCCAGTATTCTTGCCTCGGTAATCTGATAGAGGAGCCTGGGGGGCTACAGTCCATGGGGTCTGGAAGAGTTGGACACGATTTAGCAACTAAGCTAGCAGGCACGCAGCCCTCTGGCTGTAGTTAACTTGTGTTTGTGTAAAGAGGAAGGAAGCTAAAGCCTCATCCCACACTATTGTCTTCCAAAAGCAAGGCAGAGAAAGAGACCAATTAAAAGATGAAAGCCTGGCAGTGCATTCTCCCCATTCTGAGCGGCCTCCAGGCCCTGTCAAGGACAGGAAGCAGCAGAGCCTTGGAATACATACTGGATTTGTCCTATGGAAACTCACTCAGAACTCAGCTGTTCATGGTTTGTACCAGAAAAGCTCATGAAGCACATGTTGAAATGAAAGCCATGCTTTCTGGCTCACCTTTGAGAGCATAACTCTCTGTGGCCTGTGGTAGTGGCTGACAGCCCCAAACATTCAACAGTGAGAGAAATTGGAGGAAGCTTTTGATAGCCTGGATATAGAGAAAGTGTCTGTGAGTTTTGACAAGTGACAAAAAATAATACAACTTAGTATCAAGCTTGATATCTTTATTCAAGGGAAGGTGATCTATGAATTGGGGGAGTAAAGGCCTCACAAGGAGTGGAGCACTATTCCCGAGGCATGTGGGCAAGAGTTCCTGGTGGCTCAGACGGTAAAGAACATGCTTGCAATGCAGGATACCCAGGTTCAATCTGTGGGTTGGGAAGATCACCTGGAGAGGAAATGGCAACTCACTCCAGTATTTCTGCCTGGAAAAAATGTTGACAGAGGAGCCTGGAGGACTACAGTCAGACATGACTAAGCGACTAACAGTCGCTGAGAACCTTACAGGCAGCAGCTTGGAGCATGAGTGACCAGGTGGCCAGGGATTTCTTGGGAAGGCTAACAGATCCTGTTCTCCAGGGTGAGGTGAACCAACCAAGCTGAACTAGAGGATTGTGACTGGTGTATGTTAGGTGTCTCGGCAGTTTTCTGTAAGTGCAGTCTGACTTGGATCTAGGTTTATGATGTGTGTTGGGCCACTGGAGTGGCCTCCATTTTTTTTTAATCAGTTGTAATTATGTATATGAAATAAGGGGTAATAAATTGGGAGAGAGAATGGCTACTCAGGTGTATTAATTCACTGAGAAAGGGGGCTCCAGCAGATCAAGCTCTCCCTCTTACTTGTTTGTTTTTACACCCCCCGGTGAGAGGTAAAATACCTTGATATATTTTATATTCCGTAGGACAGACTAATGGAATGTGTACAGAAGGATCTAGGCAAAATTTGTGGAAGCAATACCTGAAAGTAAATTCTCACAGGGAAAGAACCAGAGGTACCTTTAGGAGAAAGCAGGTTATGTGTGCAATTGGTCAGCCCATGAGGAATGAGGGACAGTCTACAGGTCCTGCCCTCATGAAGGCTCTTCTTCCCGTTCTGGACTTACTGTCAGTGACTTTCCAGGATATGTTTCTATGAAGTGAATACCGGTTATAGGAAAGGGCTAAAACTTGGCTGTATCAGGATTTGTTTTGTCAGTAACATTAGGCTGTCATGTGAGATTGAGGTCTTAAGTGACTGGAATAAAGGATGTATAACTTTTGAAGGAAGAGAAGATGGAAATTTTTAGAACACAGTATCATATTAAACAATTTTAGTAATTTGGGAGAAAGCCCTGATAGGGGATAGCACTTCTGGGCCACCAGAGGGCAGTATTTATTCAACAACTCTTGACTGAAGCCCTTATTTTCAAATAAGGGCTTCTCTGGTGGCTCAGACTGTAAAGAATCCACCTGCAATGCAGGAGACCTGGGTTCTATCCCTGGGTCGGGAAGATCTCTTGGAGAAGGGAATGGCTACCCACTCCAGTATTCTGGCCTGGCAAATTCCATGTACAAGGGCTACAGTCCATGGGGTGACAAAGAGTTGGACATGACTGATGAATAACACTTTCACTTTCATATTTTCAGATACTATCACTGAGGACTATATGAAACGGGATTGGCCTGTGGAGTGAAGAAACTTAGTACTGGTTTTATACTCATCCTACCCTCTACCTTTTCTCTACTTGAATAGCTCCAATAAAATGTCATTTTTTCTCTCTGTTTTTTCCTTTCTCCCCAAGTGGAGTTATTCCAGTTTTCAGTGCACATCTCTATGTAGTGCTTATTATATTTTTATTTTTTTACTGTGATATTTTATTTGAAGGAACATGAAAATTAACTGCCTTTACCATGTGACTATGAAATATTAACTACACCTTTCCAATAAAAATTTAATTGTTACTTTTCTAACATTGAAGTAATTAGTTATTTACAAAGACAGTATCAACTGAGACTCATCCAATTATGAGTAATCCATTGTAAACAAATAACAATACAGAATTTCAGAATAAGTACTATTAAACTGAGTTAGAGTATGGGAAGCTCATCGACTATGCCATAATCAATGGATGAAAGCTAAAATGGATTTTACACTCTAGGGATATACAAGTGTATCATTTTCCCATATGTCTGCTTAAATTTCTTATACAAATAACAGAAAGCTTTATTTCATTCATTTCGTTTTTGTAAACTCCTTAGAGAAAGATTGAAAAGATTCCATGATTAGGTCCCAAATTTTCTGGTTGTTTTTTCCTACTTGAGTCAATTTCCTGACACATTGAATGCAAGCAGGGAAATCTTTTCAGTAAATTGAGCACATGGGGCTCACACATGCAGTGAAGGATACTGGCCAAGTGACATATGTTTCATGTTGTTTTAGTTTCCCCACCTCCCCATACAAGTTTATTCTTTTTAAAAATTAAAAAAAATTTTTTTTGACAGTGCTGGGTTTTGTTGCTGCATAGGCTTTCTCTAGTTGTGGCGAGCGGAAGCTGCTTTCCAGCTGTGGTACACAGTCTTTTCACCGTGGTAACTTCTCCCGTTGTGGAGCACGGGCTCCAGGTGCGTGGTCTTCGGTAGTTGCCGCACATGGGTTCAGTAGTTGTGGCTCCTGGGCTCTAGAGCACAGGCTCAGTAGTTGTGCCTCACGGGTTCAGTTGCTTTGCAGCAGGTGGGATCTTTCTGGGCCAGGAATCAAACCCTTGTCTCCTGCACTGGCAGGAGGACTCTTTACCACTGAGCCACCAGGGAAACCCTACCAGTTTATTCTTTTTTTCAAACAACCTGTGAATCTGCAGCATCGTTTTTGACTTTTACAGAATTATGCCTGACTGTGGCTCTGACAATTTTACACTAAGCTCTCCTCTAGTCATTTGGTTGCTGGATTCTCAGCTTTCTCCATAGTCCAGTCATCCACAACCTGGTCAGTGTTCTTGAAGGCCTTACTTATTATCATTTTTTTTTTCCTGACTTCAAACCTATCACTGTCTCCAAAATACTGAATGTGTTCCTTCCACTGGGCTTTATTTCAAGATGGTTCCCAACAAGATGCCTCTTCATTCTTCAATTTATCTTTTCTGAAGAGTTTCCGTCTACTCCACCTTCTTCTTCTTCCCAATCTTGAGGTTTGGGTTTTGTGTTTGGAATGTTATTTGTGCAATTCTTGAACTTTATTCCACCTATTTAAAGAAAATTCCAGGCAGGCACACTTTGTATGCATTTACATGGAGCTCTGTTTCAGCTTTTGGTCCCTCTGAAGAAAAATCAGACATTTGTTTTTCTAATTATCTGATCTTTCTCTTCCTGTGAATTCAGCTTTCATCTTTAGAGTCCAATACAGCATCACTTAACTTGGGTCAGGAGGAAGCAGTCTTTAAGAGAGTAGCTCTTAGAACAGACACACATTCTCTTGCTGGCTACACACCCAGAAGTCTGCAAGCTAGGGGGCAAAGCTTTCATCTCTTCCCAATATAGGAAGACTCCCTGCTGGGCACAGCTCAGTGGCTAGGTTCTCCAGGGATTTCTAGACTGTTGATATTTCCATGAACTGTAAGTTTTTTCCAGGGTTCACTGATTATAGACATAGTCCATTTTCTCTGTGGGAACATCCTTACCTGCTCACTTGGATGGGACAGAAAAACCCTTTCCTTAGAAGCTGCCTCTTCTAAGGAAAGTATGGGCCTGGCTGGGGTCCTCTCTGGCCTAATCTGCCCATGCTGGGCCTCCTGGCAGGCCCTCTGGAACTGTCACCAGGAGCCCAAACCCATATTTAATTTCCTGTTAGGCCCAATGGGTGATAGGGTAACAGGTCTCTGTTAGGACTACTTGACTCTCTCTGCCCACCGTAGTGAGAAATCTCATTGCAGTCAATTGAAGTTTGTGTTCTGTGTTCTAATAAAACTTTATTTATAAAAACAATTGACAGCCTTGGGGTTGGCCCACACACCCTAGTTGGCCCACCTCTGGTTTAAGGGCTTCTCTGGTGGCTCAGTTGGTGAGGAATCCACCTGCAATGTAGGAGACCCTGGTTCGATTCCTGGGTCAGGACGACCCGCTGGAGAAGGGATAGGCTACCTACTCCGGTATTCTTGGGCTTCCCTTGTGGCTCAGCTGGTCAAGAATCCACCTGCAATGTGGGAGACCTGGGTTTGCTCCCTGGGTCGGGCAGATCCCCTGGAAGAGGGACTGGCTACCCATTCCAGTATTCTGGCCTGGAGAATTCCATGGGCAGAGCAGTCTGGCAGTCTACAATCCAGGGTTGCAAAGAGTTGGACATGACCGAGCAGCTAACACTTTGACTTTTTCACTTTTCAGTAAATTAAGTTAATAAGTTACTTATCGCTCACGTTGTTTTAACACAGTACTAAGCAAATTCATAAAGTACGTTGATTTTGTTGAATGTACTTTGAATGTTCTTTGTTTAGTGATGAACAGTTGTTTCCAGTGGCTGAATAGGAATTATAGCTAGTTTTTCTGATAATGCTTCAATGAAGTTCTCAGAATATGTGAAGGATCATTTATATGTTGTATTTATAAATATTTAAAGTTAAAAATTGGAGATTTGATTTTAATAAATGAAAAGTTTTGACAAGTCCATTTGGAATGTACATGTTAAAACTGGAAGATTTTTCTAAACCAAACTGTGACTGAGAAGAATGTTTTTAAAAAGCTTTAAAAAATTAGTTTTGCTTCAGGTAATGTGAATATAGCCAAAATAGCTCTCTGTTTATAGACCAGTGACTTAATGTTTGAAATATTATTCATCCCATCAATCTTCTGGGTGTGTGTTAAATAGAGGATGTTTGTTCAGCGTAGTTTCAAAATGCAGAATGGTTTATCATAAGAAAAAATTGCAGGATCTCTATGGTCCTGGCCTGACTTAGTGTCACGAGTTACTTACTCTTAAATGTAACTCAGAAATGTTTAGTACCACACTGAGGTCTTCCCTGCAGCCAACTAAGCTCAGGTGTCCTTCCTCAGCCTTTGTACGACCAAGATGGAGGGGCTTCAGTCATGGTGCCCAACACTTGGCTCTTGGTCCCTGCTCCCTCCCAGACTTTTCCACTCTGTCCCCTGGAACAATTTTATGGCAAACATGCCAATGTTTACCCCACCCCTAAACCCTCCCTTTGCCTCTGTGCCATAAGAGGAACCCAGTCCTCTCTTTTCCAGTAGCTTTTCCCAGTAGAGTTTACCATCTCTTCCACACCTCAGGGCTGGAAGAAGTGGCCACTTTCAGATGGCGAGCCTGAAATGCTCACATGAAATATCTGTACCTTAGGCCAGGGGGTTAGACTGACCAGTATCTTTCCTGCTCATTACTGGTTGACCTCTGACCTTTCACTTGCTCCTTTTTATTCAGTGAAGACTTGAGCACTTGACTCATGCTTCCCTCCTGTCCTGACCTGCCAATATGCTGGGTTAAACAATGTAGACTGGGAGGGCCCATCAGGTTCTCTCACTTTCCCAGTCCATGACTTCAATTTCTACTCCAGCCACTTTCTTTGATGTCCTCATCCTGGATCTAGTTATTTCCTGGGAGGGCTACACTTTTACGTTATTACATCCCAGCATCTTACTCTACAGCTTGTTCAACATCTTATCTTCCAGCTGCAACTAAACCTGTTGATTTGAAAACAGGTTTTCAACTTCAAACCCCTTTCTTCCTTCTTACCAGCTGCCTGTCTCTGTTCCTTCCCCTGCTTAGTGTAGTCTGCATGGCCTACTACTAAGCCACTTTCTTGAGATTGTCTTCAGACTCGCTCTCTTGTCCTGTCACATCTACATGGGAAAACCCAGCTGGCGACGGCCTGCTCAGGTAGTCTTGACCTGGACACACTCCAGGTTGCCCAGCTAGTTTCTGAATCATTAGTTCTGTTAGTGTCTCTTTCTCTCTCTCTCTGCACAGCATGTGGCATCTTAGTTTCCTGACCAGGGATCAAACCTGGATTGGAAGCACCACGTCTTAACCGCTGGACCCCCAGGGAAGTGCATTCCTCAGTACCTCTTAATTAGAGGTTATTTACCCAGGACCTGCAGGAGGGCTGATTTTCCCTCAATTCCTGCACACATGTATACCTACTCAGTGTTCCTTCTGGGTTTTCCAGTCAAGTTTTAGGTCTTCCAACCTGGAACGTCACTTCACACCAGTTATCACATGGCTGTGCCTTTTTCCGCAATGTCTTCCCAGAGAAAAACCTCTCCAGGAAATTTAACTAATTTCATCAAGGCTTTCATCGACGGAAGGTAAGACCAGTGACCTCCAGCCTTATTTTGACTTGAGACTTTGACTGGATACAATTCAGAAGCATCTTGTCTTGCTTAGACAAGCTAGACTTTGTCAGGCATTGTGTGTGCTCTTGTATAAGTTGGTCTGCTCATGTTGAGGATTCAGAGTATGTCCTTACAGAAGCTGTAACTTGGCTTGATTTCTCAGGTTGAGATGCTAGAAAGTGGCTTGGAGGAGTATGTATGCTGTGCTAAGTCTCTTCACTTTCGACTCTTTGTGACCCCGTGGACTGTAGGCTGCTAGGCTCTTCTGTCCTTGCGATTCTCCAGGCAAGAATACTGGAGTGGGTTTCCATGCCCTCCTCCAGGGGATCTTCTTGATCCGGGGATCCAACCCACATCTTTTATGTCTCCTGAATTGGCAGGAGGGTTCTTTACCACTAGCGCCAGCTGGGAAGCCCATGGCAGAGTGTGGTTCTCCCTAATCCATGACTCTGGCTCTCATTTTGGATCAAGTGTGTGGGTAGCTGTATGACCTAGTCTTTTGTGGTCGTACAATCATCACAATGGCCTGGAGCATCAGCTTAGGCTTCAAAAAAGAAGCAGGATTTGTGTCATAAACAGTGACCATTCTCATCCGTGAAAGCACTTATTAAACAACCACATTTTGAAAAATGTCCAAATATAGATGAGTAAATAATGCAGGCCATTTTAGTCTTTTTGTTCCACTCTGACATTTGTTCTGTTATTAGTCTCTTTCTGGAATATGGGCTTTCGTGGTGGCCATGAAGGAATTCATCAAAATTTCATGCGGCCTGCGTGGGTCTCCATTGTCTGTGGCTGCCATCTGGCTCAGCCTCGGGCTGGGGTGATCATTATTTCATGCGCTCTCCCGCCCCCATCCCTGCCGACACTGAATCTGTTTTCCTTCTGCTCCAGCGTTTTCATCTTCCGATTCTGTTCTCTGTTCCAGGATGTATGATGACTGTCATTATTCTCTGTTAGGGGAGGAAGATATTAGTGAACGCTGGCTTTTGGCTTTTCCATTTCCCCTCAAGACATGAGTCTAGGCTCTCATGTGCTGCCAGAAGCTCTCAGGTCTTTTTCCCCAGTGTAGGTACCATCTGTCTGAACTGGGACTCTGGTTTCTGGATTGTGGCCTGAGAGGCAGGGAGGCTCATCGGCTCTCCCATCTCCTCCCACTTTCCACGGCTGCCAGGTAGTGAGTGCCCTTGTCTCTCTCTCACCACACCTATTTGTTTTTATTTTTCCCAGAAAGTCAGAATCATTTTTGGCTGAACTGTGATCTCTGAATCTGAACTAAAACGTTCTCTGTGTACCTCACGCAGCAGTTTCTCTTTACTTTTCTCCTTTTGGCCTTTTGTTGCTGTTGTTCATCCGCTCAGTTGTGTCTGACTCTTCGGGACCCTGTGGACCGCAGCATGCCAGGCCTCCCTGTCCTTCACTGTCTTCCAGAGTGTGCTCAGATTCATGTCCATTGAGTCGGTGATGCTATCTAACCATCTCATCCTCTGCCACTTCCTTCTCCTTATGCCTTCAATCTTTCCCAGCATCAGGGTCTTTTCTGGTAAGTTGGCTCTTCTTATCAGGTTGCCAAAGTGTTGGAACTTTAGCATCTAGCCTTCCAATGAATATTCAATTTTGGCCTTTAGGAGAAAATAATTAAGATATTTTTTTTCTTTCAAGTATTTGCTGTTGTGTACGTTACACAGTGAGGTCAGGCAGGAGAAGATGAAGATGTGTAACCTGGATGGAGGTTCCTGACCTCCATAAAGTTTCAGTCTGTGGCAGAAGAGCAGATGACTACATGATGGTGACATGAGGCAGAATGGGGTAACTCCTGAATTAGTGGCTCAGAAAATCGTTCTCCCAGAAGAGTAGAGAAAAGGAAGGTTTCTGGGGTAGTGGTGTTTGAGGAAGACAGTGGAGGGGCATACTCTGAGTTGTTGAGATGGAGGGATGGAAGCATTAGAGGATGCTGATTTCTTATGTTTACATAGAATCAAGAATCAAACCAGTCAATCCTAAAGGAAATCAATCCTGAATATTCACTGGAAGGATTGATGCTGAAGCTGAAACTCCAGTACTTTGGCCACCTGATGTGAAGAGCTGACTTATTAGAAAAGACCCTGATGCTTGGAAAGATTGAGGGCAGAAGAAGGGGATGACAGAGGATGAGATGGTGGGATGGCATCACCGACTCCATGGACATGAATTTGAGCAGACTCCAGAGAGATGGTGAAGGCCAGGGAGGCCTGGCCTGCTGCAGTCCATGGAGTTGCAAAGAGTCGGAGTCGACTGAGTGACTGAACAACAACAACAGGATCAGGGAATCATGTGTGAGAATCCAGGGCTGAAAGACCTGGAGGGAGAGTGGGTGGGCTTAGTCTACAGGTCAAATGGGCCTTTGGAAGACTCTGAGCAGTGGTTTTTTGGGTGATTCCTTTTTGATTTTTAAGGAATGATAGGCAGGTAACCTTTGAAGTACAGAGTAGAGAAGGGGCAGATTAAGGCAGGGTGATCAGTTGGTTGTTGAAATACTACATCTACCAGAGGAGAAGCCCAGAACTGGGGTGGAGAGAATGATGTGGGTTTGAGGGACAGGAAGGTTCATGCTCGTGTTTTGAGGCTGGTCAGCTGGACATCCTGGTATCAGGATTTCAGTAGAAGTGGGGTGTGGCTGTTCAGTCCTGGGTGAAAGGGAGGTCTGCTTTCCATGCAGGCTGTGTGGTGGTGTAAGTAGGGTGCTCAGGAGGAAAGCCTCAGCAGGGAGACGTGACAGTGAGGCTGGAGGTGTGCTTGGGAGAAGGACAGGGCTACCTGCTTGGTGTTTGTAATTGAAGGAGCAGAATTTAGGAGGTGGAGGAAGAACACGGAGCAGGTGACCTGAAGAATTTGGAAGGAGTGGTTGGCAGATCAGGCCTCACAGTTTCGAGGAGGTGCAGTAATCACAATGGAGAAGTTTTCCAGATTAACTCTCTCACCTCCCACACATGCTGTCACGCTAGCTGCCCTCTGCCAGGAACCCTGCTCGGTTTTGTCTAAACATTCAGGCATTTGGTTTTGCCTGAACATTCAGGCACATCTTCAATTTGTTATGCCTGCTTTTTAAATAAGCAGGGTGAAAATATATGGTCTTGACATACTCCTTTCCTGGTTTTGAACCAGTCCTTTGTTTCATGTCCAGTTCTGTTGCTTCTTGACCTGCACACAGGTTTCTCAGACATATTGAGGTACAATTGACAAATCAGATTGTAAGATATTTATCTTTTTTGTTTTCACCAAATGTAGCTTGGTGTTATATTTTTAAGCTATTTTGTTGAATTTCTTTAAAAAATGTACTTGGATCTAGCCATTGAAAATAGAAAACAAATCCCCTACGTGCAGTTTATGCCTCTGCAGTACCAGAAACTCGCCAGCAGGTGGTAGAAGAGAACAGGAACGGATTTCCTGCTTGGTTTACAAATTCTTTAAGCAAATCAAGACTCACAAGAACTCGAGATACCTAATGCTAAACAGGTATTTGTTAGAGAGCATTCTTAGCAAGACTCAGTAATGGTGCTTCTGGAAAAGTTGGGCTGCTGGATGTCTGTCCAGACTGTTTGAATCGAGATCCCTGATGGCTGAGTTGGTAAAGAATCTGACTGCAATGCAGGAGACTGCCTGCATTGCAGGAAACTGTCTGCCATACAGGACATCTGAGTTTGATCCCTGGGTCAGGAAGTTCCCCTGGAGAAGGAAATGGCTACCCACTCCAGTATTCTTGCCTGGAAAATCCCATGGGCAGAGGAGCTTGGTGGGCTGCAGCCCATAGGGTCCCAAAGAGTGGGACATCACTGAGTGACTGAACCATCACCCCTTAGGGAAAGTCTGAGACCCCTATTGTTTTTCAGGCACTGTGAGTGATTCTTTTACATACCAAATTGAGTCAACAAATGAGAGTCCTTCCTACAGGGCAGGAGTTATGCTGGGCCTTGAGGATACAATGAATAAGCTCCATATATTTTCAAACTGACATGCCTGTGGGGCCAGCCAGGTGGTGAGTGGAGCAAGGAAGGGTGGGCATAACAAATGGGAGGGTAGGGTCTGTGGTTGTCTGCAGAGTGTTCCCTCCCAGGCTGCTGCCGCCAAGTCGCTTCAGTCGTGTCAGACTCTGTACGACCCCATAGATGGCAGCCCACCAGGCTCCCCCGTCCCTAGGATTCTCCAGGCAAGAACACTGGAGTGGGTTGCCATTTCAGGCTGCTTATCATTAACTCAGGGCAGCTAGCTGTGGCTATGAGTTAATGCATGCCCTGTGGGACCAGACCATTTCTTTTTAGAGAGAAGCTGGTAAGGCAGATCTTTGCTTCCTATTTCTCAACTTCAACATTCTGTGTGGGCCAAACAAAACATGTGTTCAGGTTGGAGTCAGCCTGTCGGCTGTCATATCTCCTATAGGGACTTAGGCCAGTAGGGGAGCCACAAAGGCAAATATGCACCTGCCTGCAGAGGTGTGAATGTCATGGGCAGCCAGAAGGAGAAGGTGCGGTGGGGGAAGGGGGAGTCTTTAGCATGGCGTGAGGGGGTCAGGCATGCTTCCTGACATTGAGCTCTCAACGTCAGCCATATTGGTTTTGAGAAAGACAATCTCATTCATTCGTGCAGGCAGAGTCTCTGTTATCCTACCAGGGGACATTCATATCAATCTTACATGTCATTATACCAGAATACAGTTGTCCTTTGGTAACTGTGGGGGATTGATTCTTGGACCCCTTGGTGATACCAAAATCCAGGGATGCTCAAGTCCCTCATATATTGATAACATGCCCCAGTACAGTTGGCCCTTTGTATTCGTGCATTCCACATTCCCAACCCATGGTGCAGAGGGCCAGCTGTTGTCATTCGGTCTCTAAGTCATGTCAGACTCTTTGCAACCCCATGAACTGCAGCACACCAGCCTTCCCTGTCCTTCACTGTCTCCCAGGGTTTCCCGGGACAAATAGTGTTAAAGAAATTATTCTCAGTGCTTCAATTTTTATAGTCTTGAAACAAATGATTCCAATAAAAAACTAAAGTTATTACTCAGCTGTGGATATGTTAAACTAATCATTAGACATGTTACAGAACCCTGAGCAATATCTAGTTTTGAGATAATATGGAAGCTTTGTTGATATATTAAGGCCCTAAAGAGAATGCAGGAAAAGCTTTGTTCCTACAAGTTGTTTAAAGAGAACTGATTTCTTAACCATTCAGTTGTGGGGAGGGAGTAATTAATTCACAACAGGAGCCAATGTGGAGGTGCTGTGGCCCTCTTTGCCACACCTTACATATATTTTCTGTTTTGAAATCACTTAAGTAAAGTGAACTATTAAAAAAAGTCCATAAATGCAGTTAAGAAAACTTAGTGTTGTGGAATTGTTTAGCGATACTGCAAAGATGACACATTTAAAAATAGAAAGATGTAGCTATATAAATGAACTATCATAATTAAAACATTTCTGTATGTGAGGTGGTACGCTGAAAATTTCCCTTTGCAAATTTGCCCCTATTCCTATGAAATTACATATAAGTATTTTTTTTAAGGTGGGTAAACATTTAGGAAGATAGTAAACAAGTTAATAGTTAACTTAGATGGAACTTTCTTTGTGTATGTGGTGTGAGATGGTGTTGAAGGCCTTTAAAAAGTCATCTTTATTAAACTTGAATAAAATGCACTAATTTTTAAGTGTACAGTTCATTGAGCTTTTTAAGAACATGTTTGTTAAGATATAATTCATGTACCATACAATTCACTCTCTTGAAGTATAGTTAGTTGGTTTTTAATGTGTTCACAGAATTGTGCAACCCTCACCACTGCCTAATTTCAGAACATTTTCATCACCCCCCCAAGGAAACCCTATACCTCTTAGCACTCACCCCTATTCTTCCCTTCGCTTAATGCCTGGTAACCACTAATCTACTGTATGTTTCCATGGATTTGCCTACCCTGGACATGTCACATAAATGGAATCTAACAATATATGGTCTTTTGTGTCTGGCTTCTTTCAGTTAGCGTCATATATTTTCCAGGTTTGTCCATGGTGCAGATATGTCAGTACTTCATTCTATTTCATGGCTGAATGATATTTTATTGTATGGTTGTACGATGTTTCTATTTATACATTCACCAGTTAATGAAGTGGGTTATTTTCACTTTTTTGGCTAACACTAATAATTCTGTTGTGAACATTTATATACAAGTTTCTTGTGTGGGCATGTGTTTTTATTTCTCTGAAGTATGTACCTAAGAATAGGATTGTAATTATCTCTTTGCTTCTTAGAAATTCATTGTTAAGTGGAAGGAAGGCTGATGATTGGGTTCCAGAAGGATGATGATGTTAGCTTGCAATAGGAATCCGTCCAGAGTCATCTAGACAACTCCCGTGTCACAGTCACCCCAAGTTCATCCCTTAACCCTAAACTTACACTGGGGAGGAAAGCATATCCTAGGTCCCAGGGGTGTAACTACCCATTTGAAGTTCATGTAAAATAAGTAGTGACTCTTACCTGTAATACAGACACACTGTTTCCCAGAGTGAATGTTTCCCACAGTCATGACTATCATAATAATTCACCAGGAGATAAGCAGGTAATTGTTGAGACTTGCTAATGTGTGTGAGACATTTCTACACAAAACAATGATGTCTCTTGACTCTTGAGAACCCATGATTATATTAAGCATTTGAACTATCCTTAAAATATCCTGATAATGGATATTCACATCTCCATGTACCTTGTGTGCTATTTATTTAAAAACTCCTTGATGTAGGAGAAAAAAATAATTCATGCCCCAGACTAGGCTTTTGGTAAACTTTCTTTCCTTTGCAGTATTTTCCCTATTGTCTGCCACAGCATAAATTTGGAGTATGAACTGGTATTTGTTCAAAATGTACTTTGTTCAAAAATAAAATGTACTTTATTCTCTAGAAGTAGTTTTTGTGATTGTTAACAGGACAAAGTATAGCTGTAAAACTTGAGCACATTTTTGTGTGTGATGTTTTTGGTGACTTTAACTAGCTGCTAATAGGGCTCAGATTGTCTTGGATTTCGTATCTAGATGAAACCTGGCTCATAAATTGTCAGCCCTGGAGCAAATCTTTCTTCCCTTGGTTTTATTTAGTTCTTTACAGTTGTTTTCCATTTGTGGTTTACTAATACTTCTGGCTTAGCAAAAATATTTGGAGACTGTAAGCTAAAAGTTGGTAATGGTATTGGGAAGTGGCCACTTCTCCTAGACCAGAAATTATGGTTAAACTCATTCTTCTTCTTTTTGCCCTCCCTCCCAAAATCTGAGTGTAATTGGCATTTGGCCTAATGATTATTGAGTGAGAATTTGGAGTGTTTATAAAGACGGTTGGCTTCTAATTATCCAGGATCACACCAGGAGCTGTGTACTTGCTGTTCGTCTTCCCTTTCTGACTGCTTGAAGATTTGGGGAGCTTCCCAGGAGAAGAGGGGTGGAGAGGTGTAATTTACAGTAGCCACTGAGACTGAGGGCTTACTGTGGGCAGTGGGGCAGAAAATGTTTAGATGTTTAGATTTTCTACCACTATGAACCTTTTGGGTTCCATTTAGAATTCTGTGATCTGTGCAATTCTCATACCAGTACCTTGGAAGACGGTGAGCTGGCTTGGTTTTGCTGTCAATTAGCATTGGCAAAGAGAGTCCTAGTATACGTCAGGATACTGTGTAGTACAATGCCAAATCTTAAGAGAGGCCAGTGACTTGCGAATTATGTCACTTAAAGCAATGCTGAATATACAATATAAGCTAACCAAGAACTTGCTGTAATTCAAAGGGTTAACCACATTTTAGAGAGATGCCTAGGCTTTAAATACCACTTTAACCACATATTTCAAAACAGGGTTAGACTTCTAAAGAGGAATTTCCAAGAACTGCTTTATCTGTTTGTATCCCCAGTGCCAAGCACCAGGCCAGGTATGTGCATAGCCGTTGTCATTACATGGTTTTTGAATGAGTGACTAACCAAATACTTTCTTAGTATTTTAGTTAAAATTAAGAAAGATTACTTAAATGGAAAGCTGAATTCTAATGTATTCTTCAGTCTGGAAAAATTTTATGTAGCAAATTAGTGGTGAGCAGCTCTCAACATTGAGATTTTCATTTAAGAATATTCCCTTTTAAAAAGGTGGATCACTAGTGATATGCTTCTATAGACTCTTGTATATATTTGTTCTTGAGCTACTGCTGAAACTAGGGTGAGTGATTTTGGGAACTGAGGCAAGTTCTTCTAAGACACAGCCATTCCCTACCTCCTACCCCCCAGACAATTGAAGTTTAACCATCAGTTATGCCTTTTGGGGGGTCTTGTTCTTCCTTGCCTAAAATATTTGTAGTGCGAATATTCACTGCAAGAGTAGTTAGATTTAACATAAGTAACTAGTATGTGTAAGCTGTATTTCAACCAATGAGAAGTTGAAAGGCAGTCCTCCCCTTGAGAGTGTGCAGAGTAGGCTAGGTGGACCAGGTAGGTTCCTAATTACATTGTAAATTTCACTCAGTGCTTCCATAGACACTCATTGGATGCTCCCTGCCTGTTACGTAAGGACCAATCTAGGTCCCAACGTAAGCATTCGTGCTGTGTGCATCATCAGTTGTGTCTGACTCTTTGCATCCCCACGAATTGTAGCCCACCAGGCTCCTCTGTCCATGGGATTTCCCAGGCAAGAATACTGGAGTGGATTGCCATTTCTTTCTCCAAGGGATTTTCCAGACCCAGGGATCAAACCTGAGTCTTTTGCACTGGCAGGCAGACTGTTAACCACTAGTGCCACCTGGGAAGTCCCTACCATATTGTAACTCAATTTATTCATGTCAAGATGGGGTAAAAGCATTCACCACATTGGGTTGCTGTGAAGATTAAGGGAGATTGTGCACAAAGTAAACAGAATAAATGTTGACTGTTGTAATCCTAGGACCTCTTTTGTAGCTGAGAAGACTGAGGCCTGGGGAAATTGGGAGAGTTTATTTTTTTTTTCAGACAAAGTCTGACTCCCATCTCAGCTTCTCTGACCTCAAAGTTTTATTCAGTCAGTTCAGTCACTAAGTCATGTCCGACTCTTTGTGACCCCCCAGACTGTAGCACACTAGGCTTTCCTGTCCTTCACTATCTTCTGGAGTTTGCTCAAATTCACTTCCATTGAGTTGGTGATGCCATCCAACATCTCATCCTCTGTCGTCCCCTTCTCCTCCTGCCTTCAATCTTTCCCAGCATCAGGGTCTTTTCCACTCTTCTCATTACGTGGCCAAAGTATTAGAGCTTCAGCATCAGTCCTTCCAATGAATATTCAGGGTTGATTTCCTTTAGGATTGACTGGTTTGGTCTCCTTGCAATCCAAGGACCTCTCAAGAATCTTCTCCAACACCACAGTTCGAAGTCAGCTTCTCTGACTTCAAATTTTTATTAGGGTAGTTTGAAAAGGACAGCCCAGACTCACAGATACTGAAAACGAGTGTATGGTTACCAAAGGGGAAATATGTGGCAGGGGAAGGGATAAATCAGGAGTGTCGGATGAGCATACACATACTACTATATATAAAATAGGTAACCAACAAGGACCTACTGTATGGCACAGGGATCTCGACTCAATATTCTGTAGTAACCTGTATGGGAAAAAGGTCTGAAAAAGAATGACTATATGCATATGTATAACTGAATCACTTTGCTGTACACTTGAAACTAACATAATATTGTAAGTCAGCTATACTCTGATAAAATAAAAAGAATAAAAAGGACAGAGCCCATTCTTTGGGGAAGAATTGGCTTCTCTAAAATTGTGAATAACCTTTTCAATAATTTTACTCTGGGCAAGGAAAGAGTTAAGAGGTAGACACTTTTATCTATTTAAATTATGTTTAGTTTTTTCCTAATACTTTCAAATATGTGCCATAATCCTTGCATTTATAGGTTTTTAGCATGACAATGAGGTTTGTCAAAGTTATTGAGTCATAAGTAATATGTACGTCTCATGGAATTCGTTGTAAAAATTGGACTTGTTTTGTGGTGTCATGGGGATTATGTAATGATTATATTATATTATAAATGAAGTTTGATGGAAAAAGGAGGGAAGGGTGTTTTTATCTCTTTGGCAGCTTCTCAGACTGAAAACATAGCAGCTTCTTGATGTGCTCTGGCCTGGGTCGTGTCTCTGGAAACTGCACCCTATAAGGGCTCTCTCACTGGAAGGCAGATGCTAGATTCAGTCCCTAAATGGAACAATTAAGGCAGACCCATTGTTTGTGAATTGTTCCCTAACGTGCTGTGTGCCTTGGGTTTTTGTTGTTGTTTGTTTTTTGGCATGACTTACATGAATATGATTGGTGTGATGATGATCATATGTGTGTATCTTAAATCTCTTGATCTACTAGATGACCAATCAATTAGTAAGTAACTTACCTTGGAATCAACTGTGAGCCCAGCTGAAGCTCATCAGCTACTTTTTGTCAGCAAACATCTTTTCCCTTTTAAAACAACCTCCAACGGGCACTGTGTTTTTGCACTGCAAGTCACACAAAAACATGATCTAGAGTGCTTTGGGGATTCTAAACGTCTTTTAAATGGCTACTTAAAAGAAACTGAAAAATTTAAAAGAGGTGAGTGGCCTGCTGACTTGTGTTAATGAGTATTTTGCTGATAACCAGTTTGGTATAAAGTAGTCTTTGAGAAGTTCCCAGAATGTTTGGGATTTAAGATATGTGGATTTCATGGCCAGAACCAGAACCGAGAAGAGAAGCGGTAGAGAAACTTGGTACTTATATATTGGTGGGCAATCTCATCCAGCAAGAAGATTAAAATAAAGCCCTAAACAAAACAGCAAAGGGTATGAAGATCATTCCTATTGGTTTGTTAAATATATCTCATAGCAAAAGAAATGGCTTTTTTGACATTTGTCAACTCGGCACTTACCGACGATGTGTTTGGTTGGTAGGTATTTTCTTCCACAACACATGCCCTTTAAAAATTTCCTATCACGACTTCCCCTGGTGGTCCAGTGGTTAAGAATCTTCCTTCCAATGCAGGGGACGCAGGTTAGATACCTGGTCAGGAAACTAAGATCCCACGTGTCGTGACTAAGACCAATGCAGCGAAATAAATAAATACCTAAAAAACAAAAAAACTTCTATCAAGGGTTTCTTTGGAGGCTACAGGTGGTAGGACAGGTTTGGCAGTGGTGTTTGTGCAGAGTGAGCTTTCTGCCGCACTGTTCTGCCCTTAACATGCCCAGGGAGAGTAATTATAACTTCACAGGAAGCATCTCACCCAAGAAGCTCAGCCTTGGCCCCGTCACTTCTCAGCTTCTTTCCAACAGGTTGGCCACTCAGCACACAGGGACACGCGGCTCCAAGATGCACTGGCCTCGACTGTAGTGTGTCGTCTTTTTTCCCCCCTTTTCTTTTTGAAGGGGTCAAATAATTTCACATATCATTTGTAGGCTCTAAAATAGGTATGGCAAATACCTCTTTCCGTTTGCAAATTACAGGACTGAGCAATAACTTATTAGAAGTGTGTGGCGTGAGACGGATCCAGGATTGAATCCTAGATGAAATCTGATGTATGTTTTCGCTTATTTCAAGTGGTAATGATTTTGTTTTAACTTCTTTAGGAAAATATGGAAAGGGACAAGGAAGAGGGAAGAAAACAAGTTTTTATAGAAGAGAAGGTGTGGCCGTTTGGTGACATAGTGATTACTCCTGTTTCTGTTGACTTTTGATAGCTCATTAGGAAACAGGTGGTCTCTTTTAGTCCTATGAATCACAGCCTCATTACATAAAATGTATCACACCTCAAATAGCTTCCTAATGAGTGTGGTTCAAAATTATTGAAAAACACAATGAGTAATTGTTGGATTAGAACTACCAGACAATTTCTCTTTTAAGATTTTGTAACTGCTTTTAGCATACTGAATTCTTCAAATATAGATGGGTTCACATTTTTAAAGTATGATTTCGTTTTTTGTTTTTGGAAAAAAAAATGCCTTCACTCTATTTTGAGGTCCTTCTAGATCTCTGTATTTTTTTCTAAAATAGTTTCCAGGATATAGAAGGTAGTCTAATGGAGGTTTATAATGTGGTAAGTAAGTTTCGTACTTTTAAGTAAAGGATGTTACTTCAGGCAACATGGACTTTTTCTTTGTTTGCTATGATGAAACTTTTTATCTTCATTCTACAGATGCATCCTAATAGCTAATTGTACTAACATTGGTGAATGCTCTTCCTGAATTGGGCAAGCGCTGAGGGCTGCATAACAGTAATCCATTTAATTCTCGGTGCAACCCTGTGACCTAGGTACTTTGTATCGCATCTGTGAGAAAACAAAAAGGTGAAGCACCCTGGGCCAGGGTTACAGGTAGGAAACGGTGGGGAAGGGGGGGCAGTGGGGCTTCACAAGCTCCAGGACTCTGCCCTGGCCTCACCTGTCCATGGTAGGGGCCTCTCTGTGTTTCTTAAGGAACATGATCCAAGCAGCTTCTATAGATGGAAAATCCCTGCTATGAATTTCTTTTTTCAGTTTAAAACTCTTGGAATAACTTTTTGTTTTAATTTCTCAGGAGGGGTCTTAAATGCTTTTATATTTATATGGATATGTAAACTGCTAATGGAAAATTTTAGTTTACAGTGATCAGATGTTTTTCATTGTTGAGGCTGAGGTAGATAGTATATACAGTATGAGCATTTTATCATGTTCATGAAAATGTCAAGAGAAATGCTGAAGCCATTTACAGATAACTTCATTTTATTAACATTTAGAGTACATTTCTCCCTCTCTCTTTCTCTCTAATATACACACGCATACACACACAAACATGCACAATCGTTATGTGTTCAGACACAAGTCTCTTATTTTCAGGAACATTGAAAAAATTAATTCAACATTTTTTGTTTACTGAGTTAACTTTTTCGTACCCTTAACAGTGGGGGATTATTTTTGAAGTCACACAGATGGAAGACAACTTAATTTGCTTTAGTTTAGAAACACTCTGTGTCTGATGCAGTTGAGACATTCTCTTACTGAGCGTTGTAAAATACTGTAGGTTTTTGGTATCTGTTGCATGTGGATGATTCTGTAACTTTCTAGAAAGTTAAACTTTCTGAACGTCAACCTTCTTACTAGTGAAAGGGGAATGGTAAGGATTATTAAACTTTCAGATTGTATGCATTTCATAGACAATGAGAAAAATTACCTACCTGAAAGTTGGTGTCCTTTTCTTTATCCTTAAAATGTAGGAGACACAGGAAATTGACCTAAACCTGATGGAATCTGACTTCTTTCGAATGTCATAAAAAATTAATTTGTGTATCTATTGCATAAGAAACACTATATAATATACATAAGCAAAAAAAATGCTGTAATTAGCTATAATTCTACAACTTAGAAATAATTTCTGTTAATATTTTTATTCTATATTTATATAATGCACACATATTTATATATGCATATTTACATAATGCATAGAATTATAGAAATTGGATCATACTCTGTACTTTTTCACAAATTGCCATATAATTAATATGTTAAGTATTCTTTATAAGTGATAAATCTACTTTTCTGACATGAGTTTAAATTCCATGCAGTTTTGTTTTATGGGTGTATTACAGTTTATCCAGTTTCTTTTTATTGGGCATCGAGAGTGTTTTTAGTTGTTGCTGTTATGCAAAATGCTGTGAGGCAGTTCTGCTGATGTCTCTGAGTTCTTGTCCTGTCCTTACCTGTCTTAGTATAAATTCCTAGATCTGTTGCACATAATGTGCCCCAGATAATCACGATGGTGTGATCACTCACCTAGAGCCAGACATCCTGGAATGTGAAGTCAAGTGGGCCTTAGAAAGCATCACTACAAACAAAGCTAGTGGAAGTGATGGAATTCCAGTTGAGCTATTTCAAATCCTCATAGGTGTTGCTGTGAAAGTGCTGCACTCAATATGCCAGCAAATTTGGAAAACTCAGCAGTGGCCATAGGACTGGAAAAGGTCAGTTTTCGTTCCAATCCCAAAGAAAGGCAATGCCAAAGAATGCTCAAACTACCACACAATTGCACTCATCTCACATGCCAGTAAAGTAATGCTCAAAATTCTCCAAGCCAGGCTTCAGCAATACGTGAACCGTGAACTACCAGATGTTCAAGCTGGTTTTAGAAAAGGCAGAGGAACCAGAGATCAAATTGCCAACATCCGCTGGATCATCGAAAAAGCAAGAGAGTTCCAGAAAAACATCTATTTCTGCTTTATTGACTATGCCAAAGCCTTTGACTGTGTGGATCACAATAAACTGTGGAAAATTCTGAAAGAGATGAGAATACCAGACCATCTGACCTGTCTCTTGAGAAACCTGTATGCAGGTCAGGAAGCAACAGTTAGAGCTGGACATGGAACAACAGACTGGTTCCAAATAGGAAAAGGAGTACGTCAAGGCTGTATATTGTCATCCTGCTTATTTAACTTATATGCAGAGTACATCATGAGAAATGCTGGGTTGGAGGAAACACAAGCTGGAATCAAGATTGCCAGGAGAAGTATCAGTAACCTCAGATATGCAGATGACACCACCCTTATGGCAGAAAGTGAAGAAGAACTAAACAGCCTCTTGATGAAAGTGAAAGAGGAGAGTGAAAAAGTTGGCTTAAAGCTCAACATTCAGAAAACTAAGATCATGGCATTTGGTCCCATTACTTCATGGGAAATAGATGGGGAAACAGTGGAAACAGTGTCAGACTTTATTTTTTTGGGCTTCAGAATCACTGCTGATGGTGATTGCAGCCATGAAATTAAAAGACACTTACTCCTTGGAAGGAAGGTTATGGCCAACCTAGATAGCATATTTAAAAGCAGAGACATTACTTTGCCAATGAAAGTCCGTCTAGTCAAGGCTATGGTTTTTCCAGTGATCATGTATGAATGTGAGAGTTGGATGGTGAAGAAAGCTGAGCGCAAAAGAATTGATGCTTTTGAACTGTGGTGTTGGATAAGACTCTTGAGAGTCTCTTGGACTGCAAGGAGATCCAATCAGTCCATCCTAAAGGAGATCAATCCTGGGTGTTCATTGGAAGGACTGATGTTGAAGCTGAAACTCCAATCCTTTGGCCACCTCATGCGAAGAGCTGACTCATTGGAAAAGACCCTAATGCTTGGTAGGATTGGGGGCAGGAGGAGAAGGAGACGACAGAGGATGAGATGGTTGGATGGCATCACCAACTCGATGGACATGGGTTTGGGTAGACTCCGGGAGTTGGTGATGGACAGAGAGGCCTGGCGTGCTGCAATTCATGGGGTCGCAAAGAGTCGGACACGACTCAGCGACTGAACTGAACTGAGTGTGCCCCAAAGTAGCCATGTTTAAGATGTTAGATGCATTTCGTACGTTGCCTTCTAGAATAGTGGTGTCATTTTATATTATGTTCAGGAGTGTATAGAACATGCCAAATTCCCGTGTCCTCAAAATACAAACTCTTAAGAATCTGTTTAGTTTTGTAAATATAGTGTAAGTGGAATCTGGTTTTATATCATTATTTAAATTGTGATTAATTATCTATAAATGAGTGGGCTTCTGGAGTAGGACAGTGGTAAAGAATCCTCCTGCAGGATGCAGAAAACGAAAGAAACATAGGTTTGATCCCTGGGTCAGGAAGATCACCTGAAGTAGGAAATGGCAACCCACTCCAGTATTCTTGCCTGGAAAATTCCATAGACAGAGGAGCCTGGTGGACTATTGTCCATGGGCAGCAAAGAGTCCGACATAATTGAGCATGTGTGCACGTGTGCATGTAGAAAGAAGAGTACATTCATGTTTTGACATATGGAGGGGGGTGCTCTTAAATCTGCTACATACTATGATTTTGCCTTTCTGTTGTCTTTTTGGAAAAACTTACCATTCTGATAGTTGGGTTTTCTGAATATCTCTGAAGTGAAGTGAAGTCACTCAGTCATGTCTGACTCTTTGCAACCCCATGGACTGAAGCCTACCGGGCTCCTCCATCCATGGGATTTTCTAGGCAAGAATACTGGAGTGGGTTGCCATTTCCTTCTCCAGAGGACCTTTATGACCCAGGGATCGAACCCGGGTCTCCCGCAGTGTAGGCAGACTCTTTACCGTCTGAACCACAAGGGAAGCCTATGTATTCCATTATTTCTACTTTGTTAATATTCTGAATCTAACTCAGTGTTGTCTGCACAGTACAGAGGTATTCTTTTGAGGGTTAATTATTGCAGTGTGTTGCTGGGTGTTACCCGAAGGTTGATGCATGTAATGAGGTTAAGCGTATACCACTGTGAGCCACCCTTAGGTACTTGATTGCACAGCATCTTGGCCGTTATTAACAAATAGGTGATATTTATCCAGTTTCAGATGAGCAGACTAGGGTTCATGGAGGTGATTTAACTTGCTTAATTTGAATATGCTCTTGTCTGGCTTGGGCCCTTTCTTTTTCCGTTTCATCAGTCATTACACCGCCTCTGGACTGGCCCATCCAGTGCTGCTGACTGTCACTCCTCTCTGCTCTCCACATGTCTGTGAGGCGCACCCCTTCTTCCTTCTCCCTCACTGCTTCTAATCTACCTTGACTTGGGAACGTAATCTCCAGATAGTTTCAGTGGTGGATAATTAAGAATTTGTAGCTCTGAGGGGCTTTCCTGTGACTGACTAGAGAGAATGGACTTTGATATTGGCTTTGGTTATTCCTGGGACTTTTTCATGTGTTTTAGCTTTGGGTAGGAGTTCCTAGGGCTTCACAGGTGGTGCTACTGGTAAAGAACCCACCTGCCAGTGCAGGGAGATATAAGACACTGTGGATTTGGTCCCTGGGTTAGGAAGATCCCCTGGAGGAGGGTATGGCAACCCACTCCAGTGTTACTGCCTGGAGAATCCCATGGACAGAGGAGCCTGGCAGGCTGTAGTCCATAGGGTCGCAAAGAGTTGGACACGACTGAAGCGACTTAGCATGCACGCAGGAGTTCCCAGATAAGTGAGATGTTACTGTGTTTTCACTAACTGTGATCAGTATTCACACTGATCACATAG
Source organism: Okapia johnstoni (assembly GCA_024291935.2). Lineage (NCBI taxonomy): Eukaryota > Metazoa > Chordata > Mammalia > Artiodactyla > Giraffidae > Okapia > Okapia johnstoni. Next base: position 30,303,024 of record CM044321.1, on the reverse strand, counting down.
TGATCATAGATTTTGGATCTATTTGGGGAAATTCAGAAGAGTTTGTGCCTCGTAGGTTAGCTGGTATAACCCATGAGACACTCGAGGTTACTCCTGAAGGAATGTACCATTACATTTGGATATGTTTTACTCCACTTTTAAACTCTGTTTTATTTCTGTGGCTGTGAGCTCCTTGCATTTTTTTTAAGGTCTCTACCCAATATCCAGATAAGTGCATCTAACGGACACACTCAGCAAATGTTTAATTCATGCAGCGATGCATCCCTTCTTAGAGAATGCCCTTGTAGGAAAGGATCTGATACTTCTTGCAGCTGAATGTGTCACCTTCTGGCCCAGGCTCCTGTCCTTATTTATAGAACCAGCTTATGAGAAACTGCCTTTAATACTAGGCGAAGCCGTTGTTATGTCAGTTACCCATTGTTATGAGTAGCGATGGCGCTCCTGGGTGTTGTGGAAAAGATACAGCAGATATACAGGGACTGGAAGTGGACTATAAAGCTGTCAGTAGTGAGTAAGGACAGCAGGAACTTTATAGTTCACTGAGGTTTTAAGATTAGTGACTTTTCAATCAGGCTTCAGATATTGGAGTTCTTCCTGAGGTGGTGGTAGAGCAAGGCCTCTGCTTGTGGGTGGTGTGTGTGTCCATCTCTAGGGACACTGCTGTCCCAGCTGCTGTGGTGCATCTGCCAACACCCTTCGCTGTGGTCCCAGTCCTAGGAGGTCCTTGGAGCAGCCTTCCCTGAATGGCTTCCATTTTCTCTTCTACTATTGTCCCAATGTTTTTGAATTGATGCCTTCGAAGTGTGGTGTTGAAGAAGACTCTTGAGAGTCCCTTGGACTGCAAGGAGATCAAACCAGTCAATCCTAAGGGAAATCAGTCCTGAATATTCATTGGAAGAACTGATGCTGAGCTTCCCAGGTGGCGCTAGTGGTAAAGAACCTGCCTGCCAATGCAGGAGACATAAGAGACACAGGTTTGAGCCCTGAGTCAGGATGATCCCCTAAGTGGAGGAAATGGCAACCCACTCCAGTATTCTTGCCTTGAGAATCCCATGGACAGAGGAGCCTGGTAGGTTGCAGTCCACAGGGTTGCAAAGAGTTGCACATGACTGAAGTGACTTAGCATGCACAGACTGATGCTGAAACTCCAATACTTTGATCACCTGATGCCAAGAGCTGATTCAGGAAAAAGACCCTGCTCTTGGGAAAGATTGAAGACAAAAGGAAAAGGGGGCAGCAGAGAATGAGATGGTTAGATAGCACGGACTCTATGAACATGAATCTGAGCAAACTTCAGAAGACAGTGAAGGACAGGGAAGCCTGGCATGCTGCATCCATGGACTCTCAAGAGTCAGACATGACTTAGCAACTGAACATTCTCTCTATGGGATCCCCTTTCCTCCCAACCATTCACCCTCAAAACACAGAGGAAAATAGAATTGGTAGATGTCTTCTCAGCAGTTTCACTAAGAACATTGTTGGTAACCATAGGCATGGCCTGCTCATGTATAAGAGCCCTAAGTGTGGACTTGTCTGTTTAAAGTATATACCATATTCCCTCTCTTGTCTGTCAGTGTCAGGATTTAATGATTTTCTTCTTAGGATATTGCAGTAAATAGCTCTTTACACAAATCAGGGACATTTAGGATGTTTAAGGATAGTCATGCTCTCTGCTATACGGCTATGTAATGAAACTTGAGGGATTTCAGAGTGGAATTGAAATTTATGATGTGTGTGTATAGTTGCTATTTCAAGGTTATACCTTAATTTGGTTTTGTTTACCCTTAATAGGGTAGATTGCTTTTAGGCTTTTTAAAAATAGAAAATATGCTAGAAATAAAGCTTCTAAGTTTTGTTTATCCTGCATAAAATGGTTGTATTATAGAGAACACTCGCTGTGGTTTTTTCTCTTTGTATTTGTTCATACTAAAGTGGTTAACTGCTCTCTTTGTAACATAGAAGTGCACGTACAATTTCCTATGTGGAACAACTTTTGGTGATATCTGCACATTCTTTAAGTATGACTTTGGATGCCTATTAACTAATCTGATACTGAATTTGACTTGTGTATTGTTTCTGGTTAAGAGAAAATTAATCCCCAAATCTGTCTTTCAGGCAGTAACAGAGAAGAATTTTGAAACAAAGGATTTTCGAGCCTCTCTAGAGAATGGTGTTCTGTTGTGTGAGTAAGTATTTAAAGCATTTAAAAAATAATTCAAAAGCAAAGATATGTCTGTGTGTGTCTGTGTGTGTGTGCACACATGTGTGTTATGAGGTGACTTATCCCCCACTCTGTGGCCACTATAGTCACTGACATGTTTTCCTGGTAACAAGTGAGATTTGATCCCTGCAAATTGACACCCCCACAGTACCAGACAGTAGGAAGGAGTTATCAGTCTCTGTATCTAAAGATAGCATTGGTGAAATATATATTATTTTAAATTAGTAAACAAGAAAGATTCTATTATTGCTTGATGGGCCAGTAGTGGTGGGTGGTTAAGGAGAAAGCCTTATTACATAGCACCAGCTCTCACTTGCTGTGAGTATTCTAATATATGGAGTTGCCTGGTTTAGAAGTTAATATGTAACTTGTTTCCTTCATCAGTACATAGTGATGAGTATAGAACAAATTTAGGCTGTAGCAAATTTCTTCTTTGAACTTTTAAGTGGAGTCATTACATCACTACAATCAATTTGAGTTATGGGCCAGCCATTCATTCATTCAATTAATATGATGTTATCTGAAGCTTTGGTTATCCTAAGAGGCTTGCGCCATGATTGATGGTATGGAGCCTGCAGTGCATGTTCAGTGTAATATTTTGTTCCCCCACAGAGGCAGGGTACAGTTTGCCAGGTGGTGACCTTTGGGAGTGAGGGGCAAGCAGGCTGTGGAATGGATGGACGGACTCCTGGGTGAGGGTGCAGATTGCAGATGTGAGCGAATGAAGTATAAGAATGTACTTGAGTACATACTCACATTTTTGAAAGCACTTAAGTGTTCCAATCTAGACACTTATGACATAAGTATTTATGGAATCTGTCCACAAGCAAGCACTGGAAGTGTATGTACTCAGACTTAGATGATTTCGTTTATCCTTTTACAGGAAGGTTGTTTACAGCAAGGATCAGGAGTTACATGGCTTAGGTTTGATTCCTTGCTTCATACTTTCAGACATTTGAGCAAGTGACAATATCTGAGCCTTATTTTCTCATCTATAAAGTGGAGATCAGAGCATCTGATCAGCCTAATTTACAAAGTTCCCATCATGTTGGGTTCCCAAATATTGGGTTTTCCATAACATCTTACAGAAAAACCCAAACAAACTTTTAGGCCAACCCAATATGTATATCAAGGTTTCTATAAACTATCAAACTTTATGTACATACAAGTTGTTACTAGGTAGATGTCCATGAAGATAAAAGTCTCTCTCATCTGCTTTGTTGGTAGGTATTCAAACTTCTTTGTCTTAGAGCAGTGTTGTTAAGTTGAACCATATAACGTGTTGATGTTCAACCATCAATGACCTACAGAAAATGTCCATTTCATGTAATTCTACATAATAGAGAGTAGGACAGTTATATGAACAAGAGCTACAAGGAAAGTTTAAGGGAGGTTTCTTGTCCTTTTCTGATGCCACATTCAGAGTTGTAGCCAATTAATCTTGGTAGGCTATATGGTCAGCTTAATTGATCATTCAAAGGAAATTACTTTATCTTGGTTTGCAAATTATATATATTTTAATGTGTTCAGAAGATGGAAAAAAAATGACTGTTAGACACATGTGATCTGAAACCTTAGCTATGAGTATACACTATTTAGAAGCTTGCTGCAAAAATAACTTTGATGTCAATTGCAAGCCCTGTAAGTCAGGATTGGGATAATTGGGTTTATGTAGGAGGCAGACCTATGTAGCACAGAGTTGTTTTTAGACTTAGAAATGCACCTCTAACAACCCAAATAGGTGATCTTTTCAAAGAGGTCTCTTTGTGGTTTTATAGTTCCAGTGATGAGTTATTACTCAACACTTTAAGGGATCTCCCTTTTGGGGGCATCACTTTCCAGAACTAGGTCATTAAACATACTTGTAGTGACAATTAAGTGTTTTATTTAAAATGCAATTTATGTACCAGCCTGGGCTCTGATTTACTTGAGATGATTTCAAAAAACTATATCCAATTTGAGTAGATTGTCACCAGTGAGGATATTCAGAGCTGATTAAAAAAAAACAACTGTTTTGATGACAAGCAGCATTGTTAGATTAAATACATAGTTCTACCTTCATGACCACAGCAAACATTTGAATGCATGTTTAGAGACAGATACATTGGTTTGTAAAAATGTCATTTAAATTCACAGCCTCCAGAAGCTCATTCTTTGATTGTTTCCTAATTGAATTAACATCAATTTGGGGTTTTGTACATGACCAAATAAGTAGTCAATCTATTTAGTACACAGTATTCTTTAAATGAATATTCCCAAAAGTAGTGTAAGTAAATATTTAACTGTGGTAATCAGCAATTTTAGTTTAAGATGAGATCCCAAAGTACTACATGATGTTTGTATTAAAAAAAAAAAACCAAAACTCTTGCTGGTGAATTTCATTGTTTATAACCCTGGTTAATGAATGCATTTTAATCTAATAGATCCAGTGTTGAAAAAAAAGTCCAGGTAACTATATTCTGTATAAATTTATAACTAAAGAAAAGCCTAGCTAGCTGGTCTGCAAAATGATTAAGCATCATTGTTTGATCACATCATCCTGAATAGTTGTAATTTATAAGAGGAAAGTAAAACCTGCTGCTCAAGAAGCCTGGTATTATAAACGTTGACTTTTAAATTAGTGGTAAATATAGCAGGGGCTTCCCATGTGGCTCAGTGGTAAAGAATCCCTTTTCCAGTGCAGGAGATGTGGGTTCAATTGCTGGGTCAAGAAGATCCCCTGGAGATGGACATGGCAAGTTTCTCCAGTATTCTTGCCTGGAGAATCCGACGGACAGGAGCCTGGCTGGCTACAGTCCTTGGGGTTGCGAAAGAGTCAGACATGACTGAGTCACTAAACAACAGAAACAAAATGTATTAGCCTGTCTCTGTGAATACTTTGCCCATCTGAGATGCCAAGTTTTAGCTGAAATATGATTTAAAAAATGAATTCGGATTTTTAAAATATTCTATAGGAAAAGGCTGACTTCTGTTTAGTTCATTGCCAGAAAAACGACCAATTCTTGTGAAATATAGGGTCTGCTTATTGCCTCTTTAAAAACCTGTAGACATCCTAGTTCATTATCACCATTAAAGAGTTTTCTTACTATTTTATCTACCGATGTCAGCAGCCTTTTATGCTTTAGTAGTAGTTTGAACTGGCATTCTGGAATATGAAAGTCAAGAGTTGGAGGAAATGAGCTCATTATAGTTTTTTCCCAACCAGCAGTGTACTGACATTTCAGATAGTTTAAATTGGGTATAAACGCTGCACAGAGGTTTCAGACAAGATACACATCTGAGTAATGAAGGTAGTTATATACATTTATTGCCTTTTAATCTGATTGGCTGTTGAAGTTAGTGTCTTCTGTAAATCATTTTAGTATCATTTAATTTGATTGACTGTGGGATCCAATCAGTGGAGGGCTAAAGAATACTTCCCTGGTTAAAGTCTGTTGTAGTAATCATTTTACTCTATACCTTCGACATGTTATCTCTCTTGGCTTTATTAAACAGTGAAATGGGCACAAAATCTAATTTGAGGGATTTTCTAATTAGTGAAAGGACTGACGGGGGTCTAAAAGGTGATGTCAGCTCCTTGTTATAATTTTCTATGAATTTTATTCATAGTATCCATTCATCTGTCTCCTCTCTTCAGTGTTTAATTATTAGAGTTCATGAAGACTCCCTTACTAGATATTTAAAAATACTCACAATCCGGTTTTGCTCCATGGTTCGGCAGCATCATTTCTCTTCTCTAAATATGTTTAGTTGGGGCATATCCAGCTAGTGATGTGAGTAATTTCATAGTTACTCATCTTGTGATAGCAATCTTGGAAATATTTAAATGAAAACGTTCTTTATGATCCTATGAAGTAAGAAGATGTATTTGAAGGTAATCTTACTGGGTGTGTCTCTGTTTAGTCAGTCTGTACTTCCCACCTCTGGAATTATGCCAAGTCTTTACTCCATCCCAAGTTCGCCACTCAGACATTGATGCCTTTTTGAACTCACGGCTCACATTATTGAGCAAGCTCTTCTCATACTGTCACCAGGCCTTCCTTTCCCTGACTTGCAGCTTGGAAAGAGTGGAGCAAATAAACATTCATCTATTAGTTTGAGAAATCCTGTTTCTGTTTATATCTGCTGTGTGAATATTATCCTGTCTTCCTGGAATGATCTAGTATTTTGTTGAAGACGCTTGCAAAAGAAGAAGAAAAGAATGATTAAAAAATACTCCTGTGAATTTACTATGGGCTACTCAGGTGATTGTTTTAAAACATCAGACAAGATAGAGAACCTGGCCACTTCTCATTCATGTGAGAGAGCTGTTTCCTTTGTTAGAGTTGGAGATATGCACATGTTGAGTGAAAGGGACATCAGAGGCTTCTTGGAACTTCTATGCGGGGCTCCATATAGTGCCCATCCATAAGAGTGAAGGCTTTTTATCTTAGAGCTCTTTCTGTTTTGAATTTCCTGAGGACAGTTGCATTCATACAACCCTCCAGCTCACTAACCTATTCACCCTGATCCATATTATAGCCACTTAAAGTTTAAGTAATAAGAACTATTTTTCTTCACTTAAAGTAATACAAACTTTGAAGTTTCTATACTATTTGATAACCCAATAATAGACAAAAAGGGCTTCCCAGTGGCAATAGTGGTAAAGAACCCGCCTGCACATGCAGGAGACATAAAGAGATGTGGGTTCTATCCCTGAGTTGGGAAGATCCCGTGGAGAAGGCCATGGCAACCTACTCCAATATTCTTGCCTGGAGAATCCCATGGACAGAGGAGCCTGGCAGGCTATGGTCCATGGGGTCACCAAGAGCTGAACATGACTGAAACAACTTAGCACCCACGTACAGGCAAACAAAGCTGCAAGTATTAGGAATCCCTCAAGTTCATAAAGATATTAAAAAATTTTAAACTGCTTTCTCTTCTCAGTGTTTTACAGTTGCCATCTGTATACTCTCTTTTTAAGCTTCACAGTTATTTTTTTCTATAACTTATTTCCACATATAGCAAAAGATAATTTTTTAAAAAATGAATTAGTTTTTAAAGTTGAAGGTAAACTTGGTAAATGTCAATTAAAAAGTTGACTTCTGTTATGGTAGTCAATTTTTCTGTGGAAAACTCTTAAAGCAATGGGAATACCAGACCACCTTACCTGCCTCCTGCAAAACCTGTATGCAGGTCAAGAAGCAACAGTTAGAACTGGACGTGGAAAAACAGACTGGTTCCAAATAGGGAAAGGAGTATGTCAAAGGTGTGTATTGTCACCCTGCTTATTTAATGTCTATGCAGAGTACATCATGCAAAATGCTGGGCTGGATGAAGCACAAGCTGGAATCAAGATTGCCGGGAGAAATATCAATAACCTTAAGTTATGCAGATGACACCACCTTTATGGCAGAAAGCGAAGAGGAACTACAGAGCCTCTTGATGAAAGTGAAAGAGGAGAGTGAAAAAGCTGGCTTAAAACTTAGCATTCAGAAAGCTAAGATCAGGGCATCTGGTCCCATCACTTCATGGCAAATAAATGGGGAAACAATGGAAACAGTGACAGACTTTTATTTTCTTGAGTTCCAGAATCACTGCAGATGGTGACTGCAGCCATGAAATTAAAAGACACTTACTCCTTGGAAGGAAGGTTATGGCCAACCTAGATAGCATATTTAAAAGCAGAGACATTACTTTGCCAACAAAAGTCTGTCTAGTCAAGGCTATGATTTTTCCAGTAGTCATGTATGGATATGAGATTTGGACTATAAAGAAAGCTGAGTGCTGAAGAATTGATGTTTTTGAACTGTAGTGTTGAAGACTCTTGAGAGTCCCTTGGACTGCAAGGAGATCAAACCAGTCCATCCTAAAGGAAATCAATCCTGGATATTCATTGGAAGGACTGATGCTGAAGCTGAAACTCCAATACTTTGGCCACCTGATGCAAAGAACCAATTCATTGGAAAAGACTCTGATTCTGGGAAAGATTGAAGGCAGGACGAGAAGGGGGTGACAGAGGACGAAAAGGTTGAATGGCATCACCAACTCAGTGGACATGAATTTGAGCAAGCTTCAGGAGTTGGTGAAGGACAGGGAAGCCTGGCGTGCTGCAGTCCATGGGGTCTCAAACAGTCGGACCCGACTGAGGGACTGAACAACAAATGGTAGTCGTGTTATACAGATGGACTGCAAATTTTTCAGGAGTTTTTTAAAACATTGTGGCCTCGAACTTGAAGGTTGAAAGCTTTGTTCCTGTTTCATGAACTTGCATGTACCATCTACAGGGCTTTGTCACCCTAAATATAAATTACTAAGAGTAGGGCATATAACATGTCAGTGTAGGGCCTCTGAGGAAAAAAATGAGACTGCTGTTCTGCTGAAAATAAATGGGAGTAATGTATGTGCTAAATGTATGTGATATAAACAGTTTATATTAGATTTGATCAGAGACAGGTTATATTTGAAGTAGTTTTTTGATACATTGAAGGTTCTCAGGTAGGTAAATGGAAAACTATGTGTTGGCTAGTAAATGTTGAAAGTACAGGAATTCTGGTCAGTGCAATGAGAAGTGTTAAGAAAGGGAATTGAATATTGCAAAAAAGGGCAAGTATATAATGATATCACATCAATTCAAAAGTAGAGTCATTGCCTTATATGAGATACTTGATCTCTAAAATTTTTACATATTGACAATCATCAGTCAGAAAGTCAGATAAGAACTATGGGATAAAACAGTAGTGAAAAAGTTTAGAACATGATTTATTGTTTAGAGAAGTACGTAAGACTTTTATTGTGTATGTTGAAAATGTAATGGTAAAGTATATGATTTGAGAAACCCTTGTGTACTGTTGGTGGGCATGGGGAAGAAGATATGCATAAAGACTCTTCATAGTGGAAAATAGTAAAAAGAGCTTCAATATCTAAAACATGGTACATAAAACATTGGTACATTTTTTTACATCCCTGACAAGCAGTGCTTATAAACGCCAGAGCACTTGGGCAGATGATGCAATGGGCAGCTGACAGGCACAGAGAAGCAGTGTGGCTGTTCCTTCACGCCATGGGGTAGGCACAGGAGTGCTGCCTGCTGATGCCAAAGTAAATTGGTTCATATTACCAAATTCCTTTCTAGACCATACCTGGTGGCTTCCCCGGTGACTCAGATGGTAAAGAATCCGCCTACAATGCGGAAGACCTGGGTTTGATCCCTGAGTTGGGAAGATCCCCTGGAGCAGGGCGTGGCAACCCACTCCAGTATTCTTGCCTGAAGAATCCCCATGGACAGAGGAGCCTGGCGGGCTACAGTCCATGGAATCACAGAGTCAGACACAGCTGAGCGACTAAGCACACACACACAGACGGTACCAAGAGCTCGACACTGACGATTTCATCTCGAAATAGAATGTAAGAAACGGTAAGCAGCATGGAGCCAGATATACCCACAGACACACATCCAGGCATTTTTACAGAGGCAAACGCTGGAAAGAACCTAGGTTCGACTGTGAGAATCCTCTGAGTGACATAAAGGGATGAGCAGAATTTGTGCTGTTACTTAATACAAAACCAGTTCGGAAACCCAGAGTCCTCCTGCTAGGCACTTCTTGCTATCACTGTGGTACTGGCAAGTGTCCTGTCACTCAGTGAGGTCCATTAGTGCTCTGTTGAGTTTGCCAAAAATAAGAGGACTCTGCTCTGAGAACGCTCAAGCTTTGCCAGACTCACTTTGAGGATGCTTCAGGCATCACAGTGAGGCCGAAAAGAAAGTCCTGTCACCCTGAAATGATGATTATCAGTTGCACTGGTACTCACTTCTTGCTGCTCCATGTACTTGGCCATCTTAGCATGTATTGTTAACGATTTATTTGTACTCTATCCTGATTCAGCAGTTTTCAAAATTACTACCACAGGAATTCTAGAAATTAAAGTTATATTAACTTTACTACCAGTCTTTGAAAATCCAAAAGTGATCATAGAATTTTGTATTGAATGCCTTTTAACTTAAAAATGTTAAATTGCATATACTTATTACTTTGCCATGCATGTGTGATTACTCCTCAAGGTGGTTTTTATTTTTAAAACATTACAACTTTTGAATTTAGCTGGAGATAATTAATTAAAAATCTTGGTAAGAAATTTACTCAAGGTAGCCACTCTAAATTAATATAACTGATAGCTTTACTCTCTTGATCAGCATTTGACAATTGGGAGAAAACAGTAGAGTTTAACTCATCTGGCAACAGAAGAAAATAATAAAGAGGAGGTGTCCTCTTTGGAAAAAGCACAAAATCATTTTTAGCGTTTGAGTGAAACTAAAAGGTAAAGTTTTTCTAAGTTCGTAGAAGTTTTGAATCATTCACAGAAAAATTTCTGTGTTTGAAGTTAGACTGTGGATTTGTAAAATATTTGATGATGCCAGGTCTCCCGACAAGTCCTAGGAGATGTGTTGGGAATGAGAGGACATCTTTATGTCCTCTTAGCACCTTCACTGCTTGGTTGCTGTCTTTAGTTGACACCTGTTTGTTGAGCACAGTCTGCATCTAGAAGAAACCTAGGCAAATGATTAAGTGATGTGTAACATAAAACAAGACATTGCTCCTTAATTTGTCAAGAAATATGTAATATCTTTATTATATCTTTTGAACAAATATTTAGCTTACTGATAGGAAAAGTTTGACTCATAAGGGGATTGTATATTTAGAAAATGTAGCCAACAGAATGGAGAAGGCAATGGCACCCCACTCCAGTACTCTTGCCTGGAACATCCCATGGACGGAGGAGCCTGGTGGGCTGCAGTCCATGGGGTCGTTGAGTCGGACACGACTGAGCAACTTCACTTTCACTTTTCACTTTCATGCAATGGAGAAGGAAATGGCAACCCACTCCAGTGTTCTTGCCTGGAGACTCCCAGGGATGGGGGAGCCTGGTGGGCTGCCGTCTGTGGGGTTGCACAGAGTTGGACACAACTGAAGTGACTTAGCAGCAGCAGCAGCAGCAGCAGCAGCAGCAGCAGCAGCCAACAGAAAGATTAGAAATGTGTATGTGTGAACGACTAACCAAATATATGAAGGTTAAGAAGTTCATTCTCATTGCATTGATATGCTCTTTGATGTCAGTCTTTCTGATACATTTGGAAAAATCGTTGGAAATAGGAAGTCAAAAGATGCCTCTTGATTTTCTACCTCTGCCCGAGAGCTTTCCAATAAAAGGGAAGTGAGATTTGGCATTTGGAACTAGTTCCTGGAGCCCAAGAGACAGGGCATCACATTCTAGTTCTCATGAAAGCTTTTAATAACTGAGCCAGACGCCGTGTTGAGCTCTGTGTGTGGTTTTCTTGGGAGTGTCACCTATGACTTATATTTAAAGTCAGGTCACATTCACTGGTGGCGAGGTTTCTGAACAGAGGCAACTTCCTCCCATCTGTTCTGTAAGTCAGCTCCCTTGGAGGGAGGGAGTAGTACATTTTGGGGAGGAGGAGGAAAGGGCGAAAAGAGGAAAAGCTAGAGGAGGAGAGAAAGGAGGAGGAAAGGCAGTAGATAAAGCTGGAGGAAAGAGCCTTTTTGTGGGAGTGTTCTGTCTTGGGAGATAGAAAGTGAATAGGTTTTAGCTCTAGGAGTTCTGGTTTTCATCTTCCCAAAAGAGCAAATCTCTGGTATGCTAGCAAAGCACGTGGCCATATTTATGCCATGGCTTGAGGGAAAGTTTGGGGAGTTGTGGTATGATTCTACATAGGATTAGAGGGGTGGGATAAGAGGGGTGCAGGCAAATACAGTGGTCCCATGACTGCCTGTTGTTCCTTGTACACAGAGGTAGCTTGAAGGTTAGCATGTTATTTGGTTCCTGAATAGAGCCAGTGATCTGAAGGCAGTGTTGCCTTTAGGAATTCCACATGTATAATTAAAGAATGCTTATTACGCAAAGGGGCTTCCCTGGTGGCTCAGTCAGTAAAGAATCTGCTTGCAATGCAGGAGACTCAGGTTCTATCCCTGGGTCATGAAGATCCCCTGGAAAAGGGAATGGTTACCCACTCCAGTATTCTTGCCTGGAGATTCCATGGGCAAAGGAGCTTGGTGGGCTACAATCCATCGGGTCACAAAGAGTCAGACATGACTGAGCAACTAACACTGTTACGCAAAGAAGTTCTGTCTGTGAAAGAGAGTAGTATCCTCTCGTGTGGCATTTGTGTTTTATTTGATTGTAAGACTATGCCCTCCCCATTCATTTAGATAGACTTAAATTTCACAGAAGTTTAAATTTCATGAAACCTATTTGTTGCCCCAGAAGAAATATCCTAGAAGTTCTTCCTTTAGTTGTATATGAAAATAATTGCAAACAATTCATAATCAGATTGGTGGTTGTTCACTTTTTACCGAAACTGTATGAAAATTATCTCCATACTCTAGTGCTTAGAACTGACACCATTTTAACAGTTGACAAAGTAAAATCGCATTTTCCTCTCGTGACACCATATTTTAGAGGGTAGTTTGCAGGTTATCCAGAGTGTTGGTTTTCCTTGTGGTTATGTCCATGTTCGTACACATGTGCGGATGCTCAGGAATGGAAGACGCCAATCCACGGGGTGTATGTTATTGCTAAGTAATAGCTCTGAGACTTTCTGATGAGGGAGGAGTCCATTAACTCATTATTGGGAGACATCATTTATCTGTGCTATTTTCCTTTACTTCTATTCCTTTCTTCCTTCCACTGACTTAACTGAGAATAGGCTGTGTTATCATCCATTGTAGAAACTATCTTAAAAAATTCTCTTGATATTACTAACACAGTAATACAAAAATGGTAAGTGAAGTAAACAGGTAAATTGACTATTCTGGCCAATGTCACCAGTGACTCAAATGGGTGGAGGAGGAAGCTATGACTCTGTTCCTTTAATAAGGACAACTGATGTCAGACTTCGCTGACATTTTATAAGTTGCCCAGCTCATATTGGTGTCTAACTTTTTATATCTCAGAAAGATTACATTTTAAGAGTCAAGTTCCTGTAGGAAAGTCAGTGCCAAACCAGTGATCAACAACTACTGTGACTTTATTGATTGACACTATGCTAGAATTATGTTTCTGTTAAGTGATATTTCAGTGTTAGTACTGTGCATTGCAAAAAGCCACCAGTAATAGAATTCAAGAAGTGCTTGCTTAGTAGGGAACAACTACAAGAATTAAATTGGAGTTGTCATTTCTTATAAACCTGCTCAATTCTTTTCTAGCTTTTCAGCTAGTGATTAAAGAAAAATATTGTGACCATGAAGGGAGAAAGCCTTCCTTCCTACGTGGTTTTCAGTGCACAAATAAGAAATTAGGAGTCAAAGAGGAACAGTTCTAGGAAATGCTTACAGTCAAAGGATGGTTCTGTCATCTATGTTAAGTTGTCTAAAGATCTTTGTGTGAAGAAAGTATGAGAACAAAAAAACAGCTTTTGTTCACCAGACTAAGTCTTCATAAGCCACTGTTTTGTAATTTTGAATCCTGTCGAACAACATTCTGAAGGTCATTAAATTGAGACTTTTGTCTTTTTTTATTTTTAGCACACTCAAGTGTATATATAAATCTCTGGAATGTTGAAGGAGTGACATTCCACAAGTGTCAGTTTTTTTTTTTTTTGCTGTTGCCCATTGTGAAGGGGAGACCAGTAAATTCAGAATGTTTGATTCTTTCTCCTGTGTTTGCTTTCATTTTGGAGCTGTGTTACAGAATAAAGAATTTTGTGTGTGTGTGTGTGGCAGCATTATTGAATAGAAAAATCACTGTTTCAAATTATAGTTTCCTGGCAGTGATTATGATTGATTAAACAGGCTGGCCATAATAGAAAAGCACTATTACAGTATTAAATTTCTACATGGCTTGGCACTGTTATCAGTGCACTGCAACAAAAAAAATAGAAGTTACAAAAATCCAGATTTAGAACCCAAAATTGTACTCTTAAATTTCAGGTGTCAAAGCTGGGTTCTAAAAATGTTTCAGAATCTAGAGACTTACAGATATCTTTGCAGATTCTGTAACAACAACAGAAACTTATTCAATGTTAGATTCTGAGGTAACTGTTATCCTATTTGGGGGCATTCTGATGCATTTAATTTATACCCAGTCATTCCGTGGTGGTAACAAAGCAATCATAGCCTTGAATGAGTTACCAATGGCTACTAGTTGGTTGATTGGTTGAATGAATTCCATTGCACCCTTTAAATTTGGCAAAACAAACAAACAAAAGACCCCAGACGTGGTTTTTAAAGCTACTTTTTATTTATTTTTAACTATTTTTTAATAATAAAAATATTAACATTTTAATATTCTAGAATATTCTTTCATTAGAGACAGTATATACTCAAGAAAAATTTATGTGAAATATGCTGCTGCTGCTGCTAAGTCGCTTCAGTCGTGTCCAACTCTGTGCGACCCCATAGACAACAGCCCACCAGGCTCCACCGTCCCTGGGATTCTCCAGGCAAGAACACTGGAGTGGGTTGCCATTTCCTTCTCCATTGCATGAAAGTGAAAAGTGAAAGTGAAGTCGCTCAGTCGTGTCCGACTCTTAGCGACCCCATGGACTGCAGCCTACCAGGCTCCTCCGTCCATGGGATTTTCCAGGCAAGAGTACTGGAGTAGGGTGCCATTGCCTTCTCCAATGTGAAATATAACTTAACAAAATATCTATAAGCTGTAATTATCAGGCTTAGATTTGAAAACACTGTATGGAATTGGCAATTACCCAGCACATATTAGAATTAACAGTGATGAAAGCAACATAATATATTTTCACTTCTTAATGTTTCAGTTAGTGGTTTGGAAGCAGATAACAACTGAATTTATTCATCAGTATTGTAATTAGCAGTTGAAATTGAGCTCTGTTTGGGAAATTCCTGTGAATTTTCCTTATGTAAAAATTATACAGCAAATGTATTTTAAGTAAAATATATAATTAAGAAGGCAATTATATTTTAAGGTATTAGTGAATATGCCCTGTTGGGGTTGAAATTTATCCTTTATTTAGATGTTGACTGATAGCTTCCATTTACTTTAGGCAGCTTTTTTTCCCATTTTTTAAAGTTTGTGTTTTGTATTGAGGTGGAGCCAATTAACAAGCAATGCTGTGACAGTTTCAGGTGAATAACAAAGAGACCCAGCCATATATACACACATATCCATCTGTCCCAGTGTTATCTGATGGCCTGGACAGGAGGGTAGTTTGGGGGAAAATGGATGCATGTGTAAGTTACCTTTTAAAACATGGATAAGTTTGAGAAAAAAATCAGTACAAATGATTAATAGAAAAAGGTATTCTTAGGTTGAAGAGAACTAAACTAAAATGGAAGAGATTCATAAACTGTTGAAGCAGAATCAGATATTACCTTTCTTTAACAAATGTGGTACTGTTTTTAAGGAGATGTCCTTCAGCATAGACGTGTGTTTATGTGCTCTTAGAGACCTATTCACTATTGTTGGCAGTGCTGGTTTTTGTTTCTTGGTGAATTTTCTTGGTTGTTTGTTTTTTCTTGGGCTCTTGGGCCTGAAGAAAATATTGGAAATGGATGAGTGACATGTATGTTTTTTGAAAATGTTAGAAACAACGTGAAGCTAATGTTGGGTTTCCTGTAACCGCATGTGTTATTTCTTTATTTACTTTCAGTTTGATTAATAAGCTGAAACCTGGGGTCATTAAGAAGATCAATAGACTGTCTACACCAATAGCAGGCTTGGTAAGTAATAAATTTTCTTCCAAACTAGATTTGTCTTTGTAAGCAAATGGGCATAAACAGATTCTCTTATCTGGAATTATCATTGAAATCAGGTTTGGAGTCTTTTGCTCAAGAAAAGTATTTTTCGTGATCTCCTTATAGCTTTAGTTTTTCTGCTGTTTCTATTCTTCCTGGGAAGCTTTTATTCTATTTATTTAGTTTTTCTTTGTTTTACGTTTTGTGCCCTTGGACTTCTGTGTCCTCTTTCTTGGCCCATTTGTTCCACAGATTGCATTTGTTGAGGATCGTGTTCTCTTCAAATCTCAGCTTCCATACATTGGTTGCTAGGTGACCGCAGTTTATGGAAACTGTCCAAAATTGATGCATTGTTACGTTTCAGGTGCTTTGTGCTTATGCATTGCCCTCACTTGGCACACAAGTCTTGGAGGGTATTTGGACCTATCTGCTCTTTTGGTTTCCTACCAACATCCTGTGTGGTGTTGGGTGAGTCACCATCTTCTGCTTCACCTCTAATATTTTCCATAAGATAACTATTCATGACTCTAGATTCCTTCTAGCTTTAAATTCAGAATTTAGTGTATGAAAAATACTCTATTATTATCTAGATTCTCTACTGGATTGAGACCCTTGAGAGGTCAATAGTAAGGTGGGTCTATATCTTTGGAGATAAATAATTTATAATGACAGATGAGGGATATTTTTCAAAATGTTAGCAATCCCAAAGAATCAAAGCTAATGATAGGAGTGTGGTTTAAAAAAAATCAATTTTACAAAACACTGAAGTTTAAGACAGCTATTAACTGGAAGTAAATGATATATATGTTATCTTTGGAGTAGTCAAGTTTCTTTATAATACATTCAGGCACCTTCTGTTTGGCCATCCATGTGTTTGCAGATGTTAAAGGCATGGATTAAAGGTAGCAGTACTAAAATGTCTGGGTTTACAGTTGGCATGAGGATCTCATCAGAATTTTGACAGGAATAAGTTGGTGGCAGGGTAGATATTATTAGAAAATATCTGTATAGGAGAGAAAGAAAGAAGAGTTTTACAGTTCTTTTCTTTGAAAAAAATCACAAAATTACTATTTTTTTTTGAAATATAGGATTCAGTTGACCCTTGAGCAATGCAAGGGTTAGGAGTGCAAAATCTGCATGTAACCTCACTCTGCCAGAACTTAACTGCTAATAGCTTACTATTGACCAGAAGCTTTACTGATAACGCAAATAGTCGATTAGCAAATATTTTGTGTGTTATATGTATTATACACTATATTCTTACAATAAAGTAAGTTAGAAAAGAAAATGTTAAAATCATAAAAGAAAAATACATTTACGGTACTATGCTGTATTTATTGATACCATAGGTTTACATCATCCATTTACAAGATGGATCATCTATCAGTATGTACCTCAATATTATCTCACGTGATACAAACCACCATGGATAGTATACATATTACTAATGCTAGACGTCAAATTCAAAAGGTAATGTGAAAAAGAAATTCATATTTATTTAGATGTAGTCATGCATTGGGTTTCCCTGGTCGCTCAGTTGGTAAAGAATCTGCCTGCAATGCAGGAGACCTGGGTTTGATCCCTGGGTTGGGAAGATCCCCTGGAGAAGGGAATAGCAACCCACTCTAATATTCTTGCCTGGAAAACCCCATGGACAGAGGAGTCTGGTGGGCTACAGTCTGTAGGACTGAAAAGAGTTGGCCACAACTGAGCGATTTAACCCTTTCACATTTCATGCATTGATAACAAAAAATAGCACTACAATTGCTTTACAGTTGCCAAGCCTAAACACTAGTGAATGAATCATTATACAATTTTTATGATGTACACTATTAATAGTCATGTTCATGATATAGTGTTAGAAACATTGTTACATTAAAAAATCCACTTAACTTGTTGTGATAGTCTGATATGCAGTTTCTCCAATCATGAGAGAGAGAGACAGAGAGAGAGTTATATTGTACTATAATGTAATTCCTTGAAAGCAAAGTTATAAAACAGAAAGAAAACTAACACATAATTTTATGTTAAATACCACTCACCTTGTGCCTATGTAAGGACAGTGTCTATTTATATTTTATGCACTTTTGATATGCTTTTCTCTTTTTCTTTTGATATTTGTAGGCTGCATTGTTTGTCTGAGTTTTTTCAAATTGTCCCAAGTCTCCAAACAATTTTCTAATATACTGAAAAAACCCAGGTGTAAGCGGACCTGTGCAGTTCAAACCTGGGTTGTTCAAGTGTCAACTGTCTATATATAAAGTTCCCAGAGTAGGTGGGCTAAATATTAATTGCTTCCTTCTTACCAAGTTGTAGCTATTCTACCTCTGTCATGACTAGGCAACTGATAGGGTATTTTTATTGGTCTCAAGTTTGGTTAGGTAAAATATTTTAATATATATGCATGTATTGCAATATACATATATGCATGAATTACTTCTGGTAATATAGCAAGTCAGAGATGTTATTTAAGGAAAAAAATTAAAAAGCTTTGATTTCTGAAGTCTTTCCAGAAAGAAACATTGTTTAATAAAATGTTTTATATGGAAATAACTTTTATGAAATAACTTCTATGAAAATTTAAAGTATTGTATTGAAAGTTCTCTATCTTTTCAGATGGCTTGAGTTATTCTCAGATGGTTTAATGCTTAGATTTTTAAATTGTCATTTCTTGGATCAATTACATGCATTTTAAATAAAATTAACCTTTGATTCCAAACACCCCAAATATTTGGAACATTTGAATTGCAGTGGTGGTTTATTATGGTTGGCCACTAGAAGTTTTATTCCATCTTCTGAGTCTATGATTAGATGAAAGCACCAATGTATTTTATATTTAAATCTGAAGATCTCGCCAAGTATTTCTATTTCAAGTATAAGAAATTCTATCTAGTTTGGATTTTATCTCTAGGAACTAAAGCAAAATGTATTTCTGGTACACTTAATAGGGTAATTTCCCAACTACAGGACACTGAGTATTTTTAATTGGATTTAGGAGCATAAAGAGTGACCAGAGCCATAGAACTGAGCTAATAAGCGCATTTGGTTTGAAGTCATTATCATGCATCATTTGACTCTTTTCTCATGCTTATGTGTCAGGATGCTATTTTCTATCACAGCTTCTTAAAGCCTCAATTTTCAAGTGTGAATTAGAGTCCCTGCATCTGCCTAGTAGGGTTGCTATGAGAGTGGGAAGGGATGATATATAGATAGTCTGGTCTGTGAATGTTCTTTTGTATCACATTCATTCTTTTAGTAAATACTTGGGTGCCTATTAGGTAAGAATTTTTCTAGTGTATGGGGATATATATTGGCTTCCCTGGTAGCTCAGCTGGTAAAGAATCTGCCTGCAATGCAGGAGACCTGGGTTCAATCCCTGGCCTGGGAAGCTCCCCTGGAGAACGGAACGGCTACCCACTCCAGTATTCTGGCCTGGAGAATTCCATGGACTGTATAGTTCATGGGGTTGCAAAGAGTTGGACACAACTGAGCAACTTTCACTTTCATAGGGGTGTGTGGGAGAAACAAAGACAAAGAGTTTATGTTCTGGTGTGGGAGTTGGGATTGGGCAAATGAGTTAACAAATGATCAAGGAAGCACTAGATAATGAATATGCTGCAGAGAATTATAGTAGAGTGACATTTGCTGAATGCCTATGAGCAGTTGTATTTGAACTAGGAAGCTTGGCCTCTAATAATTCCTCAAAAGTAGTATGTCGGAAGCCTTAGTTTTGGACACTTATAGAAGAAAGGTATAAAATTTGAGCCAGACTCTACATACTAGTAATTTTTGTGTTCAAAATACCTAACATAGTGACTAGTACATACAGGAGATCAACAATTCTTTTGAATGAGTGAATGAACAAGATTTCCATTGTGAGAAGTAATAGGCTCTAGAATTAGGTCTTTCTCAAAAATAATGTATTTGGCCACAGCAGGTCTCAGTTGCATCGTGTGGGATCTTTGTTGCGTCATGTGGGATCTTTTGTTATGGTGCATGGACTCTCTAGTTGTGGTGCATGGGCTCCTGGGCACACGGACTTGGTAGTTGTGGCATGCAGGCTTAGTTGCTCCATGCATGTGGGAGCTTTGTTCCCCGACCAGGTATCGAGCCCACGTCCCTTGCATTGCAAGGTGGTTTCTTAACCACTGGACCATCAAGGAAGTTCCTAGAATTAGGTCTTTGATGGAATAGTGTTATAGGTTAAATTGTGTCCTCCAAAGAAAGACACAATACAAGGATACTTTGTTTTATTGTGCTTCACTTTAGTGCACTTTGCAGATATTGCGTTTTTTTTTTTTTTAAACAAATTGAAGGTTTATGGCAACCCTAAATAGTACAAGTTTTATCAGCACCATTTTTTAACAGTGTTCACCCCATGTTTCTGGGTTATGTTTGGGCAATTCTTGCAGTATTTCAAACTTTTTCGTTATTATTACATTTGTTCTGGTGTTCTGTGACCTGTGATCTCTGATGTTACGTCTATGACTCTCTGAAGGCTCAAATGATGGGTAGCATGCTTTAACAATATAACATTTGTTAATTAAGGTATGTAGGCTGTTTTATTAGACATTGCTATTGTACACTTAATAGACTACATAAACATAGCTTTTATATGCACTGGGAAACAAAACAATTCATGTGACTTGCTTTATTGTGGTAGTCTGGAACCTGACCCACAATATCTCTGAGGTATGTTTATATATTGAAGTCCTAAGCTACAGTACCTCAGAATGTGACCTGATTTGAGAATAGAGTTGTTACGTGGAATATGGGAACAGAGGTCATAGTGAAGTAGGGTAGGCATTACCCTAACCTAATATGAATGGCATCCTTATATGAAGATGACCTTATGTAGGCAGATATATATAGGAAGAAAGTCGTGTGACAACTGAGGTTTGGAGTGAAGGAGGAGCAGAGATTGCCAGCAAACCACTAGAAGCTGCAAGAGGCAAAGAAGGATTCTCCTACAGGTTTCACGGGATCATGTCTTTGTGAATACCTCGATTTTCCACTTCTAGTCTCCAGAACTGTGAGACAGTAAATCTTTTTTTTAAGCCACTTGGTTTATGGTACTTCGTTATGACAGCCTTAGGAAACTAATACAGATAGATAAGTATTGTTTTATACAATACTTGCTTTTTAAAAAAATTTTTATTTTGAGATCTTTATTTTCTTTAAAAAAATTTGAGATTCAGAGGAAGTTGCCAAAAAAGCAGTACAAGAAAGTTCTCTGTGCCTTTCACCCCATTTCCCCCATGGTGACATCTTGTATAATTGGTATAATATTGAAACCAGGAATTCACACTAATACATCCCAAGACTTTAATCAGATTCACCAGTTTTACATGTAGCTAATGCTTCTTTTAGTAACTAAGAGCAGAGATGCTTTCAAGCTAAATGAGATGAAGAGTGTTTTATTTTAAGGATTTTCCAAAGGACTCTCATTAATCTAGTGCTCAGGCATAACCATGGCAGCTGCATACCACATGATTACTTTTTTCTGTCCCTTTTCTAACAGAAAATGGCATCCCTTAGTTGCATTTCCTAAGAGAAGAATCTGAATGGATCAGATTACCTTTTTCTTTCTTTTCATTGGAGTAGAGTTGACTTACAACGTTGATTAGTTTCAAGTGATAGCAAAGTGAATCAGTTATACTCTTTTCCCATTATAGGTTATTACAGAATATTGAGTAGAGCTTCCTGTGCTATACAGTAGGTCCTTATTCGTTTTCTGTTACATAGTAGTGTTGTATGTCTCTCAGTCTCATAATTTATCCCTTCCCCTCACATTTTGCCTTTGGTAAACTTAAGTTTTATTTTGAGATCTGTGAGTCTACAATTACCTTTTCTTTCCAGGCTACAGATATCATGGGTTAGTGGCCGACTGGTAGATGGGTTCCTTGAGTGAGAGAGTGGCCTTGGCTAACTAGGCTGTGGTCTGGAGTATTCATTTCCTTTGGTTTGTTCAGTTCAGGTGTATGGGTTGAGGTGATTTCTATAAATGAGGTTTGCATAGGGTAGATAAAAAGTTAAGTCAAATACAGAAATAATTACACAGTTTCTATGTAAGGGTTTGTTAAGCTATGTGAGTATAGTGTTCCAAGCCCCCTCTTTCCATGACTTCTTATTTACTCTTCTTTCTTCAGCTATGACTTTTTTCTGTTTCGTGTCCACTCCCAAGGGTATTTATCTATGAAGCTAAGGCAATGGATTTATTCATGGCCGATGGACCTGTGCGAAACACATGGAATATCTCCTAAGTAATGACAACAGAGGGAGATGTTAAGATGATTTAGAAATATATTGAATGCTTTGCTTAAAACAGTCATATGATTAGATGATTATTTTTTTTCTTGAGGATGGCAGTAATTACATTCATAGATCTTCTAGAGATACGGCTTTTCTTGTTTAAGTTTTGTAAAGAAATACATTTTCCCCTATCATTTAAATTCTCTTTGTTCTTTACAAAGCCATGCTAAAAATTCTAACCCCAGAGTTTCAGCCTTCCAAAAAGTTAGCTGGTGTTAAATGTGCGTGTGTTCAAATCATGGAAACTCAAAAACTTTGAGAATTAAAAACTCCACCTCAAAACAAAACCCTGAAAAACAGGCAAGATATTATGCTGGTGAAAAGAGCCATTGAACCAGAATAAGATTTTACTATGGGTTGCATTAGTGTGTGTGAACTACAATATGTGTAGAAAACATCAAGCAAGTTATTAACCCTAAGACTTATAGTCATCTTGGACCCCTAATGGTTTGTTAGTATTTTCTAAAGCAAGGTTTTAGCCTCGGCACTATTGACATTTGGGGCTGGGCAATTCTTTGTTGTAGGCATCTGTCCTATGCATTGTAGAATGTTGAGCAGCATCACTGTGCCCTCCACCCCCCAATTATGACAATTAAAAATGTCTCCTGACATTGCCAGTAACCCCTATAGGGTAAGTTTATCCTGGTTGAAAACCACTGAGCTAAAGAATCAAGAAAGTAAACTCTACCCTGTGCTAGTTTGTTGGCTGACTGTAGATTGAATTGATCTCACACTTGCCATTTCAGTTGAGGTTTCCCTTTGAAAGCAATGGTAGCCTAGAAAATTTTACTAGGAATCATTTGTTTGAATGTTTCTGTCCATCAGTGGACTTGGTAGAGAAATGCTCAGTATTTCTAGGCTTGCATGAAAAATACGGGCTCAGTTGGAACATCTTTGCTCTAAAGTGTTATTCTTTCAGATTCTTTGAAGAGTAGAAATGTGTAAGGTTGACTGCAGAGGCTGGAAAAATTGTCTCCTTATTTAGGAAAGCCATAGAATAAGCAAATGAGCAAAGATGCCAGCTAGCTTAAGCTATTAGATGTGTCATTTTCTCCTGCCTTCATAGTGGTTATTTTAAGAAATAAGACAAATCTTATTGTCTGTTCCTACCGCCATTTATTGGAAGGTTATTAGTGGTCATTGTTTTTATACCTGTGTAACATTAGTTCTGACTCATTGATCTTCACTCACCTGTACCTGGGTATCAGCAAAGTAGTACAGCCTAGTCTATGCCAAAGTCACTATTGAAACATCTAGTTATTCTCTTCCAGCTATAATATAAAATTCACCTGAGGAATTAGCTATTAAATTTAAATATTCTTATCCAGGTTTTATAATGTACTTTTCTAAAAACTACTCTCAAGCAATGACTACTATATTTATCCCATTTAAAATAATTTTTAGTAAAATAAGCCCAAGAATTGGGAGAGAGGAGGCTTGTAAGACTCTGAGTTTTTGAGCTCTTTCTACAAATAAGACCAAAATGTGAGACCTCAAGACAGTATTTTCAGGAGAAACAAGCTTTCTTCTGTTTCCTTTCTTTTCCAAGTTGAAATAATGTAAAAAGTACAAATATAATTACTATTTTCATTCAAGTGTGGGTACTTTTCTGGGTAAGAGGGAGCAATACATTTTGTATGGTTGAAGAGAAAGTACTCAAGGAATATTAGAATGTGACTTGGGTGAGTAGCCAGTATAAATATATGCCTTGCTTGAAAGACGGTTATTGAGGGTTGCTCTGTACTAGGTCAAACCCAATTTGCATCTCAGAAGGAATATCTCTCTAGTTGGTAATAAGGACTATTGGTGAAAATATTTGGATGTTGTTATATGCAAAACACTGATAACAAGCTGCAGCATGGGAAGAGAGGGGAAGATGATGTGAAAGTGAAAGTTGCTCAGTCGTGTCCAACTCTTCCCAACCCCATGGGCTGTAGCTTGCCAGGCTCCTCTGTCCATGGAATTCTCCAGGCCAGAGTACTGGAGTGGGTAGCTGTTCTTTCTCCAGGGGATATTCCCAACCCAGGGATTGAACCCAGGTTTCCCGTGATGCAGGCAGATTCTTTACTATCTGAGCCACCAGGGAAGCCAGTTTAAAATAACCGTTTCATGGTAATATCAGTAGTGTCTGTTTTCTGGTCTTGAATTTTATTGCTGATATTGTAGATTTGTTGAAGGAGATCTTCCACCTAGTGAATTTGGGAAAGGCTTCCACCAAGCAATCTTTTTGATTCACTCATCCTTGCCAATTTGATTATTTAGCCAATAAGAGCAGCATTTATGCTGCTGCTGCTGCTGCTAAGTCGCTTCAGTCGTGTCCGACTCTGTGCAACCCCATAGACAGCAGCCCACCAGGCTCCACCATCCCTGGGATTCTCCAGGCAAGAATACTGGAGTGGGTTGCCATTTCCTTCTCCATTGCATGAAAGGGGAAAGTTAAAGTGAAGTGGCTCAGTCGTGTCCGACTCAGCGACCCCATGGACTACAGCCCACCAGGCTCCTCCGTCCATGGGATTTTCCAGGCAAGAGTGCTGGAGTGGGGGGCCATTGCCTTCTCCGCATGCTGAGCTAATTCCAATTGCTGTGATCCCCATCTTTAAATGGGTAAGGGTAAACAAGAGGGTCCCCTTCTATAACCCTAACTCTTCCCTCCACTCTTAGTTTTTACACAGTTGATAATGAAGGCTAGATGTTTCTATGAATTGCCATTTCTTGCCTATTACTGTACTGAAACAACTGCATATATGTTGGATCAGACCTTGGGGTTTTATTGAGTTAAAAGATTTTTTACTTTCATTTCCTAATAGAGACATTGAAGGTTGAACTATATCAATAAACTTGACTAAAACTGCTTAGCTGTAATCTCATGATTAAATCTACTTTAAAAAGATATTTTTATTTCAAAGGGAAATTGAACCGCTGTTCCAAGCTGTGTGATTATGTCTCAAACACCAGTATTTAAACTGTTTTTATTTTACTAGCATGCCGGCCTCACTATTTTCTTTAAAAACAAAACACCAATAACAAACATAAAGTACTTTTTCTTCTTAAGAAAGACATAGAAGCGTACCATAGTGTTACCATTTTTATTTTACTGTTACACTTATGTAAGAAATCATAGCATAAATGTTAGCTATTTACTGAAAATAAGAGCACTTTGTGCCTTTAAAATGACATTTTCTGTGGTTATATTTTAATGTAAATATTTTTTTCTAATGTATCTTTTACTGGAATTTCTCTGGATCACCATTGGTATTTTGAAATGGTTTGAGGTTATCCAGTTATCAGGTCTGAGGAAACAGACTGATTGTATTGGATGTCTTCAAGGTAACAAATGTTAGCTATTAAATATCGAAATGCCTTGGGACTTCCTGGGTGGCTCAAGCATCTCCCTACAGTGAAGGAGACCTGGGTTGGATCCCTGGATCAGGAAGATCCCCTGGAGAAGGGAATGGCTACCCACTCCAGTATTCTTGCCTGTAGAATTCCATGGACAGAGGAGCCTGGCGGGCTACAGCCCATGGGGTTGCAGAGTCGGACATGACAGAGAGACTAACACTTTCATGTTTTTCACTTTTTATCCAGATGCCTTAATACCTCCATGTAAATGGCATGTAATTAAGTCAGAGATGATTTTGAGTTAGTTATGAAGTATTTTTAGGAGATTTCCTTAAGTTTCTTTGTCACCCTACTTCTCTCCAACTCCTAGTTGAAGATAAGTATCACCAAGAGTAGAAACTTAGAAACTTGGTGTCAACATTGACGTTGGTTACAGTGCCCTCATAATGATGCAGCTCTATAAGTCAGGAAACTCCGGTTTTCTTTCTAGCCATAATCTTAGTCATGGCATTGGCACAAGTTTAGAGGAACACTTCCCTAGAGTTCCAAAACTTTCTTGTTTTTAAATCTAAGATGAACGTTTATGTGCCAACTTTCAGCCTTGAGGGCAACTTTTTTCAAAACATTAATGAATTAGAATTCCTAAAGCAACACTGTAATTAACTTGCAGAGTTAAAAAAAAATTGATTCAGAGTAAGATTATGTCATACATGACAGTTTTATTCAGATACAAAACACTTCGAACATTTCTCTTTAGGCACCTTTTAAACAGATGTTGGAAAGGGAAGAGCAAATGCCGACAATAAGAACTGGAACCCAGGTGTAAGACTGGTATCAGGGCATTGGTTACTTGATGGGGTTTAGGCCTATGACTATCCCTCCTTTCCTAAAAATGCTTGCTGAACACCTACTCTGTGCCAGGTACTGTTCTAGGAACTTGGGACACAGCTACAAATATTCCCTAGCAACATCATAGAAAAGATGACTAAAGGGATGGTTTGTGATTATTTAACAAGAAGGAAGATCATCACTAGAAGCCAGCCTTGGCCACCATAAACAAATGTTCTAAAGCAAAAGGTCACTGAACTGGCCCCATGGGAGGGGGTCCAGGAGACTCACTAGAGGTCATGAAATGGCCCATGATGGGTTTTGTTTGACTTTCACAGTTTCTTCTTGTTTTAAAAATTTAAACCAACATTTGCATAGCTTCAGATTTTAGATAAAATCCTCAGTCTCTGGTTTTTCAATGAATCTGGTAACAGGAGGCTTCCATTTCCCCAAGGCAACCATTATATGGGGTATCCTGTGGACAGGATAAGAGTCTCTGGTTTCCTTCTTCTCTTTTGCCATCTCCTTGACGTTATGCCTATTTTACTCATTTATATTTTGCTTATTCATATTACCATCCTTTTCCTTTCAGGTATCTGTCTTAATTCCTGCAATGTGTCTGTTGTTGTGGCCTCGGTAGAGCTGATGGAAAAGCAGACAAGATAACAATGTCTGCAGGCAAAACCTTAAATAGTTGAGAAAAAATGCTCAATTTTAAGGACCAGGATGTAAATGCACGTAAACTTGGACAGAGGTTTCTGGCAGCTGGCCTTAGAGCTTATACTTGCCCTATTTTTATTTTTTAAAAAAATGTGGGATGAAAACATGGGAAATTTATTTAGTCTAGTTTATAGATGTTGGAGCAATAAGGCATAGATCATGTACTGGGTATCAAACTCTAAAACTAAAACAATTCAGATGGGTCTCAGTCTTCAAAAGGGTATTTTATCAGGAATACATTTCAACTATTTTAGTTGAAAAAAGTCAATCATAAATCCAGTGATTTTATTTTATCTACAAATAGAATCATGCATTTTATGCTTTTATCTATGACACCTCACTAATAGTGTCACATGATTTTCAATTCAGATTCTTTATATCCACCTCATTTTTATTCTAAATTAGATTAGCCTCCTGATCTGTTAAAATTCACAGATCATCTTCCTGTGAAGTGTGATATCATTGTTAACTGGCTGTTGCCGTTGTCTTGGGTTGGCCAGAAAGTTGGTTCCGGTCTTTCTGTAAGATCATATGGAGAAACCTGAATGAACTTCTTGGCCAACACAACGTGATCTCAGTTTTGTCCTTGTTGTTTAGTCCCTAAGTCGTGTCTGACTCTTTTGTGACCCTGTGGACTCGAGCCTGCCAGACTCCTCTGTCCATGGAGTTCTCTAGGCAAGAATACTGGAGTGGATTGCTATTTCCTTCTCCAGGGGATCTTCCCAGACCCAGGGATTGAACTCCCGTGATCTTGGTTAGCTGACAGTATACTATAGATGCCACAATACAAAGTAGCCATGGCCTGTAGCAAGAGAAATTGGATAATTTCTCTCTATTCACTGATCACTTCCTCAGTGCTAGAAACGGTGCCAATCATATGTCTACTTCCTCATTCCATCCTCACAATCACTCTGTTAGCCTCATTTTACCAGATGACCATTATTAATGACCTTTCAAGTGATGGCTTCTGGTCATAATTAACCACACTTGGAGTTTTGTTTTGAGTTGCAGATGCTTCATGCTGAGAAGGGAGGACATAGCACACAGGAACCTGTCTTTAAGAAAGACATGGTAGTTGTAGGCAGACCAGCTCCCAAAGGTGTTCACAGTCTAGTCCATTGCATCTGTGAACACACTGCAAGACGAGGGAGGATTAGGGTGAAATTAGGGCTGCAGGAGAGGAGCCCGGATTAGCCAGGGGTGGCAGGAACAATGTGGTCACCAGGATCCTTTAAGTGGAATGTGGAGTGAGAACCAGATAGACAGTTGTGGAAGAGAGCCTTAGCCCAATGCTTCTGGTTTTGAAGATGGAGGAAGTGGGCTTCAGAAAGGAAAAGAAAGTAATTTTCTCTCAGAGCTTCTAGAAGGAATACAGCCCTGCCGACATAGGGATTTTAGTCTAGCGAGACTGATTTTGAGTTTCTAGCTTCTGCTATTGTTAAATCATAGACTTATCTTGTTTTAAGCCATTAAATTATGGTAATTTGTCACAGCATTAGTGGGAACTTAATACAGTGGTTAAGAGCATGGACTTAAGTTGAACCACTTGGTTTGAATCTCAGCTCTACCACTTACTGGATGACCTAGGCAAGTCACATACCTCTTAAGCCTCAGTTTCACCATGTGTAAAATGGGAACAATAAAACATTGTAAGCTTCTTTACATGAGAATTTGAGGTTATTGGGGAAATAAGCTGTTAGTGAAGGGCCAGTTGGGACAATAAGAGAACTGAAAAATGTCATGTGAGGGACCAGAGATGTTGAGGAAACCAGGGATATTTAATAAGATGTGAGTTGGGGGGACCATGTGGAGTGTATGAGGCAGGAGAGCTCAAGGACTCTTGTGGGGGAGAAAGATGAAAAGATGATATTTATATTGCATTATGTAGGCAGAGTTAGGATCAATATTTTACAATTATAGCGAGGAAGTCTTGGGGCTTTTTTGACACAGAAATGACTAAAAATGAGTCAGCCTAATAAAGCAGGGAGTCCCTGAGGCTTGAGAGACTTAAACAAGGGCTGATGATCCAGACACATCACCTGTAAGAGAGTCCCTGAAGGGGGTCTGGCGGCTGCAGTGAAGGAACGCCAACTCCCCAGCAACCTCTAAAGTGTTACTGTGTAGTTTTCCTCCATTAAGTGTGCTTTATTGATTTATAAAATCTGTGTTTTAGCATCATTATGACAGGGCTCTGCAAGCAATTACTTGTTTGCTTGAAACATACAACATGGATAACTTGTGGACAGAACTGTTTTCTCCTATTCCCATTTTGTCCCTCTTCCCTCCACTTCTGGCAGCTACCAGTCTGTTCTCTAACAGAACTTTTTTTTTTTTTTTTAATAAATCTAAATGTCTTTTTTTTTTAATTGAAGGATACTTGCTTTACAGAATTGTGTTGGTTTCTGCCAAACATAAGCATGAATCGGCCATGGGTATACATATGTCTCCTCCCTCTTGAGCCTTCCTCCTACCTTCCTCCCCATCCCACCCTTCTAGGTTGTTACAGAGCCCTGGTTTGAGTTTGCTGAGTCATACAGAAAATTCCCATTGGCTATCTATTTTATATAAGGTAAAGTAAGTTTCCATGTTATTTTCTCCATACATCCCACCCTCTCCTTCCTCCCCTCCCACCCCATGCCCATAAGTCTGTTGTCTATTTCTGTGTCTCCATTGCTGTCCTGCAAATAATTCCATCAGTACCATCTTTCTAGATTCCATATATAGGTGTTAGTATATGTTATTTGTTTTTTTGACTTACTTCACTCTGTATAATAGGCTCTAGGTTCATCCACCTCCTTAGAACATGCCTAGGAGTGGGATTTCTGGGTCATATGGTGGTTTTATTCCTAGACTTTTAAGGAATCTCCATACTCTCTTCCATAGTGGCTATATCAATTTACATTCCCACCAACAGTGCAAGAGGGTTCCCTTTTCTCCACACCCTCTCCAGCATTTTTTGTTTGTAGACTTTTTGATGATGGCCTTTCTGACCATTGTGAGTTGATATCTCATTGTAGTTTTGATTTGCATTTTTCTAATAATGAGTGATACTGAGCATCTTTTCATGTGTTTGTTACCCATCTGCATGTCTTCTTTGGAGAAATGTCTTGTTTAGGTCTATAAGCAAAAGAGAAAATTAGCCAAGATGGCGTGGTCAGGCTCTCTTGCCTCATGGCCTCTCGCTCTTGCCCCACGTTTTGTAAATAATTTTGTAAATAGTTATGTAGCAGCTGAGATCACTTATAGCACTGCATATGTGTGTCACAAGGTACTTGCTTGGCCACGGGCTACTGTTGGTCTGTAAGCATATATAAGCTTCACCTGGAAAGCCCTGGTGGGCTGTGTTATGGCCACACTGAGGCTGCGTGTGGCTGCATTATGGCTGTGTCTGCTGGGTTAACCATGAGAGGAGAGACTACAGTGTGTCTGTGCTACGGCTGCTTTGCCAGCCAGGAGAGAATTAATGTGTCTGCAGTTCCTATGACTCCTTGAGTCTTCTTCCAGCCTCTTACGTTTGCCTTACCTACCCTAGGTTCTGCGGACAGCAGGCACAGTGTAAATAGTGAGACCGTTGGTGCTGTGAGCAGGATGAACAGTAATACAAGGTCTTTTTCCCACTTTTTATTTTTTTTTCTGGTATTGACTTGTATGAGCTGCTGACAGAACTTCTTAAGCATCCATGTCAACATATTTTGTGTGTGTGTGTGTAGTAGGTAACTCTTAGAATTACTTCATTTTTGATGTAAAATTTAGTTTGGATAATATGTAGGACTGTATCTTAATTCATGCTGCAGTTTGACAAAGCCTATTATTGCTCCTGTGTAGTTAATCATACCCGGAGTAGATTAAGCATTTCAATAACTAGCTTTTTACTGAAGCACTCAGCCCTCTATTCCTTTAACCTGGTGCAGTCCTATCTTACTATCTCTTAGTTCTATCTCTCTCAGTCTGGCTTGGCTCCTGTTCTGCCAAGCAGTGCTGGAGCAAAATCAATTCACCAAGCTGCTGACATAGTTATCATAAATCATCTCCTGGGCCTTCAGTGTCCCTCGGCAATTCCTATTAAGCATTCCTGGTTGGGTCCTGTTTTCACATGTGACAAAACTACTGCTCTCCTTGTCCTCAATTCCTTTCTTATCAACAAATGACTGAGCCTTTTTCATTGTCGAGAAGTAAAGACCCAAGGAGAACTTAAAGACCAGCTGCTTACTTTCTTTACAAGTAAGTATGGAAGCTGGATCTCTGTGTGTTTACCTACATGCTAGAGACATAAATTGTAGGTGTGTTACTTCACAGCTTACATTTATTAACAAAGCCATAAACTAGAGGATGAGTTTTCCATAACAATTTAAAAAAGCTCGGGCCAGCTGATTGAAATTTTGACTAAACTACTTAATGGAAACCACTTAAAATGCAAATGTGGACACACTGTTGTCACTGTGCTTCTTGGGAGTTGGTTTAAAATAATTTTGATCATGATTAGAGTATCATAAAAATGGAATTCAGGCACTTTCAGTTCAGTTCAGTCGCTCAGTCGTGTCCGATTCTTTGCAACCCCATGAATCGCAGCACGCCAGGCCTCCCTGTCCATCACCAACTCCCGGAGTTTACCCAAACCCATGTCCATCGAGTCAGTGATGCCATCCAACTATCTCATCCTCTGTCGTCCCCTTCTCCTCCTGCCCCCAATCCTTCCCAGCATTAGGGTCTTTTCCAATGAGTCAGCTCTTCACATGAGGTGGCCAAAGTATTGGAGTTTCAACTTCAGGCGCTTTGGTGGCGGTCTAATGGTGATCTCTGTAATCACTAGGTGATTCGTGTCCACACTAAGGAAAAACTGTGTTTTAGATCATATTTGGAAATTGCTTCCTTGTTATTTGCCAGAAAACTTGTCTACAAAGACTCTAATTACCTGGAGGAGTATCTTAGAATATGGAATCTGATTCAGAGCTGGGGTGGAGATACAGCATTTCTGCATTTCTAACAGGTTCCCAAGTGATGCCAAGGCTTATGGTTTGTGGACCTCATATTGAGTATCTACAGTCTAGGTCAGCTCTTCTTCAATTTGTTGGTGCCCCAGCATCACTTGACTTCCCTGGTGCCTCAGACAGTAAAGCCTCTGCCTGCAATGTGGGAGACCTGGGTTCAATCCTTGGGTTGGGAAGATCCCCTGGAGAAGGAAATGGCAACACACTCCGTATTCTTGCCTGGAGAATCCCATGGACAGAGAGCCTGGTGGGCTACGGTTCATAGGGTCGCAAAGAGTCAGACATGGCTGTAGGTGACTTAGCACAGCATAACTTGAGGGATTACTTTTTGCCTGCCTCTCTGGTGATTCTGACATGACTGATAGGAGAGTTTTATTCTAAAGCATAGACTTTAGAATTGATAAATTTCAATTTCCAGCAATGGTTACAACTTCTTAATTACTGGCACATACCTGATAACATTCTGGCATTGTTAACAAGTGCCAGAAATTAACAACTGATTCTAAAATTCAGATGTAAATGCTAATACACCTTTTTATTTTATTTTTATATTTTTATTGGAGTATAGTTGCTTTACAGTGTTGCGTTAGTTTCAGGTGTACAGCAAAGTGAATCAGTTACACATAGACACGTATCTACATTTTTTTAGATTCTTTTCTTATATAGGCCATTGCAGAGTATTGGGTAGAGTTTGCAGAAGCACCTTTTACACCATGATTTATGGCGGTGAAATTCCCATAACATAAAATTAGTCATTTTAATGTGACCAATTCAGTGGCATTTAGTACATTCACAGCATTGTGCAACCACCAAAACTTTCCATTACTGTCTTACTTTTTAATTGTTTTTTCTCCATTTCACCCTCCCTCCTCTCTACCCGCAGAAACCAATAATCTACATTCTGTCTCTGTTCTGTTTTGCCTTTATCAATTCTGGATACCGTACATAAATGGACCATGTGATCTTTGTGTGTCTAGCTTCTTTTGTTTATTTAGTGCAGTATTCTGGAGGTTCACCAAGTCTATAGCATGTGTAAGTACTTCATTTTTTTTAATGTCTGAATAATCCAGTGTATGGATGTGTCACAATTTGTTTATCCATCTATCTGTTAATTGACATTTTAGCTGTTTCCACCTTTTGACTGTTGTGATAGCACTGCTATCAATGTGTATGTACATATACTGTACTTGTTTGAAAATCATTTCTTTAGGGTATGTACCTAGGGAGAGATTATCTTTTAAAGGTGAGGAGTGGGAGTGAGGAGTGGAGGTATGGGATGAAGAGGAAAACAGTAAAATAACAAAATATCGACTGATAGGAACTTGCTAAAATATGATTAATTCAGCTCTGGGCTCCTGACATGCTTCCCAGATGCCATTGTCTCTGATAAGAGAACATGGGAACCTACTTAGATGACATGAGAATATGTTACTGGATAAGTGCTTTTGGAAGGAAAATGGGATGAAAAGCTCTAAGGGGAAGTGTTACAAAGTCCTATGTTACCTTTGGATCTGCTGTTAGAAAATTCATGTTGGCCTCATGTTACTTTCTCATAACTCTCTTTTCAGGATTTATAATGGAGTAGAGAGGAGTTTGATCTCCTTTGATTTGATCTGATCTATAGACTCGATAGAAGTCTAATTGTGTTCATGTTTAAGCCTGGAAAATGCTGGGAGGAAGTAGACCATGGTGCTATGTTTGGGTCCAGGAGAAGGGGCGGTGAGAACTGCTTTTTCCACTCATCTCCTTTCAGAAACAGAGCACTGGAGGGTCCTAAATTGGAGGGTTGGGAGATGGTAGCTTTGGGAGGGGTGATGGGAAACTCGGATCGAAGACAATACTATTTGCTGGCACTGAGAAGGGGAGATTTTGGATGATTCTTGCTCTATAGTAAATGGCTAATCTTCAGTTCAATTCAGTCACTCAGTCGTGTCTGACTCTTTGCAACCCCTTGGACTGCAGCACGCCAGGCTTCCCTGTCCATCACCTACTCCCGGAGTTTACTCAAACTCATGTCCATTGAGTCGGTGATGCCATTCAACCATCTCATTCTCTGTTGTCCCCTTCTCCTCCTGCCTTCAGTCTTTCCCAGCATCAGGGTCTTTTCAAATGAGTCCTTTGCATCAGGCTAACCTTCAGTTTCACTTATTTACTCCTTAAACTCCTGGAGTTTATGTTGACTGAGGATTCTCCATTTGATGGTCATAGTCTTTGAATAGTTTTCATTCTTGCCTTGTAGAAACTTTTCTTAGCTCCATGTGACCATATGACTTTTCTATCTTGAAACTCTCTCTCCCTTTCTTTTTTTGGCTACACTGTATAGCATGTGGGATCTTAGTTCCCTGACCAAGGATTGAACCCATGCCCCCTGCAGTGGAAGCACAGAATTTTAACCACTGGATGGATAGGGAAGTCCTTTCTTCCCTTCTTTTCCATGATGCTGTTTACTTCTGCTTTTCCTCTGATTTCTCTGATTGCTATTTTTTTCCCCTTTTTTAAACTGTTTTAAAAATATTGGTGTCTGACTGTGACTCCTTCATTTGCTTTGCTTTTTTTAAGACAGCTCATTCATATACTTAATTTCAGCTGCTACTAATGTGTGCTTGATTTCCCCAAGCCATGTTTTAAGCTCAAAACTTCCCATGACCTCCAAACCCAATTTACTATTAGCTGGGAATCTTGATATGGATATCTCAAACTCACCTTCTTTAAAACAGTTTATCTTTCTACTCCAGATTAATGTCTAGTCTGTGCGCCTTATTGTACGAGTATTGTTGCCAGCTTCTAAAGTGGTTCTAATGATTCACACCTGATTGTCAGTCCTTTATATCTGTAAATTGTACCTAATTAACTAGGTCTTTCAGCTAAAATGATTTCCAAGTGGAGTGTTCAGGTGCTGCCTGGCCTTCTCTTCCTGATTATAGTAAAATGTGAGAGAGAAAGTGAGGGTAGAATGATAAACATAAGGGGCCACAGGAGTTGCTGGTTTTGAGAATTATTAGGCTCTTTATGTTAGGAAATCATGATTTTTTTTTTCATAAAAAATTGAGAAATGAATTTCAGCAAAGATCGAATTCAGAACACTGGTGGGAAAATAAGATAATCTAAAAGTGAAGCTGAGAGAATGTGGCTGTTAAATCCTTTAAGATCTTAGAAAGATCATGGAGCCTTGGAAATCTGTCCAGTCTAGCAGTAGGACTTCTAAGAAGCTTGAGGGGTGGTGTCCCTTAGCCATCCCAGCAGACCAAGGTAAAAAAGGGCTTGTCTTGTAAGGATTTGTGGTTGTGCGCTTTTGACTAATGGAGTGAAGTGCAATAAGATTCACAAAAGACATATAGTATTTTTGATGGAATTGTATTTGCAAGAACTTTACGAACTTAGAAAGGGACAAAGGGTTACAAGATACAGGGACCTTTGGTCCCCCAAACTTCTACAATCAGGAAGCAGACTGAGAAAGTTCCTATCTGCAAACATGAGCTACTTTCCAAGGAAAGGGAAAGATAATTTTTAAGGTGGAACCAAGTGTCTAGAGAGTGAAGCAAAAAACCATGAAGGAACTATTCCATGGCCTTGAATTCTAATGAAGGACTGCCAACCTGTGCTTTGCAGGATTTCAGCATTTCTGTGGATCAGTGTGCCTTTCATTTGGGCACACACTGAACTAGAGTTTACTGGCTACCCTATACCTGTGCCACCACTGTGTGTTGGGTGTGTGGGGCAGTAACTTGGTTGCTTTAGTCTCCTGGCATTCAAGTTGAGAGAACTGTATTCAAGGGCTGTTTTGAAGGAACTACATCTGAGGAGCCTCCTTCATACCTGGATCTGATTTGTATGATGAGATTCTGGACTCTGAGGTCACCTTATCAAAGGATGAGAATTATTAGGTCCTTGAGAGGGAGTTGGTGTATGGCATGTGAGAGGAGCATAAATCTTGGGGCCAGAATGTGAGCTATGTTACCAAACCCACAAGATGGTCTCCGGTGATTCTCACCACCTGCTATTGATGTCCTTGTATAGTCCTTTCTACCTTGAATAGGGCTGACCTATGTAATCCAGACAGCACGTTAAAAAGCAGAGACATTACTTTGCCGACAAGGGTCCGTCTAGTGAAAGCTATGGTTTTTCCAGTAGTCATGTATGGATGTGAGAGTTGGGCTGTAAAGAAAGCTGAGCACTGAAGAATTGATGCTTTTGAACTGTGGTGTTGGAGAAGCCTCTTGAGAGTCCCTTGGACTGCAAGGAGAAAACGAACCAGTCAATCCTAAAGGAAATGAGTCCTGAATATTCATTCAAAGGACTGATGCTGAAGCTGAAACTCCAATACTTCGGCCACCTGATGCGAAGAACTGACTCATTGGAAAAGATCCTGATGCTGGGAAAGATTGAAGGCAGGAAGAGATGGAGACGACAGAGGATGAGATGGTTGGATGGCATCACCGACTTGATGGACATGAATGTGAGCAAGCTCTGTGAGATGATGATGGACAGGGAAGCCTGATGTGCTGCAGTCCATGGGGTCGCAAAGAGTTGGAAACGACTGAGTAATTGAATTGAACTGATGTAACCTGCTCTGAAATATGAGAAGTTTGGTCATGAAAACCTGCAGCTTCCATCTTGCTTTCTCTGGGATCACTCTGTCAAGCACCTCTGTGGATCTCTCCATTTGATTAAGAGCTGAGGCTTCCTGCCAAGAGCCAGCCTTGATTTACCACCTTGGAAGTGGCTCCTTTAAGCTCCAGAAGGCCTTCAGTTTTTTGTAGCCCCAGCTGACCTTATCTTCAACCTGATGACAGACCTCCAAGCCAGAACCATGCAACTTAGTGTTAGTCGCTCAGTCGTGTCGACTCTTTGTGACCCCGTGGACTGTAGCCCGTCAGGTCCTCTGTCCTTGCTGGGATTCTCCAGGTAAGAATACTCAAGTGGGTTGCCATGCCCTCCTCCAGGGGATCTTTCCAAGCCAGGGATGGAACCCACGTCTCTTGTATCTCCTGCATTGGCAGGTGGATTCTTTACCTTTTGAGCCATCAGGGAAGTCCTATTAAGCAACTTAAGCCACTCTCAAATTCCTACCTTCAGAAACTATGTGAAGTCATAAATGTCTGTGGTTTTAAGCTGCTAAGTTTTAGGATAATCTGCTGTGAAGCAGTAGATAACCAATAAAGGTATTACAGTGGACTCACAGAAACCTAGGAATCTTGGTAAATTTTTGTAGCTTTGTTATCTTGCCTGCCTCAGGCTTCCCAGGTGGCTCAGTGGGTTAGGAACCTGCCTGCAATGCAGGAGATGCAGGAGATATGGGTTCCATTCCTGGGTCAGAAAGATCCCCTGCAGGAGGGCAGGGCAACCCACTCCAGTATTCTTGCCTGGAGAATCCCATGGACAGAGGAGCTTATTGGGCTACAGTCTATAGCTTGCAAAGAGTCAGACCCAGCTGAAGTGACTGGGCACGCCTCCTGCCTCAGTTGTTAGTGAGTACCATTCCTAATTCATTAATCTCTTATTTGCCTGGACTCCCTTCACCTGACATCTGTTGTGACTACCCTTATAATTGATTCAAGACTAACGGGGGTGGAAAAGGGATTGAAGAGAATATGAAAAATCTTCAGAAAAATAACCTTTTCTGTTTATATACTGTCTGGTTTTATTCATGTCATAGAAAAATTTTAAACTAAGAGGAGCTATTGCAGATTTTCAGGGATCATTTATTTGTTTCTATTTTTGTAAAGCTACTTTGGGTCCTCATAGTGTAGGAATTGCAGTTATTTAGTTCAGGCTTTTGATTTGAGATTTTTGTGCAAGTTGGACTGTGAGGTATTTGCATGAAGGATTGGGCTAGGGGAGAGTTGGGCTTCCCTCCCCTTGCAAGAGAGGTATTTTCCTTGGTAATGGGTTGGATGCATGCTCATTGGTTCAGTCATGTCTGTCTTTGTGACCCCATGAACTGTGACCCACCAGGCTCCTCTGTCCATGAGATTTCCCAGGCGAGAGTACTGGAGTGGGTTGTTATTCCCTTTTCCAGGAGATCTTCCTAACCCAGGAATCAAACTCCTATCTCCTGCATTGGCAGGAAGATTTTTTACCACTGAGCCACCTGGGAAGCCCTTGGAGTTACGGACCCCTACTTACTCATTTCACAGATGAAGTGAATGGGGCCAGAAAGATTGACTAACGTTTCCGAAAGCCACACAGTTGGTGAGTGGCAGAGCTCACTTGTTGTGCAGGATACCAGTTCAATGAGATAAGATTCATCTTAGGCTTGCCCTTTGTTTTAACTTTCATTTGTCTTTACTAGTTTCAAGGGAAAATGATTCCACTAAATAATGACTAAATCCTTCTCTTTTAATATATTGAGCTGGGTGTGGCTTCTTGATGTTTCAACAGACATGAAAATTTTATTTAATAATTTTGTCTCTCCCCTTAGGCATCTCTCTGCCTAGGTCCTTTGAAATTACAAAAACTAAATTACCAGTGGGCTCAAGTCCAGTAAGCACGATTTAGGTTACAATTCTGATCTTCGTACAACCTGTTCCTGTTGCATAGGCCATTTTAGACTTTGTTCATAAATTTTTTTTTTTTTTTTTTAACTTGAGCATCACTGAACTGTTTAAAAGATTCTGCTTTTTAATGTTAAGGCTTTACTTAGAACCAGAATTTGATATTTATTATATGTTTTTTCTTTGTCTCCAACAAAATATAGCCCCTTTAGTTTTTAAGTGGTTTCTTTCTAAATACTTGGATGGGTTTTGAGGTGTGTGTGGCTTTGTCTGTTTCTACCAATCTGTACATATTTGTCAACTAGATGAATGCTATTATGTTTTTATAAAATATGTGAAGAATTGTTTTGGCTGTCAGCTCAATGCATTTACTTCCAATTTAACTTTTTTTTAAAATAACATTCAGAAGCAAATTGAATTTGTGGGAAGACTCCTAATGAATTATTTTTCCTTTTTGAAGTGACATTTACTTCTGTAGGGGCTTCCCTGGTGACTCAGAGGGGAAAGAATCTGCCTGCAATGCAGGAGACCCGGGTTCGATCCCTGGGCCTGGACAACTCCCTGGAGAAGGGAATGGCTACCCACTCCACTATTCTTGTCTGGGGAATTACATGGATAGAGGAGCCTAGCAGGCTACAGTTCATAGGGTCACAAAGAGTCGACACGACTGAGCAACTAACACACACACCCCCCAAATCATTTGTTCTTGTCTGCTCTGAGGATCAGTTTTAGAACCATTAATTCGAATTGTTTGGTAATTAGATAGTATAGGTTTTAAAAGTGATGTGAATGTAACATAATAATCACTTTTTCCCCCTTGGTATGTTGCCAATACATTACTATTAACCCCTCTCACTCTCCTTCCCCTCCCCCGCCCCCCCCAGCCAAAGTCAGATTGAATGCCTTCCATTGAGCTGTTCAACTTTTGAATTAAGTTCCTTTAATCTTTGACCTCTTATTTAAAATGAATCATGGATTGCAGCCTTCAGCTAGGTCATTCACGCTGCCTTTTGCTGATAATACACTAGAATAATTTCCTGCCATTACAAACAGGTTTTTTTTTTTTTATTATTATTATTGTCCCTGAGTTCCCTAACAGCACTGCTTTCCTCTGCCATACATTTGTTCCCCTTTCCCTAAATCCCCTCACGCTTCAAGAATCCAAGCTACTGAAATGAGCATCTTCACTGTCCTCCATTTCCCTGTCTGTGATTCCCCCCTCCTCTGCCATCCTGGCTTGCCTTTCCAACATGGGAAAGAGTAACTGCCTGTCTCCACGTGGCAGCTCCCAAGAGGAGCTCTCTCTCTCTCCCTCAGCGCCCTTACCACCACCTGTCAGGGAAGGCTGCGAGGTCTCGGGTGACCCCAGAGACTCGCCCCCCGTGGGTGTAGATTGCCAGCAGGTGTGATTGGACCTGCCTGTGCTGGCCGGCAAGGAGACCGATCTCTTGCTGCCTGAGAACCTGATAAATCCGAGGTGGAGAGTCCCATGGCCGCAGCCCAAGTTCAACCCCATCAAGGGTTTTCTTTCTGGACGCAGAGTACAGACAGAAGCTCCAGCCAGTTCTGCTCGACCAGCCTGTGTCCCTGTTGTTAGTGTGGGTGCGCCCGTTGACGTGAACGAGAAGCCTGGGTCTGTGAATGGAGGATTTGAGTTTTGAAATTAGATAGGAGGGCCACCGAGATTTTCAGGTTGTGGAGGCAACTCCTGAGGCAGGTGCAGGGCGTGAGGAAGGACCACACCTCGACCCTGCAGCTCAGCCAATAAACGCTGGGCTTCTCCCGGGTCCTAGAGTGCGGTTTCCTTGTCTGTCAAGAGCCGGCTCAGCAACCAAACCCAGATTCCAGGTGTGGTATTCCACAGTCGTTCTGTAATTTGTAATCATAGAAACAGAATGTTCCTCCTCTCCCTTCCTCCCTGCCAACAGTTTCTGGGTGGGTGAATGTCAGTAGCTGGAGTTATTTTTAAAGAGGAGAGGTGAAGCTTGTCGTGCAAAGCTGGGAAGAGGGCGTTTGTTTGCAGAGCAGACCTGACATCAAAGTGTAGATTACTGCTCAGTGGCCAGGCACTTGTCCTCTAACAGGTAATGTTTAACGTGCCAGTCACAAAGATCACAGGAACGGCATATGCCTGGCATCAGAGAACACTGCCGTTTATGCTCTGGAAAACTGAAAGGCTGTACATGCCCACAGATTAGTATTATTTTTTTTAAATTACGTGACTGCATTGGTCTTCCTCCTTTTTTTTTTTTTTTTTTTTTTGCCTGCTGTAATTGGACTTTGACGCTGGGAAGTTATATCATAAAAATTGGTAACCTTTGTCTGAGAGAGAGCTCAGCTAAGCAGTCACTTTCCACTTCTTTTCACAGGATAATATAAACGTTTTTTTGAAAGCTTGTGAACAGATTGGATTGAAGGAAGCCCAGCTTTTCCATCCTGGGGATCTACAGGATTTATCAAATCGAGTCACTGTCAAGTAAGTTTCACTGGTTTGTTATATATATATATTTTTTTCTTTAAACCTAGGGCTTGTAGCTGGTGTGAATAATTCCTGAGAGTTCTGCTTACTGAAAAATCATCTGTCTTCTTCTGTTTGTATTCCAAAACAGACTATTTAAGAAATAGCTTTGTGAGTGTGAAGCTGTCTGTAATCGAGACCATGATATGTTATTATTTTAAATCTCTATATTAACCGAAATGGTGGTTTATATTTTAATGCCTGTCCAAAATGGTTGTGTTTGGCTGCTAATGGTGAGGAGGCTTATTATATTTATAAAGAAAATGGAGGGGTTATAATCTAGCTTACAGAGTGAAAATAATTGTTTGAAATTAAGACATAATTGCTAACATAAAAATCAGAGTAAAATAGTGAGAAAAGAGACAATATTTGGAAAGCAGAAGTGCCCGGGACCAACATGCAACACCAATGACTTTTGTCAATTGTGTCTGATTTCTAAAAATGAACTGTTTTTTTTTTTTTTCCCCCAACTCTTTTAATAGTATGGATGAGAAAGTGAAAGTGGGGGTGTGTGTGAAAATGTGCTCAGGTGTTTGTGTTGTGTTTTAGATGGAAAATGTTGTTTATGTGTGAGTATATGGTTTCAGGAAATCTGGTTTTAAACTCTTGTAAGATTTTTTTCTTATAAATCTAAGTTTGCTTTCAGTGAATCATAATAAGTTTGTGTTACTAGATAAATGTGGCAGGAAAATGATTTAATTCTGTAATAATGACTTCCTCCTTATCATGGCTCTTAAACCTCATTAGCATTTTTTCCAAGGGGAAAAACAAACACCTTTATTCTATCTATAGAAATCCTAGAAATGGAAAAATTAGCTTTTACCAATTCAGAGACTGAGTTTAAATGGTTAGTAGCCCTGTTGTGAGAGCTTTAAAGTTACTAAAAAACTGTAAAATCTTAAATATGGCCAATTTTTTTTTTCTAAAGAAGAATAACCCTGTCTATAAGTATCTTTTATAGTATATATTGTCTCTTGGCAGTATAAGCTGAAAATCCGGGTAGGATTAATCTTTTAAAAGCAACCATATATTTTTTAAATGAACAAGCCGTTTTGCATCTATGTGCTTCTAGTTCTGTTGATTAAGCATTTCTAAACGGCACAGCAGTGATAATGTACATAGCAGGGAAGAGTCTGTCAGCATTTCTCACTAACTGGACGACTGTGGAGAGATCCTAAGTTTCATCGTCAAACTGGCATGTTTACTTCTGCAGTATTTGAGGTCATGTTTAATTTCCGTGAACAATAACTATATAGATGAATTTATTTTTCCTAATCACCATTCTGTCATAACACCTATCAGATGGGCAAAAACATTTTTGATTCTGAAAGTGTTTTTCTTCAGTTGTTGCTGTCCATGAAGAAAAAATGTCTTGCCCTCTCAAAATCATACTGTTTTCAACCTCTGTAGCCAGTGTTCGAGTAGGCTGCAGGACTAAGTCAAACACGTTTGTTGGCTTCTAATTTCAAAAGTGCCCTGAGCAAGACTTGTCTGCAGCATGTCTCATGAGATACCACCTCTCAAGTGTTAAGGCAAAAATCAGTATCTGGGCTCAGCCTTCAATGAAACTACTGACAAACTGAAACCGAGAGGTCACATAGTTACAGCTGTAGTAGGAAGTATGCAGCACAACTTGTTTCAGTGGAAACCGCAAGTCCATAAAAGCAAGAGGTGTCCAAGGAGTCCTAGTGAGAAGGCTTGTGTGAGGACCTCGACTCTTAGTTAAGAGCATTGCCCCTGACAGTGCCATGTTGTTGGACCAAAGAGCATAAGGGTCAACCGCGGGGCTGCTGCAAAGGAAGTGAAGGCTGGAGACCTGAGGAAGCTGGCTAATGGCTCATCTAAATGTGTTGCTCAGAGCTCCTGTGCCCTGAGATAGCATTTGTATAAAAGGAAGCAGGTATGAAGGAAAGCAAATAATTCCTTACGAAATAGTAATGCATGTGTTTCTCTATAGTTTCAGTTCTTATGTAACGTGGCAGCTCCTGTAGGTCAAAGATCTTGTCCTATACTGACTGTAGATTAAAGGACTTGGTGTTGGTTAGACCAGTGGTACTCAACTGGGGGCATTTTTGCTCCCCAAGGGACGTTTGATGATGTTTGGGCTTCCCTGATGGCTCAGATGGTAAAGAAGCTGCCTGCAATGCAGGAGACCTGGGTTCGAGCCCAGGGTTGGGAAGATCCCCTGGAGAAGGGCATGGCAACCTACTTCAGTATTCTTGTCTGGAGAATCCCATGGACAGAGGAGCCTGCGGGCTACAGTCCATAAGGTCAGAAAGAGTCGGACACGACTGAGCAACTAAGCATGGCACAGGGGATACTTCTGGTTGTTACAGCTGTGAGGGGGGTGCTACTGCCATCTAGGGGGTCAGAGATGCTGCTAAATACCCTTTAGTTAACAAGACAGCCCCATAACAAAGAATTTCTGATCCCAAATATCAGTAGTGCTGAGGTTGAGAGGCCCTGAATTAGAATTTGTAGATTTCCATTCTTCCAGGTAATTGTGCAGCAGGAAGGATAAACTTTCAACTCAGCTGAAATATTACTTTACTTATGAATATAATGACAGGTATTTCTTTTTTTTTTTTTTTAATATTTATTTAATTACTACTCTGCACAAGGTCTCAGTTGCAGCATGTGGGATCTAGTTCCCTGACCGGGGATCGAACCCGGGCCCCCTGCATTGGGAGCCCAGAATCTTAGCCCCTGGACCACCAGGGAAGTCCAATGACAGGTATTTCTGTGTTAGT
The DNA here is from genome assembly GCA_024291935.2 of Okapia johnstoni. NCBI lineage: Eukaryota > Metazoa > Chordata > Mammalia > Artiodactyla > Giraffidae > Okapia > Okapia johnstoni. Next base: position 30,259,151 of record CM044321.1, on the reverse strand, counting down.
ATATTTGTTTATTTAAAGGAAAGGTTTGTTGTAATTGGAGCTTGCAGTACTTAGACATTATCTTGCTCTTCTACATACATTAAAATTAACAAAAATGTGGCAAACTATTTATTATTTTAAATGCTATATCAAAATTCAACCCCTAAGATACTGCATTCACAGTTCACAGAACTGTTGCTGGTCTTGCTGCAAGTTATACTTAGATTACATCTAAGATACATGTTTGCAGGGCGTACTGAGAGCAGATAGGAAAGGACAGTTCATATCTACATGTTGGCAAGGGTGAGGGTTTTTTTGTTAGTGGACAATAGTGATTAACAGCATAGATGACGTACAGAGCCTAGGAGAGTTGTGTGTGGTGAGAATGAGTGGCATGAACAGAAGCAATTAATTTAAAGACTCATTGCTGTTAAATAACTTCACCTCAATAATCTGAACCTAACTACAAATCTTATTTTCCCATAATTTGAGATTTACTGTTTAATTTGTAATAATTCTCACTGGTCAAACAAGCTAGGGTACTCTATATTTCTTTAATCATACTCATTAATTTTCTAATTGAATTATCTTATTTGAAGGAAGTAGTAGTTTGAATTTTCCAAATATGTTTGAATTACTCCACTTATTTTGGGACAACATATATGTAAATGTCAGTTGCTACTTTTAATTTTGAAGTTCCTGACTTGGATGGATAGGGTCTGTCTTCACTTCTTTTTCTTCCCAAAAGTATAGTAGGCAAACTGACGACTTAGCCTCCGTGATGGTAGATGGAGGTTGAACCTATCCTAGCTGAGATGTGTAGTGAGGCCATGAAATTTAGCTTCTCCACCAATGATTAACTGCATTGTATTATTAACCATTTCCAAGCTATCCGTACTGAATTTAGAAATACACATAATCTGCAGAGAAGAGAGGGTGTGACCCCTACAGAGCCATCTCTGCACACTTTCTATAAAAGTCCTATAGGTGGGCAAGCACAGTGACGGGAGGCATGCTACACACGCTGGAGAGTGCCTACAGCAGATGTCATGGGCTGTGTAGTAGCATCGACATTAAGAGCCAAAGAGCGATCAGTTGTTGTGGAAAACACCTCAGCACTGTGGCCTCGATGTCCTAGATTGTAGGAACTGAAGCTGGCAGAAAGGTAGGGTTGAACATTAAAGGTTTGGATTTTGTGTCTAGCAATTCAACTCAAACTTAGTCTTGTATTTAAACCTTTGGTCTAACCAAATTCTATATTGAAATTTTTTAAACTGAGAATTGGAACAGATTATAAACATGTTTTTTTTTTCTTTCCGCCCTCTTACCATTCCAATCCAGTTTTTCACACTTCCTTAGGTACATTCTGTTCATAATACAGTTAGAAGATGGCGATGCTTTGAAACATAATATTTTAGTCATGCAAAGAAAAAGTATATTTTAGTACACACTCTTATTTAGGACATTGATATGTTAGGTCTAAAATGTGACTTGAAATGTTATTGAGGTTTTTTTTTTAAAAGACCTGTTTATCAAGTAGAGGGTGGAGAAATCAAGAATCTGTTATTTTTACACATGCTAGTTGCCAAAGGAACAGTAGCTGGAAGCAAGATTAGTGTTAGCATATTTCCCTTGTGAAAATAAAGGAGGCTCAGAATGATATTTTAGGGATTTAACTGTTCTCTAAAGCTTCAAAAGGGTGCTTGATTTTGCAGCAATACTGTAAAGTCATGTCTTAGGAATCAAGTTCCCAGATGTCTCTCTTTTACAGTCTGCCAAATTGGACTTGAGATGAATGTGTATGTGTATTTATTTAAAGTTTTTATTCATGTAAGTAAAAATATACCTACTTTGAATTGTAAAATTTTCAACTTTTTCCGATTTAAACCTGGTTTTACTACTTTTTTGGGGCTGTGTCTTTCAAATGAGTTTCTCAGTATCTTAATCTATTTTAAAAAAAAAAAAAAAAAAAAAAAAGGAAAAAAGTGACCTTAATGGTATCCAAACTTGGATCTGTAACTTGAGCATGGAGACTTCCACCTGTCAATTCATGTCACTATTTAAAAATGTTCCCTCTCTTCCTACCAAGTAGTTAGAATAAAACAGAAAGGAAGTTTACTGCAGTGCACACATCTCTATCCCATTCATTCTCTGGTGTTAGGTAGTTTCTGAAAGGGGGACATTGATTCTTTTGAATTGCCAAGGTCCTGTTTAAGGCTAGCAGCAAAAATACATATTCACATTTTCAAATGATCTTCGATTGCAAAGTTTGAATATCTAAGATTCTGCTTAGCCATAGAGACGGTGCTGGGATATGAGTTGCAGGGGCAAACTGTAGAATAGCTGAAGTTTTATCTGGTATTTGTTTCTAGTTCTTAATTTATTCCTTTGATAGATCAGCATGTCTTCTGAATTTCAACTCTCCCCTCAGCTCCTCACTTCCTCAAATCCAGAAAGCCATGGAGCTTGATTCTGTCTTGGCTTGCTGTGTGAGACTTCATGCTGTAGAATTTTATGGCTGGGATCTTTATCTTCAAAAGTAACTCATCCTAAATTCATGGCTCCAAAGAATCTCACTTGGTAGCTCATCTTGATTAGCAGTTGTCTTGAGTCAGTTCATGGGAGGATGGTCAAATTTGCTTCTGCAGTCAGATCACATTTGTTTTATAACCTGGTCCTCCAAAGGGTTAGACCAAAGATAAATTCTTGTTGAAGAGATTCTTCTTTCACCTAATTATCTGTAGGACTGCCTGTATTGAATTAATCAAATGTTTACAGCTACATGCACTGTAATATCTGTAGTCCTGTCAGTCAGTTTTGAAAATGAGAGCTTCACCAGTCACTAGAGATGTTAAGCACGTGTTTCCCCGAGTTTTCATGCCATAACCTGGTCTGATTTAACTGATTATTGGAGTGAAGCATGTATGTGTAAGGTACATGTGCTTACACTGTTTTTGGAGCTACAGAGGAGAAAGTAGCAGTTAATCCAGTAAGGGGAAATTTTGGTTTCATTCACTTGCCAGTCCTACAAGAAGCATCGGTTTCAGTATCTTCTCTGTGGCGGGTACTTGTGTGCATGCTCAGTTGCTCAGTCCTGGCCGAGTCTTTGTGACTCCAGGCTCCTCTGGAGCCTGTACCCCGCCAGGCTTCTCTGTCCATGGGAGTCTCTAGGCAAGAATATTGGAGCAGGTTACCTGCCTTCCTCCAGGGAATCTTCTGACCCAGGGATTGAACCTGCATCTCCTACGTCTCTTGCATTGCAGGTGGATTCTTTACCTACTGATTGACCTGGGAAGCCTGGCCAGTACTTCTACAGACATAAATAAAGTGGAGACATGCCCTTAGAGGGGTTCACATTATAAGCAAGGAAATGTCCTCATGAGTTCAGTTAGAATACATTGTGTTGAATGCACAGGGCTCCCTTGAACTATAGAGATGAATAGTTATTTCTACTTTTTAATCAAGAAACACGTCTCATTGAAGGTGACGTTGATCTCTCATCTGGGCTTTCAAAGTATTTTTTTGTTTTTATCTAGATCTAGTTTTCTCTAGACTTGAGACTATTTGAGGGCCTAGATAATGCCTTACTTACTCCCTTTAATCTCCTTAGTTCCTTCAGGTGCTTATTTGAATGCTTAATGCTTATTTGAAAATCAGGTTTTAATTATGAAGATATCCTGGAAATCTTAAAACCAGGCTTTGATGATGAGAACTGATTTTTTCTTAGCTAAGTCTTCCTTTCTCTCTTCCTCATCTTTCAAAATTGCAAAGCAGATCTGGCAAAGCAGTCACTAAACTTTTGAGTTGAATTGCCTTTTATTTATCATTCCAGAATATTACAAGATAATTTCAAACTTACATAGTTTAAAAGAAGAATATGTGTTTCCTCTCAGTTGTGTGAGTAAAACTAAAATTGGGATTTTGGACCATGTGCTTTCCAAAGTATTTGGTGGAATTTTAATTCTTATGCTGATGTCAAATGATAAATACTAATATTGTTTTATCTGGCATTTGAGAGATGTTCCATGCTTATATGAAGGTTTAGAAACATTTTAATGTTTTCATATCATCCACTCTAAATGCATGCTTAAGACTTGGTGGAAAAATATAGTGGTTACATAGGTGGTTGTAATATCTTATAGAAGTTCAAGGGCCAGGAATAGAAATTTTTAAAAGCAGAAATCAATAGTGGAGGTAACTTACGAGAAGTCATTGAAGCTACTTTAATGAGAAGCTTTACCACCAAGTTTGCAATAAGCCTTGTTTCTTCTGAAGTCAAGCTATCTGCCTTGGTACCTGTTATCTTTGCCTAGCATTTAACATCAAAGCCAATGTGAAAAAACGTCACAAATTATCTTTGACTCTGGCTTAATAAAAGCCATCTGAAGAATAGGGGCACACAGGAACATGAAGATTATTGGCAGTTCATTTGAATTATTTCTAATATACCCCAGGCTGAGTTCTTTTTCACCCAGGTTGAAACAGAAGTTCAGTTGGTGTGGATCAGTTCTCATGAATAGATAATCATCTTAGACAATAGCAGGAATTTAGGTGCCTGCCATGGTTTTAATCGCATCTCATTCAGTCACCAGGGCTTCCCTGGTGGCTCAGATGGTAAAGAATCCACCTGCAATGCGGGAGACCTGGGTTTGATCCCTGGGTTGGGAAGATCCCCTGGAGGAGGGCATGGCAACCTAGTCCAGTATTCTTGCCCAGAGAATCCCCATGGACCGAGGAGCCTGGCGGGCTGCAGTCCCTGGGATTGCAAAGAGTCGGATACGACTGAGTGACTAAGCACATAGCACAGCACACTTAGTCACCTGGTGGCTGAATGACCTTAGGTTATTTTTCCTCCCTGTGATCACTTTGCTTCTTGATGAACAAGACAAATGAAATTGCTAATATCCTGCAGCTTACCAAATAATACTGTTTGAGGGAGTAGTCCTATCCCGCAAGGACACTGTAGTGATTTTCATAAATCACGTATGTAAGGTGTATAGTGCTTCACACATAGTAGTATTCAGTAAATGGTACTGAATTATCAATTGTGATCATTTTCATAATTCAGATTCTTGGTCCTATGAAGATATGTGTACCTTGTAAAAGAACATAGAGGGAAAAATCTGGTCTTCAGGTACTTAAATTGTGATGACTAGCTGTAGGTTCTTTGATATTTTTAATGAGAGTTTTGGCCATTTTAGACTTATCTCTTCTTTCAATTAGGAGTATATATTAAAACAGATGTTTTTATGACATTTATGTTTAATCAACTTTTTACAGTCTGTTTTGTTAGAATAGCAAAGCTGGAAACCAGAGAACAATATATCTGTTATTTACTCTTGTTCCTGTTTGTATGGGATCAACACAATTTTATTAACTTTCTGAGACTTCAAAAAGTTTTCTGTGTATATTTTGAAATACTAAAATATTTCAGATTGATTTGGATTTGTTTTCTTAAAAAGTTTGTATTTTCATATTTAAGCAAAAAAAAAAATAAAACCACAAGCTGTCTACAACACAAATCCAAGTCCAAAATTTTACTTTATTTACTGGTTTAATTTTTTGATCCCATATTTCCTTTTTTCACATGAAATTTCTTATTGTTTTGGCCATTGGGAGAGGAGAGGTGGTTATCCTTTGGATAGGCAAGATCAGATGCTATTCTCTAAAAGGCTTTTGTCAGGTTTATGAAATTTTTAGGGGGGGGGGGATAGGTGTTTATACTGTTTACAGAACTCAAATGCACACTGCAATCATGTTTTCACTCAGAAATCTTGGTCGCTCCTTTTGGGCCTCTCCCATCTGTCCATCAAAAGGCTGCTCTACTAATAGCTAAAGGTCTTGATTATATTAACTAAAATATTTATAGTTTTAACCTTGGGCACAAAAAAGTCATAAATAGCAATAGCCAGTGTTTGTGAGGTCATGAAGTGAAGTGACGTGAAAGTCGCTTAGTCATGTCCAACTCTTTGCCACCCCATGGACCGTAGCCTGCCAGGCTCCTCTGTCCATGGAATTCTCCAGGCCAGAATACTGGAATGGGTAGCCTATCCCTTCTGCAGTGTATCTTCCCATCCCAGGAACTGAACCAAGGTCTGCTGCTTTGCAGGTGGATTCTTTGCCAACTGAGCTATCAGGGAAGCCCCCTGAGGTTAAACCTTGGTTACTATTTACTTCCAGTCATACATGGTGAAACGTGTCAAGAAAGTAGGAAGTATACTTTCAGGTTGAGGCTTTGACATAATGTTATAACTTGATTTTTTTTTTAAATGAAGACTGTTGTTATCAAATGTTGAATAGATATAAAAGTTGTATATTGACTACTTGTTATTTTAAAGCTTGTTAGGTTAATGGAGTAGTTAACATTTTAGGGGTAATTGTCCTGGTATAATTTGTCATGCTGAGCAGACATCCCAGGTGGGATTGGCTGCTGATGGACTGTGTTTCTTTCCATTTTTCAGAGATACACCTTCTGAGGATCCCTCCTGAACTGGGAGGCAGGGTGATGGTCACTTTCTCTTAAGAGCTTAATAGCATCGCTTCAAGCACTATCGACCAAATATTTGCAGTAAACTTAACATGTTCCAAGACTGTTAACTGTTGTTAATCAGTTGCTCAGTCGTGTCTGACTCTGAGACTCCGTGGACTGAACCATGCCAGGCTTCCCTGTTTTTCACTATATCTTGGAGTTTGCTCAAACTCATGTCCATTGAGTTGGTGATGCCATCCAACCATCTTATTCTCTGTCGACCCATTCTCCTCCTGCCTTCAATCTGTCTTTTCCAATGAATTGGGTCTTAACATCAGGTGGCCAAAGTATTGGAGCATCAGCATCAGTTTCCCAATGAATATTCAGAGTTGATTTCCTTTATGATTGATTGGCTTGATCTCCTTGCAGTCCAAGGAACTTTTAACAGTCTCCTTCAGCACCACAATTCAAAGGCATTAGTTCTTTGGCACTCAGCCTTCTTTATGATCCAACACTCATATCTATCCATGACTGCTGGAAAAACCATAGCTTTAACTATATGGACCTTTGCTGACAAAGTGGTGTCTCTGCTTTTTAATATGCCATCTAAGTTTATCATAGCTTTTCTTCCAAGGAGCAATCGTCTTTTAATTTCATGGCTGCAGTCACCATCCACAGTGATTTTGGAGCCCAAGAAAATAAAGTGTGTCACTGTTTCCATTTTTTCCCTGTCTATTTGCCATGAAGTGTTACTGAGAAACCTTTAAGGAAACAGCAGACTCTTGCTGTGTGAATTTAAGTACTTTCAATGCATATGATAGTGTAATAATATTCCATTCAAAATAAATAGATTAAAAACATAGTTTGAATGAACACATTTCAGGTAAACCAGTTTTTCTTAAGTTAAAAATGGAAAAAGTGGGAGATCTTGGTGGCCTGGGAAAAGCAGCTGTTTTGAATTAAGCTCTGTTTGCATCAGCCAGCATTAGTTTAACAAGGGTTTGTGCTGTGTATTTTGAGCAATTTGGGGAGAAATCTCTAAATATCAAGTATCCCTGTTATTACATTTCACCATTTCATTGCTTTATAATAACACTGATGGCTGCTAGACTTTGAAATGCTTTTATTCTGTACTTTTTTTTTTTTTTTTACATTTATTGAGATATGGAAATAATCTTCAAGAGAATCTTTGTCTGAGTAGACAATTTGGTTGACATGTTACTAGACTTCTTTTGACTGAATAGTGAGAAGAAAAATTCTCTACTAGGTGGGTAGCTTTAGTTTGTGTATAATGTGTATTCCTCTCAAAAGTGTACGATAGAGCACACATGTACACACACACTAAGAACATATGTGAAAATTTGTAAAAGGCTTTGACGAGTAAGGCACCAGACCGTGAGGGTCCCTAGACCCTTGTTTATTTTGGTGAAGAATTCATTTCATCAGAAGGGCTTGGTCCCTGTCTTGGAGGAGAAACAGAAATAGTATGATTAAATATAGGTGTCCAATGGCATGTCCATTGTCATGCCAATCCCAGATTAAAAAATAGAACTCTATGTCCTTTCTCATATTTTCCATTCTCTTTCATTCTGCTTATCAGAAAGAGGCATGGGGGAAACATTCCCTTAAAGATTGATACCCATTGATTGAAGCCTCGAACCAGACTTGGCTGCTGCTGGGTAGCTAGAAGAAGCACCGTCCTGATAGGCTGAAGGTGGTGGGTGGGCAGGTATATGAGGCTTAGCCTAGGGGTATTGAGGTCTCATCTGTATGCCTTGTATCTTGTGGCTTGTCAGTAGCATCCATTGGCTATTTAATAGGCACTATGTATGGACCCTGTGGAGAAGGAAATGGCAGCCCACTCCAGTGTTCTTGCCTGGAGAATCCCAGGGACGGGGAAGCCTGGTGGGCTGCTGTCTATGGGGTCGCATAGAGTCTGATATGACTGAAGTGACTTAGCAGCAGCAGCAGCATGGACCCTGAGTCCTGGGTGGCTAGAAGAGAAGCAAGACCTACTACCTCATTCTTAAAACCATAAATGGGGAAGATGACAAAAGCCTCCTTCAGTCTTGATGTTTGCTTTTGTTTCTTAAGGAGCATTGCAATGATCTACCTTGTACAACTCTAAGGGAACAATGGATTTGGACTGATGAATATCACCTAAGTGGGAGTATCACTGTACTAGAGTATCCAGAATATTTCCAGATTACTCCATTAGGTTTAGATACACTGGAGGATGATATCTATCTGTCCAGTGAGCTATTTCCATTTTGCTTCAGGTACATGAAATGAAGAGAGTCAGAAGAGTAAGTTGCTTAGCTTACCCTGGACAAATAACAGAGTTAGGATTTAAATTCAGGGGGCGTCTTAGCCTACAGTGCTTGGACTGCTTCCTCTCTGTTGTCTGAACAGACTTGAACAGCCTTTAGAAGCTTACTGATATTCTTTCTGGTGTTATGGGACTGGAACTGAGTTGCTGTTTAACCAGGGGGGCTATACCCCGGATGGATTTGTGTGTATGATTGATATTATCTCATTTGATACATGGAAAATATCTTTATGTTATAATTAAAAAGTTTCCACAAGTTTGTAATCTAAGTAATTTCAAATAAATATAATATTGCTATATGCCATCAAATCTAAAATCAGTGATATTTAGAAATTCCTATAATTTTGGAATGTTAAATGGACTCATGTGTGCTTCAGAAAAGAAGAAATATGCTACATGTGTGGTCTTTACACCCTGGCTAGTAGAGAAATAATGGAGTATTTGGATTTTATTGATAGGTATGCATAAATGCCTTTATAGGCTTTATGACTGTCACACAGGTAGTTGTTGTTCAGCCACTCAGTCGTGTCCGACTCTTTGTGATCCCATGGACTGCAGCACGCCAGGTTTCCATGTCCTTCACTGTCTTCCAAAGTCTGCTCAAACTCATGTCCATTGAGTCGGTGATGTTATCTAACCATCTCATCTTGTGTTGCCCTCTTCTTCTCTTGCCCTCAATCTTTCCCAGCATCAGGGTGTTTTCCAGTGAATTGACTCTTTGCATCAGGTGGCCAAAGTTTTGGAGTTTCAGTTTCAACATCAGTCTCCTTCCAGTGAATATTCAGGGTTGATTTCCTTTAGGATTGATTGGTTTGATCTCCTTGCAGTCCAAGGGACTCTCAAGAGTCTTCTCCAGCACATAATTCAAAAGCATCAATTCTTGGGCACTCAGCCTTCTTTATGGTCCAGCTCTCACATCCATACATGACTACTTGAAAAACCATAGCTTTGACAAAGTAATGTCTTTGCTTTTTTAATATACTTTCTAGGTTTGTCCTAGCTTTCCTTCCAAGGACACAAATAGTTATAAATGTTCAATTGTATTTGCCATGGTAGTGGAACATTCTTGTCAAAGATTGTGGATTGTAAAACCTTACTAATCTCAATTGCTCGGGATCATACTACCACACTTTGACCTTTATAGCACTGGCATGAGACCTATCTTTAAAATAGAACTTGCAGGAAATTATTCTAAATAAATTATTTATTCACCAGTTTCTAATACTTCATTTTACTTGTTAAAACCAAAACTAAGCCACGACTCCGTCATCCAAACATCCTTGGCTGGGAATAAGTGCTTATAAATTATTTACATATATATGTGTGTGTACATATATGTGTGTGTGTTTGTTTACATATACATTTTTCATTAGAGCTTAGGTCATTGTATATTAAATCTCATACAAAACCTTAGTGATTGGTAATTGAAACTCCTGTTTGAAAGCTCAGACTGTAAGCCAAAAAGATCAACCACAGTCATATTACCTAGCTTACTGAATTAAAGAGGAAGAATTGCTTGAGTACATCGCCAAAAGTCATGCTATCAGTATGGTGATTGGAGGGCTTGAAACAGGTGGTAGACAGAGCACCAAGTGTTACAATAAATAGCACATCTAATTCCAGTAAGATGACACTCCTGGAGGACCAGATAGTGACTCAAAAAAGCAAAGTCCAAGAAATGACGCAAGCGCCGAGACACTTTCAGAATTCCTTTACTAAGACTTCCAACAAATGGAGGGGTCACTTCTTGTACCAAGTCATTAGAAGTTCTTTGTTGCTAGCTGTTGAATGTAAACCTTTCATTCGTAAGAAGAAATACTTATTAAACTTTTATATTGTGATGTTTTAGAGGGCCAAAAATAGATGAAAGTCATAGTAACCTGAGATAGAAATATAGGAGTAGAATAAAAACAAGGATTCGTTTCCTTTTTAAAAAATATTTATTTTATTTGAAGGATAATTGCTTTACAGTATTGTGTTGGTAAATGCCAAACATCAATATGAATCAGCCATAGGTTTACTCATGTCCCCTCCCTTTTGAACATCCCTCCCACCCGTCTACATTGTTAGTGAGCTCTGGTTTGAGTTCCCTGAATCATACAGCAAATTCCAGTTAGCTATCTATTTTACATATGGTAATATAGGAGCATTTCCTTTTAAATAACTAGTGGAATGAGTTAGTTGCAATAATAGAAGACACTTGTTTTAAGACTACTGACTATGTGAAAGGAGGGAAAGTACTGCTTTTGAGAGAGGGAGTGGAGGAGAGTGGAAAGAAAATAGCACCTGAATGCTTCACTTAATGCTTTGTATAATCTTAAACCTCTTTGTAAACAAGAGTCATTGCCTGAGTTTACAGATATGGAATCTGAGAGGTTTGGTGGCTCATTCATTCAAGGTCACATCCTTAGAGCAAGTAGGAAACCTCGTTAGGATTCAAACCCAGAATTGTAATAATTCTACCTTTAAATGTTGGAGAAGGAAATGGCGACCCACTCCAGTATTCTTGCCTGGGAAATCCCATGAACAGAGGAGCCTGATGGGCTACAGTCCATGGGGTCACAAAGAGTCAAACGCAACTGAGCAACTAACACACACACCTCTAAATGTGTCCTAATGAAAGAGGATGATCACACAAGGGAATTTTTAATGTGTTAATGTGCATCTGTCAGACACAAGGTCTATAAAGTTGGTTGGGTAGGAAGGAAGTTCTGTGGATACAGAAGAATTTGTAATTTTTAGAAGATACGCATGAAAAATTACCCAACCTTGATTGAGTTACAGTGCTTTAAACTGGTGCTTCTCAAATTTCAGTGTGTGTATAAAACACCTTGGAGTCAAATGCAGATTCTGATTCATTATGTTGGGACAGGGCTGGGATTCTGTATTTTTAGCAAACTCCCAGGCCATGCCAATGAAGACCACACTTTGAGTAACAAGGATTTATGCAATGAATGATAGTAATAGCATATTGGAGTGAGGGTTTAATAAAGATAGCAGAGGAGATATAAAGCTTGAGTGTGGATCTGGAAGATAAGAGAGGTGGGAGAAGGCTGCAGGAAGGTTTGTTAATCCAAAGGCAGAGAGGAGTTCTAATCCGTCTATTCAGAGAGCCTTTTAGGTGCAAAGTAATGAGTAAAGTTAAGACCTCCATTCTTGAGGCCTATACTTATTTGGGGGGAGAAGTTGGGAGTGTGAGGCATGAATTTCTAGTCTAGGTTGGTTGATCGAAGGCAGGATGACAGGTCTGTTGGGACTAGCTTGAGTGGTACTTCGAGTATTGTGGCTGGGAATGTTTGAACTGTCTCTTAGTGGGATTATTAACAAAAGCTTGGTGCAGAAGGATATGATGTCAGAAGCAGAGATTTATTTATTTAATTTAAAAAATTGGGGCATGCCACTTGATATGGGGGGCCCTATTAATATTTCCCCAGTCAAGGACTGAACCCACACCCCCTGTCTTGAAATCATGGAGTCTTAACCACTGAACTACCAGGAAAGTCCCAGAAGCAGAGATTCAGAAAGATGGGATAATGGTGTAGCATGTAATGTGGATTGACTGTGAACTGACTAGCACCACGGCTGGGAGAGATGTCAGGACATTGTTGCAAAACACCCATGAACTGCAGCAGTTTCCTAACATCTCTCCCAGCCTCCAAGCTAGTCAGTTCTCAGTCAGTCCACATTACATACTACACCATTACCCCATCTTTCTGAATCTCTGCTTCTGGGACTTTCCTGGTAGTTCAGTGGTTATGGGTGTTTTGGGGCTTCCCGGGTGGCGCTCATGGTAAAGAACCCGCCTGCCAATGCAGGAGACTTAAGAGGCACATGGGTCGGGAAGATTCTGTGGAGAAGGGCATAGCAACGCACTCCAGTATTCTTGCCTGGAGAATCCCATGGACAGTGGAGCCTGGTGGGCTGCAGTCCATAGGGTGGCAAAGAGGCAGCCATGACTGAAGAGACTTAACATACATGGCTGTTTGATAAGGATGCCAACAGCTGAAACTGGTGAAAATGTAAATGAGGAGTAGGTATTTAAAGTAGACATGATGGGGATTGATTAGAGTGAAAGAAAAAGGACCAGTTTTTGAGCTTGTGCAGCTATTAGCAGAAAGGCAGGCAGTTTGGGGACAAGATGAAAATGAAGTTTTAACACATTGCATTGGACGTGATAGTGGAGCATCCAAATGGAAACATAGGAGTTGTTAATGCATTTAATCAGAAATTAATGGTCTTTTTCCCTTATTTTAAACTCCAACAAGAAGAAGGAATTTTGTTTGAATTCCAAAATCTCTTTTCTGTAGGGCCTTCTGGAAATGTTAGGCTGATTTTTTGCCTTAGGAACTACTTTGGAATAAGGGCAGTGGGAATGTCATGCCCACAAGGTAAACATTATGGGCTTGGCCTCTGGACCCAGTTGCGTATTCAAATCAGTTTAGACAGTCCAGCGTCACGTGTGTCGTGGGCTTGGGGTAAATCGTAAATAACCCTGTTTGTGTGGTAGTCACAGTCTGGGCCAGTGTTGGCCACAACTAAACCCACTCAGTTGTTATGTACATTCTCCTACAACATGAGCAAAAGTTGTCCCTTTTCTATCTGTTCAATATCTTTTAAATCTAAGCTCTGCATCTCTTGTAAGCAACTCTTCCAGACAAAAATATCTGCAACCCCCATAAAAGAAATTGTTTCAGGCACACCGCATCCAAATTCATAAAACAAAATGTACTTATCTCCCTGTTTTTTCCTCCACCAATGCAAACCCTATTCCCAAACAACAGCATTGGAAAACAAACCCACAGAGTCTGCAAAACATCTGATTCAGCTTGACAAGATTTTATAACCAAACTGCTTGCACTTATCTTCATCAAGGTTAGAAAATTATCAGTATTTTAGGACAGGTTCAACACCAGAGAATTTGATTCAGTAAATGGATGGATAAATGAATGAGTATAACAAGTATTGAATTCTTACTATGGGTATGGCACTGTTCTAGGGATTCAGGATCTAGTTTTTTGTTGAAAAGGACCAAGTTTTGCCCACCTTAGGCATAAATTCTAATAGAGAGGGCAGTAATGAATAGAAATATAAAGTAACAGGAGGTGTGATAGGATTATCAGACAAAATAAGTCAGGGTGTAGAGAGATCATGTTTGGAAGGTTCTCTTTGAATGTGGTATTTTAAGCATATTTTTAGATAAAATTCTAGGTTCGGTAGATTTTAAATCTACTAATAAAACTAGCTGTTGGGATTAATGTTACATTCTATTAGACTCATAAACCGTTTTGGTAAGCTTATCTTCTGAAACACGTTCAGTGATTTGAAGCTTTAGTGTATTTCACAGTAAGGCGTCAGAAGGGAGGCGCATTGATCTCTGAAGATTGAGGTGCTTCTGTGTCTATGCACATGAGGCCTCCCCTCCTCTGCATCTGCCCCCCATCTGACAGGCTGCTGGCTGGCACAGCTCATGTCTTTGCATTTAGATTTCACCCTCACAAATGAATTGATGGTTTAGTTTTTGTTCTTAAGTTTTTATATGGTTTTGAATTCAAAGTAGCTTGCTTTGATCAGATGATTAAATGCTTCCATGCATGCATGTGTGTTCAGTCGCTCAGTCATGTCCAACCCTTTGTGAACCTATGGACTGTAGAATGCCAGGCTTTTCTGTCCATGGGATTTCCCAGGCAAGAATACTGGAGTGGGTTGCCATGACTCCTCTAGGGGATCTTCCCAACCCAGGGATTGAACCTACGCCTTGTGCATTGACAGAAGGATTCTTTACCACTGAGCCACCAAGGAAGCCCCAAGACAGTGTTAACTATAGGCATGGACAGCGGAACCTGACAGGCTACAGTTCATGGGGTCTCAAAGAGTTCGACACAACTGAGTGACTCAATCATCACCAATAGGCATAATGTACCAGCAGATCTCTAGACTTACTCATTTTTTATAACTGACATTTTTTTATAACTGAGCTATCCTATACTCCAGTATAAAATAAAAAGTTAAAAAAAAATAGCATTTAATTTCACCTAGCTTTAACCTTTTCTTATTTCAGTGAGTTGTTTTCTTTACTAAATTGATACTTTTCTATATTTTAGTCTATTATTCTACTTCAGAATTAGTAACTTGAATAAAATAAGAGATATACTTAAATTTTTAAAGACAACTACCTTCTTTTAATTAGCAGACCCCAATATGTTCACATTATTTTACGTTTAGAATATAATTCACATTTAGAATTAGAATTTCACATTTAGAAATAAAGAAGGAAATGTACTAGAGGCCATTTGTTCAGCCACTTTCCACATTTTTTAATCCATATTTTGTGCCTGTTTTCAACAAATTGGTCTGTGTTGATGTTTGCTACTGGTATGTTACAACTCTAATATACATAGCTATTTTTATGGAAGCTATTTTGGTATTATAATTTTGTGTGTAGGATTTTCTAATAAGGTGGTTTTAGATTCATGCTCATTTAACTTTTCACCAGGTGAATTATTCCAATGTTACTTTATTTTTTTTGTCCAATGTTACTTTAATCCAGACCTTCTTGTTAACTGGGGAAAACAAATTAGAGATTAGGTGATTAAAAACAATAACATTTAGGCTAGTTTCTCATCAATTACCCTTCTTCAGAGACATACAACAGAAATGCATGAAACTAAATCCCATGGACGGAGGAGCCTGGTAGGCTGCAGTCCATGGGGTCGCTGAGCGACTTCACTTTCACTTTTCCCTTTCATGCATTGGAGAAGGAAATGGCAACCCACTCTACTATTCTTGCCTGGAGAATCCCAGGGATGGGGGAGCCTGGTGGGCTGCCGTCTATGGGGTCGCACAGAGTCGGCCACGACTGAAGCGACTTAGCAGCAGCATGAGGGAATTATAAGGTGACTGTAACTAAGTTAACTTATTTTAACTTTCTGAATAGCATTCATTCCTTTAAAGTGGCAGTGGCTGACTTTTCAGAAAACTTACAGAAGAAATCATTTCTGTGCTTCTTGAAACATTCTGTTCTGTGGACATGATGTGTTTTTATGTTTGGGTGTTCTCTTCTGGATCCCATGGAATGTTTGTGCTTACCAAGTGTTAAGTAGTGAGTGAACTCAGTGATCTTGCCAGTTCTTTAGATCCCTGGAGCAAGACCTCCTAAGAGCCAAACTTAGTGAGCAGTGACAGCAGGAAATGAAATGCCTTTTCAGGATGCTCTCTTAAGCCCACCCAAGCCCAGTGAAGCACACTGAGGTTTTTCAGTCAACACTTGAAAATCATTGGCAGTAGTTCCAGGCTTTTCACTTAACTCCGAGTTTTTTTGTGCTTTTGTTTGTTTTTAATTCTAGTTGGGTGAGGCTAGAGGAATTATGTTTCCGTTGAACTTCCTTTTTCAGAGAAGTAGCTAAACTAGTTGAAGCTATAGTTTCAGTTAAGCTGTAGTTTTAACTTTGGTATATTTCTAGGGCAGTGACTCTCAATCACTCACATGCCTCAGTATCACCTGGAGAACCCAGATTCCTGGACTCCTAACCCCAGAGTTGCTGATCCATTAGGTATGGAGTAGGGTTTGAGGACTTTTATTTCTAACAAGTTCTATGGTAATGTAGATACTGATGGTGTGGACTCTGGTTTGAGAATCTCTATCCTCGGGAATAAATCAATGGGAACCATTCAAAGAGAAGATATGCAGCATTATTATCCTAAGAATACAGGATATTTTTACTTCGTCTTATATAGATATTCAGCAAAATCCTCAGTATAGTTGACCTTTGAGCAGCATAAGTTCAAACTATGAGGGTCCATTTACATGTGGAGTTTTTCCACTAAATGCCTACTACTACAGTACAGGATGCAGTAGTATTTTTAAAATAGTTATTCTCTGACTTACATAAATCTTAGGTATAAATCCAAGTCTTCCTCATGAAATTCTACTATATTATTATTCTCTCCATCTAAATTAAATAGCAATAGAATAAATTTACCATGTAACAGAAAGAATCTTTTAGTATACAATCAACAAATTTTCCAAAATGTAGATAATACAGATGAGCATGGGGAAAATATAAAGTGTGATACCAGCCCTGGACAAAAAACATTTTTTCTTTAACCCATTCTTACTGATTCCCACAACTACCTCTGGGTATATACCTATTGTCTTCGAAACCCTCCAGGTCCATCAGAGGACTAGACACCATCAGCTTTATTCTAAATCAGCTGTCGGGCTCTTTACCAAATTAGTAAATAGGCATCTTGGTTTATTATTCCTTCTGTAGTACTTATATTTTAAGAGACTTTGCTTGTTAACCTAAAAAAATGTATCATAAAGGGGAGATATAGGGAATGTGCTAGAAAAATATCAATTTTTGGAGTACCTTTTCCAATGCATCAAAAACAAAATGGCATAGATATACCTCAGAATGCAACTTCCATACCATCAAAGTATTTTGCATACTAAAGGAAAGTAATTTATAGTTAATTGTGTTTTAATATAGTAACTGCCAGGTTCATTTTGACAGTTAGATTATAAAAAAGAGAGGTAGACAATGATTATAATACAAAAGAAAAATAATTAAAATTATAAAATATAAGAAAGAAATTATGAGTGATTCAAAAAATTAAAAAATTAAATGAGGCTTGAAAGATCTAATCCAATTCTGAGTATATAAAGAAATTTTATGTTGTAAAAAAAAAAACCCCAGGAAATTAACATGTGATACTTTGGCCACCTGATGCAAACAGCTGACTCATTTGAAAAGACCCTGCTGCTGGGAAAGATTGAAGGCAGGAGGAGAAGGGGACTACAGAAGATGAGATGGTTGGATGGCATCACTGACTCAATGGACATGAGTTTGGGTAAACTCTGGGAGTTGGTGATGGACAGGGAGGCCTGGCGTGCTGCGGTCCATGGGGTCGCAAAGAGTCAAACACGACTGAGCGACTGAACTAAATAGTACTACATGTTCAGTGTTGTTCATGGGTCAGCTGTATATGAATAATGTTTATGAAGGGAAAATAGTCCTCAAAGGTAACTTTGAAGGCAGTGAGACAAATACACAAAGTATATTAATGTCAGTAATGGATATAAGTGGATGAATAATGGTATGGCTCTATCTTTGTAGGAGCTATTGGATCTAAAGTGTTTCAGGAACATGGCATTGTCCTATGGGAGTTTCCTAGAATTTGACATTTAAGAGTTAAATATGTGACAATTTCTGGGTATTTGAGGCTGAAGGAATAGAATATCTTTAGCTCTGGAGTGAGGGTAAACTGGTCCTGTTGCGTTAGACTTGTTTGACTAAAGTCAGAACAGGATGCAACAGGAAATGACTGAAAGATTGAAATGGAGATGTAACTAAAATTAATTCAAGATAAAGCCTGAAGAGCCCTATGATTTAGTGGGAATGAGAGGGAGTAAATGTTGTGGTCAAAAATGGCCCCTTAGATAGGATTCTATGTGATGGTAGGGTAGATTTTTAGAAGAGTCTTTTCTTCCCAGTGGTATTTTAGTGCCTGTATTTTAAGTACTTAGCCGGAGATGAACAGAATTCTGTCTCTGAATTCTTGAAGTTCACAATCCATGAAGTTCACAGTCTTGTGGGAGAGACTGGGAAGAGAATTTAATGGAATGCTTTAAGAGCTTCCCTGGTGTTTCAGATAGTAAAGTATCTGCCTTCAATGCAGGAGACCTGGTTCAATCCCTTGGTCAGGAAGATCCCCTGGAGAAGGGACTGGCTACCCACTCCAGTATTCTTGCTTGGAGAAATTCCCTGGACAGAGGAGCCTGCGTAGAATCAAACTCGACTGATCGACTAGCACGTTTACTTTGGGCTTCCCTGGTGGCTCAGATGGTAAAGAATCCACCTGTATTCTTGAGTAAAGAACACTGGGTTTGATCCCTGGGTCAGAAAGATCTCCTGGAGAAGGGAATGGCAACCCCCATCCCTGCCGTGCCCCCCCCACCTTTTCCTGCCTGGAAAATCCCATGGACAGAGGAGCCTAGCAGGAGTCCATGGGGTCGCAAAGAGTTGGACCTGAGTGAGCAACTGACACTTTTAAGAGCCATGGGAGTACCCACAGGCTCACATGAGAGAAGCCTCTAGATGATAGGAAAGCTTCAGAGGCTGGTGACATTTGAGTTTAATCTGAAAGAACAAACAGTTCAAAAATGCGGAATAGTCAAGGGCCTTTCAGGTAGCAAAAACCTCCTATTATCTCTTATGTGGAGGTGGGAGAGTTCACAGCTATTGAGAGAGTGCTAGGGTTGTTTTATAGAAAGAGTGTCCGGCTTATGCCGGGGCAGGCCAATAAATGTGGTGGCCAAGAGAGGGCAGATGATGAATGTGGATGCCATATTTTGAATTTTACTTGAGGAAATAAACATAAGAAAAAAGAATTTCAAGATAGGAGAGAGAGAGAGAGGATTCTATTTTAAGAAGGTTTTTTGGGAATCTCTGGGTAGGAGGAGGAGCAGTAGGTGAAGACCAAAGAGAAATATACCTGAGTGAGAAAAGGTGAATTTCAGAGGGGTTCCCTCCTAGCTCAGTTGGTAAAGAATCTGCCTGAAATGCAGGAGACCAGGGTCCGATCCCTGGGTTGGGAAGATCTCCTGCAGAAGGAAATGGCAACTCACTCCAGTATTCTTGCCTGGAGAATCCCATGGATGGAGGAGCTTGGCAGGCTACAGTCCATGGGGTCGCAAGAGTCAGACACGACTTAGAGACTCAACCACCACAGAGAGGTTTAGGAGCTAGAATTGATACGACTTGGTTGGTGGGGAAGTGAGAGTTTGAGGGAGATGTTGTTTGGCTTAGGTCTTAGATTTCTGGCTCTGAAATTTGGTGCCCTTCACCAGTGCAGAGCATGTGAGAGGATGAATAGGCTTGGGGATTAGATGATACATGCACTCAAAAAGACATTAAATTTAAATTCTGGGCTGAGATAATGCCAGTGAGAATATAAAGGGCATATCTGAGAAAAGTTGCCTGGAAAGTATTATTTGAATTCGGTTCAGACTGAATGTAGTGGAAGGCAGAGAGAAGAAAATACTCATTAGATTCATTAGTCTTGGAAGTTTTGAAAGGTATTCCAAATAAAGTGGGAAAATTGAAACTGATTGTAAGAAATGTAAACTGCTCTGAAGGACATCGAGATTGAATGTGTATCGAACTTGAAAGTTAATTGAAGAAGGCAGAGTTATATTAATCTGAATTTGGAAGTAATTATAATATTCCTTTGAAGCATGTCCATTCTTTCTCGGTGACTCATACAGAGTGATTGGTGATACTTTGACAATCTGAAATTTGAAGTGTTATATGGAAGACTAAGAAAGAAATGGCACATCAATGGAAGGTGTAAGTGGAAAATTTAAAATAATGCATGGTATTAACTCTCTAATGAAAGGCAGCTTTATACAAATTGCAAGGAAGATAAATCATAATATGTTTTCAACCTAATATTTTATCTTTCTTGGACAATTAATTAGTCCATTCCTCATACTTCATTTACATCTACCAGTGAGATAGATTGGTTTGGTTTCAGCTAATTTAAGGGCCATGGAACCTTAAGTATATTTTATGAAGAGGAATTCATTAAATTCTTAGATCCTCTAAAACTGTGAATCTGTGGAACTGTGGTTCTAAACTGTGGGCAGTTTTGCGTCCTCCCTCCCCGGGGAGGGGGGGAATATTTGGTAACATCTTAGACATTTCCGATTGTACTGACTAGGGTGAGGGGAGGTATGTAGTGAATAAAGCCAAGAATGCTGTTTAACATCCTACAATGCCCAGGATAATCCCCCACAAAGAAGAATTGTAAGGTTCAAAAGGGTATTATTGTCAAGAAACTCTGTTTTAAATTTATGTTGTCCCTATGAACCTTTGGGTTAGATAAAATTGTGAGAAATTTAGTGATTTTTTTTTTTTTAAACACTAAGATAAAAAAGGCTTATCTAGGACAGGCAAAATTTAGCTCAAAGGTGATTTATGATGAACTTGGGCTAGAGATGTTTTTGAAGGGGGGCGTGGTACTGATTTTTCCTGTGGTGGAAATTAAAATTTTGAAACAAGTCTCACCTATATGCAAGGAAGAATAATGTACATATAAGCAACATGGAGACTTTTTTGAATGTGTAGTTGAATCAATAGTTTGGAATACACTTCATTGACAATGTGGGTTTGTATTATATACATATAGCACGTTTAATATAAACTACAGCTAAGGAATTGGTGTAATGATGTAATAACTTATTAATAAGAATTTACACCTTATGCTTTCATGTTCATCAGAAAGAAAATAAGTATTTACGTGTTAAGCACTTTAAATATAGTTTGTTTAATTTTCACAAATTTGAAGGTAGATATAGTTCTTTTTTTTGCTTTTTTTTTTTAGGTCAGAAAATATACCTCAGGAAATTAACCAAAATGTTTTCCCATTTAGTCTTGTTTATGCTTAATTTATAATCTTTTTATTTATATTTGATAGATACTTGCCTTATAGAAACCATACTCATAAAGGCTTAGCTGTGGTAAGAACAGGTAATCTCTGCCTTGCATTTCTCTGAGAATTATTGTGATGTATTTCATTTAGTTAGAAGAATTTTAGAAAATGCTTTGACAATTTTCTATCTACAGCATCCCATAATGGGTTGTATGTTCATAATAGGACAATACCTATCTAAATTTTGCCAGAAAAAGTGGTAATGGGGAGCTTTTGCTGTTGTCTTTGAGGGACAGATTTAGGCAAGAAAGTGTTACTGCAATAGATAGATTTTGAGCCAACACTTGGAGAGAATATTGAGACACATTTATATTTCAGGGTATTACAGAGAGACTTATTTTTTAGGATTAAGAAAGAAGTAAGCTATTAAAAATATATTAAGGTAGAAAGGGTGACTATACTAATGCTAAGTCAGGGATCTTAGTTCATGGCTCTCAGTCTATGAAAACTGTGGATCACATCAAGTCTTAAATAGCTTTGTGACTTTAGGAAAGTCTTTAAGCCTTTAGAGTCCCAGTTTTCTACTCTGTAAATCGTCAGAGTATTGTGTGGATTAAAGGAGATAATGCAGTATGGTCAATATATGATATATAGTATTATAGCATACAATATATATATAATATATAGTATATATTATAGCATATAATATGAAGTGCTTAATAAGGCAATTATTAATATACATGATATAATTAAGCATGAAGTGGAATTAAACAGAACACAATTGGGAAATACTTCATTAATATCAGAGTCCCTTAAGATTTGTGCCAAAAAAAATGTGACAAAGCAAATTTTTCTTAGTGTAAGTAAAATGGATCTCTTACTATAGGACTTACCAGAACTTCAATTTTCTATTATGTATATTTAAGAAGAAAGTATGCAACACTTGGCAAAGAGTTTTGACCTTATACTCCATCCAATCTGCTAGTTTCTTGTGCTTCATGGTACACAGTTTGAGAAATACTGACTTGAAAAGTTCTTCACTTGGCACATTATTGTTCCAGTATAGAAGATTTATAACCATAGTGAAATTTTCTTATTGGCTCTGCTGAGCATGAACTTAAAAGTCTGCAAGGGCACCTGAACCATGTAGCTCAGTATTCTCTTAAATTGTCTCACTAGAAACATCAGTGGTTTTGATGAAGTTTTTGTTGATGTTAATGCTTCATTCTTTTTCTTACTTTGGAAAGAAATAATTAGTAATTTAGTAATTGTATATATATGTGTAAGATATTATAAGGGTTAAGAAAATAATATGGCAGTAATTCCCTAGCACTCATCCTCATTTCCCTCTCAATAACATTTTGGACTATTCCCTCTGTCTGTTTCTCCTTCCCTCTGGCATTCGCTCCCATCACATTGGCTAGTCCTTCTCTTTGCTTTGCTGGTTTCTCCTCTACTTCTAGCCCTTATGCATTGGGTTTCCCAGACCTCAATCAATCCTAGACCTCTTGTCTAGCTATACTTGTCTCATTGTAGCTTTACACTTTATACTGACAACTCCCCAGATTATATTAGTATCTCCAACTTAGATTTCTAGCTTGAACATCCTCCTTGTTTGTCTAATTACCAGTTGCTTCACATTTCTGTTTTGTCTGTAATGTGTCTCAGATCTCCCATGTCTAAAAACCAAACCCGCTGTTTCCATTACCGCTGCTACCTGGCATTGTTGCCTACAAAAGTAAAATGATGGGTAGGTCTATAATTGACACCCAACTCTAGTCTCTGATATAATTGATAAGTATCAATATTGATATATATTTGGTATAATTGAATGCATTTGATATAATTCTTTGATACAATTGAAAGTCATAATTCCATTTAGTACGAAGAGCATGCATCGTGGACATTAAATTCTGTATTCAGGAATTGTCTGTTTCTGGGTTACCATCTAACCGGAGATATGCATGTGTGAGTCTCAATTGTGAAATCAGTTTTATATAATAGCAAACATATTCCCAAAAAAGTAGAAAAGAAGATTTGCAAACAGTCTGTGGTTGAGAGAGAAACAACCCCCCCTTGCAGCTCCTGTGGCAGCGCTGCTCAGTTTCATTTTTGAAGGGGGAATGTGTGCCAGTGTCTTCAAATGCGTGTTTTTTTCTTTTCCCCCTTTCTCTTTAAGTGAAACTTAGCTATTCTTAGTAGCGTGTGGGAGGGGTATGAAATTGAATAATAACGAGCGGGTACTTACTCATTTGTCATGTTTGGAATAAGCGTTACAGTTGCTAGGGCAAAAACTGTTGAATTTCCAAGAGATTTTTCTCCCATAGGTAAGTACAGAAATCATCAAGTTTATCTATTTGTGCTCACTAATTATCTCCAGATTTGGTGTTATTTTCTCAAGTGCCATTTTTACAGTCGCCACAGTCAGGTAGAGCTCATTCTGTAGCCATGGCAGATGAAAAGCTATGAGTCACATGTGTGTCACATTACTGGCAGATTGTCAAATGGAATACAGTTTCAGTTTTAGGGATGTAGGTGGGAGGAAAGGAAGAATTTCAACTTCATTTTTAAAAATGCAGCTTACTTTCTGAGAGAAGGAAAGAATACAGTATTCTAAGAATTCATCTTTAACTTTTGTCCGCACATCTCTTCCTCCTCGTATTTGCCAGTCACTAGAGAAAGATTTTATGGGATGCAGTGAGTGAGCTCCCCTGAATAAAAATGTCTGTTAATAGAAAAAGGAGCCATTACCTGGTTCATTCCTAAAAGCCTTCACTTGGAATAAAAACAGGCTCTTCCCTCAGGTACAGTTGTGTTAGAAATTACTCTTTGTGACCCCATGGACTGTAGCCCACCAGGCTCCTCTGTCCATGGAATTCTCCAGGTGAGAATAATGGAGTGGGTTGCTATTTCCTTCTCCAGGAGATCTTCCCGACCCAGGGATCGAACCCAGGTCTCCCTCATTGCAGGCAGATTCTTTACCATCTAAGCCACCTGGGAAGCCCATTTTCTCACTATGCTTCTTCAAATTTCACTCAGTATCCTGAACAACCGGAAGAACTCCTCCTTTCCCCTCCATTTGGAGGCAGCCTGTCTTGTTAGAGAAAACAATGCCACCGGGATTATGAGAAGAGCATCTGCTTTGAATGGTCTCAGCCATCTCCCCTGCACACACATGCCTCCTCCCTCACCGCACACATATCTGACAGATTGAAAGCAGATACAGCCCACACACTTTTTCTGCTGGTGACCACTTAGGGAATCATGATTCAGGGCCTCATTTCTTGCCATTTTTAAAAAAGTTGTGAACAGGTGGCCAGACTTCATAAGCAACAACTGGAGGGCACGGATAACTTGGTGGCTTGGAGGAGGACCAAGTATCCTGTGAGCCCAGCTTCTCTCATGTCAGCCCCGTTTCCCCAGCGGCATACTGGGCCAGCTGGTGCCGCCCAGGGCAGGGCAGGCCGGGACTAGCACTGACTCTTAGGGTTGGGTCCACACCCTACTCTGGGAAGTGGCCTCAGGAAGTGGATGCCTGGGGTTATAATCACCCCAGTGAGATGCAGTTGTTCTGAGGAACAAAGGTAGAGGCTTATCTGAGGCCTAGAAAAGGGGCTCATCAGGACTGTGGGATTAGGGAGAGAAAGAGGGCTGAGTGTGTGTGTCAGAGAGGAGACCGGGTGGGGTAGGAAATTATACATGTGTCTCCTATTGAATTCCTTGTTGTCAGAGGAGCTGGAGTTAGTGGCAGGTGGTACCATACTTTCGTCTCTCCTGTCAGGATGTAGGGAAGTCTTCTCCCATCGTACCAGAAGCAAAGATCTTCTATCAGAAATTCCAGCACGAGGTTTCAATCACATGCTTCCGTGTGTGATGGTTCAGTAAGACAGCCGTGTTTGAGGTTGAGGTGGGCAGGGAGGGGGCTGGGATTTGAGAGGAGGGATGCTTTTGGGGCACGGAGAATTCAGTGCTTAGGGAGTTTTGAGATTGGGGCAGAACATGAAAAGAGTGAGCCTTGCAGTGCTACCAGTGAGAAGTTAGTACCTTGAAGAAAAGATGTATCAAAATATGGAGGAAGAACATAAAAAGAGAAGAGGGATTTGGTTGTAAGCTCTGTGAAGCTTTCTCTCATTGGGGTGACAATTTCTTCCAACTCTTTGTCCTTGATCTGCTGGACTGGCTCTGTGAGTGTCTTTAGGTGACTTGTTGTTGTTTAATTGCTCAGTTGTGTCTGACTCTTTGCGACCCCACAGACTGTAGCCCACCAGACTCCTCTGTCCATGGGATTTCCCAGGCAAGAATACTGGAGCGGGTTGCCATTTCCTTCTCCAGGGGATCTTCCTGATCCAGGGATCGAACCAGTGTCTCCTGTATTGCAGGCAGATTCTTTACCACTGAGTCACCAGGGAAGCTTAGGTGACTTATATGTGAACATCTGAGGGCTGGGCGGCTCTTAGCCAGGCCTGTGGTTGACCCCCGGGGTACAGCCATGAGTCAGGTATGGTCCTAGCTCTCTGCAGTCCCGCAGGAGAGATGCTTGGAGAGGCTGAGGTGGGTGCACGCTTGTGGGCTTGCTGGGGAAACATAATGTATTGGAAATATTTTTAATGAAGCCCTAGAGTATAGCTGGCTGTACCAAATTATAATAAAAGGAGAATCTCACCCTTTAACACTCTGTCCCCAAACTTTGGTATCAGATATGAGGGAGATAGATTTTGGCCGCATACACACATTTTTTTCCCCCTCAGATTTTTGACCTTTTGGAAAATGGGAGGGTGTTGGCCTGGGCAGTCCCTGGTAGATAGAGGGCGGGTGAGGAGGGCTGGCTTGGGGCCAGCGTGGATGTTTGGCCAACAGCAGTAATACCACGCTAGTTTGCCTTGCTCTTTATTTGACCTTATACTTGAAATACTTTCTTGTTCAAAGCTTTCAGAGAAACAGGGAAGGGAAAGCAGATCATGAAAGCGTCTTGAATTGTGCTTCACAGAAATGTCTCTTCTAGGAGGAAAACGTGTGGCGAACGTGCCTGTCCCCTGGTCACTTCCCCCCCACTACACTGTGTGGTTAAGATGGATGACTGGAGGGTAGGCTTGAAGTGTCTCCTTTCCTTGATCTGCTCTGGTTAAATACTGTCCAAATGTCTCTTTTAAGCCCAGGGAGATGGGTGTGTGGTTTCCAGGTGAGGCTATGGAGATACAATGTTAAATACCTTGACCACATTCTCCTAACTCCTAAGATTGGAGCCAGAAATCACACCCAGGAGGTCTGACCCCAGAGCCTGCCCTCCTAGGTGAGCTGCCTGGCGTGGGGTCTCCTGATGGAAGCCAGAGCATCCACATGAATTTTATTTCCCTGGTCTTTTCCTTAGATATGATACTTCCTTTTTTAAAAAATTTATTAATTTTTGGCCGTGCTGGGTCTTTGTTGCTATGCACGGGCTTTTCTCTAGTTGTGGCGAGTGGGGACCACTCTCTCGTTGCAGTGAGCAGGCTTCTCACTGCAGTGGTTTCTCTTGTTGCAATGCATGTCTTCTAGGGCACACAGGCTTCAGTAGCTGCACCATGAGGGCCCAATAGGTGTGGCACACAGGCTTAGTTGGTCCACGCCTATGGGATCTTTCCAGATCAGGGATCGAACCCATGTCCCCTGCATTGGCAGGCAGACTCTTTACCACTGAGCCACCAGGGAAGCCCCAGATATGGTACTTCTTGATTGATGATTTGTACTAGTATTTTAAAATAGCCTTGAATAAAGAAAAGATCAGACCTAGAGCTTCCTGGTTCTACGTATACCTTGAAACTGTTAGAATAGGTGGTTACTGATGGATCTGGTTCATGGACGGCATTCTCGAGCCTTTGTGGCTCTTTTCTTCCTGGCCTCTGGCAGAAAGTTCAGAGCTCTGTGATCAGCACGTGTCTTCTGGCCATTTGCTGAGGAAATGACGAGAGCTGTTCCATTAACAGAGTGGGAGATGATATCTTTGTTAAACTCGGCCATTTCTTGAGTATTAAACACAATATTTAAATTAGTGTATAATACACAGAGAAGTATTCAACACAGTAGTTTTTCAAACAACTAATGTTTCATCTCTGTTCCTTTTTATGGTAAATTTGGGTGTCAAGGAAGGTTTAGGTTCTTTGGCCTTTGTCTTTCAGAACTTTGCTGGGAAGCTTTTACATCACAGCGACTAGCGCTTAATCTTTGCACTCAGTACTTTGCAGCTCCTCTTTGTTTTTGAATCTGTGCCTTTTTTAGGTTATTGATCTATGATTATAAATAATTCCTTTTATTGAAGTTTTAAAGTAGCTTTAAAAAGAAGCACAGTTATGAGCATCAGGGCAATTGGAGTCAAAATTGGGTGTTGTAAGTAAGCTAATGCAATTTAACTGTTATCATCACATAGGAATTTCTTGAGCTTTTATCATTTCAGGCTTTCTCTTGCTAACTGACATTTCGGTAAGCTAAAACGATATGTTCAGATCAGTGCTGCTAAAGCATCTGTGTGCCATGCACCATGCTAGACATTTTGAATAAAAATATTTTAATGTCCTTGTCAGGTGGTGGACCCTGTCTTAAGACACTTGGGGTATGGTGATAAATAAAAATCACAAAAATTCCTCTTGGATGATAAAGGGACAGATAATAAATGAATGCATGCAGTTGATGGTTATAATACAAAAATAAAGCAGGGATGAGAAATGGGGAATGTCAGGCAGGCTGGTTGCAACTTAAATGTTGCGGTCCAGCATGGCTTCATTAGGAAGCCTTTGTGGGTGACTTGGTAAGTAAGATGATCCCTGCCCTCATATAGCTTACAGTCTAGTGATAACTGCTGTTCAGTGAGCACTTAGCATATGGCTAGGGACTCTGCTAAGTACCCGGTGCTTGTCTGATGATTTCCTGAAATATGGGCCATTATTTCCAGATTCTCCAGAAGGAAACTGAAGCATCGAGAGGGGCCCACACCTGACCCAAAGACCGACCTCCTTTTTTTTTTTAATTGGAATATAATTGCTTCACATTGCTTTGTTACTTTCTGCTATGGAAGTAACACAATGTGTTCACTTCAATGAAGTGAATCAGCTCTTTGTATACATTTATCCCCTCCCTCCTGCCGCCTCATCCGTTTCACCCCTCTAGGTCATCACAGACCACTGAGTTGAGCTCCCTGTGTACAGCAGGTTCCCACTAGCTCCGTCGTAGTGTATATATGTCGATCCTAATCTCCCAATGTGTCCCACCTTCCCTTCCCACCCTGTGTCTATGTGTCTATTCTCTATGTCTTCATCTCTAGTCCTGCCCTGCAAATAGGTCATCTGTACCGTGCTTCTCGATTCCACATACATGCGTTCATATACGACATTTCTCTCTTTCTGACTTACTTCACTCTGTATGACAGACTCTAGGTCTGTCCATGTTATATACCGTGTCAACAGCTGAAATATCTGTTATAAGGATTGGTCTATCTGTAGATTGGATTTGTCTAATTTTTGGTTCTGCTGGGCTGGCCAGTATCTTGGATGGTGCACGGAGAAGCCGATACCATGAGCTTCCCCTTGGCTCTCACGCTTGTTCTCTTTGAAAGGCTCTGGGGTTGTGCCCTGTGGCCACAGCAGGCAAAAGGAGCCGCCTGGTTTCCGACTTCCATGCAGTGGGATGTGTTTGTTGTGTATCAGAAGCTGGCCTCTATTGACTCCCGCAAATCATTGACTACTTGAATTCCTGGCATTACATTTCAGTGATAGAACAGCAATTTGGCCAGCCTGTGTGTCACCGTGTTCAAGAGTGTGTTATAAATGCTCATGTTTGGAAAGGAATGTGAAATGAGGGAAAGTTATAGTGCCAAGGTCATGGTTTATTGTGAGTGTTTATTCCCAAATAGGCCATACCCTGTGTTTACAATTATTACTTTATCATAATAAAAAGTCAGTGAGTGTGTTGGATTAGAAAGTGTCAGAGAAGGCTGTGTGAAAAGGAGGTCAGGGGTTCAAGAGAGCTCTGCTGTTCCTTCTGCCCTCAGGGTGCTTATGAGAAAAGTGGGAGGCTTTGCACTGAATGTTAATAGTGTGGTGGTTTTCAGCCTAGTGTGTCCTTTGTGTTGAGTATTGATGGTTCTTTGTGGTTTGGTTAATGTCTGAGGTGTGTCTGTTGGCCATTAATTTAAAAGGAGGCTATATATTTTATACCTTTGTTGTTTTTTAGTATTGCTTTCTAGTGATTTTTTTTCCCCTACTTCTTTGAAAATGTTGATTTTTTTGTTGTTGTTGTTTTTACAAGATAATTTTCTTTTTACTCAAGAGATAAGCCCTGGTTTAAGTACTTGGACTGTGAAATTTATTTGCTTTTTTGAAATATGTATCTATTTCTATATGTGTATTTTGAGTGTACAGTTCACAAACTTTAGACATGGAATGCACATAGTTAGGCAGTGCGTTCAAAATATAAGAACTAGATCAAACAGATCAAAATACAAGAAATAATTAGCTCCCAGAAGTACGTCACCTTTTCCCAGCCACTTCCATCCTCCCTACCAGAGTGAACACTATCCCGAATCTTAACATGCTATCTTTGTTTTGCCTGTTTTTGTACTTGACATGAATGGATAATACAGCCTATGCTCTGCCTGGCTTCATTTGATTCCCAGTGTTTGTGAGATTGAACCATATGGCTGCAGGTGGTTTGTTCTCATTGCTACAGAATATTTCATTGTGCAAATATTCCATTATCGATCCATTCGGCTCTTAAAGATGTTAAGTGTAGCTCCAGTTCATTCTATTATGAATGGTGCTTCTACAAAGGTTCTCATATGTGACTTTTGCTGAATATCTGTAAGTATTTCTGTTGGGTATATACTGAGGAGTGGAATTAGTAGATCATAGAATATGCATATATATTCAGCTTGAATAGATGCTACCAAGTGTATTCAAGCAGTTGCACCAATTTACATTTCCACAGTAGGGTGAGAACTCATGAATTTTATTTTTGTTATGCTGTTCTGCTGGTAGATGGGAGGTGCATGTTGTCCTTAGGTTCACTTCAGTTCATGTTTGTTGTATGGGAAGGAATGGCCATAGCTGTCTTCATGGATTCTTTGAAAGCTAAGTTAAATATTTGTCTCTGTTTATGAGCTCATTCTCTTCCCCTTTGTCTCCCTGTGTATATGCGTTATGTGTGTATGTTTTCTATGTCTTGCACACACATTGTGTGTGTGTATATGCTCAGTCCTTTAGTTGTGTCCAACTCTTTGCAACGCCATGGACTGCAGCCCCCCAGGTTCCTCTCTCCATGAGATATTCTGGGCAAGAATACTAGAGTGGGTGCCATTTCCTCCTCTGGTGGATCTTCCCAACCCAGGGATTGAACACACATTTCCGTGTCTCCTACATTGCAGGAAGAGTCTTTACCTCTGAGACGCCAAGAAAGCCAGTGTGTGTGTGTGTGTGTGTGTGTGTGTGTGTGTGTATATATATATATTTTTTTTTTTCTTATACGTATACTACTATGACTCTTAGACTGGATAGCTACATTGAAAGGTATCTAGCTCAGGGTCTTGCATCTCTCTGAACCAGCAATGATCCTGCTTAAGTCTCTGGAAAGCAACAATAGTTTAGAGTGACCCGTTTGTTAATGAACTCATGTGTTTTTGTCTTCCACACTGTGGTGATATCTGTCTCTTTAACTTTCCCCATAAATATCATGTCTTTTTACAGGGATGGTGGAGGGGAGGGGAAACTCATGATGCTTATGAAAAGTGAAAGTGAGGTCGCTCAGTCGTTTCTGACTCTTTGCAGCCACATGGACTGTAGCCTACCAGGCTTCTCTGTCCATGGGATTTTCCAGGCAAGAGTACTAGATTGGGTTGACATTTCCTTCTCCAGGGGCTCTTCCCGACCCAGGGATCAAACCCGGGTCTTCCGCATTGCAGGCAGACACTTTACCCTCTGAGCCACCAGAAAAGCCCATGATGCTTATATTTGAGTTAAATCTCTAGGCAGAGATTCATGGCATTTTTAAAATTGCACTTTTTAGCATCTGTGGGGGTTTGGTCTCTGAGCAATTTTCTCTGGGGAACTTCAGTGAAAAACCACCATGCACAATAGAAAAGAAAACTCCGTGCAAAATTACTTTTGTTTTTTCCTATTTACATTTTTTGCCTTTCCTGATTGTTTTCTGCCATGATCATATGTTGATGTTTGTCCCCTTTTGGTTATTTAAGCATTGTTTAAAATGAAAAATTTAAAAATGCAAATAGCACATTTTATAAATCAGGCTATAATAAATGAAATTAAAAAAAGACAGCTTTGCCTTTAATAGAAAACTGACCATTATATTTCATGAAATCATTGAATATAGAAAAATCCTCTGATGGATGATACACTCTGTAAAGTTTCTGAACTTCCAGGTGATATTAATATTCATAGAACTTTAGAATACAAATGAGTTTTTTTCTAGTTAATAATTAACAATTTCGGGTTCATAGATATTACTTAATGAATATTTTCTTTTTTCTTCTTTACAGGCAAGAAGAGACTGATAGGAGAGTGAAAAATGTAAGATACATATTTAATAGAACATTATAAATGGTTTCTTACATGTTCTGTAATAAGGTAGTGAGAACTAAAAATATCTGATATATTCTCTATCCTTTTTCTAATGGAATGTTTGTTAGAAACAAATTCTAAATATGCTTAAATATGGTTGAAATATGTATTCTCTGACCTCATAGTATAAGAAGGTGGGTTAAATTTAGGAAGTGGGTCCTTACATTTTAGTAATGTGGTAAAGGCAGATAAGGGCTTCCCAGGTGGTGCTAGTAGCAAAGAACTTGCCTGTGAACTCACGAGATGCAAGAGATGTGGGTTTGATTCCTGAGTCAGGAAGATCCACTGGAGGTGGGCATGGAGACCCACTTCAATATTCTCGCCTGGGGAATCCTACGTACAAAGGAGCCTGGCAGGCTACGGTCCATAGAGTTGCAAAGAGTTGGACATGATTGAAGCGACTCAGCATGCACACAAAGGCAGATAAACAGGCTATAGGATTTTTAAGAGAGTAAGTCAGAAGCCACCAAAATCAGACTTTAAGGAAAAACACTAAATGATTAAGAACTCTGAGGAATTAGCCAGTGTAGACGTATCTATAATATGCTGCATATTAGAAGAATGTCTAAAAATGTGACAGCTTTATTTAAAAACATAAGGGCTAAATATCCTTATTAGGGAAGCTGAGAATTATTGATTTTAAGTGTTTAGTCTGTAAGTTTGTTGGAAAAATATTGTCTGAAAAGTTTAATTTATGTTTTCTTCCTGTGAATTTTTTCCTGCTTCATGTGTACTGGTAGAATGTACAAATACCTGTTGGGAGTCTAAGCTTTTGGTGTGAGAATGTGCTCAGAGAAGAATAACATTTTTGATGACCCTTCTCCTTCATGTAATTTAAAAGGAAATCTACTTTTCAACCATAGATACATATGGTCTTTTATCTAGTGCTCACTTGCATTTGAGCTTGCTGTTAACTACTAAATTGACTCATCTGTTGTTTCATGGCATTTTTTTTTTTAAGGTTTTGATAACTTTGTACTGGCTGGGAAGAAAAGCACAAAGTAACCCCTACTATAATGGTCCCTATCTTAATTTGAAAGCATTTGAGAATCTTTTAGGACAAGCTCTGACTAAGGTAAGGAAACTCTATATGAGACACTTACTCTAACTAATCGTTCTTATCTCCCCCTTCCTCTCTTCTTTCCATGTCCCCTCTGCCGCCTTTTACTTCTTCTACAAAATATGGTGGCTCCAATTGGGATGCCTAGAGAGGATTGTTACTTATCTGCTGACTTCATAAGTCACCACCAAGGAGTGAGTATTTCAGACCAGTTTCCAGGATATATGATATAGGTATAGGTATTTGTTTCTTAATTTTAGGTAATTCAGTGAGATACTCGTTAACTTTCTTTCTTCAACACTTCATATAACCCGACTCTTTCTATATTCATCATGAACTCGACCTGTAACTACTTCAGGCTATTAAAATGTGTGTATGTTAGTCAGTTTCTTTATCTTATTGTCTTGCCATGGGTCACTGTATCTCTAATGTCCTTATTCCAATATCTTCACAATTCTACCATGCTACGTCCATTTCCTAAAGAGTAGTAAATGCTGTTATGTGAAACTTGATAAGATTTTTAAGTTAGAATCTTTGGTTTTAAACACATTTCCAGTCCTTCATATTTTGGAATCAATGTTGCAAATTTTGAGTGTTTAGAGACTGTTTGAAAAGAGTCGAGTGCCAAGGCTAACCAGAGTTGGCCAGATCTTCATTCATGTGATCAAATGGGGGAACTAATCTCCATGGGGGTATTTCTGTAGGAGAATCTGCAGTATTCAGAAGAAAATATGTCATCAAAATAACTTACCACCATTTAATTAATAGTAGTTGCTTGATGGGTCTTTATGATTAGTAAATGATTCTGTACCCATCAGGCATTTAGCATTAGTCTCTGGCACATTGTAAGGATGTAATAAATGCTAGTTACTATGATTGGAAAATAGACATTCTAGGCCAGGATGAAAATGATCTCTTTGCCTTATAACTACTCTCATCTTTAGTTTTGCCTGAGCCCAGCCATATATATTGGAGAAGGAAATGGCAACTCATTCCAGTGTTTTTGCCTGGAGAATCCCAGGGATGGCAGAGCCTAGTGGGCTACCGTCTATGGGGTTGCATAGAGTTGGACACGACTGAAGTGACTTAGCAGCAGCAGTCACTGATAATTGGAGCAGGAAATGGCACCCCACTCCAGTACTCTTGCCTGGAAAATCCCATGGATGGCAGATCCTGGTAGGCTACAGTCCATGGGGTCGCGAAGAGTTGGACACTACTGAGTGTCTTCACTTTCACTTTTCACTTTCATGCATTGGAGAAGGAAATGGCAACCCACTCCAGTGTTCTTGCCTGGAGAGTCCCAGGGACGGTGGAGCCTGGTGGGCTGCCATCTATAGGGTCACACAGAGTCGGACACGACTGAAGCGACTTAGCAGCAGCAGCAGCCATATATATTATAGAGAGATGAGATTATAGTCTTGAAGGTTAGAGTATTCCTTCTGGATTTTTATTTTTAAATCATAAGGAGTTGATAATATCCTATTTAATATCCTTAGAACAGTTAATTCAGATAATCGTTGAGATAATATCATGCCTGAGCATTATATGAGGTGTTGAGAAAGCACTCACACAAGGGAGATGACCCATCCTTAGAGAACAATTGTTTGATGCAGACAGATGGACAGGTAGGTCAGTGCAATGGTGGAGGGCAGGGCTCAGAAGGATGAATGTGGCGGGGCTCCGAGCATGAGCAGAGTCTGCCTTACAGTTATTTCAGCTAAGAAAACATCCAGTTAAAAATAACACGGGACTTTGGCCCTTGCGTTAGTGTTCTCTTTACACCCTTTGGTTCTTTTTATGGCAGTGTGACTCAGGTTCAGTAACCTTCGCAGAGTGTGCTGGGAATGCTTTACTTGAGTTTGTTTTCTGCCACCAGTGTCAAAACCAGAGTAGACACACAAAGAATTTTTCATAAGTAAAGCTAAAGCCATGGTTCCGTTCCATTATTATGGTGGATGGAGAGCCCTAAGAGGTATGTCAGTATATGTTCTGCATCTGTTCTGTTAAAATCAGAATCGTTGTGTTCATCAAACTTTTCTCCCTTAACTAGGTTATGCTTAATGGCCAATCTAAAATATGAATAAAGAAAAAATACTTGCAGGGACTTCCCTGGTGGTCCATTGGTTAAGAATCCACTGGCAATGCAGGGGACACAAGTTCGATCCCTGGTCTGGGAAGATTCCACTTGCCATGGAGCAAGTAAGCCCATGTGCCATAATTACTGAGCCCCTGTGCCCTGGAGCCCATGCTCCACAACAGGAGAAGCCACCACATTGAGAAGCCTGTGCACCCTAGGATCTAGAGTGGCCCCCACTCGCCACCACTAGGGAAAGCCTGAAGGCAGCAATGAAGACCCAGTGCAGCCAAAAAAAAGTTAAATGAAGTGGCTTTTTAAAAAAATACTTGCAGTAAACTGTTGAGCCTGAGTCATCCTGTAAGTTGTAGGTGACTCACTTTAGGTGACTTGTCAGAGGCAAGTCCTCAGTGGGGGGATAGGGAGAGGAACCAGGCATCAGGGCCAAACTCCAATTCTTTTACAACTATGGTGGCACGTCATCATTAACTCTTAACACTTACGAGGTCAAAAATCATTTCCTGTGTGTTGCACTCTAAGTCTTCAACAAATATGTGTTTAAGAAACCTGATGAATCTGAAGAGTTACTTAGAATTTGAAATTTTATAGTTTTTGAGAAGCATCTTGATGGCCCGGCTTCTCCATCTACTTGGACATAGAGTAGAAGGTAGTCGCTTGCATTTGCATGACAAGATGACAACTCTAATTCCAGGGGGTGTGTGGCAGATAAAATGTATAAAATCTCGCATAAATCTATTGGACCTTATTGGCACTTAAACACTTGTCACACAATTCAACCACACATTGACATCCAGTCTTAGCCAAAACCTTTTTGCTTAAACTTTTTCCACATGTTGAAAATATTCATAATTCAAAATTGAAAGAGTAGTTTAACACATACCCACCTATTTTCCATCAGATTTAATCATTAAACATGTCCCACATTGGCTTTATTTAGGTATTTATCCATTATTTCATGTAGATTTCAGGTTGCTCACTCCTGAATACTCAGCATGCTGTTCTTAACAGTAAGAATATTCTTCTGTATACCTACAGTGTCTCCTAGACCAGAGAACATTCATGAATATTCCCCATTATTTAATACCCAGTCTATATTCAAAACATCCCAATTGTTTCCCAACTCTGTTTCATAGCTTCTTGTCTAAATAATGATTTAATCAAAGGTTCACATATTACATTTGGTTGTTAAAGAATCTAGGAATTCTTATCTCTGTGTTAGTATCATATCTGAAAATAACATTTCTCATTTTACTGTAGTAACAAAATTACCTCTACTGTATTAAAAAATTATAGAGTTGCTAACTGTTCACTGATTATTATATATTAGGACTATGCAAAAGGCTTTATAAATTTACTGAAATGCTAATTTTTAAAAGTCCAGTTGTATTTTGCTATTAACTTTCTTAGAGGAAAGTTAGTTAAAATTGCTTATTTTAGTAAGTTCTATATGATTTACAAACCTATGGTTAATAACATTTACTTTATTTCTATATAACTGTTATAGGAGCCAAACAAATATTTCATCTAGATACAGGGGAAATGTATTATATATCAGCAAACAAGTCTGCTTTCCTTGTTCAGATCTAGTTTTGTAACCAGTGAGCTTTCCTTGGTTCAGATCTAGTTTTGTAATCAGTGAAAATAGACAAGTTTGTGAAGTGTATACCTGCTATTCTTACCCCTCTCTCTTTTAAAACTTTTCTTTTTGTTGAAGAACTTTGTTATGGTTTTTTTGTTGTTGTTGTTCAGTAGAAATGACCCCCAATATTTCCTGGAGGTAGGCTGAATGCAATCTTATTCTCTTCTCCTTTTGGATATCAAAATTAAGGTTGACTTTTCTCTTTGCCTCCTTTTATGTTTATTGCCAGAAAACTGTATGATATTAGCTCTTAAATGTTACTCTAATTATTAGCTGTTCTTTGATTGAAACTTTCCGTATTATTAAATAGATTCTGTGACCTCACTAAATAATATTGGATACCTCCATGCTGTCACATAAGTGCTAAAGTATTAAGTCGTGGGAAAACATTACAGATTTATATTCTGATTTCTATCAGATTTTTTTCTGACATTTCACTGGGAAATCTCACTGCCTCATCTAATCAGAGATAGCATGACTGGAGCTATGCAAACAAAGACACCCTAACTGATGACATTTTTGGAAGTTTTTGCTCACTTACTATTCCTGCACGAATGTCCTTTAGGCACTTGAAGAGTCCGGCTGCCTGAAGAGGGGCGGCAGGGACAGCGGTTACAGTGACATCTGGGGCCCTGAGCGCGGGGAGCTTCCAGCTTCTCCAGGCAACTGTAGGAGGGAGAACTCGTTTGAGAGCTTGGACTCTTTGGGATCAAGGTCATTCACAAGCTGCTCCTCTGATATCACATTGAGGGGGGCACGTGAAGGTGAGTTGCATTTTGGACTTGACAGTTTAATTTTATTTCTTAGTGTACTGAGAGAAAATTGGGAATGGGACAGAGTAGAAAAATGGAGGGAAAATTATTGAGACAAAAACTTCACCAGGAAGTATGTATCGTGGAGACTGGAGTAGAATTGAGGATGTCTTGTCTTTCCTTTCTTCCTTGTGTCTCTCCTTCCTTCCTTTTCTGTCTCTCTTTCTCTGTCTCTCTTGTTCCTTCCTCACTATATTGCCACTTGAGGGGTGATAGTTTCACTTTTTAAAAATCTGTTTTTGGAGGGGATTAGGGCAGCAGTAAAGAATCTGCCTGCCAATTCAGGAGATGTGGGTTCAGTCCCTGGAACGGGAAGATCCCTGGAGAAGCAATGGCAACCCACTCTAGGATTCTTGCCTGGGAAATCCCATGGGCAGAGGAGCCTGGAGGGCTCCAGTCCATGCGTCCTAAAAGAGTCAGACACAACTGAGTGACTAAACAACAAGGGAAGAGACAGTTAACTATGACCTCTTTTATCAGCAATAGTCTATCCTAATTCTTTTTCCTCCATATTCAGGTTTAATAATCTCTGCCTCTGAGGCCTAATAACTGATATATCTAGACATAAAAAAGAAAGCAAATAAGATTCTGTAAAAGTGTTTTCTAGCTCCTGAATAAACTTTCTTTCTTCCCTTTTCTTTTTGGCAAAAGATAAAAAGAAAAAACTTCGAAGAAAAAAACAAGAGAATATTTTAATAATTATCTCTACCCAAGAAAAGAAGAAGTGATTGATATCTGTCTTGATAGAATATTATGCTAAACTTTGGTTGGTTAAGGAGCAACACTGGCATTGTGTTAGAAAACATCTTTTGTTTCTGTAATGGTCAAAGTCAACCCAGAACAAGTATGAAAGGAACATGTTAATGAAAGTCATTCTGTTATGGGAAGGAGTTTTCTTTCAAAATCCCAATGTAAAATCCATTATTTAAATACAAGTCTTTTTCCTATGGCTGTTGGGTGGCATCAGAAGTTTCTGACTATAAACCTTTTGTGATTCAGATTTGACTAGATTGAAACCATAAGTGAAGTTTCTTGAACTAGTTCTGTGCTTCCACCGGCAACATAAAAATATTGAGAGTTCTGGTTGTGAGTTTGTGCTGTATTGTTAGAGATTTCAGTTTGCTGGTTTATTTTGATTATATTTTTATTTTAAATGTTTTCCTGTTTTATTATAAAACATTTTCAAGCATCAGCAAAGTTGGAAGAATTTTACATGCCTACCTATGTACCAGGCTTTCTGCCAGGCTTTCCCAGTGGCACTAGTAGTAAAGAACCTGCCTGCCAATGCAGGAAACATAGAGACATGGGTTTAATCCCTGGTTCGGGAAGATCCCTTGGAGGAGGGCATAGCAATGCACTCCAGTATTCTTGCCTGGAGAATCCCATGGACAGAGCACCCTAGTAGGCTACAGTCCATAGGGTCCCAAAGCATTGGACAGGACTGAAGTGACTTAGCATGCATGTACCTGCCATCTAGTTCTATCATAACATTTACCATGCTTGCTTTATTACATACCAAGCTCTTGTTCTCTGGGCATTAATTATCCATTTTATTTTTCAAGGCACTTCAGCATACATTACACTTGTTTCTAAATGCTTTAGCATGCAGTCATGAGCTAGAATTCACCTTTTATTACTACTATTTTCTTAATTTAAATTAACATAAAAGCAGTGTACACTGAATTTGTTTTTCCAAAGTAAAATGAATCAGCAAGTATTATAACTCCAAATTGTTTAGCTTTTTGAATAGTGATAGCTTTTAAAAATTTGAAAAGTGAATGGGGTGGGGGAAGGAGAGGATGGGACAGATTGAGAGAGTAGCATTGACGTAGATGCACTCCTATGTGTAGAATAAATAGCGAGTGGGAAGCTTTTGTATAGCACAGGGAACTCAGCTCCATGCTCTGTGATGACCCAGAGGGGTGGATGGGAGGTAGGAGGGATGCTCAAGAGGGAGGGGATATATGTGTATGTACACACACACACACACTCTCTCTCTCTCACTCACTCTCACTCATGGGCTTCCCACATGACTGAAGCGACTTCACATTCACGGGCTTCCCAGGTGGCGCTGGTGGTAAAGAACCAGCCTGCCAGTGCAGGAGAAGCACCCCATTCCAGTATTCTTTCCTGGAGAATTTCATGGAAAGAGGAGCCTGGCGGGCTACAGTCCATGGGGTCTCAAAGTGTCAGACACAACTGAAGCAACTGAACGTGCGTGCATATATACTTACAGCTGATTCATGTTGTTGTACAGCAGAAACTGACATAACACCATAAAGCAATTATCCTTCTATTAAAAAATAAAAATATATTAAAATTCAAAAAAATGTTAACAACAAGAAAAGCAAATAGCTATTTAAGTTAACCTTTTTAATTACTGCTGTATTTGTTGGCTGTTTGTGATCTCAGTGTAACGTTTTCATGGTCCAGATGACTCTTAAGATAGTTTTAAGGAAACATATCTGAGTTCTTAATTCATCTGAGTGATTAAAGCTGTGAATGCAGAGGTTGAAATTCTCAACCTACTGTATTACTTTGTCCGGACTGAAGAACCTAACACATTCTTTGTTTGGATTTATATCTGGCCAACAATAATAAACCCTGGAGAAGGGAAAGTCTACCCACTCCAGTATTCTGGCCTAGAGAAGTCCATGGACTGTGTATGTGTAGTCCATGGGGTCACAAAGAGTCGGACACAACTGAGCAACTTTCACTTCACAACAATAATAAAAGGGACATGAATCGAAGGTGTGTGGGAGTTTATAGCCTCTGGTCAGTTCACATGCAGTGGTTCAGTGGTGTGAGCCTTCTCCTCAGACACTTGTTGGGCTGGGTGCCTGGTCCCTGTGACGAAAAGCAGAGGGTTACTGTCACGCTGCTTCCTGATTGTGGGAAAGGAGCTGCAGACCTTATTTGAAGAGGGTGGAAGTGAAGACTTGGTAATTACAACTAAGGAAGGGAAAAAAAAACCCTGCGAGCCCTCTAGGATGATAAAACTTTTTTTTTTTTTTTTTGATCAGTCTGTTGAAATTCTGCTACCTAAACCAGATTGTAGTCCCAAATTGATGATCAATAATATTGATGATAAGATTAATATTTTTAGGTTAAATGAATTACAAAGTCATATTCCTTAGTTTTATAGGAAGCCTTGACAGATAAAAAAAAGTACCATCTAAAAGTTGAGAATTATGTTTTATTTAGTGGACTTGCTGAGGACTTAGCCCCAAAGACAACCTCTCAGATAGCTCTGAG
Organism: Okapia johnstoni; assembly: GCA_024291935.2. NCBI lineage: Eukaryota > Metazoa > Chordata > Mammalia > Artiodactyla > Giraffidae > Okapia > Okapia johnstoni. The sequence continues at coordinate 30,218,480 of CM044321.1, read as the reverse complement.
GGACTGCTCTGAAGAGGTAAGGGAGGAGCCAGAATATATAGGAGTTTCTGCAATCAAAAAACAAAAAAGGCCCCAAAACATCCAGGTAGTCAGAACATCAAAAGATTACTATTAATTAAAGAAAAACCAGACATCTCAGGTTAATGAATTTCAAGCTTTTCTATGTATAGGAAGATGCTGGAGGCTGAGTTCATAGAAATCATTCCTTTGATATGCACCTTCCCTAGTGGCTCAGATGGCAGAGTCCACCTGCAATGCAGGAGACCCAGGTTCAATCCCTGTTTTGGGAAGATCCCCTGGAGAAGAAAATGTCTACCTCTCCAGTATTTTTGTCTGGAGAATTTAATGGACAGAGGAACCTGGCGGGCTACAGTCCATGGAGTCACAAAGAGTTGGACGAAATAGAGTGACTAACACCTTCAATACTAGCACTTAACTACCTAGGGCTAGTATCCTGTTTTTATCCACTCTGAAGCCCCTCAGGGCACACAGTCATGGATGGCTGCAGTGGCTGATGGCTTGATGGCTGAAACATCCTTTGTTTATTGATGGGACAGGTGATAGTTTTCATCCATATCTCTTACCATATCAAGAATATTTGCCAACTCTCCAGCATACTGTAGTGGACTAAAAAAAATTAGCTTAAAAAATTTCCAAAGCAGAACTATCGTTATATTTAAAATTTTACATGTACAAAATTTTAGTAAGAATCTTGACATTTCTCTCTTACTTACAAAAAATGTATTCATTTCGGAGACAGTAAAAACAAAGCACCAGATTATTGACTGTTAATATTTCTGGTGATACCTACTTATACTTCCTCCCTTTTTGCCATGACTGTCCTTTTCCTGTTCTGGTCTCAAGATCTCTTAGCTGTGTGTTCAACTGCTTCCTGTAGGGTTCTCTCAGTGTTACTTGCTGTAGACTCCTGCCAGCCAGGGAAGAGGGGACAGGCTGCCTTTGGCTCAGGTTAGCCTGGAAGTGTTCTTTTGCTAAGAGCAGGTGGCTCCCAGGTACTCAGCTACCAATCTACCAAAGACCGTAATATTTGCAAATTTTCTTCACAAACACACAGAGGCAGGAAAAAAAGGGCAGGAAAGGAGACAGCTCAGCTATATATATAATGTTTTGTACCTTCATTTCTTCCCATGTATTTAAAAGGGCAGACTGGCTTTTTTTTTTTTTTTTTTTTTTTTGAGAACAGAGTAGTGTTTGTAGTTACCTGACCTTGAGGTGTATCAAACTGTATTCTTTCAGATTTGTGCATAAATGATATTGAGTCAAAATAGAAGGTTCCCAATATTTCTGTGATCACTGTCAGAAAATGGCTTGAGTTCTGTGTTCTCTTAATACTCCTGTAGGACATTAGGGGTCATTTGGTCCAACCACATATGTAGTGTGTGATTCTTGCTCATAACAGTCTCATAAGTATCTGTCAAACTTCTTTGTGATCATGTGCTTTTTGCATCTATTCTTTGTCTTTCCTGGTCTCTTGCCTCACAGAAATTTTGGATGACCGCACAATTTATTTTAAATGATTGAGTTTCCCTCCAATTCTGTTCAGATCTCATGTTAGGCATCTTTGATTCTGTGGCTACACTACTTCCACATGTGTTCCATCAACAAATTTTACAAAAAATCATGAGAAGATTGAGTAGAAAAGGGGTTCAGCCATAAACTGGAACTTTTTCTACTTAGAATGTGTACCAGTGGAAGAATGTACTGTGTGTACCTCCAGTATGCAAAGCAAGTTCCTCCTAATGGGTCTTATCACAACTTCGTGACAAATTTCTAAAAATATTCCCCACAGTGAGCAGTAGAGCCCTGGGTTTCCAAGGGAAAGACAAAGCAGGCAGGCTGTGTGGGTTTCAGTTAGATGAAAAATCTGGAGACTAAAGCAAATTCCTGTGCCTTTTTTGTTGTTGTTGTTTTTAATAGGTTGTGAAAGTGACACAGATTCTGAATTTACATTCAAAATGCAGGACCATAATAAAGATGATATGTCCTATAGAAGGATTTCGGCTATTGAACCCAAGTCTGCCTTACCCTTCAATCGCTTTTTACCCAATAAGAGTAGACAGCCATCGTATGTGCCGGCACCCTTGAGGAAGAAAAAGCTGGACAAAAATGAGGATAACAGACGAAGCTGGGCAAGCGCCGTCTACACAGAAGCAGATGGACCATTTCCAAGGTACTGGGATGCGAGCTGATTACTGAGTTTTAAAATTCGTTCGGCTTGGGGAATTTGCTGGGATATTTAAATTTGGTAAAAGGAATAATCCTTAAAATGTATGTAATAGATAACATAAAACTTCGTTAACGAGAATCTTTCTTTTCCTTACCTGTGTTTTTAGTCATCCACATCTTGAAGAGATGTCTTCCGGTTTAGAATGTCAGCATATGATCTGCCGGTTCCTTTTTTAGATGCGTGCTTTGACTCACTGGTTATCTTTCAGCTTCCTGCATGACTTATGCTGTTCACTGGGAACTCTGCTGTGTTGCTTGTTTCCATTTTTTAAAAATCTGTGTTGATGGAGCTCAGTGAACACAAAAAGAATTCTTTAATTTCCCATCAAATCAGCAGAGCAGAGCGTGATTTTTCGAATCCAGCTTCCTATCCAAAGGAGGTGTATGGTTCTGAAAGTGGATCGGACTCGGAGGAGGAATGGAGGCTGCCGGATGTAGTTTGGGATGACTTAGCCAACCGTAGATTCCAAGTGAAAAAGAGGCCTGAGGGTTTCATCTCTCCTAAATCTTGTTCACCCGTCTTTTCTCCTGCTGACCCATTAACTACTGGGCTGTACAAACTGGCGAGGTCAGAAAAATTTCTCCTGGATCGGAATGCCTATTGTGCTATTGATTTTTAATACATAAAGTAACACCCAAGATGGTTTGCGATTTGTGTCTCTCTTTTAACACATTTTATAAGTGTCTCTGGTCCTTCTGTATCAAGCTCTTCTCTAATCAAAACGAGATGCTGTTATAATGCCTTAACTTTGTTGTAGGGGCTGGAATGATGAGAATGATGAGAATGGAAACGAATTGGCTGCATTCACAGTGTGAACTTTGTGAGACAGAAAGCATGCCTTTTGTGTTCTGTGTCACAAATTGCTCACGCAGTGTCTTAACTGGTTGGATGTTTTGAACAGTAACGAGAGGAGAACTTGGGGCACAAACGTGGAGAACTGGCCAACAGTACAGGAAACTTCAGACTCCTCTTGTTATTTGGAAGAGAACGAAGACAAGACAAGCGTTCCCAACACTGTAAAGGATGATCTTTACCTGCGAAAGCTAAGCCCAGTCATGCCAAGCCCAGGGAATGCTTTTGATCAGTTTCTTCCCAAATGCTGGATCCCAGAGGATGTGAACTGGAAACGAATAAAAAGGGAAACTTACAAACCGTGGTATAAAGAATTTCAGGGATTCAGGTTTGTCTTTCTGCATGCTTCTTTCATTCCAGTGTCCATTCAGTACCCTGACTGGGTGCATTCTATGTGGGCATTTTATGAGAGATTAATTTCCCTCCAACATCTATAAATGTGCTCACTGAATAAAGAAAAAACAAAAAACACTGTTTGAATTTAGACTTTGGGATCTGGATTTTAAAAAGTCTTGTATACAGCCAGAGCTGGACAGTATTTTTAGTTACATCATTCTTTGTTGTCTTTTCTCTTTCCTTTCTCTGTGTTACTCCAAGTAGAAGGAATTCAGACTCTGACGATGAGAACTCAGGTTCTGACAGAAGCTCCACCATTTTTAGTAGAATACAAAAAGCAGATCATAGGCTAGACAGCAACTGTCAAAGACGTTCACTCTTGCTGGAACTGGCTACCAAATGGGCCAGAAACTCCTGGGACCCCCAAGCAGCCAGGAGAACCCGTGGTGCTTCAGATGAGCCCAGGTGTACCTGCCTGCATGAGTCCGCTGCTTGGAGTCCAGCCTGTGACACCCGTGCCAACTTCTGCTGCCCCCTTAACTGCTGACCGTGATGAGCTGAATCACGGACGCTCACTCACTTAATACTGAGTTATGAAAGTGTAACATATAACATCATGCTTTCTGTGCAAGCGTGTGAGCTTGAAAGTCTAATAGGATTAAATATTCTTTAGCACAATCATGTTCTATAGTACAGAGTTACATGTGGCATCATCAGTTCTTGTTGCAAACCAATTAAAAAGGCTTTTTAGACTGCTGACCTAATTATATAGCTGTGCTATGTGTGGAGTTGTGGAGAAAGGAAATAACCTGTAGACAGACACTGGGGTAGGCAAGACTGGTGAGAAAATGCAAAGAAGAAATTCAACAGAGCTTTTTAAACAAAGCTTTAGAGCATTGAATTTAATTTCTGCTGACCACCTATGCCTCTTGCATAAAGCGTTTATTGCTCAGCTCTGGAAACCTTTCAGGATCATTGCTGCTTCTCCGGGAAGGGAGTCAGGCCGTTGTGGCCGATGGGATGAGGAAGGGGTGGACGGAGCACTGTGTGTGTCAGGCAGGTTCACTCTCTTGCCAGTCTAGCGCCATCGCTTGGCCTCAGTGATATCCACCCTTCCTGAGAAGTAGACTCTGTTCTAACTTCATTAAATGGTATCATGGGTGATGGCATTAAATGCTGGTCTTACTTCCCAGCTAGACTCCCTCCCTTGGCCCCCTTAAATAATTCACCCTCAGGGACTGGCTAGTTAATTGGTCTGCTACTAATTACCTTTTCTCCCCAAACTTAATAAGATTCTCCCTTCCTTTTTCTTTCCTATGCTTCAGTCAGTTTTTATTACTTCAGGCCCTCCAGACATATTCTGATGACATCTTGTCTTCTGAAACAAATATCAAAATCGACCCCACAGCTGGCCCCCGGCTCATAACACGCAGAAGGAACCTCTCTTACACACCAGGGTGTGGACCGGGAGATGCCCTGGAGATGCCAGTCCTGGATCCCGACTTAGAGAATGATGACTTCTTTGTCAGAAAGACTAGGGCTTTCCATGCAAACCCATGTGTTCTCCGGGCTTTCGAAGACTTAAGAAGGCTGTCTGGGCAAGACGATCCTGTAGAGCGAGATATAATCCTGCAGTGTAGGGAAGGGGAACTTGTCCTTCCGGACCTCGAAAAAGATGATATGATTGTTCGCCGCATTCCAGCACAGAAGACAGAGGTGCCTCTGTCAGGAGGCCCTGATAGATACCAGCCAGTCCCTTTCCCCGAACCCTGGATGCTTCCTCCAGAAATTCAAGCAAAATTTCTCTGTGTGCTTGAAAGGACATGCCCCTCGAAAGAAAAAAGTTCTAGCTGTAGAGTGTTAGTTCCTTCCTGTAGGCAGCAGAAAGACGACATGTTGGCTCGTAAGATCCAGTCTTGGAAGCTGGGAACCACTGTCCCTCCTGTCAGTTTCACCCCGGGTCCCTGCAGCGAGGCCGACTTACAGAAGTGGGAGTCCATCCGAGAAGCCAGCAGGCTTAGGCACAGGAAGCGGCTGATGGTGGAGAGGTCAGAGTGTGTTTCTGCAAGGATTATGCTTGTCGTGGATGGTCTTGTGTGACTTCCCTTGTGTGAGAAAGTAGCATCAGATTGCCCAATTCTGCATGTCATGAGCCGTTTTGAAGCATCCTGTTAAAGCGTTGGTTTTGCTTTGAAAAAAAATCAGATTTAGTCGTTGTGTGGAAAAAGTGCAATTCCATATTTGCACGTCTCAAAATCACTTCTCTGAGACCTGTTTAAGAAGGTGTGTATCCACAAACAGTGCCCTTGGCCTTGAGGAAGACTATGATATGCTTCTGCCATATGACGTTTCACAAAGCTGTTTTCTGATTATATTTATAAGACTTTTATTCTCACATTCAGGCATTTCTGAAACACTCTGGTTGTAGTTTGATTTTATCTGTTTCTTGTATTTCAGAGTACATGATTTTTGGTGTAAAAATTTCCCTTAAAATATGGCATTGCAAGTTTCATTTAACTTGATTTTGATGTCTGATTTTGACCCAGGCTTCTTAGACTATTGACGTGTGACTTTTTACATTGATGGTTTAAAGTTCAGTGCAAATTTTATTACAGTGCATGAATGTTATTTGCTGTCTGCTACACTTTACATGTATGTAATTATGGCCATTTTGATAATGAGTCTGCATTTATGTGTTATGGAACTTGGCGTTTTGATGAATGTTCAGTTTGTGGAACTTTGGGATGGACAAATAATGGGTTAAATGAAATTAGTAGACCTAAATCTAACTTCTTATTAGTTCCTGGCACAGGAAGTTTTTTGTTTGTTTGTTTCCTAAATGAATTTGTTCACTTGGTTCAAAGGAAAACAGGAAATTCTTTATCTTGATCTGAATTCCTTGAGATATGAGATCAATGAGAATTTGAGACATGATCAAGAATGTGACTAAAGAAGCAACCTTTTGAGATTTGTCCATCTCTAATTAGACTCTTGAAGATGTTGAATATTTAGAAACTAACACAACTAGAAAAACATGACTTAATTTTTGGTTTTCTGATTTCTTAGACTCTTTCAAAAGATTTATGGTGAGAACGGGTAAGTTTTGTGGTTCACAGTAAAAAAGTCTACATATTGTTTGTCCTTTGTGTGGTATGTCATTGCATTTCTATCCTGGCATGACACTAAATGGGAATGTCTATGCTGTGCATGAGACCTAAAACAGGGAAATTTTTCTTAATTCTGCAACTGAATGGTCATATTTCTGTCTGAGTACCCAGTGCATGCAATGCTGTATGACAGCAATATTTTGTTTATTAGAAGTTGAAAATGCAAATCCTGTTTTTTTTTTTTCCCCCCTCTAAGGAGTTGATTAAAAGTCACAAAAACACATGCCTGAGATTAGGTTTATTTATTTTGGTATCTGATTGCTACATAGGCCAAACCTCTTGTTTCTGGATGTTGAAGCCCAAATAACTCTATTTTAGAAAATATTCAATGGAAAAAATATATTGGTATTTTCTTTGAGTTTAGAAGGCATGTGGTTGGCATTATCTGTGTATCTTAGTTCAAGGAGAGCTTCCTTAGTTGGGATGCTGAGTGGCATTATTTTCCCTCAGTAGGACTTGGAAACATTTTCAAGATTTCTGACGAGGGTAAAATTTTATAACATAGCTGTGTTATAAAGCCAAATCAGACTTCCAAATCTGCAAAAAACTAAAATATTGGTAGTTTCCATGTAAGCTACAAGGATTACACTTAAAACTATTCCCACTTTTTTTCTATAGTTGACCCTCTGTATCTGGGAATGCAGCTCCCAGAACCAGTCCCCTTGGATATAAAGGGGTTGACTGTTGTGTCATTTGACTCTAGTCATCTGGAAGACATAAAATATTATAAAAACAACCTCCTGGAAATACTTCCCATCTTTCGAAAAGCAGAATTAAAACAAATACTTTTTAACTTTTCATATGCATGAGCAGTGTAGACTCATTCACTCTTACAGCAGAATACCCAGGTAACTACATCTTAATATTTTAAATCAACTTTCTGTAACTTTGTGAACCTAACTGCTAATAGTTTTTGATCAAGAAGAAAATTGAAGTATGATGAATATTTTAATCTGCCTAAGCCTTAAGAGCTAAGTATTTTCCCCTACTGGAACTTACTTCATCTCAAAGGTTCTCTAATTTTGATAGTTTTGGATAATTTTGATAGTGTGGAGATCTTAGAAGTTACTAAAATCACTTGTTGAGTAGCTCAGTCATGTATGACTCTTTGTGACCCCATGGACTGCAGCATATCAGGCCTCTCTGTCCCTCAACATCACCCAGAATTTGCTCAAACTCATGTCCAACCATCTCATCCTCTGTCATCCCCTTCTCTTCCTGTCCTCAATCTTTCCCAGCATTAGGGTCTTTTCCAAGAGTCAGCTCTTTGAATCAGGTGGCCAAATTATTGGAGCTTCAGCTTTAGCATCAGTCCTTCCAGTGAATGTTCAGGGTTGATTTCCTTTATGATAAGGAACTAAAATCAACTAAATCAACTAAAATCACTGTATAAAGCAATATAGCCATTCTAGATGTCAAGGATGTAATGGAGCAATGAGCAACTAATTGCCAGTAATTCTCAGCCACTGATATTAAAAATCAGGCTCCAAACATGCTTTCAGTATGCCTTGCAAAGGCACGTTATCTCCTATCTGGTTCCTCATGTATGCTTAAAACCTCTCCATCAGGAGGGTGTACGAGGCAATTTTTAGCATGACACTTAAGCATCTGATAATCTCGATTCATCATGGGAGAGCTGTTTTGATAAAAAATCTTTACAGCATGAAGCACTTTGAGTGATAACTTTCAGAAGAATTTTTATTGGTAAATAAGACTTTATAATGTAAGCAGGTTGTTTTTCTTAAAGGAAATGTGAATGCACTGAGTCCAAGTACTTGATGGAAATGTAAACCTGTACAGCTATTCCAGTGACTGTATGTGTTCCCCCTTAGGGACACACTGGTTTAAAAAAAGAAGAGAGAAACCCAAATGCCAAAGCTCAGCAAGCTAAGGATTTTCCTGGGCTCTAGCCAGCAGCAGCAAATGCCTTCTGTAGACTGTTTCAAGATTGCTGCTTGCATAGTACACTATTTGTTTTAAATGCTGTTCCCCATGCAGCTAACTGCCAGGGTAACACAAATAAAGTGAGGTTGTCTATAAATGGAGACCAATGAATAATGCATGACTTGTCAAATAATGGAAAGTAATACAGATAGGTCTTCAGAAAACTCAGGTGCATTTTAGACCACTTGCAATCAAAAATCTATTATTTGGGATTAAAACATTTTCTCTGTTACCTGTGTTTTCTTAAATTGATCTGCAATAAAAACAAAAATTTAAATTGAATTGAGTATAGACTTTTAGCCTAGAATTTGTCTCATGTTTATAAATATGTTTGTAAATGATTATAAACATGAAACAAATGATATTTCTGGGTGATATTTCTCTGGACACCACGCATGTTTTCCAGCTTATTGCTCAATATCCTGTGATGGAAAAGTAACTGTAACATGAATGCTTTCTTTTTCGTGAGAACCAAAGAGTTAAAGAGAAATGTGCATCACCCTTTCCAGCCTTAGATTGTTTATTTCTGGCTTGCTTTTTTATTTGGCATTGAACACTTGTCACTTTATTTTTAGTAAGATGCTTTGAATGTAGCTGTCATTTTCTCACGTGTGCTTTTGTGTTGCATGACTTGTCATATGGTTCCATGACATTTGAAAATTTGGTTATGATGCCTCTTGGCAGCATCTGTTAACGACAAAGAAATTTGTAATGGTATATAGCTATAATTTTGTAATGTGATTAATTAAGCCATGGCATCTACTGCCAGTATCAATAGGAAATGAACATTGATTCAAGGTAAAGTTATAATCAAAGACAACTAAAACATGTGTATTTTACTTATGGGTTTTGGCCCCCAAAAAAAAATTCTGGAGAACTGTAAGGGCACCTGAACTTCCCTGATGGCTCAGCAGTGAAAGAATCTGCCTGCAATGCAGGGGACCTAGGTTCAACCCCTGGGTTGGGAAGATCCCCTGGAAAGGGAAATGGCAACCCACTCCAGTATTCTTGCCTGGGAAATCCCATGGACAGAGAAGCCTGGTGGGCTACAGTCCGTGGGGTTGCAGAGAGTCAGACACGACTGAGCAGCTAAACAACAATAAGAGCACTTAAGACAACAAACAGGAAGGAAAAATCTAGTCAATGTGAGTTACTTTCTGAAGATTTTGCCCCCAGGAGACATTCAGTAATGTTTGTAGACGTTTTTGATTGTCATATTGGGTGGGTTGAGGGCAACGTTGCTACTGGTATACTGCTAAATGTTCTACAATACACAAGACTGCCCCCTATAATAAATAATTTTCTGGCCCCAAAATGTCAATAGTGCTGCTGTAGAGAAACACTGATTTAGACTCTAAACCTATAGAGGAAAAGTCTCATGTGTTGTCTTATCAGCATAATTTATGATAATTCTAAAGTCTCTTTCCCAGGTTTTAGTATTGATCTGTGTTCAGAGAATTCCTGCAATAGTTAATGGAAATATATTTGCTGCTGCTGCTAAGTTGCTTCAGTCGTGTCCGACTCTGTGCGACCCCATAGACATCAGCCCACCAGCCTCCACCCTCCTTGGGATTCTCCAGGCAAGAACACTGGAGTGGGTTGCCATTTCCTTCTCCAGTGCATGAAAGGGAAAAGTGAAAGTGAAGTCGCTCAGTCATGTCCAACTCTTAGTGACCCCATGGACTGTAGCCTATCAGGCTCCTCCGTCCATGGGATTTTCCAGGCATAAATAGGTATATTCATATCTTTGCTTGAAAGTGGAGGACCCCAAACTAAGTATCATGGAATTGCTGTTTGCCATATAAGGTTATCAGTGATTTTATATTTAGGATATTTTGCTACATGTCAGTCCTTTTTGATCCCATAGTTCTTAGATATTCATCTGTAAATTTCCTGAGCATTTTACAAAAATGCTCATCGTAACACTAGTCACAGGATTGTGGGAAAAAAGAGTAAAATTTTAGTGATCTTGTTTTATATTCTACTCCCCTTTTTCCTAAACTTCCCCTTCTTTCTCTCTTAACCCTAAATGCTATTTTTTTAAACAAATTATTCACCCGAAAATGCATCATGTAAGACTTGTATTTTTTTGGAAAAAGTCCAAATGCAGTTCTAAATCGGAGTCTTTCCAAATAAGGAAATACAAAGGTAAATGAATTGCAAGAGAATTGTGATTTGCCAGTGAATAGTAATTCATTCTACTGATACAAAACATACTAGGGCTGTGTAGTCCTTTATAGTTTCCTCAAACAATCTTCCTGGGAATATCCATGGGACTTATTTTGTTGAGGTAGTCAGGTAGGTATTAGGTTGCATTTTAGAGATGTGGAGAAAGAGAAATAGACTCTAGTTTTCCCAAGGATCTGTAGCTTCTGAGTTGGTAGAACCAGACTAGGGCTTTGTATAATGAGGTGATCGATGGAGACTGCTGGGCAGTCTTGTTGATACATAGTAAGCCCTCAGAAGTTGGCTATTATGCTGTTAACTGATAAGGAAGGAAAGAATTTTTTGTGATCTGGCTGAAAGGCTCCTACACTCAAAAAGTTCTCAATTTTATCAGTAGGGCCTGGGGTGACCTCTCTAATTTGAAACTGCTTTGGGAGTCAGTTTTCAGTAGATCTCTCATGATCATATTTGCCTTAATAAGAACAGTTGATGTATAGCTCCAGATAGGTTTTTGAAATGCCATCAACATAAACTGACCCGTTTTTCTCAGCAACTCCTTCTTGGTTTAGCCAGAGGAGGAACTGAGACTGAGAAGAGTTAAATGATGTTCAGGGGGGCGGGTGAGGGTGGGAGGGAGGGAGGGAGGGAGTGGTGAAAATTAGGTCCCTCTGCTGGGTCTCACTTCCTGTCTCATTCTGGTGCCTGGCACAGCCCGTTTGGAATGTGCCAGGCTTTCTTGAGGTAACTCGATCCCAGGGAACACAGGGGGCTCACATTCCTGCCTTCCACAGGGACCGGTCTACTCCGGCCAGTGTTTGGCTCATTTATTTATGTTGGGGACCACTGAAGGCTTTCCTGGTGGCTCAGATGGTAAAGAATCTGCCTGCAATGCGGGAAGGTTCCGTCTCTGGGTCAGGAAGATCCCCTGGAGAGAGAGATGGCAACCCACGCCAGTATTCTTGCCTGGAGAATCCCAAGGACAGAGGACCTGGTGGGCTACAGTCCATGGATAGCAAAGAATCAGACACGACTGAGCAACTAACACTTTCTGTGTGCCAGCCTCTGCTGTGGGCTCCCCAGGAGGGTGATGAGCCTCTACCCCATGATGACAGTGTTTTCTGAAAAGACACGTTAAGGTCTCCCAGTGAAGGAGAGTGATGACTGAAAGGGTCTGGACCTGCTGAGACTGGCCAGCCTTCCTGCCACCAAAAGATTACTTAAAATACTTATGTTTCCAATTTTGTTCTGGAATTTCTATAACCTCATGTGATGGGTATCCAGATTCCCCTCATACCTTAGAGCTGAAAAAATCTTTTTAGTGAATCTTGTATTGTATTAGGTCATATAGCCCGATTCTTTGCAGTTACAACTTAAGTGAATTTATATTCTCAAATCAGATTTTTATATAGTCATACCCCGTTAAGTGGGTTTCCCTGGTGGCTCAGCAATAAAGAATCCACCTGCCATGCAGAAGACACAGGAGATGCAGGTTCGATCCCTGGGTCAGGAAGATCCCCTGGAGGAGGGAATGGCAACCCACTCCAGTATTCCTGCCTGGAGAATCCCATGGACAGAGAAGCTGTGTTGAGAATACACCCTGGTGGACGCAAGGAGGCTGATGATTCCAATAATCCAGGCAAGAGATAGGATGACTTGGATCAGGGTGGTGAAGATGGAGGTGGTGAGAAGTGGTCACCCCCTAGATAGAAGGTAGAAGGGCAGAATTTCCTGATGGGATCAGTTACACATGAGAGAATAAGGAATCTGGGAAGGCTGCAAGATTTCTGGCCTGTGTCCTGGAAGGATGGATTTGGCTTTTATTGAAATGAGGAAGACAAGAGATGAGTGGATTATGGGATGAACGTGGATTGTAGGATGCGCAGTCATGGTTTTGGTCTGTTCAGTGAAGTTTGAGTTGCCCATTAGACTTCCAAGCAGAGAATGAATAGTTGCATACATCCAACCAGACTATGGTAAAAAATCTGCCTGCAATGCAGGAATCCCAGGTTCGATCTCTGGGTTGGGAAGATCCCCTGGAGAAGGGAATGGCAACCCACTCCAGTATTCTGGCCTGGAGAATCCCATGGACAGAGGAGCCTGGTGGGCTATAGTCCATGGAAGTGCAAAGAGCTGGATGCAACTGAGCATGCACAGACACACACAACCAGACTATAGTCTCACAGGTATCCTGAGGAATGAGTGGCATTTAAAAAGGAATATATACTGGTGAAAGGGCTTTTAAGTTGAAGGGAAGAGTTCAGGAAAGACCTTCACTGCATCTGGAGGCTGAGTGATAATTTAAGAAGCTTTTTAAAAAGTCTGAGTAAGAGTTGATTGTGCTCTGATCTGGGGTGTTGGCAACAGAAATGGAAAGAAAGACACTGAATAAGAGGACCTGATAACTAATTGAATATAGGAAGAAGGGAGAGACAAAGGTGAAAAGTGGCTCTCTGATTTTAAATGTGGATGACTGGAGAGCAAGTAACACTATTAACAAGAGAAAAGCAGGTTTGGAGACAAAAATTTTGGCTATATCATGTAGCCAAATAACCATGTGTTTATAGTCATTTGACTTACTACTTAACAAAATTCTTCCTAGATACTGTTTCCATTGGTCCTTTTACAATGGAGATGCCTAGGGGACACCTGTGCAGAGATGTTTATTTAACAAGCAAATGTAATTGATTCAGAGAGACTGGTCCTAGGCTATGAATTTGGCAGTCACTGGCATAGAGATTGTAATTGAATTCCTGAGCTAGCTGGGCAAGTGGGTTATTAAAAAGTGTGGTGATGGCAAAATGTGGGGAAGGCAAATTCAGGGGCCCAAGAAAGAGATGCAAAGCTATTTAAATAACTAAAAAGGGAGTCAGTTACAATGAAATAAAAGCAGAAGTGGTAGGAAAGAACATTTTGGGTACCCCACACTCAAAAGCTTCGTGTCTCTTCACTCCTCAATATGCAGACCTGACCTCTCTTTCCAGGAGATCTGCCTCAGTTTCCCCTCCCCTGATGTGTGTGTAGCACACGTTCCTGGGCAACACCCCACTCTACTCAAACTACCCTAGTTTGAGCTCTTTGAGACCTAACCCACATTACATCCTCATGGCAGCAGTCACATGTGGACAAAACAAAAACTGCCTTAATACGAAAGAGGATTATAATAGAGGTTATATAGTAACTGACTACTGGAAACCACCTGTGACCGACCACCATGCAGTGTGGGGCAGATCTTTATAGAACCCTTGAGAAGCAGCCGCAGCAGCACATGTCTTCATGGCATTGAACTTGAGGAGAAAATATCAGGTAATCTTTAAATAATTTAATAAGTACTCAGAAAAGGCAGCCAAACCTTAAAAGATTATCTCTGGGGGAGATAAAGACGGGTGATTCTAGGGACTAATAATTTTTTTTCTAATGTAATCTTTTTCTGCATTGACTCCTCTAAATATGAACATCAGATTATTTTTTTCAGCATGGTCCAGGGTTCATTTAGATTTTCTATGAAAGAATGCACACTTGACTGGAGTGCTAGGCTCTTGTTTCTGCGTTTTGGAAAAACACCACTTATCTCTGTAGTGCTGTTTCTGTGATATTATCACGAAAGCATCTATGTAGTACCGCAGAATTGTAGATGGAATTTCCAAATACAAGCCCAACCTTCCAGTTTTAACCTTGAATCCCGTCCTACGAACCTTGGTTACCATGAGTATTTTTGTCGTAGGAGTAAGTCCATGAGTGATGTCAGCGCAGAGGATATTCAGAACTTGCGTCAGCTACGTTACGAGGAGATGCAGAGAATCAAGTCCCAGTTAAAAGAACAGGACCAGAAATGGCAGGATGTGAGTACGCTGCTTATTGGGAGATGGGGAGGATGTGTTTGTTGGACTCTTCTTTCTTCTCCAAGAAGAGAGTCAGTATACTCAAGGGACGATTTTTCTTGCTATGGCAGGTTACAGTTCCATAGAAAATATGAGCAACTCCCTTTAAAAAAGAGTTTTAAACCCTTCTGCTCTGTTGTATCTCAAAGGCCATTGTGAAACACAGAAGCTCTTTATCTTCTGATATTTTCTGTGGGTTCTCAAAACTGAGAAGCTGCTTCCTTGCAGTGTAGGTAACTTGTTTACTTGCTCTGGTGGTTGCATTGGGGTATGGCTGTTAGTGATGCTTATGAAAGGGAAGACTTTGCTTAAGGTTTAGGGGGAGCAGGGGACCAGCACAGAGACTGGGGATCAGCAGGGAGAAATGAAAGTGTTCTTAGAGTTAATAGAGAAGGTTTGGGGAGGAATGTGAATGATAATTCAGTACTATTTCGGTTAAAAAAGCAGTTATCGAATGTGAATCAAAATTAGATGTTTTCACAGAGCTGATGTATATGCAGATGTCTATTTGGATAAAGATTTAATCTCTAGTTTTGTCCCTGGTAGAAGAGAGCTGTGCCTTTTTTAAAAGGGTCAATTGTTATAGGCCAAAGGGTGTAGGACTTCCCTGGTAGCTCAGCTGGTAAAGAATCTTCCTGCAATACAGGAAACCTTGGTTCGATCCCTGGGTTGGGAAGATCCCCTGGAGGAGGGCATGGCACTCCAGGATTCTGGCCTGAAGAATTCCGTGGACAGAGGAGCTTGGTGGGCTATAGTCCATGGGGTCACAAAAAGTCGGACACAACTGAGCGACGTTCACTTTCACTGACACATATACACTGTATATATTTATGGGCTTCCCTGCTGGTGCTGGTGGTAAGAACTTCCCTGCCAATGCAGGAAACATGTCCCACTCCAGTATTCTTGCCTGAAGAATCCCATGGTCAGAGGAGCCAAGCAGGCTACAGTCCATGCGGTCGCAGAGTTGGACACGACTGAGTGATTTTCACTTTCCCAGTTCACTCTCAAAGGAGTCTAAGGGGCTTCCTAGGTGGCGCTAGGGGTAAAGAATCTGCCTGCCAATGTAGCAGCCACGGGAGACACAAGAGATTGGGTTCAGTCTCCCAAGTCGGCAAGATCCCGTGGAGTAAGAAGTGGCACCCCACTCCAGTATTCTTTCCTGGAAAATTCTGTGGGTAGAGGAGCCTGGCAGGCTACAGTCCATGGGCCGCAAAGAGTCGGGCATGACTGAGAGACTGAGCACAGCACCCAGCAAAGGAGTGTACAGAATTATGATAGATAAATTATATATAGCGGACCCAAAGAAATCTGAGGACAGCTTTATGGTAAGAGGGTTGAGTGGTAGCATGAACAGAAGGGTCAGAGATAGTAAATCTTAATTTTCAAAGGAGTTAAATATTAAGGAACAAAGATGAAACCCCTGCCTTGGCTATGTTTATAAATTCCAGTTCCTCTTTTATCTGGGATCTCAATGTCATTGTCAAGAAACAGAAATTCAGTGTCAGTTTGCCAAAATACATGGTGACTGGAGATGAAAGGGAGAGATATGGAGGGGTTATCCCTTAGGTTAAGTCAGATGAAAATTCATGCTAGTTCTACAGTCCTTCAGGACTGATGTGCACTGCTTTTGTTCTTTCTGGAAATAGTTCATATTGATTTCAGACTTTTTTTTTTTTAAGCAGGAATGGCCCTGACTGCTCCCAAAGGGTGTAAACCAAACCTATTTTATGTGCCCGGGGGGTGAGGTTTTTTGTTTGTTTTTTTTTTCCAGTCTGGGACTTTGCATAAGGCTGCAATGCCAGTAGCAATTCTTAGTGTGGGACTTCTCTGGGTGGCACAGTGAAGTTGGTACCATCCAAACTGTCCTACCCCCTGAGTGTCAGGACCAGCTTAGGCCGCCAGGACTAATTTTAAAGATGAATAAGGTTGAGTGTCCTGGGGGTCACCCCCAGGATGTGTCCTGGATGGATGTATGGAAAGAGATGTCCACTGCTTCCTGTGTGGTCTTCCTGATCGCCCTGTCCTTATGGGGAGTTGAACTGCTTCGAAATCATATTCTTGAGCCTTTGTTGTTGTTCAGTGGCTGAGTCGCATCCAACTGTTTGTGACCCCATGGACTGCAGCATGCTAGGCTTCCCTGTCCTTCAGTATCTTCCTGGAGTTTGCTCAAACTTATGTCCATTGAGTCAGTGATGCCATCCAACCATCTCATCCTCTGTCTGACTTCCCCGTTAAAGCCTTTCTGCACCTGGCCCTCCCCTCCCGGGGTGGAATTGACCACTCTGTCCATACGCCCCTCACTCTCTCATGCGATGCCTTCACATTCATTGTTGAGCTTTATTTACCTGTCTGTCTTTTCCCTCTAGACTGAGAGTTCCTCTAGAGGAAGCACATTTTATTCATTTGTGTGTTTGTGACCCCATTGCCTCCAAGTAGGGACCGACCTCTGTATTTGTTCCATGTGTGTCTCTATACTTAGCCATGTTACAGTCATGTTTCTGTTCTAGTTTGACTAGTGAAGCATGTCATTTCACATAAAAGCCAGATGACTGGAGTGAGATGGTAATAAATTTGAAACAGTTCCCGACCTTTCTGACCTGGCATCTAATTACAAGCGGTTAGCATTCTTTGTGAAATGGGCAGCAAGGCAGGCACTACCTGGGAAAACAAAAATGGGATCTATCTTATTAGGTCAGGGCTTTTAGACAGACGCATGAGATAAAGGCTCGGTACAGAAACGCTGGCTATAAAAAGCAAAATTAGGGCACCTTGGCATCAGGTTGGAGTGAATAGTTTTAGCAACGGAATGGGATCCTCTGGCGCGCTCTCACTGCTGGAAAGGGTGTGTAGAAATTCAGGTGTGCCTGGGCTGACGTGATTTTCCTCTGTCAGGACCTCGCAAAATGGAAAGATCGTCGGAAAAGCTACACTTCGGATCTGCAGAAGAAAAAGGAGGAGAGGGAAGAGATTGAGAAGCAGGCTCTTGAGAAGTCAGAGAGAAGATCTAAGACGTTTAATGAAATGCTGCAGAACAGGTAACGAGACCGAATGCATCTCAGGGTTGGGGAAACTAGTGTTAGATATTTTGTGTAAGTGTTGTGAGTTGTACTTGTGCACCAATATTAGACTGTCCACAAATATGCATAAACCTTTGAGAGTTTTGCTCTGCAGTGAAAAAGCAAAGTAACGCTGTAGTAAGTAGTGATTTGAATTAATGAAGAAAGGAGTACTTAAAAATGGTGTTCATTGTTCCTTCCTTTTACATTGTATATTCACATGCAGAATTGGCTAGTGTTGGCTATCTTTGCAAAAATAAACAACTTTTTCTCCTTTTAAAGTAAATTTAGGAATGGAATGGTAAAAAAAAAAAATGGCTCTCATTCTTAATTAAGTTGTGTAAAATGTAACAAAGTTCTTTTTCATGTTGGCATGGTGCAATTAAAATTGTATTTTTAAAGGAAGACTATATAAACATCACTGTGGGGGTTTATCTTTTGCATTGCAACATAACAGGATAAAGGTCCAATTAAACTTGCCTGTGGAGCAGTTGCCCTGTGAAACCTTGAGATTTTTACAGGTCAGGGAGAAGGCAAATATGCTTTAAGGAGAATGTCAAAAAGGAAATGTGCTGTCAGGTGAAATTAAACAAAGCTCCTTTGTGCCCTAGAAGACAATGGTAAACATAGTTTCATTCGCTTAAATGCAATTCACTTGGCTTGAGATGTATGCCTTACTAAATGATAGCCAAGAGACTGTTTCATCAACTTCTCTGAAAATAGGAATGGTGACTTTTAATTTGCCATAATTGTCCATGCAAATTCTACCAAGTTGTATTAAATCATATACTCACTTGATCTTATTGAAAGTCTGAATCTTTTGTGGTCTTCTATTTTTATGAAACTATTGTAAATTGTATACAGGAACACTCTCAACCCTGTTAAGAAATCTGCATCTTTGGAGGGTTCAAATTGGTTGTCAGTTATCTTTAAAGTGTGTTATGGAACTTTGAATAATCCCTTATTTAAAATTTTCTTATTTTCCTGTGAAAATCCCTTTACAGTTGCAAATACTTCAGAGATTTTTCTTAGCCTCTTTAAGAAAAAAAAAAGTCAAACTCTTAATCCTTCTTTGTGTGACGTTGAAAAATTCACATGTATTTATTCTCACATTCTGTTTATTACATTATTGTACTAAGTCAGCTATCTTTTTATTCCCATCCTTTTTTATGTTAGTGACCAAAGTAATGTGTCTCTCCACCTCTGGGTGTCAAATGCATAATTTTGTGGTTATGGTGTTTCTTTCTGCTAAGGGAATCCCAAAATCAGATGTCTACAGTTACATCGAGAAGGAGGCTCTATTCTTTTGATGACGGATTGAATGAAGAAAAGCTTCCCCCTGTACTGCCTGTGTCAGAAGCCTATTCCCAGAGTGAGAGAGTAGAAGAGAAAGGAACGACTTATCCGACAGAAATTCCTAAGCAGGATTCTACAACTTTTGCAAAAAGGGAGGCTGCTGTCACAGCTGAAGTTCAGTTTCCTTCTAGAAGCCCTGTGGAAGAACAGCGCCCAGCCTCTCTGTCTTCTCAGCATTCGCTGAATACACAAATGGAGTCGACTCGAGTTTCAGCAACTCTCCCCAGAAGTTACCAGAAAACCGACGCGGCTAGGTTAACATCTGTGGTCACACCGAGACCTTTTGGCTCTCAGTCAAGGGGAATCTCTTCACTCCCGAGATCCTACACGGTAAACATGTTCCCCGTTCCCTTTAGTCTGTTCTCCAGCACAAAACACTAGTGAATTTGTGCAGAGATTTCTGTTAGAGATATTAGCTATGTAAAGTATACTTAACTTGTATATAAAGCGATTATATTTTTCTCTATTTAGATTCAGTAGACATTTAATGCTTAAAATACAGCAACAAAGCAGAACTGATTAAATTTCAAATTCAGTGAAAGTAGAGCTGACACATTTTTAAAAATAAACTACATCCTAAGGCAGAGCATTTACTTAAAAAAAATTTTTTTTTAGTTTTCAGTATTTATTTTAACTGGAGGATAATTACAATATTGTGATGGTTTTTGCCATACATCAACATGAATTGGCCATGGTGTACAGGTGTCCCCCCATCCTGAACCTCACTCCTTTCCTTCCCCATCCTATCCCTCTGGGTTGTCCCAGAGCACCGACTTTGAGTGCCTTGCTTCATGCATCAAACTTGCCCTGGTCATCTGTTTTACATATGGTAATATACGTGTTTCAATGCTATTTTCTCAAATCATCCCACCCTCGCCTTCTGCCACAGATTCCAAAGATTTATTCTTTACATCTCTGTCTCTTTTGCTGCCTTGCATATAGAATCATTGTTATCGTCTTTCTAAATTCCATATATATGCATTAATATACAGTATTGGTGTTTCTCTCTCTGACTTACTTCATTCTGTATGATAGGCTTCAGTTTCATCCACCTGTGGTACATACATACAATGGAATGTTACTCAGCTATAAAAGGAATGCATTTGAGCATTTACTTTTTAGTGTCATATTTTCTCAGGTGTATCTATTTTAAAGTACTGTGTGTGTGCTCAGTTGCTTCCAATTCTTTGCAACTCCATGGACTGTAGCCGGTCCATGAAATTCTCCAGGCAAGAATACTGGAGTGGGTTGCCATTTCTTTCTCTAGGGGATCTTCCCAACCCAGAGTCGCTTGTACCTCCTGCATTGGCAGGCAGATTCTTTACCACTGTACCACCTAGGAAGCCCCATTGTAAAGTCTTAGGTTGTACTATATGAAGTTACCAATAGTTAGTTCTTTTTGACCTATAAAAGAGCAATTTCATGTGGTTTAACCTAAATATTTTCAGGTGATTATGCACAAATTTTCTATGTATCTCATTTCCCACTTCATTAGAACTTGATACACTTGAATGTAATTATTAAAATGTATCTCATGGTTCAACGGAGAAGGCAGTGGCAACCCACTCCAGTACTCTTGCCTGGAAAATCCCATGGACGGAGGAGCCTGATCGGCTACAGTCCTTGGGGTTGCGAAGAGTCGGACACGACTGAGCGACTTCCCTTTCACTTTTCACTTTCATGCATTGGAGAAGGACATGGCAACCCACTCCAGTGTTCTTGCCTGGAGAATCCCAGGGACGGAGGAGCCTGGTGGGCTGCCATCTATGGGGCTGCACAGAGTTGGACACGACTGAAGCGACTTAGCAGCAGCAGCAGAGTTCAAAAAATACAATTTTATTGGGATTTTAAAGAATATAGAATCATTTGCCCTGAGAATGAAGCAGTGCCATGTACCTGAAAGTGATTGTATTAATTTGAATTATGTAAAAGGAAGCGAGACAGTCTTGAGCACTTTGGTATTCAAATTCCTTTTACCTCTGCCTATGTAGAATCCTAAAAATCTAAGAGAAAAGATTTGATTAAAAAAATTCAAAGTGAGCAAAGCCTGCCTAAACTAACCAGAAAAACCCCTGACCATTATGTTAAGTAAACACAAACATATTTGACAATATAAAAATTAAATTTATATGATAGACACCGTTAATGTAGTCAAAAGACTACATTTATACAGGCTTAGAAAAATATTAGTAAGATGTATTTTATATATAGGTTTAATATCCCTAAGATTTAAAATGCTCCAACAAATTGATAAGGAAAAGATAAATAGTAGAAAAGTGGATATATAAATGAATGGCCAGTTCAAGGGAGAGGGACTTTGAATGGTTGGTTAGATAAAGCACATAGAAGCATGTGTAGTCTTATTAGAGCAAGCATGAAGTGTACAGCTTTTTACCCATAAGATGACAAAGATTTAAAACGTCCAAAATGTGTGGTGTTGACAAGGATGCAGAGACACTGAGATTCTTACACGTTAATTTGGGAGTGCATTGCTACAGTTTTTAAAGATGTATATGTGTGTGTGGGTATGTATACAAAAGTTATATTTTATATGACACATATAAAATATTATTTGGTTAAGTTTACTTTTGGGAATTTATGCTATAAAAATAAACATGCTGGTATGTGTAATATCTTGGGCACACTTTAAATGACATTGAAGCGTAATCAAATGAATATAAATATCCATAGTGTGGAGTATTCAACGAATTAGTTTAGATTTCTGTCTGTTGACCTGGAGTAATAAATGAGCAAAGCATGTTTTAAAGGTCTGTTTATATTATAAACACTTCTGTAAAATCAATTGTTCCCCCCACTTCATATGTGCCTATCTGTTGGTGTCAAAGAACGTGCTCCAACCTTTTAGTAACAGCTACTTTGCTGTGGGAGGTATATGTTACTTTTGTTACTTTAAAATCTTAATCTAATGTATATACTTTTCAAATAGAAATCTAACAGAACAGCAAGTTTACAGTGATGTTTCCTATTTAGATGGATGATTCTTGGAAGTATAATGGAGACATAGAAGGCATTAAGAGAACCCAGAGCAGTTCAATCAGCATCTCTGTGCAAAGACCTGACACAAGCCAGCTTGCGTCCAGCTCATCCAGCGAAAGAGAGGCCGAAGCACCCAGAGAAAGTGTGATGCGGTTGCCCTCTCCTACCACCCCCTACTCATCTTCTTCCCAGGATCAGGCTGCCACTTCTAAAGACACATTGTCTTCAATATCTAGCCCTGATTTAACATCTGAGCTTGGAGAAGGGAGAAGCTCGCCACAGGCAGAGGTCCCCAGGTCACAGGTGAGTTTGGAGAGGCTTTTTAATAACCTGCTGCTCAAAAACTTAAGGATTTAAATCAGAAAACCATGTTTCTCACCTCTGAGCATGTCAGGCTGGGCTGATAATGTAGAAATTGATATTGCATTTTATTTTTAACAGATCTTGGAGGAGGTAGATCTCTTCTAACTCTGTGGATGGATCCAGATGACCCTTATGATGTGGGTGTATGGAGGCTTTCTGGACCAATCTCTCTCTGGTTAGGCTGGGTTTGCTCCCTACTCCCCATTTCAGCAGCTGTTGACTTGCACTGCTGGTTCTCATCAGTCCAGGTTCAGGTTCAAGGGTTACTCAGGGGGTTTTAGATGCAGGTCTAGTAGTTAAAGGGGTAGTAAAGCCGCCTCTCAGGAAAGTGAACTTAACCACAAGGAGAAATTGATACATATGAGAGGGACTGGTCTGTAAGGACATGGTGCTTCTTTTTCTACCATATGAAAAGTGTGGTGGTGGTGATTTAGTTGCTAAGTTGTGTCCGACTCTTGTAACCCCATGGACTGTAGCCCGCCAGGCTTCTGGGTCCATGGGATTCTCCAGGTAAGAATACTGGAGTGGTTTGCCATTTCCTTCTCCAGGGGATCTTCCCGACCCAGGGATTGAACCCGGGTCTCCTGAACTGCAGGCAGATTCTTTACCAACTGAGTTCCCAGGAACTCAACCACAAGGAGAAATTGATACATATGAGAGGGACTGGCCTGTAAGGACATGGCACCTCTTTTTCTAACATACGAAAAGTGTAGTGACTTGCAGTACTAATTTATACTCTGGAAAGCCTAGAATTTTGTACCACTCCTTGTCTTATAAGGGTAATATTGAGTCTTAGTTACAGTATGAAAATCTCATTCTTTAACATTTGGAGTGCAAATAAAATGTATCATCAGAAGAAGAATGGGGGCATTTGTAGCTTTTTCCTACTTAAAATCTCATAGATAGCTTTAAGAGAATTATTAGGTAATGAATGTTCTTTTGCTATGTTTTTATACATAGGCTAAAAAGTTGTTGCTTGTCTGTGTGTATGCTAAGTTGCTTCAGTGGTGTCCAACTCTTTGAGATCCTATGGAATGTAGCCTGCCAAGCTCCTCTGCCCATGGGATTCTCCAGGCAAGAACACTGGAGTGGGCTGCCTCCTCCCAGGGATCTTCCCGATCCAGGGATCCAACCCAGTTCTCTTAGGTCTCTTGCATTGGTAGGCAGGTTCTTGACTATTAGCGCCACCTGGGAGGCCCTGTTGCTTGTCTAGAGAATCGAAAGAAACTTTTCTTTTTTTGGAAAAAGCCTTCATTAAGCAATTTGATAGTTGTGTGAACCCTTTAGTATGGAGGTGTTTTTGTGGCTCTGTGACTTAGTCTAGCCTTTTCTGGTACCTTACTAGAGTGTATATTTTCCAAGGCACAACATCAAGTATATAACTTGGCCTAAGTTATATTAATGAAATACCTTTGTGTAAAATGTGATATAGTGTATTTTAGTATCCTTCATTTTTATCAGTACAGCAAAGCTTTACAAGTTTAAAGTAAGCTTTTTCTCTTCATGATTATAAAAGACTCTGTGCTTGAGAAAATTTGGAAATGTAGGAAAATACACATAATAAAAATGGTTTGGTAATCTCATCATTTAGAGAGATTCTTTAACACTTAGGTGTATCTCTTCCAGTTTTTCTATCCATATTTACAGATGTATCTAAGCCAGTTTCTTCAGGTTGCTAAAAAATCACTGGTTGTAAATTATGTTTTAACTTCCATTTTAAAGAACTGGGAATATGTAATTAGCCTCATAAGTCTCAATGGATGAGAAGAATAGCCTCTGTTATACTTGGGGATCATAAAGTGCCAGTGGATGAATAATAGAGAGAGAGCAAGGTGCCTTTTGTTTTATGGGCTTACCTGTTTGCCTTCCTCTTTTCAAATAGCAAATCCCACGATTATTGTCCTGTGTGCTTGGTGATGGCAGCTCCCTCAGGGTGACAGGTGACTAGCTGCATCAATGGATTAAGAAAAAGCCTAAGCGTGGGTGTGTGTTCCAGGTCAGAGCAGTTCAGAGGAACCTGAGTTACCGTGGCATGGTTTCAGGTTTCATCATTAGTGCGTTTATGCCTTTTAGTCACCCAACTTGAAGTGGAATGCTACCAGGCAAAATTAGGCTTAAATTAGTAAGTGGAGCAGTTGGAATTCTTCACCAAACTTCTTTGTTATGTGATCACTGGCCTATTCTGGAGATGCTTGATGTGTCCACTTCCGTACTCCGAGGAAAGTGACTTGTGTAGCATCGCCCTGCTCTTGTCACTCAGAGGGCACTTGCTGACCTGGGAAAAGGGTGGGGAATGCACAGAATAGCCTAGGACCAGTATGGCAAGGGTGTATGCAGCATGCCTGCAAATTATCTAATTCTAGGAGTTCAGAGTAGAGAAAAATAAAAAGTAGCGTCTGGCTGAACATTGAGATGTCTTTCTCTTTTAACTGAAGCGTAGTTGATTTACAGTATTCTATTAGTTTCAGGTAGATGCCTTGGTAACTTTGTAAAAGAATGTTCTTCAGGTCTTCTTCCTTTACTACACGTGTGTGGGCAGTATCCTTTCCTGTCTTCCTACAGCATCTCTCTTGATGTTGTTACCCTTTTCTAGCCTTGCTTCCACTACCCTAGTTCCAGCCCTTTCCCTCATTAATGCAAACACTTTGTAAATAGTCACAGATCTTTGTGCAGCCTACACAAGGCTGGCCCCAGATTAATTTGCATGATGCCAGGCTGGACTGGATGATTTCTCTGCTTCAAAGCCCCCAGTGGCATGCTGTGGTTTCTTCAGTGAAGTTCAGAGCACTCAGGGGAACACTGGGGTCCCTCATGACTGGTCCCAAATTCTCTTTGTAGCACTGGCACAGCTCATGTTTACTGAATGCTTGTCATGTCAGTAGGCTTGGCAGGGCATGATTTTACTGAATCCTCACAATGAACCTTTTATTGCTGTTTTGTTGCTGTCTTCTCTGATTGAGGCATGAAGTGGTCGTGATACTCCTCCACGTCCACACAGGATACTGAGTGATGGAGTCAGGATTTGAACTTAGGCCATTGGACTCAAAGTTGCCTACACCATCCTGTGTTGTGAGAAAGAGAGGGGAAGTAACTGAAAGCTCTTCACATGATACCTCTTGACTTCTCTGAAACACACCATTTACTTTCATGAACACATCATGTGTATTTTTGTTCTTATTGTTGCCCTATTTTAAAATGTTCATTTCAACTGTCTCCGTGTTTTGAAGTCTTCCTGTTCCTTCAAAGTCCAGTCCAGAGGATTGGTTCCTTTGTGGGTCAAGATGTCTGTTTCCTCCCTCTTGTTGGAACTGAATTTTTCACCCTTGAAAGTTTCATTCACTGAATTTTTTCTTGTCTATATTTTTGTTTCACCTTCACTGGTATTCTTCCCTGGTGGCTCAGACTGCCTGCAGTGTAGGAGACCCAACCTGGGTAGGAAGATCCCCTGAAGAAGAGAATGGCTACTCACTTCAGTATTCTTGGCTGGAGAATTCCATGGACAGAGGAGCCTGGCGGGCTACAGTCCATAGGGTCACAAAGAGTCAAGATATGACTGAGCGACTAACACTTTCATCGTTTTTACTTTTCGGCTTTTACCCATAGTTGGCACTTAAGTGTTTACTGACATGAATTGCATTCAAGGCCTTGATGACTAGACTGAAGTATGAACTTGATCCCGCAGGTAATTTAGGTCCTTATAGGTTCTTTAATGTGGGAATTTTAGGATTAAGGAGTGTTATAGGAATGTGAGCACTGTGATGTTCTAGAGAATTATTTTAAGGAGGTGAAATCTAAGGGTAGAGATGGGCTAGTAGCCTGGCACAGCATTATGGTAAGAAGGGAGTTCATAGCATAAAGAGCAAAGACTTAATGAAGGAAGAACATAATGACCTCGTTTAAAATCTGCTCAGGAATTTCTCATCTCCATTGCTGATCTGGAGTTTTATTGCGCTCTCTTTCCCTTTCTTTCCTACTTCTCTTATGGGATTGCTTCTTTTTCCTTCTCCCCTGCCAATCCAGGCTACCAGGGCAATTCTCGGGGGAACCCAGAGCAAGAGAAAGCAGTATGGCTCCCAGAGTCCTCCAGCCTGCTCCGACTGCCTTGCGTATGTGCCTTTTCCCCGCAGAAGGGTGTTGCCCAGGTTTCTGTTTTGTTTTCTGTCGTGTCCAAGCCCTCTGCTCTCAAATCTCAACCAAATCATTATTTCAGGACCCTTGCTCCAGACTATTAAATCAGAACCCAGAAACAGGATGATACATACATGTGGAGGGAAGGAAGATTTTTACACTTCTGACGCCCAAGTCTACAATAGTGCCTCTTTTAAGAGTACCCAGGTTTTACCTTCTCACAGCTTCCTCCTATGCATCTTACTTGCTTGTCACCTTCACTGGACCCTAATCTCTCTAAGGGTGGGAAGCAAGTCTATTTTGCTCACTGTTAGTGCAGTGCCTGTACCTGTATTTGCTGAATGCTGACCGAGTTCTATTATAATAGTTTTAGAGCCATGTGTGTGAGAGTTAAATAGGAATTTCTTTTGTTCTGGAAACTGCCTAAGCAGCATATATTACCATATATAACAGTGTTTCCATGGGAAAAAGAAGAGAATTAATGAGCATCACCTATGTGCCCTGGCACCTTTTAAATGTTTCATTTAATCCCCTCAGTAACTTAGCAAAGTATGTGGTATTATCCTCACTTTTAGCAGTGAAATACTTGAGATTTGAGTTATGTAACATGCCCCAGGCTGGTTAGATTCTTAGGCCACAGTTGCAATTTCTTTGACCCTAATTTATTTTTTTTGAAATGTGACATGCTTAAATTGGAAAAGAACCTTATATCTGGTTAAAACACCAAATGTTGACTTATTTTAACATCGCCATGTGTTTAGAATTTAGAGCCAGTGTGGACTGAAATATCTTCTGGTTCATAAAGAGAAAATCATTCTTAAAATTATTTTGAAAGAAGGTAGATATTTATTAAAATTTAGCCCAAATGAATCTAATTCTGAGATGCAGACTTTGGAATCTACCCAGTAGGCAATAAGGAGCTACCAGAAATTTTAAAACAGAGTATGGTATAATAATTGGCATTTTCTATAACTAAAGTTCAGGCAGCTGTGGGGAAGTTGAGGGGAAGGAAAGGCTGGAGGCAGGAGAGCCAATTAGGAGGTTACCCACGGCAGTTTAGAGGGAAACTATGACCTGAGTTAAGATGAGCTTAAAGGAGGATGGAAGGATGGGATATTCAAGGTATATTTATGGCTTGTGGACTTGCTAACACTTTATTAAGTGCATGTGTGTGATGGATTGTGGGGGGCCCATTGTGTATAGGTAGCCTAGGGGACAGTTAGGGGGAGGAAGGAGGAAAAGGCCCAGAAAGAACCTGATGTTTCTAACTAGGGCATCTGGTTAAATAGTGATGTAATTAACCCATATGTGAAAAACAAGAGGTAGAAGAGCAGGTTTAGGGAGGAAGAGAATAAATATAATTTTGAATGTGTTGGACTTAGGTAGTAGTTGATGACAACGCATAAGGTTTACTCAGGAAAACATGTGATCAAGAAAGTGGGAGACTGACTAGGGAAGAGGAGCAGCAACAAAAGGAAACTAGAAAGAAGAGGAACACACTAATGAACCCCAGAGGTGGCCAGAGGGGAGGAGGAGAAGGGCAAGAGGAAGCAGAATAATGGGTGACTTGGAAGTTTGTTTCCTGTAAGCAAGAGGAGTTGGTAGTGTCTGATGGGATGAGGGCCGAAAATGGATTTGGTAGGTAAGAGATAAGCTTAGGAATGGGTTGAGTCAAGTGGTAGAGTTGGCAAGACCACCTGCTTCCTTGGAGTGGATCATGGAAAAGGGGAGAAGGTAGATATAGACTCATCTTCAGTGAAGGATGAGCTGTGCCATGGTTTGAGGGCTACTCACTATGGCTTCCCTTGTGGCTCAGCTGGTAAAGAATCTGCCTGCAATATGGGGGACCTGGGCTCAGTCTCTGGGTAGGGAAGATCCCCTGGAGAAGGGAAAGGCTACCCACTCCAATATTCTGGTCTGGAGAATTCTGTGGACTGTATAGTCCATGGGGTGGCAAAGAATCGGACACGACTGAGCGACTTTCACTTTCACTATCTTCTCATCCACTAAGACCCTGAAAAGAGACATGAAAGAACCATGTAGCCAACATCAAAGATTGTCTATTTCCTTTGTTATTTATGATTTTACAGCCTAAATCTACTTTTAGTGTATTTTGATTTTATCGACTTAAGTAGGCTCCCTTTAAGTGAATATGTTTATCTGATCAAAAAAGTTTGAGAATGCCCATCTGACTTGTTAGTATATGAGGTTGACCCTGGTATTCATTACTTTCCATCTGTGGTGATACTAGAATCCAGTCCAGGGATCGAATCCAGGTCTCCCGTGTTCAGGTGGATTCTGTACTAGCTGAGCCTTGAGGGAAGCCCAAGAATAGTGGAGTAGGTAGCCTATCCCTTCTCCAGCAGATCTTCCCAACCCAGGAATCGAACCAGGGTCTCCTGTATTGCAGGCGGATTCTTTACCAACTGAGCTATCAGGCAAGATCTCATAAAAATTGGTCTGCTCATGGCTATGCCAGATAATCATATTTTTATTTAAAAATCTCAGCTTGAAGTCTGTATTTCTGGGTTTCGCTGGTGGCTCCTGCCAGTGCAGGAGACATGGGTTCGATCTCTGGTCCAGGAAGATCCCACATGTCCCAGAGCAACCCGTACACCGCAACTGTTGAGCCTGTGCTCTAGAGCTTGCAAGCTGCAACTGCTGAGCCCACGTGACAAAACTGTTGAAACCCGGGAACCCTAAAGCCCATGTTCCACAATAAGAGAAGCTCACAACTGGAGAGTAACCCCTGCCCTCCACAACTAGAGAAAGGCCCACACAGCAATGAAGACCCAGCATAGGCAAAAATAAAAAAGAAATGAATAAAAAATTCTGGAGAACGTCAGATGACTAAGAGAGGTTGAGAAGGACCAGGAGAAATTAAAAAGTATATACTTCTGTTTAAATTGAGGAAAGTTATTTTTATTTTAGATGCTGATATGTTGGTAATTATACTCTATCTTTACCAAAATAGGCAACTGTCACCACTTGCCGTAGTTCTTTATCAGTCATCAAGACTCTAGATTTCCCCCAATAATATATATTCCTGACTCCATCCAGTTCAAAAGGAAATTCCCACAACATCATCTTCTGAAACTTGGACCCTTTGTAGAATCCTCACATGGCATATTTCTCATGAGAAAAACCAGGAGGCACAAATCCTAAGTGAAATTAGAGATGAATGGATTATGCTTGACTGTAATTATAGACGGATGTTAGTTGCTCAGTCGTGTCTGCCTTTTTGCAACCCCATGGACTGTAACCCTCCAGGCCCCTCTGTCCATGGGATTTTCCAGGCAAGAATATAGAGTGAGTAGCCATTCCTTTCTCCAGTGGATCTTCCTGACCCAAGGATCAAACCCAGGTCTCCTATATTACAGGCATATCCTTTACCATCTGAGACACCAGGGAAAGCCACCTTACCTACAAAAAGTCTCAAGGGTAATCTAATTCAAGAACCCAAGATTCCACACACATGCCACAGCAACTGTCATAGGAGGAAGCCATGCAAGAGGGGACTCTGGGGCCCTTTCCTTGAACCACGACCACCTACTTTAATCCTTACTGTATAGGTTTAGAGAGGAAGATGGGAAAATTGGGTTTTGAAAACGGAAAGCTTAAAAATTAATGCCATTGTGAGAGGAAAGTCTCTGTTAGACTCAGTGAAATGACTGAGGCTACCTGGCTGTTGACAGAAATAGACCTGTAATTGGTTCTCTCTCCTTTGTCTGTCTGCATCCCCAGGACCCAGATAACAGTCTGCCGGACTGTGGCCACAGTGAGGCTGACCTCCTCTGCTAACTGTTTCAGAGAGGTGGTCATCTGTACTTTTATTATGTTCAAGTAGAGATTTAGCTCCAGGGTAAGAGCAGTCCTTTAGAAGACAATTCTGGTCTAATACAATTGTGAGGCCCTTCCATCTATGGCTTAAGCTCATTCTCTTTTATCCTGTGTTTGGTGGAACAGGATACTGTTCACTTAACTCTTGCCCACAAAGTTTTCGTTATTGTAGTTTGGAACTATTTATTAAAACTCTGTCCTGTCTCTTATTCTTCATGATATAAAAAACCTCAGTTAGTATCTTGGGATTTCTAATCCATCGTTTGTCTCTATGGCCTTATATAGCAGTAGATTCTGCACTCCAATTGGCTTTAGGTCAGAGTATGGAGGAGTGGAGTGGGGTAAGAGTGGTGAAGATGACCACTTATTTTAATTGAGTCATCTCTAAGTGTGTGGTGGTTTTGGTTAGGGAGTAGAACTAACCAGTAATTTTTTCTATTCATAGCAGAGTTTTATTATATTCCAGAGACTGGTATCCATTACGCTGATCATTAATGAGTATTTTCACTACCTACATCTTGGTTCCCACATTTCAACTGCTTTATATGATGTCTGATGAAAAAAAAGTTTCTGTATTATTAGCTACACTGTTTTTTTCTTAAAATATTCTGTACCCACTCTTGAAGAGTCAGTAATTATTTCTTGAGACCTAGGACTATGCTTAATTCGTTTTTATTTCCTAAGTGTTTTAATCAGAATAGATGCATAATAAATGTACGTTGAACAAATGAGTAAGTGTATATTGTTATAGCACTTACTTCTCATGTGCATATAATACAGTAAATTCTTGATACTTTACTCAATGCCTCTCTTGTCTTCCTTCTAATTCATATGTAATATCACAGTTTTTCTTAGGATAGTCACTTGAATTTTAAACTTGTTTTAAAGGTATAAAAATTTGCGAATTGCCCACTGGTCCTAGATATGGGTTTAACTGCCGAATTGAAATTGAGAATTTATAGGCCTTTTCCTGGAAAATAAAGTGACTTTAAGAGGAATTTTTCTTTTTAAACAATTAAGTCTAAGTTCTTGATAACTGTGAATCAAAGAACCAGTAACACTGATCTGGAAAACAAACGCTCAAATTTATGTCTGCTTTTTACCCCAAACAAAAATATAAATTATGGAAGTTAATTAAATTTTCACATAGTATACTGTAAAACTGGAAACATTTCTTTTGGAAAATGGCTTAAAGTCCGTAATACTGAGAATTTGTTGCTGTGGACTGTAGTGGAGATGGGAATAAAGGTCTACCAGCTATCCAAGAGGCTCTTGTGCTTGTGGGCTGCTGTTACTTCAAGGAGGTTGTAGCCTGGGGCTCATGGTGTCTTGAGGGGGCCCTCTTGGCATCTTACTAGTGGTTCCTTGGGGTTGACCTAGTTTTGCATTTTGCAGCATAAGTAGCTATTACCACTACATCTTCATGCAGCAGTGGGAGAAGCAAAAATGTCTTGGCAGACTTAGAGATGCCCATTAGGGAATGGTACTACTCCTACAAAAGTGATTCTGGTCGCTGAATTTGTGTCTGCAAACCTCTCAAAATTATTCAGCTAAATATGTTAAATGCTGGAGGTAGTTTTTTAAAGTCTGGTGGAATTTTAAAAATAAGTGATTTAAATCTTTTTTGCGTTTTCGAAGATGGCATTTTGTTGCCATATATTTGAGATAGAATGGGTAAATTTTTAAAGAACAGCATGTTAATTTCATACATTTATATATTGCAATGTGATTGCCATTGTAGTGATAATTAACATCTCACACATTACATAATTATCTTTACTCTTTTTGGTTGGAAATTCTAGTCTCTTAGCAAGTTTGATTGTAATAAGATATTATTTATAGTCACAATACTGTGTATTAGATCTCTAGGGCTCATTTTACTGTTCATTACAAGTTTGTACCCTTAAACACCATCTGTTCTTTCCTCTCACCTGCATCCCCTTGCAACCACCACTTTACTCCCTGTTTTATGAGTTTGGCTTTGAGATTCGACATATAAGTGATATTATATGTACTTGTCTTCCTTTGTCTGACTTACCTCACTTTATTTCGCATAATCTCCTCAAGTTTCTTCCATATTGTTCCAGATGGCAGGATATCCTTTTCCTCATGGCTGAATAATATTCCATTGTGTGTATATATGTGTGTGTGTGTGTGTGTGTGTGTGTATGTGTATGTATATGTGTATATATGCCATATCTTCTCAGTCAGCTCCATTCCTGGGTAACAACAAATGGTCTATAACTTAGGCTTAAGCGTATGATGAGCAAAAGCCTAAGCTTTATCAGTCTAAATCAACTGATTTATAGTACTCATGCAAAGAACGATAGCCATAGATGTGAAGATTTCCCTTTTTTAGCAGAAAATAATAAACTGAAAAATATTTATATAAATGAAAGTTTTACCAAACCCAAGGGGGAGAAGCATGGTGTTTCTGGTTTATCATGAAATAATTCCGGTGTGCCCTGCACGCAGCCTCCCTTCTTTGGCAGATAGACTTTCCTCCGTGTGGGTGCCAGGGACACTTGATCCCACCGTTTCATGTTTGTTTTCAGGATCAGTTCAGTGATATGAGAATCAGCATAAACCAGACGCCTGGGAGCAGTCTTGACTTCGGGTTTACAGTAAAATGGGCTTTTTCCAGGATCTTCGTAGCATCAGTTGAAGCAGGTAAATCATAGATTTTGCTCTACTGTAGTTTTTTTCTTGTTTGTTGGCCTTTGCTATTCAACGTCCCCCTCCCACCCCCTCCCCCTGCCCAGAAATTTGCTTATTTGATAGAGGAGGAGAAAACATGTGAAAAATGCAGCAGTAAAGTGAAGAGATGTGTCTTCTTCCTGGAGACTAACGAAGTTATGAATTACATATTGTTTGATCTTGCCTAGTTAATTTTAGCTTTGAAGAGTCATAATTTTGTGAGTGTTACAGAATTCATTTATCAAAATTTTAGACTTAATATTTGGAAATACTAGCAAACTACTAAACTGAAGATTCAGAAAGAACTGTCCTTGTGTTTGTGGTGGATACATAGCTCCTATATATCACCAGTATTTTCTGAGCATCTAATGGATCTGTTGCCCATGGACCCCTGAGGATGCTTCAGGACTTTTACAAAAAGGATTGCCCCTCCTCCACCCAGGATTATTCCAAATTAGTCCCGGGAACTCTTAGCAAAATATTACAAGACCTGAAATTAAAATGAAAGCTATTGTATATACGAAGAGTTCCTCATTTGCATGTTTTAGCTATATAAAAATGCATACTCACTCTGGTTATTTCTTTGAGATTTCAAGGCTGATTTAATTAGATAATGATAGGTAGTAATTTTAAGCCATTTTAAGTGATCTTTTTATTTTTCTCTCCATTCCAGAGTGCATCTGGCTTTGGAAGCTCAGCTAAAGTATAATATATACTTTACGTTTTTAATTTAAACATAATTAAAATTTTTCTTCTTAGGTTAATAAAGCAATTTTATTGAACATTTCTTTATCATTTCTCCTTTAAATGCTAAGAAAGATACATACCACAGACTAAAAAAAATGCCTTTGATTGCCTTGTAATTTTGTAGCTACTCAAATATTTGATAACTTTAAGAAATTCTGTGACTCTTCTGCAACTGAAAAGATATGAGAAATGCTTAGAGGAAGTTAAGAAGTCATTATTTTCCTTAATTTAAATGAGCATGGCTAGTAGAAAATGTTTTTATTTTTCATTGGTGTTTTCATTTATTTTGCTTTATTTAGGTAGCCCAGCAGAATTTTCTCAGCTACAGGTAGATGATGAAATTATTGCTATCAACAACACCAGGTTTTCATATAAGGACACACAAGAGTGGGAGGAAACCATGGCTAAGGCCCAGGAAACTGGGAGCCTAGTTATGGATATCAGGCGCTATGGAAAGTCTGGTGAGTTAGTTATCCCACTGTGTTTGGCTTTGTAAACTGGGAGCTGGTCTTTGGCAAGTGGTTATAACAGCTTGCTTCAATAACATTTTTTCTCTCTCCATTTCACTTTTTTGTTTTTTGGCTGGAAGATGTTTGTGGTTATGTTGAAACGTCTTGAATGATATTTCTTTGGACGTTCTGTCTGAAAACTTTTCACTAGCAAATTTACTGAATTCTACATGATTTATTGATTGATTGATGTGCCGAACTGGCTTTGAATGCAGATAGCAACTGAAGGCTCTTGTAATTGTGTCTGCTTTGGGGAGTCATATGCTGATGTTGAATATTAAGAATTACACCATGGTTTCACTTCCTCTCCAGCATCCTTACTGTAACTGGTATAAGAAAGAACACAGTAGGTCAGTATCCCAGTTGTTGACTCTTAAGGAACTTTCCATGTACATTTCATCATTGTGTTTCTTAATTGTTGAGATTAGATGGGGAAGGGCATTAAGCTTTCCCAGACCTACCAACTTATGATATCAAAATATAATATCCAGTCCTGGTTTACAGAAAGATTCAGCAAATTTGCCAGTCTTTTCATTATTAACACACTCTAACCCTGTGGTTTTGAAAGGCTATCTGTTGGTAAAAGGCCTAAACTCTTCATTTCTTTCACACAATGTCTGATTTATTTGTCTTGTGATTGTGTGTGTTTTATGTGTACATTTCAGTAACTTTGTTCTCTCCACTTCTACGTTTGTGTGTACTCATTTCTTGATCTTCATGTGACAATCAGATTGGGGCAAAGACCAGACTTCCCTGCCATTTACACGGCATAAAACCCTCAATCTCACCAGTATGGCTACCAAAATTGTAGGTTCACCTGAAACAAAGTGGATTGATGCCACTTCTGGAATTTACAGCTCAGACAAAGCTTCAAATCTGTCAATAACAACCGATTTCTCGGAAAGCCTTCAGAGTTCTGTAAGTATTTTGAGAAGTGGTAGTATTGGGTAGAGCAAAGCAACTATAGGAAGTGTGTTGGAGGTGGGGGAGGAATTTACCTTCTTTGAACAATTTTGATGCTATTTTAAAAACATAGATAATTAATAAGGTAATTTATAGTAATGAGAGTAAAATATATCTTTGAAAATCATAAGGCATTACTCATGAATAATTATGAGTAATAGTGAGTTATATAATGAAAATAACTAAAGATCCCACAGTGATCCTTTGTAGGTGTTTCTTACCAACCGTTCATCATTATACCCATCTCTCAGATCTTTGTGAATATGAAGAAGTTAATTATGTAGAATTATACACTATAACTTTTCTATGCTTTCCTTAGTCTTTACTGGTAAAATAAGTATAGTAATTGTGTGCAATTTAAAAACCTCATGAAGGAGTTTTAGTTCTTGTGTGGGTGAATTTGATGGGTAGAATTACATATGTAGTTAAGAGATGCGCAGTTACATTAATTGATTAAAAGTAATTAGAATGTAAGCATTTTTCTAAGTATCAAAGTAATAATTAAATTTTCAAATAAATATGTTTACATTGACTCCCTAGATATAATTGTTGTTATCCCAAGATGTTTCCTTTTGTCTAATAAGGAGGTTCTGCAACCTTGTATAAGAAAGGTGTAGATGTTAGAGGGTTCTATATGACTGTTGCTTACTTACAAACATAAAGCAAATGGACAAATGGTTGTTTAGCCCATCATGTTTCTTGGAAAATTAATGACTGGTCGAACTTAAAGCCATTCATGCTTGCAATTAGTCATTAATTTTCCACAGCTCGTAAAAAACAATGGAAAAAATTACATTTCTATTATATGTAAAAGGCTATAAGGAATATATTAATATCCTTAAAAGCTCATCTTGTTTGAAAATATGTTTACTGATGAGAAATGGATTATTTAAGCCCAGTGTCCAGCTGGAGAGAATGTTAACTGCCATTTTTATCCTTTCTAGAATACTGAATCAAAAGAAATCAATGGAATTCGTGATGAAAGCAATACTTTTGAATCAAAAGGTAAACATACAATTATAGCTTACATTTAAAATATAGGAAAAGTCACTGCACTCAAGTTCTGCTATTATAAAAATTAATATCTGTGAGTGAAAGCAAAACTGATCCAGTGCAAGTTGAAACTCAAGGGTTAGCACACAGATCCAATTGCAGCCAGGTGGAAGGGCATTCAGTTCCAATGTTGAATAGTCCCTGAACTGCAAACAAAGCTTTTGCAGCTTCTGCAGGAGCTCTGAGCGCCTATGTGTCTAATCCAAATAAGAAAGACTGGTTTTCTGGAGGCCATCAGCCTTCTCGCTATGGTGTGCTAGCAAGGGGAATCTTAGTTAAATATGAAACAATGCGTGAGGTTTCCTTTCCCCCTTTGTTGTTGTCAAGGGGTCAAGCTTGGAAGCATCTAGTAATAGGGAAATGCCAGTGGCAATAACGATTGTTAGGAAAAAAAATACCCATTTGTGAAAAAGCAGACATATAGCATCTAGGGAAACTTTGTAGTATGGAGTTACCACTCCTTTCCTTCTCCTGTCCATCTACAAATAACTGAGCCACCACATTCTGTGTGCTGTGGCTTAGGCAGACAAAGTAGATT
The DNA here is from genome assembly GCA_024291935.2 of Okapia johnstoni. Taxonomy (NCBI): domain Eukaryota; kingdom Metazoa; phylum Chordata; class Mammalia; order Artiodactyla; family Giraffidae; genus Okapia; species Okapia johnstoni. The sequence goes on along the minus strand of CM044321.1, from coordinate 30,181,642 downwards.
AAGAAAGATCTGGTTCATATAGGCAGGGAGAAACCCAAAGAAGTTGAAGCTTCTCTTAGCATGAAACTAGACTGGCAGGCACAGGGCTGGGTTTTCTCAGTGGTTTGGTGATTTTGAGTCTGCATTTGTCAATTCATAATACCTGATGTCAAAGTCAAACCAAGTTTATAAATTTCCCTTACTTTATGATTATTTATCTTTGTGTTTAATTTATGATAGCTAGAAGTGACTCCATTTGCTTTTTCCCTTTTTAAACTTAATGGCTATAAGATCTTGGAAACTAGAGCAAAATAGTGTCTGTTGCTCAGTTGTTTCTGACTCTTTGCCACCCCATGGACCTAGCCCACCAGGCTTCTCTGTCCATAGAATTCTCCTGGCAAGAATACTGGAGTGGATTTCCATTCCCTTCTTCAGGAGATCTTCTTGACCCAGGGATCGAACCCAGCTATCCCGCTCTGCAGGCAGATTCTTTACCGTCTGAGCCACCAGGGAAGCCTAGTTAAGAAGACTGTTTTAATTGTAGCTTTTTAAAAAATTATTCTCTGGATATTTTTTATGTTCTTGTTCTCCCCTTTAGTTCCTTTTTTAAAACTTCTATTATGAAACTCTTAGTTACAAGCAGTTCTCCTTGTACTTGAGAATTTGAATTGATTAGCCTAAGCAAAAAATTTTAATTTCCATTTCCCTAAAGCTGTGTGGTCTGGCGTGGAAGATAGTACTTCAGCTTCTACGGAATTATGATGCTAGCTGCTAAAATTTATTAATCAAAATATTAGTTCCTATTACTAATTTGAATATAGTTATAGACTACTAAAACTATATGTGTCTTTGTGCATTGAAATAACCCCTATCTTCTATGGCTATCAGTTTTGTCACTTGAAAAATAATATTGCTACAGATTGGAAAAATGTATCAAGTATCATTTAGTTTTCCAGTGGTGAGAGATTAAAATGAATGACATGGTATTGATATACTTTTTTGTTTTTCTGTATTTTTCAACTAGCCTCTGAACCCATTTCTTTGAAAAACTTAAAAAGGCGATCACAGTTTTTTGAACAAGGTAAACTGCCAAGCTAACAATTCATGTACTTTCATGGAATTGTTCCCACTCTCCACTCTCTCCTGATAGTCTATGGTGCTCGGCACTGAGCCTCTTCAATTCAGCCATCATTATGACCAAGCAACATAACCCATTTCCATTCTTTCCCTAGGGTCATCAGGCTTTTCTTACAGTTCATGGGTCTACCTCTGTGGTAATGGGTCTTTGTGTGTCCTTTGTATACCTCTGAAGTTTTCGTTTTTTTTTTTTAATTAAAAAAAAATTGAGATGTTGTTTAAACACACACTTCTTGCCACTGGGTGACAGTGAGAAATGAGAAATTTCATGTATGCCTTACTGCTTCCTACAAATTGTGTACTGTTAGATTACACCAACATGCAGTTGGCCAACTCCTAAAATATCAAATTTTGGGTTATGGAAAATGCTCTGAATAAAGAGCAGAATCGCCGAGTGCTATTAGGATAATGACTTTGGAGTGTTACTAGGACTGCTATGTTGACTTTGAAGTAAATTGTTTAAAGTAAATTTTGGACACACCTGTCAGCGAGTGTGCTTTGAGATTCCCTGTGTTGGTGTAGTCGGGCAGCGCTGCTTCACAGGGTGCTTTGCATGTGGCTTTTCCTCCCCGGTCACGTTTGTCTCATGCTTTCTCTCATGGATGCAGTTTGAACTCCGTGTTTGGCAACCAAGAACTTAAAAGTAATATCCAACATTTGAGATGCAATGGCACAGTCAATAGGGAGTGTGCTGTTGGTGTCTAAAATGTTATTGTTTCTTACTTTTAAGATTATCCATAATATTTACAAACTTGCCTTATAACATGATACTTACTGGATCTGTGTATTTTGTGTTAATCTCGTCGTAGGCTCTTTTGATGAATTAAGATCTCTTTTCAACCATAAATAGAACTAGCTTGCCAGCTGTGCATGTGCAAGGGTCTATTTGTGTCAGTATCCTTGGTGGATTTGACATTTTTTGTTCAACTCCAATTTTTCTGTGGTACTTTAATTGAAACCATATGATACTCCTAGTTCAAAATGGCTAAAATAAAGCAATTCCTTTTCTTTCTCCATTGTAATTTTCACTCACTTTTCCTCAACAGACTATTTTAGGGAAGAATATTTTCCTAAATCTCAAAGCAGTTTTCTGAAAAATTGCATTGTGTAAGTGAATAATTTGACAGCTGAGGTTTCAGGAAAAATGAAAAAATATAGTACGAGAATGTATTTTATGAAATTTGCTTACATGTTTATAATCATTGTACTATATTCAGGCAAACACAGTTATGTAGGCCCCCTAAGAATAAAAAGAATGACCTTCTGCCCATAAGTTTACACGTGAAGTCTGAATCTTTGTGTTTCAAATAATAGGCAAGGAAAGGGAAATATTTCATGAACATGTTTGTTGGTGACTTATTTCAGAAAAGTAGCTCACTGGCAATAAGCCCTGAAAAATGTGACTTACACCTGTCACAGTGTAATTGAATAGCAACAAGTAAAAAAAATTGGGTTCTATAGATGTTGTAATATTTGAAATTCAGTTTTTTCTATTAGGCTATGAGAATATTATTCACCCTATTAATAAAAGAACCCTGAAACCCCTTAGAAATATACCTGTGTCTCTTCCCTAGCACCTCGAGCTGGGCTGTAACTTGGGCATTCACTGTTGATCTTTTTCACTGGCTTTGAATTCTGAAGATAAGTGACAAGCAGATGGAACTAAAGAGAGAAACTTACTGTTGTTTGAAAACAACTGATGTCACTTAGTATGCTGGCATAGAAACAGCTTAGTGATACAACTTTCTGAAGGGAATTATTTCATAGAAATGAAGACTTACATTGTTTTTTTTATCCTTTCCTTGCCCACATGCTGTAACATAGGAAGCTCCGATTCTGTGGTTCCTGATGTAAGTAGTCTTCATTTGGTTTTGGAATAAACTAGGAGGCTTGGGTGGGGCTGAACTAGTGCACAGTAGCATCACTTATTGTTACTTTAAGCTGCATGAGAGTTAATCCAGGAATGACCTTTCCAACATGAAGAGACCTTTTTTTTTTTTTTTTTTAATTTATTTATTTTAGTTGGGGGCTAATTACTTTACAATATTGCAGTAGTTTTTGCCATACATTGACATGAATCAGCCATGGGTTTACATGTGTTCCCCATCCTGAACCCTCCTCCCACCTCCCTCCCCATCCCATCCCTCTGGGTCATCCCAATGCCCCAGCCCTGAGCATTTGTGAAGAGACCTTTTTTTTTAATTGAAGTATAATTGACTTATAATATTGTGTGAATTTCCAGTGTACAGCAAAGTGATTCAGTTATATGTATATATGTTCTTTTTTATATTTTGTCCATTATGGTTTATTACAGGATATTGAATATTGTTCTCTGTGCTATACAGTGAGACCTTGTCGTTTATCCATTCTATATAAAACACTTTGCATCTTCTAATCCCAAACTCCCAATCCAGTGCTCACCCATTCCCCCGTCCCCCTCCCCATTGGCAGCCAGGAGTCTGTTGTCTATGTTTGTGAATCTCTTTCTATTTCTTAGGTGAGTTCCATTTGTGTTAAGAGACCTACTTTGAAATATAAAGCCCATTCTCCTTTGGTGCAGCATAGGCCAAGGCTGATCTGAATAATTCATGTATGCAAAAGTACTTCAGTAGATGACTTCATGAAGTAACCTATTCTTTTTGGTTTGCACCTCTTCTCTTATAACCTGGCAGCTTCCAGTCCCGACCATCAGTGCCCCAAGTCGCTGGGCCTGGGATCCAGAGGAGGAGCGGAAGCGGCAGGAGAGATGGCAGAAGGAACAAGACCGACTGCTGCAGGTAGAGCAGAGTAGAGTGGATCAGCAGGAGCTACATTTGCTCTAAGAGCTTTTCCTGCTCAGTGTCAACTGGTATTAAGAAACAACTTAAAAAATGAAAAGCCATTAACCACATAATTAACAGATCTTTGATACGTAGCATGTTTTGTATGAAATACTTTTCCATTGTGAAAATTTCTGGAGTCATCCTTTTTAAATTATTTATTAGCCCCTTTTAGCCACCTTCATGGATCACAGCCTTGTCATGCCCGAAGGGGCTCGCATAACTCAATGAAGCTATGAGCCATGCCGTGTAGGGCCACCCAAGGAGGATGGGTCACAGTGAAGAGTTCTGACAGAATCTGGTCCACTGGAGAAGAAAATGGCAACCAACTCCACCGTTCTTGCCTGGAGAACCCCATGGACAGTATGAAAAGGCAAAAAGATATGATGCCAGAAGATGAGCCCCCCAGGTCAGAAGGTGTTCAATATGCTACTGGGGAAGAGCTGAGGACAATTACTAATAGCTCTGGAAAGGATGACGTGGCTGGGCCAAAGTGGAAGCAGCGTTCAGTTGTGGATATGTCTGATGGTGAAAGTAAAGTCCAGTGCTGTAAAGAACAATATTGCATAGGAACCTGGAACTTTAGGTTCATGAGTCAAAGTAAGTTCGATGTGGTCAAGTAAAAGATGGCAAGAGTGAACTTTGACATCTTAAGAATTAGTGAACTAAAATGGATGGGAATGGGTGAAGTTAATTCAGATGAGCATTGTATCTATTACTGTGGGCAAGAATCCCTTAGAAGAAATGGAGTACCCCTCATAGTCAACAACAGAGTCTGAAATGCAATGCTTGGAGGCAGCCTCAAAAATGACAGAATGATCTTGGTTTGTCTCCAACACAAGCCATTCAACATTACAGTATTACAAGTCTGGTCCCCAACCATTGATGCCAAAGAAGCTGAAGTTGACCATTTCTATGAAGACCTATAAGACCTTTTACAACTAACACAAAAACCAGATGTCCTTTTCGTCATAGGGGGTTATAATGCAAAAGCAGGAAGTCTAGAGATACCTGGAGTAACAGGCAAGTTTGGAGTACAAAATGAAGCAGCGCAAAGGATTACAGAGTTTTGTCAAGAGAACATGCTGGTCATAGCAAACACCCTCTTCCAACAAACCAAGAGACGACTCTACACATGGACATCACCAGTTGGTTAATACTGAAATCAGATTGATTGTATTCTTTGCAGCCAAAGATGGAGAAGCTCTATACAGTCAGCAAAATCAAGACTGGGAGCTGAGTGTGGCTCACAGATCATGAGCTCTTTATTGCCAAATTCAGACTTAAATTGAAGAAAGTAGGGAAAACCACTGGGCCATTCAGATATGACCTAAATCAAATTCCTTAAGATGATACAGTGGAGGTGACAAATAGATTCAAGACATTAGATCTGATAGAGTGCCTGAAGAACTGTGAACAGAGGTTCGTAACATTGTGCAGGAGGCAGTGACCAAAACCATCTCAAAGAAAAAGAAATGTAAGAAGGCAAACAGACTGTCTGAGGAGACTTTACAAATAGCTGAGAAAAGAAGGGAAATGAAAGACAAGGGAGAAAAAGAAAGATATATCCAACTGAATGCAGAGTTCCAGAGAATAGCAGGGAGACATAAGAAGGCCTTCATAAGTGAACAATGCAGAGAAATAGAGGAAACAATAGAATGGGGAAGACTAGAGATCTTTTCAAGAAAATTGAAGATATCAAGGGAACATTTCATGCAAAGATGGGCACATTAAAGGACAGAAATGGTATGGACCTAAAGGAAGCAGAACGGAACTATACAAAAAAGATCTTAATGACCCAGATGACCATGATGGTGTGATTACTCACCTAGAGCCAGACATTCTAGAGTGTGAAGTTAGGTGGGCTTTAGGAAGCAGCACTACAAGCAAAGCTAGTGAAGGTGACAGAATTCCAGCTGAGCTATTTCAAATCCTGAAAGATGATGCTGTAAAAGAAACAAAGGTTCAAAATTGGGAAAGGGGTACAAAAAGGCTATATATTGTCACCCTCCTTATTTCACTTATATGTAGAGTATATCATGTGAAATGCTGGGCTGGATAAATCACAAGCTGGAATAAAGGTTGCCGGGAGAAATATCAATAACCTCAGATATGCAGATGACACCACCCTTATGGCAGAAAGTGAAGAAGAACTAAAGAGCCTCTTGATGAAAGTGAAAGAGGAAAGTGAAAAAGCTGGCTTGAAACTCAGCGTTTAAAAATCTAAGATCATGGCATCCAGTTCCATCACTTCATGGCAAATAGAAGGGGAAAAAGTGGAAGCAGTGACTTCCCTAGAAGGGGTCTTCCCTTATAGCTCAGTCAGTAAAGAATCTGCCTGTAATGCAGGAGGCCCAGGTTCAATTTCTGGATCAGGAAGATCCCCTGGAGAAGGAAATGGCAACCCACTCCAGTATTCTTTCCAGAAGAATCACATGGACAGAAGAACCTGGCAGGTTACAATACAGTCCATGGTGTTGCAAGAGACAGATGGACACAACTTAGCAACTAAACCACCACCACCACCAGAGACAGATTTTTTTTTCTTGGGCTCCAAAATCACTGTGGATGGTAACTGCAGCCATGAAATTAAAAGATGCTTGCTCCTTGGAAGGAAGGCTATGACAAACCTAGGCAGCATATTAAAAACCAGAGACATCACTGCTGACAAAGGTCTGTATAGTCAAAGATATGTTTTTTCCAGTAGCCATGTACGGATATGAAAGTTGGAACATAAAGAAGGCTGAGCGCCGAAGAATTGATGCTTTCGAACTGTGGTGCTGCAGAAGACTTGAGAAACTTGTACGGCAAGGAGATCAAACCAGATAATCCTAAAGGAAATCAACCCTGAGTATTCATTGGAAGGACTGAAGCTGAAGCTCCTATACTTTGGCCATCTAATGCAAAGAGCTGACTCACTGGAAAAGACCCTGATGCTGGGAAAGACTGCAGGCAAAAAGTGAAGTGGGTGGCAGAGGATGAGATGGTTAGATAATGTTACCAACTCAATGAACGTGAACTTCAGCAAACTCCGGCAGATAATGGAGGACAGAGGAACATGGAGACCCCTGTCTGTGTGGTTGCAAAGAGTCAAACATGACTTAGCAACTGAACAACAACAAATGTTTTCAGATAACGTAGCGTCATCATTTTGTGGCTTTTCTTATTCATGAGAGGTCTATAGATTTGTAAGGATCTACCCACATACACTGTATGCTTGGTCTATTGCAGAGTAATTCAGTGCCCCTTCCAGTTAGCTGGGGACTTCCATGAATTACAACCATGGGAAAGAGTGGATATGGGTTCAGTTCTGCATGTCTACTCTTCCCTATCTGCATTTTAGCTCAATATGAGCTGTTTTCTACTTTAGTGATGCAAATCTGGTTGGTTAAATCAATGTCCCTGTCTTTAAATATGGAGGTAGAGGGTAGAACTGGCCAAAATCCAAATAAGGGATTGTTTAATATCATTAGCATATTAATTAATTAATATGCCATCTCATCTTATAGGAAAAATATCAACGAGAACAGGAAAAACTGAGGGAAGAGTGGCAGAGGGCTAAGCAGGAGGCTGAGAGAGAGAATTCCAAATACTTGAATGAGGTAGTATTGGATCATGTCATCTTCTTTCTTCCCTACCTTGTTGCTGAAAGTGGCTGTAAAATGGAACTACCCCGTTTCACATGGCTTTGGTCACACATTCACTTATGTCTCTCTCTCAATGTACCAGGCTGTGGTTTGTCACAATTTTGCTTTGATGTTTCAACCTTTCTCCTAGTTGCTCTGTTGTGTCACTAAGCAATCCTATCAGTAGGCTTTAAGTGCGTCTTCCTCTTCTGTGTTACAACTCCACTCCCTACATGTGATTTTGTCTGTGATAAAACTTTTTTTTTTTTATTTTTTTAGAAGATTTTTAATTAGAGCATATTATTGTCTTGGTTTCTTCCATACAACAATGTGAATGAGCTATAAAACTATATATATTATTTCAAGTGGAATTCTGGGCCAACTACAATAAGTATCATTTAAAACTGAATATAGACATGTCTTTGTGGAATGATAGAAATGCACAGATTTAGATGGATTTCTCTTCTCCCTGGTCATGTAGGAACTGATGGTCCTGAACTCAAACAGCATTTCTCTGACGGCCCGGGAGCCTGCCCTGGCCACCAGGGGTGAGGAGTCCAAGTCTCCTGACAAGGAAGGAACCCGGGCAGGGGAAGAGATGAGGCACCAACAGCAGGAGGAAGATGCGAATGAGGACCAAAGGAAGAAGCTGCAGGAGCAACTCACTCTTGAGAGAGAGAGGAAGTTGAAGGAGCAGCAGTATCGGGAAGAGCAGCAACAGAAGCGGCGTGAAGCGGAAGAGCAGAAGCAGCAGGCAGAGAAAGGGAGGGAAACTTCCATCAAAATATACCAGTACAGAAGGTCTGTCTCCACGGCCAGAGGGCACGTGTGGTTTTTCAGTTGTCTTGGCTTAGTTGAATGGATACAACCATATCCATTCCCTGCTTTAGAGGCACCTACTTGGTCCTCTTGCTCCCTATCGTCAATCCTCTACACAGGGGAACCAAGGCAGAGGGAACCCTTTCCATTGTCAGTCTGAGCTTGTCACCTGACTCCCTGCTCTGAGTCCCCTTGTTGCTCCCTGTCATATTACATCACCCAAAGTCCTTTCCAACCCCCAGGCAGCTAGGGTGAGCTGCGTCTTGGCTTTCTGGTCTACCCAGCTTCCTACCGCACTTCACCTCACTTGGTCGCTTCCAGTCACAGTGGCCTCATTTTCCTTCCATAAAAATGTCCAATTTATTCTGCCCTGAGACTTTCACATTTTCTAGTCCCTGTATCTGGAGGAGGCTTCCCTTACATGCTTGTGTGGCTCAGTCATTTTCTTTAAGTCTCTGCTTCTATGTCACCTTGTCAGACTGTGCAGAATACCTCACCTGAAATACATGCCTCTTCCCTCACCCCTTCTCTCCAGTCTGCACTTGCCTGCTTTACATTATGCATTTATTTACTCGTCTGTTAACCTGCCCATCCCACTAAAATGTATTAAGAGGCCAATAAGTTTATTTTGTTTACCAGCCCAGTCCTGGAATAGTACTGAAACATAGCAGGCAATCAGTTTATGTTTGCAAGATGAATGAATTGCAAATGTCTATTGATGGTAGTGGGTCTCTGTTTTCTGTAGAGATGGATTAAAATACTTCTGTTTGTTTAGTTTTCAGCTCAGAGACCATTCTCATGAAAGAGGCTATAATAACATTATTTTGATATTCATTTCTTAAACTCTGAGAAGGCATTAAATTCTAACATTTTGACCATAAACTCCTTTTCCATCTTTTAGGCCTATTGATTCCTATGATATACCAAAGAGAGAGGAAGAATCTTCAGGTTTGCTTCCTAGTGACAGGTGTGTAGAACTTTAATTGTAATTTGGTGGGAGTAATTGGCTTCAGATGAATATCTGAAGGCTTGGATAAGTGTTTTGTAGGACTAAGTTAACACTTGCTCTTTTATGGGATACAAAGATATCCTGCTGATTGATCTTTGTATCAATTGGCTTTTGGTGTGTAACCAACTACCCCTAAACTTAGTGACGTGATTATGATTTTGTGGGTCAGCATTTTAGACTAGATTCAGTCGCTGGTTCTTTTAGTTGCCTGGATTCCTAGTGTGTCTACCACCAGTTTACTAAGCAGTTCTGCTTTGGGAGTTGACTGGCTGTCAGCTGGGGCAGTGCGAGCAACTGGGCCATGTGTCTTTCAACATCCAGCAAGCCAGTGCAGTCTCTTCCACATGTGGTTAGACAGAGAAAGAGAATTAAACAGAGGAAGTATGCAAGGCAGTTTGTAGTCTAAGATCTGGCCTGGCACACCATTGCTCTGCCACATTTTGTTACCTTAAGTCACAAGCCTACAGCTTTATTTTAAAGAAGTTCAAAGCAATAGTGTGAGTTTACTGAACGTTCCACTCAGACATCTGAAATGAACCTTGTAGATTTTTTCTTAGTTTGATGAGAACTACTGGTCAGTTTCACGGAATGAAGATCTAGTGATGGATGACCTTATTTACAGTCATTGTTTCTGGATAACTTTAGATCATTAAAATGTGTATCTTTCTTTTTTTAAGATATGATTTATTTATGTATTTAAATAAGCTTCATGTATGTAGCTCATTACCTTGAGAAAATAATTAGATTGCTGAGAAAGGAAACTTAAGGAATCCCAGAAAATATGAAATATTCTAGGCAGTTGTGATAAAGCATGCCCTAGTGGCATTAAGAGGTATAGCTAGACATCATGCATTAAAAGCATTTTCTTCTATGTTAATACAAATGAAGCCATTCATGAATGTTGCTAACAGTTATGATACATTTTGTGTTGCATGTAATTATATGCTGTATTAATATGATAAACGTGCATATATATATGATAATGAAAGGGAGAATGAGATGAGCATGTATTAGTATATAGATCCAAGTTTACCATCATACAGTCAGGCCATTTCAGAAGTTGCCTATGCCAGTGTGCTCCAGCACCTCTTTGGAATGCTAGATTGGCATTTGGTGAGTTACTGTGTCAGAGTAGGACCCTAAGGCCCCTAAGTTGACTTCTTAACCCTTGGGAGCATGGAGGAAGCATTGACAGTCTGATGTTAGGCTGTCTGATAACAGATGCTTCATATAGCCTGGTAAGATTGATATCTGGTAGAGAAGAGGGTCAGAGTATTCAAGTCGTTCCAAAAAGTCATAGGATTTCACTGTCATCAAACTGAGAGGATTGTCACATGCTTCTGTCTGTTTCTAGCATCATGCTCTTTTCTCTTTAGAGATGTCACCATTTTCTGCTAGTTTGTACAACATGAAAAACTCCTTGGTATGAAAATAAATATGGCTCTCAACAGACATGGAAAATAAATCAACTGCTTTAAAAATAATCTTTTTGGTGTTCTTACTTCATAAATATGAAAAGACTGTTCTTCATGAGATATATGTAATGTGTTCTATGTTTTAGGAATAAATCCAGATCTACTACTGAATTGGACGATTTCCCCACAAATAAAAATGGTAAATCTGAATTTTTTTCAAAATTCTTCAGCATGATTGCTTAGCTATGCTATCACACCCTATGATTACTCTTTTTTAAGGTCAATCAGATATTTCAGGTTCATTAAGATTACATATTTGAAATACTATGGATTTTTAGCCTTTACATATCAGAGCAGAAATATCTTGTGCTTATTTTGGCTTTACTTTATAATGGAGGGAGTACTGCGAGATTAAAATGATTATAGATAGCTTAGAAATTATGTGAAAAATTTGCAAAGTGATGCTAATACCTTTTGATATAGTGGCTTTTATTTTGCCACCAAAGAATTGGGACAGTAGTTTTCTGTAGAGGACCAGGGAAATTGTATATAAACCTGAAACTGGACATGTAAATGATAAGATGGCCAAAAATTCAAAATGATGATTTCACTAACTTGGCAAAAGCAATTTGGAACCTGATACTTTTAGTATAAAGTGGATTTCTAGGACCATAGATAACTGAGGTTATGTAACTAAGGGAAGAAAACTAATCAAAAATACCATTTTAAGCAGAGTTTGCATACTAGGCATTGAGTTAGGAAGGTGTTGGTCAGTCATGTAAATGACTGAAGATCCAGCTGAAGATTGAGGTGAACTTGGTGGACATGCCCACTTAAGTGGAAGACTACTCCCCAGGTCCAGTTTGTCACTGCCATGTGGAAAGATACAAACTTGTGATTGCCAACTCTTTCTACTGAAAAACAGAAGTAAAATAAAGTCTGAATTTTTATTTTAAGGAAGTTTGACCAGGAATTTAAAAAATTGTATAGCCCTGTGTGAGGCAAACAATATCCACAGGCCCCAGTGGTCTGATGGCTGCTAGTTTACAACCTCGAGTTAAAGCTTGTAGAATCTAGTAGGTTTCATGATCACCCCCTTTCCCTTAACACAGGGAACCTTTCATTACCTGGTCCTAGTTTAACTCTTTGTCCTATTTTGTTGTTTTCCCCCTAGGGTCCCTTAACTATAACCAAACTATTCTCTCATTTTCCAACTTATCAGATGCTTTCTGATCTGGTTCCTCTGGTCTTACCTGTTTGGATTTCCAGTTTCTTCTCCCCAACTGTACCCCGAGGTCACCATTAAAATAAAAGTTTAAGTACTTCCATCTGCCATGAAACATTTTTAACACACAGTGATCATATTCTCATTTGAAAGTAAACACATGACCTGTTAGTGATAACAAGTGTGACTCTCGGAAATAGTCTTCTTAATATTTGTGACTTGTGTTGTTGATCTGGCTATTTTTGTACACATGTTTTCTCCCCTGAATAGCACACAGTAGACGTTATCAAATATTTTGTTGGAAAACTTGGTTATTCCAGTAAGGCATCTTTAAAATAGAAAACATTTTATTCTAAATCTGACCAAATTGATAAGATGTGTGTATGTACCAATGTAAACATAGATGTGTATAAGAAATTTTTGGTGGCCTTGCTCATTGTTTCCTGGAAGATAAACTGTGTCAGAGTGAATTTTGAAAGAAAGACAACAACCATGAATCTGGAGAGCAAATGAAAAATCCTAGGTTGAAATTTCCTAATCCAAGTTAAAATGGGGAGATGCCCTCAAAGTTATGTATGTTTTACTCAAAACAGGAATTCATCAGCAAATCTAAGGAGACAAAACCTTTAGGATAAAACCTGACTTAATTGTCATTCATAAATTCAACATCCAAACTACCACTCTGTCAGTTCTCTTAAAAGAGATACAAGTCTGATAACATTCCTTAGCTATCATTTGGATTACTTGGCTATTTTTCAGTTTCACAAAAGCCATTTCAGTGATTGAGTATGCTGTCATTCCTATAGTCTGGTCATGACTTATTTTGTGACTGAACACCATGAAGACTTGCTGGAAAGAAAAGAAAGTGAAAGTTGCTTGGTCGTGTCCAACTCTTTGCGACTCCATGGACATGGAGTTCTCCAGGCCAGAATAATGGAGTGGGTAGCCGTTCCTTTCTCCAAGAGATCTTCTCAACCTAGGGACTGAACTCAGGTCTCCCACATTGCAGGCAGATTCTTTACCATCTGAGCCACCAGGGAAGCCCCTTGTCAGCTGGAGGTATATGCCTGTATGTCTTGGCTCTCTCCCCAGGGGGAGTGTACATTTTTTGAAAGAATAGAAAGCCCTGTTCCCTTGCAGAGTTATCACAGCAAGTATTCAATGAGCAGGTGCTTGACTGATTTTAATTAGGAAGGAAGGAAATAATGAAAGAGAAACTTTCTGGATGAGCAGTTTGTCATTTAATACTGCTGAAATCAAGGCCAGTTGTCACCTTTTTAGGTGGCTCCTTAGTTTTCCCGAGTGTCCCCCTGGTATGCCTCTGGGACTGGAATTGGAATTTCCAGGGACAGGAGAGACTGTTGCTTTATCTTCTGAGGCAGCAGTCTCATTGAGAATTGATAATGTGAGCCTGTGTGCCCACTGTCACTTTCTTGTTTTGGCTCCACTGTATTTGGAGATTTATCTACTCTCCCTGTTTTTAATGCACTAATCCTGCGGCTTTCGATATTTTTAATTCAGGAAGCAATAGATATGCAGACCGAAGTGGGAACAGTAGCTCATCACAGAAGAGCTCGAAGAAGGAATCGGCACCATCAGGAGCGGAGTTGGAGAGACAGCAAATCCTCCAAGAAATGAGGAAGAGAACCTCCCTTTATGACGACAATAGCTGGATCCGACAGCGCAGTTCCAGTGTCAACAAAGAGCCTATTTGTCTGCCTGGGATTATGAGAAGGTGTGAGGCATCTTTGGAATGATTTCCCTTAGTGTACTGAGGTGCAGATCTTTAATTTCTAGGCGTGCTGGCTACTTTGGATGAAAGAGATGTCATCGTTTCTTCTCTTACGTAAGATTTTGTGAGAGAAAGAGCAGCAGAACCAATGTCATTGGACACTTGTTACGAGCACTGATTAGTGGCAGACACATGGCAGGCACTTTGTCTACATCATCTCACTTCATCTGGGAAGACTGTCTTGAGGCAGGAATAGTAATTCTGCTTTGCCACAAAGAAGCTATGGCTTGAGTAAGGAATGGATGCGGACAAAACCACGTGGCTAGTAGGTTGCAAGGCTGGATGTGGAATTCTGATGTGTGATTCAGGCATTTAAATAACTGATGTGCTTAGTGCTTCCTTGAATGATGAATTTAAAAAAAAAAATGAAGCCTCTGTTTATAATAAGATAATTAGATTGGAATTATAAAAATGGTGTTCACAAAGTGTGGAAACCTGGTATTTGCAACTTTAAGGAAAATATGTAGATAGAAATTAATTGCAGATGAGAGGATGAACTAAGCAGAGGTATCTGGGGTAAATGAATACTGAAGCTACTTTTGTTTAGTATTTCCACCGCTGATAAACTGATGAATCCTTCCTGTGTTTCAGAGGTGAATCTCTAGATAACCTGGATTCCCCAAGAACCAATTCCTGGCGACAGTCCCCGTGGCTCAGCCAGCCGTCAGGAGTCTATGCCTCTTCCTCCGTCCAAGACTTCAGTCGCCCCCCACCTCAGCTGCTGTCCACATCAAACCGTGCCTACATGCGGAACCCCTCCTCCAGTGTCCCCCCTCCCTCAGCTGGTTCTGTGAAGACCACCACCCCATCCCCCATACCGCGAAGCCGTTCCCCCGTGGCTCCGCAGCCAGGCTCCCAGCCACGCAACAGGTGAGGCCCTGAGGGTTTTCCTTTTTCTTTCTTTAGCCTCAAGGAGTAGTTTTCATTAAAAATTTCCCCAGATCTTGTCCAAGCTTTCCAATGAAAAAGAAAAACAAGGCTTTTTGAATGTGTCAAATTTAGTGTTCCTTTCCCAGATCAATTCAGAAGGCTTCCTTAATGTCTTTCCGTGGCAACCCAAGGGTATTTATGGATGTCTTATGAAGTCATGGAGGCCTTTAAAATGTTATGACTCTGCCACTGTCTCATTTACTTGGGCCTGTGGTCAGTGTCTCAAATGCAGACAGACCTAAACAGTTCCCAGCTGTGGAATCATAAAAACATACAGTAGCTCGTGAATGCATGGAAAAGTGATGAGTAAAAGCAGTACTGTAAAATGTTGGACTGTTTTAATGAGACTGTAATATACACTCATTTTATAGGTACTGAGTGTAAAGGACATTGTATAACCCAGCCCCATCATCTGTGGAACTTTGAGCAAGCTGGCTTTAAAAATTCTCAAGTTATTTATTGCATTTGGGACTTTTTTGATTTCCAAAACCATTGCTTGTCTCTTATCTAGCTGGTCAGCATCTTGCTGAGATCACATCAACTGAATTCTGCAGGTCATATGCTGCGGGAACTGTGAACGTTAGAGTGGTGGGTCTTGTGTTTTGATACGGACTACAGCTCAGACATCAACATGTGTTGGGGTTTTAGGTCTGTGTAGCTTCTCCACAGATCCCTGAGGCTTCATGAAACCACATCTAGCAGTGTTTCTGCTGGGACCTGAAGGGAGTTCTCCCAGCCTGTAATGCTGATGAAATACTGAAAAGTAGAAACACAATGATTAATATTGAGATTTTTTTAAAGCTATCAACTAAAAGGTTTCATTCAGAGAAGATATTTTTATTCCAGCTAAAATGTGTCTCAGGGAGTTTGAATTGAGGGAAGGAGCGATGAGGATTCATGGTAAATTTGGAGGGAAGAATAGAATCAGGGAAGGCAGAGGAGAGAGAGAGTACTTACTTAAGTACTCAGTAAGTAAGTGTTTACTTACTGAGAATCCTGCCCTTGGAAAGCAGAAAGGAGACATGGCTGTGGGCTTCTCTGCCCTGAAAAGGTCTCTCTCTAGGGCACAAGGTGCTCTAACATGGGACATTCAACAGCAGTGCCCTTTGCAGTGACACTGAAGTGCTGTGCCCATCCTGCGGGATGCAAAGATAAGAAGTAGCCTTCACCTTCCCGCCTGGGAGAGGAGATAAGACTTGTAAACAAAGCAGAGTAGAGACTCGCCGTGCCCATCCATGCTAGCTGTAGTAGTTCTCATGTCATTCTTCACAGAGGCAGTCCAGTAAGCCAGAGGCATTAAGGAAAGCACTAAGGAAATGCTTCTGTTTAACTAGATTATTGGGTGAATGAGAAGGAGGTTGACAAAATAAGGATGAGATAATGGGTTTAATAGACTTGCAGTGCCTCTTGGAAGTAGCTGGGGATGCTCTTTTAGTGGCAAAAAGCAAAGAACATGATAAGGGATGTGCTTTGGTGTCTTTACCTGGCAAGAAGATGTTGGCTGGATTAGAAGGGCATGAGAACTTTGCCGAGTACAGGCGTGGCCTAAGGGTTACAGCAGGATGGACCGATGACACAGAAATCGTTCATTTCTGTAACTAGGTGTCAAGGGTACCAGAGCCATTGTGGAGATCCTTCAAGGTACAGAATAATCAAGGCATAATTGGTTGGCTGGTGAAAGTTTTCCTCCCATGGATATATAAAGACTTTCATAAAGGATGGTTCGTGTTAATACCAGAATGTGATTTTTAGGTGAGAGGTTTGAAATGGATGAAAGCCTCCCTTCCATTCTCGTCCTGCGTCTAGGTCGGTCAGTGGGAAGCGTGTGTGCTCCTACTGTCATAACATTCTGGGCAAAGGAGCCGCCATGATCATCGAGTCCCTGGGTCTTTGTTATCATTTGCATTGTTTTAAGGTGAGACTAAGCCAAACAGCCTGCAGGCCTGCAACGCTTTGCTTGGAGAGCGCATGGCTTCTTTGAGCGCTGGGTGTAGACTCGCCACTAACAAGCTAGGTGCTGCCTCTGTCGGTCTGCACTGCACTTGGAATCACAAATGGCCTCCTCCTGCTGCTGCCTTCTCAAACCTTGACCCTGGAGGCACCATGCGCTTCCTATCTCCAATCTAAGATTCTATAAGTAAAGTTTACAGTGTGTAAATGCTTCCTCTAACATGCTGCCATGGTTACTTAACAGCATGGGGATGTAAATTATGTGTCCAAAAACCTAGCTTTGAATAGGGAGCGTGTGAAAGAAATGACATTGTAAATATTTTTACAGTTGCAGCTAAGGGGTTCTTACACATAAGAAAGAAGTAAAGCTATATAACTGCTTTATTTTGCAGTCTCTGGCTTTAGAGACACAGCTATTTGATTCTTGAACTTGTGTTGGGCCAGAGAGAGAACTTCTGTTTGTTGGTCCTGGCGTCCTACAGAGCTCAGCTTGTTTAAGCTTGTCTGACTCTGGCTGGGGATGTTCCCAGGCATAACAGAATGAGTCAAAATTATTAGTGTTTGAGCATGTGGAGCCAAAATACCCAGCCTCGAAGGGAAAGCACCGTGTGTGGACACTCATGGGGATGCCCAGGTGGCCCACCCCAGGGCAGAGAGCCAGAAACCTAGTCTTCTTGCCCTTGGCCAGTTCCTTCCCGTGGTGCTTTACCCTGTCCATCCCCCGGGAGAAAGGAAGCGTTAGCTTCTTTAAGCCAATCAACAAATCATTTCTACTCTTTTGGTATAGTTAGAATGAAATTTGGCTCTTAAAATTGGCTTTATGAACTCTTTAATGTCTCATCCGGCAGGCTTCATTTTAACCTAATTATCTTTTGGCCTTTTTTTTTTTTTTTTTTTTTCCCTTTGCTGAAATGTCTCTAAGAGCTTAGAAACTGCATTTTATTTTGCTCTTTTTTTTTCCCCCCTGGGAGTGTCCCAAGGGTTCTTGAGCTAAGTGTGGGCGTTCCTGTTGGTTTTGTTTGTCTCCCAGTGTGTGGCCTGCGAGCGTGACCTCGGAGGCTCTTCCTCAGGAGCCGAAGTCAGAATCCGAAACAACCAACTGTACTGCAACGACTGCTATCTCAGACTCAAATGTAAGAGAGCAAATCCGGGAGAAAATTTCTTGTCTTTTACAGAGAGCACGGGTTCCCATGTACTTCCCTGAACCTACGACCAGCTCCCCTTCCAGCTCTCTGCCCTAGAGCTCCAGGCTTTAGGAATCTCACTATGTCCCCCTCAAAGAGGGTCCGGTGAAGGGGTCAGTGGGTCAGTTCTCAGGTTCCAGCTCCACGGG
The DNA here is from genome assembly GCA_024291935.2 of Okapia johnstoni. Classification (NCBI taxonomy): domain Eukaryota; kingdom Metazoa; phylum Chordata; class Mammalia; order Artiodactyla; family Giraffidae; genus Okapia; species Okapia johnstoni. Next base: position 30,163,608 of record CM044321.1, on the reverse strand, counting down.
GTTGGGTGTGGGACCAAGGACCTGGAGACGGATGTGAACTGGGGAGTCAGGACAATGTTCAGTGCAGTTCAGTCTGCTCCGAGTCTGGAGAAACTTCCAGTGACTCAAGAATACAAATCAAGTCAGTTAAAATGAATCTTCTGTACAGCCTCTCATCTGTTGCTTGGCTAAGGATTGGCCCCTCATAGTTTTAGCTGATTTCTATTATTTACCTTTGTGGGTCTGATTATGTCATTTGGAATATGACCAACTGAAAGACTGTGGTTTAAAAGGATACTAAAGGTTAGTCGGTGTATGTTTGTTACTATATGATCATATCCTATCAACATATACAATGGTTTAAAAAGAGAACATTAATTCTGATTGCATAGTCTTTCAGTGTCATTTTTGAAAAAACTGGGTTTTTAAAAAACTTCACATGCTATTTTGTGTTGAAGCATGTTTTTGTCTGTAAGTGTGCTATAAAATATAGGATAGCGCAATTGGATCACCTGTTGTTTATAGCTACATAAAGACAACCATTCCTCCTTTTTATATTTTGAGCCTTGATGCTGGTAACATGTGTTTCTTCCTTATTGTGAAAGGGTGTTGGTTACAAGTGGTATCAGCAAAACCATATGCTTTTGAGCTCTGAGGTATTTATATGGCCTTTCTGTGAAGAGTGCTTTGGAAATGGCGTCAGCCCAGTCAACTCTCTCTTATCTGTCGGCGTGTTTTGAGCCTTCTTTTGCCATTGGTCCAGGCCATTCCTGGATCCCAGCACTGAGGCTGGAGACTGTCAAGGCTGGGCATGAAATGGGGGGAGTGTGTGTATGTGTGTGAGCTTTTCTCTCTTTAGTTCAAATTCCAAAGCCAAATATAATTGATTTTTGGAATCAACATGGAAAAAGTGCCCATGCCTTTTCTCTCCTCCAGGACAAATAACAGAGAGTTGAGTGTCACTTGTTTCTGTATCAGCAGTTAATTTTTACTCCCATTTTTGCAAAGAAAAGACTTGTGAACCCAGACTCTGTGGGTTTGCCTAGCTTTATCCTAAGTGAGTAACAGAGTTATTCTTTCTACCTCATGGGGTCATTCTCTGAGCCGTTCCTACTGTGGATCCCAGTGGCGATATTCGAGTGTTTCTCACTCTAAGTGCTTTTCTTTCTTCTCTCCTTGCCTGATCAGCTGGACGGCCGACCGCCATGTGATGTCAGCCTCCACCCGAAAGCCCTGTTGCAGATAGAAGAAGAGGTGGTTGCCGCTGATCTAGATCTATAAATACATGTTGTAACAGCCTTTCGTTCTGTTTTTTTAAAAAGAATAACACTTTTTCTGACCTCTTTAGATTACATCAGAGCATTATAGTCTTGGTAGAACCTGTATTTTTGTTGTTTATTTATAAGACAGTAATGATGTGTGGCAAAAAGTGGAGTATTTCCTTTTTGAATTCAGCATCATGAAAGCACAAGGGAAAAACAAGAACTTCAAATTTTTTTTTTTGAGGCTGATAATGATCTGATTGACTTTCTAGCGGTGTTTTGAAGAGGGTTATTTTATTGTTTTTTTTTTTAAAGCTCTGAAACATTATTTGAAATAGTTAATATAAATATATAATTGCATTTGCTCTGTTTATTATAAAGTATACTAAATTAATGCAGAGCCATATGGAAAATTTCACTAAAATCTACTCCCAAATTTGCTTTGCATATCCTTCTTTTCATTTATGTAATATTATGGTTATTTTTTTTTTTTTTAGCTTATGTAACAGTTTATTTGCTTGATGAGGGGAGCTCTATTTTCTTCACCAGACATTGTTGCTAAGCAGTTCTCAGTAGAAAGCTGCTTCTTTTCATTCATGAAAATTATCATGGTTTGGATGCCAGAAGTTTTCTTCAGAAACTAGTGAGCCTTTCTGTACAACTGCATTTGTAAATAAACTTGCTTGATGCATTTAAGGAGTGTTTCCTTTTCTTCTGTGTGTATCTGTGTTTGTCTGCCTTCCAAGACTTTTAATTATGTTTCAGTGTGTGGCTTTTCTGATACTAAGTTTTATTTTTAGCATCTTTGCTGCTGCTGCTGCTAAGTCGCTTCAGTCATGTCCGACTCTGTGCGACTCCATAGACGGCAGCCCACCAGGCTCCCCTGTCCCTGGGATTCTCCAGGCGAGAATACTGGAGTGGGTTGCCATTTCCTTCTCCAATGCAGGCATGCATGCTTAGTTGCTTCAGTCGTGTCCGACTCTGTGCGACCCTATGGACAGCAGCCCTCCAGGCTCCTCTGTCCACAGGATTTTCCAGGCAAGAATACTGGAGTGGGTTGCCATTTCCTTCTCCCTTTAGCATCTTTACCGAGGTATAAATTGATACAGAATAAAATGCACTAATGTAAACTGTACAATGACAAGTTTGACATGTGTATACCTGTGAAACTATAACTGTAATTGTGATATTGTTTTTCCTGAAAAGTTTTAACAAGAAACTTTGTTTTTGATGGAAAGGTGCTTTTGAATGCAATATGTTTTTTTATGATAAGAGATGAAGTGAATGATGAATTGTTGAACGATTTGCAATGAATCTTTACCTATTCTTTTGCTCCTTTGGTAATAAGAGGAGATTATCATTTTTGAACATATATAGGCCAAAAAATATATATAGTCTAATGTTTTAGAAATGTGGCATGAGAGGGCAAGAATATTGAACTTTAGTATGTTTCAAGCAAAAGTATAAACTTACTTGAATCCTTCATAGTAATGAAACTGGAGTTGACAATTCTAGGATATGAGAACTGTACTGAAATATGTTAGAAACACCTCTTGGAGGGGAAAGGTATGTACCCAAAGAATTCTAGAGCCTGATAGAAATGACCAGGGCTGTGAGAGAAATCCAGTGTGTAAGAATCCATGAGACATTGGCACTAAGGGTGTTGAAGCAGCTTTGCAGCAGAGTTGATATTTGAACTTCATTTTTAAGAGTAGATATAACCTTAGCAGATAGAGCATGATGAAGGAACAAAATACCATTTCTCAGTTGGGGTCAAACTCCCAGAGAGTCTCCCTTACTTTGTATTCCAATTGAAACCATACACACTTTGACCTATTTTGCCAGAAGAATGAGGAGATCCTTGGATATACTATGTGGGATCATGTCTCCATGGAGTGGTAACAATCTGACATAGGGTGATGAGACTGCAAAAAGGAATAAATCAGTAGATGAGAGATTGTGACTCAAAAACATGACAGGATCTAAAGAGAAGCAAAATAGTAACTGTGGGACCCGAAGCCTGGGCAGTGTAGAGACTGATATTGTAGAGAGAGGAGATGTGTTCTGTTTTGGGCATACTGAAGTGTTGACATACAAGGAAAAGAAGGAGGTGAAGGTAGTTTTCAATAGGAGTTTGGGTTTAAATAGAAAGAAATGACATCTGTTAAAGTTTGTTCATCTGCATGCTCAAATTGACTTAAATATAAGTCCATTTCTTCACCTGAGAGAAAGTCAAGAAGGTCATTTTATCCAGAAGTCTAATAATATTATCAAGACCCACCATCATTCATTCAGGCTGTTTGGCCACACAATGCTGGCTAATCCTCAGGCTACTCACTGCCATCGTTGCAAGATGGCGGACAGGCTCTATGCTTCTTTGTTCATGTTCACGGGAAGAGACGCTGATCCCTCATTGCTGTTAAGTGTATAGGGCAGCTTTTCCAGAAGCCATTAACAAAACTGCTTTCTTCTCATAGGCCAGGTTCAGGTTGTTTGCCCATTTTTAAACCAGGGGACCCCCTTAAAGTGAAAATCAATTTCCCTATCATGGTATTGCTAACTAATGGGAGTTTGGCGGAGTAATGTTGGGGGTCAAGCAACATTAACCATAGTTAGTCTTTGTAAATTCTCTTAAAAATTGAGTGCGACCTTGTCTTTCAAAATTAAAAGTTTGTCAATCAGTGAGTTTCTTAACACTATCAGAGAGAATAGGGGAGGGGATGAGACTATTTCCTTGGATGATACCCACCAAGAATCATGTGAGGGAGTTCTCATATGAGGAAATTTAATCTCTTCAAACAAATATAAAATATCAGTTCATGGTGGTGATGAGGCAAAAAATTGGTAACCTGGATAATTTGTGAGTACTTCTGAATACTTTGTGAATACAAAGTGTGAAAAACAGACCCATACTTCTTCCAATTTCTTATATAAAAATTCATGAAAGGGAATAGTGGGTTAAATGCTCATCTTCTTATGATTGAATTTTAAAGTTTAAGATTGTGGATTTTATATACTGTAATCCCATGATATATTGTTTAATACATATAATTGACCCAGTCAGTCTCTTGGTGATTCTATATAAAGCTTTTTAATACGTACACTGTAAAGATCCTCAAAGCTCATCCTGGAGAGTATTTTCCAATACTAATTTTATATCACAGTCCTATGAAAGATTATCAAAACTCCTTGCTATTAAAATTAGACTGGAATAAAAGGAATTATTTAAAATTCCATAGGAGAGACCTATTAAAGTCAGGCAAAGGGTGCAGCAGTGCTAATTTCTAAGTTACACTCAGGTTTTAATTTACATATTTTTGTATGCTGTTTGAGTTACTTAAAAGTTTTTTTTGATAGCTAAAGTGCTTTATTAGATCTATGATTAATTCAGTGTCACAGACCTACATGGGAGGCACTTATCTGCCTGCTGCCATTTCAGGCTAAATAGAAAATGTCTCTTACATGTGTCAGTAGCTCACTTGCCCTTTTAGCCTGTCCTGTGGCAGTAGGAAAATGTCCATCAAAGATGGCCAAGAGAACTCCTGGGTCAAACTTGCAAGTCCTGTGTGTTCTTAAATCCATTTCTACCTTCAAATTAGACTAGCTTCCTGGGATCTGTTAGTTGTAAAATGCTAGGTTTGTGTCAGTTTCAAGTTTGGATGTATCATGAGGTACAGGATGTCCATGTTGCCTTCATTCTGGATACTTTTAAGTTCTGGTGTTATAGCTCACAGCTGAAGAGGAGGCCAATAAAAGTGCAGAGAGAAGCCAGGAAATAGCCTTGCCCATGCCCAAGTTCACCTTAACAGGCTTTTATCCAGTATTCACTAGGTGCCAGATTTATCAGGGACATAGTAGGTACCAAGTGTGGTATTTTCATACTATTAAATAACTATGAAATCTCTTATGAAAATTAAAATTTTTATAGTTTAAATTATTTATGATTTTATAGTTCATAAAGTGGCTTCTCTAGTGGCTCAGTTAGTAAAGAATCCACCTGCAATGCAGGAGACCCAGGTTCAATCTCTGGGAAGGTCCTCTGGAGAACAAAATGACAACCTACTCCAGTATTCGTGCCTGGAAAATCCCATGGACAGAGGAGCCTGGTGGGCTACAGTCCATGGGGAGTCCAAATTAACATCTACTTAGAGTCCCATTCCACCTAAAGGCACGAAAACTCAATGCTTCTCTCTAGCTTTTTCAGATTTTGTTGTTGTTGTTGAGTTGCTAAGTTGTATCACTGAAGTCAAGAAGAAACAAGAATGAAAAATAATATGGGGTTAGGAATTTGCTACATAATACAGGTGTCTTCATTGTATCTCAGTTTATAGTATTTGCAAAATTCTGTTTCAATGATGAAATATGAAAAACTATGAGCCATTCATTAAAAATATTTTAGAAGACTGATACTCAACAGAAAATTACTTCTTTATTAAAATTAATGATTTATGGTAAAACTCAGTACATTTACCCATTGATTGAATAGCTATTTTGGAATAAAGATTGCAGAATGTAGTTCCAAAGTCTCATATTATCAATATTACTCTACTATTTTTACTGCATCATTTATTGCAAATTTTAGTCTCAAATTGTAGTCAGAAGTTAGCAAATGTGGTTCATTTTATAAAAACAGGATCTTTTTTTCCAGCTGTATTGAGGCATAATTGACAAAATTGCCGAATATTTAAAGAACACAATGGAATGATTTGCTACACACATTGTGAAAGGATTTCCCCCCTTGGAGTCAATTAACACCTCCATCACCAAACATATGTATCCGTTTTCTTTTTTTTTCTTGGTGAGAACACTTAAGTTCTGTTCTCTTAGCAGATTTCAACTATAAAATACAGTGTTATCAATTATAGTCACCATGATCTACATTAGGTATGTTAGAGGAACCACTGACTGAAACCGCCTGCCCTGGCCAGGCAGGATAGTAACCTCTCGCCTGAGTTATCTTACAACAGGAGGTCCTGGTAAGCAACGTGGAACTAACAGGCTACCACCAACCGGAAGTATTCAGGAAAGGTCAAAAGGAGAGAGGAGACACCAGTCCATGTGTCTTACCAGCCTCCCAGAATCATCCTCTCTGGCATCCATCTTGGCTGACCGATGCTCTTGCCACCAGGAAAGACTCTAATAAAACCTGAGACTGTGAGCCACGTGGCAGAGTAGTTCTCCTGGGTTCCCTTACCCTACTTCTTTCTTCCCTGGAGCCCCTTCCCAATTAAGTCTCTTGGTTTGTGAGCACGTGTATCTCCTCGGACAATTCATTTCCAAGTGTTAGACAAGAGCCCACTCTCAGGCCCTGGAAGGGGTATCCCTTCTTGCAACAGCTCCTCAGACCTTATTCTCTTAAAACCAAAAGTTTATACTTTTGAAACAGTTCAGTTTAGTTGCTCAGTTGTGTCCAACTCTTTGCAACCCCATGGACCGCAGCACTCCAGGCTTTTCTGTCCATCACAAACTCCCAGATCTTACTCAAACTCAATGTCCATCAAGTCTGTGATGCCATCCAACCATCTCATCCTCAGTCGTCCCCTTCTCCTCCTGCCTTCAGTCTTTCCCAGCATCAGGGTCTTTTCCAATGAGTCAGTTCTTCTCATCAAAGTATTGGAGTTTCAGCTTCAGCATCAGTTCAGTCCTTCCAATGAATATTCAGGACTGATTTCCTTTAGGATTGACTGGTTTGATCTCCTTGCAGTCCAAGGGACTCTCAAGAGTCTTCTCCAACACCACCCTCTCCCTATTTCCTTCACCCAGAGCCTCTGTGCAACCACTTTTCAACTCTCTGAAAGCAAGATCTTTACTAAAGTAAACAATATTTTGTAATGAGAGAATGACCATGAAATATTTTTTTTGCTACACTTGATGGCAAAAATGTTTGATGGCTTTGTTTTCATTACTTTGGCAGTAATTGAAGATATTCTGCATTTTTTCCTTTGCAAAAAAAAGTTCCAAATTTGTTGACCTTTTCCCTAAGTGACTGCCTGTATTTTTTCTAGTAGATATTTAAAATACAAAAGCAAGCTTAATAATCTTGTATAGTACACGTGATAATTTAAAAGCAAATATGTAACTCCTTTTGAAAGAAACATATGCCATGAGAGAATATTTTGAAAAGAAATGTTTAAAAAGTTTCCATTGTTACATGGCTTTGTTGCAAAATCTGAATATCACGTATACAACAATTCTCATTAGAAACTAAAAGGTTTAACAATATTTTCAAATGATATACTTCAAGCAGAATTTGAACCAATTTGTTTAAATATACACAAAAGGCAGAGTCAGTGAGTGACAGTAGTGGGATGGGAATTAGCTCATCTTTAACATATTTCTTCCTAAATGGGAGATGGCATTGAGCAATGAGTAGTTGCTTAGTAAATTGCTAAGTGTGACTTTGTAATCCAGCCAAGGACACACCCCTTTCACCTGCCTATTTGTGCCAGCCATCAAACCAAGCATACCCATACAATAGTCCACAACCAAATCTTCCAATCTTTTTTATCACCAACTGAAATATTTTGTAAAAAGAGAATATTCGTATTGTGTTCACAAAATATCTAGGAAAATAAACATTTTGAGAGAGGAAAGGCTTTTGTTAAATACTAATAAGCAAATAGTTTAAATACTGTTTTTATAGTTACCTTTTTTACCTTCTGTTTTTAGCACATTTTAATGTACAAATCCTATTGCAGTGCTCATAAAGGATTTATACATATTAATATTGGGAGCAATGTGCTTTGCTTTTAATTTTTTTTTTCCTAAACTGAGGTGGTGTTTTGTTTACTTTAAAAGGTCTTTACAATTATGGCAACTAAAACCAAAAAAGTAAAGTGAATTGATGATCGAGTTTCAGACCAGAACTTGAGCTTAGATCTTGTTCTGTTTGGGATTTTCCCATCTTAAATCTTTTTAATGTATTTTTTAAATTAGGTGAAAGGAATTGCACTGAAACACACTCACATTTGTTGGAGAATTGGAGCATTAGCATCAGGACTTACTCTATTGTTTGGTTATAATACACCTGGGGTAGAACTTGAACTTTCAGACACAAATCTCCATGTGTAAAGCCTTTAGTGACCAAATAAAGTGCTAGGTCTTATCCTGAATTTTGCATTTTTCCATTAATAGCTGTATTTGTCCCCCAACTCCTTGATTGATGGATCCACATTTTCTAAATATTTTGTATCACCTTCATGGCAATTAGCATTTAGGATGAGGACAGGATGATGTGATGCTTAGGACAACAGGGCTCAGCAGCAGGGTCTGTGGCTCCCTGCTCACTAGACTTAACTTCCCCTCTCCGTGCCTCACTTAAGTGCAAAACAAATATAATAAGGGAATTGCTAATAGCCTATATTTCAGGATCTTCTTTTGACCAAGAACAGCCTCAAGTCGATTCATGTGAAGCTCTTAGGACAGTGGTTGGCAAAAAAAGAAACAAAGTGCATGTTAACTACTCAGCTGAAGGGCAAACACTGAGTGTTAGAAGAAAGAATACATCATCTATCTACTAAAAACTTTATTTCAGCTTTTGAGTTGATACAGGTTGGCACAGTTTTAAAAAATCAACAATAAATAATAGAGCAGCTATGTTCCTAATTCCCCGTTTCTTTGCAAGGATTTACTCGCAGTGTTCCTTTTATGTATTTCTAACACGAGGTGGCAGTGTTGGCACAAGGAGGGAAAAACAATTTTTTCTCCTCCCTTTCCCCATCCTGTTCGATAACTTTCTGGTTAGTTTTTGAATCACCGATCTGTCCCGTATTTTTAGTCTGGGCACAGCCCAGCACTGAGTCCTACAGGAGAGCGGCTGAAGGATTCACAGGAAATTTAAATGCTCGTTGCTTTATAAGGAGCAAATCCCGGCTGATGCAACGTGGAGAAGCGAGGTCCTTATTTCTCTATACGGTGGTTACACCCGATTTTAGGGCTTTTTTTTTTTTTTTTTCCTGCGTGGGAATAGACCTAGGAATGCTTCAGCCTACTGAGCAGCGGCCTGGAGGCTGGCCCAGAGCAGGTTGCCAGCTTGGAGAGGCTGCCCTGTTTTAAGAATTTCCAGGTTTCCTCAGCTAATGAGCCATCTACACTCTGCGTGGGTGGGTGTTGCTGCAGCCATAACGGACTTTGTGGGAGAGGCAAGGGATTGCCAGGACATCCGGGCCTTAATTTTAAAAACGACCAGTTTTTTAAATACTTTTTTTTTTTTCACTGTTTTAAGATTTTTCACCTGGAGCGTCTCTGAGAAGGGTGAAGGTTGACTATCCCATGTGAAAATGAAAGCATGCAACAGACACAACTGGCCAAAAGCATGGGGCTCCCAGAAGGATGAGGAGGACTCCTATTCCTTTGGATTGGGTTTCCCCCCGTGTTAATGGAACCCAAAGCGTTCCCATCAGGCAGATGCAGTCTTCATTGAATTTGGGCATATAGCTCATTCTTTTTGTCTACACACACACACACACAGATTTTTATTCATTCAACTAACAAGTATGTCTTGAGTGCCCACTAAAAGGTTGGCAGTGTTGACTGAAAAACAATATACAAACTAAAAGTTGAGAATTATGTTTTATTTGGTGGGCAAAATTGAGGACTTAACCCTGGAAGGCAGCCTCTCAGATAGTTTTGAGGGATTTCTCTGAAGAGGTAAGGGAGGAGGCAGGTTATATAGAAATTTGTGACAAAGACCAGGTAGTTAGAAGACTGTGAATTCCCTGGTTGCCTAGTGCTTAGGGTTCTGAGCTTTATCGTGGCCTGGGTTCAACCCTTGGTCAGGGAACTGAGATCTGCAATATGCCCCGAAAAACAAAAACATTAGTTAAAGGAAAGCCAGACATCTCAAGTTAAGGAATTTAGCACTTTTCTCTGTACGGGAAGGTGCAAGAGTCTGGGCTCATTGAGACCGTTCCTTTGATATGCACCTGATCTATATAGGGCCCATGTCCTGCTTTTCTCCCTCTTGAATCCCCTGAAGGTACACAACTCGGGGTGACTACAGTGGCTGATGGCTTGATAACTGAAACATCCTTTGTTTACTGATATGGCAGGCAACACTTTTCGTTCACAGCACTGGTATCAACAAGGCCGATAAAGCAGTGAATGAAACACATAAGTCATCCCTCTATGGTACTTATGTTGTAGTACACAAATATGGCAGGTGGTAAGTGCTGTGAAAGGGCTAGAGAGAGGTGGGAAGTGAAGGGATTCTATTTTAGAGAGCGTGGCCAGGGAAGGAGTCCTGAATGTGATGATGTCTGAGGAGACACCTGAATTACCCTCACTTGTTCCTGTCTCCCCTGTGGAACCCTATACCAAAGTCACAGGTGTGGAGCCCTGTACTAAGGTCACAGGATAAAAAATCTCTGAAACTGACCAAGCCCTATAGCAACTGTTGCCATGAGCCTAAACCGGCCAGTTCCCTGGCTATTCTGAAAAATACCCACCCTACTATCTACCCTATAGCATCCTAATACCACCATTCCAGTAGGATTTTTCTCTGTTTTGAGGCTATAAAAATTGGCTGCAAGCCGGTAAAAGCGTTTGGCTCTCCCTTGAGCCGGCCCGCGGTTCTAACTGTGTCTCCCGTTTATAAACTTTATTTTCCTCTCATTCTGTCTCATGTCTGGAAATTCTTTTCCAACCCACGCAGGGACCATGACATCCCCCAAATTCACCTGTTAAATCCTAAAGCCCAATGTGATGATGTCTGGAGATGGGGCCTTTAGGAGGTAATTAGGTCATGAGAGTGGAGCCCCTGTGAGTGAGATTAGTGCCCTTATAGAGACTCCATATATCTCTTGCCTTCTGTACCATGTGAGGACCAGGAAGTGTGTCCTCACCAGACACCAAATCCACTGGTGCCTTGATCTTGGAACCCTTGCTTCCAGAACTATGAGCAATACATTTCTGTTGTTTAGGAGCCACCAGCCTATGTTATTCTGTTACAGCAGCTTGAGCAGTGAGACATGAATGAAGTGAGGGAGTGAAATGGACAACTTCCTAGGATAAGACTATTTCAGAGGGAAGGACATATAAATGCACTGAGGAAATTGGGTCAGAAGGCATTAAGGACATTGGGGACAGATGCAGATTGATAAGATCTTATGAAAATTAGTCACGCTCTCACCGACTTAATGGACATGAATTTGAACAAACTCCAGGAGATAGTGAAGGACAGGAAAGCCTGGCATGCTGCGGTCAATGGGGTTGCAAAGAATTGGACATGACTAATCAATTCAATAACAACAAGAGAGAATACAAAATTACATACAAAATTGAATATGTAAATAAAAATCCTAAGAAACTGAAATTATAAAAGCTGGTAAATTATGCAAGCATCAAAGTCCAATAAAGACATTATATTCATGAACTGCCCCACACATCTATGACATAATTATTTTTTCCTATAGTTTTGGCTACATACCCTTCGATCACTTCTTCATATGACAAGGATGGTGTAATACATTTTTATGGAGATAATAGATAATTTAGTCTTTCCTTTAACATGGTTGAGCAAAATCTTGTTGGCAGTTTATAAATTTCTTTCAGCTTCACATTTTTTTTTGGTTATGCCAGGTAAATTTTGAAGATTCTAAAACCTGAAAAATCCCCGAAATTTCTTTGAAATATGAGCTGTAAGATTTGGAAGAATTTTCCACAGAGAAAATTCTGGTTTTGTTCATTTCTAGCCTTGTTTTTTTCCTACTACTGTATATTCTAAAACAGGGGCTGTGGAACCACAATCATATGTCATTTGACTTTTGCCCTCTTATCATCACATCCTGACCTGATAGGGTAAGTCAGCATGGAGGGGTGGGCATTTCCTGGAAGCCCTTCCTGAACAAGGACAACTACAACACACGGAAGTAACCACAAGCCACAGGGGTGCACCTCACACAAATTACAAGTCCTTGAGTCTACCTCCCCTTAGACCCCAAAATGCCATGACTATGCCACTGCCTTCTGACCAGAAGGGAGATGTATCAGAGGGAAAATAGGACTAGAAAGAGACAGAGGTCTTAACTGATTGTGGTTAAACTATTTTTCTTCTGCAAGCTTTATAAATCTTATGACTATGTTGACACATTACTGTACAAGTAAGGGTCACAAAGAGTCAGACACGCCTGAGCATATGCACTGGGGTCCTGAGACTTAAGCTTCGAAAACCCCATGGAAAACCCAGCTCTTCTAGAATTGAAAGATATTTCTTCCCTCCCCTTAGGTCCTTGAAAAGAAAGTAGGTCCAGCAGTGTGGGATTTGTTTGGGAGAATAACTTAATATAACCACGTTCCAAAACATACCCGATTGGCCATGGCAGACAGATATTCCGTCTTGTGCAGTTGTATGTCATCAACAGGGATGACACGAGGCCATGGGGTGAACACGGCCGTTTTGGGGATGGTGACTCTAATGGATGTATGGTGGAAGGTTAAGGGGAGTGGAATTAGGTAAGTTCAGTGAGGTTACTAGGCATTTGAATTTCAAAGTATTTTTAAAAATACATAAATCCCATTTATAAAGTATGTGGATCGTATGTGAATTTTTAGGCTAAAACAAGCTTTCAGAAGAACTCCCTTGCCGTGGCCTGCTATAGGGACAGCATCACAGCCTTTGCACAGTTAGGGCTTCCTCCATAGGAAATTGAGGTAAGTCTATTCTATCTAAAGGTTCTATCCTGTAGTAGGCGAGAGCTTATGATCCCTTGTCTGGGTTTTCCAGGTGGGTCGGTGGTAAAGAATCCTCCTGCCAACACAGGAGACACAGGAGACTCCGTTTCAACCTCTGGGTCAGGAAGATTCCCTGGAGGAGGAAACGGCAACCCACTCCAGTATTCTTGCCTGGAAAATCCCATTGACAAAGGAGCCTCTTGGGCTACAGTCCATGGGGTCACAAAGAATCGGACATGACTTATTGACTGAGCTCACATGATCCCTTGTCTACCAGTGTGGACCCTCCTAATAACACTGGAGGTGCTGGTTTGCAGCTTTGATTATTCACACGATCTATTTGTATGCATAAGCAATGAAGCTCAGAGGTTAAGTGTGCAGATTTGTGGTGCCAAAAGTCAGGCAGTGGTTACGAGCATTGGCTGAATTAATTTTGGGCATTGGCCATTACTTGGCACAAAGCCGTGCGGTGCATGTCAGCTGCTGACTGATTTCTCTGGGAGATTCCTGATCAGGCTCTTCCCTTAGCCTCATCAGTTCTCCCTGATTGGAACAGTCATCAGCATTTATGGTGGCACTTCTGCACATGTTAGAAGGCCTAACTAATCAGGATGGGACCTGCCACCAGGCCTCATGAGGGCTGTGGTCTAGCCTGGTCATATTTTCAAAAAATCTTATAGCAGAAACTTTCTGCTCAAAATAAAATCTTGTAAAATGCAGCTGTGCAGGTTGAACCAGAGACGGGGTTGCCTAGAAGCCCAGCTGAAAGTGAAAGTTACTCAGTCATGTCCAACTCTGAGACCCCATGGGCTGTAGCCTGCCAGGCTCCTCTGTCCATGGGATTCTCCAGGCAAGAATACTGGAGTGGGTTTCCATTTCCTCCTCCAGGGGATCTTCCTGACCCAGGGGTTGAACCCAGATCTCCTGCATTGCAGGTGGATTCTTTACCATCTGAGCCACCAGTGAAGACCAGCTATTTGCCCTCTATTACTATCCTTCTCTTTTAGAGCCCTGGGAACCCTCCAAAATCTTATTGTTTCATAGAACACAGTTCGCAGACCCTAAAGGTCCACAAATTTCAAAGAAAAGGCAGATATTTTTTATAAATGCTGCCATAACTCCTTATCATGTTACTGTGGCCAGGCTTACAGAAATCCATAGTCGTAATCTCATGTGTCAACCAAGTTTCTAGCCAAACTATGGAGCAGACTGACTTTTGAGTTCCTTCTCTGGTTCCTGCTCTTTGAATTTTATGGCACGAGAGGGACAATGACAGGAAGAAAATTGAGGGTTAGCTGTTTTCATTTTAGATTCAACTAACATTTATTGAACATCTAGACATCATGACATGAACTCTCATTATTAACCTGTAAAGTGAGTATCTTTTCAGATGAATAAAGTGAGCTCAGAGAGGTTAAGTGCCTTGCTCACCTCAGAACCATAATGATTTAGAAACATTTCTTAAAATGAGGTAGATGTTATCTCCACCTTCTAGTGTGATGTGAAAATGATAACAATATGCATTTATGGGAAGCTCTATTATGTGCAAAATATTAATACTTCGTTCCACCTTTGAAAATTTTGGCATGTGGCACTCATGCCAACTTTTGGTCTCAAACTAGACTTAGATTAGTTTAAGATTGAAACCATACAACTCAGATTGGGACTTGACCCACTGGCCAGGACTCGGACCCAGCGCAGAAGGAATTCAGTGAGAGGCAAAGTGATAGTTAAGAAGTAGATTTATTGAGAGAGATGTACAGTCCATAAGCAGAATGCAGTCCGAATCAAAAGGTAAGAGAGCGGCTTCAAAATGGGGCGGTTAGTTTTTATCGGCTGGCTAATTTCAAGAGCTAATGAATGGGAGGATTATTCCAACTATTTTGGAAAGGGATGGGGCTGGGACTTGGACAACTGCCTAGTTTGGGGCCTTTTATGGATGGCCTCTGAGCTGTCGTGTCATTTAGCATACGCTAATATGTTCCAATGAGCACATAATGATACTCAAAGTCTCCTGGAAGTTGAATCTTCTGCCATCGTGGACCTAGCTGATTCTAACCAGTTCATGTCGTGTCCTCAACCACTATGTTACTTTTTAAAGGTTGTGTCCTCCTGTTTCAAGATGCAAGATGACACAGTCTGGATTTCAACCAGTACATCTGGTTATGAGCCTTCTCTATCTCAGCCCACTATCACCCAAGTGAGAGGGCTTTCATCTCTTCTATCCTGCCTTGACCAGTTTACTCATAGAAAGTGTTTTTGGTGATTCCTAAATCAGGATTTTCTTAATATGGATTGACTTGGTTCCTTCTACCTCTGGGAGTTTGAGTCCCATTGAAGTACCCTAGACTTATAATTTTTTTTCCAACTACCATTGTGATGGAGTCTATGGAAGGTTAGCCAGGGGGCCAAGGGCCTGGCCACTTAAATCCCTTCACTGTTGTTCAGTTGCTCAGCCCTGTCTGACTCTTCATGACCCCATGGACTGCAGCACTCCAAGCTTCCCCATCCATCACAAACTCCTGGAGCTTGTTCAAACTCATGTCTGTTATTCAGTGATGCCATCCAACCATCTCATTTTCTGTCATCCTCTTCTCCTCCTGCCTTCAATCTTTACCAGCATCAGGGTCTTTTCCAATGAGTCAGCTTTTTGCATCAAGAGGCCAAGAATAGGAGCTTCAGCTTCAGCATCAGTGCTTACAGTGAATATTCAGGGTTGATTTCCTTTAAGATTGTCTGGGTTGTCTCCTTGCTGTCCAAGGGATTCTCAAGAGTCTTTCCTAACTCCATAGTTCTAAAGCATAAATTCTTCAGTGCTCAGCATTCTTTACGGTCCAACTCTCACATCCATACATGACTACTGGAAAACCCGTAGTTTTGACTTTATGGACCTTTGTTGACAAAGTAATATCTCAGCTTTTTAATATGCTGTCTAGGTTGGTCATAGCTTTTCTTTCAAGGAGCAAATGTCTTTTAATTTAATGGCTGCAGTCACCCTCTACAGTGATTTTGGAGCCCCCCAAAATAAAGTCTGTCACTGTTTCCACTGTTTCCCCATCTACTTGCCAGGAAGAGATGGGGCCAGGTGCCATGATCTTAGTTTTCTGAATGTTGAGTTTTAAGCCAGCTTTTTTACTCTCCTCTTTCAACTTGTTCAAGAGGCTCTTTAGTTCCTCTTCACTTTCTCTCATAGGGCGGTGTCATCTGCATATCTAAGGTTATTGATATTTCTCGCAGCAATCTTGGTTCCAGTTTGAGCTTCATGCAGCCCAGCATTTTGCATGATGTACTCTGCATATAGGGCTTCCCTGGTGGCTCAGATGGTAAAAGAATTCACCTGCAATGTGGGAGACTTGGGTTCCATCTCTGGGTGGGAAGATTCCCTGGAGAAGGGCATGGCAACTCACTCCAGTATTCTTGCCTGGAGAATCCCATGGACTGAGGAGCCTAGTAGACTAAGTCCTTGGGGTTGCAAAGAGCTGGGCACAACTGAGTGACTTCACTTCACTTGAAACTTCCCTCAGCCCTCTCCAGCCCTGTAGGGGATAGAAAAAAAACAAGGAGAAGAGTGATGAGACCTGGATTCCAATTCTGCCTTTTAATAGTGATCTTGGGGAAATCGCTTTATCTCTCTAGCCTCTGATTTCTAGATAAAAATGAAATGATCTATTTTGCCTCATAGCTGAAGTGGACTTATCCTACCACTAGGGGGCAGGCAAATACAACCCCAGAGGTGCTTACATCTCACACGCAGGAGTAAACAATGAAAAGTTTTAATATAAATAAGTTTTTAGAAGTTTTAAAATATGGTACAATAACGCATCTGTCTTCCCAGGTGGCGCTAGGACCCACCTGCCAATGCAGGAGATGCCAGAGATGCAGGTTCGATTTCTGGGTGGGGAGGATCCTTTGGAGGAGGGCGTGGCAACCCACTCCAGGATTCTTGCCTGAGAAATACCATGGACAGAGGAGCCTGGAGGACTAAGGTCCACGGGGTTGCAAAGAGTCTGACACGACTGAAGTGACTTAGTACCCAGGCATGCACAATAATACATGAGTTTTCTGATAGGGTGTTTGAAGACTCTCAACTGTAAGTTACACCCTTCCTGTTGTTTGGGTTTAGTTTTCTGTATTGTACGTTGCAACAATGGCTAGCATTTACTGAGTACTTGCTGTGTGCAAGGTGCTGTGTTGTACATGTTACCTGTAACCTGCACAATGAACTTTGTAAGTGAGTCTTATTTATGCTTTACCCGGAAGGACTGTAAATCTCAGCCAGGTTAGATGGCTTGCCCGAGGTCACACAGCTGGCAACTGGCAAAGCTGGGATTCAGAAGTAGGTTCGATTGCCCCTCGGCCAGGCCCTGCTTTATTCCCCCAGTTAACCTCCTTCCACAGCTGCATGAATCCGTGCACGTGGTCTAATCCGTCCATGTGCCCCTACAGTCATCCTGAGCACAGTTACGTCATGGAAACACTTCTCTCTCTCTTTTTAAATAATTTTATTTATTTATTTTCTGGTGTTCTGAGGCTTCATTGCTGCGCTGACTTTTCTCTGGTTGTGGTGAGCTGGGGCTGCTCTTCATTGGTGCACAGGCTTCTCATTGTGATGGCTTCTCTTCTTGCTGGGCACCGGCTCTACGGCGTGAGGGCTTCGGTAGTTGTGGCTTCCGGGCTCTAGAGCTTAGGGTCAGTAGTTGCATGGTGCGTGGGCTTAGTTGCTCAGTGGCATGTGGGATCTTCCTTGTCCAGGGATCCAACCCATTTCTCCTGCACTGGCAGACGGATTCTTTACCACTGAGTCACCAGGGAAGCCCTCCTTATTTCTTTCTATGAGTGATTCTGACTTCATAAAACTTTAGAAGTTGCTAGTACAGAAAAGGTTAAGTTAGGACCTTATTTCTGGAATATCACTGGCTCACCTCTACTGTCTCCATTGGTCCCTCAGAGCTCGGAAGCCCACACCCCGCTCTGAAGCCACACTCCATCAGACTCCCACCCAGTCTGCTGCTTCCTGGAGGCCTTCCTTCTCCAGTTCCTCTCCCGTTCTCTCTCCACCCGGTGCCCAATGGGAGGTGATAGCTTGTGGTTCTGGACTCTTTCTGTTGGGTGTCTGCAGCTGCGAGCACTGTAGGACTCATTACACAATCTTCCATTGGCCGTCACGGTTATCCCTCCGCCCCACCGCATCTCACCTGAGCTTAGGACCTGCTGCTTCCAAGGACTGCAAATCAATGTATGTTTCCTAACAACATCCAGCGTTTCAGATAACTTCTCTCTTGCTCGCCACCTATCAGGGCCTTTTTTTTTTTTTTAATAAATAAATAAATAAATATAATGTATTTCAACGGAGAAGGCAATGGTAACCTACTCCAATACTCTTGCCCGGAAAATCCCATGGACAGAGGAGCCTGGTAGGCTGCAGTCTATGGGGTCGCGACGAGTCGGATACGGTTGAGTGACTTCACTTTCACTTTTCACTTTCATGCATTGGAGACGGAAATGGCAACCCACTCCAGTGTTCTTGCCTGGAGAATCCCAGGGACGGGGAGCCTGATGCGCTGCTGTCTATGGGGTCGCACGGAGTCGGACACGACTGAAGCGCAGCAGCAGCAGCAATGTATTTTAACATCAAGTTCAAAATATCTCCTTCGAAATGCTTTCCTTGACTATCATTTTTCAACACTGAACATGCCTTTGCTTACCTTTCAGTTTCTATTTTATTAATTTTGGCACCTTGTACATTGCTTCTCAGATCTCCCCTTTCGTGTGGTTGTTATATGTATATTCCTAACTGAATAAAAA
Organism: Okapia johnstoni; assembly: GCA_024291935.2. Lineage (NCBI taxonomy): Eukaryota > Metazoa > Chordata > Mammalia > Artiodactyla > Giraffidae > Okapia > Okapia johnstoni. The sequence continues at coordinate 30,144,892 of CM044321.1, read as the reverse complement.
GTTCCTTGAAATGATTGGTATTTGATATGTCTCGAGATTTAACTCAGTGTGGATAAAAATCAATACTGAATTAGATTCCATTTCTGATACTCATGCATGAGGCAGGGATCAGATCTGGTGCATCATTTCAGTACCTCAGAGGATCATCAACATGTCCACTAGGGGATACTTAGGATCACCTATAATGTTTTGTGCTTTAAGGCATAGTCTGATATTATTTGCTCAAAAATCCAGAGAGGCAGACACCATTATCATTCGTGGTTAACACGTGACTTCTCTCTTGGTCAGTAGTCTTGTCCAAAGGCAGAGTGCTGACCAGAGCAGGATTTGAATCCAGGAAGTCTGACTCCAGAATTCTTGCCTTTAACCCTTAGGGCCGGGCAACCCACTCCAGTATTCTTGCCTGGAGAATCTCGTGGGCACAGGGTGTCCATAGGGTGGCAAAAAGTCAGGCAGGACTGAAATGACTTAGCGTGCATGCTCACTATGTGCCTTATATCTGAGACTTTGGTACTGTCTGGCCTTGAAGTTTCAAAGCTGGGGTGTGGGAGAGAAGACAGCAGTGATGATGGCAAGAATGATGAAAGCAGAATGGGGAAGCTGGTGGCTGCTGCTGCTGCTGCTGCTAAGTCGCTTCAGTCGTGTCCGAATCTGTGCGACCCCATAGACGGCAGCCCACCAGGCTCCGCTGTCCCTGGGATACTCCAGGCAAGAATACTGGAGTGGGTTGCCATTTCCTTCTCCAGTGCATGAAAGGGAAAAGTAAAAGTGAAGTCGTTCAGTCGTGTCCGACTCTTAGCGACCCCATGGACTGTAGCCTACCAGGCTCCTCCGTCCATGGGATTTTCCAGGCAAGAGTACTGGAGTGGGGTGCCATTGCCTTCTCCAGAAGCTGGTGGAAGGTTTATTATTTCACAATATAAGCCTCCCTGTGACCCCATATGTCTTGAATAAACTCTACTAACATTCATGAAATGTTTGAAACCAGAGTTCTTGCAGAAACCCTGGGAAGAGGCAAAGTAGCTTGACAAGATTCAGACATCATAGTGAGAATGCCCATTCTGTCTAGAACTCGAAAAGAGTGGGACCCTCAGCTGAACAGAAGCTACTGTTTTGGCCATTAGTCTCTAAAACAAAAACAAAATGAACAACAAAAATTATGTGTCACCTTTAACTAAAAGGAGTCAGCCAGAGGACCCATCTCTCCCAGGTACGTAAGTTCCCAGCTGAAGATCACTAGGCTTCTCTCATGCTTCATGGTCACTTTGGGTGCAGACAAGAGGGGAAAAGCAAAAGCTCCTTTAACTTTTCAATTTATTGATTTATTTTTGGCTGCGCTGGGTCTTGGTTGCTGCACACACAGGAGTTCTCTAGTTGCTGCGAGTGGGGGCTACTCTCTAGCTGTGGTGCTCCGGCTTCTCATTGTGGTGGTTTCTCTTGTTACAGAGCATGGGCTCCAGCTTCATGGCTTTGGTAGTTGGGGTAGGTGGGCTTAGTTGTCTCAGCATGTGGGATCTTCCTAGACCAGGAATCAAACCCATGTCCCCTGCATTGTTAGGTGGATCCTTAACAACTGGACCACCAGGGAAGTCCCTCTCTTACCTTTCCTTTTGTTTCTCTACATCCATTAGAGTTGCTGCAAAAATAGCAAACCCACCACTCAAAATTGCCCCAGGTCTCTTACTCACTGGTTAGTATTGGTGCTATTATTGAAAATATTGAACAACTGGACTGGCCCAGGCAGTGACTCTCAAAACAGATGATAATTATAAATGACTCATGCAGACATGAAGTGGCCATCAAATATTAGATAGAATTAGTCCAAGCATTTGTTTTACAGTCTCTCTGATTGCTAGCAAACAAAGGGGAGGCATAATTAGCTCTTGCCTGGACCTCAGTAGCAGAGAAGCTGGGATCAGCTGTCACCTTTGGTAACTCTGGTGGGAGTCCAGGAAAATACTAAGGAGGTGATGAAATTGTATGTGACATCTCAAGACAGAAGGTCAGGTGAGTGGTTCCCAAACTTGTCTGATAACAGGAGTTACTTTGTGGGTTAGAAAAAATATAGCTCCCAGGTTGTGCCTGAGGCCAATTGAACTTTTAGCCACAGAGATACACTCATAAAATAAAAATTCCCAAGGTGATTTTTGATAATTGGTTTGATCACGAACTTATTGGAGAGAACATTCCATTATTGTTATTTATTTTTTCTTGAGACGTCTCCCTTATTTCCTGATAGAGTTCCAAGACTCTTACCCTGGTTATGAAGGTCAATTATCTGAGCAAAGTGATATGTATATAGTTCATTCAGAAGGATTTATGCCATCCTTGTGTGTGTGCATAAAGTGCATTTGAAATATGACCTTTATTCTATAATTCAGCCCAATGAAAATGTGGTATTTTAAGCCTTGGTTTCATTACATGTAGAATAATAATGAATACAACAAAAATGATGATCCATGTAAACTAACTCAATAGCATCGATTGTGTATGACTGACAAGTTCATGGCTGTTGCAGGTAGACTTTTGTGTAATCCCACAGTCAGCCTCAGGGGCTTTCCAGGTAGTGCTGGTTGTAAAGAATCTGCCTGCCAATACAGGAGACTTAAGCGATGCAGGTTTGATCTTTGGGTGGGAAAGATCTCCTGGAGGAGGGCAGGGCAGCCCACTCCAGTATTCTTGCCTGGAGAATCCCATGGACAGAGGAGCTTGGTGGACAACAGTCCATAGGGTCACAAAAGAGTTGGACACAATTGAGGCAACACGGACACACAATCAACCTCAGAGTTTTGTTTTGATTTTTTTCCTCTAGGTTAAGACAATTCTGATTTCTTCTCTTCCTAAACTTTTAATCTCTCATAGACTTTCCAACGATAGAAAAAGACCAGTACAATTCCCTTGATGACAATTGCCCTTTTCTCAGATTTTCTAATGTAAGGCAGCAGCGTTTGAGTCAATACAGTGGTCAGTGGGAAGTCTACACTGAAATCAGTATCATGCCTGCAAGTTTGCTTGGGGATTGCTTCAGTAAACTCTAGGAAATAAAACTCTTTCTGCAGAAGAATCAATCATACTTATCTGGCTTGGAGACAGTTCTGAAACAAAGGACTATCTCACTGGATGTAGTACTATTTCTAAACCAAGTGATGCAGAATGTTCTTGATTGTCAGAAAGTGATAAAAATAAATGTGGTGATTAGATACCCATTGTGTTTATCAGGGACTCCAAAGCAGAGAAACCAATGATAGAAATTCTGTGATCACTATAAAAATAAACTCAAATTAAAAAATTCAAAGCTGCAATTTCCAATCAGGTGTCTCTAAACTCAATAGTGAATGGAGAAAGAGACTTTTAATTTAAAAATTCTAATAGAAAGTATATGTCCACTATGAAAGGACCAAATAATAAATTATCTGATGGCTATTCCTCAAGAAACAAAACTGACTGGGCACATGGTTAGAAGGAAATATTAAATGTAGAGAGTTTAAACATGGTGAAAATTTTGTTTCAAAGTATCCATTATTCAAAAAGAAACTGAATTCACTGGATCTTATTGTATTTTGTAAGATAGACTTGAGCATATCTTTGAGGATAGTGGATCCCAGCTTTTTAAATGCCCAAGCTCATTTTTTCTCCCTCATACACTCAAAGAAATACTATTTGTACATTTATCTTATAGTAATTGAGGTGATGCATAATTACAAAACCACAATAAATTTAATAGCACTTCAAACAAGTGATATTTTATAAATCAGAGGAGCACATATAAATTATACAAGATTAAAAATAGAAGCTCTATGTGCAAGAAATTTATGTAGATCACAGACAAAGTTTGAGGACATATGCTTTGAAAATATAGATGCTTCCACCCCTCCTTGTATTAGCTCTCCCAATCTCTAGGTGACCAATGGCCCGGATATGTAGGATTACTACTTTATCAAGTGAAAACAAGAACACTGGATGGTTTTTAAAATTTTTTCAAATCTCTTTACATTTATTTGGCTGTGTCTGGTTGTAGTTGTGATGCATGAACTCAGTAGTTGTGGCCTGCGGGCTTAGTTGCTCGGCAGCCTGTGGGATCATAGTTCCCCGACCAGGGATCAAACCCACATCCCCTGCATTGCAAGGGCACCACCAGTGGACCACCAGGGCAGTCCCTTGAATGGTTTATTAAACTCTCTCTCAGATACACTGTCTTGAAAGTTTTTGGCCTGAAATGCATTCTTCCCTACTTCTGTCTGTGTTGACCACCACTTACCTCTGGTGGCACCCATCTTGCCAACTGTGATCCTTGGCAACTTTAGCCATCGTCTCAACAATGTGGTGTGGGACTAGAAAAAGAACCAGGGAAAGCATCCAATTTCTTGCCCCGAGTTGGGACTCGGGGTTAATCATTTTGACTCCCATTTTATGTGCAACATAAAGACTCCAGTACTCCTGTTATTAACCCAGCTCATAGGGGACCAAGAGGAATAAAGTTAATAAGAAGGAACAATCTGAAAGCTTTGGTTGAAAGGTATTATTTAAGCCCTGGAGAAAAATGTCCAATTATGGATAAGGAAGTAGTACTGATGATGTGAACTTTTTCTCCATTTATGTAAATTAATGGGGAGAGGTACAATTTTCTTACGTCTATTTGTTCTTTCACTAGTAGATAGGAATAAAGGCACTCAGCCTGCAAGAGAAAGTTGGGAATCATGGGGCCAAAATGGCTATTTTTGTTAATTTCCTTTTCCTGTAGCTCGCTTCATGCAATTCATGCTTCAGGTTCTGGCTGAGCCCCTCAGGGCATTTCAATGGCTAATACTCAGTGGCATATAAAGATTATTTGAAGTTATTTAGGTGAATACATAATAACTTTTCATACATTCAAAATACTGCTTATTCCTTGAATTCACAAGGGAGAAACACTAATCATGGCAATATTAAGTACTGTAGTGAACCACAGGGTAGCAGATGGGCCCTAGGGTAAACAGTTTCTGTTCTATTGATTTACTTATTTGATTTCCTTGTAAAAGTCCATGACCTGAACCATTGCTGCAGAATACAAATACATGTTGTCAATCTAAGCCACGCATTAAGATTCTTTTTTTAAAAGAATCTGCGTGTTCTCTGGAAAGAGACAGGAAAGCTTCTTAGTGTCTTGGACCCTGGAAACCAGTGTTTTGCTGTTTGAGTGAGTTTGTGAGGATGAATCCTCTATAGATAATGTCACAACCTCTGTCAAGACACCACCATGATCTCATTTCCAGAAGCTTCTATTTAGAGTTCAATATCTACCTGGCATTCTGTTGTATATTGTCATGTCATGAGGGCATTGATGTATGATTTATTATTCAAAGAAACACATGATATTTACAATACTCACAGTTTCTGAGAGTTCCAGAAGACAAGTAAACATATACAAACTTAAATGCCTCAGGAGCCAGATGGATGATGCCAATGCATGGTGCTGCCTGGTATAAGACAGTAGGGTTTGGTGGGGACTGTGGCCAACTGGGAAGGCGTTAACCTCAAGTTCAAATCCACATTTAAGAAAATGGCTCTACTATTCACATGAAACTTTTATGTGGGCTGGATTTACTGCATTTATGTGAGCAGTTGTTGACTTCTTTTCAGATACTCACAATCTCATTTGAGCTTCTAGCAACTGTTCAAGTTGACAGTTGACACCATTTTGCAGAAGAGACAGAGGCCCTGTAAGGTAAAAGTCTTGGGCAAAGTAACTCAGCTAGTAACTGGGAAAGCAAGAATAAGAAACTGAAATTCTATGGACCTGAGCCCAGTTATTCTTATAAACAACTAGCAATGTAGGAAGGAGCAGAAATTGCTATTTATTTTGAGATTTACTCACTCTTCTCATATCTAACCCATCATCTAAGGGCTCCTCTGCTGATTTTTGTTGCTTTTTCCACATATTTTTGTACACCATTGAAGAACATAACATGTGTGTGTAATATCCCATAGTCAACAGGCTTCTGATATGTCAGAAGTCTCTGGGCTAGTTTTAATACACTGATTTGCTCTCCAAATACAAGAAGTTGCTGAGGAAAATATCTTGATGTAAAAGTACGCTGCTGTCATCTGAGATGGCTGGTCAGTTCAGGGTGGACTATTTGGTTTGAAAATAGAGGAAACAATGATCGTGAGGGCTACATCGTGAATGTGTTCAGAACAGGAGTTGGGCAATTGTTACTGAATATAGTAGGTGCTCAGTAAACGCTGGTTCTCCTCTCTCCTTTTCCCTTTCCTCCATCTTCACATCCAATGCAGGAGGCCTTGGAAAATGCTGGTAAAATGAGAAGTTGGGAGAAGATATGCTTTGGAAACTGGAAGACCCAAGTCCTCATTGTCACAACCCATACAGTGTCAACAGGGACCCTGTCTGCATTGGGATGCTCCAAATAGTTTGTTACTCTTTTAAAAAAAGATATTTATTTATTTACTTGGCTGTGTTGGATTTTCATTGTGGTCCATAGACTCTTTAGTTATGGTGTGTGGGCTCAGTAGTTGTGGCCCGTGGACTGCAGGGTATGCAGGCATCAAACCACATGGGCTTCAGTAGTTGTGGCATACAGGCTCTCTAATTGTGGAGTACAGGCTCAGTGTTGCTCCATGGCATGTGGGATTCCAGTTTAGTTCCCTGACCAGGGATCGAACCAATGTCCCTTGGACTGCCAGGTAGATCCTTAACCACTGGACCACCAGGGAAGTACCTTCGTTGTCACTCTTAAGGGGCAGCGTGTAGGAAGTAAGTTATGGAAAGTGAAGTAGAATTTCTGTAAACTGCTAGCATGAAAGATCTGAAAGGGTCACATGCAGATTAGCATAATTTTTATTACATGTTCTATTTTTGTCCTATGAGACACTTACATGAATTTCACTGTGCCCATTGTGCAGCTTTTGTTCTGAGGCTGTGAGCTTAATTATTTAGTTATTTATGAGTGCATCTGGGCATAAATGCCGTAGTTTTATTTCAGTGAGAAATTTATGGTCAGTGAATTTTGGTAATTAATGAATAAATTATTTCTTCTCCATAAATGCCTCTGCAATTTGTGATTTCCATAACAATCCATAATACTTAAGAAAGGTTCTTTATTAGTTGAGAAAGCCAGTGCTGATGGAATCGGGAAAGGGGAGATTTTAAATTGCTTTAATTAACTGTGTTAATTAATACCCAACATGTGTAAGATATTGAATTGGCTTTGGTTGGTTCCATTTGAGTTTAGTTGCCTAAAATCTGTCTAATATGTGAATAGTCTTTGTTAAGGAAATTCTCATTCTTTTGTGAAATAAATGGCAGGAATAAAAGGATTTCCTCTTTTGTAATCTTTGATTCCTGGTATATTATTGAATCCCTGAAATTTGCCAAAAAAAAAAAAAAACACACACAACAACAAACAAACAGAAAATCAGCACAGGCAAGCAAATCCACATATTGGCTTTCTAGCAAAGAAACGCTTAAAGCACCATTGTGTTGTGATTTGAAGGAATTAGAGGAGCTTATGACTGATTGCATGTTTCAAATCTTTTTTGAGAAGAATCAACACAAACAAAGAAATTTAAGTAAACTCGATTCTCCGCAAATCACTGAACTAAGTGAACTGAGCAAAAAAAGGCAAAGAAGATTAATTCCTGATTCTATGGAGCACACAGTTGAGTGAAGATGGGAGACGCACAATTATTTCCATGAGGGGTTGGAAAGAGTGAAGAAGGAGGTGTTGACAACGGCCTCTGTGCCAAAGAACAGACTGTTTTCTTGAGGATAGTGAATGCCTTATTTTAGATCCTCCTAGGCTTAGCATATGTTTCCTCAATGGAAAAAAAATCAAGACTCATTCTTGATGTTTCCTTTTCTTCACACTCACATCCATTTCATCAACAATTCCTACCAGCTTTACTTTCAAAATATGTATTGAATCTGCACACTTCTTATCACTTCTACTGATACCCCATAGTCCAAACCCCTGTGCAGATTTCCCGTTTCATCTGACTCTTCCCAGGGCCTGGACTGAGTTAACAACTCAGAGTCCAGGGCCTTTGTACTTGCTAGTCCTTTGGCTGGAACAATTTCCCTTCAGATATTCTCAGGACTCATTTGCTGTCTCTTTCAGATTTCGACTCAAATGGTACCTCCTCAGAGAGACTTACCTGAGTACTTTATCTAGAATACCCTTTTCCTATGTACTGGTTTGACTTAAAAAAAATTGTAGTACCTGTATCAGGTCAGGGTTTAAGCACAGGAATTATATATGTTTATATATATTATCCCTGGAGAAGGAAATGGCAACCCACTCCAGTACCCTTGCCTGAGAAATCCCATGGACAGAGGAGCCTGGTAGGCTATCCAGTCCATGGGACTGCAAAAGTCAGACACAACTAAGCCAACCAGCAAAGCAAACTAATACTATACATGTTATATTCAGTATATTATCTTTATATATATATCATATATTATATAAATGTATATCTAATATACATTTATATATTTATATATAAACTTCACATAAATTTATATTTATATAAAATTTATGTATAAATGTCTATACATATATATAAATGTGATATTTATAAGATGATATTTCATAATATGAACATATATGATATAATTATATATAATATACAATGTATTATATTATATATTATATGAAGTTTTATATATACATAGTATTTGCATCTGGCATTTAGTGTCCCTAGGGTGACGGTCGGGAGGGGAAGGTGGTTGTAGAGTGGGGAGATGAAGGGTTGACTGGAACCTACAAGCATTACCTGGAACCCCATGAGGATGGACTAAAATCTGTATCCATTTTTTTGTCGCTGGTCTTTCTGACAAGAAGCTAAGGCACTTCATCAAGGAGCTAAACATGCACACCTGGCCTAGGAGTCAATGGCGCAGGGGTTGAAGAAGCAGCAGGAGGAAGGAGAAAGATAGTCCCAGCCAGGCCTGTGTGCCTCTGGGTAACTCGGTGGGTCAGCAGTTACCTCTGGCTCTCCCAACTATCTTCCCGTGGTCTCACCAGAAAGACACAGAAATGGAATTCTAGAAAATATAATTCATCCCAGCCAAACTGACACATTATAAAGCCATCACAGGATCTATAGTACCTAACATTTGCTGTGTATTTATTTGTTCCATGAAAGCAGATTTTTTTTTTCTTGTTCTCAACAAAGCAGATTCAGATATGTGATTTGTAAGAGAATCTTCCTAGATTGTTACCTAATTTCCATACATCTCCCCCATCAGCCTGTTGCTATTGCCTAAATAATATTACTGGTTCTTCCCTTGATGTTATTAAGAATTTGGCACCACTTTGACAACACCCAGATGACCTCCTCAGGTCTTCCCTGGTGGTTCAGTGGTAAAGAATCTGCCTGCCAATGCAGGAGACGCAGGAGATGCAGGTTTGATTCCTGAGTCGGGAAGATCCCCTGAAGAATGGCATGGCAACCCACTTCAGTATTTTTGCAGGGAAATCACATGAGGAGCCTGGTTGGCTGTGGTCCGTTGGGTCGCAAAGAGTTGGACACGAATGAAGTGACTGAATACACATGCAGATGACCTCCTCATTCAATTGACTAATGTGACAATTTTGTGCTAAGCGTTGAATAAATATTTCATTTGGTCCTCACAACAACTCTGAAAGATGTTACTACCTCCATTTTACAGATAAGGAAACTGAAGCTTATGGAGGTTCATAGCTCAGTGGGGTCACATAGTAGCAAGCCCTGCGTGATTTGAATCCGGGTTCTCTCATTGTGTTTTATTAACTCTCTGTGGGTAATTATAGTATGAATATTGCTCTAATTAAGATTACTGTTATTCTGTCAAGAAGCAGGGATCAGATACCAGTGTCTGGGTCTCATGTTCTACAACATAAGGCAGGGTGAGAACGTGGTCTCTGTATCCATCTAAAACTACAGTAGTCAAAACCAAACAGAGGTGGCAAAATTCAGAAGATGGAATAATGGAACACATGCGATCACATAGCATGAATAAAAATGGTTCAAAGGATCGGTCCCTGAAAGGAATTAGAGATTTAAGTGGGAACAAGGAAATATGGATTTGATATCAAATCTAAGAATAGGTTTTAGACAGCCCTTAGTGAGTGGACCCTTGGATGGGTAGAAAGGACCATCTTCAATATCTATGTTTTTCCTCTCTTTTACAGGCACATAGCTGAACTGTATTTCCCAGATCTTCACAGTTACTCTGGGGCCATTTGACCAACTTTCACCTAATGGAATATGGGTACTTCCCTGCCTGAATCACAAAAAAACTCTTAGGCATGACCCTCACCTCTTCTCTCCTTCTGGACTGCCACATCCTCAGAAGTCACATTAAAAAGTAAATGAATTTTAAGGGAATCTGGGAGGCTGGGTCCCCCTATTATTCACTGCTCCTCTCTCTCCATGCCTCACCCTGCCTCACTGACTTATGTTGGACTGTGGCATGAGTGAGAAATATATCTTTGTTAAGTCACTGAGAATGTAGACTTCTGGTTGTATAAACCACTGTCACTTATTCTGTAAGCAAAGCAACCTCAATAGCTCAAACTATCAAAGTTTGATGCTCAAAGTATCAGTGCTGTTACTGCATTTGCTGCCTATGCTCTCCTATTACTTTCAGTACCAGAACTCAAAGGTGTCCAAACACCTAATGATAATCAGACCTTAATTGCCAGAACCAATACCTAAAGAATGGGCTCCCTGAGTCTAGGTCAAAGCATCATTCATGTTTAGCATTTGTGTCTGTCTGGGTCCTTGAAAAAAAAAAGAGCATGCCTTTGATGGGAAAGAGGATCATAAATTCTAAGAGGTTTGATATTGACTGGAGAAAAGATGAGAGAACTGAAGTGGCAAATCACAACACGAAAGTTTTCGTATCTTGTATTGAACTATGCTGGTGGGTGGAGAATTGATGAGACAGAAAGGAGGGAACTTTTTTAGTTTTGGAAAAGAACTGCTGCAATAAATGTGTTTAAAATAAATGGACGCAGAGAGGCAAGTACCGACAATGTTAGAGTTAAATGTAAATGTTAACTGTGACATGAAAGATCAAAAGAAAGCACTGAATGCAGAGAGTGGAATCGATGAAGAAGAGAGGCTTTGAAGGCAGTGAGTTGGTGGCAATAAACATTAAGGATGGGAGGGAGATGACTTAAAAGTTTCAAGGCTTGAATATTTGGGAAAATTAATGGTAGTGCCATCGGCAGTGACAGCAAATAATTGCAAGAGGCATTTCTTTATTGATATTTAGTTGACATACAGTTGGTTTCAGGTGTACAACAGAGTGGTTCAATATTTCTATACATTACAAAATGACCACAATAAGTCTAGAAACCATCTGTCGCCACACAAAGTTACTACAATATTGTTGACTCTATTCCCTGTCCTGGATGTTACATCTCCATGACAGTTATTGAATGAACGAGTGTTTAGACCTCTTAATCCCCTTCACCTATTTTGTCCATTCCCCACCCCTTTCTCCCCTGGTATCCACCAGTTTGTTTGTTCTCTGGATGACCCTGTTTCTATTTTGTTTGTCTTGATTTTTAGATTCCACATAAAAGTGAAATCATATGAAAATTTGTCTTCCTCCATCTGACTTATGTCACTTAGCATAATAATTTCTAAATCCATCCATATTGTTGGCAAGATTTCATTATTTTAATGACTGAGTAATACTCTACTGCATAGATTTATCATATCTTCTTTACCCATTAATCTATCATTGGACACAGGTTGCTTCCGTATCTTGGCTATAACAAATAGTGCTGCAATGAACATATAAGTGCATATATCTTTTCAAAGTAGCGTTTTTGTTTTCTTCAGGAAAATACCCAGGAGTGAAATTTCTGGATTGTATGATAGTTCTGGTGCTTCCCTGGTAGCTCAGTGGCAAAGAAGCCACCTGCCAGTGCAGGAGACGCAAGTTCGATCTCTGGGTGGGGAAGATCCCGTGGAGAAAGAATTAACAACCCATTCCAGTATTCTTGCCTGGGAAATCCTGTGGCCAGAGGAGCCTGGTGGATTACAGTCCATGGGGTTGCAAAAGAGTTGGGCACAACTTTGTGACTAAATGATAGTTCTTGTTTTAATTTTTTAAAATAAAAAAGTTAAAACAAGATTGTTCTATTTTTAATTTTTTGAGGAACATTTATACTCTTTCCCACAATGGCTAGACCAACTTACTCTCTCATCAAGAGTGCATGAGGACTCCCCTTTCTTTATATCTTCACCAATATTTTTTTTTTTGATGATGGCCATTCTGACAGGTGTGAGGTAATATTGCATTGTGTGTTTGGTTTGCATTTTCCTGATGATCACTGATGTCAGAGCAGCTTTTCATGTGTCTGTTGGTCATCTGTGTGTCTTCTTTGCCAAAATGTATATGCAGGTCCTCTGCCCATTTTTTTTTTTCTGCCCATTTTTTTAAACTGGATTTAAACCCTGCTGGTTTTCAAAGCCAGACATTTGCAGGCTCATCTTCCCTGTGCTGGACCCGCAGGCTGGGGAGCTCCCTGTGGCAATAGGATTTCTGGCTCCTCTGGGAGAACTCTGCAGTTGTGAGTTTTCTCTTGCTGGTGGGTCACCTTGCTCGGGGCGGGGATCCAGACTAGACCTCCATCTGCTTCTCCCCCTTCTGTTGTTCCTCCTTTACATCTTTAGTTATGGAAAATCTCTTCTGCCAGTCTTCAGGTCATTCTCAAATATCGTTGCTCCGTAAGCAGCTGTAATTTTGGTATTTTTGTGGCGGGAGATGAGCTCAGGATATTTCTACTTCACTGTCTTGTTTCAGATCCTTGGAGAAGCCTTTGTGATGGAAATGTGTTGCCTTTTATTATGTTTACATAGAGTTTCAGTGACTTTGAGACATTCAGAAATGGCCAGCAAGCGGCTGATTAAAGTACTTTCTATTCAGGCTGACTTTTTCTTTCACTTATATTAAGAACTATGCTTCTGATTATTGGATTTTATTCTCTTTTTATTTTATTTTTTTTGGCAAAACTGAAGTTAAACCAATACTTTCCAAGCATTTGATATATATTCTATAATGGTGACAATGCTTAATACCTCCACTGTTTTGCTTGTTCTATTTCCCTTCCCACCACAATAATTAAGGAGTGTACACTTTGCCCATACTGCTCATAAATTTATAAGTCATGGTGATGCTGCTCTTTCTGGCCCTTGCTAGCTGCAATTTATTTTGTGACATGGCCTTTTTGACTTGGCCTATGCATGTGTCAAATTGTCTTATACATGTCCTTGATCTTTTGCCCTGCTAACATTTCGCATACGATTACACTTCAGAGTTTGGAATCTTCAATCATGCAGTAAACAGTGATGCTGAATTAATTTTAAATTCCAGAGATTGAAAAGGAGGTCAACTTGGAGCTAGAGACTGACTGAATTTCTGTGGGAGGCAGAGCACATTAAAAGCTTGTATTTCAGCCAGATGATTTGTGAGCGAACCTTGTGGCTGATATTCAAAGAGAGAAATTACTGCTTGGGAGGTGAGAGCCAAGAGAGTGCCTCACTGCTGGTCAGGTTCTCATCATCTTTGGAGAATAAAGGTAGAGACTATCGAGAATGGTTTGAGCCAGAAAAACCTGGTTGGTTAGGACCATGTTGGAGCTCCAGGTTGTGCCAGGAAAATGGGAATCTGTGCTGGGAAGAGCCAGGTAGTGCTTCATCCCCCTACCTAGAGCAGAAGCATTGGACAACAGCTCCATCCTCTCCCTGAACCCATCCTGTCAAACAATCTATTTCACTGGCCTTATTGCTCAATGACTCCTTTTCTTCAATGCCTTTCACATACACAGTGCAGATCCAACAGTACTATCTGTCACGGAGTTTGGTGATTGTCAGGAAGGGAATAAATATCTCTTTGATGGGTGTTTTGTTGTGCCTATTTAAATATGGCTTCTGTCACCTGATGCTTGTGGAATGACCTCTTGTCACAAAGGCTGGCCTCTCTGTTTCTGCATGGGAGGCAGAAGTGTGCTCTTCCTCCCACTCATTTTATATCTTGTCAAGATTTAAAATGATGCAGACATCAGGATGAATGTCTGCCCTTTTCTCCCTTCTCAGGCCAACTCTGCACTCTAGTAACAGTATTGCCATGGATTGTATAGATACAAAAACAAAGAGATAAAATGATAATTAGTACTAATGAGTATAGCGTAAAATATTAAATGTCTGCAATATGACCTGGTCTGTTCACAGACAAATGCATACAGATTTTTTCCAGTTTGTCTCAGTGGAGACAGATCAGAATAAACTGGGGATCTCTTCTTCAAATAGACCCATCTAGGATACATTTTCCCCATGAGAAGCAATGGCGGATGATACAGCTAGAAATGCACTATGTATATGACCAGCAAAGAGGAGAACAAAAGTTGAGCATCAAATCCTGTGATTGATTAGAATAAGATAAGTAAACCACTATTTCAAGGGAAGTCTTTATTGATAGCAGATCAGAAGTATCAGATCAATTCACACGAGTATGAAAATCAAACCAAACATACTCCTGGAATTCAACATTACCAAGTATATCAACTTAGACTAAGCTTCTTTATGCTTAATGTTTAATAAGATTAGAAAATCACATTGTAATTTGCATGTTTAGTTGAGAAGGGATAGTAATACTTTCTGCATGATTCAAAATCCTCATTTCATGGTAGAGAGTTCTAAGGCCTAGAGAAAAGGTGACTATCCATGGTCAACGTGGTGTTATGGCAAGAACATAGGCTTTGTAGACACAGGAATCTGAGCTTGATTTCTCAACTTGCCATTTGACCTTGAGCCAGTTTCTGAAGTTTGCTTAGTCTTAGTTCCCCAATCTGTAAAATCAAGATGTTAATCCTTGTCATTTAAGTTTATTGGAGAAAATAAATGACTTAAAACCCCCGAAATGATGTCAGGCATGTAGTAGGCTCTGAACTCAGGGGTACTGCTAGTAGTATTACGTATGCTCAGAGAAGACAGATTTGGAAATAGAATCTATACCCACATTCTAGGATTCAGCTTTTGTTTTTTTATTTTATACAGCTCCTAAATCAAGTTTCTATCAGTGAAAACTAGTATTTATGGAAAGTTTGCCAACAGTTTCACATCTGCTACTCATGACTGAATGGAAGGGGCAGTATTATAATCCAGCTGGAATGGTAGGTGACACTGACTTTGGGAGGTTGCATATCTTGCTCAATAATGCTAATAGAGTTGAAACTGGGTCCAAACTCAGGTCTCCCTCTGCCGTGAACCACTCCAGATTTACTCCTTTGTAATCAATGTTTTTCTGGTCACCAATCTCTCTATTCCTTACTTGAGGTACAGTGTCAGTGCCCCACAAATACATTCTATTTCTTATTCTTCATATAGAAACTTGGAAATGGTAACATATCTGGTATATTGAACTATTTGAAACTATAGGGTTCAAGTAGAGAACCAATTTATCACAGTATCTCAAACACTGTGGATATTTCACTCCTGTAACTAGGATAAAATCTCAGCCATCCACTGAGATTTTAGGCAGTCTTAGACGGGAGAATATCAACTGATCTTCCCGCCATGATGGTAACTGGTATTTGACTAGCTCTTGCAATGTAAACAACTATGAAGCTAGACAAATAGGTATAGAGCAACTGTTTTCAGATGATGGATGACAGACACCTATCAACTGTAATCTGTGAGAGAGGAAAAATACATCATCCTCATGATTACTGCAGATTTTTGACTGAAGCCACTTTTAGGCCATGATACAGGAATTTGAAACCCTAGCAAAGTACAGCAGTCTCACTGAACTGAGGACAGATTTGAGGGCTGCTGAGGCTAGAACTTGTAGGGATGGATATCTGAAAAGAGGCAGCCAATCAGAAAATAAGCTTCAGAAATTTGCTTCGGGATCTCTTTAGCCAAATACTAAGATACATGTACAGGGAGAGACTTGGCAAGGCTGGGGATTCTCCACACAAGAATACTGGAGTGGGTTGCCATGCCCTCCTCCAAGGGATCTTTCCAACCCAGGGATCGAACCCAGGCCGCCTGCATTGCAGGCAGATTCTTTACTGTCTGAGACACCAGAGGAGCCGATGAATACTGGAGTGGGTAGCCTATCCTTTCTCCAGGGGATCTTCCTGACCCAGGAATTGAACACGGGTCTCCTGCATTACAGGCGGATTCTATACAAAATACCAAAAACATTGCAAAAAGGTATAAAAGACCTAAATTTATGAAGAAATATACCATATATGGACCGCAAGATTTAATATTAAGAAATCAATTCTTTCCAAATTGTCCTATAGATTCATACAATGACAATCTGAATCCAAGCAGTTTAAAAAATAGAAACCAACAAGCTGGTTTGTATGGAAACGCAAAAGACTTAGAAGAGCCCCCAAAATTTTAAAAATAAAGAACTTACACTAGTTGATTTCAAGATTTGCCTTAAATTATTATAATCAAATATTATTATTGATGTAAGGGTAGACAAGGGACTTCCCAGACGGCGCTAGTGGTAAAGAACCTGTTTGCCAATGCAGGAGAGGTAAGAGACTCTGGTTCGATCTCTGGGTCAGGAAGATCCCCTGAAGGAGGGCATGGTAACCCATTTCAGGATTCTTGCCTGGAGAATCCCATGGGGAGAGAACCCTAGAGGGCTACAGTCCGTAGGGTGGCAAAGAGTCGGACATGACTGAAGTGATTTAGCACGCACACAAGGGTAGACCAATGGGTCAATAGAATGGAGGAAAAGAGTCCATAATTAGACCCACACATGTATGATGTTATTGTTTTAAAGATGATTGCAGATTCTTAGATATACCTCCCATTAGGATATGGGGTTCTCTTGAACCTGGTTGGAATTGACACTATGATTTCTGAGAGTAAGAGGCAACACATTTTTTTTGCCAGGTTTTTCTTTGAACATGTCTTCTGTGGGAAGCCACTCCTTACGTTAAAAGTTTGCCTCCCTGTGGTTGCTATGTTGGAGAGATCATGTGTAAACATTTTGGTTGACACTCTCAGCTGACCCTCTATAGCCAGCCAGCTTGCCAGTCACGTGAGTGAGCCATATTGGAGCCCAGCGGAATCGAGCCTTCAGATTTCTGCAACCCGATGCAACATCTAAGTGTATCCACATGAGAAACTCCACAAATAAACTGTCCAGCAGAGCCTTTCTCAGATTGCTGAACCATAAAGTAGCAAAGTAAAAGCTTTGTTCTGAGCCAGTCATTCCTGTGGTATTTTTTTATGGGGAAAAAGTGATTGGATAATTTAATGGGTAAAAGAGTCCTTTCCAGAAATGGTGCAAGAACAACTGGATGTCTATATAGAAAAAAATAAGCCTCAATCTGTACTTTGCACTATATATAAAACAGTTCAAATTGGAAGATAGAATCAAATGTAAGAACAAAATAGTTAGAACATCTAGATAAACACATTAAATATTATTCATGTACTGGACAAACACATCATTACATTACATTATGTAATGGACTATACTCAACAATCAAACCAGTCAATCCTAAAGGAAATCAACTCTGAATATTCATTGGAAGGACTGATGCTGAAGCTGAAGCTCCAATACTTTGGCCACCTGATGCAAAGAGCCAACTCATTGGGAAAGACCCTGATGCTGGGAAAGATTGAGAACAGGAGGTGAAGGGGGTGACAGAGGATGAGATGGTTGGATGGCATCAATGACTCAATGGACATGAGTTTGAGCAAACTCCAGGAGATAGCGAAGGACAGGGAAGCCTAGTGTGCTGCAGTCCTTGGGTCGCAAAGAGTTGTACACGACTTAGCAACTGAATAACAACATACTCAACAATAAGGAAGAAAAATAATCCACTGATAATATGCAACATCAGGGATGTATTTCAAACACATTATCCTGAACAAAATAAGCCAGACATGAAAGAAGACATATTATATGAATTCACTTATATAAAGCTCTAGAAAAGTGAAGCTAATCTGTGATGATATTGGACAGTAGTTGCCTCTGCACAGAGGATGAAATTCTAGCACTGATTCCCTTTGTTTATGGCAAGTCCCTAACCTTGATTATTTTTCTTTTAGGTGCTTTTGTGGCTTCCACAGAAATATTTCTGAAGGGGCTCTCTAATTGTATTTGTCATGATTTCAGTCTCACTCTTTGTACATCCAGTGGCCCCTTCCATGCCAAGTCTCCAGGGCTCCATCATACACTCAGGGACTCACCTGAGCAAAGTTTAGTTTAAGGTAGCTTGAGGTCAGTTTCTTCCCCATGTGGACCACATCTCACCACTGAAAATGCTCACGAATCTTTGTCCCACCAAGAATTGCAGTTTGTTCCCAGTGTAGGGTTTTACTCCGTAGCCATGGGCTTCAGCTTCTTGCCTCAGGCTTTTTCAAGCATAGTTCTGACATAAGTCTTGGACTCCAGATATGCCAGGCAGTCAAGGTCAACCACTCTCAGCCATTCACTTGATGCTTCTCTTATTTGCCCTCTTCCCTCCTCTATGATGGGAAGAGAAAATATTATGGTCTTCCAAACTGGCTTCAGTAGTTTTGGCTTGCAATCCCTGTAAACTTCAATCCTTTTATACCCTCAAGAGGGTGGATGAGCAAATCTTGGCTGATGTCCTGTTTCCACACTGATTTCCTATCATTTGCTTTGCAACTTCTGCACAGGTGGTCTCGCCCTGCACTTTGTAATGTAGGGGTACTTAGTACCTATTGTTTGCTTTCTGCAATTTTAGACTGAGGCAGAAATAGTCCAATTTTAACATCTTGTTGCAGAAAGGGGGCATTTCAAAGCCCTGGGAGTTGACCTTTAGCTGACATTCTTGGCTTTCCAAGGCAGAGCACTTTTACTAAATTATTGGCTACAGAAAACCTGTCAGAAGATTCAGTTTGTCCACAATTAACATTAATGTCAAGTGTGACAGCTATTTTTGTGATGCTTTCAGTGATGAAAAGTCTCTTGTCTCAGCAGTGTTTGTGCCACCTACAAGTGAAAAAAAACTGACTGTTGATGGGTGTCAGGTAGTTCTGCTGCCCTGTTGAATAATTCTATGTTTTCACTTTATAGTTTTACTTTAAAATAAAAGTCAATATATTCAGTACTATAGTGTGATATATCATAATCTCATTGATATTAAGAGAAAGCTTTATTTTACTTTTTGTGTGCTTTTTAGTTTTATTGAAGTATAATTGACATACCCAAACCCCCACACATTTACTGTCTACATCTTGGTAAATCTGGATATATGCTTATACCTGTGATGCCATCACAAGCAAGGCACTAAACATATCCTTCATCTCTGAAGATGTCCTTGTATTCTCATGTATATGTGTGTATGTGTGTGTGTGTGTGTTTTGTGGTAAGAACAATTAACATGAAATCAATCCTCATTTAATTGTGCATAGTACCCTATAGTTAACTATAGATACTATTGTACTGTAGATCTCTAGAACTTACTTATTTCTTGTAATTGAAATTTTATACCTATTAATCAATAATAGTTTCCCATTTCCCCTTACCCCCAGCCCCTAGACACCATTCTAGTCTCTGCTTCTATGAGTTAAAACTTATGGCAATTGCTATTAAATCAGCAGTTTCTGTTGAGACAACAATTATCTGGGACTGAAGTAACATAAACTTCTTGTTAACAAGTAATGTCAAACAAGTTGATATAGTCATGGATTTCCCTGATAGAAATAGTAACCAATGTAAAAAGCAAACCAGAACCTAAGAGTGTGTAGTGACTACTATGATTTTGTCGGTAAAGAACAGATTTTCTACTGGGAAGCTGAATTTCCTTCTTCTCTCTTTCTAGTGATTGCTCTCTAAGTGTCATTTTCGGTATAGAATTGTTTCTCTTGTAAGAAGACCCAGTGGCTTCCATTCAAAGTTGGCATTTCCCTCTTCTCCTTTTGCCTTATGCAAATACAAGAAGAATGAAAAATGAAACCGTAATATCTGTCTTCAGGAAAAGTGGGAGACAGCATAAATTTGAAACAATAAAGTAGGTGAAGTGGTATAATGTTGGTGGTGATCAGACAGAGGGATGGGAAGAATTAGAAGGTGTTCCTCTAGATAGATCCCAGAAATCAGTGTGCTTTTCTAAGGCAGGGGCCTTAGAGGTGCAAAACTAAGACCTTTGCCAGGAAATTGGGAACAAGGTTCACTGACTGGCATGGAAGTTTTCCCTCTGCTTGGTTTTTTCCCTCAGAAAAGGATGAATTACATAAGTAAAACAGTTTACAAAAATCAGCCCACCTTTGTGGTGATGGGTGGAACTGCAGGGGTCTTTATATTATAAACAATTGACAGTCTCTACAGCTAGGGAGGGCTTCCCAGATGGCACAGTGTTAAAGAACCCACCTGCCAATGCAGGAGACACAAGAGATTCCGGATTTGATCCCTGGGTTGGGAAGATGCCCTGGAGTAGGAAATGGCACCTGCTCCAGAATTCTTGCCTGGAAAATTCCATGGACAGATGAGCCTGGTGGGCTATAGTCCATGGAACATACACACACAGCTAGGGAAAAGTAAATTCCCAAAGAGCTCTTAGATCATACTATGGGATACTGGGAGCCATGTCCTGGCTCCTACCCGATATGACCCTCATTCATATAATTGGTTCAGGAAAATTTTACCTCTTTCAAAAGATGAAAAAATTTTTCAAATTAGCATACATATTAAGTTATTACTGGAAAAAAGAAGAAATGGAAACAAGAAACAAATCACTGATAAAGAATATTCAGTAGAAATACATGGCAGGTGGAAACTGTAACCAGATATTTCACCATTCATTAACAAATTAAAAAGGCAATTGCTCTAATATAGAAAAGAGACAAAGCAGAACTATGAGGTGAAGGAGAGGTGGTGGTTAGAGACTATGAGGAGATAAAGTGTGAGCTGGCAGAGTTCAGGAGGGTCAAAGCAAGGAAATGAATAAGATACACACAGAACTACTCTGAACTAACGGTAAAACAGCCCAACAGAGACTGGAGGTTGATGAAGTACGATACTGCTGCTGCTGCTGCTAAGTCGCTTCAGTCGTGTCCGACTCTGTGCGACCCCATAGACGGCAGCCCACCAGGCTCTCCAGTCCCTGGGATTCTCCAGGCAAGAACACTGGAGTGGGTTGCCATTTCCTTCTCCAGTGCATGAAAGAGAAAAGTGAAAGTGAAGTCACTCAGTCGTGTCCGACTCTTAGCGCCCCATGGACTGTAGCCTACCAGGCTTCTACATCCATGGAATTTTCCAGGCAAGAGTACTGGAGTAGGGTGCCATTGCCTTCTCCGAAGTACGATAAGGGACCTGATAAAAATGGGACACATTAAAGTGGAAGCAAAGAGTTAGAAAGGTTAGAGAAAAAATAATGAACAGACAAGGGTGATATGCATAACTGATGTCCTAAGGAGGAAAAATGGAGATAATTATTTAGGAAAATATTTAGAATTTTTATGGGTAAAAGAATCTGCTGTTTGAAAAAGCATGCTATTTCCCAAGAACATTTGACCTAGAATGATAAATACAAACCTCAAGTATTAAGACAAACATTTGGAACATGTTACAATGCAGGGAATTTTGATTCCAAGTGTACTGAAAATTACTTAAGGGTAAACTTCAGCCAGTCAGAAGTGGCAAAATATAGAAAAGGGTGGTATGTTCTGAATCTATATAAACAAACATTGGGAATGTGGCCTACAACCCAACACAAATGTTACAAAACCTGACAGATGTTGGAAAGAGATAATAAAAGAGGAGAATGGATTATTATTATTTGTCAGGCTTTCTCATCTTTTAGTGAAATGTTAAAAGATATTAACGTTAAATTGACAAAACAACTGATAGAGACACACAAATGGGATAGGTGACGTGGGGTGGTCTCTCCTTATAAGAAAAAATATTTTATCAGTGATATTGTTTTGTTGGAGCATTGTGGTAATAATGACCAGACTGACTTGCAATTGGTTTTATTATGCTTAAATATTTTCTAAAGAAAAATGCATGTTCTTCTTGTTGGCATCTGGCACGAACTGCTCCCATAGAGTCATCCTTGGTAATCCACTGGATAAATGTACAGTTACACTTACCATTACAAAGGAAAATGCTAAAAAAGATAATATCATCAGCTAATGGGGCAGAGGAGTAGAAGGGAGGCAAGGAGAAAGCAAAATACACGTGCTAATTTCTCCTTGGTCAAAGTGTGGAATTAATTGGTACTGCAACAAATATGCCCCTGTGACTGAGTAGACAAGAATTTATTAAATAAGGATCCCACAGCACAAACCATAAAAGAAGGATTTATAATCTATGATAATTCAAAGAAACTTCTATTCTATTCCAAACTTTATGAAACAGAGGATTAATTGTATTATGTAAAGTCGTAAATATGAATATTATCACTAGGGAGAAAACTCTTCCAAATTTTCAGAAAGAAATTAGATATTAATACAACACAAAATGGAAAACAATAGACCGTATAGGGAAATTTTTTTTAAAAAAATAGAATAAAATATAAGGCACTTTTCCTCAAGAAAATGAGAAGTTTCTTTCTCCACAAGCTGTCATGGCCTCTTTACCCTTATCTCTTTCCTTTTTTGTTGTTTTTTTCTGCATGTCTTGAATGCAGAAGCCATGAAAAAAAAAAACATACCTTTCTCTCTTGGAAAAGCTTATGGTAGGGCTGGGAAGTGGGGGTTGTGCTGACATTACAGCAGAGAATCACAGGCTTTTATAACCATAACTGTATCAACCATGGTTGATTGACTATTACTTTGCACACTTAATTATGCCCTGGGGGGGGGGGTCCCAAACTCCATCGATCTATTTAATTGGCTTCAGTCAGAGGTGAAAACCTTATTGATCTGTCCGTGAGGATGCTTCCTTCTCTCTGTGTGAACTCTGCCTTTTAAAGATAGCTAGAGATGGTCATTAATGAAGTAAATCTGAAAGAGAAAAACAAATATCGTATATTAACACATATAAGTGGAATCTGAAAAAAATTGGTGAATATATAGATGATCTTATTTACAAAGCAGAAATAGAGACACAGACATAGAGAACAAATGTATGGACACCAAGGGAGGTAAAGAAGGGTGTGGGAAGAATTGGGAGATTCATATATACACTACTATGTATAAAGTAGATACTACACTTGATCTTAGCCAGAAGGCCGAGAGGTGACGCATAAAATAGATGCTATGAGAACCTATTGTATAACACAGGGAACTCTACTCAGTGCTCTGTGGTAACCTAATTAGGAAGGAAACCCCCCCAAAAGCGGGATATATTTATGCACGTAGCTGATTCACGTTGCTATATGGCGGAAACTAACAACATTGTAAAGCAAATATACTGCAACGAAAATGAAAAGATCAACAAAACCAAACCAAAGAGAAGCTTTTGCAAATTTCTGCAAGGATCTTGGGAGCTGATCTGAAATGCAAAGCAAACATTTAGAAGAAATGAAGTTGCCTAAGCTTGTTAAATGCATATAAAGGCCTGTCTGGGGATTTGGACATGGAGGCTCTTCATCCCCTCCCTCTGCCTCAGCCTGGGCCTGAGGGAAGCAATATTCTGCCTGGCTGTGGCCAGGCAGCAAAGACCTTGACCTTCCTGTGGTTCTGCCTCTTCAAAGCTTCCCTGGAGGTACAGAACTTTATTCAGTTCTTTAAAAGATGAGCGCTTGAGCTCACCTCATTCACTGTGGCCATCCATCCTCATAAGATCAGACCAGCCTCTTTGCAGTTAGGACTCTTGATTTTCCAAGTCCCTGTAATTTATGCGTGTTGCTCAAGCACTACTGTCTTCCTCCATGGAAACAGCGGTTGTTAGATTGTTTGCCAGTATATTTATCTCCAGTTTTGCTGCCATGCTGAGCTGGTGAAACAGATGCATTCATAATGTCCATTTTCTGCAGGCGAGGCTCTTTGCTCTTTGCCTCTCATGGCGACAAACCCAGCAGGGTTGCAAGGCCAGAGCAGCTGAGGGAAACCTCCGGGTCCCTTCCCCAGCTGGCTCCCCAAATGGTGCAGGCAGACCGTGTGCAAAGCCACTCCTGAGCGCTGAGGGCAGGTTCCAGCCCCATCCACTTGGCCCTTGCTTCTCTGTTTCTCTCAGGACAGTGTGTGTGAGATGACTTGTTAAAAACCATCCTGGCTTCCAGAACCCTTGGGAAGCTGCTGCCTTTCATTGTAATTACCCTTCACACCACTGCGCTGTTTAGCAGGGCCATTTGACTCTTTGGATAAAATTAGATTCTGAATATAAAGTCACATGCGTATGCAATTATGTTCTAACTGGGCAATGTGATTGCAGATAGTCCAGGCCATCTCTGCACCCCAACCACCAGCCCCGCCCCAACTAAGATGCCATTGTTCTTCCCAATCTCTTGCTGAACTCCAATTTAGAACATCCCTAAGGATAAGGCTGCAGGGATGAAACCAAAAACCTTCATAAGATGGGACTGGTGGGTACCTGCCCAGCTTGCATGCTTCCAAATGTTCTCTGCAGTGCACAATATTTCTCTTCAAATGACACTGAATGCATTGAGGTAGATGTGTTCTGTTTTCTAATAGCTGTGTTTTTTTAAAAAAAAACTAGAAATTAAAAAAAAATCTAGGTTAAGCAAATTAAAAAAAATCAATTAGATGAGATTAGGTGTGTTCAGGGTGGTGTCTACTACATGATTCCACTTACATGATGTGCATAAACTAGTCAAATTCATAGAATCAAGGTGGAATGCTGGTTGCCAGAGGCTGGCAATTTAGAAATCTGCTGTACAATACTGTGCCTAGAGTCAACAATACACCTAAAAATTGAAGAGGACACATTTCATAGGTTCTTACTGCAACAAAATAGAATCGAATGAAATACAAACCATCCAGGGGAACATTAAGAGAGAGGATTTGAAATCAAAGATGACTTTGTCCCTGCTGCTCTTTGATGAGTGAGGCCCAGATGTTAGGGCCCCACGGGCTCATGACGCTTGTCATGTGTCAGTGCAAGGAAGGTAAGGACGATGCTGTCCTTTCTGACATTGTTTCCCCCTGATCTAGAGGTGTTCAGTGAATATTTGTTGAAGGAATACATCAGCAGAATTGCCCTCTGCTGAAGACAGAGAAAGTGAAGAAGAACTAAAGAGCCTTTTGATGAAAGAGGAAAGTGAAAAAGTTGGCTTGAAGCTCAACATTCAGAAAACTAAGATCATGGCATCCAGTCCCATCACTTCATGGCAAATAGATGGGGAAACAGTGGAAACAGAGGCTGACTTTATTTTGGGTGGCTCAAAAATCACTGCAGGTGGTGACTGCAGCCATGAAATTAAAAGATGCATACTCCTTGGAAGGAAAGTTATGACTGACCTAGACAGCATATTGAAAAGCAGAGACATTACTTTGTCAACAAAGGTCCGTCTAGTCAAGGCTATGGTTTTTCCAGTGGTCATGTATGGATGTGAGAGTTAGACTATAAAGAAAGCTGAGTGCCAAAGAATTGATGCTTTTGTACCGTGGTGTTGGAGAAGACTCTTGAGAGTCCCTTGGACTGCAAGGAGATCCAACTAGTCCATCCTAAAGGAGATCAGTCCTGGGTGTTCATTGGAAGGACTGATGTTGAAGCTGAAACTCTAATACTTTGGCCACCTGATGCGAAGAACTGGCTCATTTGAAAAGACCCTGATGCTGGGAAAGATTGATGGTGGGAGGAGAAGGGGATGACGGAGTATGAGATGGTTGAATGGCATCACTGACTTGATGGACATGGGTTTGGGTAAACTCCGGGAGTTGGTGATGGACAGGCAGGCCTGGCATGCTGCGGTTCATGGGGTCACAAAGAGTTGGACACGTCTGAGCGACTGAACTGAACTGAACTGAAGATAAAGAGAAGTGGATTATCTTCCCTCAAAGATCCACATGACCCTCATAGATTTCTGAGTCAGAAGGTGACCAGGGCTCTTTGTGTCAGGGAGAAGCAATGGCTGTAGCCCATTGATTTTCTGGCTCCTCACCCATGTGTGCAGAAGTTCAGTTGACCTTGTCCCTCTAGACTGCCCAGAGGAGGGGAAACCCCAAGAAGATACCAGCTTTGCTGATAAGAAGAGGCTTGGGCCAGCTTCACTATGAACTGTTAATAGCAGAGATGCCGTCGTATTTATACCCAAGTCTCTGCAACACTTCATTATATTCATATGTAGAAATCAATTCATGAACTCAGTACTCTGAGTCAAGGGTTATTCAAAAATGTGGATTTAGTAATAAGGCTTGGGATTAAGAAGCAGAATTCCCAACATGGATGCATGGGGCAAGAACCATCTGAGACCTAGATAAGAATTCACCTAAACCAGATTGAAAAACTAAAAAAATTGTCAGTTTCATAATAAAGACAAATTGTTAACTAGTATCAGTTTTCTATGTCTTGTGAAATTCACATTTTGTAACTATGAATAATAGAATATACATATGAAACATACAGACTCAGTTTTTCTCAAGTTGATCCTGAGACATCTGAGAGGTTTTTTGTTTTTGTTTTTTTAAAGTTTTTAAACCTGACCAGGTTTTGTTACAAAGGCAGAAGAACCAGAGATCAAATTGCCAACATCCACTGGATCATTGAAAAAGCAAGAGAGTTCCAGAAAGACATCTACTTCTCCTTTATTGACTACGCCAAAGCCTTTGACTGTGTGGATCACAACAAACCGTGGAAAATTCTTAAAGAGATGGGAATACTAGACCACCTGGTCTGCCTCCTGAGAAATCTGTATGCAGGTCAAGAAGCAACAGCTAGAATTGGACATGGAACAACAGACTGGTTCCAAATAGGGAGAAGAGTACATCAAGGCTATATGTTGTCACACTGCTTATTTAACTTCTATGCAGAGTGCATCATGAGAAATGCCAGGCTGGATGAAGCACAAGCTGGAATCAAGATGGCTGGGAGAAATATCAATAACCTCAGATATGTAGATGATACCACCCTTATGGCAGAAAGTGAAAGAGAGTGAAAAAGTTGGCTTAAAGCTCAACATTCAGAAAACTAAGATCATGGCATCCGGTCCCATCACTTTGTGGCAAATAGATTGGGAAACAATGGAAACAGAGATTTTATTTTGGGGGGCTCCAAAATCACTGCAGATGGTGACTGCAGCCATGAAATTATGAGACACTTTCTCCTTGGAAGAAAAGCTATGACCAACCTAGACAGCATGTTAAAAAGCAGAGACATTTCTTTGCTGACAAAGATCTGTCTAGTCAAAGCTATTGGAGAAGGCAATGGCAACCCACTCCAGTACTCTTGCCTGGAAAATCCAATGGACGGAGGAGGCTGGTAGGCTGCAGTCCATGGGGTAGCGAAGAGTCGGACATGACTGAGCGACTTCACTTTCACTTCTCACTTTCATGCATTGGAGAAGGAAATGGCAACCCAATCCAGTGTTCTTGCCTGGAGAATCCTAGGGACGGAGGAGCCTGGTGGGCTGTTGTCTATGGGGTCGCACAGAGTCAGACATGACTGAAGTGACTTAGCAGCAGCAGCAGCAGTCAAAGCCATGGTTTTCCCAATAGTCATGTATGGATGCGAGAGTTGGACCAGAAAGAAAGCTGAGTGTTGAAGAATTTTTGCTTTTGAACTGTGGTGTTGGAGAAGACTCTTGAGAGTCCCTTGGACTGCAAGGAGATCCAACCAGTCCATCCTAAAGGAAATCAATCCTGAATATTCATTGGAAGGACTGATGTTGAAGCTGAAACTCCAATACTTTGGCCACCTGATGCAAAGAACTGACTCATTTGAAAAGACCCTGATGCTGGGAAAGATTGAGGGCAGGAGGAGAAGGTGATTACAGAGGATGAGATGGTTGGATGGCATCACCGACGTGACGGACATGAGTTTGAGTAGGCTCCAGGAGTGAGTTGGTGATGGACAGGGAACCCTGGCAAGTCGCAGTCCATGGGGTCACAAACAGTCGGACATGACTGAGAAACTGAACTGAACCGAACTGAACAGATACCTGAGTTTCATCTGGCCTACAAGGTTGAGTGTGCTAAGCTAGGGTTAGCTGGTCAACATACAGAATTTTGTCTTGAAACAGCTTCTTTCTGGTTTGTGTGTTACCCACTGGTTTCCAGGTTGGGTGGGGGGCAGGAGAAGGAAAGGCAGTTTTTTAATGTTCAGATGTTATTTATCTGCAATTCTTTAAGACTGAGACCTTTAATTATCATTTCTGGGAGGAGATGGAGGGAGGGAGTTAGGTTGGAGTAGGTGGGCCATTGCCCTTTTCAGGAGAAATGATTTTGGAAGAGAGTTGGTGTAGCAGTTCTCCCATGGCCTCTTTTACTGTGTTATTTGTTCTAGAAGGAGTCAGTTGATATCAACAACCATAACACTTGGTATTCATTGAGTATCCGTTATGTTTTAGGGGGACTGTGTTAAGTGCTTTATGTATGTCATTGCATTTAAATCTTTAGTAAACGCTGTGAATTTCACAGCACTCTACCAGGTGAATGGGAAAAACTGGGAGTAGAGAGATCAAGAAACTTCACCATAGTTAGTCGAAGAGGTTCTCCTGTGGAGGTATGGCTGGGAGGGGTGTGTGCAGGGACCCCAGCTCAGGAGGGGGAAGAAAACAGAGACAAACTCTTTAGGTCTGGGGCCTGACCCTGCCCTGACTGTGTGCCATAGTCAGGTATTCCCAGGCACTGTGTGTGTGTGTGTGTGTGTGTGTGTGTGTGTGTGTGTGTAATACTAAGTTGTAGTATTAAGCACATTTTAGCCAGCTGAGGATTCATCATGAAGGCTAAATTGAGTGATGCACAAGTGGAAATAGAAACTCGTGGGTAATTTCCCATCTAGTTGGATAACTGTCAAGTGAAAGGGATCATGATGTCCACAGGAATGCCAGAACAACAATCTGATTATAGTATCTGGCACTTGCTGCATAGAGCAGCACTCTTCCAGAAATGATTCTCTGAAACTGACAGGATAGCAGCCATCTTTTAAGTCCATGTAGGGAAAGCATGTCCTTAAAAATAAGACTCTTCTGAAGTCAAGGACTAGGGGTTGAAGCGGCTATCAGCTTCACTTGCTGTTTAGCCAAGCTGTCCAGGTTTTACTCCATAGTCGTTTCTTTTACACATTTTTGAAAGTTCCATTAGGAAGGGAAGAAGGGAGAATAGTGAGAGATGTACAAAGCAGAAATAAACCCTGTTTTAGAAATAATACTATAGTGGTTCAGTTTCTTTCCAGCCTCGGCAAAACAAATAAAAACCCAAGAAAGTCTTAGTTTAACCAAAAAGGTGTAACAAGATGAAGGAAAAGTTTGTTTGCCAGAGTGTCTCTTTTGGGGACAGCACTTTGTTCTGTGTGTATGTGTGTGTGTGTGTGTGTGTGTGTGTGTGTGTGTGTGTGTGTGTGTGGTGGGTGTGGAGGGGTGTGGAGGGATTTCAGTGAATTGCCTGGGATAGAGTGTGAGACCCAAAGGGCAGGCCTGAGAAAGAAAAGATAATTCCATAACCGCTATAAGGGAGATATAAGATGAGAGAGGAAATCTGTGAGCAAAATGGGTGGGGGTGAGGGAGAAGGGTCAGAACTGGGAGCTCCAGGGGCAGCACAGTCTTAAGAGGTTCTGGGGAAAGAGAAATGTGTTTTATGACTCTTTAAGTTGGTTTTCATCTGTGCTCTGTCAACTCTCTCTTCTCAGCTTTTGCCCTTAGACTCCCAATAATAATCCTCAGTGAAATGGGAATTTCTCTCTCTTCTTTTTAGGGGAATGTAAGTGGATACTTTTGAGAAATTTGAGGGGATGACTTTCTGTGTTTGGAATTCCCGGGTGGCACTAGTGGTAAAGAACCTGCCTGCCAATGCAGGAGACATAAGAGATGCTGGTTTGATCCCTAGGTTGGGAAGATCCCCTGTGGGAGGGCATGGCAAGCCACTGCAGTATTCTTGCCTGGAGTATCCCATGGACAGAGAGCCTGGTGGGCTACAGTCCATGGGGTCTCAAAGAGTTGGACATGACTGAAGCGACTTAGCACGTATGTGCTTTCTGTATTTGGGTGAAAGTTGGGTTGAAAGTGGGCATATACAGGGGCAGCTAACATCTGTGTTATAGAGTGACAAGGTGACACTAACTTAAATAGTAACCTTCATATTTTTGGTCATTTAGAATACTGCATTTTTTATTTAGAGTATTTAATTTTGCCTTGCTTGTAACTCTATCTTTTCCATTTTGTGTGATGGCTCATATGGCTCTCTCTAGGAAGGCTAAGGTGGTTGATTACCTATTGGCAGATAATACTGTTTGTGGGTAGTCTCTTGCTTTCTCTAATGAATTATACGTCTTATGAATTTTTCAAAGCACAGTCCATGGCTTGGCAAGCTGTCAAAACAGTCATCTATAGTGTGGAGATACCATTCCTAGAGAATTAGTTCTGGATGGAATTAGTTCTGAGTTGCAAAAATAAGAAAATAAGCTTATAGGAGAGAATGAGTTATTCACGGTGAGCAAAAAGAAATGCGAAGGCAGATGGGAGTGAAGAGCTTTTTATCCCACCTCTAAGGAAGCACTAGAAAGACTTTTGAAGATAATATCCTTAACATTTACTCAGCTCTTCATATTTTTAAAGTGCTTCTTGGTAATTAAGCATCATTAATCAGATATTAGCTGCAGGTCATTCAATGAATTAGCTGTTGATTTAGACAGAAAGCTGTGCATAATTTGGGGGACTCGGAACAAGCATGATTCCTTTTACATTTTTCAAAAATTTGACTTTCTTGTTCTCACTGGAAGTTACTATATGTATGTGTGAGTTCTGATTGTGGATAATGATACGTGCTTACTATTGTATGAATTCACATTTCTCTAGAATACCCACTTATAATTTGATAGTTTGACATTTGTAACATGTGTAGAGGTAAGACCATGCAGAGAAACTCCACGTGGTTTGTGAGTGAGTGGTCTGTTAGTGAGTCATCACTGAATGCCCTCCCCCAGCACAGAAGGCATGCTGGCATTGAGCAGTCAGAAAACACACAGCCGAGTCGCCCTCCTTCTCCAGACTGAACGTTGGTCTGAACCAATGTTCTGAATGGACTGAACACCTTGGATGCACCAAATGATTGTAAGGAGATCAGGAATAAGTACCATTTTCCCTTCAAGTGGATGTCTTATCTATTTGGCTATTTCTACAAATCGTAACTAGTTTATCTTCCATCTAACCTGAAAAGGAATTAAATATATACAATTAAGGCTTAAGCTTATTTGGCACATTTATGTCAAATAAATATCAAGACAGGCTTATTTCTGCCTAGTATTTCCGCATACATGTTTTCTTCAGCCAATAACCACGAATGATTGAGGTCTGAGGGAAGCCACAGATCTTTGAATTTTTTGGAAATTAATGGAGACTCCTTTGTCTTTGAGGCTTGACTATATTAATATCACTATGATTCTTGTTGATTTTCCTACAAAGGCTTTGAAACTGGTTATTTTTCTCAGCAGAGCCTCTTGATGTCCCTCCTTCCTGTTATCATGCACAGTCTCTGTGGTCGGGTGGCCTGGAATTGAATCCTGATTCTCCCACTCACTAGCTGTGTGACCTTGGGTAAGTTACTTTGCCTCTCTGATGCTCTGTGTACTCATCTGTAAAATAGGGAATAGTTTGTTTCTTGCTGTTAGATGTTACGAGGATTAAATGAGTAAATATTTGTCCTGGGTCTGGTGCATTTATAGCACACATCTTCCTCGATTTAAGAAGGGGTTACATTCAGATAAACCCAAGGTAAGTTTAAAAAAGACAAGAAAATTTCCTAGGTTGAAAATGCATTTAATACATCTAGCCTACTGAACACTGGGCTTCCCTGGTGGCTCAGCAGTAAAGAATCCTGCAATACAGGAGATGTGGACTTGATGCCTGAGTTGGGAAAATCCCCTGGAGAAGGAAATGGCAACTCACTCCTGTAGTCTTGCCTGGGAAATCCCATGGACAGAGAAGCCTGGTGGGCTGTAGTCTATGTGGGCACAACAGTATGACACAGCTTAATGACTAAACTATTACCGCTGAGCATCAGAGCTTAGCCTGGCCTACCTTAAATGTACTCAGAACATTGACATTAGCCTAAAGTTGGGCAAAATCATCCAACTCAGGGCCTATTTTATAACAAAGTGTTGAATATCTCATGTAATTTGTTGAATACTGTTACTGAACATGAAAAACAGGATGGTTATCTGGGTGCTGAACAGATGGTTGTAAGTGTACCTGGTTGTTTACCCTGTGACCGCGTGGCTGCTAGGAGCTGTGGCTTGTCACTGCTCCCAGCATCACGAGAGAGTATCCTGCTATACCCAGCTGACCTGGGAAAAGATCAAAATTCAAAATTCCATGTATGGTTTCTACTAAATGTGTATTGCTTTTATTGATGACTTGGGTTCTTGGACTCTTTAATCAATAAAAATTGATAAGAGGCCAGATGGGAAATTCAGGCAAGGCTTTATTAGGACTTGTGCTGCAAGTGGAGGGAACAAAAACAAGTAACAGCTTCCCTTGCTTGCTTTCTAAGAGGGAGTGAGTGGGTTCCTCAAATGAGTTGATGGAGGGGCAGGTCCAGGGGTTGAGCCAAAAGGGTGGCTGAGGTGGTCCACCCAGCCCCTTAATGGTGGTGCCGTGTGCAGGCATCATGTGCAGAACCTGCCGTTGCTCCCAGAACCTCAGAAGCAGTAGTTGCTTTTTTGGTCTTTATCTATCTTGTTGCTCATAATTTGCCCCAACTGCCTATGCATGCAGTTAGTTTTAGTCCTTTGTAGTTTTTTTTTTTTCCAATATTCTTTTGCTGGAGGAGTTGTTTGTCCAGGTATGAGCACTGCAGCAAAGCATCCCAGCAAAGGGCGCCGGGTCCCCTCCTGTCTCACTTGCACATGGATGTAAAAGTCAAAAAACCACACATCGAAGCGTCCTAAGTCAGAGATTGTACTGCATGAGTACCTGTTAAATCTGTTAAAAACTTCACCTTTAAAACACATTGCTGAGTCAAATCTAGAAGATACTCAGTGTTTGCTGTCTTTGAAAAATTCACATTTTTCAAATATTTTGCAAAAAATGAGTTTAGATTTCTTCACTTAGCAAGAAAAAAAAAAGAAAAAGAAAAAAAGAAAAATTATACCTTGTCTCTAGTGAACTTGAAGGAACAAAACTTGGCTAAATTTGCACTACAAGCAAATGCTTCCTTTGCAAATGCCAGGGGTATGAGGATTGGGCAAAGAATATTTGGTGATGACTCTGAACACTGTAAATGAGTTGGCAAAAAACCGAAGACTTGCATGAGCTGTGGCTTCTCACTGGGTTGTTGATGGGTGAGTCGGAGGCAGGGAGCGTGGGAGGTCTTGGCAAAGCTTGCTTGGATTTCTTCAGCGTTCCTCAGATCCTATCTCAGTGCCCTCTAGGGAAAGGAAGGGTCAGTAAGCAAGCCGGCAGCCAGAAGAAGAAAATTTGAACATGAAAGTGATTTGTTCCAGGGATATTCCAAGAATTCTCAAATGGAACAATTTTCATTAGGTAAAAATCTTTGGATGTTACACAAGAAACATTTAGAAGGGTGTTTGGTCCACAACAAAAAATAAAAAATATAATAGGCTTTAAAAATTCCTAAAAGACTGCATTATATTTAGAACATTTTTCTTTGGGGGTCAAATGATCAGAATACTAATAGGGTCATAGGAATGAGGTCAGGAACTGAAATTGCACAAGGAATGCTCAGCCCCAAACCTGTTATAGAAACAGTTGGCCTGATCTATATTTCATAAGCTAATACAGATCTTATATTTCTTCTGAAGACGGATTCCACATTCCCCTTTTTCTCATAATATTGATTCAGGTTAGGAGGATGATTAAATTTGGGTAGGCTAAATTACCATTTAATAACAGTTGACCCTCCAACCCTACCTTGTATCTGTGGGGGTCTTGGGTGGCTAGGAGATAGTTCCCCCTCCACGTCTCCCTGGCAACATGTCTCTGTCTGCAATCCGTGAACATCCCGGAGCCCAGCATCTTCCCCTCCCCCTAAATCAAAAGGCTTTTTACATCTCTTACCATTCAGTGGTAAAGAATGTGCCTGCCAATGAAGGAGATGTGGGTTCAATCCCTGGTTTGGGAAGATCTGCTGGAGAAGGAAATGGCTACCCACTCCAGTATTCTTGCCTGGGAGGTCCCATGGACAGAGGAGCCTGGCGGGCTACAGTCCATGGGGTCGCAAAAGAGTCAGACACGACTGAGCGACTAAACAACAACACGCCTCCTTTAGCCCTGTCTCTCCCTTGCTGAGACTCCTATTGCTTGTTACTCAGCATACGCTGGGGACAGAAAGGATCTGCTCTCCCTCAGGGAGGAGACACTTTTGCCTGTATTTCTCCCTAAGAAACAGTAGACTTTACCTGGGCCGCGGTGTGGGCAGGTGTGGGGGGCAGTTTCCTGGCCCTCTCCAAGCCCTTTCAAGCTTTTGCTCTAAACTGGTTCCTAGCAGTCTGCATATGGAATTCATGAATGTTTTAACTGCTTTTTCCTCACCTGATTTCATAATAGCTGATTCTTCCTCCTCGGCTCTGCTAAGGGTGAAAGTGTCACGTGTCCTTTCCTCCTCCTCAGAGTTTCTCAATTTTGCATTTCACTTGGAGCCTTGCAAACTCAGCTCTCTGATGGCCTGAAGAAAATTTATGATTCTGTAGACTTCTTGACTTTTTCTAGTTGTTAGGTTGGCAAAGATGTTCTCTTAAAGCTTTATGCATTTTTAAGCAGAAGTTGAATTAATGCTTAAGCCTTTGTCACCCTGTAATCTTCTATGCTTCTATGGCCCAGAGAAGAGAAAGGGAAAGGCAAGAGTTCTCGAAATTCAGGGGACAAGTTATATTTGACACAGTCAAGGGAGCTCACTTTTGTTCATCTTATTAGTGACGTGGAGAGGTGGTAACTCAGTATGGCCTATGATCTGTTACATGTTCAGAAATTTCTCCTTAGCTAAGCCCTTCATGTGAAATTAATCACAACCCTTGTATCTTACAACCAAAGCCCTTTAATTCGGTCCCCAAATCCTTTTCTCCCTCAAGGTTGAGCTGCACCTTGTTCTTCAGCCACATGGGCTGACAAACCTTGGAGTGGGGTCCGTATTCCTCGGTTGGAATCCTGAGTAGACCACTTAATAGCTCTGTGAGCTGCAGCTAGCTGCTTAGCCTCTCCATGGCTTAGTGTCTTTATTTGTAAAATGGAGAAAGTAATAATTCTTACTTACATGATAGGTTTGTCACAAGGTACCCAGCCTGATCTAGACTATTCCTAGTCCCCTGAGGACCTTACCTGTAAAAAAGTAGAATATATAAAACACTGATGTTCAGCTCCATCCAACCAGTCCATTCGAAAGGAGATCAGTCCTGGGTGTTCATTGGAAGGACTGATGTTGAAGCTGAAACTCCAATACTTTGGCCACCTGATGCGAAGAGCTGACTCCTTGGAAAAGACCCTAATGCTGGGAAAGATTGAGGGCGGGAAGAGAAGGGGACAACAGAGGCTGAGATGGCTGGATGGCATCACTGACTCAATGGACATGAGTTTGGGTAGGCTCCGGGAGTTGGTGATGGACAGGGAGGCCTGGTGCTGCGGTTCATAGGGTCACAAAGAGTCGGATGCGATTGAGTGACTGAACTGAACTGAACTGAATGTTCAGCTCAGGTTCAAATTTGTATCACGTTTCCCCTTTGCTGGGGCATCCCAGGTTGTACAGTGGTAAAAAATTTGTCCGTCAATGCAGGAGATGCAGGTTTGATGCCTGGATCGGGAAGATTCCCTGGAGTATTCTTGCCTGGAAAATTACATGGACAGAGGAATCTCTTAGGCTACATACAGTCCATGGATTACAAAGAGTTGAACACAGCTGAGCACTGAGTACAATAATTCCCTTTTACTGTCCTTAAGATTAGCTTTCACGAGTGTGGAAGAAATGTAATCTGCCCTAGAGTAGAAAGTGAAGATTCCCAGTTTGACAAGTTCTAAAATGCATCCATCACACCCAATTCTTTTCTTCTATCATAATCTTTTTTAGTTTGTAATCTTGTTATTCCCAAAGAGTCTGATAAGATTAAACAATAATTGACTTGAGGTTCTATGTATCTGTGGAGTTTTGAAAAATGTATTAGTTCTCTGGTTAATACATGTTGTAAAACCATTCATTTGTCCATAAACATTTATTGAACACCCACTATGTCAGGAATCGTTCTAGACAGATGTTAAAGTGGGGGTCTAAAGCTTTTGCTTTATGAATTACTCAAAAGGGAGAACAGATTCAACAGACTACAAAATTCACTGGCAAATAGAGAAAGGTATCAGCATTGAATCACATTATTGTATTATTCTATAATTCTAGTCACAACAGGAATCAGCACACCTGATTTTGATGATTTTGATGCTTTTCATGTTAGCACTGGAGCTGAGGGAAAGATAAAAAAGCCTTCTGATATGACTTATTAACTTAAATTATATTCTTGTTCTTGCTTTATGTCAGTTGCAATCATTTTTTTTTCACTTGAATGTCTCCAGATAGTTCAGTCATATTTCTAAAGAATTACAGATTACAAAATTATGGCTAAATCTTTACTGTCAGAACTCTTAAATAAGGGTTCTGGTTAATTGAATTCTTTTGTTTTAATGAAAGACTAAATTTATAATGCTAGTTTCAAACTTTCTGTTGAAAATCATTCAGCCTTATTTTTCTTTCCTAATATAAGGGAAGTTGTTGAAATAGGGACAGATTTTGAAGGGTTGTTTTATATTATCTTGTCATATTTTTAACAGTGTGGCTTACTCAGTGTTTCATGATTATACTTAAAAATGTCAAGTGTCATTTTAAAATTTATGTTAAAAGTTTCATTTATTTGTTTTTTGGCAGTCCTGGGTCTTCATTGCTGCATGGGCTTTTCTGTAGTTGCGGTGGGTGAGTAGGGGATACTCTCTGGTTGCGGTGCACGGTCTTCTCATTGCAATGGCTTTTCTTGCTGTGGAGCACAGGCTCCAGGGTGCAGGGCTTCAGTAGCTGTGGCTCCCGGGCTTTAGAGCACAGGCTCAGTGGTTGAGTCACACGTGTCTACCTGCTCTGAGGCATGTGGGATCTTCCTGGATCAGGGATAGAACCCTGGTCTTCTGCATTGGGAGGGAGATTCTTTACCACTGAGCCACCAGAGAAGCTCAGGTGTCATTTTAAAGCATTGAAAAGTAGGATAAACTATAGATTAAATTTGATGGTGACTTTGGGATACACCTGAGGAAAAAAGAGGCTGTGTGGCTTAGTGGGACATGGATCGAATTTGGGACCTGACAGACCTAAATATAAATTCTGGTCACCATCTACCATTTGTGTTAGTCTAGGGAAATTTGTTCCTAAGTAGCCTTAGTTTCTTTATTTTAAAATATAAATAATAATAGATTGTGTCACATAGTCTTTGATCCTGTGATGATCAAAAGAGATATTGTGTATGATAAGCCTCAACACAACATTTATTCTATGAATAATTGTGGGCTTGTGGTTGTTGTCTCCACTTTCTTCTGGTTTGTTTTGCTTTTAATTTCTTTTATAAAACTCATGGGTGACCTTATGGTTTAAGAAAGTGGATCTGTCAATGTGTTTATCCCCTTTCATTTCTCCCAGCCCTCACTAATCTGTTAGTAAGTGGGTGAAAAAAAAATACACAGACAAATAGGAAGACAGACATCGGTGGGAATAGACATTTGAATTTTCTTTCTTTTTTTAATAGACAGAAATAAATAGAGGAAGATAAAAAATGGAAAAGATTGGAGAAAATCACACCCTTCAAATGTTCATAGGAAAATACAGTTTTTTTAAAAGAAATAAAATTTTTCCCTTTCCGATTCAAAGAGGTTTGGGATTTGGAAACTGGGGAGAGTAGAGAGTCAATAGTTAAAAAGAGGGGTTCTGACTTTTGGCCAGCACACTTGGTGATTAGGGAAGGATGGAACAGTAGATTCTATTTTTCATTTTAACATCAGTGGTGTGTAATCTTTTCTTCCTTTGTGCGTGAATTAGGTTGATAAAAATTAAAAAAAAATCATTGGAGACGCACATGATTTCCATGTAGGAGATTTTTGTCATTGTATGAATTTGCGTGGTATAGTTGGAAGAATATAAATGTGCATGTGTGTATGTACATATGTGTGGATAAGACTTCATGGCCTTTGATAACAATGTACTAGGTTCTCAGGATGAATTATGCTAGAGCTGGGAGGTGAAATGTGAAGCAAAGGAATAAAAAAGGAGGGAATATTATTTGTTTAACAAACACTATCCTTGTAAATTTTAGAACTTCAAAAAAATAGTAAACCACTATAATCTCTTAGAAAAATCTAAAACAATTTAGAGCAATAGTAACCTTTTCTGTGTGTGCTTTGCTGGTATACATTTAGTTTCCTCTAGTTGGCATTATGCAGAAATCTTTCTTTGCACCATTTCAGAAGTCAGGAGACTTCTATTATTCTGTACAGAGAATAAAGATTAACTGTATTGTTCTATTTCTGGTTTCATTCAAAACGATCACAGTTATTTTATGCAACCAAATTGTTATTCAAGGATTTGAGAAAGTAAAGTCCACGTATTCATGCTATTTGAATGGCTTCTTAAAAGGAATTTTACTTGTTGGGAAATGTTAAGAGTTGGAGATAAGCTCCTGTCTTTATTCTCTTTTTACAGAAAGCAGAATGAGTAAATGAGTTTTGTGTCTTAGAAAAGTTCTCAGGAACCAATTTTTATACCATGTAAATGTCTTTCCATGATTAGGTCAGAATTGCTTTTAAAACAATTTCCTCTTCTACCATTTACCCGGTACCTATATTTTTTAGATGATCACTGTATATATTATTATCTCCATTTTTATTAGGAATTTGTGGCTAAGAAAGTGTTAGTAGTTTGTCTAAGGTCAAAGCAGTGATAGTGTCAAGTTGAGAATCAGATCTAAAACATGTTTTTTCCTGCCCTCTGAGGCAGTGGAGGGCTACATATAAAGATAGGATTAGTGATCCCTGACCATTTTTTTTCTGCGAGGGTATTGGAGGAGGTCATTGAGAGGATGTGACCTGTGGTTGACCCAAAAGCTAGACCAGAACAATCAGAAGGTCCTCCCTCTGCCTCTTTCCTTGGGATGAAGGCTCTACCCACTGTTCCTGCCCTAGGAGTCACTTCAAGGAAGCGGGCTTGAGAGCAATGTGTTGTTGAGACCGTCTGGATGGTCTACTGCATGAAGCCAGATAAGGCCTCTATTTTTTCCGTGTAAATGTACAGACATGCTGGCAGGTTTATTTTCAGGAAAATGAAAATAGGAACTATATTGTATACTATACAAAACAACTGCTAACACCAGTCTTGAAACATTTCCACTTATACCTAGAAAAGGTCCCTAATATCTCTAGTCTCTCTAGCATTTAATTTCCTCCAAGCCACAAGTCTAATTACAGGCATATGCAGCAAGTTTCTTATGTTAAACAACTGCACCCATTTTCTATTTTCACAGTTTTTAACTCTATTACCCTGATTTAACAAAATTTAAGAAACCAACTTCTCTTGAAGGCTTGGGATACAAGCACTATAAATATTTTTAGTTTCAAGGTTTAGTTCAAGGTTTTCTTTTCCAAGTCAATTTATAAATCCATTAAATTGGGAGAAATCATCAATTTAATTAAGCTACTTAATTTTAATAATTTATTTCATATTTTGCCTCATGCAACTTATATATTCAGACAGAAAATACTGATTCAGCAGAAAATAGAAGTTTGTATAGTTCACTGTGCACGTGAGGTGATAATGATGGGCAAAACAGATATTCTACCCTCACTGATCTTAAATTCCAATGAAGGATGACAATTATTCACATCAAGTTTGAAGAGTGCTTTGATAAAGGAAGAATGGAATATACAGGAGTAAGCAATGGTAGAAATATAGTCTGAGGGATGAAAAAGACCATAAGAAGTAATATTTAAATTATAATTAATAATTTGAATATTAGTTGATGAGAAAGGCTAATGTTGGTACTGTCTGATCTGAGGTGTCAGGAAATTCAAAATGTTCCAGGAGAAGAAAGTTAATTCCTAGAGAAAAGATATAACATAGCGCATATTCCTAATAATATAGCTGCTTGACAAATTACAGGAAAATTGGTGGCATAAACAACAATTTATCACAGATTTTGTGGGTCAGGAAAATTTGACCAATATGTATGACCTTTGATGCTGGCTGTTGACTTTAGGCTCTAGTTTCTCTTTACGTGGGATATTCCATGTGGTTTCTCTATATGGGCTCTACTGGGCTTTCTTACAGTGTTGTGGCTAGGTTCTAAAGGTAAGTATCTTCAGAGAGAGAAAGAGAGAGACAGGGAAAGAGACAGACAGAGACAAATCAACTTTTATGATTCCGGCTGGTGGGTGGGGAGATCTATTCATCTTGTAACCATCTGAGACAAGCCTTGTAGGTAAGTTTTCTTGCTTAGTAAAACTGCCACCTACCAACCTGGCGTGGTTTTCCTCTTTCTTTAGTCTCTCCTTACCCTCCTGTACATGGACTAGTTTCAGATTTCACTTGGGGAAGTCACTTGAAGTTTCAAACCAATAGAGAGAAATTGTTCCCTCCCTCAAGAAAAATTCCCAATCCTTTCCCATGTACCATACACACATGAATATACTCAGTGCCACTGCAGAGCCTTCGGCCTCTGGAGGTATTCCTGGTAGGAGACAGCTGGCCTTACCCTAATGACTTCAGACCTTTTGGATGTACTTAGCTGAGCTTATCATGAGGGAGATGGATTTACAAAAGGTTCCTGGTCCTGCTTTGTTCACCAAGGTGGGGTAATTTGCCAAAAACAGAAAACATACTTTAAGCCTATGGAGAAGCATAAGCAAAAGCAATAAAATTAGCCTCTAACAGCTGGAATTGCAGCCAGGTACAGAGTGGGAGAAGGAACTTTTCTGAGATGGAGGAGCTTCACGATGCTTCTTTATATTTATATATATGTATAATTTTAATTATTTTTGACTGTGCTAGGTCCTTGTTGCTGCATCGACTTATTCTCTAGTTGCAGTTCACAGGCTTCTCATTGCAGTGGCTACTGTTGTTGCATAGCATGGGGTCTAGGTGTGTGGGCTTCAGTAATTGTGGAATATGGGCTCAGTAGTTGCGGCCCATGGGCTCTAGAGTGCGGGCTCAGTAGCTGTGATGCATGGTATTAGTTGCTCCGTGGCACGTGGGGTCTTCCTGGACCAGGGATCGAACCTGTGTCTGTTGTATTGCAAGGGGATTTTTTACCACTGAATCACCAGGGATGCCCGATGCTTAGTTTTAAATCTCTTATTTAGTCCAACTTTGTGCTAGGCACATAGTAGGTCTCTTGGTTGACATAGCATGTACTCAACAAACACAGGTTGCTTGGTTGATGCATAGAAGAGCTGGCTTTGTGTCACAATAAAGAAAATCACCATAGGCTTTGAAAATAAAGATCATAACGCTGTCATTTACCATGTGTCATTGACACATGTCATTGACCATGTGTCTGCTGCTGTGCTAAGAATTTTATATAGGATGAGTTACTACTCTCAGAAGAACTTCATAAGTAAGATATTATATTGCCTCCTTTTATAGAATGAGGTGTCAGCAGTGGAGCTAGGATATGGAGCTCGTGTTCTGGTGAGTTCTGGGAGGCAGTGCACTGAGAAAGGTAAAGCACTCTCCCCCTACTTCTTATTACACCACTTTAGCTCTCCTCTTCATCCTGAATATGCAATGGGGGCCCCACATCAGTTTAGTGGTGTGCAAGACCAAGCTCATTTACACCTCACTTGAATTTCCCTTTATAGAAAGACATATGTAAAAGCAAAGCACTGATGAGTGTCTTTGACTTTTGAGCCACCATAATTAATCCCTATGCCACGTTCCCCATTCTAAGGGCTAAAAAATTCATACTCTTACCATGTCCTCTGTCTGACCATCATTCATTAGAATTGTTGTTCACTTGACAAATCACCTGGTACTCATCCTAAATCATCTTCTCATTTGACTTCATCCCCTTTGTTATTCTTAATCCTTTCTAAAATATCTCACTCTTCCGATTTCTGG
Source organism: Okapia johnstoni (assembly GCA_024291935.2). Classification (NCBI taxonomy): domain Eukaryota; kingdom Metazoa; phylum Chordata; class Mammalia; order Artiodactyla; family Giraffidae; genus Okapia; species Okapia johnstoni. The sequence goes on along the minus strand of CM044321.1, from coordinate 30,102,756 downwards.
ACTGATCCAAACTTCTCACTCTTTCCCTGTGACTTTTGCTTCTCCAACACATTTATTTCACTTTTGCTAGAATTCCTTATTAGTCAGCTCTTTCATTTCCTAAATTGTTTTGTGTTTTATTGCAAGTAGCTTCTAATGTTTAACTTACTTATCATTAAGGACTTTTCAGAACCAAATATAATATTGCCCAGGAGTCTATGGAACGGGGTTGGGGTCAAAGCCCAAGTGTACATTCTTTGTTTCTGTATTCTGCTTTAGAGACTGTTGCAGGTTAAGTTATGTTGAAATCCTAATCCTTGGTATCTGTGAATTTGATCCTATTTGGCAATAAGGTCTTTGCAGATGTAATAAAGTTAACATGGCACCGCGCTGGAGTAGGAGGGACCCTTAGTGCAAAGTGATTGGTGTTCTTATATGAAGGGAAGAAACAGAGAAAATTACACAGGGATAATGCCTTGTGATGATAGACAGAGATTGGGGTGATATGTCCACAAGCCAAGGAGCAGTGAGGATGGCTGGGAACCCCAGCAGCAAAGAGAAAGACAAGGAGCAGATTCTCCCCTAGAGCCTTCAGAAAGAACATGGCCCTATTGATCTCAGAATTCTAATCTCCAGGACTGTCAAATAATGAATTTCCATTATTTAAAGTCATGCCATTTGTGACAACTTATTATGGCAGCCTGAGAAACCAACATAGAGACAAAACCATACCCTGATTTATCATCATTCTCAACTTGGTTGAACAGAGTCAGTATCCTGGACACCAAATGTGTTCCTGTTCTTGTTTGTTGTTCAGTCACTAAGTCATGTCTGACTCCTTGTGACCTCATGGATGGACTGGACTGAGCATGTCAGGCTTCCCTGTCCTTCACTATCTCCAGGAGTTTGCTCTCACACTCGTGTATATTAAGTCAGTGATGCCATCCAACCATCTCATCCTCTGTCATCTGCTTATTCCTCCTGCCTTCAATCCCTCCCAGCATCAGGGTCTTTTCCAATGAGTCAGTTCTTTACATCAGGCAACCAAAGTATTGGAGTTTTAGCATCAGTCCTTCCAATGAATATACAGGATTGATCTCCTTTAGGATGGACTGGTTCGATCTTCTTGCAGTCCAAGGGACTCTCAAGAGTCTTCTTCAGCACAATTAGAAACCGTTAATTCTTCAGTGCTCAGCTTTCTTTATGGTTCAACTCTCACATCCATACATGACTACTGGAAAAACCATGGCTTTGACTATACAGACTTTTGTTGGCAAAGTAATATCTCTGCTTTTTAATACGCTATCTAGATTTGTCATAGCTTTTCTTCCAAGGAGTAAGTGTTTTTTGATTTCATGGCTGTAGTCACCGTCCGCAGTGATTTTGAAGTCCAAGAAAATAAAATCTGTCACTGCTTCCACTTTTCCCTTTCTATCTGCCATGAACTGATGGTACAGGATACCATGATCTTAACTTTTTTAAGGTTTGAATTTTAAGCCAGATTTTTCACTCTCCTCTTTCACACTCTTCAAGAGGCTCTTTAGTTTCTCTTTACTTCCTACCATTAGAGTGGTATCATCTGCATATCTGAGGTTGTTGATATTTCTCCTGGCAATCTTGATTTCAACTTGTGAGTCAACCAGTCTGGCATTTTGCATGATGTATTCTGCGCATAAGTTAAGTAAGCAGAGAGACAATATATAGCCTTGACGTACTCCTTTCCCAATTTTGAACCAGTCCATGTCTGGTTCTAAGTGTTGCTTCTTGACCAGCATACAGATTTTTCAGGAGACAGATAAAGTGGTCTGGTATTCCCATCTCTTTAAGAATTTTCCAGTTTGTTGTGATTCACACAGTCAAAGGCACTGGATTCCTGTGTTAATTGTAAATTGTGTGTGTGTGCTTAGTCATGCAGTCATGTCCAACTCTTTGCAACCCCATGGACTGTAGCCCACCAGGCTCCTTTGTCCATTGGGGATTCTCCAAACAGGAATACTGGAATGGATTGCCATGCTCTCCTCCAGGGGCTCTTCCCAACCCTGGGATCAAAGCCAGGTCAGATTCTCTTACCATCTGAGCCACCAGGGAAGCCCTATAAATGTATTGTCATATCTAATTTAATCCTTGTGATTGTTGTTGTTGTTCAGTTGCCCAGTTATGTCCACCCTTTGTGACCCGAGGGGCTGCAGCACACCAGGCCTCCATGCCCCTCACCATCTCCTGGAGTTTGTTCATTGCATCAGTGATGTTATCCAGCCTTCTCATCCTCTGACGCTCTCTTCTCCTTCTGCCCTCGATCTTTTCCAGCATCAGAGACTTTTCCAGTGAGTCATCTGTTTGCATCAGATGACCAAAATATTGGAGCTTCAACTTCAGCATCAGTCCTTCCAGTAAATATTCAGGGTTGATCTCCCTTAAGATTGACTGGTTTGATCTCCTTACTGTCCAAGGGACTCTCAGGAGTCTTCTCCAGCATCACAGCTTGAAGGCATCAATCCTTTGGTGTTCTGCCTTCTTTACAGTCCAGATCTCACAACCATATATGACCACTGGGAAGACCATAGCCTTGACTATATGGACCTTTGTTGGCAGAGTACCTGTCGCTGCTTTTCAACACACTGTCTACATTTGTGATCTTAATCCTCATAGCTGCTCATATTTTAGCAGTATTTTCTTTGATGTACAGATTAAGAGATTGAGAACTGATGAGGCTGAATCTATTCTAGTAAGAAGTGGCCCTTAACATAAATTCAAATGGATTTGACTCCAGAACCAATACTTTGAGTCTCTCTACCATTCTGACCTCCACTGAGGCAGAATGGTCCTTTTCTTTGCTTTCCTTCCCTCACTGATTTCACCTTGCAGGTTGTTCTCTCTGTAAGGTATTCTGACTTCATTTTTAGCAGGATGAAATCATTGTTTTTCTTTCCCCATTTTCCATCACATTTCTAACACATCTAGCATCCTCTTCTCTTGTTATCACTGCTCACTTCCCTTCTTTAGAACGATTTTGGTCTCTAGTAAAGAGACAGAATCAGATCAGGAGAAATATGATTTGTTTATGTTTTGAGGAAGAGTACAGGTCAAAACTTCTCTGAAGCTTGTGGATTCAAGGATATGTGTGTCTAGCTATTAGGACAGAAATATGCTGTGTCTGCCTTTTCTTTAGGTTACAATTCGGTGAAAATTTATTCTTGTCTGTAACAAGGAGCAGTGATCAAAGATTCCTTGGCTTCTTGTCCTGAGGCAATGTTTTGAAAAGCTTCTGAAGTGACCTGAAAACTTTTGGCATGGTTGAGAGAATAGTGTGGAAAGAAGAGATCACTGAGACTGTTATCCCTTCCATCGGTGGTGTTGCTGTTGTTGTTCAATCGCCAAGTTGTATCCGACTCTTTGCGACCCCATGGACTGCAGCATGCCGGGCTTCCCTGTTCCTCACCACCTCCTGTGGTTTGCTCAAGTTCATGTTCATTGAATCGGTGATGCCATCTGACCTCTGACGCCCTCTTCTCCTTCTGCCTTCAATCTTTTCCAGCATCAGGGTCTTTTCCAATGAGTCAGCTGTTCATATCAGGTGGCCAAAGTATTGGAGCTTCAGCTTCAGCATCAATCCTTCCAATGAGTATTCAGAGTTGATTTTCTTTAGGATTGCCTGGGGTTGACCCCATTGGGGTTACTTGATTTATATTTTATATTTATATTTTAAGGCTTTGTTCTTAGCTTTCATATTTTAAAAAATCTTATAGTTTATCCTAACAGAACATTTCCTACAAATATTTTTCATTTGATTCTCACAGCACTCTTGAGATACAGGCAAACAGATACTATTATTTTCATTTTAGAGATGAGAAATTATACTTACTTAGATGACATGTTTTGCCTAAGGTAATATAGACAGTAAATGGAAGTGGGATTAGACCTTGAGTATTATAGTTGCTAACATTCAGTGAAACCTTCATAAATCAATGCAATTTAATAATAAAAATTAACATTTATATTGTATATTTAATCTCCTAATCCCTATAGCCACATTATAAAGTGCATTCTAAAATTGCTATTTCACAAACCCAAGGTCAGAAACTTAAAGAAGCTTAAGGGAGTTGAATAAATTGCCCAAGGTCCCATGGGTGTAATGGTACAGAGGATTTAAAGTAGCACAGATTCTTAGATGTTTTACTGCACTTCTTCCCAAAGTAGGCATTTTTTGTTCAGTCACTCAGTCATATCCGACTCTTTGTAATCCTATTGACTGCAGCATGCCAGGCTTCCCTGTCCTTCACCATCTCCTGGGGCTTGCTCAAACTCATGTCCATCGAGTTGGTGATGACATCCAACCATTTCATCCTCTGTCGTCCTCTTTTCCTCCTGCCTTTAGTCTTTCCCAGCATCAGGGTCTTTTTCAGTGGGATATTTGTTAAGGGGGAGCTAAGACCATGAAATGCTTTACTAATTGATGATATACCAACAGAGTCAATCTCAGTCTGGAATCAAAGCCAAGATTTCAATTAGATCAGTAACTGGATGGGTAGTGTAATTTGAATTAAAAGGCCTATATTTCTTTGACATTGAAACTTTGATGTGTTTAGTTGCTCAGTCATGTCCTATTCTTTGCAACCCTTTGGGTTGTAGTCCACCAGACCCCTCTGTCCATGGGATCTTTTAGGTGAGAATACTGAAGTGGGTTGCCATTTCCTCCTCCAGGGTATCTTCCTGACCCAAGGACTGAACCCGCGTCTCCTGTGTGTCTTGCATTGGCAGGTGGATTCTTTAGCCCCTGAGCCATTAGGAAACTGTAATTTGAATTAAAAGGCCTGTATTTCCTTGACATTGAAACTTTAGTTGGGTCCAAATTCTCTTGGCTTCTAACATATCATTAAAAAAAAACTCTGATATCATATTTAAAGAATTACTTGACTTTTAAAATGTGCACTCATAGGCTTTCTTCCCCTTTTAGGATTTGTTCAGGTACCCTGATGAGACTTGAAAAGTTGAAATCCTGGAGTGATGACAGCTCTGTGCCGTTAGCTGATAGCTTTCAGGGTCTGACAGACAATCCAATTGGTTTAACAGTGATCAGACTGTTGAGAAGTTAAAACCACCCTCAAATTACAATGAGATTTGATGGGGAAGTTTGAAAAAAAAAATAGCCTGCAATTTTCCCCTGCACTCTATTGTTGTGTGCCTGACCACAATTTTTCCACAGTTAAATCTTAGAGATAAACATTTTTCCTTTTCAGAAAGCAATGCTGGGTTAGGAACTTTAACTGGGTGTTTTATATTGAGCATATTTCTATGGACTCATTAAAAATATAAACAGAAATAAATGGAAGTCTCTTATTTAAGAGAGTTGCTTGACAGAAAATCTTTGCACAATGACCATTGATTTGTTGACCTCTCTGAATAACACTTAAATTGGAGGCTTTGGAAGATTTCCTTTAAATCATTCATTGAATGCTTTTAGAGTAAATTTAATTATCAGAAATATTGAAGGCCTTTACTTGGAATGAGGAAAGACAATCAATGCACTGAGAATTGTTTGTGTCTAAACACTACCGTATGTGATGTGTTTACTTTCACATGTACTGTCCAGTGAAATATTCAGAGTAACTTTTTATTTTTCAAAGACAACTAATCTTAAATGATTTATTCATCTATAGAATCATGCAAGCATTAAATTACTTCCTGGGATATTGATAAAAATCTGTTTTCTTCTCAACTTCAACATATTACTCTATCAGAACCCCAAATGAATTAGACGTTGGAATAATGATTAGACTAATTTATCCTACATGTAGTTAAAAAGCCTAATGTTGAGAATGAGATATGTAAAATTTTATATATCTATGATTTTTTTTAAAAATTTTAATGACAACTTTGAGAATGTTTGCTGGTTTATGTCATTTTTCCTAGCAGCCTGCTCTCCACATACACTTGACTGACTGAACATGTGTTCAAGCATTGTTTCTGAGAGTCGACTTTAATATAATCAGATGCAGGGTTACAGCATTTGTTCATGCTGAAGACTTTATCAACCATCACTGCACAGTGAGGGATTTTCTGTGTCTGTGTTTTGATTCAGTTTACTGGTAGATAAAGGGCCAATTTAAATTAAGAGACACACCTTTGAATTTTATTAGTGATAGTCTACAGTTATAGAAAAACAAAAACCAAATTAAGATGTCATTTAGTTCATGACAACAAAATTGGGACTGTAATCTGACATTTCCTTGGGACCCCTCTGTTTGATGTGTAATTTTCCTACTTTTTCTTTCTGTCATATAAACTTTTTCTAGGTCTTTCTTATGTAAAGCTAATCCAAAGTCACCTTTGGGTTTAGTTTCCTCATCTAACATGGGAATCTCTAGTTTTCCAGGATTATTCCTAGGTTTCACTTGATATTGGAAGGCCTTAGTATTCTCTAGTAAGGGTTGTGTGTGTGTATGCTTAGTTGCTCAGTAGCCTCTGACTCTTTGCGACCCCATGGACTGTAGCCTGCCAGACTCCTCTGTCCGTGGGATTCTCCAGGCAAGAATACTGGAGTGGGTTACTATTTCCTTCTCCAGGGGACTTTCCCAACCCAGGGATTGAACCCCCTGTCTCCTGTGTCTCCTGCATTGCAGGCAAGTTCTTTACTGTTGCACCACCTGTGAAGCCTCCTAGTAAGGATTAGGAGAAAACTAATTTGGAACTTTTGCCAAGGCTCTGGATTACTTGGGTTTGAACACTTCAGTACAGAATATGCAATACTGGGGGTGCTTTTAGGGACTGTAAGTATTACCCTAAAATGAGTTACTGCCATACAAGCAGAGTTCACTAGAGATTCTAGGCTTTAGCATGCTATTGACCTGAGTGTGTGTATATTAGTTGTATTACCTTGGGCAAAGTGATGCCTTTACCTTTTAGGCCACAGTCTCCTCAATAAAATATGAATAGCAATAATAGTAAAAAAGCCTCTATTTGTCTCATAAAGATGTAATGAAAATGAAATGATCTAGCTCTATATCTTAACACAGTAAGTGCTCAAGAAACCATAGCCTTGTCATTCTTCTATTAGCCAAAGGGGCAGAGGGGAGAGGAGGAAGACTAAAATCAATTAACATTGTCTTCATTCTTACTGAAGACCCACTGTTCCCAGGACTGGAGGGCAGTTGAACATGCATCTATGGAACAAGAACTGGGAAGAAATATAGCCAAATAGTAATTTATAGGTGGTTGAATTAGAAATGATGGTTTGTTTCTTCTTTATACTTTTCTGTACTCCCTGCATTTTGTGCTATAAATAGGTTACTTCTGAATTCTAGAATTTGTTTTTTTAAAAAATAGTATAAAATTATGCTTCTGTTTGTAACTTTTTTCCTGTTAATATAGCTCCAGAAACTTTTGAGTTGAGTCTCTTAGAAAGATTTTGCAGGGTGGTACATGCCATTAGTACTGCCATAGGATGAGATGAGAGCTACCCTCAGGAGGTGGAAACACAGCTTAAGTATTGGACAAACCTGGGCTTGAGTCTAACCTGTGAACTCTTGGGAATGTTACTTCATCTCCCTGAGTCAGTCTTCTGATCTGTAAAGTCAGAGTGAGTGTCTCTTTTGTAAAGTTGTTGTGAGGGTTAAATCAAGTGAGCATTCCTATGTGGTGAACTCAACACAGCTCAGCCCATAAAAAATTCATATAACAGTGGCTATTATTATTTAGTGGAAGATCATTGAAGGTCAACTTCCTCTTTTTCCTGGAGAAGCAAATGAAGTACATGGAAGTTACATGACTGTTCTGATATCTTCTGGATAATAAATGAGAGAGCTAGGACTAAAAATCAGGTTTACTAGCATCAGTATGTGGCTCTTTCCAACAGACAGGTGTTCTCAGAATTTCTGTCATTGAGTATAATCTTCACAACTTTTTCCATATCCACATGAAACTTAGATATACTTTTCTTACTATTTTTATTAATAGGTACTCTTTTTCACCTAAATAAATTTGTTTAGAAATTGTGCGTCATTATCCTAAATGAATACTCATTGGAAAAGACCCTGATGCCGGGGAGGATTGGGAGCAGGAGGAGAAGGGGATGACAGATGATAAGATGGCTGGATGGCATCACCGACTTGAAGGGCATGAGTTTGGGTAAACTCCAGGAGTTGGTGATGGAGAGGGAGGCCTGGCGTGCTGCAATTCATGCGGTCATAAAGAAAGAGTCGGACATGACTGAGTGACTGAACTGACTGATCCTAAATAAAAATTCAGTGTCACTTTTCATATCATAAACAAAAAGTAATTGTAAAATAAATTTAGTGCCACAAAATAATTTTATTATAATTTAGCTAGATACTGTTTAATGTCAAAATGATAATAGCTTGAGAGATAAGGTTAGGGAGACTAGAGCACCTCATGACGTCAAGGACTGGGGCCTTGGACGCAGGAAACGAAAAAGCAGAAAGATGTGAAGTTACCTGCGTGCATGAAGTTGCTTCAGTCGTGTCTGACTCTGTGATACCCTATGGACTATAGCCTACCAGGTTCTTCTTTCCATGGAATTCTTCAGGCAAGAATACTGGAGAGGGTTGCCATGCCCTCCTCCAGGGGATCTTCTCAACCCAGAGATCAGACCCATTTCTCTTGTGTCTCCTGATTTGGCAGGCAGATTCTTTATCACTAGTGCCACCTGGGAAGCTTTGAAGTTATGGTACATAAATGTAAGAGACTGGCCATCTGTACTTTGGGTTTTAGAACGGATCAGAATGGGTGAGGGTAGGGTACAAAGACAGATCATGGAATGAGTCCTTAACCAGAGTAAAATGTCATTTCTCTTTCAGAAATGTCTGAAACAATCATATGCTACTCATCAGATTTCCTAAAAGGATCTTATAAAACCTGCCTACTTTATTCTACCTTCTTCCTTGGCCATCTATCCCACTTCTCTCACATCCTAAGATGACTTGGTATCAGCGGTTTCTGTTCCTCTTATGCTAATGAATGGAACCTGCGTTTTTGTAGCAAGAAGGCAATCCATTTTCAGTGACAGCTTGTAATGAACTGAGAGGCTTACACTATCGAATGCATTTCTGGTGGGAACGATGGGAGTGCAACATGTACATCAGTCAAATATCCAAAAATGGCCTTTTGCATGCTGGTTAGGGATGTAAATAATGTGTCTACAGGCAGAACAGATGGTGTAAGGCATGTTGGCAAGAAACCTTCTCACCAGAGGTTAAGCTTCCAGAGTTTTCTTAGCAATGTGTGAATAATTGTTCTCTGTCTCAGTCAATATTTTAGGAAAGTAATTAGAGAAGTACCCACATGAGAATAGTACTATGTTTCTAGAAGTGAGAAAGAAGTAAAGGAAACCATCCATACAACTAAGAGATCAGCAGGGGAGCCCTTCTCCTTCCATTTAAACATCTTTCTTTCCTAATCCTTTCACTTCAATTCTCTTCCTCATTTTTCCTTTATATATCTCTTTATATTTTACTCTCTGATAGATTATCCTGTAATTTTTCAGGTCCCTTAGCTCTGGTCCTTTCTAATTTCATTTTATTACTGTTTGCAAAAGATTTCCAAAAGAGAAATTTCTACTTTGGGGAAAAAATGGTTTAAGGAGACTGTAATCAAAGTCTGTGAAATATATGAAAAGGGTAAAGATAAAACAGGTCATCCAAAGTTCTAATACACCAGGAATAAGGTTTTTCTCTGAAGCTTAAAAATAGTAGATATAAGATGAAAAAAAATGGATGATTGACATTTAAGGGATCTATCCTGAGATTTTTCAAGAGTCTCTCAAATTATAAATATCAATGAAGTATAAAGTTTCTGACAGAAAATGCAGGGAAAGGTATGGAGCTGTATGTGCATTTTCTTTAGACTCTTAAGAGTTCTTACATTATAAATTGATGCCAAACTCTGTGACAGTGGATAGTTGGTTGACTGCTGATGTGAGGATGAGTGATTTGATAGACATGCAGTTTAATCAGTAAATAAAACTCTACAAACATTTCTGTGAGACACTTGATGGGAAAAGCATCAGTAAAGCCACTAAAACAATTTATAGTTTTATCTCTTACTTGATGGGTAATTTTCCCAGAGGCTGGAACACTAGCCAAAATGCCATGAATTGCTTTCTTCCTATTTCTCTGTAGATATATCATGATATATTCACCTTACAGCTACGAGTCCTGCCAAACTTGACATTCTTTAATTTATCTTGGAATTCTATATTGTATAATGAGCCATATTGAACTTATGAGCCATCATTTTCTTGACCTGAATATTCTATTAACAGCACTATCATTTGCTTTTCTTTTTAGAACTATTTTTTTTTCACAAAGGAATAAGTTTGTGTGTGTGTGTGTGCACACATATGTGCATCGTGTTTTCTGGATCTAGAAGATATTGGTGACCAAATGAGTCTGAATTTCTCCACATACACTTTATTTGCAGATGACATCATAGTATACCTGAAAATTCTCGAGAATCAAGATAAGTCTGACTCAAAGATAAAGGATTATAGAATAGTAGCAAGATACAACATCAGTATGCAAAAATCAATAGTGAACATGTACAGAAATAACTAGTTAGAAGATATAATGGAAGAGAAAATCCTGTGTGCAATAGTGACGAAAAAGGTGATTTACGTGAGAATAAAAAACACATGTTCACAACCTCTGTGAAACACTCCTGAAAAATTCAAAAGTATGCTAGAATAAATGGAAAAACATCTTTTGTCCTTGGTTAACATGTCCCAACATCATTAAGTTGTCAGTTCTCTCTGTGTTGTGCTGTGCTTGGTTGTTCAGTCGTGTCTGACTCTTTGTGACCCCATGGACTGTAGCCCACCGGGCTCCTCTGTCCATGGGGATTCTCCAGGCAAGAATACTGGAGTGGGTTGTCATGCCCTTCTCCAGGGGATCTTCCCAACCCAGGGACTGAACCCAGGTCTCCTCCAATGCAGGGAGATTCTTTATCATCTGAGCCACCACGGAAGCCCAAGAATACTGGAGTGTGTAGCCTATCCCTTCTCCTGGGGATCTTCCTGACCCAGGAATCAAATCGGGGACTTCTGCATTGCAGGTGGATTCTTACCAGCTGAGCTACCAGGGAAGACAGTTCTCTCTAAGCTGACATAAATTTAATGTAATCTCAATAAAATTATTAACAATATTTTTTGCTAGATCTAAACATGTTGATATGAAAGCTTATTAAAAATAACTTGCAGGTATAGTTAGGAAGACATTGAAAATCAAGATATATAATTAAATGTGTGTGGTATTGATGCATACATAGGCTACTGAAATGCACATTCCAGAAACAGAACCAACTTTGTGTGGAAATTAACTGTCTGCATAGGTGACATATTAACTCGCTGGTGTAAAGATGAGCTTTTAAAATAAATGGTATTAAGACAAATGAATACTTGAAAAAGCATAAATCTATTTCTCATACAACATACAGGAATAAAGTCAAAATATGGAGGAAGTGGTGAAGTGGAAAAAATTATTTTGAAATCATTATTTTAAAAGATTGATTCAAACAAAGTTTACCCATGGATGTTAAGGCTAGAGAGGAAGGTTTGAGGAGGAACAAGATATTTGCACAGTCTCCTTTGTTTCCTCACACATTGTTTATGTTGCAGCTGTGCTGTGCAGAAACTAGGCAGCACTGTGACCTGGTGATCAAAATTAACAATGCTAATTAGTGGCAGATGGACAGCTTGTGCCTTTAGATGTATTATCCCGGGGACAACAAACATAAGTCAGAGACGCTCAGTTTGCTCAGACAGAAATATTAACAAGGCAACCCCACTTGAGTAACCCTATGTAATATTCTATATTCTTCAAAGATGTCCATGTCACAAAAGACAAAGAAAGGCTGAGGAAATTGAATTGAAAGAAACTAGAATTTAAATCACATTGAAAGAAACTTATTTTTAAGAAATACATGTTTAAGTATGAAGAGTGGAAAGGAATGTGGTATATGTACCACTTTCAAATGGTTTAGAAAACTAAACTATACCCACATTGGATTTCAGTCAGTTCAGTCGCTCAGTCGTGTCTAACTCTTCACGACCCCATGGACTGCAGCACACGTCTTCCCTGTCTATCGCCAAACTCCCAGAGCATACTCAAACTGATATCCATCATGGTGGTGATGCCATCCAACCATCTCATCCTCTGTCATCCCCTTCTCCTCCCACCTTCAATCTTTCCCAGCAGCAGGGTCTTTTCCAATGAGCTGGTTCTTCGCAACAGGTGGCCAAAGTATTGGAGTTTCAGCTTCAGCATCAGTCCTTTCAGTGAATATTCAGGACTGATTTCCTTTAGGATTCACTGATTGGATCTCCTTGCAGTCCAAGGGAAATCTGTGTTTATATACCTATTGTTATCATCATGTATGTATGTATCTATCAATCATCTATCTACCTAGATATCTATATATCATCTATCTCTCTAGAATGATGAAGAAAATGTGTCAAAATGTTAAATTTAATGAATCAGGATAAAAGTTAAACAAGAGTTCTTCTTACTATTCTTGTAACTTTTATCTAAGTTTGAAATTATGTCAAAACAAAAAGTTAAAACACATTACATTTTAAAAAGTTTATTCCCTGGTTATACTGTCGTGTTCTACCCAAGGTTGAAAATAAGAAGGAAAAGGAAGAAAACCCCATCTTCCGAGAATTATGCCAGAGTTTCAGGAAAGAGCAGAGATACATGTGTGTCACAGCTGTCCTTTGCAATGTCCTGGAAACACTAAACCAAATGAAAATGAAGGAAAGTGAATTAAAAAAAAAAGGCAATCACGTAAAAAAGTAAAGGAGAAGAATGAGGAAAGCACAGTGTCAGAGTTCTGGAGGTTTGGAAAGCACATGGCAGAGTAGTAACAGATTCTGTAGACTAGAAAAGGCTGCCAGTGAGAGAGACTAAGATGCAGGTAGATTAATGCAGCCGCAGCCCGGAAAGTCCCTGGAGTTGGTGGGTGGGGCACCCGTGAAAGCGGGAGTCATGGCGGCCAGGGATAGGAAGGGACTGGGTATAGGAAGATGGTTGCAGGCCTGACCATAAAGCTCTAGACCCAGAAGTACTATTCTACTCTACGACGTTGGACTCACTACTTCTCCCTTAACCCAAGCAGAAGACTGGGTGTTTGCTCTCTGGAGAGTCTGAGTCAGAGGAACTCAGGGCTCAGCGACTCCACACACAGTTGAACTGTGGGCACTCACACAATCAGTAAAGCGGCCACTGAATGTCTGCACACTGAATGCTAACGACCTCATCCAAATGACTCCCTTGCCTCTGAGAAAGCAGGCAGCCAAGTCTATGAGGTGAAGGCAGGGCATGGAGACTTTCTTCTGGGGAATCTGACCAGCCCAGGAAGAGAGACTTAGAGGTAGTGAGCATTCCATATTCTCAGGAGATGGTTTGGCCCCAGTAATGCTGAAATGGTGTAGGCCAGTTGACAAGCCCTGGCTACGCACATTTTTGAGGGCTTTGTGAAGTTTCTAGAACAAAGGATAGGACAAAACAAGCAAAGTAAGGGATTTAGAGATGAAAGAGACATTGCACAAAGCTAAAGAAAATCTCAGAAGAATATCATTAATATCTCTAGGCAGAGAAAAGAAGATACCATCTCCATGGAATAAGAACTGGGTACAACAAAATAGGAGCAGAAAATGGCCTCCAGAAACTAGAAATATATAGCAATTAAAAATTCAAGAAAAGTTTGGAAGGCAAAGTTGATAAAAATTCCCCCAGAAGTAGACTATGAAGAAAGAGGTGGAAGAAAAGAAATAAAAGATTAAAGGATCAGCATAAAAGGCCAGATATCCCAATAAGAAGAGTTTCAGAAAGAGGAGGAAATAAGGGAGAAAATCATCAAATAAATAATTTTAAAATTTCCCAGAATCAAAAGACATGAATTTCCAGGCTGTGAAAATTATTTGAATGCCCAATGAATGTCCCTCTTTCAAAAACAAGGGAAAGAAACCTATGCATATTACCATGAAATTTCAGAACACATTGACTAAAGGGAAAATCATAAATACTTCTAAATGTAAAAAGGAGTATATTCAGAGAATATAGTTGAAAGTCGCTGGATTTCTGAGTAATATCACTGGCTGGTAAAAGACAACAAAGATAGACTTAAGTTCTTTGTTGGGAAAATGGGCATAAAGTTGTGTTGTTTTGAGTGTAAAATAAGAAAAGCATGTAAAGTGCCTATGTAGCATTACATTGTCTATTTTTAGTAGATAGTGAGTAACTTGAAGATAAGAATCATGCCTTATTCAAGTTGGCCTCTTCCAGTGCCAATCAACCTGCAAGCCTGGGCATATATTAATACTCACTATGTGTTTTCTGCACCAGAGGGAAGCATGCAATTGCACTGATGCAATTGATGGCCATAGGGGATTCCCAGAGAAGAGTACAAATGGTCTTTGCTGGTCTTATGTGGTAGACTAAGGGTCCCTGGGCTGGAGTTTTTGTTTGTTTTATACACAGTCTTTACAGAAAACTTCCATCATGTTCTCTGGTCAAAACAGTAGCATGAACTAGAATGGAAACCCCATATTTGTGGAGCTTTGCCTGCTGATGGCAACAATGTACACAGAATTTCTCAAGTTTGTCCTTCACGGTTCCTGGAAGAAGTATATGTACATTCACAAAGCAAATAGACTTAAGGAACAGATTATTTATGTGGATAGTTTAAAATGACCCTTCCTTCCACTCTGTACACACCAGGATGATTAGTAGTCAATATCTTTCTGGCACTTCTAGTTAACGTAAAAAGGGAGGAAAAAGCAATAAGCTATATATATTAGAAAGGAAGAGAGAACTTCTTTATTACATAGGACATGAAAATTAACCATTTTTAATGAGTGAATAAAATGACTATTTTATCACAGATAGCATGAAAAACTATTAGAAATAAAGAGATTTTAGTAAATATAAGTTGCATATATAAAAACCAGCAACATTCCCTTATACCAGAAACAATTTGTTAGAAAGATAATAAAAAATTCTAACTTACAACAGAAAAATGCTGGGAAATAATAAGGATGTAATAGTAGACAATAAAATGCAGGAGGCATTCATTTTGAGGTCAGCTGTCCCCTTTAGATTTAAACCAGATACGGCCCCTTGCTGTGTGCGGAAGGCTACTCAGTGGTACGAAGCCCAGGTAACTCTCAACATCCCATTTCAAAGGGCATCCTCAGGGCAAAAGCCAGCTTGATGGTGACAGCATACTCTGGAGGGAGGCTGCCTAGATCTGAAGCCCAGCTTTAAGATGTAACAGGCAAATCTCTGGTAATTTCTGTTCCTAATTGTCCCATCTGTGAAATCAGGTTAATAATTAACCCCATTCACCTATCTAATAAGATTGTAGTGTGTAAAAGTTAATACATATAAAGCCCTTAAAACAGTTTCTGGCCCATCATAGTTTCCACAAAACTGTTAGCTGCCATAGGATTATCACTGTGTATCCTATTTGACATCTGCTGTGTGTTCCTAGAGGATGTAGCTTCCACTGAAAGGCACTCTGTCAACAGTTATAATGAAGTTAATCTCATTACCATTTTCTTCCAAAATGTTGTTACGAGGGGATAGGTAGATGGGTGTGCAGCAAAGATGGGTCAGACTCTAAATTTCAAGACATTTAGGTATTTTCTCCTCAATGTGCAATTCATCTTTCTACCTCATAAACCTCCTGGGAGAAAACCATAAAACCTCCCTGAAGGTTTTATAAGACTATAAAACCTTCCTAATGGAGAGACATGCTACATGACAGATGAGAAGATTCAGTATCACAGATATTGTCAGTTCTTCTCAAATTAATTTATACATTTAATTCCAGTATGGTAAGGGCTCCCTGCCTTTTTTTTTTTTTTTTTTTTTTTGCTAACTTAGCAAGCTAATTTTAAATTTTGATTGGAAGGGTAAATGCAATAGAAAATCCAAAAAAATTTTACAATGCAAGAAGAAAAATGATGGTGTTGCTTTACTATAAATCAAATCAAATAATAAAACTCTAGTAATGGAAGCAGCCTAGTGCTCATGTGGGACTATCCAATATGGTACCCACAGCCATGTGTGGAAACTTCAGGTTTTAGTCATATCACATTTTGGGTGTTCAGTAGCTATTAGTAGCTACTTCATGAACATCATAGATGCAGAATATTTACAATATCAGAAGTGTTCTCTTAGTGGGACTCTAAAAGCTAGTATAGGATAAAGGTGGAAATTTAATTAAATGGGTAAAAATGGACTATTTCTGTAATTGGGAAAAATTTTTGATAGGCTTGGAAAAAATATTCAAATGATACCACCACTTCACAGTATAAACATAAATTTCAAAGAGTTCAATGTTTTAAGATAAAGATAAGTATTAAAAGAAGAATAACAAAATTAAAAACTTTTGTGATTGAAAACATCTTTTAAAGATAAAATATTCTGAAGCATAATGAAAAATAAAACAGGATTACATTAAAAAGAAAATTTCATATAAGAAAGATATAGAGAAAATAAATAATATGAGACAACTAGGAAAATTTTGCAACCTAATTGACAAGTAAGGACTATTTAAAGAACTCTTGAAGATTAATTTTAAAAAAAGGTAAAATTTACTATAAAAATGAATAAAGTACATTAAAAGTCTGTTCAGAGAAGAAAGAATGCACTGAACACTCAAAATATGAGTGAAAGGTTGGAAATTGAAAACAATGTTGAGATATGATTTTTTTTTTTACCTGTTGTACTGTCACCATTTAAGAAAGAGTAGAGACAAAGCTTTATTCACGCTGTTGAATGGAACAGAGGTGGGCACTACATATTTGGCCAGAGTGTAAAAAATTTAAATATGCCACTTGTTGATCCAGAAATTCCACTTCACATAAAGATGTATGTAAAAGTCAACTGCAAGATTACTTTTAATTCACTCCAAGTGGAAGCTATACTGTAATGTTTATCAAAAAGGAAATGATTAAATTAATTGTGGCATATATGCATATATACTATATACTAGGTATATATGTGTTTGTATATCTGTGTACTGCATCTGTATATACATGTATGTATATGCTATATCTCTATCTATCTATATATATAGCAAAAATACTGCCATGAATACAGTGAGGTAGCTCTGCATGTTCCTGTATGTAGAAATGCCCTCAGTGTATACTCAAGTAAAGAGTACTACTTATAAGTATTATGCATTTTATGTTTATAATTAATTTACTTACAAATTATTTGTAAATAAAATAAAGTACATTATAGAGTATTATCCAAATTTTGTTAAAATATATGTTTGTATACACACACACACTCACACATGCACATACAGGTGTGAGTTCAATCCCTGGGTTGGGAAGATCCCCTGGAGGAGGGCACAGCAACCCACTCCAGTATTCTTCCCTGGAGAATCCGATGGACAGAGGAGCCTGGCGGGCTAAAGTCCATGGGGTTGTAAAGAGGCAGACACGACTGAAGTGACTTAGCATGCATGCACATACACACAATTTCTCTCTCTAACATGCATTATTTTTCACATGCTTAAAAATAAGTCTGGAGGACTTGAAACCAAATTATTGCTGACATGCTATTTTGAAAATAAAAATACCTGTGTAATTTAATAGGAGAATGGATTTATTAGATACAAAGAAAATCTTCTGGCCAGCATGGGAAAGAGAGTGTAAAAGTTTTCAAAAAATAACTGTGATCTTGTTGAGTTCAGCATGATATAATAAATAGATAAAATACTATGAAGGTCCATATGGAGGCTCAATTAATTCTATCTTGGTGGAGGTAGGAAAGAAGTGGTCACAGAGAATATTTAATATCTTGAAACAAAGACTAGAATTTTATTGTTCCTCCTTTTTACATCAAAGAACCAAGGCACTAGAGGATTTTTGGAAGCACTTAGCCCAACGCCTGACATATAGAGTGCTCAAGATAAGAAAGGGGGCATTCTAGGTTGGTGGAACAAAATTTACAATTCCAGTGGCATGAATGTTACCGTTTGCATGGGGGAAATGTAATTAGGTGACTGGTATTAGTATTTGTATGAAAGGGTGGGAGTCAGGGAGGATGGAGAAGAGAAAGGACAATAGCAGGTGTTGAAAGAGAGCATGCGATTGGAATATAAAGGGTGTTATATTCCTTGCTGATGAGTTTAGACTGCATCCACTAAGCACTGGAGAGACAGTCAAGGGTTCTGAAGAGTGATAAAGTAAGATGAAACATATTTTCTGGAAAGACAACTTTGGTGGCAGGATGGAGGCTTATCTAGAGAAGGAGGAGACTACAAACTCCTTAGGGTGTTATTTTAAGTGTGCGCACCAGTCATGATGCCATGCAGAAGGAGGGGAGTGACAGTGTAATGTAGGGGGGAGAACCTCCAGAGGTCGTGTCTGCAGAAGCTATAAATGCATTCCATTCCCCTCATAAGATGGCTTGGCTACTCCTAAAATATTTCTCACCATGGCTTCCCTGTCATGCTTATTGTCTGTTTCCCTTCTGCCAGGTTTCTCTTTAATGAGTTGCCTGCCAACTGTTGAGGCTACAATGGTTTTTTGAAATACCATAAAGCTTGGAAATGCTATTGAATTAAACATTAATTAATCAATGAGGTACCCCTCCTAAAACATTTAGATCCTTTTTGGCCAGAGCGAACTAAATATCTAAGTGTAGAGTACAAATACACTGTAATTATAAAAAGAGTATGAAGCAATTTAACTATTGATTTGGGGCAGGTTTAAATTTAGTTTAATGGAAATTCATTAGGTGTTTGACTTGGATCAGTATTGTTCTTTACTTTTTAAATAAAGGAAAAAAAGGAGTACAAACAGAGGCACCAAAGGTCACTGGTGAGTTCCTTCCAGGTAACACTCTTCCAGGAATCATACGGGGATAGTTTACCTTCCTCTAAATGGTCTGTACTGTTTTATGAACTTTGTTGTTGAAGAATCTAACCAGGATGCCTGTTTTAAAAAAATTTTCTAAGAAGGAATGTGCATGGGAAGAGAAATTGAAGATTGCCTGGTTGTTGTGTCATTTTCCTCTCTGGGAACCACCGGATCTTTAACCCTTTCATAAGAAACCACCATGGTGACAGTTCCCACTGTGGTGACTGCCCTTCACAGTTACTGTGTTAATGGAGCGACTCGTGGCCTAGGGGCTGGGGGAGGAAAGCCAAGAGACTTGAGACTCAGTCTGGGCCCTAATGGAGCTTGCAGTTTAGATGGTGAGACAAGACTAACAGGTGAGGAACAGTTAACTCAGTGTGAAGCTCCCAGAGGAGGGGCTCTCCATACTTTTTTTCACAGCACTAAAGATATGTCATAGATTTCTGTCTGCATTTGGCTTTGATGATGGATGGCTCAGCCAGTGTGAAACTGACTCTGGACTAGAACCACTGAATGAGAGAATGCCTTACCTGGTCCCAAGTTGCGTTCATCTTAGGCATGCAGAAGCTGAAAAGATTGACAGAGCCGAGAAGATAAGACTCAATGCAGACATGGCACTGAGTTGGAAGGATGGAAGGCAACATCCTGTCCATCTGGCCAAAGGGCAAGCTCTAGCAGGCTGTTTTCTGTATCTAAGTGAAACTGGAGTGAAGCACATGGACTCTTAGTTAACCAATCATTAAGCTGGTTAATCATTCCATGCTCATGTTACCCCTCTGGCTCTCCTTGAAAGGTCTGTTTGAACTTGGGCAAATGGCCTTCAGGCTTTTATTTTGCTGACTTCAATGACTTTGGGTGTGATGCTCTAGATTCAAAGAATGCTAATTTTTCTTCTTTTCAAAACCTAATCTTCCCAATATCCACTAAAGAGCTAGAATTTTTTTTAATGCAACAATTGTTAAGCCTCAAGAACAATGGTTGGGATATTCATTGATGTTTTGGATGACTTACAATTTAAAAATGTGCTCCAATGGAAAAATACTTAATTTAAATGATTAATGTTTGCATGTTTAAAGGGATTCAGAATTGCTATCTTATTTCTACAAAGTAATAAAAATCATTGTTTCGAAGATTTGTTTAATTTTAATTCATAATTCAGCCATACTATAATTCCAAAGGCACATCTTTATAATTTGTCATCTTCCCTTCCCCCAGACTATTTCTTCTGCTGCTTTCTACCGCATCTGTTCTGTTTTTTAAAATTATCTTTAGTGAAACCCAGTTCTTAATTGGCTACATGCAAAATAAAGACTACATCTCCAGTATTCCTTATGGTTAGATGTGTCTCTGTGTCTTAGTTCTGATAAATGAGATGTAAGTGGAAGTGCTATGCAGCAGCTTCTAGGGAGTTTCTTAAAAGAAAATATGAGTGCCTTTCACCATACTTTTTTTTGGTCCCTTCCTACTATGTGCTCCCTGGCTGGAGTTCAAGCAGCCATTTTGAAATAAGAGGCAACATACTAAGGATAGTGGAGCAGCAAAATAGGAGAGGGGTGACCCGCCAGTGGGGAGTTGCCTTCCTGGTCCTAGACTGCCTCATTCTTAATTTCTTCCACATGAGAGGAAAAAAGAGAAATCTGCTGTATTTCTTTTTTAAAAATAATTTTTATTTACTTGTCTCGACTGTGTTGGGTCTTCATTTCTGCTTGGACTTTTCTCCAGTTGTGGCAAGCAAGGGCTACTCTCTAGTTGCGGTGCATGGGCTTCTTATTGCTGTGGTTTCTCCTGTTGTGGAGCACTGGCTCAGACATGTGAGTTTCAAGTAAGTTGTGGTTCCTGGCTCTAGAGCACAGGCTTAGGAGTTGTGGGTCATGGGCTTAGTTGCTCCAAGGCACATGGGATCTTTCTGGATCTGGGATCAAACATGTGTCTTCCGCATTGGCAGATGGGTTCTTCACCATTGAGCCACCAGGGAAGCCCATCTTTTGCATTTCTATACCATAACATGAATGATCAGAAATAGAAATCAAGGAAACAATCCCCATTTACCATTGTATCAAAAAGAATAAAATACCTATGAATAAACCTACCTAGGGAGGCAAAAGTCCTGTACTCTGAAAACTATAAGGTATTAATGAAAGAAATCAAAGATGACAAAAGTAGATGGAAAGATATACTGTGTTCTTGGATTGTAAGAATCAGTATTGTCAAAATGACTATACTACCTTAAGGCAAACTACAGCTTCAGTGCAATTCCTATCGAATTACCAATGGCATTTTTCACAGCACTAAACAAAATTATTTTTAATTTTTATGGAACCACAAAAGACTCTAAACAATCAAAGCAATCTTAAGAAAGAAAATTGGAGCTGGAGGAATCAGGCTCCCTGACTTCATACTATACAACAAAGCTATAGTAGTCATTTTTTTAAAACACTGTTTTGGTTTCTTTCTTACTAGTCCGATCTAATCCTGATTAATTTACTTCCTTATGCTTCTGCCCTGTTCTTGCCATTCTCAGTGTAATCAGTCTCACATGTGACTAAACAGTAATATAATATAGGCAGTGTAGTGGAAGGCTTAGCAAAATGGGCTTTAGAACAATTTTTGTTTATTCTTTGCTCTATAGCTAGCTTTGGGGCTTCCCTAGTAGCTCAGACGGTAAAGCATCTACTTGCAATGCAGGAGACCTGGGTTTAATCTCTGGGTCAGGAAGATCCCCTAGAGAAGGAAATAGCAACCCACTCCAGTATTCTTGCCTGGAGAATTTCATGGACAGAGAAGCCTGGCAGGCTGCAGTCCATGGGGTCACAGAGAGTTGGACATCACTGAGTGAATAACACATATAGCTAGCTTTATCTTTCTGTGTCTCAGTTTCTTTATTGTTAAAGGGGGACCTCCTGAATTTATTGACAGGAATGAATGAGATAATGCCTTTGAAAGGCTCGTATGCACAATATCTGATGGCAAGTGCTCCATAAAGAGTGGCGTTGCTTGATATTATTGTCTTGCTTATTTTGACCTAGTGGAAACATCTTAGATGTTTGCTATTTCCTTCTCTAGGGGATCTTCCTGACCCAGAGATTAAACCCAGGTCTCCTGCATTGCAAGTAGATGCTTTACCGTTGGGCATGATATACTCATTCAGTGATTTATTAATACTAAATAGTAACCTGCCATTTGGATTTCACTGGTGGTTCAGTGGTGAACAATCAGCCTGCTAATGCAGGAGACGTGAGTCCAGTCTCTGGGTCGGGAAGATCCCTGAAAGAAATGGCAACCCACTCTAGTACTCTTGCCTGGGAAATCCCATGGACAGAACCTGGCAAACTACAGTCCATGGGGCACAAAAGAATCGGACACGACTTACTGACTAAACAACAACCTGCCATTCACATTCTTCTCAGTGCAATAATTTTTATATATACATCAAAATTGTATATTTGGCATATTTATATTTACATTTAAAGGTGCCCACGTTTATGCTGTGCTGTGCTTACTTACTCAGTCATGTCACACTCTTTGAGACCTCATGGACTGTAGCCTTTCAGGCTCCTCTGTCCATGGGGAGTCTCCAGGCAAGAATGTTGAAGTGGGTTGCCATGCCCTCCTCCAGGGGATCTTCCCAACCCAGGGATTGAACCCAGGTCTCCTGCACTGCAGGTGGATTCTTTACCATCTGAGCCACCAGGGAAGCCCAAGAATACTGGAGTGGGTAGCCTATCCCTTCTTCAGTGGAACTTCCTGACCCAGGAATTGAACCGGGGTCTCCTGCATTGCAGAAGGATTCTTTACCAGCTGAGTTATCTGGGAAGCCCTGCCCACATTTATAGGCTATATTAAAATCACAGGATTGCTGTGACCATGGTGTACATGTTGCTATGATGTACTTCTCAAAATATTTTTCTGTCATAGTCTTGTATACAGTCTTTCTTTGGCAATGCAGCTTTTTATACCCAAGCCTTCTATTATCTTGTATAATACTTACCATCCGTAGAGGACTATTCTACTTTTATGCACTAGACTTTCCTTATGCAAACATAAGCCTATGAAACAAAAATATTTTCCAGTCAATTTCAGTAGCCACCAGATTAAAATTTGAACATTCAGTCAAGCACTTAAGTCAAATCTCTTATTCTATTTTTTTTTTTATTTTCAAGAATTCTTTAAAATTAAAAAAAATTATTTAATATATTTATACCAATAGAGTACATGACTGAAATCTACACTATATTTCAATTGTCTTATTCTTTATAGCAAAATGTTTTTATCTTGAAGTCAGCTTTCACTTAGTTCTATAATAATTGATGCCTCATCTATAACTGTGACCCAATAACTCTAGAAGATTCCTCATTCCTTTAGCCAAGTTTTCTTCTTTTCTGCTCTTCTCATATCACTTCCCCATTTCTCTCATACACATAGTCACACAGAATTTGATCAAGTCATCCTCTTGCTCAAAAACTTTGGCTCACATAACTCTTTCCTCCTGGCTGTCTCTCTATTATATTTTCTTTTCTTCCAAATGAATTCCATCAGGTCCATTAAACATGATACCTGCAGCCAAAAGTGATATTTCACTGTTCTCTCTTCCCTTGTCAAAGAGGAAAAATTACAAATCATACATTCTTTAGAATTATTACATTTTGCCTCAAATTGTTCAGCTTTCTTATTCATAATCCTGAAAGTGAACAGGAGTGAGCTAGACTCCTCTTGGCCTCCACTATGCTGAATGTTTTTTTTTTTCCCACAAGGAAAGGAGTAGGAGAGGAGGTTATAAAACAAGGACCCAAAGCTGTGAGCAGAGGCAAAATTCATGAACTGCAGAATTGGAGGAGGCAGAGAAAGAAACTGAAATTGGAGTTGACCCAAAGTTTAAGTCTTCTTGGATTAATGACCAAGTGAGTCAGAAACTTGAAGGAAATTGATAGTGTGTCTTGGGAAATCACTTTGATTTCCATCCAGAGTTCATGGCTTTCTGTTACAGGCTGGCAGTGCCAGTGGAAGGTGGTTGCTGAAATTTCTGAGTAGAAATCCAGTAAAATAAATTAGCTATGTAGTTTTAAATGGCCTTAAAAAGTTTTTTTTTCCCCCCATTTTTCAAAAAAAGCAGTGTGGGTGGTATGACATTATTAGCAGGAGAGGCAGATGGTGTCACTAATTTGGATTGTCTACCAAATGGTGACTTTTGAACCTGCTCTTTGGGTTCTGATCACATTCCGTATGTACTGGATGGCTAGCAGCCTCTTCAGGCAGTGACAAGATAGAGGCAGACTCAGCAGTGAGCTACCAGTGGAAGCCTTGTTGCTATGGAATGGTGGAAATTTGCAAGATTAACAAGCTGAATGTGGGATTTGAACCAAGAGGATTATTAGTATTTCTTCAAACTGCAGGTTCTGTGTGTCTTTTCAAGGTGCCTTAAATTGGGGAATTTTCATGGCCACAGAGTGGGTTTCTACTGAAGGTGAGGTTGAAGGCTCTGTGGGGGTTTCTGTAAACAGAAACCTTACTGTCTGGAAGCGTGTGTTTTCCCCATCAGTGTTGCAATCTCCTAGTTCTCTTGGACTGTAGTGGTAGAGTGTGTGTGTGTGTGTGTGTGTGTGTGTGTGTGTGTGTGTGTGTGTGTGTGTGTAACTCTTTCAACAGAAGATTCAAAGCAATTTGGATTCTTTCCCTATAGTTTGTTCTTAGGCTCCTCTGTCCATGGAATTCTCCAGGCAAGAATACCAGAGTGGGTTGCCATTCTCTTCTTCAGGGGATCTTCCTAACCCAGGGATTGAACCCAGGTCTCCTGCATTGCAGGCAGATTCTTTACCATCTGAGCCAAAGAGAAGCCCAAGAGACCCTTTGCTGATATGCTAGTCTCCTAGTCTAGTCTGATATGATAGTCTTCTAGCTGATATGCTTCTAGTTCCAGCCTTCCTTTCACCCCTGCGATGCTTCTTTTGTCCTGCTGAGATGTCTTTTTGAAAGCTAATGGTTCATCATTGCCTAGGGTAACTTGGCCGTGTATCTAAAGGTGACATTCACCTACATGCCTTGTGAAAAGCAATCTTGTCTTGGGAAGACTGAGTAGGATAGATAGCCTGTAGATTATGTGCCAGTACAGAGTAAGGCAGAAGCCTTGGTGGAAAGCATGGCCCTTCACATTCTGACTCCTCACTTTATGTGACAGCTCCATTATTTGTATATTCTGTGTGTCTATTCCTATTGTCTGTTTTTGTTTCCTTGGTTTGCAGTCACATTGCTTTGTTCCTCAGAAGTCAGAATATTTTCAATTGAATAATGGCTTTTGTAACTCAATTTTTAACTCAATTTTGAAGTCTAGGATCATTTTATCATATGAAAGACATCATTTATATTTATTTCTAAAAGGAAGATTTAGCAACCAGACTCTCAGCTCCTCTTCTAGAACTGTCAGATACCCCTGGTAGAAATAAAGCCTCAAATACCAAACTTGACAAACTTGGTTATTTCTTCTGCTGCCTAGTCTTCACTGACTCAGTACTCTCATATGTTCAACCACCTTTTTTTGGTCTAGAAATTCTGATTATATGCAGTCAGTGAGTTGGTCTACCATTACCAGAAATAGAAGAATGAGTAATTAATTTTTAACACACTGGGAAAATGGCACTAAATCCTCAAAACACAGTCTTGTTATTTGGTGAAGAGGAAACATGAGAAAACATTTGCAGATTATTCCCAGCTCCACTCTTAACCAAATAATTTATCAATAATGTAAAGAGATGTACTAGTAATTTTGATTATTACATCTGACCAGAGGTATATATCGGAGAAGGCAATGGCAACCCACTCCAGTACTCTTGCCTGGAAAATCCCATGGACGGAGGAGCCTGGTAGGCTGCAGTCTATGGGGTCGCTAAGAGTCGGACACGGCTGAGCGACCTCACTTTCACTTTTCACTTTCATGCATTGGAGAAGGAAATGGCAACCCACTCCAGTGTTCTTGCCTGGAGAATCTCAGGGATGGGGGAGCCTGGTGGACTGCCGTCTATGGAGTCGCACAGAGTCGGACACAACTGAAGCGACTTAGCAGCAGCAGCAGCAGAGGTATATATGAATATGAGTTGTATCTCTCTGCCCTCTTACATTTTCTTTTACTATATATGTTTAACTGAGAAAACTATATCTAGAATCCCAACCACAATAAAATTTTTTGATGGTTTATTAATAACATTTCAGCCTCAAAGTAATATTTGTGAATACAAATGTTCTCTGTAGACACTCTTAGTAACTAGAATGAAGGAAGGTGTTTCAGGTGAGGTTCATGTAGGCACATGAAGTTAGCTGTCACCCTCTTGCTTGGCTCCTCTGTCTACTCATGGAAGACACCATCTAATAGCCAAGAAATTCTCAGAGAAAAGACTCTAAAATCTTCCTGATTTACTGGGGTTTTGAATATAACTGGGGTTTAGGAATAATACCTAGACATGGTTGAGGGATTGGGACACTACTTACCAAAGCCGTATAGCAAGGAAGGGCCGTACAATTCTGAAGAGAAAAGTCATATGAGTGGGCAAAGAATCATAATAGAGTGGGCCAGAATGAACAGGATTTTCAGTGTAGCACATGGGCTGTGCCTGACTGGGCTCTAGTATAGGCACTCTCAGATTGCTGTCTCGATGGTAGGTATGATAGAGAGAAATCTGGTGGACAGACATTCATGTTTCTTTGCTGTGGAATTCACCCTCTTCAAGGCTGAGCACAAAGAGAAGAAGATGTTTTCTTACGATTGAGAACTGGGTAAAAACTGGAGGTGTGGCAGCAAGGTGGCGGAAAGCTCAAGACACGAACACTAGAGAGTGAAGGTAATTCATTCCCCCAAGGACATTAGCTAGAATGTAGATGCCAGCAGAGAGGAATTCACAAGACCTGAGGTAAGCAGAGCAATGATTAGACAATGGAGCAGAAACCCATGGAGAATTTTAGTCAAGAGAGGGACAGCTGAGCCACAGTACAGGGCCTTGCATTCTGTGTGAAATGCTGTTCTTCTTACCTGTTGGGGACTGTTACGGAGTAAATGTTTGTATCTCTCCAAATTTATGTGTTGAAACCCTACCCCCAGTGTGAGGGAGTTAAGAGGTTAAACCCCTGGGAAGCAATTAGAATTAGATGAGATCATGAGAACTGAACCCTCATGAATGGAATTAGCGCCCTCATAAAAGCCACAAGAAAGCTTGCTTCCCCTCTCTGCTCTCTGCCATGTGGGGAAACAGAGAGAAGTCAGAAATCTGCAACCTGGAAGAATGTCCTCACCAGAACCCGACCACACTGCATTCTCATCTCAGATTTCTAGTCTTCAGAATTGTGAGAAATAAATTTCTGTTATTTATAAGCCACCTAGCCTATGATATTCTGTTACAGAAGTCCAAATTGACTAAGATAGGAACACTTAGTGTGACATTAAAAAAAACAGGGGAAACAGAGGTTCTTTACTTAAAAGGTTAAGATCCTTAATACAGGTTTATTGTGCATGTGTGTGTGTTCTCAGTCACTCAGTCATGTCCAACTCTTTGCAACCCCGTGGACTGTAGTCCACAGGCTCCTCTGTCCATGGGATTTTCCAGGCAAGAATACTGAAGTGAGTTGCCATTTCCTCTTCCAGGGTATCTTCCTGATCCAGGGATTGAACCTGTGTCTCTTGTGTCTTCTACACTGGCAGGTGGGTTCTTTAACATTGTGCCACTTGGGGAGCTGGATTAAAGGCTTTTAAGGAGCTTTAATTGGAATATTTGAGTGGGCAGATGATGAGGGACATTTTGTTATACAGGTAAGTATCTCCAAGGACTGTCAGATCCAGGGGAGGATAATCCTAGGAAAATCAGAACTTCTTGCAAACCAAGTAATTGGTGATTCAGAATATCTCTAAACAGTGACCAAAGAAGCCCAAGCCCTTTGTAGTATAAGAGAATATTAAGAAGATATTTACTGTCTTGACAAACACTTCAGCTTTATCCTTAGCAAATGCATTGATGTAGACAATTCATTGCAAGTGTTGATCTTTCTTTTAAAACTAACTTTAGTTCCCATGAGCATTGTTTGTAAGAGAAGACGATTGGCATTTTGAATTTACTCAAAGATAAGTAGGTATTTTTTACTTCTTAAATGCTATTTCTTTTGCTATTTTAGTGATGTCCAACTCTTTGTGACCCCATGAACTATAGATGCCAGGCTCCTCTGTCCATGAAATTCTCCAGGCAAGAATACTGGAGTGGGTAGCCATTCTGTTCTCCAGGGGATCTTCCCAACCCAGGGATTGAACCCAGATCTTCTGCATTGCAGGCAAATTCTTTACTGTCTAAGCTACCAGGGAAACCCATTTCTCTTGTAAGTAAGTTGTATACTGGTAAATATTATTTTGTGAACTGAGAAATATATACAGTCCTTTGGGGAACAGATTACACAGGTGTCTATATATTCATTCTGTTTTTCCAGAGGGTGTGAAGTCACAGCAAGCGACCAAACACCACTGCACTGGCTTTTCTGGAGAGTCAACAAACTAAGGTCCAGTCCAGAAACAGACTTCCTCGGAGGTGATAAAAGAACCAAGTGGTTTATTTGAGGCCTATAGGTGATCTTCTCAAATCCTTCTCTCATTTAACAGAGTGGAGAGAAAACATTCAGATAGACACTACACAATTAGAATCAACTTGAATGTAAAATTGATGATTTTTCTTCTCTTATCTCAGAAAGAAGCTGTATTGTTACTGATAATGTAGAGTGGTAAAAAATGTGGCTTAATATATTGTGTCTCAGTTCTAGAGACAGAGAAGTCAGGTAATGATACAATCATAGCAAATTTAAGGGGTAGAAATGAGGAGTTCACTAAGAACTAAGATGATGAGAGCTTCCTGGCGCCACGATACTCAAGGTACCAAGAACAGCAGGATAAGTCAATGGTAGAAGGACTGAAGAATGGCAGTGTGGTGTATCATGGAATTCTAAATGTAGGTTTATCTGGTCTTTAATCATGCTACCCCTTCCTTTTTAAAGATATTTATCTATCTATTTATTTGGCTTTGCCGGATCTTAGTTGTGGCACATGGGGTCTTCCTTGCATCATATCATGTGGCATGTTTTGCTGTGAAACAAGGGCTCTCTAGTTGCAGAGTGTGATCTTACTTGCTCTGTGGCATATAGGATCTTTGTTCCCTGACCAGGGATTGAACTCATTCTCCAGCATTGGAAGGCAGATTCTTAACCACTGGACCATCAGGGAGGTCCCCATGCTGGTACTTCTTACTAATTCTATTTGCAAAGCTTTTGGATTCAGTAAGCCTTAGTTCCTTCTTTTGCAAAATTGGAATAATATTAAGACTTTGCTTGCATTATATTAAATAATATTTTCAAAGTCCATGGTTTATTGTTTCGTACATATTAAACTTTCCTATAGTAGTAATAAAAACAACAATAATAAAAATTACTATTGTTAACATAGAGACTTCCCTAAAATTTGATTTTTTTAAGAGGGAAAGAGGAATGTCAATAATCCTTCCTTAAGTACTTCAGGATGAATAGGGAGAAGGAAGAAATGGTACAAATAAAGCCACATGGGATGATAAGAACAGTATTTGATATTTAGCTAATCTGTGAGAAACGGTGTTATCAGAATATTTTGGTGAGATCTTGAGTTAGAATATGTGAACTTTTACTTCTTGCAGATAATTAGTGTCTTGGAAGCAAGATTATAAAGAAGAATTGAAAGGCTGTAGTCAAGAAGCACCTAGGGGTATAAAAATTACTCTACTGTTCCAACTCAGAAAATGGAGGATGTAAGAAATGACCCCTGGCAAAGAGAGATTGTCTGAAAATGCATCATGAAAGGACAAAATTCCTCAAAGAAACTAAGAAATGACATTCTTGAGGTTTTTTTTTTTATTGATGAAACTATATTTGTAGAGGTAGTATTTTTCTATTTTGCACAACTGAGCAAAAAAAAAATGTGTCTAACAACAAACATTTGCATAAGGGAAGTGAGAGCTTGGACCCTCAATACAGAACCAGACATAGCATCTGCTCTGAAGAAACGCAGAGAACATAAGTCATTTTACATCCAACAGTGCATTGCCCTGGCACCATGTTTATTTGTCTGATAAAGCTGTAAATTAACAAGACTAGAAATGCTCTTTTCATGCTTGGAAAGGCAATCTAACTTCATACTAATTTGGAAGTTTATATGTTATCTGTTCTCTGACTTGGAAGTTTATCCAAAAGCAATGCCATTCTGATCTGATTATATATTAGGGGTAGGAAAACATCCATCTGTAACAGTTTTCATTATTTTCATCATATGATATGAAATATGATGTCTGATAACAGAAGACATCATATAGGTAGGTGGTCATTTCCTTGGAAAAGACCATCTGCCTACCTCTGTACAACATGGTTGAAGAAGCATCAAGTGAAGACCTAAATCCCTTTTTACTCTTGAATACCAGATGCCTTATGACATGACTGATGGTGGGGTGAAACCCACCCCATTGCCTATCCAGTGGGTAAGACATTAGGTAGTAGGCAAAAGAACCAGCTGTCAGGAATCTGAAACACTATGGCATTTTAGAATTTCATCATTAACATTCAGCATGAAGCTGAAATTTTTAGATGAGTGATTTTATGAGCGACCTTAGAAAAATAACGACACAGGCAGAATGTAGCTGATTGGTATATTAAACTAGATATAGCCAGCTCTTTAAAAACAATATATTCTTCAGTTTTGGAATCAAATCAGTGCTTCTTTCCTCATGGAATCATGAACTTAGGGATAAACAGGAGTGGTGGACCAGGAACTCAAGGGTGAGCCATTGTAATCCTGTACCCGGATAAGGAATGCTCTGTAAACCTGAGCAATACATTCAGCCTGCACTGCAAAATGGAAGTATTCCAAGGGCAGGCACAAGCATTTGATGATGCTTGACAGGACATTGAAGGCAATGAAAATGAATAACAATGATTATTTTTCAGAGACCAACATTTCACTTTGGCTGAAGTATTTTAATCTGTTGTCCTGTTAGAGAGTATATGAGCAATGAGCTTCTCATTTTTGGCTACAAGTCTTGGCTGGCTATTGGGACAATCTGTTATTGCTGGCTATTGCTCTGGGGGTGAGTTAATGCCAGCCATTCCGAGTTCACTAAAATCTAGACTTGCATGGAATGGTAGTTTTCTGCTTCCAAGTGACCAGCTTGCCATCCTTTGCAGCATAAGCAAAAAAGAATTCTCTTTCTACCCCTTGGCCTTGCTGGAGCTGTGGACCTGCAGCTCGCATTCTCTATGCTTTCTTGAGCTCAATAGTTAACAGCCATATGTCTTTGTACTGGGCTTCCCTGATGGCTCAGACAGTAAAGAATCTGCCTGCAATGTGGGAGACCTGGGTTGGGAAGATCCCCTGGAGGAGGGCATGGAAACCCACTCCATGGAGAGAGGAGAATCCCCATGGAGAGAGGAGCCTGGTGGGCTACAATGCATAGGGTCACAAAGAATAGGACACAACTGAGCGATGGTCTTTGTATCATTAACCTACCCAATAGGACACCATTCCCCTGTTTTCTGTATCTGCTCTGGTAAATGACATGCATTCTGAGGCATTCTGATGATATGTGGGTCTAACTCCCTGAGAAGGGATCTAGGTGGAGACTATCTCTGAGAATCTCAAGCTGTGGCAGATTTTGGCCCTCTGGGGGGCCCACATAGGGATCGGATCAGGGTGATCCTTGATTATCCTATAGGAACAGCAAGACAATGGAAACGTGCCCTCTTTACTGGCCATTGGATGAGACCAGAACACAGGGAAGCAAAGAAAAAATCCAATGGAGACTGAAGCATTTGTGCAGGGTTGGTGGAAAAGGAGAGCACAGAAGGCAATGGCAACAAACAAACAGTGAGCAGTGGGAGTGAAGATCCTTGCTCTCCTTTTCTCTTCCTTGTTCTGTCCATGCCACATTGTGCATTGTCTCCTTATGCTCTGCTATGGTGTTTCAGTAAAGTTCAGTTGCTCAGTCATGTCCGACTCTTTGTGACCCCATGAACTGCAGCATGCCAGGCCTCCCTGTCCATCACCAACTCCCGGAGTCCACCCAAACTCATGTCCATTGAGTTGGTGATGCCATCCAACCATCTCATCCTCTGTCATCCCCTTCTTCTCCTGCCCTCAATCTTTCCCAGCATCAGAGTCTTTTCCAATGAGTCAGCTCTTCACATCAGGTGGCCAAACTATTGGAGTTTCAGCTTCAACATCAGTCCTTCCAATGAACTCCCAGGACTGATCTCTTTAGGATGGACTGGTTGGATCTCCTTGCAGTCCAAGGGACTCTCAAGAGTCTTCTCCAACACCACGGTTCAAAAACATCAATTCTTCAGCACTCAGCTTTCTTTATAGTCCAACTCTCATATCCATACATGACCGCTGGAAAAACCATAGCCTTGACTAGACGGACCTTTGTTGGCAAAGTAATGTCTCTGCTTTTTAATATGCTGTCTAGGTTGGTCATAACTTTCCTTCCAAGGAGTAAGCATCTTTTAATTTCATGGCTGCAGTCACCATCTCCAGTGATTTTGGAGCCCAGAAAAATAAAGTCAGCCACTGTTTCCCCTTTTTCCCCATCTATTTGCCAAGAAGTGATGGGACTGGATGCCATGATCTTAGTTTTCTGAATGTTGAGCTTTAAGCCAACTTTTTCGCTCTGCTCTTTCACTTTCATCAAGAGGCTCTTTAGCTCTTCTTCACCTTCTGCCATAAGGGTGGTGTCTTCTGTGTATCTGAGGTTATTGATATTTCTCGAAGCAATCTTCACTCCAGCTTGTGCTTCCTCCAGCCCAGCGTTTCTCATGATGTCATGGTGTTTGGACAGAGACAAACAGATAAAACAAACCTATGGTTTCCTGGAAGACCTTACCCAACTGCAGAAGCAGGACTTGTACCCACCAAAAGAAGAGAAGGTAGGACTCTGAGCACAGAGCCAAAATAGATTTTGCTGTTGGCTTTCCAGAATTCTATAGCAGAATTTTAAGCAATACTGTCAGGTGAGATTACCTTGAGACATTGTGTGCTGTCTCAAGAAAGAAAGAGATAGTGGTTGTATGTGAAACCAGGAAGAGGTATAGCCTCTCTCCTATTTATTTATTCAACTCCTTAACGTAAGTTTATTATTTAATTATCTTACCTCACTTGCGCTGCTCAGCCGTTTCAGACTCTTTGCAACCCTTTGGACTGTAGCCTGCCACTCTCTGTTGTCCATGGGATTTCTAGTTAAGAATACTGGAGTGAGTCACCATTTCCTTCTCCAGGGGATCTTCCTGACTCAGGAATGGAACCCGCATCTCCTGAGTCTCCTGCATGGGAGGAGGATTCTTTATCCACTGAGCCTTGAGGAAGCCCTATTTAATTATAATTAAGCTTAGTTATGTTTTTAATTATTTTATGTCATAAATTTTAATCTTATTTTATAATTATTTATTTTATTGTTCATTATAAAAAATTGACCATTAGAAATCCTTCCTCTCTTGCATGGAGGCTTATATTTTCTCCACCCTAGCCCTGGAACCTACCATTTCTCTAAGGGGTCCTAGTCTTTTTTATTGTAGAATGATGTTTAGAAACCAACCACTCTTGGAACCAGGAATATTAATCGTTATTTTTTGGGTAACATTGTTTCTAGCCCCTTTCAGTGGATAAAACTAGGAAATGTATGTGTGCATATTCACTCAGGTATACATGTGCAGCTATGTTAATTTTCGTATCTATTTGTATAAATATTGAAATACCTAAGTATATACCAATATCTCTCATTTCAATTTAACACAACAGGGTCCCTCTCCCCTCTTTTTATTTGTTCTTTCCTCCCCTGACAGTAAGAAACTTGGCTTCTGTTACTGACGATGTATTTACTTATTTGTTCAACCCTAGTACACATATAAAGCAGTTTCAGAATAGCTAACTTATGCCTCTGTGAGAAACACACTTACTAACTAGATTACAATATTTGTGTACAGGTCTTTTTGTCTTTAGGATCTTGGCTTATTTTGATAATACATTTTATTTCCACTCATTTAGACTTCAAGGTGGCCTTGTTCAGTATCAGCTTTAGTGAGATAATTATCACTCTAATGGATTTTTGGTGGTACAGGTTATCACTGGAACACAGCTATGTGCAAACTGTTTGCAGATAACAGAAGTGCTTGCAATCTGAAAGAAAAAAGAATTCATTTAAGTTTGCTTGTTTCATAATTGGAACTAGGCCCTTTGGTATAACTTCATGGTTTTTCCTAGTATCAACTCAAAAATAAACATTTCTATGATGTCTCAGAGCAACATATTAGGTTGGAATGGGGAGCCCATACTATCACAGATATTTTAGATTTAGATATAGAATTAATAAATCAGAATGACCCCAACATTCACTGCAACTGCACTTTTGAACAGAACTCAGCTCCTTGGGAGAACTTCAAAATAGGGGATATTAATTTATATTATATCTTCATATCTGTATTATGTGGTGTCTTCCTCTAAGTTATTTGTACCATTTGTAATTTCTAAGACTGATTTTTTTCCCCCAACCTCAGAGTAAGTGGCCATTTTTCAAAGTCCCAAGACTGCCCAGGGAATTCTTAAAAATTCTGTCAGAAAATTAAAATATGAACGTGTGCGTGTGTGTGTGTGTGTGTATGTGTGTGTGTGCGCGCACGTGTGTGCTAAGTCGCTGCAGTCATGTCTGACTCTTTGAGATCCTAGGGACTGCGCCTGCCAGGTTCCTCTGTCCGTGGGATTCTCCAGGCAAGAATACTGGGGTGGGTTGCCATGCCCTCCTCCAGGGGATCTTCCTGACCCAAGGATCGAACCCACATCTCTTAAGTTTTCTGCATTGGTAGGCGGGTTCTTTACCTCTAGTGCCACCAGGGAAACCCAAAATATGAACATAGTGACATTTATGCCGTAGACCCCACCTATTTTCCTACCATCAATATTGTCCCAAATATACTGTACTTTCTTGCCTGTAACCAGAGAGAAATATTATAGCTCTTATCTAAAGGCTATCTTTGTACACTGGATGCCATTTTTTGTTTGTTTGATTTGTTTTTGATCGTCATTCAAGCATATCACTCTTTCTATCTCAGGGTCATTTCTTTCACTCCCTTCTGGAAAACTTCTTAATATGTAGTTGTTTCCTTTATTAAAAAGAACAACAGCAACAAAGCATCTTCCTTCAAAACCTCTTCCATCACCAATCCATTCCTTCACTTTCCTCTACAGCAAAATTTCTACAAAATCATTGCCTTCCCTCATTGATTCTCTCTTATGTTTGTCTCAATCAAGATCTCATCATGACCACACTGCTGAAATCAGTCTTGTCAAGGCCTTAAAGTCACCTTTTAAATTCCCTGTTCAATGCTCAGTCTCATATTACTTGACCTATGGCACCTTCTTAGGCTTCTCTGCTGTTCCCTCACTGTCCCCTGCACCTTGATAACGGAGCTCTCTGAGGCTTAGTTAATGATTCTCTTCTTTATTGACATTCATGTCCTCGAGTCTTACGCAGTGTCATGGTTCTAAATAATCTCTGTATGTCAGCAACTCCCAATTTATATCTTTAACATAGACCTTTCCTTCACGTCTCACTTCCAACCATTAGAATATTTTGACTTTATCTTGAAAATACATTCAGTGTATTTGGAAACTGATCGCTCATCAGCACCTCTGGTATTATTACCCTGGACTACTGCCACCATTATCTCTCACTAAATTATTATAGTACCCTCATAATTGGTTTTTCTGACTCATTACCCCTATACATTTTGTCAGCACAGTGGAGAGTGTACAAAATGAAAATAGATTCTAAGAGCACAAGGATAAAAGTTGGGAAAATCAAAGAGAGGCTAGATAGAGTAGTGTTGACAAGGAGGGGACAGATTCTCGATACATTTTGCAGATAAGTCCAATAGTACTTGATGATGAGAGAAAGAGAGAGTTCAAGAGTGCTCTGAAGATTTTTGGCCTGAGCAACCAAAAACATGGAGTTGTAGTGAACGAAGTGGGATCCAACATTGCCAGTGACTCAAATTTCACAGTCTTTTTGAGAAGCAAGATGGCAGCCTGTATCAAAAGCCTCTAAACATTCATATGTTTGGGGCCACTGGCCCTATTTTTATTTTTTTCAATAAAGGGAAAAGGCTCTGTTTCTAAGTATGATCATTTTAATACTGTTTACAATAATATAAGATTAACATGGAAATATATACAATAGAACATTAACGAAAAACATGAGATGATTTACTGACTATGATTAGGACAATGTAAAATATTGATGGAAATGGATAAGTCAAAATCAGAATTTGAAAAAATAAAGCCAGTTAATTATGCTGGGCCATTGAGAAAAGGAGTTATTCATTTCTGAGTGAAAATATTTCTGAATGTTTTGATATGGCTTTATATTTATAATAGGGAAACATTAGGAATGTAATGAAGTGTCATGTCTTTATTTTAGACAATAGATCTATCTCTATATAAAATTTTTCCTACAAGGTATTTGCTTTTGTCTGGTGGTGAAATGTTTAACAGTTTATTTAGATTTACAAAGATTTTTCATGGATGTTTATGAAACTTTTAGGTTAGACTTCTAACCTGAGAGTTCTGTTTTATCCTGACAATCCCATACTGGAATGCCCAGATAAGGGATTGATTTCAAGGCCCAGTTCTGTCACCTATTCCCTCTAATTTTGGTTGAAGTCAGTCAGATTTTTCATTTTCAAAATCAATCTCTTTTCTGTCTACTTGATATAGTAGTTGTGAAGATCAACTGAGATGATGTATCTGAAAATGCCTTAAAAATTATGCATCAGTACAGAAATGTGAGAGATAATGGTAATTTAGATTGAGACAACTTCTGCTTCATTTTGAAGATTTTATTCTAAGGCTTTAATCATCATCTTCTGATCCCAAAAGTGACATTACCTTTGAAGGCAAGTTGATTATCTTTAAAGAACTAAGTAATAATAAAAACATATCCTTTCAAATGAAAAACAAAATTAAAGGATGTTAATAAATCATATGATTGTCTCACAAAAGTTAGTAAAGAAGAGAGTCAGCAGGCACAATTCGCTGTATGATCTTATACACATTCCTGTATTAAACTTGAATACAGGGTGTATTAAACTTGAAAAAGCGACAGTTACACAAAAGTTCAAAAACTTGAACCAAGGAAGTAGCTGGCTACTGAGTCACCTTGTCTGTTGTTTAAATAAAAGGTCTTTTTGAGCAGGTTAAATATAAAATTAATTAATTAATTAAGTGAAATAAGTCCAGCAGAGAAAGATAGATACTGATCTAATTAATTAAAACAAAAGATTAAATAACCCATCTGGCCAGCAGTATACGTTAAGGTGTCCCATGAATAGAATCTTAGAGTGCCAAACAGATTCTCATTAAGTACCAACACTTCCTTGAAGAAGAAAATTCATGAAACGAGTAATCCAGTTAGAACTGAAGAAAGAAGAAAATATTAGTTTTAAAATTTAAAAAGTTGAAATTGTCTCTCCTAAGAGATGCAGATTTATGCAGCACATGTCTAACAATCACAAACAAACGGCAGATGAAAGGGTTTATTGGTCTGCTACAAATCTTTGCATTCTTTCCAAAGCTGCATATACATTATGGGTGGTGTGATTCACAGGATAAAAATAGAATGCGTTGTAAATCAGGAGAAGCCAATTATTATTTTTTAAAGGGCAACAAAAATTTACCCAAAGTTTATAGCCACTGCTGCAAAAGCTATACAATAAAAGTAATGTGATTATATAGTAGTTTAGCTAAAAGCAAATCATCTGATGCCAGAGTAAATGCACAGAAAATAAACTGCAAAGTATATCTTTGCTCATGAACATGGGAAACAGTTTTGGCTGAGATCCAAGCTGAACTAACTGTAAAAAAAGGGAGAAAGCATGCTTAAGAAGTTTCACCATGCTAAGTGAAAGTATTTGCTAAATGAAATAAGTCCAACAGAGAAAGACAAATACTGTATGATACCACTTATATGTGGAATCTAAAAGATACAAGAAACTAGTAAATATAACAAAAAAAGAAGCAGACTTGCAGGTATAGAGAACAAACTAGTGGCTACCAGTGGGAAGGGGGAGGGGCAATATAGAGATGAGAGAATGGGAAGTAAAAACTATTGGATATACAGTAGGGTTCAAGGACGTATTATACAACATGGGGAATATAGAAAATGTTGTATAATAACTGTAAATGGAGTGTAACCTTTAAAATTGTATGAAAATAAATTAAAAAAAGTTTTCCCTCACTGTTGACTGCAGTCCTTTTATGTTAGTCACTTAGTTGTGTCCAACTTTGTGCGGGGTCTGCAGCCCACCAGGCTCCTCTGTCCATGGGGATTCTCTGGGCAAGAATACTGGAGTGGGTTGCCATTCCCTCCTCCAGGGGATCTTCCCAACCCAGGGATCAAACCTGGGTCTCCTGCATTGTAGGTAGATTCTTTACCATCTGAGCTAGCAGGGAAGCCCTCATTCTTTCTTAATTATGTGCATCCAGATTTTTCCTCAAGGGCTTCTGAGGAGAAGCAGACTGAATATGTCTGCCAAGAAAGTAGGTGACAATTGCTTTGAATCTCAGCTCTGTTGCCTATAAAATGAGAAAGTAGAAGATATCTCAAATCCTTTCCAACTCTTAAAAAGTACTATTTCTCATTCTGTTGTCCTTCAGTCTTACACACCAATTTCAGAAAGGCTGACTGGAAGTAGTTTTGATACAAATTGCTTATATGCTTGTCCTTTAAGGCTATTTTTTTGCCTTTTGATACTTTAAGTTTCTTCTTTATTTTCTCCTGTGTTGGCTTCTCCATGCCCTTTATCGCATTTTTCCTTTTCCTTGGCCCAACCCCTCATTTTATTGGAACATATTCTCCAGGAGGTCCCAAGGACAAAAAATGCGTGGGAGGTGAAAAATTGAGTTCCTGCATATCTGAAAATGACTTTATTTTATTCTGACTCGCAACTGATTGATTGGTTTCAGAATTCTAGGTTGAAATGCATTTGTGCCTCAGAATTTTGAAAGCATTTCTCTACGGCCCTTTAAGGCCCGTGTTGCTGTTGACACATCAACTGCTATTCCCAATTCTTGTATCTTTGTGGGTGAGTGCTTTTCTCCCCAAAAGCTTTAAGATTTTCTCTTTATTCCTCAAGTACTGAAAAATGCACTGTGGGGTGTTTTAAAATATTTATTATTTATTTTTATTGTGCCCGTCAAACTGGCTGTTCATTCTCTTCCATTCTTTGAAATTGTCTTTTATGATTTCTTACAACTTTCTCCCTACTGGGCTCTCTGCTCTCTCTTTCTGAAACACCTACCAATTAGATGTTTAGACTTCTTGTACTGATTCTCTAAATTTCCTATATTTGGTCTCCCATTTTCCTGCTCTGCTTTCTTTGTTTTACTGTTTGAAATGTCTTCTTCAACCTTATTTTCTAATCATGCCTTTGAAATCTTTATTTCTGTCATCATGTTTTTCACATCTTAGAGTCCCATTCTGTTCCTTGAAAGGTCTCTTTGAACTACCCTGTACTCTTTTTTTTTTTTAATGGGTATACTGTATCTTTTTATCTTTCTGAAAACCTCAATTTAGTTTTTTGTTTGCTGGATTTTTTTCTTTGACTTTTCTTTTGAGTTCCTTATAGCTATTACAGTAGTCTCCTGTTATCTGTGGGGATAACTTCCAAGATCCCTAGCAGATGCCTGAAACATCAGTACCAAACCCTAAAATTACTTTGTTTTTTCCCTATACATATAAACCTATAATAAAGTTTAATTTATAAATTAGACACAGTAGGAGATGAACAACAATAAATAATAGTAAAATACAACAATTGCAACAATATACTGTAACAAAAATTTTGTGAAGGTAGTGTCTCTCTCAAAATATCTTATTGTTCTATACTTACCCTTCATGTGATGTGAGATGATGAAGAGAAGTGAATGGCATAGGCATTGTGATGTAGAGTTAGGCTACTATTGACTTTCTGATGACACATCAAAAGGAGGGTCATCTGCTTTGAGTGATCCTGGATCATCAAGCCATGACAATGTCAATAGTTGTATGTCAGGGGATGTTGTGGTTGGGATCCTGGGTTGATTGGAGCAGAATTGCACAAGATTGCTTCGGGCTCTTCAGAATAGAGAGAAATTTAAATTTATGAATTATTTATGTCTAGATTTTTCCATTTAATATTTTCAGATAGCAGTTGACCACTGGTAGCTGAACCTGGGTAAAGTGTAACTGCAAATGAGGAAGAACAATTGTAGTTTGTCTTGGTCCTTCTCATTCATACTGTGGCTTTGCCCAAAATATCCAGTGAACCTTGGATGTCCATTCATATTTAAGATGGAGTTCTTAAAAACCAACTGGAAGCTCTGTATATGTCCATAGGACTGACTGAGGGTTTTGTGACTGCCTCAAACTGCAATATTCCCCTGAGGAATCAACAGCTATTTGTAGACATGAGGATCCTAACTTGACCAGTGGCTGGTTTCCTCAGGAAGAATCTCTCCAGTTTGCAACCGGCATTGGCCAGAGTACATGGGGAAACTTGGTCATCACTTGGCCCTCAAAGCTGAGTCAGAGGAAGGAGGTAGGGATGGTAGGAGGGGCTCTGTTCAATTGTTCGATTCTGTTTTATGATTGGCATCCCACTCTCAGTGTTCCCGTAGCCTGTTTCCTGAATTCCTCCAGTGGATCCACAACCTCTGCCTGCTTAAGAGAGAGGCAGCTGGACTATGTGGGTCTCTAGAGGTCTAACTGCTCTTTACTGATTTTCAATACACCTTTCTGTAGTCAATCTCTCTTCCATATCCACCTGCAGAAATATGTTTGGGCTTGAGACTTTCCTGGTGGTCCAGTTGTTAAGACTGTACTTCCAATGCAGAGATCTGAGTTCAATCCCTGGTTGGAGAACTAGGATCCCTCAGGCTGCACGGTGCAGCCAAAGGAAAAAAAAAAGTTGTTTTTGGTCTCTAATTCCTAAATCATCTAGTGTTCTACAATAATAGTTTTCTTGATAATTCATCAGCTTTTCTACGTCGTATATTTTCCAGTTTTCCAGATATTATTGACATCGTTTCACTTCTGTCATTTGTTTTGTGTTTATGCCTTTTCCCCCCCTTTTCTGTCATTTTTAACAGAGTGTATTTTGGGACAACAGAGTAAATGTATGTTTTCCCTCTCATGTTGAAGCATAAATTATAATTAACAAATTCTAGATGATAAAAGAACCAAACCAACCTTCCAATCCTCAGATTTTAGTAACTAACACAATTGAAGCTGATTTTTTTCTTATGCAATTGCCCAAGTGGGTGTTCCTGACTCTTGCATATCTTTCTTCCATGTGCTAATCCAAGAACCCATATGCCTTCTATTTCATGGTTCATCTACTCCCTGGGAACTCCTTATTTTTGTACCAAGCTTGCTGAAGCAAACTAAGTTATTAAGAATACATACTTGCAAAAACAATCTTTTTAACAAGTGGTCCTGGGAAAACTGGTCAACCACGTGTAAAAGAATGAAACTAGAACACTTTCTAACACCATACACAAAAATAAACTCAAAATGAATTAAAGAAACTATAAAACTCTTAGAGGAAAACAGGCAGAACACTCTCTGATATAAATCAGGGCAAGATCCTCTATGACCCACCTCCCATGGTAAAGGAAATAAAAGCAATAATAAACAAATGGGACCTAACTAAACTTAAAAGCTTTTGTACAATGAAGAAAACTATAAGAAAGGTGAAAAGACAGCCTTCAGAATGGGAGAAAATAATAGCAAACACAACAACTGACAAAGAATTTATCTCCAAAATATACAAGCAGCTCATGCAGCTCAGTTCAGTTCAGTTG
Source organism: Okapia johnstoni (assembly GCA_024291935.2). Classification (NCBI taxonomy): domain Eukaryota; kingdom Metazoa; phylum Chordata; class Mammalia; order Artiodactyla; family Giraffidae; genus Okapia; species Okapia johnstoni. Next base: position 30,060,973 of record CM044321.1, on the reverse strand, counting down.
CTCAGCTGTGCCTGACTCTTTGCGACCTCATGGACTGCAGCACGCCAGGCCTCCCTGTCTATCACCAACTCCCGGAGTTTACTCAAACTCATGTCCATTGAGTTGGTGATGCCATCCAACCATCTCATCCTCTGTCACCCCTTTCTCCTCCTGCCTTCAATCTTTCCCAGCATCAAGGTGTCTTCAAATGAGTCAGTTCTTCACATCAGGTGGCCAAACTATTGGAGTTTCAGCTTCAACATCAGTCCCTCCAATGAACACCCAGGATTGATCTCCTTTAGGATGGACTGGTTGGAAATCCTTGTAGTCCAAGGAACTGTCAAGAGTCTTCTCCAACACCACAGTTCAAAAGCATCAATTCTTTGGTGCTCACCTTTCTTTATAGTCCAACACACACATCCATACATGACCACTGGAAAAACCACAGCCTTGACTAGACAGATCTTTGGTGGCAAAGTAATGTCTCTGCTTTTTAATGTGCTGTCTAGATTGGTCATAACTTTTCTTCCAAGGAGCAAGTGTCTTTTAATTTCATGGCTGCAGTCACCATCTGCAGTGAGTTTGGATCCCAAAAAATAAAGTCTGTCACTGTTTCCATGGTTTTCCCATCTATTTCCCATGAAGTGATGGGACCAGATGCCACGATCTTAGTTTTCTGAATGTTGAGTTTTAAGCCAACTTTTTCACTCTCCTCTTTCACTTTCATCAAGAGTCTCTTTAGTTCCTCTTTGTTTTCTGCCATAAGGGTGGTGTTATCTGCATATCCGAGGTTATTGATATTTCTTGCAGCAATCTTGATTCCAGCTTGTGCTTCATCCAGCCCAGGGTTTCTCATGATGTACTCTGCATAGAAGTTAAATAAGCAGGGTGACAGTATACAGCCTTGACGTACTCCTTTCCCTATTTGGAACCAATCTGTTGTTCCATGTCCAGTTCTAACTGTTGCTTCCTGACCTGCATACAGATTTCTCAAGATGCAGATCAGGTGGTCTGGTATTCCCATCTCTTGAAGAATTTGCCACAGTTTGTTGTGATCCACACCATCAAAGGCTTTGGCATAGTCAGTAAAGCAGAAATAGATGTAGAAGCAGAAGTAGATGGAACTCTGTTGCTTTTTTGATGATCCAGCAGATGTTGGCAATTTGATCTCTGGTTCCTCTGCCTTTTCTAAATACAGCTTGACCATCTGGAAGTTCACGGTTCACATACTGCTGAAGCCTGGCTTGGAGAATTTTGAGCACTGCTTTACTAGTGTGTGATATGAGTGCAATTGTGCAGTAGTTTGAGCATTTTTTGGCATTGCCTTTCTTTGGAATTGGAATGAAAACTGACCTTTTCCAGTCCTGTGGCCACTGCTGAGTTTTCCAAATTTGCTAACATATTGAGTGCAGCACTTTCACAGCATCATCTTTTAGAATTTGAAATAGCTCAACTGGAATTCCATCACCTCCACCAGCTTTGTTCATGCAGCTCAATACCAAAAAAATGAACAACCCTATCAAAAAGTGGACCAAAGAACTAAACAGACATTTCTTCAAAGAAGACATACAGGTGGCTAATAAACACTTGAAAAGATGCTCAATGTCTCTCATTATTAGAGAAATGCAAATCAAAACTACAATGAGGTATCATCTCATATTATCAGAATGGCCACCATCAAAAAGTCTAAATACTGGAGAGGATGAGGATAAAAGGGAACCCTCTTTTACACTGTTGGTGGGAATGGAAACTAGTATAGCCACTGTGGAGAACGGTGTGGAGACTCCTTAAAAAACTGGAAATAGAACTGCCACATGACCCAACAATCCCACAGCTGGGCATTCACACCAAGGAAACCAGAATTAAAAGAGACACATGTACCCCAATGTTCATTGCAGCATGGTTTACAGTAGCTAGAACATGGAAGCAACCTAGATGTCCGTTGGTAGACAGATGGATAAGGAAGCTGTGTTACATATACACAATAGAATATTACTCAGCTATAAAAAGGAACACATTTGAGTCAGTTCTAATGAGGTGGATGAAACTGGAGCCTATTATACAGAGTGAAGTAAGTCAGAAAGAGAAACACCAATACAGTATATTAATGCATATATATGGAATTTAGAAAGATGATAATGATGACCCCATATGCAAGGCAGCAAAAAAGACACAGATATAAAGAATAGACTTTTGGACTATGTGGGAGAAGGCACAGATGAGATGATTTGAGAGAATAACATTGAAACACGTATATTACCATATGTAAAATAGATGACCAGTGCAAATTTGATGCATGAAGCAGGGCACTCAAAGCCGGTTCTCTGGAACAACCCAGAGGGATGGGGTGGGGAGGGAGGTGCAAAGGGGGTTCAGGATGGGGGGACACATGTGCACCTGTGGCTGATTCATGTCCATGTATGGCAAAAACCATCCCAATATTGTAAAGTAATTATCCTTCAATTAAAATAAATTAATTTTAAGAAAAGATAAGGTAAAAATATCAGCCAAATAAATCTTTTTCATAATGAAAAAAACACATACTCGCTTCTTCAAAACCTTGGCCTGAAACTCATAGGTTTATCCTCTCATTCCATTAATAAATAATTGCCACATTGCTAAATACAAAGGGAGGGAACAGAAGCTGTTGGCTGCTGGGGAAACATATTATTTTGCTCTCCAGCTAACCATCTCTACAGAGTCTTCCTTTCTGGCTACCAAATATCCATTTGTAAACTTGTGCTCTTCTTTCTACAGATTTACTCTCTTCAAGGGGGATAGCTTAAGTGCTCGATTTTATTCCTTTATCTATTTCAAAATCCAGTATCCCTGAACAATGTCAATCATTTCTATCCGACCAAGAGGTGTCTCCTGAAAATCTGGCAACTTACAGACTAAAGACAGGTTATCTTACTTCCTTACACCCTGCTAAGCACACATATACACAATATATAATGGTGGAATATAGGCACCAGTCTAGAAAAGGAAGAATTGACAACAATAATAACTGGTCATGTTGCAGGAAGGGGACCCCTTCCAGGGCCCGAAAGTGGACTCTTGTCTAACACTCAGAAATGAATTGTCCAAGGAGACACATGTGCTGACAAAGCAAGAGATTTTATTGGGAAAGGGTACCTGGATGGAGAGCAGTAGGGTAAGGGAACCCAGGAGAACTGCTCTGCCACATAGCTTGCAAATTTTATGGTGATGTGTTGTCTTTAGCCAATCATTTTGACTCAGAGTCCTTTCTGGTGGTGCACGCCTTGTCCAGACAAGATGGATGCCATCAAGGAAGATTCTGAGAGGTAGCTGGATACGTGGTGTCACTTTTTGACCTTTCCTGAACTCTCCTGGTTGGTGGTGGCTTATTAGTTCCGTGTTCCTTACCAGGACCTCCTGTCCTAAAACAACTCATGCAAATGATTACTATGATGCCTGGCCAGGGTGGGCGGTTTCAGTCAGTGTGCTTCCCCTAACAGTCAGTAGCAATCAGAGAATCTTGATGGCAGAATTCTGCCAAAAGAGAATCCTTATTTAGGTACTTGAACTAACTCTGGAAGGAACTCTTGTTCATTGTGCTCCACAGCCACCAGCACCATCTTCTTTTCCATGATCTTCCATGGGTACCTGAAGTGGATATTGGTGAGAGTATCATGCTTTGTGTTTATTCAAGTTTTCCAGTTGCTTTCTGCTTATTCACATTTTCAGCAGGTATCCTCAGAGCTGTTTGAAAGTCTGAACAGTCAAAGACTTTTCAAGGATATACTTGTGTTTTCTTTTCCACCAAACGCCTGCCCTATTTCTTTCCAGTCAGTTCCATTGTCAGGATTCACCCTTCCCTCTCCCCCAGTGTAATTTCCTAGGTATAGTTCTCCAACATGCATTATTTCTTTGACTCTTATGTAATGACTGCTGTCCTGAAGTCATCTGAAACAATCATTTTGACTAAGAAGACAATAGCCCTAATCGTTTCTTTCTATAAGACTAAATAAACTGTTTAACTGAGGAATCTTAACAGTTTTTTTGCACCAAGTACTTTTAAATTTTATCTCCCACCTTCTACATATACAAGGCCTGGAAGCAATCAGATTTTATAATTTTTTTTGTCTGCTTCTCAAACCAGCCAATTTTTGCCCAAGTTTATCTTTTTCCTGGAATATTTTGCTTAATCCAGCAATTGTCATCCAAAACAGTATCTCCTTCTGGCTTTTTCAGCCTCTTCTGGAATCGATTTTGGATTAACGCTATCTGCAGTGATAAATGGACCCCCAACTCTTGAGTGCCTTATTTCTTGTTCATGTAATAGTTCCTGGCTGGTGGGAGGTGTTCTTCCATGAGGTATTTCAGAAATACTGGCTCTTTCCATTGGTACTGTAATTTTCCAGAACCAGTCAGCAGAAAGGGAAAAGCACACGTAGTAGGCTCAGCGCTTAAGTCCGTGTAGATAGTAACACACATATTCCATGCATACTCTATTGGTAAGAACTGAAGACATGGGCCCCAAGTAGATATGTACAAATAATCCTGGGAAATGGAGCCTATTGTTGTGCATTGGCATCCTTGCAATGACTCTATAACTTGGAAGAGGAAGAAAAAATTCTTGTAGTTGTCCATCTCTACCACATTTTTGAGGATGCAGAGCTAAATTTGATAAATACGTGGGGATGCAGAGTTTGAGCAAGCTGCAGGAGATGGTGAAGGATAGGGAAGCCTGAAGTGCTTCAGTCCATGGGATCGCAAACAGTTGGACGTGACTGAGCAACTGAACAACAACAAGGGATAAATTTCTTCCACATTGTAATATTTTCTACCATTTGATTTCATGTTTAGTATCAAAAAATATTTATTTCAGAATTCTTTCTGGGACTTCACTGGTGACCCAGAGGTAAAGAATTCACCTGCCAATGCAGGAAACACGGGTTCAAGCCCTGGTCTGGGAAGATCCCGCATGTTGTGGAGCAACTAAACCCATGCACCACAACTATTGAGCCTGAGCCTTAGAGCCTGGGACAGGCAACAGCCGAAGCCTGTGCACCTAGGGCCTGTGCTCTGCAACAAGAGAAGCCACCACAATGAGAAGCCCACACACTGCAACTAGAGAATAGCCCCTGCTCGCTACAACTAGAGAAAAAGCCTGAGCAGCAATGAAGAACCAGCACAGCCAAAAATAAATAAATACATAAAATTATAGGGAAAAAAAAGAATTCTTTCTATCTCTGAAAACCTTCACACTTTACTAACACCAAGAAAGATGTTTTTATTTCTCTTTTCAATTATTTTGGTTGTCTCCAACTTAATAAATAGAACAGTTATTTGATGTCTTATTGTATTAATTATGAAAGAAGTAATCTGTTTTAAGGCTGAATAACTCAGCTACATAAGATGCTTTTCAGCTCACGGCACTTTCTGCTTTCTTTGGGATCACTTTCTACAATATATGACAATGACCTTTGACCAGGGCCACTGATACGAACTGGGCTACACATTCTCTTTAAAAGAAAATGAAATATGAAAACAGTGAGACATAATGTTTATGGTTCATGACAGTTGAGTCACTCAAATGGTAGTTCTCTAGCAGTAAACATATTCTTGCTATCTTGTGCTGAGATTCCTTCAAGTTACCTTCATTTCTTCCTCTCCTGAAAGTTTTTTGTTCAATTCTTTCTGCAACATCTTGAGAAACAGCAGCACTCTCCCAATCAATTCTCCTTTATACTTAATCTAGCCAGAGCAAATCTCTGTTGTGTGTTAACTGCAACCAGGAGACCCTTAATTAGAACCCCAGGGAATGCAGATTTATCGTGGGATCTTCATTATCTGTCTGATATCCATTGGCATTTTGAAGAATTTTTTTCTCATTAATTCTTAAGTTAATGGCTTAGATTGACTGCATTATATTGTGGGCTATATGTCTTTTCAGAAGTCTAAGTGATTTCTTAGAACAAGATAAATGTTGCTGGCTACACCATTGAATAGGATGAAGTTCATGCATTTTTCTGCCTGCCTTTTTGTCAGCAACATAGTGGTCATAGGAAAATATGTAACAACACTTTTCTGGGATAGTGGCATTATAGACAATATCTTGCTCAAGGTCATATAGTAGGTAAATGATGGAGATCGTATATTAAATTCATCTGCAAGACTCCATAGCAAAGTTAAAGGTCTCACTATATATAAACTTTTACATGTCATACATTTAAATAGATGCTGAGAGATTGAAGATTAAAAAACCCTCTATTCTTTGAAAATCTATGGCTTATCAGTAATTAAATGATAATCAACAGAAGATGGTAGCTGAAAAGAGAACAGTATACTGGGGAATATGAAGATATGGAAAAGAAACCTGCATGCCAGTGTGGGTATTTAAGGAATGCTTTTGGTTGAGAGAACATCTGAGCTAAGACTCACTGAATTATTAGATGTTAACAGAGCAGCAAGATGGAAAGGATGAGAAGGGTCTTCTAAGAAGCAGGAAAAGCATGAACAAAGTTATAGAAGAATAAATCTGTTGCTACTATGAACTACAAATGTTTGGAATTCAGAAAGCATAGGGTGGAGGGTAGGAAGATTATATTTGACAGGCTGGTAGTGATCAGTTCCTGAAGAATTTAGTGTAGCTAGCCTAACGTTTGACTGAAGAGGAAACATATTATAGTAAGGAGGAGCATGGGTTCTGGAGCCAGACTGCCTCAGCTTGATTTCTGGATCTGTATGATCTTGGCAAGTTCTTTAAAAACAATGTACCTCAGTTTACCTGGGCTTGCTGGTGGCTCAGTGGTAAAGAACTTGCCTGCCAATGCAGGAGACATAAGAGATGCAGTTTTGATCCTTAGGGCAGGAAGATCCCCTGGAGAGAAAAATGGCACCCATTCCAGTATTCTTACCTGAGAAATTTCATGGAGAGAGGAGCCTGGTGGGCTACAGTCCATGGGGTCACAAAGGAGTCAGACATGACTTAGCAACTAAACAACAACCTCAGTTTACTCATCTGTAAGAAGGTGGTAATAATATTTGTTATAAAGATTAAATAAGTTAATGTACATAAGAATGATTAGAATAGTGCCTGGAAAATAGTAAGCACTGTATAATATTTACTGTTTAATTTTGACAAAAATCAGTAAAACTTCTGTGGGTTGAGAAAAAAATTTTAAATGATTCCAAGGTTTCTGAGTATCTTAATGATTGATGGCGCCATTTCCTAAAAGTGAAAAATGTAGGAAGAAAAGCAAGGTTAGTTGAGGAACATAATGGATTTTGGCCTTAAAATGTGATTTTGATACTTGTGAGTCAGTCAACTGGGCATCTTCTACAAACATTAAGTCTTAGAAAACTGATATTCAGAGGTAAATTTAGAATATAAGACTCCTTATAGAGATATTGATGAAACAATGATGGTGAGTAAGATATCCAAGATAAATGTGTGCAGAAGAATACTGGAAGAAAGATGAAGCCTGGAGGGGGAGAGTGGGTGGAACCTTATGAAACAGATAGATGTAAATCCAAGGATTTGGACTCAGACTAGAGTGTTTTTTCCTACTGCAGCACAGGAAGCTATTTTGTGAATCAGGTATTGAGACTAAAATTCCCACAATGCCCATATAAGAGAGATTGAGAGGAAAAGGATGTTTTTCTACAATGTTGATGACAGTGTTACTGGTTAAACTTTTAAAAAAGACAATTAGTCTAAACATGAACATGATCATTGACCTGGAACTTTCCCATCTAGAAGTATATATTAAACTGGTTATCAGAGATACACAGATTCATATACAATCATGGATCTATCATGGTTTGTTTATAAATAAACTTCATATTTTTAAATTGTTTTTTTCTATTTATTTACTTCCCCACCACCCCACCAATTTGTTTGGCTGTGCTGGGTCTTAGTTGTAGTATTTGAAGTCTTAGTTGCGGCACATGGGATCTAGTTCCTTGACCAGGGATCAAACCGGGGCCTCCCACGTTGGGAGTGTGGAGTCTCAGACACTTCACCCCAGGGAAGTCCCTAGACGTTATTTTTTAGAGTGGTTTAGGTTCACAGCACAGCTGAGTGAAAAGTACAGAGAATTTCCACATACTCCCTGACTTCCATGCACACAATAACCCCACCATCAATGTCACACACCAGTTCATGAACTTACATTAACACACCACGATCACTCAAATCCCGTAGTTTACATGAGAGTTCATGCTTGGTGTTATACATTGTATGGATTTTGAAAAATATATAATGACATGTATTCACCATTACTAGTAGCATTAAAAAGTAGTTTCATTTCATTCAATCATGGATAGTTTTGTGCTATTTATAGTATAGGAAGAATTAGAGAACAACCTAAATATACAATATTGTGTGATAGCTAATATAAATAAGGGCTCATCCAATGGATATAATATGCAGCCCTTAAAAATATACTTGACAGCATATTTAATAATATGAGAAAATCCTTTTAATACATCATTATATAAATAAAAATCAAGTAATGGAATTATATATACATACTTATTTATAGTATATATTCTATATTTGTGTATATGGTATAATGTTACTTTTATATTACATGTGTATAAACTCACATACTTGCATGCATATGTAGAAACAGACAAAAGCCTGAACAGATATACTGCTGCTGCTGCTGCTGCTAAGTTGCTTCAGTCGTGTCCGACTCTGTGCGACCCCATAGACAGCAGCTCACCAGGCTCCGCCGTCCCTGGGATTCTCCAGGCAAGAACACTGGAGTGGGTTGCCATTTCCTTCTCCAATGCACGAAAGTGAAAAGTGAAAGTGAAGTCACTCAGTCGTGTCTGACTCTTAGCGACCCCATGGACTGCAGCCCACCAGGCTCCTCCATCCATGGGATTTTCCAGGCAAGAGTACTCCAGTGGGGTGCCATTGCCTTCTCCGAACAGATATACATAAAGATGTAAAAGACAGTTACAATAAAGCTTTAATAAATAGTTTCAACCCAAAACTTTTTCATACTAAAAATTGAGTATATGAATAATATATAACACTTTGTAGCTTAAGCTGTATGATGTGTTGATTCGATACATTTGTGTATTGTAATACGACCATTGTAGCATTAGCTAAAACCTCTATCATGTCACATAATTATAATTTTTTTTGTACTGAGAACGTTAATGACCTAGTCTCTTAGCAATTTGAAGTATATAATAGACTATTTTTTAACTATGATTGCATTGCTGTGTATTAGATCTTCAGAACTTTCTCATCTTCTAACTATAAGTTTGTCCCATTTGACCAACATATCTCCATTTTCCCAACCCCCAGCCCCTGCTGCCCACCATTCTATTCTGTTTCCACGAGTTCAGCTTTTTTAAGAGTCCTCATAGAAGTGATATCATACAGTATTTGTCTTCAACTTCCTGACTTATCTCACTTAGCATAATGCCTTCAAGTTCCATTCTTGTTGTTCAAATGGAAGAATTCCATATTTAGCTATTGTGAATAATGCTGCAGTAAACATGGCAGTGCAGACATCTTTACCACTGGGCCACCTGGGAAGCCCTGGGACATCTTATACCACCATGATACAGGTCTCATCTATCTCCTATTTCCTTGCCTGCAGACTCTAGCCTGTTTTCTGTGTGCACTCCGTGATTGAGCGTTCTTGAACCATTACCCTCAGGAGTTCATATAAAGAGCTGGCTGCCGAGTTGGGGCAGGTGTAGGTTTGGCACTCAGGGTGCTTGAGTGAGATTTTTCTAGCAACTCATGGGCAGTCTTCCCACTGGAGTCTAGAACACGTCAGCAGGAATCATGTCTCTTTCATGATGTCTGATAATGTCTGCCTCTTTCTCTGTCTCCTTCCTACCTCCTCCCACTCCCAAGTCATGAAGATCTTGCTTTAATGCTCTGAAGGCTTCAGGATTGAGACCGGTTTTTTTAGTAGCATCTTGCACAGGCGGGGAAGCCATATGCTTGTTCACCACTCTTCCTTGGAGCAGACTATATTTACTGATGAGTGAGGGTACTATGTGATCAGAAACATGACACTATAACCCTTCTTCTCTTCAGCTTCTTTGCTTCTGGGAGCTAGAGGTATAGAGTGGACTCTCCATATCCATAGGTTCCATAGCTATGAATTCAACCAATTGTGAATTGAAACAGTTCAAAAAAGTCCAGAAAGTTCCAAAAAGCAAAACATGCATCTGTTCTTGCAGCAATTGTTTACATAGCATTTATTTTACATTATGTATTGTAGATAATCTAGAGATGATTTAAAGTGTTTGAGTAAGTAAGCATGGATTATATGCAAATACTATGCCATTTTATATAGGGGACTTGAGCATTCTCAGATTTTAAAATCTATGTGGGATCCTAGAATCAATCCCTTGTAGATACTGAGGGATGACTCTACATAATGATGAGCCAGGCAAAACTTCTAGGGATAGACTAGTTGTTTAAATGTGCTCTTTCTTGATGCTAATCTGAGTTAGCTTCTCATTGTTCTGAGTTTATGTATCATAGTCTCAGCTCAGTTCAGTTGCTCAGTCGTGTCCAACTCTTTGCGACCCCATGGACTGCCAGGTTTCCCTGTCCATCACCAACTCCTGGAGCTTGCTCAAACTCATGTCCATCTAGTCGGTGATGCCATCCAATCATCTCATCCTCTGTCATCCTGTTCTCCTCTGGCCTTCAATCTTTCCCAGCATTAGGGTCTTTCTAGGTGAGTCAGTTTTTCGCATCAGGTTGCCAAAGTATTGGAGTTTCAGCTTCAGCATTAGTCCTTCCAATGAATATTCAGGACTGATTTCCTTTAGTATTGACAGGTTGGATCTCATTGCTCTAGATTATCATAGTCTAGTCTAGTGGAATTCTCTTAGCCATGTCTGACTCTTTGCGACCCCATGAACTGTAGCCTGCCAGGCTCCTCTGTCCGTGGAATTCTCCAGGCAAGAAACAATATTGGAGTGGGTTGCCATTCCATTGGCCAGGGGATCTCCCTGACCCAGGGATCGAACCTGCATCTCCTACATTGCAGGCAGATTCTTTACCATCTGAGCTACCAGGGAAACCCCTTATTTATCAGGGGGATAGCCAAAGAGTATGAATTTTGACTTTAGACAAGGTAAAATTCCTGCTGACCTGAGTTATAAATACTGAACCATCTTCTACCAGTTAGCTCAGTATTAGGGCATTAAGACCCTGGAGAAGGAAATGGCAACCCACTTCAGTATTCTTGCCTGGAGAATCCCATGGACAGAGGAGCCTCGCAGGCTATAATCAGTGGGGTCGCCAAGAGTCAGATATGACTGAATGACTAACACACACACACAGGCCATTAAGATATGACTCAGATTACAAAATGATATTTTTTACATTGATCATTGTGTGTGCATGTGTGTGTGCATGTGTCTCTAGAATACTCTCTTAAGGAAAAAATTTCCACAAAAACTAAAGATTTTAAAGAAGGTCATGGTTTGTGGTTACCTGAGTTAAATGAACATAGATCCTGAAGATAATGCATTTGCAGACCTGCATGCTAGCTTTACCTGATTTTCGATTGTTACCATGACGAAAAAACAATGCCAGAACTAAAGGCCAACCCTGCTCACCATAGACCATTTGGGCAATTGGCTTGAACTAAATTGATCAGAACCAAACTATGGGCTTCTCTGGTAGCTCAGATGGTAAAGAATCATCCTTCTCTCACTTAGCGCAACAAATTTTTTGGAGCATAATATCTATGAGGTAGAAGTAAGATACAATCTGACTCTCGGTTTGTTTACTTTCAAATTAGGATCACTGACAGATTTACTTAAAAGTAACTTTTCATTTCATTCATTGCTTTAGAAGGCCTAAATAGCATATCTCTATATACTGGATATATTACCCAGGAAATAGTTCAAGTAGATTACATAAATAGTTCTTTTTGATTAAATAATTTGGATTGACTTATTTAGTAGTTTGGAATTTCAGCTTGGAAGTGAAGTGTTATATTAAAAAAACTCCCACCCCTGCTCCCCCAAATAAAAGCAGTCTAAAATAGGTTACATCAAACTTTTGGATCAGTTGTTTTACCTAAATGAAAAAATACATATATTTTGACTACTCATTTCAGTTAAAGTGATCTATCAACCTGAAACTTACATATTAAATAAGCACTCGGAACATCTATTAAGTGTATAATAAGGCTAGACACTGAGGATAAAATTAGAAACAGCATCCAAAGAAACCTAGAAAAGTATTGAGTCACTGAGACTTTCTTCAAATTCGTATATATATGGGAGTCTAGAAAAATGGTACTGATGAACCTATTTTCAGGGGAGGAATGGAGACACAGAAGTAGAGAATGGACTTGTGGACACAGTGGGGGAAGGAGAGGGTGAGACAAATGCAGAAAGCAGCATTGACATATATGCACTATCATGAGTATGATAGATAGCTGGTGAGAAGTTGCTGTGTAACACAAGGAGCCCAGCCTGGCACTCTGTGATGACCTAGACTGGTGGGAGTGGGGACAAGAGGAAGGCTCAACAGGGAAGGGATAAATGTACAATCATGGCTGAGTCTCATTGTTGTATGGCAGAAACCAACACAACATTGTAAAGCAATTTTCCTCCAATTAAAATATCGCCAGTCCAGGTTCGATGCGTGAGACAGGGTGCTCAGGGCTGGTGCACTGAGAAGACCCAGAGGGATGGGATGGGGAGGGAGGTGGGAGGGAGGTTCAGGATGGGGAACACATGTACACCCATGGCTGATTCATGTGAATGTATAGCAAAACCAATACAATATTGTAAAGTAAAAATAAATAAATAAGTAAATAAAACTGGGGAAAACAATAAATAAATAAGGTAACTTAGATAAAATGGATAGATTCCTAGAAAGACACAAACAGTAACAGATGCAAGAACACAGACAAGCTGAATAGACCTGTAAGAAGTACAAAGTCTGAGTTAGTAATGAAGAAACTACACAGTTTGACAAAGAAAAGCTTAGGTCCAGATGGTTTCAATGGCGAATACTATAAAATATTTAAAGAAGGATTAACAACAATTTTTCATTAAAAAATTATATATATATAAATTAAACAAATTATCAGATGTCAGTGAGATTCTAATAATAAATGATGGTTTAAAATATTTATTAGTTTTGTAAATTAGTCCTTTCAGGTTCAGTTCAGTTCAATCGATCAGTCGTGTCTGACTCTTTGCAACCCCATGGGTCGCAGCACACCAGGCTTCCCTGTCCATCACCAACTCCTAGAGCTTGCTCAAGCTTATGTCCATTGAGTCGGTGATGCCATTCAACCATCTCATCCTCTGTCGTCCCCTTCTCCTCCTGCTTTCAGTCTTTCCCACCATCAGGGTCTTCTAGCCTATGAATAGCCATTGCTCCTGTTTGTGAATTGAGGGGCTCTGTGGCTATCTACCAGCATGCATCTTTTTTTTTATTAATTAATTTATTTTAGTTGGAGGCTAATTACTTTACAATATTGTAGTGGTTTTTTTCATACATTGACATGAATCAGCCATGGGTGTACATGTGTCCCCCATCCTGAACCTCCCTCCCACCTCCCTCCCCATCCCATCCCTCTGGTTCATCCCAGTGCAGCAGCCCTGAGCACCCTGTCTCATGCATGGAACCTGGACTGGCGTTCTGTTTCACATATGATAATATACATGTTTCAAAGCTATTCTCTTAGATCGTCCCACCCTCACCTTCTCCCACAGAGTCCAAAAGACTGTTCTATGCATCTGTGTCTCTTTTTCTGTCTCGCATATAGGGTTATCATTACCATCTTTCAAATTTCATATATATGTGTTAGTATATTGTATTGGTGTTTTTTCTTTCTGGCTTACTTCACTCTGTATAATGGGCTCCAGTTTCATCCACCTCATTAGAACTGATTCAAATGTATTCTTCTTAAAGGCTGAGTAATATTCCATTGTGTATATGTACCACAGCTTCCTTATCCATTTGTCTGCTGATGGACATCTAGGCTGCTTCTATGTCCTGGCTGTTATAAACAGTGCCCAGCATGCATCTTTATCCCTATCCTAACAAGGCTCGTTGTCCACCACTAAAGCCACATTACTTTGAGTTATTGGTTTAATTTCACAACTATTTACTGACATTAATTATATTCTCACCACTGTGTTAGTTACTCAGGAACCCAATAATTGATCAAGTTTTGACTCCTTAGTGTGAATACACCTCTCATAAGAAAATGCAGTGATTTTATCTCAAAGCAGAAAGGAGGCAGGACTTAGTCATCTATCTATGTTAGGAGGAAGGTGAGATGGTTGAATCAGAAAACCAGAGAGAGTTTTTTAGATTGGTAAGCTAAATGTAGTATTCCGAAGAGAGTGTTGCAAAGTATCTCATTTCACTTATTACAGGGATTTCATAGACTATATTTATGAGTCCAATAATTTTCAAATTGATGAATCTACAAAAATCTCTCTCATTTTTGGTAGTTCTGTTACGGTTTATAAACTTTTAATATAATCTAAATTTTTAATTTAAAAAACCTTGATTTTTAAATTAATAATCAAAAAGTTCAATAAGATGTTAACAGAAAGAAAACTGTTTCTTAACAATAGTATGCCACTGCTAAATTTCTTTTGCAATACACTATTTTGAGATGACATTATTCATATGCCCTGAATATGACATTGAATTTGTAGTTGATTTGTACCAGTAGGATTGTTTTTCTTCATTTCCATTTGTTTCTACAAACTCTGTTGCTGCATAACTTCTAGTTCATCTTAAAGTCATAAGTTCTATATATTAAAAGCAATGGAAAGTCATGCATATTTCAGTAGCAGTATAGGTATATTAGATATTCTAACTTTGATTGTTTGCATTATAAGAAAACCCATCAATTACTCTGAACTGTGTCAGCCAAATTGAAAAGTCTAAAGATAAACACTGCTTTCATCTCCATCTGCATCTTCATTGTGAAATCACCAGCCAGAATGATGAGCTGAAGACGCAGTAAAAGCCTAACACACTGTGTTCTCTCTCATTGATGGTTATAACCATGGCTCACGTCAATATTTTTTATGCTGTTAAAAAAATTCTCATCATTTTCTCTTAAGTTCGAGTTTATAAGCACTGCTTAGTTGCTGGTGGTGTTAATTCAGATCGCATCACTTCAATTCCATTCACTGTAGTATGGATGTGTGTGTGTGTGTGTGTGTGTGTGTGTGTGTGTTAGTCGCTCAGTGTGTACAACTGTTTGCAAACCCATGGACTGTAGCCCACCAGGCTTCTCTCCCCATGGAATTCTCCAGGCAAGAATACTGGAGTGGGTAGCCTTTCCCTTCTCCAGGGGATCTTCCCAACCCAGAAATCGAACCCAGGTCTCCTGCATCGCAGGCAGATTTTTACTACGTGAGCCACCAGAGAAACCCATAGTTTGGTTCTGATCATTTTAGTTCAACTCCCCAAATGGTCTAAGGTGAGCAGTGTTGGCCTTTAGTTCTGGCATTTTTTTTTCATCTTGATCATAATGGAAAAGTGGGTAAAATTAGCATGCAGGTCAGCAAATGTATTATCTTCAGGATCTATGTACATTTAATTTAGGTAACCACTGCCTAAAAAAATGTAGAATTTTTTTCATTAAGATAGTAGTCTAGAAATTATTTTTATAATCCCGCATCATTATTAAAATTATAGGTCTGTATCTATATAAGTCCTTAAATATATTCAAATATAAACATATTCACATAAATATATACACACATGGACAGAGGAGAACATTATAGTCAACATAATTTAAAAGTATTTTTTCTTCATGTGTTTCTTCAAAATCTTTCAAGTCTACAAACCCTCATGTGCTGAATTTCTTTTTTATCCATACCCTCCCGACTTCTACCTTCATTTTCAAATTCTAATTCTTTATGCAGTGGAAACTTCTAATGTCTTAGTGTGGTTATTGATAAATTCTTGTTAAACAAATGCTACTGTATTGATTTTTATTTCAAACTGTGTTACATAGGTATAGTTCAATTTACCTCAACAAATGTTGTTCTGTCGTTTTCTCTTTAGCAAGCAAAGTGCTGCATATATGGGGTTTTAAGCTGAATTTAAATCATTGAGCCTCGGTATCTTTACCTGTGAAGACGTTGTGAAGAAAATCACACTAGGAAGAGGTAGGAAATGTCAGTTGCATCTCCACTGCAGAATTTTAAATTCTGTGCCTGCAAATTTCTGACTTATAAATGACAGATTGAAAATTTTAGGATTAGGAAGCCTCTTAGAAGGAATAAGACATTTGTTTGAAGGTCTCATCAGAAGTTTAAGATCATACATCTATATTCCTCTCTTGACTTCTGGCAACCCGGATGGGAAAGTACATTAGGATCTGATTTTGCTGTCAGCAAAGTGAATAGAGGGCATTTTAGAATGGGGATTTCAGAATTTCCTTAACTGGCCAAGGCCAGGCTAGACTCTGACATCTGCCTCCTTCATTTCCTGACTGAGAACCCCCATGAGCTAAATTCCTTTGTCCCCACACCCTCCCTACTTCCATCTTCATTTTCAAATTCTAATTCTTCACCCAGTGAAAACTTCTAGTGTCTTAATGTGACTATTGACAAGTTATGAGAAACAACGTCTATTCTCTGACAGAATCCGTACAAACCTGCTGACTGAGATTTTCTTCCTTACTGCATTCTGCAATGTTTACTCTTTATTTTTCCCTTTCACTTTCACATTCTAAACTAGAAATGATGAGATACTGGTAGTGACCATAGTGACACTTTTTAATCTTCT
The DNA here is from genome assembly GCA_024291935.2 of Okapia johnstoni. NCBI lineage: Eukaryota > Metazoa > Chordata > Mammalia > Artiodactyla > Giraffidae > Okapia > Okapia johnstoni. The sequence goes on along the minus strand of CM044321.1, from coordinate 30,044,244 downwards.
CCTGTCACTCTTTAAGCTGTTATTTCAAGATTATTTTATTCTCCTGTCATTTACTTGCTCATCTGAATTTCAGTTTGCTTCTATGTTTTTAGTGCATCTTTTATTGGGGGGGGGAGGGTGGAGAGAGCATTTATGAGAGATCTTACCGAATACACAGTATATGAAATTTCTTTTGAATTAAAAAATTTTATGTTGTTTTGTGCACTCCCCATCCCTCCCTGAGCAAACTGTTCAGGAAAGCAGACAAGAGCACATTTTATTCTAATTCTTAATAAGGCTGACTTTGTTGTTAATTTCTGTTATGGTAGGATTTATGTCCCTTGTTTATTTCTGTCTCCCATAGAACTCATTAAAGTGCTTGGCATATGTGCATTTACTGTCTGAAGGAGAGGGGATGGCATTTGAAAAAATTAACAGAATTCCTCTAGAAGCATAATGGGCCAAATATAGAGCCTACAAAAGACAGGCAGGAATGAATGGTTATGGTCTGTTGGGGAAATGAGTTTTGTTTAGAATAAACTTCATGAAGAATATTGGGAGAAGATAAAGATGAACATGTTTCTTTTGGTCAGAGTATGAAGGGCTGGGTTTGCCATGCTAAAGCAATTGTACTCTACCCTTTAGGCCAGGACTTACAAACTTGAATTCCTATAGGTAATATTAAAGAATAGAGAGGCCAAAGTAAAGTATTTCATGTTCTTCTTAATTATTCTCCAAGAATCAACAGTCTGAGCACTGAGAACAGGTCTGACTAGGAAGACTAAAGAGAATGGTGGGAAGCATGGCAACACAGAATGTACCTGCTCTATTTAAAGACAGTGGTGGTGCTCAGCTTCTGCCTATTGATTCCATGTGGGAATTTGGGCACAGTGTCATCAGATATTATACTTTTTTTTCCAAGAGATTTCACAAATCTAAAATTTGATATGAAATGACTTGACATAAATTTTGGTAGCAATGAAAATTAAAAAAAATATTTATTTATTTGGCTGTGCCAGGTCTTAAGTTGTTGCATATAGGATGTTTAGTTGTGGTATGAGAACACTTAGTTATAATATGTACGATCTAATTCCATGATCAGGGATGGAACCCAGACCCCCTGCATTGGGAGCACAGAGTCTTAGTCACTGGACCACCAAGGAGGTCCCAACAATTTCAATTTTTAAATTATATATATATATATATATATATATATATATATATATATATATATATATACCAATGATGTGAAGACCAAAAGATATATCTGCAAACTGGGTATAGCTTGAGGGACACAAGTTTGTGACCTCCTTTAAGCAATGGGAAGAAAAATGTCTACAAAAACTTTATTACCATTCTGTCAGGTTTGAGGCCTGGCCACTGATCAAAGGATCAGAATATAATAAAATACAACTGATTACTAAATTACAGTAAAATGTGAATGGTGTGGTACCTTTGATAATTCAGAAGGAACTTTAGGGTCTGGTGAAATTCCAGGGTTATAATGCTGATAACTCATTTTTGTGCTACAGAACAAAAGTGCAATTGATCTCATGCTAAAGTGTCAATTAGTAGAATATGGTATATAAAATTTTTATTCCTGAATTCCAAAGAATACTTAAGCATCTACTTAGTGCCAGGCACCGTTCAAAGCACAGGATGTTGAGTTTTGACAAATAAAGTAAGAATCCCCACCCTCAGAAAGCTTGCATCCAGTAGCACTTTTTTAAGTTGATGAGGTCATCATGTCTACATACAATGTCACATAATCACATGCTTTAAAAATAGCAGCAGTTATTTCAAGTTCTGGTTTGAAAACTAATTGCATTCTATTGGCCTTTCATTAGTTTTCTCTAATTGTGTCTCTGGCTTGCCCCCAGTACTCAACTCATTAGCTTCTGTTAATTAGAATTCCGGAAATACACTTGAAAAGCCATAATCTTAATTTTAAAAGTGAAATTATTGGCTCTATGTTCAAATGTTAGCTACTACATATAATTTACAAATGGACTCTGTAAGGTGGCCCAGGGCTAGATGTGATGGTGGGAATTTTTGACTTTATTTGGCAAACCGTAAATGCCGAATTAACTTATGAAATCCTCAAATTAAATAGTAATTAAGTTTTCACATAAGCTTTTTTCTTTAATAGGACTAAAGTGGATTGGAAACAAAGGAGATTATATGAATAACTGCAACTGGGTCATGACAGGGCAAAATAGTGAATGTGGAAAAGTAATAATAGACACATTTCTTCTCTGTTTATGGAAATTTTTCTTGGATTTAGAGATATTTCTTTCAGGTCAAAGGGAATAATTCTGTAAAGATACTTCAATATCCTTACGTGGAACTTTCAGTCTTTAGGAGAGAAAAATAAATAAAGAGTAATACTCATAGTCTCTAGGCTATTTAGGCAACAATCAAGACAAACTGCAGACATGAGATACTCTTGCGAATATAGTTGAATTAGTGGCAGTTTTTAAATGACACCTGGGCCTGTTTTCTGTTGAGCCAAATGGTATCCTGAGATATTCCAATTTCTTTTCCTTTCTTCCTTAGAGTTAATGTTAACATTTGTATTTTTCATTGGGATATGTTTCAGTATTCTGTATGTGTGTGTGTGCTCAGTTGTGTCCAACTTTCATGATCCCATAGACTGTAGCCCTCCAGGCTCCTCTCTCCATGGAATTTTCCAGGCAAGAATACTGGAATGAGTTCCCATTTCCTACTCCAGGGGATCTTCTTGACCCAGGGATTGAACCCTGAGTTTCTTGTGTCTCCTGCATTGGCAGGCAGATTCTTTATCACTAGCACTACCTAGGAAGTCCTGTTCTCTATGATTCGTGTTTTCTCTAAATGTTCAACAAAGCTGATATAGTCAAGCATAATAATCAGTTACATTTCTTTCTTGAAAGACTCTCTTCTTGAGCCAGCTATCTTCTTGCCTCAATAGAGGTTGGCAAATACCTTGATCTGCTGGCCAGATAATACTCTACTATTCTGTTGAGCTGATTCCTGGACTCATGTCTTTCTCTTTATTGATTTTTATCCTTGTTTTGTTGGAGTACATCCTTCTGTAGCTTCTTAAACTATGGAAGTTATTGGAAAGTTTCAGTTTATAGAACAGGGAACAGATACACTTTTCATTCACTCATTGTACAAACATTTGTTGATGAATCAGTAATAGGCACACACATTCAATCATCAGCATTCAATAATTTCTCAGAAAAAGTTATTAAGATATAAACCAGAGCATGCTGTATCTTTGCTTAAAACCCTTTGGATTCTTCCCTTCATATTTGGAATAAACTCCAAGCTGACCCTCAAAGTCCTGAATGATTCAACGTTGCTTCTCTGGCTACCCTCCTTTCATACCATTCTCAGTCTTGCATCACATGTTCCATCACCCTGGCCATATTTTGGTTCCAGAAACACACTTGGGTTCCTCAACACAGCGCAACTTTTCCCACTGCCTATGTGCTCTTTTCCCGGCACTTTACATGACTGGCTCCTCACTATTTAGGACTTGGCTTACATGTTCTCTACTGAGAGAAGCCTTCTCTGAATGATCTCTCTAAAAAGGCCTTTTTATTCACTCTACTTTCTCTGTCACAGTGCCTTGTTTACTTCCTTTATGACAGTAATAAACATTTTAATAAATGTATGTATTTATTGACTTGCTTATTGCCTGTCTACTTCATTGGAACACAAGCTTGATGAAAGCACGATCTTTGGTTTATTCTCCATTGTGTTTTGGGGGACTAGCACAGTATATGGAATGGAATAGCTTCCAAATGCTTAATGACTCCAATCGGTTTGAAAAATGTAACTGAAATGACTGGTACATGGACTATACTGCTTAGGGGAAAGTATTTGGAAACATGAACATGATTGGTGTGTGCCTGGTTCCTGTGTCCTACTCTGATTTTCCTTCTCACTCCTGGGTCTGTAACAGTCCCGTATCCCCTGATGCTCCTATGGAGCTTTCTCTGCTCCCCTCTGCCTGAGTAATTTCCACTTGACCTCCAGGCATTCAATCCCATTTCAGTTCCTCTATGGAATCTGTTCTGATGTTTTAAGACTGGGTCCACTGGTTGTTTCCTAAGTTCCTAGACTCTCTGTATTAAGCCCTTAATAATACTTAGCTTATGGTCAAAATTGCCCTTTGGCTTCTGTGTTATTCATATAGAGAATAAACTCCTAGAGAGCAGAGAAACTAAACCTTGTTCACGTTTTTCTTGGTATATGCAGTGAAGGCTTGAAAGTAACTGTTCAGTTAATAATAGTTAATTGAAAAAAAAACCAGGTAAATGACTACTGATAGAGAAAATAATACAGAGGAAATCATATCTTCAGAAAAATGTTTTGGGGATAGAATGGCAAACAATAATCAGTAGAGAGAACATTTAAAAAAATTTAATGAGGTGATAGGTAGTAAGAACATAGCCTGAGTAAAATGCAATAATAATTTTGTGTAAGCCTATCAGAAATGATGACATTCATCAATGCCAAGGCCACTGCATTGGCATTTTAGTCTTTAGTAAGAGTGAGAGATTTCTGATTCTACTGCAGAAAGAGATGCTGACTCTCAAATGAGGATGTTATGCTGATGAACACAGACATATCCATACACACAGTCATAACAACTAACATACAGTAGGAAATATGATGCAGATTATTATTATTATTATTGTAGTATGTGCCGGGCATTGCATTAATGTGCCTCCCTTACATCATCTCTACCAGGTCAATAACCGCATATTTTCTCTAGTTTTTAGATCTCTGGCCACTTCAAAACATGTACTATTTTCATCAACTCCACTACTTGTCACTGTGAATAAGCAAACCAAGAAAACAAACATCTTTGTTGAATTTTAGCTGTGAAATCATGTGGAAATTGGTCAAGTGCCATGGAACAGACAACATGAGGCACATTCAGGGGGTGTGGTGCCGAGTTACAGATCTGAGGCTGGAGAGCATGTGGCTTACTGAAGAGCCTGTAGCTAGAGCCCAGGAGGCCAAGTGGTGAGAAAAAACAATCAGGGGACACAGGAACCAGGCACACAGCAATCATGTTTATTTCTTCAAACAATTTTCCTTTAACAGTATAGACTGTGCACCAGTCACGTCAGTTAAATTTTTCAAACTGATTAGATTCTCTCATGCATCAACAAATATCAATATTTCTTGGAATTGGTTCATTTGATCTGGATGATCAAATTTGTTGGCATAGAGTGTTCATAGTGTTTGTTTATTTATTGCCCTTTTCAATGTCAGTGGCAGTGGCAGTGATAGTGATGTCTCTTCTTTAATTTTCTGATATTAAATTTGTCATTTGTATATTCTTTGTTTCCCCTTTAAAAAAAAAGTTTTTCCTAGTTAGATGCTTATTAATTTTATGGATCTCTCAAAGAATCAACTTTTGGTTTTATTGATTTTCTCTGTTGATTTCCTATATTCAGTTTCATTGATTTGAGCCTCTTTTTTGTTCACAGCCTGCTAACTGGAGGCCCTATGCTGGTCTTTTGTGTTCTGCCCTGGAACTTCTCTAACTCAGGGAATAGGAGACCTGTGGGGGTGCATCCAGCACAGTGAGTAACTCAGAACTGCTGGTGATAAGAGTTCTGAGATATATCCTTTAGCTTCATGATGGGCTGGTCACCCATTGTCCACATTGGTTTACAACACAAGAACATGGCCTTATAGAGACTTGTCTCCCTTCTCTCTTTTGTGTATCAGTCAGGTTTTCCAGAGAAATAGAACTGATAGGGTGTGTGTATTTATGTATGTAACAAAAGTGTGTGCATATATGCACATAAATTTATTACAAGAAATTGATTCACATGTTTCTGTAGGGTGAGTCTGTAGGCTCATGACCCAGGAAAAGTCCATGTTCCAGTGTAAGTTCAAAGGCAGGAAAGGGCTGAAATCCCAGATTGAAGGAACTCAAGGAGGAATTCTTGTATATTGAGGGAGGGTTAGACTATTTGTTTATTCAGGCCTTCAGTTGAGTGGATGAGGCCCACTCACATTAAGGAGAGAAATCTGCAGTTCTCAATCTATTGATTTAAATATTAATTGCATCCAAAGGACCCTCATATATATGTTTAATCACTTAGTCGTGTCTGACTCTTTGTGACCCCATGGACTGTAGCCCGCCAGGCTCCTCTGTCCATGGGGATTCTCTAGGCAAGAATACTGGAGTGGGTTGCCATGTTCTCCTCCAGGGGATCCTCCCAACTCAAGGATTGAATCCAGGTCTCCCGCATTGCAGGCAGCTTCTTTACCATCTGAGCCACCAGGGAAGCTCAAAGACCCTCATAGAAACACCCAGAATAATGGTTGACCAGATACCTGGACATCCCATGGCTCAGTCAAATTGATACATAAAATTAACCATTACTCCTTCCCTGGTCCTCCACTCCTTCTTCTTGCCTCACATATAAAATAATACACTTGTATACCAACCCTGTCTGGTTTTCAGTTAAGACTTGATCTAAGACATCCATGTGATATTTAGTATTTGAAATAAGGCTTTGACTAGATAGGTGCTAATACTGGGTAAGAAATGGGTAAGAAGTGTTTATGACTGTTGCAATTGCTATCTGAGTCACTAAACAATAATAAAATGATGTTGTGTATACATATACATTTTCTACTCTTCTTTCAAGATCTTTTGAGATGTAAAATTGATCTATGTGAAATAAGATTCTGCCATTTTCCCAGGCATTGAAGCCAGGTGCCTATTTGAACCTATGGGTGCTCTATTTAAAGGGAAGGATAATGCATAAGAACATTTCTAATTTTCTGCCATCACCCTTTTAGCAAAGTAAAGAATAGTGGAGAGAGGAGAGGGAGAAAATATATCAAATCCTTTGCTCTAATTTGACATGCTAAGTTTAGCTAAATTTATCCTAAGAATAGCTGCAAAATGCTAGTTGCTAATAAGACCCATCATTACTATTAATGGCTTGAACAGTCAAATTCACTTTATTTTATTGAATGAGAGCAAAACCGTTGAAATCTTTGAATAACTCAACATGGTCTAAAGATTTAAAAAAACTGTACTACTTAACATGTTCACATTAGAGAAGGGTTTGTTTTTCCTGATTGACAGTAGCTCTGTATACATACATATATATGTTAAAATATAAATTAAAATAAGCCATACTTTTCTAATCATATGTAGCATTTAAAATTTCAAAACAAATGATATTTATTATGAGAAAGAGATATTGAAGTAAATGCAGAAAGGATTACATATTGCTTTTGCCTACACTTGACCTTTCAAGCTGCCTATCAATTGGAATGATTTTGAGCTCTTAGCATACTGACAGCCCACTGTGTGACTGATTGTTTGGGGAAATACCAAATCCTTGGCATCAGTTAACCTCTGACATTTTCCTTTAAATCATGCAGTGTTATTGTCTATTGCGGGGGTGAAGGCAATTCATTTCTATTTGCTGCACTCTTGGTTACACCAACCAATCATGCTAATACAGTAGCATTTAAAATTTTAAACAGGAGCTTCCCTAGTGGCTCAGTATAAAGAATCCACCTTCCGTGTGGGAAACATGGGTCCCATCTCTGGACCAGGAAGATCCCACATGCCACGGAGCAACCAAGCCCCTGTGCCACAGCTCCTGAGCCTGTGCACTAGAGACAGGGAGTCCCAACTACTGAGCCCATGTGCCACAACTACTAAAGCCTGATCACTCTGGAGCCTGTGCTCCGCAACAAGGGAAGCCACTGCAACTAGAAAGTAGCCCCCACTTGCAGCGACTAGAAAAGCCTGCACAACAGCAAAGACCCACCACAGACTAAATAAATAAATAAAACTATTTTAAAAAATTAAAAGAAGGTAAACTGCGTTAGTTCTGCTAAATTTTAGGTTTACCGTGAAGATTTCTGAAGACATTCAATAGAAACTGATGTTTGCTGTGGCTCTGAATACAACTTTACTCAAAAAGGAGAGAGTAGGAGTGTCTTTAGCGGAGAGCAGGGTCAACCAGAGGGAGGACAGCAAATTGTCTCTGGCTTTCACCTTGGTGACGCTGAGTGCAGAGAATTTTTTCCTTCCAGAAGTTCGTGAGAAGGGCTATCAAGCCTCTGATACCTAAAATTTATTCTGCCAATCCTCGGACGCTGATTAGTATGTCAGGTCCAAGTTGGTCTTCAGGGAGAACAGAAAAGGAAATAGACCTGTAAAGTGACTTAGCTCAGTCTTGTTGAAAGCCAATTTAAAATCGAATCTAGATTTGATTAAAAGTAAAAGCAAGCTGTGTGACTTCTAAAAAACAAACAAAAAAAACGTGCTTTTAACCCAGACCCACTCTTGTTTTATTTATTGCTGGCTATCTGTTTACAGATATTCATTTTTCAATGGTTTTAAGAATTTTTGTGTTTATGAATGTGATGGAAGAGTTAGTCCAGTACTCTTGCCTGGAAAATTCCATAGATGGAGGAGGCTGGTAGGCTACAGTCCATGGGGTCGCTAAGAGTCAGATACAACAGAGTGACTTCACTTTCACTTTTCCCTTTCATGCACTGGAGAAGGAAATGGCAACCCACTCCAGTATTCTTGCCTGGAGAATCCCAGGGATGGCAGAGCCTGGTGGGCTGCTGTCTATGGGGTCGCACAGAGTTGGACACAACTGAAGCGACTTAGCAGCCACAGGTTCTGGATTCATTTACAACTAGATTAACATTCTGAGTGTAATTTATCATATGTGTGACTTGGGGATATTATTTAACTTATAGGAAGTTCAGTTTCTACATCTGTAGAAAGGGGATTAAAATATATGCTTTCTAGGATCACTGTCAAGATTAGAAATAATATATGTAAAATAGCAGACATAAAGTAAGGGCTTAGTTATAGTAGCCATTCTAAGGTTTATCATCCGAAGGCCAGACACCTTGGTGATCTTGGGGCCCTCAGAGCTGAGAAACAGGTCTCCCTACTGCATCTTTGTCACGGGTTCCAATCTCATTGTGAACTGTATATAGGTATACTCTTAAACAATATGCTACTTATTTTTAGTTTATTAAAGTTTTGTAAAAAATAATAAATGTGTAGTGATTTTTAACAATTGAAAAATTTCATTGAGACATTTGAGATAATCTTCTATTAATCTCTTAATTTGGTGAATTATATTAAAATATTTTCTAATGTTGCATCAGATATTCATGTTTTAATTTAAACTCAGCTGGTTCCTGCCATATATATATGTGAGTGTGTGTATATATAGATTTATATTTGAATTTGATAACTCATATTTTGTTTAGAATCTTAAAACTACTATTGGCTTAGATTTACCTATAAATTTTATTTTTTTTTAAAAGCTTTTAATTTTGTATTGGGGTATAGCTGATTAACAAACAATGTTGTGGTAGTTTCAGATGAATGGTGAAGGGACTCAGCCATACATACATATTTATACAGCACTTATCTGTTTTCAAAATCAGAGTTTTATTAGCCTACTTGAAAGATACAGTGAGTGCTTCCTCATTTTCTTTTCCCTGGAATTGTTTGTATAAATTGTATTTTTTACCTTTTAGTTCAATACAATTCACCTACAAAACCATATGTTTATCTCTGAGAGATATTTAACTGCTTTAATCAATATAGGACTCTTCAGGTAGGTTTGCTTTTCTAAAGACATTTTTATGTTCTCTAGGTATTTGTCTATTTTATCTAAGCTTTCAAATTTATTGTTATGAAATTGCTAATAATGTTTACAATAGCTAATGTGCTGGATCTGTAGCTCCGCTTACTTTCTCATTTATGGTATTGTTATTTGAAAATTTTATTTATCTTTTATGATGGTTAAGTCAATTTGTGGTATTGTTGAGACCGACTTTAAATATTTGTCTTCTGTTTTTATTTCAGCCCTTATCAGTTTTTCTCTTCCTTTAGTCTATTTGGGTTGGATTCATTCAGTTTTCTTTCTCAAATTTTCTAAGTTATACATTTAGTTAATTTCCAATACTTACAATTTTTCAAATTACTTAAAGCTATAAATTTCCCTTTAAATGCCATCTTTGAACTTACATGTGTGGCTTTTTCTTTTTGCATTTATTTTGTATTTTCTGAAGTTCACGAACTCTTTTTTGACTTGTAAACTTGGTGTTATGGTATTAAGGTTATGCTTTCATTTTTGGAAATTTAACAACATTGAGGTCAGAAAACATAGTTTTTACATTTCTAATTTTAAGAATGTTCCTGAGAATTGGTTTATGGCACACAAAATTTTCCTAATGTCTTACTATGATTTCTTCAACTTTTAAATGCAGTGTTCTACACCTGTTCCTTGAATTAAGCTTGTTAATTTCCAAAAGTTAGTTTTACTTTTGTTTTTTTTGCTTAATCTATTGCTTTTTGAACAAAGTATGTAAAAATCTTCCACTTTCATGGTGAGCTTAGCTTTTCTTGGTAGTTTGCTCGCTGCTTCTTTAATATATCTTAAAGCTATACATTTTTTATATGTATAGAGGTTTAGTATTGTTATACCTTTTTGGAAGCTAAAATTTTACTAATATGTAATGACTTTTAAAATTTCTAGTAATTTATATAATTTTCTTATCTCTATATGACTTTAATATAGTTCTATGAGCTTTTACATTACTAGTATTGTAATTACTGTACATACTAAATATGTATTTTGCAACTTTTTTTCTTTTAATCTTTCCCTGTTTTATGTTTAAGGTTGGCATCATGCATATAACATTTAGTTCCACAATCTTTATATTTTATATTTATATTTTAACTTGTTTAACCCATTTATAATGAGAGTACTTATTAGTAGTAATTATTGGATTAATTAATACTTATACCTGTTTAGTGTACTTTTCTATATTTCTTTTTTCATCCCTTTTTACTTTTTCCTGAAGTGATTATAATTTTATTGTTTTCTATTCTTTGTCTTCTCTCATCCCACCAACACTAGTTTGAATTTACTTTACTTGAGATTTTTAGTACAAATTTTAGCAGGCATTTAAAAAAACATTTATTTAGTTTTGGTCATGCTGGGTCTTAGTTGAGGTACATGGGATCTTAAGTTGCTGCATGTGGAATGTAGTTCCCTGACCAGAAATCGAACCCAGGCTCCCTACATTGGGAGCTTGGAGCCTTAGCCCCTGCAACACCAGAGAAGTTCCTAGAAGGCATTTTAAAATAGCTATGTTGAGATATAACTCACATACCATACAATTCACCCTTGAAAATATACAGCAATTTTAATATATCACAGAGTTGTGCAACTATCACCATAATCAATTTTATACTATTTTCATTACCCACCCTGGAGAAATCTATATCTATTGGTTACTTCTGACTTCCCTGGAACCCCACCAACAGTGGGAAGCAACTAATCTATTTTCTTTCTCTTAGGCTTGGCTATTCTGGACAATTAAATGCAATAAAAAGAGTACAGTATGTTTTTTAAGACTGACCTTTTTTTGCTTAGCATATGTTGCAAATTTCATCCATATATTTTTACTGGTACATTATCTTTCTATGGTTGAATAACATTTTGTTGCATAGTTATTATTGTATTCTATTTATCCATTCTTCAGTAATGGGTATTGGGTTGTTTATATTTTTTAACTTATGAATAATGTTGTTTGAAAATTCATGTACTACTTTTTAATGAAGCCTTGTGTTATCATTTCTCGTGGAGATGTATCTAAGAGAGGAATTGCAAGATCTCATATGGTAATTCTATATTTAACTTTTTTTAGAACTGCCAAACTTCCAATTAAACATTTTTTTTAATGGCTTCTTGATGATTTAAGCATCTTTTCATGTGCTTATTGATCATTTGTATTTCTTCTCTGGAGCAATGTCTGATCAGATTCTTTGCCCATTTTTAATTTGAGTAATGTCTTTTTATCATTGAGTTATAAGAGTTCTTTATATATTCTGACTATAAGTCCCTTGTCAGAATACATTTACAAAGTTTCTCTTAATATGCCTGTTGTATTTTCACTTCTTGATAGTGTCTTTTGATGCTCAAAGCTTTTATTTTATGAACTTCCATTTATTTGTCTATATTTTCTTTTGGAACATGGAAGGGGTGTCTTATAGCTATAATAGTAGTTGGGTTAGGATCTGGGAATTGAGTATCTTGGACAAATCTCTTTTCTTCAAGACCTAATTATTATTGGGGATAAATCCAAATAAATATATCATACTCCCTGTGGTTTACTAATTTACAATCTACCTAGGTAGAAAAATATGCACGAGTAAAATATTGAATAAGATTTATATTTATTTATGCTTTAGTATTGGCTCCAGAGTCTCTTGAAAGCTTCTCATTAAAGTCCTTCCTGCCACCACCAAGCCTAATTAATATTTTATTTATATCCAATTCAGGACCTGCCTGATCACTCTCAGAGATGTTTTCCCAGTTTAAAAATGCCAGCTTTTAGCTTTTTGGTCATAAAAGAAATGAAAAACTAATTAGCATTACTAAAAAGTTCAAATTACCAATATTTGAATCTTTTGACGATTCAAATACAAAAAAATTGGATGATATTATTTTTACTTTTCAAAATCCTTTGTATTTATATTGGAAAGCATTCTAATGTTTATCAAGATGCTTAAGTGTAGGAGTAACTAAGGAAACAAGTCAGAGAATTGCCTGATCTGGAGAGATAATTATTATCTAAGCAAGTTTAGTGATATTTTGGGAGAGCTGAAAAGAGTGAGTTCATAGGATAGTTCTGTAGGGCATGAAAGCAGATATTTTCTTTCACCCTTTTTCTGTAGGAAGTTCAAAATTAAATGATTCCCGTGGCTATGTTGGCCACAGGAATAGAATCAGTCACCTGATAGTCCAGAGTTGACAAAACATTGGCTGCTTCTCTGATTACTGTCAGAGAAGTTGGCACTAATAGTGCAGTTCTATTCAACGAGAGTTATTAGATGTGGTGGAGTTCAGTGCCATAGAGATATATACAACCCACTTTTTCACCTCTAATCTGAATTAGTAGGGCAGAAAAAAGAGACACCTAAAAATCCCAACTTTAACATGTGCTGTAGAAACTTTCCAGTCTGCTAAGACACAGTCTTGCATAAGATGGCCATCAGTCTGACATTTCATCATCTTTAACATATACTAATTGGTCAGAAGCAAGTCTTAAGTTCTGCCTGCACCTGACAAGGGAGGATTATACATGATTATACATGACTCATTTGGGTGGTTCTACCACAGTAGGGAATACAGTTTTTAATTTTCCAGATTCTGCAATATACAAATTGAAAGGGATGTTGAGAGAGGCAATCTGTTGTACCTTCACCACTGTGTTTTAGGACAGACAAGTGGTCCAGCATGGCTGGAGCCTGGTATCCTGAGAATTTGGGCTTCCCTGATGGCTCAGATGGTAAAGCGTCTGCCTGTGATGCGGGAGACCCGGGTTTGATCCCTGGGTCAGAAAGATCCCCCGGAGAAGGAAATGGCAGCCCAGTCCAGTACTCTTGCCTGGAAAGTTCCATGGATGGAGGAGCCTGGTGGGCTACAGTCTATGGGGTCGCAAAGAGTCGGACACAACTGAATGACTTCACTTTCTTTCTTTCTAGCCTGAGAATGACTCTCTGTAAATGAAGCTGGAGAGGTAGGTAGGAGCCAGATTGTAAAGCTTCTGGAATGTCATGATAGGCTTAAGGAGAATTCATTTTCCTTCAACAGGAAGCCTGTGAAAACTTTAAGCAAAAAAAGATATATAATCAAATCTGAAGTTTAGAAACTTCAGATATATAATCAGATATATTATCAAATATGTAATATTTGATAACTTATTATATCTGAAACTTCAGATATATAATCAAATCTGAAGTTTAGTTTAAGCAAACCTAGATTCAAATTTAAACTTAAATTTAAGTTTAAAGAAAGTATGTTAGATTTTTATTGCTGTGTAATAAAGTACCACAAACTTAAGAGTTTAAATGCACATTTATTATCTCACATGCTTTTGTAGGTGAGAAGTCTTAGAGGGCTCTCTGGGTGGATACTCTGCTTAGGAGAGTACCAAAGCCAAAATCAAGTTGTTGGGAAGGTTGGATTCTTATCTGAAAGCCTTAGGGAAGAATCTACTTCCAGGTTTCAGGGTGTTGGCTGAATTCAATTCTTGGTGGCAGTAGGACTGTGGTCCCCATTTTCTTGCTGGCTGTCAGTAGGGAACCTCTCTCCAATCCAGAGAACACTTTCAAAGGGTTTCTTTCATCTCAGGATTGAAAAAGTTCCCTTGTGCCAAGTCCCTCATGCTTTGAATCTCTGCCTTACCCTGTGTGACCAGCTGGAAAAATCATATACAATTTTTTTTACCAATGGTATGTAGCATATTTCTATATATTAGTGTCTGATTTGGCATCACTGAGTAGTTGGTGACTACCTCTAATCTGTGTAGCTAAGGAAAAGGTCTTTGATCTGGTTCTGATCTTTGTGCTTCTGCTCCTCCTTCTAGCTGTTTGTTCTGGAAGGCTAGATTCTGCTTTCTGGCCCTTGCATGCCCAGTCTTCCTTATACTTCTACGTTTGTTCAAAACATAACATTTAAGCACCAAATCCCATGATTTCTTTGCTATACCCATATATTTTGAAAATCTTTACATCCTAAAAAATTACTCCTTTATTGCATCCTGTAACTCAATGGTAATGATTTAAAAAGTCTTTGCTTTTCAAATAAAGAACAATGGCTTTACCTGTAAATATGCACCATAAAGAGAAATGAACCAAACACTCAGGATAAAAGTTAGAAAAATGATTTAAAAAATTATTTCTAGAAGTCTTCCCCCGTCTCATGTATGCTCATCTTTGCAATTGTTTCCTTTGTTTATTTGTGTTACAAAAGGTCCCTTCTGCAGACCTTGGAGATCTGTTTGTTGTTTCCATCAACAGTGACTCACAGTGGCTTGCACTGTGACCTTGTTTTTAATCGTAAACTCATTCTGCCTGTGGTCTAATTCAAGGAGGTTTTGGTCAGAACTGTACACACTTCTGCTGTTACAGATGGCTCACAACTTGTAATTGCATTTGTCTGCTTTGACAATATGTGCTCAGTAGGAGAGAACAAATGTCACTACTTTATCTTAGTTTCTTACATTCAGACTCCAGCTCACTTTTCTTCTTTGGAGGGCGAGTCCTTGGAGACTTCCCTGCCCTCTAAGGATGTCTAGTGAAAGCCATGGCTGTTGTGCAGTGGGAGGGACTTTCCATCTCCGCACTGGCCAGAATGCTGCATTGGAATTAGACCTTGAACTGTGCAGATGCAAAGCCAAGATTGCATTTCATTTGTAATACTAATAAATACATTTTTCTGGCTGCAACAACTCAGATTTTTTCCCCTTATTTCTCACTTCATGCCCATTGATTTTTGGGTAATGGTAGCAGAAGATATATGATTATTGCAGTAATGTTGATCATTGAGGTTTGTCAGCCTTCCAGAAATTGAAGAGAGTGGGATGTATATTTTATTTTACTTTTAATAAGGAAGAGAATAGTAATACAGAAGAGGAATGCTTCATATTTGCTAGTAACATGAAAACTTTTTATTCATGGCAAATTGCATTCCTAGAAAAGTATTGCATTAGGAATAATTATTCTGACTCTGATTTTCTGTAGGAACAATGTTACATGATGAATAATATTGCACGTTTTTTTATTTTAAAACCTTTCTCAGTGATGTATTTATGTGCACCTAACATACTGAGGCTGGAATCTGACTTTTCCTTTTTTGTGATTCTATAAGCACCTTGTACATTCTTAAAGTAATTACACACAAGTCTGTCTTCCTAATTAAAGAATCATCTTTGAAGGCATGCATTATATTTTATTCATCTTCATATCCCCAGTACTTTTGTATCCCTCAATAACAATGCCTGGCATATGATAGCCATGCAATAATTTTTTGTTAAATAAAAAGCCAAGGAAATATCTGGTAAGCAAAATTTATTTTAAAAAAGTCTGTGGTTAAAATGAGGAATGTTAGTAGTAGTAAACACATTTTTCTTAAATAACAAAATTACCTATCTTTACAGTACTTGTTTCTGTCTTTAGACACTGCAGTTCTGATTAAAAATGTAAAAAAATGAATCTTAAAGGGGAAGCTGAATCAGGGGGAAATAGAAGTGTTTTGAGGGAGTATTAGAAAAAACTAAAGTTCAACTAGAGTTGTATGAATAAGTGATTCAGTGAATAAAAACAGAAAAAAAAAGAATGTTGACACAAATATTCTTTCTTAACATAAATTTTAGCCAACTTACTAAAAAGTTGTGGTCAGTGAAAGGATAACCAAGACCTGAGCTGAATTATCAGTTGTGAAACTTTAATTACATCTCAGAAATCAAGACTTTTGCTTTCATAATTATGAGGGAACTGTGAAGCATTTTACAAATCCCTGGGGGTGTTCACAGTCTTGCTGTTTTCTTGGCTTTGTGTCCGTGGAAAAGTCTCTCAAATTTTCCACTGTGAAGAAAATGTACCCAGTTGCTGTCAATCTTCTGTATTTTTGCTCCTCATTTTCAGCTCCACACACTCAGGCACGTAATCTGAACTCCAAAGTCCTCCTTTTGTGTGTTTTCCGGACATGCTTTCTGCACAAAGAATCTAATTTCAGAGACTCTCTTGGTAGAACAGAATAATGATATCCAGGGTGGGAAAATGGTTGAATGTGATTTTGTTTTTGAAGAAACACTAGTTGGTAGGCAGGTACATAGCTTCTGGTATAATTAGTTTCTAGAGCAATAGCAAAAGTTACTAATTCTTTATCTTCTGATGTGTTGTTCAGATGGTAGTTGTAATTCTGTATATTTTGTAAAAAATTCACCCTATCTGAATTTGGATGCAAGTTCTGAAACTCTTAAAGAGTCTCCAAGGACAATCATTTGATTAATCTATTTCTTAGGTATCAAGCACTCTGCTTAATCAATAATCTTGGTCAAATATTATTTCTCCCTTGTTTCTCTTTAAATGCTTTTGCCACTTATCCTCATCAATTCATGGAATCCAAGAGTTGAACGGAGCATGATAGATCATATAACACAGATTACCAGGAAATGCAGACTTTGCCTCATTATAGCTCTGAGAATGTCTGCTTTACACAGTAATAAAATAATCTCCACCCTTAGCCCATTCTATGAAAATTTAGTACTAATAATTTTAAAAATAGATCTAAGCTTTAACTATAAGCTGTCCCTCCTCAACCATCCATCTATAAAGTTGTGCTTTGTATCCTGAGGCTACTAGTCAAGTTCCTCTTTAATAGTTTTATATTTATCCTTCCTTCCCATATAGTCACATAGGGTTAGTTCCACTGAGTATCACTTCTCATAAAATAGTATAAGCCAAGATGATGTGTCAGGTGGCAAGTGATTTTTGAATGGAAGTTATTGTTCTTCACCATTGATATAGAGTAAGGTGTTGGCCTCATTAATCTCTAGGTTTACACTTCTTTATGAGCTTTCGGTCTCTCTGTTCTTTATCCTCTTACTTATTAGAAATAGATGAGCATATATACTGCTATATATAAAATAGATAACCAACAAGGACATGGTGTACAGCACAAGGAACTATTCTTGACACTTTGCAGTAACTTACAAGGGAAAATAATTTATAAAGTATATATGTGTGTGTGTGTATATATATATGTGTATATATATATATATATATATATATATGAATCACTTTGCTGTATATTTGAAATGAACACAGCATTGAAAATCAACTATATTTCAAAAATTTTTTGAAAAGAAGATAAAAAGGAAAGAGATGAACAGTTATTACTTTGCTCTGTATCCGCTAGATCAAAGGACTTCAACTCTTGTTTGTAGTAAGCAAAAAACCTTAAACAAGTTAGTAAAGATTTACTTTTATGAATCTGTTATATTTATACAAATATAAATATAGTACTAGAATATTATAGACCTTTTCCCTTAATTTTATTTTTTCCAATTCAGTTTTTACTTATTTGCAATTTAAAAATAGATTGGAGGAAAGAAGACTGGGGAAAATAAAAACTCTCTATTTTTAATTCTCATAAAAACATTGTTTGTACACGTCCATCCTAAACTCCCTAACTATCCCTTCCCTCTGTCCTTCCCCCACAGGCCATCATAAGTTCATTCTCTAAGTCTACGAGTTTCTTTCTGTTTTATAAGTTCATTTATATCATATCTTTTTTGATTATACATATAAGGGATGGACATGTACACATTGCTATGTTTAAAATGGATAACCAACGAGGACCTACGTATAGCACATGGAACTCTGTTCAATGTTATGTGGCAGCCTGAATGGGAAGGTAGTTTAGAGGAGAATGGATACATGTACATGTTTGGCTAAGTCCTTTTGCTGCTCACCTAAAACTACCACAACATTGTAAATCAGCTGTATCTCAATAGAAAATAGAAAGTTTAAAAAATTTTGGTAGATATTTTTATTTCCATTTTACAGATAAGGAAACTGACTTTCAGAGAAGGTATTAAATTTACCCAAGTTTACATATCTATTAAATGACTTAAAAAAAAAACTTTAAAAATAGGAAATGGAACAGTAATAGAACTAGGAAGCCTGTGAAACAACACTGACATAAGCAAATAATACATTCAGATCAAGATATTAAGATCTTGGGGAAAGAAACAAATCTCAGATGAGATGAAAAAGAAATATTCAATATTATAAAGCTATAATTAACAAAATTATTCTGTTAAAATTAAATCAATAATTATTTCTAAAAGATTCCAGAAAGGAAAAAAATGAGAAAAGATGGAAAATGCTGTCTGAATACTGAACTTCATGAAACAGTTCAGTTAAAACTGAAGATAACGATAGTAATACTTAGTAATTAGTAAAACTACATTAATGTGTGCTAATCTAAATAAATATAAAGAAAATATTTAATACATGTGTCTTTTATAATTTAAAAATTAATTTCTTATGTTAGTTTGTTGATCAAGCTAATGATTCCAAAGAAACATGAGACTTTAAAAACGTTCAAGCAAAATTAGTCAAACATTGCATGTGTGATTCTTGATACAGAGACGTGTTCAGAGCCATCTTCCATGACCTCTGGGGTGGATATTCTGGTGACTGCCAAGTGTACATATAAGAAAGAACTAGAAATGAAGATAATATTTAAACCAATTAAAAAGACTCTGGTAGAGTCCATTTATATAATATATATTTGTACGTATCACATCACAGCAATAGGAAGGACCTGTCCAATTTAGGAAAAAGCAAGAATTTAAAAATTCTTCCTTTTTTTAAGGAAGTCTGACTTCTGATCTTAACTTATTCTTTAAAAGATAAAACCAATCATTGCAATTCTTTGGTCTTTTTTTATCTGTAAAATAAGGGGTTTGGATAAGTCATTGGTTCTCAGTTGGGGTGTACACCGTCCTCAAGGTGTGTCAGGAACTATGGGTGTTTTCATGTAGAAAACAGTCACTCTGTGGCAAAGGAAATTCTTGGTATTAAGTGCCTTGCAGAGCTCTGTGGTTCATGCTACTCACATACACTTATTCAGGAATTACTCACCTTTACTAATTTACTTTCTGTAGAAGGAAACCACAAAACAGACTTTAGTTAGAGAAATGGTAATTTTCTCCCCCTAAGTTTAAGGAAAGCTAGGCAGATTTCTTAAAGGAACTACCTTAAATATTCAGATTGTTTAAATTCAGAGTAAAGCAATCACATACGTTGTGAGACATTCCAGTGACTTGAAAGGAAGGAAGTATGTGCGTACTCAGTTATGATCAACTCTGGGACACCGTGGACTGCAGCCCACCAGACTCCTGTGTCCACTGAATTTTCCAGGCAAGAATACTGGAGCGGTTGTCATTTCCTCCCACAGGCGGTCTTCCTGACTCAGGGATCCAACCTGCCTCTCCTGCGTTAGCAGGCAGATTCTTTACCATTAAATCATCAAGCTCATCACAATAGCTAAACCAACCTATCAGTTTTCTGTAGTTATTTAGTCTTGTAAGTTTCTGCTTAAGATTTCCAAACCAAACCATTTGGCCTTAACAAAAACCTTCCTTAAGAGAAACACAAAAGCATTTTCAAGCATTGTTGAGTTTTACTTGTGCTTTGCAAGCAAACTTGTTTACTAAGAATTAAACTTAGAATAAGAATTTGGGGTTTCCCAGGTGGTGGTAGTGGTAGAGAACTTGCCTTCCAATGCAGAAGACATAAGAGACTCCAGTTTGGTCTCTGGATAAGGAAGATCTGGTGGAGGGGGACGTGGCAACCCACTCCAGTATTCTTGCCTGGAGAATCCCATGGACAGAGGAACCTGGCAGCCTATGGTCCATAGGGTCGCAAAGAGTTGGACATGACTGAAACAACTTAGCACCCAAGCACAAACTAAGAATTAAATACTTTATTTATACTCTCAGTGGGGTTTCCCAGGTGGCACTAGTGGTAAAGAACCTGTCCGCCAATGCAGGAGACTTAAGAGATGTGGGTTTGATCCCTGGGTCAGGATGGCTCAGGAATTCCTCCTGGGCCTCCCTTAAGAGTGAATGGCAACCCACTTCAGTATTCTTACTAGAGAATCCCATGGACAGAGGAGCTGGGCAGGTTACAGTCCATAGAGTTGCAAGGAGTCAGACATGAGAGAAGTGACTTAGCTTGCACACTTCCATTGGGTAGGTTAAGCTATATCTGATGGAAAATTCTCAGGAAGAACCTCAAACAGAAATGATACATTTTGTTCTATTTTAGGATTACTGCTGAAATCACAAAGCATCACGGTGTTTGAGTTCGGAATGTTTCCTGTGCTTTTATCCCTCGTGAAAGTACATCAAACAGAAATGATGAAGGCTCTCCAGCATTGCTCAGAGCTGCTGGAATATCTACTGAGAAATTTTGGTTGCTAAAGATTGCTTCCCCAGTTTTGGAAAAGAAAAAGTAATTTGGCATAAGATAAGCATCTAGCCTTGGTAGCAGTCTACATGAATCAAAATATTAACTTCTAGGAATCTTACCTTTGAGAATCATACCATCTTAGCCAGCAGATTCCCATCTGTTCAATACATCTCAGCTGAAGAAGCAGCTGTGATGCCTGTGACAATTGAGAAAAGAAATGGTTGGATGACATCATCAACCCAATGGACATGAGTTTGAGCAAACTCCAGGAGATAGTGAAAGACAGGGAATCCTGGCGTGGTGCAGTCCATGGGGTCATGAAGAGTCAGACATGACTTAGCTACTGAACAGCAACAACAAGTGCGGAGTATAACATATCTAAAACAGAAAGTGAAATTTTAAAAAGTCCGCACCCTCCTAGCTTTTGTATAATGAGGATTTTTAGGACAATAGATTATCACTGTGTAACTGGTTTCGTTTTTAGGTATCTTGAAACACCAGCAGGAAAAACATATTTACCTTTATTTTTAGAAGTGAATTTTTTTTTTTTTTTTTGCAGTGAGTTGAAGGGGTTTCTTATAAACTGGATGGAAATTATCTGAAAAATGAGATGGAAACAGTGATTTAGCAGTAACATGCTTTCTCAGCTGCACCTGTGCTCAGTTGCAAGCAGTGTAGGTGCCCCAGGAAGTAGCATCTATTTACCACCAGACTGGAAGTGATTGAATTGTCTTTTAGTTTCACATTTCTGTTCCTTGGCCTGCACTCAGGTTCTGTGTCAGTTCATCCGTTTGGAATATTGCTTATTTGGTGAGGCAATGTTTCTGTGTCAGCATCACGCTGCTCCACTCTCACAGTATAGATTCCATCCTCTTCATTCATTCCCAAAGTTACTCGATCCCATGGCGGACCATTTGAGGTAGTAGAAACCCAAGATTCCACACTGGAGGTCTTTGATGACCCATATATCACTTTATTCTAAAAATTAGGATGGCTGACATTTACATATTAGGAGAGGTAGCACACTCATTTTCTGGATTTCTGGATTCTTTAAAAAAAAAAATCCAGGCATACTAGTAACAGCTGGAAATGAGTATCTGCTGCCTCATTTAATCAGGCCTGTTCTTTCCTATCAGCCATGGTCTCTGTCATTCTGTATTGTATTTCTGATGTTGAGGCTGAGTGTCCATTTGCAGTGTTGAAAAATGAATACGATGATGTTGGAATGTTAGAATTCTTCTATTAGGTCCACCCCATCCCACTTCACTCCACTCCACCTCACCCTATAGATACCAATGTCTGCAAACTCTGCTGCAGCCATCTCTACCTCTGAAAAGAAACATTCAGTTGGTGTAGTCCTTGTCATCTGTGAACTCAAGGAGACCCCTCTGAAATACCGTTTCACCTGCTGAAAATACAGTCACCTGGAGACCTTCACTAAGAGAAAGTCATTTCTTAGCACTAGTATTTGATTCCATCCTATAAACCAATGATGCAAGATCAAATATCTAAGAAGCAGGATGTTCCTCAGGGATGTGTATTCTATCTATTTCCCACAATCGCTAGAATCTCAGAAACCTCACAAGTAGTTTAGGAAAGTGTTTGAGAATACACATACTTGTGGTTAAGAACCTTGCTCAAGGTCATGCAGAGGCAGAACCAGTATTCAAAGTCAGGTCACCAACATTCTAAATCACTGTGCTAATAGCTCCAGAAATGTTTGTCAAATGCACAAATGAGTCTATTTTGTTGTTCAGTTGCTAAGTCATGTCTGATTCTTTGTGACCCTATGGACTGCAGCGTGCAGGGCTTCCCTGTCCTTCACTATCTCCCGGAGTTTGCTCAGATTCATGTCCTTTGAGTCAGTGATGCTATCTAACCATCTCATCCTCTGCAGCTCTCTTCTCCTTTTGCCTTCAATCTTTCCCAGCATCCAAGTCTTTTCCAATGAGTCAACTGTTCCCATCAGGTGGCCAAAGTGTTGGAGCTTCAGCTTCAGCATCTATCCTTCCAAAGAATATTCAGAGTTGATTTCCTTTAGGATTGACTGGTTTGATTGATCGTGCTAATAGGCTCCAGAAATATTTGTCAAACCCACAAATGAATCTATAAGACGATCCATATAAGATGCTACATCATGTAGTTATAACAAAGATTAAGTTAGAATCTCAGAAACATGAGAATTCCCATGATTTGTCTCTTGCTTCCCAGGTGGTACTAGTGGTAAAGAACCTGCCTGCCAATGCAGGAAACATAAGAGATGTTCCTTCGATCCCTGGGTTGGGGAGATCCCCTGATAAGAGATTCCCCACTCCAGTATTCTTGCCTGGAGAATTCCCATTGGCAGAGAAGCTGGGCAGGCAAGAGTCCATAGAGTTGCAAAGGCCTGACGCGACTGAAGCAACTAAGCACGCACGCACACACTATCACCCATCACTTAACTATTTCAATTTCATGATATAGCTCAGATCCGTCCATTCCCTCCATCTACATGATAACCACCTGAGTCCGATAGGTCACCATCTCTTAAGTGGATGGTAGGATAGCATCTTAACCCATCTCCATGCTTCCCCTTTCTTGCCTTTTGCAGCCTATTCTCTACACTGAGGCCACAGTGCACTTTACTTTGCTCTTATCTTAGCATAAACAAGATCTTGTCACTCCTCTGCTTAAACCCTGCAGTCCTTTTCTTAGCGACCTCAAGGAAAATGTCAGAAACTTGAATGCCTTTCAGAATCTAGCAAGGATTCTGCCCTGCCCCTGCCTGGTCTCCATCCTCCCCCAGAATTGTGCTGTATAGTCTTTCCTGTTTCAGGGCCTTCCTGGATATATACCTACCCTTCTTCTTTCCTTATGTAACTCAAACTGATCTTTTCTAAAATTCCTTAGAGAGATTCTTCCTTACCCCTACTTTAGTTTTTTGATACTGAGAGAGTCAGTTCCTCAGCAGGTCTGGGGTCCTTGAGAAGGTGAAAGGGGTCTGGGGCTCTCAAAGCGGAGTTAGAGGTCTGGAATTCTTAAGGAGGAGGAAAGGACAAACATCTTTTTCCTCTACATTCCTTAGTCTTAGTCACATGAGACATTTTTTTCCTTAAGCCCAGAACTGATGATTACACAACAAACAACTCAGTTTAAACTCTGTACTAAGGATTATATGACAACAATGTATCCTGCTGGAGGAGAGCTTCTCCTTCCTGAAAACCTTCTGGCTAATCCTGTTATCTTAAAATGTAAATTACGGGAGTGGGTCTAGTAAGATCTTTACAATCTTGAGACATTCTTTTGATTTATTGTAATAACTAATTTAAAAAGTATATAGCTCCCTTACTAACACTAGCAAGGGGGACATTCTCTGTCCTCCTTCTGATGTCTATGTCAGAAGCTTACTCTGTCCCCCTTCTTACTTTAATAAAACTCTGCTACACAAAAGCTCTTGAGTGATCAAGCCTGGTCCCTGGTCCCGAAGCTAAATCTTCTTCGGAGATCGCGAATCTGACATCATTCATCGTAACTATCAATACACACACATGTACATTTGCTCCCCATGCTTTGTTTTTCCTTCATGTTACTTTTCACTCTTTGATATTATATAGTAACTAATTGTGTCACTATTTTATTGTCAAACTCCTGACCAGGGACATGACTCTGTTACTAACTTTTGGTGTCCTGTCACTAAACACATAACATATTCTTAATAAATATTTGTTCAATTAATCTGCTTAACATATATTCAGAGACATGATCTTTCCAGGAAGCTGAAGAACAGGAGGCAGAGATGTAGGTAAGGTACCTGGAGAGACTGATATATATATTTTTTTCCTCCAGATTTGGGTATAACCTGGCTGATTCTGAGTTTTCTCAAGGTTCAAGAGTGCCCAAAGATTGCTCATATTTGTTTTGTAAGGAAAACACTTGACAATTAGTACAGTATCTCCCAGAATGATACAAGCTCTGTTTAGAAAAGATCTTGGTAGAAAAAAATTGGGTGATTTCTTGGATCATGCCAGAGTCATTGTAAATGGAGGGAATTAGAGACATTTGAGGAAATACAGCTGAATTCCTGTGGGATTAGTTGTAGGAGTTGAGAATGGTAAATCAAAGCTGACTCTCTTATTCATGATTTTTCTCATTTAACTAATTCCTTAAAGTAGGTAATAGTACCTTCACTTTACAGCTTGGGCTGCATGTACAGCATCCGTAGCACCCTTACTTTCCATGGGAGATCCAGGAGCTGGGGGAGGCCCTGATAAATCAGACTGTCTTTCTGCTCTGCGTGCCCAAGTCGCTTCTGAAAAGCTTATGATCACTTTGCTAGTTAAGATGGAAACCAAATTCAACCTACAGGGTATATTTGTTCATTTGTGCTAAGTTGCTTCAGTCATGTCCGACTCTTTGTAACCCTATGGAGCCCGCCAGTCTCCTCTGTCCATGGGCTTTTCCAGGCAAGAATACTGGAGTGGGTTGCCATTTCCTTCTTCAGGGGATCTTTCTGACCCAGGGATTGAAATTGCATTTCTTATGTCTCCTGCATTGGCAGGCAGGTTCTTTACCATTAGTGCCACCTGTGACGTCCACGGGGTATATTAGAGGTGAGTTAGGGAGAAGGGCGAGGTTGTCTTCTCTAGATATTCTGTAATCTGTGTGAAACTCTGAAGAAAAAAAGAAATCTAAAAACTGTTACCTGAGCTCCAGTAAAAGTTGAAAGCATAACTATAATTCTTAGGTTGTACCTTTCTCAGGGTAATAATATACTACTCTTAAAAGAGGAAGTACTTACTAAAATATGTGAATCATAAAACTGTTTTTCTTTTTCTTGGTACATAGAACTGGGAGGTATTAGGTGGCTTTGAATGTTGACGTTTTCTTTCTGTTCTAGTGAAACATGATAATTCAACTTGTCGCTGTTCCCCAAATTATTGCCAAGTAATCTTGTTTGTGTGCATACAACAGAAACTTGAGGATTAATCACTCTAAAACTTGAGTGGACTATATGACTCGTATGAAGATCCATGATTATTTGAAAGTCTTTAGAGTGAATGTGTAGCCTTAGTTGAAAGAATAATAAACTTATTTAAGAATATTAAAAGATAGCATTGTTTTAGTTTTTAGAAAAATTTTAGCTAAAATTTAAAATTTTTAGCATTGTTAATGCTAAGAAAAACTAGATTCATCAATAGTTGAAAAAGCATGTCCATAAATAACTACCTGTGACTGTGTATATAATAAATGGCTTTCCTCATAGCTCAGTTGGTAAAGAATCCACCTGAGATGCAGGAGATCCTGGTTCGACTCCTGGGTTGGAAAGATCCGCTGGAGAAGAGATTGGCTACTCACTCCAGTATTCTTGGGCTTCCCATGTGGCTCAGCTGGTAAAGAATCTTCCTGCAATGCGGGAGACCTGGGTTTGATCCCTGGGTTGGGAAGATCCCCTGGAGAAGGGAAAGGTTACCCATTCCAGTATTCTGGCCTGGAGAATTTCAAGAACTGTATAGTCCATGGAGTTGCAAAGAGTTGGACATGACTGAGCGACTGTCACTTTCACTTTCTTTTCATGTATAATTAACCTAACGTTAAGAAGAGAATAAAGTAAAACTCTCCTTCAGAGGCATATTGAGAGAAAAAGAAGCTTTCTGGTCATATCATTGCTATGTGCACACGAATTTTTTTTTTTACTAAATTTTTGAAATGATCATCTCCAAACTTGAAATTGGAGGCTGTGGCTCCTTGAAAAAATATATTTAGATTAAATATATATATATACATAATATGTAACGTAATATATGTTAATATCTGTTGTTGTTTTTTGTTCAGTTGCTAAGTCGTGTCTGACTTTTTGCAACCCCATGAACTGTAGCATGCCAGGCTTCTCAGTCCATTAGAGTTTGCTCGCAGAGTTTGCTCAGGCTCATGTCCATTGAGTCGGTGATGCCATCCAACCATCTCATCTTCTGTTGCCCCCTTCTCCTCTTGCACTCAATCTTTGACAGCAGCAGGGTCTTTTCCTATTTGTTGGCTCTTTGCATCAGGTGGCCAAAGGATTGGAGCTTCAGCTTCAGCATCAGTCCTTCCAATGTATATTCAGGGTTGATTTCCTTTAGGATTGACTGCTTTGATCTCGTTGCTGTCCAAGGGACTCTCGAGTCTTATCCAACACCACAGTTCAAAAGCATCAATTCTTTGGCATTCAGCCTTCTTTATGGTCCAAATCTCACATCCATACATGACTACTGGAAAAACCATAGCTTTGACTATACGGAACTTTGTTGGCAAAGTGATGTCTCTGCTTTTTAATACACTGTCTAGTTTTGTCATAGTTTTTCTTCCAAATAGCAAGCATCTTTTAATTTCATGGCTGCAGTCACTGTCTGCATTGATTTTGGAAGCAAGAAAATGAAATCTGAAACTATTTCCACATTCTCTCCATTTATTTGCCATGAATTGATAGGATCCGATGCCATGATCTTAGTTTTTTGAGTGTTGAGTTTTAAGCCAGCTTTTTCACTCTCCTCTTTCAATATTATATATATATATAAAACATATATTTCCCCAGTCAATTTTATATACTGCATTGACTGACATTCTGTCAACATACTTTGCATATATGATGACACAATCTGAATATAAATCTTCAATGGATTTTGCCAGTGCTAAGCTCTGTGCATATGGCCAGCAGATATAAGCAGCCCCAGTAGAGTCTTCACTTAGTCATTGAGGACATCCTAAATGTCATATATTGCATAACAGTCATGAGTAGTCAGGGTGCAAATTTCCTCATATTATTCTTAAGTGAAACACAATATGGATGATAAATAAAATGAAGTGAGGCAGGAATGATAGACATTTCCTTTTTTAAAAGGATTCATCTGAATAGTGACAAAATTGGCTCAATCCTTGCATATTTTTCCTCTACTGAATGCTTCTCTTAGTGAGGTCATTGCTAGGTTTTAAGCAGTGTTCATGAAAATCTGTAATCATCTTTTGAGATCATAAAAATAGGCTGAGATGGAAAGCTGAAAATAATAATGTAAGAAAGAAAATATAGGAAAACGTGAATAAAATGGTTGCTTGTGGTTCTCAAGAGGGTTATTATTTATCCACTGATCAAAAAGGCTTTTGCCATACTTCACTTCACTCATGGGTCTACCTAGATTCCTTCTGAATCAGAGAAGAGAAGTGAGCTTTTGTGTATAATTTATGATATACTATTTTGCTTCATCACAAAAACAGCCTTTAAAAGCCACAGCTCTATTCTTTGAGTTTCAACACGATTCCACTGAACCTACAGAATGCCTAGTCTTTGGAGACCTGGGAATAAGAACTGGTCATGATTATCTGAGAATACAGTTATGCCAAACATGCTGTGGGTGATAGGAAAGAAATAAGAAATGTGGCCTTTGTTCTTAAGAAGCTCAGTTTTATTATGAGAGAATTTGCTGCAACCTTTCATGCACATGCTCTTGAGCTATCCTTGAAATGGGTATTACTTATCAAATGAGGGTTCACTAGGAAAAAAAAAACATATTTCTATATTCTGGAAATCCTACAAATCAAGGAATTATAGAATGTCAGAAGCAGAAAAAGACATTAAGAGCCATTCTAGTTCATCCCCTTCAAATGCCAATTGGGGCAATCATTCCTTTGAAACTTTATGAAGGAACATTTTAGGGAGTTTTTTGAGAAGGAAATTAACAAGTTATCTGGGATATTAATCTATTTCACTTGAGCAATTTTGAAGCAATCCAAATGTCTAGGCCAATTTGAATGCCAAGGACAAACACAGATTTTGTGCCTTTGACCTTATTTTGTTGAGCGCAGAAATGGAAACTAGAGAATTAACCTTAGAGCAACAGGAGTGGGAACTAAATCTGTACATTTTTCTGAAAACTTTAGTGCATTAATTTTGACTGAAGAACTGGCATAATTTACACCTTAAATTAGGAAATTATAAAGAACTTGCATTCCATTTTATACACGAATTCGGAAACATTATACTTTCTTGGAGTGAAAACTTTTAGCAACTCAGGAGTGTGATTTGCATACCAGTTCTCCAATGTGTTATTATCATTGTGCTAATAAAGAGAGTTGCTCAGTCATGTCCAACTCTTTGTGACCCCATGGAATGTAGCCTGCCAGGCTCCTCTGCCCATGGGATTTTCCAGGCAAGAGTACTGGAGTGGGTGGCCATTTCCTTCGCCAGGGGATCTTCCCAACCCAGGGATCGAACTCTGGTCTCCCGCATTGCCAGAAGATGCTTTACCATCTGAGCCACCAGGGAAGCCCAACAAAGAAAAGAACTCTCAAAGAGGTTAAATGATCGTCAAGTTACAGTACTTCTGGGTGGCACAGCTACCATTCAAAACTAAACTCGTCTGATCTCCAACAGCAAAGATCAGCCTACTGACTATGGCCAGCTTGTTCCTAGCATCTAATAGGCAACATTTGAAAATGGCCATGGATACCCATATCTGTAAAGAAATATAAAAGAACAGGGGACTTCTCCCCTGACCCCACCCCTTATTCTACATGGCAGAGGACTCTACTTGTCCACTTGCCTTGAATCCTGGCTGAGGGATATCAGAGGAGAAAAAAAAAATGATCACAATTCACTGCAAGATTTGGTGGCACTTTTAACTCTGCTCTCATTCCCAGTCCACCTGCTATTCTTTTCTTTTTAGAGTTCTAAACCCCTGTTCCCGTTATTGTGTTACATCTGCATGTAACAGCTACATAACAGTGAAGGAGACAAGATGGTGTATACATACTCCGTGTTTTGCAGAGCCAAAATTTCTTATATGAATTAAAATACATATGAGTAGTAGAAGGGGAAAGACTTGGGACATAGTCTGGTCCAAGCTTCCAGATTAGATGCATTTTTATTCTAAGAAATCTCTAGGAAATAAATTTTTATATCTTTTCACAACTCCTTCCAGTGTTGGGTCACTCAGTTGGAAAGAAAAATCCAAAGATAAGATAGAATCTTCTTTATTGGTAAAGGGAATTCTTATTTAATGTTTCATTAAATACAATTCACCAAATTTTGAGGGCCTCCTGTAGTTGAAAACCCAATATTCTGAGAGATGGAGAACATCCTGGTGGTCCACCTTCCCTTGCTACTCTCTCAAAGGCATCACCTCAGTGTTCATCTGGACAAGCTAATTTGGGTTGTCTGTGAAATTATACATACTTATGCTCCAGCGACCTAGTCCCTTAGGAGATGTTTTCTCACCCTGTCTTTAGCACCTGGTAAGGCAAACATCCAATAAATATTCCTAAATATTGGATGAATTGTTTTGAGGCTCTAGAAATGTGACCTTCAAGTTAAAGGAACTTAGAAAATACAAACATTTTATTTTTAAGTTTAAAATTTTTTTCTCAGTGCAGTTTTTTGTTGAGATATAATTGACATGTAACATTATATTGGCTTCCCAGGTGGCGCTAGTAGTAAAGAACCTGTCTGTCAATGCAGGAGATGTAAGAGACATGGGTTCAATCCATGGATTGGGAATATCCCCTGGAGGAGGACATGGCAACCCACTCCAGTATTCTTGCCTAGAGAATCCCATGGATTAGAGGGGCTTGGTGGGCTACAATCCATAGCCTCGCAGAGTGAGACATGACTGAAGTGACTCAGCAGGCATGCATAACATTTTATTAGTTTCAGGTATATGACATACTGATTCAATTTTCACATATACTGCAAAATTTTCACCATAATAAGTATGGTCAACGTTTTTCACCATGTACAGTTACAAGTTATTTTTTCTTGTCATGAGAACTTTGGGTCTTCCCGGTGGCACTAGTGGTAAATAACCTACCTGCCAATTCAGGAGACTCAAGACACTCAGGTTCAATCCCCAGTTGAGGAAGGTTCCCCTGGAGGAGGGAATGGCAACCCACTCCAGTATTCTTGCCTGGAGAATCCCATGGACAGAGGAGCCTGGCAGGTTACAGTCCATAGGGTCACGAAGAGTTGGACACAACTGAAGTGACTTAGCAGCAGCAGCATGAGAACTTTTATGATCTAGTCTCTTAAAAACTTTGAAATATGCAATACAGTATTATTAACCATAGCAACAATGCCGTAGATAATAGCCCCATGACTTATTTATTTTATAACTGGAAGTTTGTACATTTTTTTTTACACATTGTAGATGAGTGGTTGCTAGAGGCAGGAGCTGAGGGGTGCCCTATGCAATATTTTCGGTTACAGTTTTTTTTATCATGATAAAAAGCTATAGCTGGAAATATGAACATTTTTAAAAGAAAAGGACTTATGGAGGCTTTTCCAGTATCCTTCCCAATACAGGCTATACTGTAGCAACCTTGCATTTTCACTAAAAATCTGCTTTCTCTAATTTTTCTGAAGGTGTAGATATTTTGTATTTTCACATTTCTTGTGGCACAGCCTTTATACTCCTAGGAAAAAGTGCATTGGTAGATTGAACTCTTAAATTTTCAGTTTCACTTACTGCTTTGGATAGTTTCAAATGTTTTCCTTCTTACAGCTGAATTCAGTAATGCTTAGCAGTCCCAGGGTTAATAATATCAGTCAGGGCTGACTTGTCACTGTGGAGAGAGTGACAGGGAGACAAATAGAGACATGATTTGGCGTGACAATAGGTGGAAATAACTTCAGGTTCTGTTGACGCACTAGATTGATTATAATCTAATCTTGCCCTCATCCCTCCCCGCATTTCTTCCCGTATCTTTTATCCTTTAAGAAGGAGGAGTAGCTCACCTCCATCAAATGTGTGGGAGTACTTTTGCATATGAAGTCGCTGATTTTTTGCACGCATTGTATTCTGTACTTATACAAGCTGAACATAAGCATAAAGAAAATAAAAGCAACACAGATTACAGAGAGGCAGTCCCTGCCAAAGGGCTCTTTGCAAACCTTTTCCAGAACAATGTGTAAAATCTGGAAATTGCCTGTCAGTTATTTGTTCTGCTCAACACCACATGAAGTCATTAATATTTAAAGTCTATTTTACTTCACTTCTGTTTAATCTGAAGACGTCGGACCTAGGGAAAACAAAGTTGTGGTTTAGATGGCCAAGGATAGGGAATCAGCTCTCCTTTAAAGTCAGCCATTGATGGGTCAAAAATTATTTCTTAAGATCTTAAACCAAATGTTACATTTGTACATGATAAAGGCTTTTCCTTTTTTTCCACTTAAAAACAGAATAAAACAAACAAAACCTACTTGAATTGCAAACTAAGTCATGTTCAGTCACTGGATTCATTCATTACCAACCTGAACACCAAATTGGCAGAAAATAAAAACCCTGGCGACTCATGGCTAGGTTGTAGACTTTTTGAAGCACTGTATAATTACAGAATTCAGAGGAAAATACCCCTCAAATGTGTCCTGAAGCATCTAGCCTTGAATGTTCTGATTAAAGGCCTAATAGGTACTGTGGTTTTTATGAATGACCCTTCATTCCTTGCTTATGGATGCTCAATTTGGTACTTTGACAGAAGTGTGTTGACATGTGTACAATGAGAAATTTCTTGACAAAGTATTATCTGAAACCTCACATATCTTAGAAGTGATGCAATATTTATATCTGCCTAAGGCTCAGGTTGTAAAAAATCTGCCTGCAATGCTGGAGACACAGATTCAATCCCTGGGTGAGGAAGATGCCCTGAAGAAGGGGACGGCAACCCACTCCAGTATTCTTTCCTGGAGAATTCCATGGACAGAGGACCTGATGGGCTACAGCCCATGGGGTCACAAAGAGTCGGACATGACTAAATGACTAACACTAACACAACAACTGCATATGAAGATGAATGAAATAGCCTGTTTGTCTCCCCCCACCCCCCCAAATTCACATGTTGAACCCCTTCCCCACAACGAGATGGTATTTGGCTTTTGGGAGGTTATTGGGTTTAGATGAGGTCATGAGGAATGGGATTATAAGAAGAGGAAGAGAGATCAAATCTCTCTCTCTGTCAGACATGCCAGGAAGAGAGCTCTCCCCAGGTAGTGAATTGACTAGTGCCTCCATCTTGAACTTCTCAGCTTCCAGAACTGTGAGATATGAATTCCTGTTGCTTAAGCCAACCAGCAACCAGTCTATGGTATTATGTTACGGCACCCTGAGCTATAGAAGTGAAAATACAATAAAAACATTTGAAATCACCACACTTTTATTAGTTCCTGACTTGCTTAGAGTGCTGTGTATAAAGAAAGAAAATGTTAAGCTTTTGAAACTGCTTAAATTAAACCGTAATAATTCTGAGGAAAATAATTGATAGATGTTGAATTGCACATCATTCCTGGCAACTCTTCACCTTCTGAGTTTCAAATAAAATCTGTCTAAAACCTCAAAGTAATGTGGCATGAATTAATTTTCAGATATAATTTTTTTTTCAGAGTTCTGTGCAAGGTATTTTTATAGCATTTGGTAATTTTCTGATCACATCAATGCAGACTGCTAGAAAACTCTAATGCTGTTTCGACTGAAAGCAAAAGGAGGAGCATTCCATTCTAGAAATAACAAAAATATTTTATTTATTCCAAACTCTAGCAATGTTTTTACATATATATAGCTCGCACAAAGAATGAGTGGAGAAATATAATGAAATTGGAAACTCAGAAATACCTTTTACATCGACTTACTTTAGGTGCCTTACATTGCATTTGTATCTGAAAAGTTGAAGTTTTTCTAAAACAAAACAAAAAGTATTTCTTAAGTCAGTGTTAACCCTCAACTCAGTTTCATGTGCTCAGCAACATTTTTTTCCCCCATGGGATATCTTCTTACCCCTCTAAGCATTGCATCAAATTTTAATTTAGCTCAGATAACTCTGCCCAGAGAACTAAGTTGTGTATGACTTTTTTAAAAAATATTTTTTTTTTGATGTGGTCCATTTTTAAAGTACTTATTGAATTTGTTGTGATGTTGCTTCTGTTTGTTTTGGATTTTTGGCCGTGAGATCAGGGATTGAACCTGAAACCCCTGCATTGCAAGACAAAGTCTCAACCACTGGGTGACCACAGAAGTCACTTTTTAAAATAGTTTCTGGAGCAATTAATTTTAAGGACTACTTTCTTGAAATGTTGAGGGATTCACCAGCATCACTTGATTTAAGTAGTGCATATATATGGGTGGACTCAGGGAGTTGGTGATGGACAGGGAGGCCTGGCGTGCTGCGATTCATGGGGTTGCAAAGAGTCGGACACGACTGAGCGACTGAACTGAACAGAACTGATATGGGCCAGACCCTGACTTCATGTGTGGGAGTGAGTGTGTAATTTCCCAAAGTGAGGGGCACATGATAGAGATACACATGTGACTAGGTATCTTATTATCTTAAAATTGACATAAATAAGTAAATAAAGTAAAATAAAATAGATAACAAGTTTCTGTAAAGGTGAAATGATCTCAAGCATAAATGTTATGAAGGAATCACTGTTCTGCTTCTGTATAAGGCCAAACGCCCTTCTTGTGGATGGGTTCTTATTCTCTCTTTGCTTGTTTTACTCCTATAATTTCATTTTCTTGTTCTTTCATCATTGACTTCTTTTTCTATAATTAAATATTTCTGTTACCTTAAAAATGCCATGGGCCCTGGTGGCTCAGTGGTAAAGAATCTGCCTGCCAATGCAGGGGATGGGGGTTCAATCCCTGGATCGAGAAGATGTCCCGGAGAAGGAAGTGTCAAACCACTCCAGTGTTCTTGCCTGGGAAATCCCATGGACAGAGGAGCCTGGTGAGCTATAATCCATGGGGTTGCAAAAGAGTTGGGCACAACTTAGTGACTAAACAACAAAATGTCATATTTCCTATCTTCGAAAAAAATTTTTTCCTACTCTCCCTTTTCAGCTACTGACACATTCCTCTGTTTGTCTTTATTAGGAAAACTCCTTGAAGGAGTTGTCCAGACACACACTTCCTTATTTCCTTTCCTCTATACCATTCTTGTCACACATGCATCTCAATCACTCCACTGAAATTTCTCCTTCATGGTCATTACAGTCTCCATATTCTCAAACCTGGGATCAGCTCTAACTCTTATTTGTTCTGTCAGAAACTTCTGTTGTAACCATTTTTTTCTTTTTTTCCTTCTTGAGATTTTATTCAGTTGGCTTTTAGGACAAGATCTTCTGGATCCTTTCTCCTACGGTCACTTGTTCTCAGGCTCTTGTGCTGGTTCTTTCTGCTCTTCCCAGTCTCTAGTTAACGGAATTCCTTAGGATGTCATCTTTCACCATTTCCTTCATAACTATTCTTCCTCTCCAAGAAATCTCATCCACTTCCATGGCTCTACATTGTGACCATAAGTTTCTAACTTCCAGATTTCAGTTTCCAAATATGATTTCTCTCCAGAGCTCAGATTCATATTTTCAACTTGCTATACACCTCTCTACTTGGAAGTCTAATAGGAACTTCAATTCTAATTTGCCCAAAGATAACTCCTAATATTCCTTCTCCGCCTTGCTGTTGCTCTAGTTTCCCCAAACTCAGTATTTAGCACATTATTTTTCTGTTGCTCAAGTGAAAAATGTTGGAGGCATCTTGACTTCCTTTCATTTCATGATACATTTTCAAGACCTGTTAACCCCACTTTCAAATTATTTTCTGACCTCAATTTGTTTGTCATATGTTGTTGTGTGATGCTGTCTGAAATTCATTGAGGCATTCTGTATATTCATAAAGTTTTAATTTTTCCTTTTAATAGAGGTCTTTGTGCCTTCTGAAATTTATTTTTGTACATATTTAGGTTGGATTCTAATTTTTTTCTCCCTGTGTCCCCTTTCGTATTTATGTTGCCATCAATCTGCTCCCAGGGAGCTAGTCCGTGACCAGTTTTATGATGATATTTTACTTTTTTCCACAATGACACTGTGAACATTGGGAACTCAGTCACATAGCCAGCAATCAGCTTGTCTCAGATGCTGTTTGTGGGACTGTGTCAATGTTACCCTGCCTCCTGGGGTTCAGAGCTTCCAATAAAGTAATTGCTCCAGGTTGACAAATGGTCAGGCTCTTTATATGGAATAGGAGAGTCCTCTTTGAGCCCTGGTTTTAAGTAGTAATCACGAGCCTTGTCTCTTGTCTTAAATGGAGGTCTTTTAGTGTCGTTATTCCCCAGAAACTCCCCCTTTATTGTCCACGAGTACGTGGAGCCTAGATTTGAGGTCTACTCTTTTGGTTCATATTTGTTCCACTGATATGTTAAACTTTTTCTGAGCCCAATTTTCTCTCATTCTTTTTACCCATTAGTATCTCAGAGCTATCTGATAGGAAGTCAAGGGTTGACCTCTGCTTTAATTCAAACAAGGGGTTCCAATGATGTTATTTCTAGTCTCCAAGACAGACGGTTAGAAAAGTAGTTAAAACCAGAAATGACTTTACATATCCTTCATATCATACCACATAGACAGCTACTGATAAATCAAGAGAGCTTGGGAGCACCTGATTGACTGGTGAGAGGGAAGAAGAGGACATTTTCTTCTACAACTACCTGTTTTCACATGTGTCTGAAAATATCAGTGATACAAAAATGACTTCAGGATGAATGACTTTGGATGGAGTCTTGGCACATTATTGCAATGGAAGAGTATCAGAGGTTTTTAACTCCTAGAAAAATTTAAATATAAAATATCAATTCAAATGTGTAGAACAGTAATTCTGTATCAGAAATTGTGTGTGCTAGATGTTTTCACACATTACATATTTTTATTAACGTTTTATAAATAGAATTTCAAAAGATTACATTACCTACTCAGTTGGAGTAGTCTAGATTTAAACTCCAAATTCCCATTTATTTTATGTTACTATCCTTTCATAGATGAGGGTGAGAAGCAATGGGTTCCACAAGAAAAGAAGACTAATTAGACTAATTCTAGTTTCTTTTCAATTTGATTCAATTCTGACTTATGTGTCTCAGGCGGCTATCATTTAACATTCTTCATTCATGTATTCATTCTCTCAATGTGTTGTGTATTCACATGGTGCTAGACATGCGTCTACAAAGTCAGATAAGACATATTCATTTACTCTAACCTAGTAGAGATAATTATTCTTCCCTTTCAACATCCCTAATAACAGTGACATATCTTAGATCTGGCAACCAAATGTATACACATTTTCACCCTTAAATCATTTACAAAATACATGTATCCACCATTTTATATAAATGGGTAATGACCTAGTGAACAGATCAACTTTTTAGGGCAGGCATATATTTTTTAATGGAAATATTTCTCAAGAAAACAGCATTTTATGTGACATTAAAAGTCCATGTTAAAAGTATTCTTATGATCTTGTCAACATACATTTCTGCACGTGTAAATAAGGCATTATTATAAATATTTACAATTCTCCACAGTGATATATATAGCACATACACTAAATAGGGAAATAAATACATAGCATGACCCCTGTGCATACAGCTTCATGAATTCTTCCCCCTACTAATTGTAAGTAACTTTAAGGTACAGAATATGTCATATTTGTCACTTTTCCCATTGATAATTTAGCATCTAGTAGATTCTTATGACATATGTGTAAAATGCACTGTTTATTGAATTGATATTCAAGTTGCTGATTGGATGGATAGACTGTGAGGAGAAATGGGTGAATGAACTGATGACTTTATTTACATGCAACTCTATAAGATATCTAACACCTCATCATGTGTCTTTATAAAACCTGATCACTTATTGGGGGCATGTATTAATACTTTGGATTTGTCTTATTTTATCTCCTGGTCATAGAAACATGGGCTACAAATAAATGCCAACTTCTTTTGTATCTGGCTACCAGGCAATTTCTGTTATTACAGATTTGGAAGGGTCATCCAAACTACATTTTCTTTTTTTTGGATTTATCTACTTAACCTGTTGCTTAGATACCTAGATTGCCAACAATTGCTGGATATTATTCCCCTGTACATGGATTTTTATTACAGTGGTACTTGCTATAACATGCACTGAATCATTCTGCTATAGATTATGCTGTTTTTAATTGTTGGATGAGCATAAGTAATAAAAAGATGACATGTAGCTTTCTAGCTTACAATGAAGTTTTTCACTATACATGTATATATTTTTAAAAGTCACAATAACCCCTAAAGAAGCTGTTTTATTTTTAATGTACACATGGGAAAATAAAATGCAGAGAGGTGAAATGACTTGTTCACTGTTATTTAGTCCAGCAGTCATTCTAGATGTTCTCTTGGGTAGGAAGCATTCATTAACAAAGACAGGCATTGCCTTTGAAGAACCTAAGGTCCTGGGGTGGGAGTGGGAACAAATAAAGAGGTAATTATACTACAGTGAATGGAACTATACTTAATGCATGCAGACGGGTGCTGTGAAAACACACAGGATGTGTTTCTCTAAGTGGTTCAGAAGTCAGTGGAACTTGAATCGAGTCTATGGTTCCAAGTCCAAGACTTGTTCTGCCAGACTCAGACTTATCTTTCTTTGATCTCTGATTTTCTTAGACCTGGTGGAAGCTGGTTAACCAAAGCTGATGTGATATGTGAGAAGTTAAACTTCAAATGAAGAAAAGAGCTGGATCTTTATTGTGTTGCTTTTGGTATCAGAGACTTCTAAAGAAGGTAGCAGCGTGAAACGGGGGTAGGGGGAGAGGCAAGATGGGCAATAGAGCAGGACCCCCTTAGCAGCAACATTAGTAGAGAGTAGACTTCAAAAGCTGGAATTCTCCATCTCAGTTACCTGCTCAGGAAAACCTATTCCATCTTTCATCACAGAGACAAAACGTACACATAAGATTTTCTGACTAAGAAAGGGTGAGATGAATCCATAATAGTTTCTTAAATAATTCCTTACTAAAGAGTAAGTAATTCTGAAGATTCGTTATACTTATTAATTCACAGCAACTCCTAGAGAGACCTTTGCTTTCCAGGATCTGTTGACTGGGAATAGAACATTCACTGTAATGAAATTGCCAGCAACAGAAAGTGGATGCACTCTGGAGTTCTTTGGAAACGAGATTTGAAAATAGAATTTTAACTGGAGGCTAATATTAGAATATTCCTGTGTAATATCTGACCTCTGTGTCGTGAAGCACCAGAGGTTCCTTTCCATGCATATTTCCATTTCTGATATCCTGAAGTCATTTCCTGTGTGTCAGCTTTATAATCGTCCCACTGTTTAACAGCTCTGTCCAGACACTCTCTCAAATGTGGGTTCTTTCATCATCAACTTAGGAGCACAGAATTAAAGTTTGTTTCAGAGTAATTTAAATTCCAGCGATCAATTTTCTGGTTTCCTGGCTGTCAGCCTTGTTCTTCTCTGGCTTCCTTTCTTACTCATCTTTTTTTTTTTTTTTTTTTTTTTTGAGGAGCTAAAAGTTTCCTGATATATAAACATTCCCAGAGCCACTCTTTTTTACCTTGTACCTAATTCTCCATTTGTGGTAGCTGTGTTCATTATCATCTTTTTCTATTATCTTCCTTTAAATCACACTGAAATTTTTGTCACATCTTAAGAATATAGTTTTTCAGCAAAACCAACAAATATACTATTTCCAACTTTCATCAACTATTTTCATTTTACCTGTGAGTCTGTGGATTGCTACCACATAATATGAATTATGTGATAGTATCTTTCCTTTTCCAATATTTCTTCATCAGTTTGTCAAGAGCTACATAACATACAAAAATACTTGGTTTTCAAGGACCTGGCTTAAAGTCAAAAATTTTTTAGTATAATATGTATTTTTAAGGCAGCATTTTTAAATTTTTATTTTTTTCTTTTTGACTGCACTGTGTGGTTTGTGAGATCTTAGTTCCCTAACCGGGGATTGAACCAAGGCCCTTGGAAGTAAGAGCACAGGACCCTAACCACTGGACTACCAGGGAATTACCTATAATAGGTGTTGTTTTAAAATAATTTGGGACTTCCTGACAGTCCAGTTGTTAAGACTTTGTGCTCCAACTGCAGAGGGCATGGGTTTGATCCCTGATTGGTGAACTAAGATCTCATGGGCTGTTTGGTACAGCCAAAAATAAATAAATAGATAAAACAACTTTATTGGGGTTTAAGTTACATATTGAAAAATGCATGTCTTATGAGTAAATGCAATTTTTGGTAAATATATAAAGTCCTGCAACTACCACGATGGTCAAGTTTTAGAACACATTCATCACCGCAGAGAATAGCTCTGTATCATTCACAGTTCAACTTCACACCCCATCCACGAACTCTGGAACCTCTGGTTTACTTTTTTTTTTCCTTTGGTTTTACATTTTCTTTAGTGTCATATAATTGGAATCATACAGTTTTGTCACCTTGGTACCATAGTTTCCAAGGTTTTGTTTTTCTAGTGTCTTTATTCTTTGTACAAATGAATTAACTAGGGAGAAAAATAATATAAATACTAGAGGAAATTTTGGTGATGGTAGATACCATTTTTATACATGTATAGACTTTTACGCATTGACCTGTATATGCAAATATATGCACATGTATGTAGACTGGGAAATGGCAATATTGACCCACACGTGTATTTGATTTATTCTTGGAACAATATTATGAATGCATTTTAGCAAAAGTTGGTGGTGCAAAGCATTGTTCTAGTCTTATAGAGAATAAAAATAGAAAAGAATAACAAAACACAATTTTTTCTGCTCTTACAGCAATTTTGGTAGAAACATAATTATAAAGCAAAATATAGTAGGCATAAGATAGTACAAAGAAAGTGTATTGGGTACTTGAAAGAAGTAAAAAGAATTTGAGATATCAGCAAAGTTCAGTGATGGCTTTTGAATAGAAGGGCCTTGGTGGGTGGAGAGAAATTTAAAAAAATATTTATTTATTTTTGGCTGCATCAGATCTTCATTGGGTGGATTGAAATTTGATGGGTGAAGATGGAAAAGGCCAGGCAGAGAAAACTACATGAGAAAAAGCTAAGGAGTTTTTCTAAAAGCTAAGAACACCGTGTAGACTGCTTGACTTGATAAATGTTTGTTGAAGTGAATGAAACTTTAATGTCCTGTTTATAAAGCAAGTCCTAATAAAGTGAAGCTGAAATAAGTTTGTAGTTGATAATCCATGTTAGAAGTGCGTGTGTTGAAATAAAATTATAGGAAACCTCACTTCACTTTTTGCACATCAGCTTCTTGCCTGTGTCTGAAAAGCCTCTCTACTTCCTGCTCACTGCTTCTTATCCTTCAAGGTTGAGTTTCACTAGTCTCTTCTTAGGAAGTCTTTCTTGACTTTCCTCCCCAACCAGAGTTATATGCTTTTTTTTTTTTCTTTCCCTGTGCCAGCTTTTTAATCACAGTGCTTGTATTGAAAGCATCGATTTATGTGTTGGTCTCACCACTAAACTGTGGAAACTCAAGGGCAGAAATTTTCTTTTACTTGTCTTTGCTTTGCCAGTTCTTGGATTTTAAGGCAAGCTTCAACTGACCACACAACAGGAGCTCAGCAGGAGTCCAGTTCAAGGATGGTGGTGGTGGTGGTGGTGTTTAATTGCTCGATTGTGTCTGACTCTTTAACCTCCATGGACTATAGCCCACCAGGTTCCTCTGTCTATGGGATTTTCCTGGGAAGAATCCTGGAGTGGGTTGCCATTTCCTCCTCCGTGGGATCTTCTTGACTCAGGGATTGAACACATGTCACCTGTGTCTCCTGCATTGCAGGTGAATTCTTTACCACAGAGCCACCAGGGAAGCCCTAGTTCAAGGATAAAATATATTAAATTGAGTATTGGATTGATGGTTTTCTCTCTTGCCTTTATGTTAATCCTTCTTTTGTTCACAGTAGCATGTATTATAATTCTTCATTTGTAGCCAGGAACTGAAGTGTTGTATGCATTCCACGACTCGGTGCTTGTGCTTCCACATGTACCCTTGGCCCATGATGGCCTTGGCCTCTGGTTCCACATCTTTCTAGTTCAAGTTCAATGGCCTCCTTTTCAGAAGTACTTTTCTAAAACCTCATCAGGGTGGTGTTCTTCCAACTTTGAATTTCCATGATGATTTTCTAAACCACTTTCATGGGTGTTTTCTATTTTCTAGACCATATCTTGAGGTAGAATCTCCCTTTCATATACTTTGTATTCCCCCAAAGCCAAGAGATTCTCTCAGAATAAACATACACTCAAAATGCCTTCAGTGTGTTTCTTTTGACTGGCCATTGACTGTCAGTCTTTGTTGATTATAAGCTATTCAATAAATATTTACAAATGGTTCACACATTACGTGCTTTGGGGGAAAAGTTGCAGAGTGACACAATCTGGATGAAAATGTAATTTGGAAACAGAAAAAAAAAAAAACAAACCAGAAATATATCCTCTAGCAAAGTATAGAAGTTCACAAAACCATCTGAAACCTTGCTTTGTTGATGAAAATTTCCACAAAAATCTAGCAAGCCTATAAGCAATTTGAAAAAATGAAACCCTGAAAGAAATAAACATTTTCTCAGCATAGAAGGAGTTTTAAAAGAACTTTGTAGTTTCCTTTGCTGTTATAAATATACCTTTTCAGTTATTACATAGTGACTAATTTTTATTAAAGCTAATCATTTACCTTTAAGTGTGTTTGATTTTGCAGACCAAGTATTGACTAGGAAGCTAAATATGAATTATGACAATAAGAAAAAAAAAAGAAATCTACTTGGAGTTCTTCCCTTTTATCTAAACAATGGCATTCATTCTTCCTTCCTTTCAAAAGCATTCACTTTGGTCAAAATTTTCTGCCGTCTTGCCCTTGATTGCCTTGGAGACTTCAGTAAACACATCAAATCTTATTCTCATAAACTCTTCCTGTTTCTCCTTCCTGCAAAACTGAACTCATATTTGATAACCTTAGTGCAGCACATCGGAATGGGTCCTGCTTTCCAAGCAAACTGCTGTCATGTTAATTTTCACCAGGGTTTTTAAAAGGAAATATAAATATTTCCCTTTAAAGTCATTAAATGTTAATCAAATGTTTTGAGGAATAATGTCATTGAATTTGCTCGTGTGTCTCAACCAGGGTACCTACGAAGCATGGAGCCACTTACCCTGCAGATTAGGGAACCTGACTCAAAGCTACTCCCAGGGTGAATCAACAGTGCTCTAGAAAAAGTGATCAGTGAGGGCCAGTCCACTTTGGCACAACAATCATGATGTTCTTATTAAGTTGTTGAAGGAAGGGTGAAACCTTGGCTGGCCTTCCCTTACTGATTTATTTCTCACAGTTTTTTTGAGGAGACACTGCAAAGGCACTCTCAAAAAACTGTTTTAATATTTCCCCAGGCACAAGGAGATGGTTAAATACTAATTCCCCATTCTCATGTCTTCTGTTTTTTGCCCTTTTAGCCAATGCACACTTCCCTGCTTTCCCCAATGAGGCCTCTTCCTTCTCTCTCACATCCCTCTCAAAACTGGAAGCAATTTTCTACATCAAATATCTACTGTTTTCCTTTGGTTTGGAATGCCCGTGTTTGCCCTACTCTCTGCGCTCACTTTTAAAAGACAGAGAACACAGGGACATTTTTCTCCGAGCTCTTCAACGTTAACAACATAGAGATGCCGGCACCTTGTCAATAGTTTTATCTACTATACATTTGAAAAACTCTGCCCTGCCAGAGGAGTGCACTGAGAAAATTTCAGAAGGAACTCAGCTTGGGCTGTGGCTGTGCTTCCATGCAAGTGCCAGGACCAAGTTCAATGAATGTTTGTTGAATGAACGCATAAATAAATAATGAGAAAACGAGAGTCACCTCTACTGACTCCACAGGATGGCCTTTCATATTTTATAACAGATTCTAGAATTGTAAATCTATTATCATTTGGGAGGCTGTATCCTGACTATGTTAATGTAGTCTTAGCAGCAGTGGTTTGGAGATCAAACTTGTTCTAAACATGTGGTCACTGGGCCTATGATTCTCAGTAAGAAGTTATTTTGTGAGTTTGTTTATTTTTATTTATTTGGCTGTATCTGGTCTTAGTGGCAGCATTCAGGACCTAGTTCCCTAACAGGGGATTAAATGTGGGCCCCCTGCATTGGGAGCGTGAAGTCTTAGCCCCTGGACCACCAGGGGAATCCCTGTTCTGTGATTTTGGATCTCTTCTACAATCATCTTTAAAAACTTTCCTATTTTAAGTTTTATTATTACAAGCTTCCTTTACTTTTCTTGTAAGTGGGTTAGAAATATACTGTAAATAATATAGGCACAAGCAGAATAAAGAAACTGCCTTTGAAATAGTGAAATGATTATTACGGTCAAGTAATTAGCATATTATCTCCTCACCTAGTTACCTTTTTTTTTTTTTAATGATGAGAGCACCTGAAATCTACTCTCAGAAAATTCCAGTGTTCACTGAGGTATTATTGACTACAGTCATCATGCTGGGCTTTAGATCTCTAGACTTAGTCATCCTATAGAGCTGCAATTTTGATTAACATCTCCCCATTTTCCCCATCTCCCCTCAATCCCTGGTAAACAGGGTCCTACTCTTTGCTTCTAGGAATTTGACTTTTTTTTTCCATTTTATTTTTGGCCACACCAAGTGGCATGTGCAATCTTACTCCCCCGACCAGGGATTGGACTCTTGCCCCTGCACTGGAAGTATGGGAGTCTTAACCATTGGACTGCCAGGGAAGCCCCTGAATTCAGCTTTTTAAGATTCTACTATGTAATTGAGACCATGTAGTTGTTTTCTTCCTGCATTTGGCTTATTTTACCAAGCATACTGTACTAATTATATAAACACATCATTATATACATATTTGGGGCTTCCCAGGTGATGCCAATGGTAAAGATACACCTGCAAGTGTAGGAGACATAAGAGACATGAGATTGATCTCTGGGTTGGGAAGATCCCCTGAAGGAGGAATGGGAATCCACTCCAGTATTCCTGCCTTGGAGAGTCCCATAGACAGAGGAGCCCAGCAGGCTACAGTCCATGGGGTTGCAAGGAGTTGGACATGACCGAGTGTCTGAGCACACACACACATACAGATACACACACAAACAC
Source organism: Okapia johnstoni (assembly GCA_024291935.2). Taxonomy (NCBI): domain Eukaryota; kingdom Metazoa; phylum Chordata; class Mammalia; order Artiodactyla; family Giraffidae; genus Okapia; species Okapia johnstoni. Next base: position 29,999,454 of record CM044321.1, on the reverse strand, counting down.
ATATAGTAGCAAATCATCATGTTGTACAACTTAAATATATACAATTTTTATTTAAAAAGATATTTTTATCTTGATTCCAGTTATGTGAGAAATTAGGAAAAGCGAAACTAATGACAGAAAGTGGACCACTGTTTGCTAGAGCCAGGAAGTAGCAGAAGGGGTTAACTATAAAGAATTATGAGTGAACTTTTGAGAGTGATGGAAATGTTTAGCATTATGAGTGTGGTGGTGGTGATACTACTATATTTATATCTTTTAAGGCTGTACACACAAAATTAGTGACTTCTGTTATATACCAGTATATTCTACACCAGTAAGGCTGATATAAAAAGTGAAAAACAAAATGTGCAAATAAATATATCTTTGTTGTTTGGAAAAAAATAAGGAAAAAAGTACTGCAAGTTGAGGCTGGCACCAGAGGAGAATCTCATTGCAGGAATCTCCTGGCAGAGCTGGACCCTGAGGCTGTAACCACCCTCTTGGGATTATTTACTATCTCCTTTACGGCCACCAGAGGTGTCCTTTAACTTTCTAGTCCAAATTTAGAGAAAGGACTTTGCTCTTGATTTGCAATAACTTAACTGAGATGTGGTAGAATATTTTTTATATCAGTTACAAAAAATCAAGAATTAAAAGGGAAGCAATCGTAGAAGAACACTGTTGTTGTTGTTTTCTGATTGCTAAGTCACGTCAGACTCTTTGTGACCGCATGGACTATAGCACACCAGGCTCCTCTGTCCTTCACTATCTCTCGAGTTTGCTCAAATTCATATCCATTGAGTTAATGATGATATCTAACCATCATAGAAGAACACTATGAATCTTCTAAATAATTTCAATGAGATTTAGCAAAGCAGACAGGTTTTGCTGTAGGCTGTAGGGTTAGGCTGCAGTTTGCCACCCTCTTCTCTAGATGGTAAGATCTGGTCCATTCCCATGGGCAAAATAAGCTCTTGACAAGTTCTCTCTTTACAAGTTCACTAGCTTTGTCTCGCAAGAGCTTTCTTTGGCTATCTGAATCCCTCAGCTTCCAGATGAATGAGGAAGGTTAAGGATGATGATCTACTGAGGGTTTTTTCCCCCCTAAGGTCTTGTCTCTTTCCTTGTTCAATGACATCAAACATTATCTGCCCCTTCAGGGACTACTCACCCTCTACAGTCTAAAGTGGGCCCTTCCTTTATAAATCTTTAAACAAAAATCATAATCTTGTCAGAAAATGATGCAAGAATTGTAGTGGCTTTGTAAGATGTGGACTCATTTAGTTAGGAAACAGAGACTCATTTCCTCATGAATTTTTTGGAAACATACTGCAATTACTCTTATTATTATTATTGGATCTGTTATTTATTCAAGGCAGAGAGTGCACATATAGACATAGATTTGCTTTGGGTTTCTCAGTGAACCCTGAATAATGCAGAAATAGTTGACTGTTGAAATCAGAGGGTTGAGAGCTGCCGGGTTGAGGTTGGGAGAAAAGGGGTATGTACATCACCTCCATACATAGTCTACCTATATTCTTACCTCAGTTGTTATTTGTACTTACATACAGAAAAGTTATCCCTAAAAAAATCAAGCCTTTAGCAGAAGAAATCAGGGATCCCAATTTTCTCCTGCCATCACTCAAAGCTATCACTCAAGCCAAAAGCTTGGGTCTGTTTGGATTGAGAGCCTTGGACTCCTTTCTTTTCTCCTTGAAGTTAAGATTGACACGAGTATGGTGATACTCAGACAAATACCAGGGTGGTTCTTATAGCCAGTAGATGTACCACAATCTTATTCCAGACAAGCAGTCATTGACTTAACTCATTTGAAGACTGTGTGATCCATCTCATTTCTTACAACTGCAAAGCAGGAACTTCCCTGATGGTCCAGTGGTTAAGACTCCATGCTTCTAATGCAGAGAGGGGGCTTGGGTTCAATCCCTGATCAGGCAACAAAGATCCACATACCATGTGGCACAGCCAGAAAACAACAATACCGACAACAACAAACTGCAAAGCAGATGTGATATCATGGATTTGAGCATCCCATCATCTCCTGGCTCTGTTCTTCTGATGCTCCCTTTTCCCTCTGACATGTCTCCATCATTGTGATTTTTTTTGGCATCTCCTTTGTCTCTGAAACTTCAAGATGCTCCAGTCTCATCTCCTGTATTTACTGCCCCAGTCCGTGGGTCAGTTATTTTCTTTCCATTCCAAGGTGGACTGGCTCCTTTTTACTGGAGAATATGGATGCATTTCACAACATCTGGATGCAAGATGTGACAAATTGTATTTTTATTCTAGGATTAAAAATAGGTGGGTTCCCTCTTAAGACCTTGTGGTGAGCACTGCCATTATCCAGGGTGGAGGTTGGTGGTGTGAGGAAGCTATGTATTCACTAGTTTTAAAGAGTTTCCTGGAAGCCACCATCCACGTTGAGAAAGGCCTTTGCCATTGGAAAATTTCTCATAGCTATTTATGAATGAAAACCGAGGAAGGACAGTAACCCTGGCATGCCTGCAATCTGCTTGTAGGCCTCAACCTGAGATTAACAGAGTCCCAAGTGTGATGGTAGATCATGTGAGCTGCTTCATGAGATAATTTAGATCTGGAGTCTTTAAGCTGAAGTACTGAGAGCAGCCTGTCAGGGTTTTGTGTGTTAGTATCTGTTGTATGGTTTTTCTACTCTAGAGGGTGTAGATTGGAGCTAATGATTTGAGTTCGTCTCCCAATTTGTTTGTCAGTATGGTGATTCTTTCCACCTGCAATATAGGAGACTGACTGCAATGCAGGAAACATGGTTTGATGGTTTGATCCCTGGATCAGGAAGATCCCAGACCAGGAAGATCCCTTGGAGGAGTAAATGGCTACCCACTCCACTATTCTTGCCTGGGAAATCCCATGGACAGAGGAGCCTGATGGGCTACAGTCCCTATGGACTATACGCAAGAGTTGGACACAACTTAGCAACTAAACCAGCACCACCACCACCATGGTGATTCTTTATAGAAACAAGAAGAATCAGTCAGTTCAGTCACTCAGTCATGTCCAACTCTTTGCAACCCCATGAATCGCAGCACACCAGGCCTCCCTGTCCATCACCAATTCCCAGAGTTTACCCAAAGCCATGTTCATCGAGTCAGTGATGCCATCCAACCACCGCATCCTCTGTCTCCCCTTCTCCTGCCCCCAGTTCTTCCCAGCATTAGGGTCTTTTCCAATGAGTCAACTCTTTGCATGAGGTGGCCAAAGTATTGGAGTTTCAGCTTCAACATCAGTCCTTCCAATGAACACCCAGGACTAATCTCCTTTAGGATGGATTGATTGGATCTCCTTGCAGTCCAAGGGACTCCCAAGAGTCTTCGCCAACACCACAGTTCAAAAGCATCAATTCTTCAACGCTCAGCTTTCTTCACCATCCAACTCTCACATCCATACACGACCACTGGAAAAACCATAGCCTAGACTAGATGGACCTTTGTTGGCAAAGTAATGTATCTGCTTTTAAATATGCTATCTAGGTTGGTCATAACCTTCCTTCCAAGGAGTAAGCGTATTTTAATTTCATGTCTGCAATCACCATCAGCAGTGATTTTGGAGCCCCAGAAAATAAAGTCTGACACTGTTTCCACTGTTTCCCCATCTACTTGCCATGAAATGATGGGACCAGATGCCATGTTAGTTTTCTGAATGTTGAACTTTAGGCCAACTTTTTCAATCTCCTCTTTCACTTTCATCAAGAGGCTTTTTAGTTCTTCTTCGCTTTCTGCCATAAGGGTGGTGTCATTTGCATATCTGATGTTATTGATATTTCTCCCAGCAATCTTGATTCCAGCTTGTGTTTCTTCCAGCCCAGCGTTTCTCATGATGTACTCTGCATATAAGTTAAAGAAGCAGGGTGACAATATACAGCCTTGACATACTCCTTTTCCTATTTGGAACCAGTCTGTTGTTCCATGTCCAGTTCTAACTGTTGCTTGCTGACCTGCATACAGGTTTCTCAAGAGACAGGTCAGATGGTCTGGTATTCCCATCTCTTTCAGAATTTTCCACAGTTTGTTGTGATCCACACAGTCAAAGGCTTTGGCATAGTCAATAAAGCAGAAATATATGTTTTTCTGGAACTCTCTTGCTTTTTTGATGATCCAGCGGATGTTGGCAATTTGATCTCTGGTTCCTCTGCCTTTTTTAAAACCAGCTTGAACATCTGGAAGTTCATGGTTCATGTATTACTGAAGCCTGGCTTGGAGAATTTTGAGCATTACTTTACTAATGTGTGAGATGAGTTCAACTGTGTGGTAGTTTGAGCATTCTTTGGCATTGCCTTTCTTTGGGATTGGAATGAAAACTGATCTCTTCCAGTCCTGTGGCCACTGCTGAGTTTTCCAGATTTGTTGGCATATTGAGTGTAGCACTTTCACAGCATCGTCTTTCAGGATTTGATATAGCTCAACTGGAATTCCATCACCTCCACTAGCTTTGTTCATAATGATGCTTCCTAAGGCCCACTTGACTTCACATTCCAGGATGTCTGGCTTTAGGTGAGTGATCACACTATCGTGATTATCTGGGTCGTGAAGATCTTTTTTGTACAGTTCTTCTGTGTATTGTTGCCACCTCTTCTTAATATCTTCTGCTTCTGTTAGGTCCATACCATTTCTGTCCTTTATCGAGCCCATCTTTGCATGAAATGTTCCCTTGGTATCTCTAATTTTCTTGAAGAGATCTCTAGTCTTTCCCATTCTGTTGTTTTCCTCTATTTCTTTGCATTGATCGCTGAGGAAGGCTTTCTTATCTCTCCTTGCTATTCTTTGGAACTCTGCATTCAGATGGGAATATCTTTCCTTTTCTCCTTTGCTTTTCACTTCTCTTCTTTTCCCAGCTATCTGTAAGGCCTCCTCAGACAGCCATTTTGCTTTTTTTGCATTTATTTTTCATGGGGATGGTCTTGATCCCTGTCTCCTGTACAGTGTCACAGACTTCTGTCCATAGTTCATCAGGCACTCTGTCTATCAGTTCTAGTCCCTTAAATCTATTTTTCACTTCCTCTGTGTAATCATAAGGGATTTGATTTAGGTCATACCTGAATGGTCTAGTGGTTTTCCCTACTTTCTTCAATTTCAGTCTGAATTTGGCAATAAGGAGTTCATGATCTGAGCCACAATCAGCTCCCGGTCTTGTTTTTGCTGACTGTGTAGAGCTTCTCCATCTTTGGCTGCAAAGAATATAATCAATCTGATTTTGGTGTTGACCATCTGGTGATGTCCATGTGTGGAGTCTTCTCTTGTGTTGTTGGAAGAGGGTGTTTGCTATGACCAGTGCATTCTCTTGGCAAAACTCTATTAGCCTTTGCCCTGCTTCATTCTGTACTCCAAGGCCAAATTTGCCTGTTTTCCAGGTGTTTCTTGACTTCCTTCTTCTGCATTCCAGTCCCCTATAATGAAAAGGACATCTTTTTTTGTTGTTAGTTCTAAAAGGTCTTGTAGGTCTTCATAGAACCATTCAAGTTCAGTTTCTTCAGTGTTACTTGTTGGGGCATAGACTTGTATTATCGTGATATTGAATGGTTTGCCTTGGAAACGAACAGAGATCATTCTGTCGTTTTTGAGATTGCATCCAAGTACTGCATTTCGGACTCTTTTGTTGACCATGATGGCTACTCCATTTCTTCTAAGGGATTCCTGCCCACAGTAGTAAATATAATGGTCATGTGCGTTAAATTCACCCATTCCAGTCCATCTTAGTTCGCTGATTCCTAGAATGTCGACATTCACTCTTGCCATCTCCTGTTTGACCACTTCCAATTTGCCTTGATTCATGGACCTAACATTTCAGGTTCCTATACAAGTAGAATAACGGTGTAATAATATTATGAAAAAGAACTTGATTATTATCATATGTGAGAACAATGGGAAAAGGGAGAATGAAAAACAGGTGAGTTTTCTGATTTAAAATTGTTGGTGATACTTTAATAAAAATGGGGACATGAGGTATCAATGCAGGAGTCTACAAGAAGGTTAGAAATGTGTGCCTGCAATCAGAAAAGATCTGGGTGAACGGATTCAGAATCCATTTTTACAGACACAATGAATTATTTTTTTCCTTGGGTCTGACATGTACCTTGAAAATTGTAGTATGTATGCTGGAAATAGTAGTATATGGATGATTTTTAATTCGAAGGGGATAAATGAGTTAAATATGAAGATGCTTCAAAGAATAAAGCTCAGTTTGTTCTCTCATGTCCTTTTAGAATATGTGAGTGTTAAATTCAAGATCTAAATAGCAACAACAAAAAAGACTGGTCCAACGTACTGCTAGACTACAAAGTTATAAGCATGTGCTCTATGCTAATGTGAGAATTGCTGTGATTATATGAGCTGTTGGTAAATTGCATGTTTCAAAGAGTAGAAATTACTTTCCCTTGAGAAATGTGAAAGTTATTTCAGGGTTATATTTGTGTTTTGTTTGTAACTTACTTTTCTTGAGATATGTAGTTCTTAATTTGGGGTTGTATTTTTATTTCCTTAACAGAGAATTGGCACTTTGTAACTGTCAGCACTTCTGATTAACTTGAACAAACTAACTGCTGTAGATATATCTATGCTGATTGTTCATATCAGTTAAACTCATTGTGAAATGGGAGGAACTAAGTAAATTCTTCTCTGTGTCATACATATAACATTTTGGAGGCCAGTTTTAATATGAATCTACAAGGTAAATAATTTAAAAAGCCAAGTTAGAAATTTTACTCCTTTTAAGGGAGATTTAAAATCAAGTCATATATTCATTGGAAGGAATCTTCAAGATGATTGTTATTTTTCTGTAAGGTTTCCTTGAGTGGGATTAGGGATGGGGTGTAGAGTTTATCGAGCCTACGAGACCCACAATGTAGGATAACTGAGTGGTCTTTTTCCTTTGGTGTCCATCAGCACCATTTTTGTTATGTCCTTTTCTGAACATTGATGATGACACAGAGATGTGACAAATATGCACGTGTGGTAGATATACTCCAGTAATCTTGTAACTCTGATCCCTTTTATCGAGGACTCAGAATTCTTCTATACTAGGGATCCAAATGGTTGTTATTAAAAATACACGATATAAACCCATCAGCTATCTTTGTGAAAGAAGAAACAAAACCTCATAGAATAATAATAGATTTGGAAACCTCAGTTGGATCCATCAAAAACAGAAATGTTCAAGAACCAGGTGGCTTCCCAGTGCAAGCATTTGCTGATTGCAACTTTGGTTCAATTACTGTAATTTATGTTTCTATTAAGTCCTCCTCTTTCAGTATCAGCGCATTAGAATTGCAAGTTCATTGGGTTTTGGCCAAAATCTTCTTAATCAACTTTGTATCACTGCCATTTTAGGCAGGGTCCTGTCCAAACCAGCTTTTGTTATGCTGTTTCTAGCGCAGGTGTGCCAGTGGCCACATCTTAAGCCCCAGGACAAAACCAGCCAGAATCTCTTAGGACATTAATTACACTTTTCAGATCAATGAAATTTTATACTCTGCAAAAGTAGACAGGACGAAAATGGCAATTTGGCAGTGTTCCCCATGGTGTGGACTCAATACCCCCTCCCTCTAATCCCAAATCAATGATGCGCCCTGGCTCCTACTGGGACAGGCCTGAGGCACTGTGCCAAAGGAATCCAGAAGGTTCTGTCTTTCCAAATGTGAATCAGTGTTAATCTGAGGTCTGATGACCGTGGGTTTCAGTCTTAATCTTGGTCTTGCTATTACTCAGCTTTTACAAAGCCTCACTTTTCTTATCTATAAAAGAATGTAATAAAAGTATTGAAAACATGTTTCTACTTGCTGAGTTCCTTCTACATTGTTTCTCCTGCTCTCTCTTTAAATGGACCTTAAGCTCTGAATTGCACAGAGCTGATCAGACTTTAAAAACTGAGGGAGGATATAAGCTTCTCCATGCCCTTTCTTCATATTCATTGCAACAAAACTGACATTGCTTTCATTTTTTTCTACTTTAAGCACTGCAGAAAGCTATGGATACCCAATACAAAGAAAAGGCAAGCATGAAGAAAGTAAATTTAAGATCAGAGTAAAGGATATGAACAAAATATTCATAGAAGAATAAATATTTATGAGCAGACATGGGAATATGTTGATGCTCAGTGGTAATCAAGGGAATACCAATTCGTAATATTACATTTCAAGCATCAAAGTAATTTTAAAAAATAATAGCATATTTTATGCTGATGAGATAGGTGAGATTTATATTGCTAGTCAGAGTATACACACATACGTGCTCAGTCGCTCAGTCGTTTCCAACTCTTTGCTACCCTGTGGACTGAGCCTGCCGGAGTCTTCTGTCCATGAGATTTCCCAGCGAGAATACTAGAGTGGGTTGCTGTTTCCTTCTCCAGTGCATCTTCATGACCCAGGGATCAAACCCACATCTCCTGTGTTTCCTGCATTGGCAGGTGGATTCTTCCCACCTAGGAAGCCTAGTCAGAGTATAAATTATGAAAAACTTTATATAGAAATAATTTAACAATATGTACCAGCCATGGGGCCCACTGCCCACCTCCCACCCCCCTACTCCTTTTAGGATTTATTCTAAAAAATCCATTCAGAAAATTGAATAAATATTTCTGTAAATATGTTTAAAAGCAACATAAATACATAACAACAGAGAGTTCAATAAAGTATCGTATCATGATGGGATGTTACAGGACACGATCATTTGAAATGACATATTAAAGAGTAGTTAATGTCAGAACAAAATAATTATGCAGTAGAGTCTGCCAGAAGTATGTTGTGATTTTAATCATGTAAGTGTATTTTATATACATACTTGAGTATGTAAATGAAAGACAATATATCCCTATCAATCACTGTTACAAGATTTTCTCAGAGGGGTGAATGGAGAAATGTTTTCTCATTCCTCCTTTAACTTCATTCCGTGTTCTCTAATGTAGAAATGAAAATGTGTTTCTTCAGCAAGTATTCTGAAATACGCTAAAAACAATATTTAGGATTTTAAAGGACAATTTTGATTTTTCAATTGGGTAGATGCCAAATTACGATGTGCCTATTCATAATATGTGCAATTTCGGCACACGTATTTTGTCAGATATTTTTCTAATCTCAAACCACACCAGCACAAAATGCAATTTGTTACTTCTAATTATAACCGGTTAAGAGAAGATATTATGGGGAAAGGAGGAAACAAAGTGTAAACCAAAAGTTGCTATTTCTACTGAGGAAACAGATGAAAAGATCACAAAAGGATACTCTTTGTGCATTATTTCCTCTTTGCTGGATTTGAATCACTTTGTTGGCAGCAATAATTCTTTAAGTCACGTAGGATATCCTTTCACTGTCCTTTAAGAAATACTGGTCCAGTGATCTCAAACGATTAAAGCAGCATCCGGTGTCCCCGGCTCACTTAGAAGGTTTAATATTCTCTCACATAGTTTCTTAGGAACATGAATAAGACTTTGAGCCTATCAACTTTTCCTTATTAAAATTTTTTAAAAACAAAACTTAAGTAACGTAAATTAGTGCTCCTCAATCAAAGCTGCCCCAATATGGTAAAATTTCACAAGGTATCAAATTCTTACAGGCCAAAGGTTTGTAACTTGTGTTATTGATCATTTCCAATTGAGCTTGCATTTGAGATGTAAATGTTGTTTTTAAAGACATGCTCCCATTACAAGTGAATTGGGCATCTTCACCCCACATGCCTTTCAATCATGTGAAATTGCTGATTCTGGCCTCGCAGTGACTCGTTTTAACTCCCAACTAAATAAAACAAAGAATGCTGTAGATCTAAACTCTAGCAACCTAATCTCAAAATTATTAAAAATACATGAACCAGATGGCAACCCTCCAGGGTACATCATCTGACACAGACATCAGATTAGAAATAATCTTTCATAAGCAGACTGCTTAATAGCACACTTTCTCTAGACCTCCACTAATGTTGGTGTGTTGCATGAAATTGTCTAGAGACCAATTACTTAGAGGCCTGACCCAAACTATAGGAAATAAAAAATGTATTAGCCAATCTGTAGCAAACAGAAGTGCTCATTAAATTAATATTAGTACAAAAACAATACCGAGTACCATTCATGAAAAATGCATTGGCTTATAAAGACATCACTTCACCTCACTGGAAGTCTTTTAATAACACACATTTGAACAGTAGTGTATTTTTGATGTATATATTCTACCCTAATAAACTTATCTATTGCCACTCAGGTGTTGCAATAATCCATACAGTAACTAGAGGATGTTTCAAGAAATCTGGACTCATTGAGCAAGGAACGCTTTGTCTTCCTTGTTTTTCAAGAAGGGAACCAAGGCTACAAACTGAGTCCTCTGCAAAAGTCAACACAAGTTGTAGCAGATTGGCATGAAAACTTGCTTCATGATATAATTTGTTTTCCAACATTCCAAATCACCTCAAATGGAACTCAAGTTCCTCTTTGCAAATGAGAAGCAGTCATAGTAGCCAGGGAGCCCTGGACTCAATCTGAGGACTATTTTTTCTGCTTCATGTTTGTTAGTTTGCTTTCTTTGCGGATCTGTTCTGATTCAGTGGGTTTCTTTTGGCCGGAATGTAAAGGACTGTGACTGAAGTGGCTCATTTTTCATCTGTTGGCTCCACCCGAACACGAAGAGGGCACCCAGCCTTTCCTTCACTGAGGTCCGAACACTTGGGAAAAAAAATCAATTCGAAGCATCAGCAATGTCGAGTTTACATACATTTGAAATAAAGCAATACTTGCTCCAGTTCCTCTAATGTTTACAGTTGACTATGAAATTTATTTTTTTCGGTGAGATCTTGAAGTTGTTTCTTTAATATTTTATAAAATTAATGTTTCCTGTAAAAATGGTGAAAGAAGGGAAAAGTCCATGTCACACACTCTCTAACTCTTGGATAAATTTCATTCCATCCTCTTAAGTATTTTCATATACTTATTTGCTGAGTTTATTCAACTGATTAAGAAAACATACGCTGATCCTGGGCAATGTGCTACACACTGTGAGAAGGACTGAATGATGTGTGTGTGTGTGTGTGTGTGTGCATGTTTGTGTGGGTGCATACATGTGTGCATGCACTGTCCTCGAGTGACATACAGTTTGGTAGTACAGAAATATAATGCAGAAAGTCTTATTTGGGGAATAATTTTATATACATATAAAACATAGTGTATATGATAATATATATTTTATCTTGCTTTATAATATACATAGTGAACATATTCCACTTCATTAAAATTTTTGTGACAGTATCATTTAAAGGTTATATATTTCTTAGTATGAGTGTTCTTTATTTAGACATTTCCCTAATGATAAATATGTTCTTTAGCTTTACTTTTAGAAATTAAGCAGCAAAATGTTGGTGTTTTTATTTTTCTTTATTTCTATGTACTTTAGGAAAAATTTCTAATGAGGGAATTTATGTGTCAAAAGCTCAGAAAATTTCAAGATTTAATACAACTGATTACCTTCCAGAAAGGCTATGGACATTTCCACTCTCATTGTAGAGTCTATGAGAGAGGCAATCACACAACTTCACACCAACAGTCTGTTGTTTGAGAAAATTATTGCTAACATATTGGTTGAGAATGGCAGCTCTTTGTTTAGTTTACATTTCTTTGTTAATAAGTTTGTGTATTTCAGATGTGTACACACATATATAAGTATATAAATTTATATTATGCATATACATGCATGCTCAGTCATTTCAGTCATGTCTGATTCTTTGCGGCCCCATGGACTGTAGCCCACCAGGCTTCTCTGTCCATGGGATTTTTTAGGCAATAATACTGGAGTGGGTTGCCAGTTCCTTCTGTAGGGGATCTCCCTCACCCAGGGATTGAACCTGCGTCTCCTGTGTCTCCTACATTGACGGGTAGATTCTTTACCACTGAGCCACCTGGAAAGTTCATATTATGTATATATGAACAAATAAAACTTTGTTCTTAATTTTAATAAATTATTAGTTGATACTTTTTGCTTGAATTTTTTAGAATCTATTTTGTATTTCACTTGTAAGAGTTTAAAATATATTAATCCACAATCATAGTTATGGTTAACTATATTTCCCATTTGGTTTCCCTGCAATATTTTTATGTTGGCTTTTTATGAGCTGTAGAAATTTTAATTTTTTTGTTTTGGTAGATTGATTTTGTGACTTGAAAGCACTGTGCCATCCAGATATCGCTTTTTTATGGTTTTAATATTTTATAGTTCTCTTTTTAATAGATATGGAATTTATCCTGATGTGTTTTATGATGTGAGTAGAACATTGATTTTTTTCTCAATAGTAAATTTGCCTGAAATCTTTTATTGAATAGTTCACATCATCTTTTTAAATTCAAAACTTTCAAATAATTTTTGAACAATTTTAATAGCTTTTGCTGTATACTAAATAATATTTTCAAGATATATTGATGCCACATATAAAGAAATGAAAATACTGAAACTTGAAACAGTTTTTTGCTCTTCTCTCAAATAGAAAGGCATGCAATGCTGAATTTTCACCCTTTTCTTTTTATCTTTATAAGTGACATAGTTTATCAGTATCACTTGTAAAGGCTTCAAATGCATGTGCACCTAGTTACTCCAGCCAGCTACTTGAGGTCAAATGAAGATTTTATGGACTGGAAAGTGTTCTGTATTCTAGTTTTTTCTGTGATTAGATGAATATCAGAAATGGTGCTGCCGGTAAAATATTGTTTTGAAAAAATATTAAGCAGGAAACATCACAGTATATAATATATTCAAATTTGCTAGTTTTGCTTATCAATAGCAACTCTGGACCATTTTTATGCAACTTCTCTATCTTTTCAGAATCTTAAATTAATGGGGAAGGGGAACACTTGCCTCTCGAGTTACAGTTTATCTTTGCATAGAACTCTGATAAGCAAAAAGTCAAATAGTTGATTTGGAATAACTTGGGGTGAAGAGAGTAGGTGATTTAGAATGTAAGTGAAGTCAAAAGACTGAAAAATCTCCAATGGGAAGATAGCCTGAGGGTGACCAGGACCAGATAGAACTGGACATGGAACAACAGACTGGTTCCAAATCGGGAAAGGAGTACATCAAGGCGGTATAATGTCACCCTGCTTATCTAACTTATATGCAGAGTACATCAAGAGAAACACTGGGCTGGATGAAGCACAAGCTGGAATCAAGATTGCTGGGAAAAATATCAATAACCACAGATATGCAGATAACACCACACTTATGGCAGAAAGTGAAGAAGAACTAAAGAGCCTCTTGATGAAAGTAAAGGGGAGAGTGAAAAAGTTGGCTTAAAGCTCAACGTTCAGAAAACTAAGATCATGGCATCTGGTCCTATCACTTCATGGTAAATAGATGGAGAAATAATGGAAACAGTGACAGACTCTATTTTGGGGGCTCTAAAATCACTGTAGATGGTGACTGCAGCCATGAAATTAAAAGATGCTTGCTCCTTGGAAGAAAAGCTATGACCAACCTAGACAGCATATTAAAAAGCTGAGACATTACTTTGCCAATAATGGTTCATCTAGTCAAAGCTATGGTTTTTCCAGTAGTCATGTATGGATGTGAGTTGGACTATAAAGAAAGCTGAACACCGAAGAATTGATGCTTTTGGACTGTAGTGTTGGAGAAGATTCTTGAGAGTCCCTTGGACTGCAAGGAGATCCAAACACTCCCTCCTAAAGGAAATCAGTCCTGAATATTCATTGGAAGGACTAATGCTGAAGCTGAAACTCCAATACTTTGGCCACCAGATGCAAAGAACAGACTTATTTGAAAAGACCCTGATGCTGGGAAAGATTGGAGGCAGGAGAAGGGGACGACAGAGGATGAGATCGTTGGATGGCATCACCAACTCTATGGACATGAGTTTGAGTAAATTGTGGGAGTTGGTGATGGACAGGGAGACCTGGCATGGTGCAGTCCATGGGGTTGCAAAGAGTCAAACATGACTGAGTAACTGAACTGAACTGACCAGGACAGCCTCCTGTCAGAGGGACACACTTTCCTTCAGTGTGCCCCATAAAACAAATGTCATCACTTAGAAATAAAACACAACATGCATAGAATGAGAAAGGTCAAACAATCACTGTGGAATGAAGCCAGTGAAGTAGTAGGAGCTTTGTCACATCCAAGCTACGGGAAGATGACGGCTAAATGACATACTATCTCACAAAAGTCACTGAGTACTGTGGTCTCAATGAAATGTTTTCATACTTTCCAATAAGCTTACTGTTTTTACAAAAATAACAAATTTTATATTTAATCAATGTTTTCAGTCTTGAAGAAGAATTTGTATATAGAGTATTACAGTACATGAATTATCTTTATGCATTTTATTAAATGCTGTTTCAATGTGGCATTATTGTTGTGCCTTACTACTTCTACATAAGTGAGGTTTAATACTATAAAGTGAATTAAAAACTAGAAAAAAAGAAATACAAAGATATCACTATGCAAATTTCCTCATTTTTTAATTTTCTCCAAAATTGAGTTTAAATGGTCTAAAAAGGAGAGCTCTAGAGACTGCTAGATAGATTCCTGCCCCCCATATAATGCTGAAATTGGAGAAGCATGCCATCTAATAAATGCACACTCTAGTAAAGCAATTCAATCCTTCTGACTTCTTTTAGAAAGTGGTTTTGGGATCTGTGGACTATTAGTTTTTCCTCTTTTCTAGGTTGAGATTTCTTTTAGATCAAACTAATATTTTCTATTGGGTATATCAGGAAGCAAAGAGAGGAAACTTAGGAGTAAAAGTGTCTCATCTCTTCAGCTCCTTTGTAAGTAGCATTACCGACTCTGACACCAACAAAATGATTCATTGCATGCTTATTATGTAGCAGGTGCCATTCTAAACATTTCAGATATATTAACTAATTTAGTCCTTATCAGTGTCCTATAAAGTATTTACAATTACTATCTCCATTTGACATAGGAGAAGCTGAGGCCTATAGAGGTTAAGTAGGGTAATGAATTAGAGTCTCAACTAGAGTAATGAAGCTAATAGGTAGAATATAATCTAGTTAAGCAAAAACCTGAAAATTTGCATTAAAATATATGAATAGCTAAAGAAGAAACATTTGATACTGAGAAAATAGATTTTAAATCAAATGTCTGTAAGGACACTAGCTGGCCAATTTTAAACTCTCCTGGTTATAGTTCCTAACCACTGAAGAGTGAATTTTTAGAGTAGGGTGGGATGGGGGAGGGAAGTGATGATGATGGTTAGTGACAGATCTCAGGATCTGAGAACTTCTAGTTGAATATTCTCTCAGCAGATAGGAAGCCTATCATCAAGTCTGGGAAAATAAATTTTAATGTAATAAATGAAGCAGTAACTTTTGATATTCACTGTTGTAAAAATAACTAAATTTTTTTTTTTGGATTGAGGAAATATCTCATATTGCTGTCAGTTTCATGATGACCCAAAACAAATGAACTTCCTTTTGTAAGGATGATCAGTTGAAGAGGTGATATATTTTGTATTTATCCAGCTGTTGGCATTTTGCCATTGCCATCATTCACATGTTACATTTTAAAAGCTACTAAGAGAAATTGTATTTGCCCACATTCCCACATTGTGACAAAAAGAAAAAAAAGAGAGAGAAGCAACATATAAAATATTTATCTAAGCTCAAGTTTTAAGAGAGTAATTTAATTTCTTAGAAAGATTTTCTTTTCCAGCAATATAATTCTGTAAAAGATTTGACAATATATTGATAAAAAGGCTTTCGCTTTTCTAGCACACACACAAAAAGAGTTCTCTTCAATGGAGCCTCGTCTTGCTTTTTCTTTCTCTTTTCTTCCTTTCATTTTTAACAAAGGTTTTCTTTTTCTTCAGAAATTCAGTGAGAAGAGCAGTTTTCAGGTGGTAAGAGCTGAAGTTTATAACACCAAGGACAGCATTCTGTGCAGATAGACCATGCGTCATGTGTTGTCAAGTCCATAAAACAGCAATTGCTGTTATGCATGCACGTGTGCCCAGTAGTGTCAGAGTCTCTTGTGACCCCACGTACCATAGTCCACCAGGCTCCTCTGTCCTTGGGATTTCCCAGGCAAGAATACTGGAGTGGATTGCCATTTCCTTCTTCAAATTGTTATTACATCACTCTCAAATTTAATTCTTTTAGGAATATGGTTATTAAAGTAAAATGTGAATTAATTTTAATAGATAATTCTACAAGGTACACAGCAATAAGAACTAGGATTATAGCTTTTTATTCTATATACTTCTCTATTTAAATACAAATTTGTTAAACAAGTTCAGACAACATTTAGCTATAAACTAAAGTTTATTTTACTTTTCTGCTCTATTCCCACTAACTCTTTACCCTAGATGTAACTTCTGGAAAAATCTCACGTGTATTTTTCTCGAACTTTTTCATAATGTACAGATATAAACGAAGAATGGACATAGCCATATAGTTCTAGGATTTTAAAAGAATATGAGGTCACAGCATACCTATTTTTCTACACATTGCATTTTTTTTTTACTTCATGTGTCTTGATAATAGTTGCTAACTTATATACTTTGAGTGATAATTTTTCTTTTTAAGAATTGCTTTTTAAATCACCCCCAACTAGAGTGGGTGACTGTACACGCAGTACACATAAGGAATGTAAGGAATTGAGATACAGAGAAGCATAAGATCAAATGGAAGTGCCAGCGAAACCAGTGTTTCAGAGCACCTAAGAGACTCTGAAGTCTAGTCTCTATGGCTATGTATTCTTTAAAAAAAATTTTTTTTATTGTGGTAAATGTCACATAACATAATAAAACATACTATTTTAATCACATTTAACTGTACAATTCGGTGGCACTAAGTACATTCACAATGTTGTACAACTCTCACCATCATCCATCTCCTGAAATTTTCATCTTCCTAAACTGAAACTCTGTCCCAATTAAACACTAAGTCCCCATTCCTCTCCTCTCCAACCCCTACCCTCTGATCCTTTCAATTGACCAGTGTACTTTCTGACTCTATGAATTTGACTATTCTAGGGAGAAAAAGGATGGTATGGTTATGTATACTTGCTTCATACTACAGTAATCATTGTTTTTTTCTCTTCACTTCCTCTGGAAACATAACTCATTTTCTGTACATTTTCTCCCAAGTATGTTCCATGAGCCATATAGTCAATCATCCCAGGCATCAGAGGATTTTCATAAATCCCAAATCATTTGTTAGCCCTTACCTTCTGAAGTCCTCTCTCATTTCTAGAAGCAGCTCAAGTCACAATAAAGTTTGTACTTTCACCTCCAGCCTGATGCATTTCCTTTTGATTCTTTGAAGGAGATCCAGTGTTATCACTTGCATACTTGTTTTATCCAGTACTGTTGACACTGTTTGCCAGAACACAAAGTCAATGGCAGAGAACGAGTCCGCAGCTGAGTAAATACTTGTTGCAGAATATCCTCAACATTGGATAAAATGGTAGAGCAGTCTTGGCTGAGGCATTGATAATTTGGCTGAAGTGTTCAGTAGAATGTGCCTCACTGGTTCTCATTGACTGCAGACTCAAGGCATGGGAAAAATACAAGGACACATTTACTGACACATACATAATAATTACTGTAAAATATTATGGTATAGACATATCACAGGAACATACTTATATACAGTATTCCCTAGTGGCTCAGATGGTAAAGAATCTACCTGCAATGCACAAGACCTGGCTCAGCCTGGTGCTCTGTGATGATCTAGAGGGGTGGGATAGAGGGGGAGGCTCAAGAAGGAGGAGATTTATGTATACTTATAACTGATTCACTTTACTGTACAGCAGAAACTGATACAATATTGTAAAGCAATTATATTCCAATAAAAATTTTTTTAAAGTTTTAGAAGTTACCAAGTCAGCAAGGAAGGATTTGAAGGGCCAAAAGGCCAAAAGAAGAAAAAAGCAAAGCAAAATAGACCAGTACCAAATTTGGTACCAGTTTTCCCTTTAAATCATTTGCCCATTCTAGTGGAGATCACTGAGATGCTTGCTGCTGCTGCTGCTGCTAAGTCGCTTCAGTTGTGTCCGACTCTGTGTGACCCCATAGACGGCAGCCCACCAGGCTCCCCCGTCCCTGGGATTCTCCAGGCAGGAACACTGGAGTGGGTTGCCATTTCCTTCTCCAGTGCATGAAAGTGAAAAGTGAAGGTGAGGTTGCTCAGTCATGTGCGACTCTTAGCGACCCCATGGATTGCACCGGGCTCCTCCGTCCGTGGGATTCTCCAGGCAAAAGTACTGGAGTGGGGTGCCATTTCCTTCTCTGATGAGATGTTTAGAATCTGAGAAAATCTTCTGTTAGTTTTGGGGGGTTATAGAATTAGAAACTAGAGTCCAGGGACTATCAAGAAGGAAGGTCCTAATATATACTTGAGTCCTTCACTTAACAATGATGAAGGGCTATACCCTTGGAATAAGTGGATTTTTATAAAGAGTGTGGCCTTCACAAAGGCTGAAGTTTTGCTTTGAAGCAGCTCAATGCAAGATGGATTAGACCTTGACCATAACTGCCTGCCAGAGTGCTCATTCAGAGACTCAAATTAGCTCTACAACCTTTCGATGAAATTCCTGCCTTTTAATCACAAACTGGCAATCGGAGTGGAAACAAGATTACATGATCAAAACGCCGTGAAAAGATAAATGGAAAACAGACACAGACCCACAGGAAATCCAGACACTAAAGTCAATGAACTTGGGCTTTGAGATAACTATGTGGTCCAGTTCTTGTAGTTACTGCTGTTGCCTAGAGTATGGATGCAAGCTCACGTGGTCGAGCCAGTTCCTGCTACCTGCCCATGATCCCTTCAGGTCACTTGAATTCCCTCCCTTTGCTTTAGGTGATGTTTTCTCTAGTGAAGTGAAAGTCACTCAGTCGTGTCTAACTCTTTGTGACCCCATGGACTATACAGTCCATGGAATTCTCCAGGCCAGAATACTGGAGTGGGTAGCTGTTCCCTTCTCCAGGGGCTGTTTTCTCTATGGGAATTGTTATTTCTTGGTTGTGTGCATATTTGTAAACTTGCAACTGAAGAGACATTTTCAAAAATTGCCCATTTATACTCTCTCTTGTCCAATTCTTCATTACACAGTGCTCTCGAATGAGCTTTTTTCCCCAAACCTATTAATATAATCACCTTTCTTCCCACTGATAGTGAAGAATCAGCAGAAACCTTAAGGCAGATGTGAAAGTCAGTTATTTTAATTGGAAGTAGCCTTGGGTATTTTTTGCCAGGTTTGGGTGTCCCACTTAGAACTACACAAAAGTAGAGACTGGGGATCCCAGACACTTTTCAAGTTTATGTTTTTTGGTAAAAACTGTCTCATTGGATAATGAAGCTTCATCCCCTAATACAATGGAGAATTAGAGCAAATGGCCTTTCTTCTGTGGGCCATGGCATTGGACACCTCCCTTGCTCTTTGGAACCCTTCTCCCAAGAAGGAGTTTAGGGCTTCAGTTGAGGACGGAAGATGCCTGCAGGTGACTGGCTGGATCATCTCCAAAAGAGCATCCATCATGTAGCTCCTACTTACACAAGAACTATAGGTAACTGAGGTTTATTTTAAAGTGTCCATGATCTGCAGACCCCGGAGAAGGAAACGGCAACCCACTCCAGTATTCTTGCCTGGAGAATCCCATGGACCGAGGAGCCTAGCAGGCTACAGTCCATGGGGTTGCAAAAGTAGGACGTAACTTAGCGACTAAATCACCATGATCTGCAGAGAATTCCTTACTTGGAAGTCTGCTGGTAGGAAGGGGGAAATCTAAGTTCACCTTTGTAAGAGACCATGTAGATGTAGTTGCCAGACATTTCTGCTGTCTCTCTAACAGTCCTGCCCTCTTTGTCTGGTGTCAGCAGTGTCCCACCTCCATTCCTGTTCCCTTACCACTCTAGTGAAGCAATCAATAAAGAGACATGGATGCACCTAGAGAGTATCACATAGAGTGATGTAAGTCATAAAGAGAAAAGTAAATATTTTATATTATTAATAATGCATATATGTGGAATCTGAAAAAAATTTGTGTAGATAATCTGATAGCAAAGCAGAAATAGAAACACACTTAGAGAACAAATGTATGGACACCAAGTGGGAGAGAGAGGTGGGATGAATTGGGTGGTTGGGATTGACATATATACACTATTGGTACTACTTATAAAATAGATAACTAATGATAACCTACTGTATAGCACAGGAAACTACTCAATGCTCTGCGGTGACTCAATTTTCTGTGGGAAGGAAATCCAAAATAGAGGGGATATATGTATGAGCTTCCCAGGTGGCAAAGTAGTAAAGAATCTACCTGCCAATGCAGGATATGCAAGAGACACAGTTTTGATCCCTAGGTTGGGAAGATCTCCTGGAGTAGGAAATGGCAACCTGCTCCAGTATTCTTGCCTGCAAAATTCCATGGGTAGAGGAGCCTGGTGAGCTACAGTTCACCGACTCACAAAGAATTGGACATGACTGAGCACAGCACACAACACACACATGTAAACATAAAGCTGATTCCCTTTGTTGTACAGTAGAAACTAACACAACATTGTAAAGCTACTATACTCTAATAAAATTTTTGAAAGTATAAAGATACGTTGTCTTTATAGTCAGATAGATAGACTTATGATCCAGGACTGGCCAAATCTGGGTCAGAGTGCCCTATAATATGTGCATTGTCCTCTTCCCTACACACACACACACACACACACACACACACACACAAACACACACACACCACTGAAGCAGGGAGAGGTAGCAGAGAGTTTCTCCCTTTTTCTTTGTTTCTGGGGTTGATAACTGGAATTGTTTGTGACCATCCTTGGCCTCCTGTACATCTTATGGATATGGAGAGAGAGAGATGACCAACCATTTGGTTATTTGACCCCTGACCCCTGAATCTGCTTTTGGCGAGTCCAGCTCTAGGCTTGATTTCTTAGTCATGTGAGGCAACCCATTACTTATCTCAGAAGGCAGGTGTCGGTTGAGTTTTGTCGCTTGCACTGAGAGTCCTGAGTAGCCTAAAAATGAGAATGAATGGAAATTATCCAAAATGAAGAGCTATGTAAAAAAAACAGCAGAGCCTCCTCTGACTTGGGGGATAATGAGAAAGCTCATTAGATTCAAAGTGATTCTAGCACAGCTGAAGTAGAAATGGATTCTAGGGTCTTTATCAGAGTTCTACTAACTTTGTACATCAGTTACTTGAGAAATATTACACATATTCTTTACAAGCATAGTTTAAAGTTATTTCCTCTTGTCCTTTCCAAAGGGGAAGCCACAATGAAAATTGGAGCTCAAGAAATGCATCAATTTTTCAGAATGCCTTAAAGTTCTGTCTCAAACAGTGAATTACTTTATGTTAAAGGGGCTTATGTTTTTGAAAATTATTATATAATAGGGATTATTTTAAGTATGTTTTTGAACCATTAACATATTTACTGATTCTCTCCTGTGCTGTGCTGTGCTTAGCTGCTCAGTTGTGTCCAACTCTTTACAACCCCAAGAGCCCTCCAGGCTCCTCTGTCCATGGGGTTTCTCTGGGCAAGATACTGGAGTGGTTGCCATGCCCTCTTCAGGGGATCTTCCTAACCCAGGGATCGAACCCAGGTCTCCCACATTGCAGGTGGATTCTTTACTGTCTGAGCTACCAGGGAAGCCTGATCCTCTCCTACATATTTACTATTATATAATAGTTACATAATACAAATGCACATTAACCAAATAGAAATATATATTTACTTTTACACATTAATTCTTATATAACATTTAAAAGAAATACAGTTTCATTTCTTCAGAAATATTGTATACTTGAAAGGTTTACCATTATCCTGGACTTTTCCCCCTTATTCAAAAGTAGAAGAATTTTACTGTAACGTATTTTACTGATGTGTATCTTTTTTTAGATTTTTGATGTTGGATGTTTTAACACCACAGAAAATCTTTCCTATGTCTGCAGCACTTGAAAACATAATCTTGACTGAAATGAGTTAATCTGAAACTGTAAAACATGAATTATTTATTTACTGTCAGGATCAAGACAGAATATGTTAATTTATTTATAACACAGAAGGGCAAACCTATTCATACAAAATGTGTTTGGGGGATTATTATCAATTAACCAAATTTGATATGGACATGAATTTGAGCAAACTCAGTCAGATAGTGAAGGGCAGAGAAGCCTGGCATACTGCAGTTCATGGGGTCGCAAAGAGTCAGACACAACTTAGCAACTGAACAACAACAACTAAATTTGATAAAAACATTTCCAAAATGAATTAAATAAAATAATCATATAATACTGAATAGTTTGAACTTCTATTTACTTTTCAAACAGTAAATCTCTTTTAGTTGACCGCAGATATCATTGTAATTATTGGTTGCTATGTAATAAGTTGATGTTCTCTATTGCTTTTAGATATATAAGCTTATTTGTCCCAGTTTTAAATGATAGCAGACTGGTGTGTTTTTGAGGTGTTTACTTTCATAGTTTTCTATCTCCTTCCTCACTGTGAAAATCCCAGCTGTCACTTCTATCACTATGCTAGCATTCGGCCTTCTGTTCTCTCTCTCTCTCATCATTATTCTATAGGTCTTATGTGAACCTGGTCTATTTTGGCCTCTCAGAACTCTCTTTGGCTGACTTCTTGATTCTGTAATGTGAGGTTGGTGGATAATAGTCCCTGAATAAATGAAGGGGTGATTTACTTCCCTTTTAATGATGAAGAAAGTGCTGCCTGTTTTCAGATGGTGAAAACTGGCATTAGAAACCTCAGATAATGTTGAAAAATATATTATGATCGGTAGGAAAAAAGAATATTTCAACACATTATATAAATAGAAAACATTCTCAGTAATTATTCCTTGAATAAAGAAAGACTTTTGAAGAGTCCTTTTCTGTTCCATTGTTGTTTTGATTTGAAAGGCCCTAAAAGTAAGGGTTTGTTTATTACATTTGTAAAAGGCCAAGAGCACGTGAAAACGTCCCCCAAATGGAGTCATCCATAATTTAAGAACAAAGTACAGAGGTTTATACAACATATAAAACTGCAAAGCCAAAAGATAGCATGATCTAGAAACTCACCAGGGAAAAACTAAAACTACAAATTGGATTCATCACCACCTTGCAAATGCATGGTGTTAGCAAACACTTGACTTCATTTTTCTAAAGCGTAAATGGCATTTTATTTAGATAAAGACATCAACATATGGACGGTGTTTGGTAATTTATGCCAGTTGAATAATTACTTCATAAATTAATGAACAAGCCATTATTGGACATTGACTATTTGCACAACACATCCCAGGTGGTGTGGGGGAAGCAGTAATCAAATCACATCATGCTGTCGCTATGCCCACGGGACATCCTGCCACCAGATAAGAACTGTTTCCTGTCAAAAAGAACCCCTGTTTAAAAATGACAGTCATATATGTTTCAATTTCTAAATGTCCCACTAGAGATAATTAGAAAAATTAGGACAGTAGTATAGCAGTGTAGGCAAAGACAAATAATTCTTCTAAAATATGTCTGATGAAAAGAAATTTTATTATAAAAAGAGTTTGAGTTCCAGCTGCTCAGAGTATTTTTGGTTTTGTCTTGGGCTTAAAATGGCAAGCTGTTTTTTTTTTTCTCATAAAGTTCAAGAGATAGTAAGAGCAGAATTACAAGAAACAAAATAAATTATTTACTCTATGTTCTCTTATATGTTCTTGGTTGTGTTTAGTTAACTTCTCATATGAAGATGTATATTTGTGGTCAAAAGGAAAATGGGATTCCTTTGGAAGAATATCTTGTTGTGATCAACCCAAGTGCAAAAGGTGTTCTCAGAGGTAATTCTAGGTAAGAAATATACATGAACAAAGGAAGAATGAATCTAGGAAAATATTATATGGTGTGTTTCCAGTAATGCCAGGTAGATTAAATATCCTAAAATACCCTTGACACAAAATCCATGAACAGGTTATATGATAAACAATCTATTGTTTTTCAGTTGCTAAGTTATATCCTACTCTTTGCCATCCTTTGGACTGCAGCATTCCAGGCTTCCCTGTCCTTGACTATCTTCTGAAGTTTGCTCTAACACATGTCCTTTGAGTCAGTGATGCCATCCAGCCATTTCATCCTCCATCACCCACTTCTCCTCCTGCCTTCAATCATTCCCAGGATCAGGGTCTTTTCCAATGAGTTGGCTCTTTGCATCATGTGGCCAGGGTATTTGGAGCTTCAGCTTCAGCATCAGTCCTTCCAATGAGTATTCAGTGTTGATTTCCTTTCAGATTGATTGGTTTGATCTCCTTGCAGTCCAAGGGACTCTCAAGAGTCTTCTCCAGTACCACAGTTTGAAAGCATCAGTTCTTTGGCATTCAGCTTTCTTTATAGTCCAACACTCACATCCATACATGATTTCTCTAAAAACCATAGCTTTGATTTGTGGACCTTTGTTGGCAAAGTAATGTCTCTGCTCTTTTATATGCTGTCTAGTTTTGTCATAGCTTTTCTTCCAAGGGGCAAGCATCTTAATTTCATGGCTTCATTCACCATCTTCAGTGATTTTGGAGCCCAAGAAAATGAAGTCTGTCACTGTTTCCACTGTTTTCCCATCTATTTGCTGTGAAGTGATGGGACTGGATGCCATGATCTTAGTTTTATGAATGTTGAGCTTTAAGCCAGCTTTTTCACTCTCCTCTATCAATTTCATCAAGAAGCTCTTTAGTTCCTCTTTGCTTTCTGTCATAAGGGTGGTGTCATCTGCATATTTGAGGTTATTGATATTTCTCCCAGCAATCTTGATTCCAGCTTGTGCTTCATCCAGCCCAGCATTTCATATCATGTACTCCACATATAAGTTAAATAAGTAGGATGACAATGTGCAGCTTGACGTACTCCTTTTTCAATTTGGAACCAGTCCGTTGTTTCATGTCCGGTTCTAACTGCATAACTGACCTGCATACAGGTTTCTCAGGAGACAGTTAAGGTGGTCTTGTATTCCCATCTGTTTAAGTGCATAACTTAACCCTAAAGAAGCATATTTTCAGGGGCTAATGATGAAGGTGAACTTGGAAAGGAGAATAGAAAGAAACTCTGAATCTAGGCTGTTCCATAGAGTTTGGAGGAACATTGTAGATTTTTACAGTCAAGGGACTTGAGTTGTAATGGTTACATGGAAGTGGAGTGGGGAGATAAGGTTTTAGACTCCTATAAAGAAGGGAGTTTAAATTAAAACCTTCACAAATTCTAGAATTCTTAAAGGACAACATCACTGTGTAATACCTCTGCTGCTGTCTAGGAAGATGACAGGCAAGTTTGCCCACCTTGTTTTGTACTTTGAAAAGATAAAAAAAAATCTACCGTGATAATCTGTCTCTCTATCCCTCTGTGCATGGATTTGGACTTGGAATTTATGTACCAATGTGATTTTAGTGAAAAATAAAAATTAATATTTCAAAGTGGTTCTTGATGGGCAATACTTATGGGACACCTAGAAGAAGCAAATGTAAAATCTCTCTGGAGAACTCACTCCAGCTTAGCTCTCCCAAGTTTCCCATGAATGAAATTTCATCAAACTTGACTTTGCAATTTAAAATAACAAATACAAAAGGAAACTATTATCAGTTAGTTATAGTCATTGGAGACCAAAAGAGCATATTAAAATACAGAGAACTTTGAACTGTGTGTGTAATTGGATATCAATTATGAAATAGTTATGCTTAAAATAATGGGAATGACAAAACATTTAATTTTGAAAAGTGAAAAAAAGATACCAAAATAAAACCTCCAAACTTGCAAAAGAAAAACATATTTTCTTTGAAATTTTGCATACATTTTAGAAATTTGACACAATTACTAAGCGTGAACAAATGGTCACATGTAGATACCCCCAAATTAGAGAATATGCACATTTTTTTCTGAAAAACACATGAAACTTTTGCAAAAAAGTTGGACACAATTTAGATTTATAGAACAAGTTATACAAGTTTTAAATAATTTGTAGTAGATAAGCAAAATTTTTTTTAACTACAGTGCAGTTAAATCAAGTATGTGCTCAGTTGTGTCTGTTTGCAACTCCATGGACTGAACCCATCAGGCTCCTCCATCCATGGGATTCTCCTGGCAAGAACACAGAGGTGGGTTGTGGTGCCCTCCTTCAGGGCAAATCAAGTATAAGGAAGACTAAATAAAGGCTAATAGAAAGTAAGTGAATTTTCAAAATGGGAAGAGGCAAGAAGACAGCGCTTGAGGCAAAGACAGGGTTTGCTTTCTTATGCAGATTTTCTTATGAATCACTACCATGTAATTCAGGTTATGATTTTTCACATAAAGTCTCTTGAAAAGTTAACAGCATTTTTTGAATGACTCCTTTTTCTCTGATACAATGAAGTCTCACACAAAATGAGAATAAGTTAATGTAAGAAAAGATATTTTAGCATTCTGGTTTCCGAAAGACAATAATCAATTTACTCCTACAACAGTCTCTAGTTGGAAAATATTATATGAAACAAATTTGAATTTGTATCATGTTAGGGTGACCCCCCGCCCCCCCAAAAAACATTATGCTTTGAGGATTTCACTTAGCAGCAGGATATTAGTCTAATGATCCCACTAATGAGGAAAGTAGTAATTGATAGACTAGAATGATATTTCCCTTGTTGTATGTTCTTATAACTACCGACTTTCCCTACTATTTTATTAATACTTATAATTTTGAATGTTTCCCTCAAGTTCTAGGAACACAATCCCATAAATGGCCAATAAATATGTTTTTTGCCTTTTTATTTCCTACATAAAGCTCATTTGTTTGCTTCAATTCTTACCGTTCTGTTTCCAAACAATATCAAATAATAGAGATACTATTATTATTTGATTCATGGATTTAATGATCACATTTCTAGTCAAGCAATTTCAGGAACAGTTTGAAAATATTCTCAGTGTAGGAACAGTTGTCTTTTGACTTCTTCATTTTAGTTAAGACTGGCTATTTACTTCTTAGTAAATTCACTGTGTGGTGACAATTTGAAAACATTTTCATTATGTTTTATGTTCTGCTTGTATTGGTTTGTGGATTTTGTCTTTTTCTTGATGATTTGCATATAGTTTTGTCATTTTATTAAAATTTCAAAGAACTAACTCTTTGATTTATCAATTCCACTGTGTAATATTTGTGTTTCTGTTGTAATTTTTAGTAATTCTGTAGTAATTCCCCAGTGTCACAAAGCATTGATTTTTTTTGTGTGTGTTTTTATGAAATTTAAAGTGGAAGCTAAATTTCTTGTATTCTTTCTCACTCCCCAACAATAAGCACGTGTAATTCAAGGTATTTATCTTTGAATATAACACTGCCCACTTACCTAGCCTTTGCTATTTTATGTTCTTATTTTTACTGATTTTCAAAAATAACTGGTGTTTATCTTTTTCTCACAGTATTTTTCCTTGATTCAGAGTCATTTAGGAGGGTGCTTTTTAATTTACAAGGTGCCGTGTTTTGCAATTGACAATGATATCATTAGTTTATGTTCTTTTTGAACAGTAATCAGATAATGTGACCAACAAAACTTCTGTCTTTTGGACTTATTCTATTTTCCTCGTGACCTAAAATATCCATCATTTCAGTATAATATAGTAGCTGGCTTTGCAAGAAAATGCCCATTACCAACAGTCATGTCATGAAAATCTACTTGCTTCCTTAGGAAGTATGTTATAGGCTTGAGACTCAAATAATACAGCTATTTTTTTCTTGAAACAATTAAAAAATAAAGATTCATTAATCCATCTGTGTTTGAAACCTAAAACATTTTTCCTGTAGACAAAAATCTATTAGTTTAAGTTAGTTTCTTCTCTACAACCCTGTCATATCCAAAACCAGTGAGTTTAATTCAAAGAAAATTTCTTAATCAACCATATACTATACAATTCAGGGTATAAATTGTGCCATGGAGAAAAAGCACCAATTCCATTATATAACCAATTATGGTAAACACAGTAGGTGAATAAATTACAATACTGTTATTTATGGTTTATGACTACATCAGAAAAATACAAAGTTTCTTTTTTTAAAGAACAGAATGATCTTATTTTCAGCCAAGCATTTGATGGACAATCTGGGTTAGTGAAGACAGGCTCATTTTATCATCTGAAAGGAGATGATGGAATTAAAGAAGGATTGAACTACTCTGCACAGGAGGATGAGGTGAATTTGGGATTTTCACAGTACACTAGAGAGAAAAGTGTGGTGGAATTTCCAAAAGAGTTTTCGAAGAAAGAAGACATTGCAAAAATTATGAAAGAGGACTCACAAGTTAAATATAGAATTGCTACATGACCCAGCAATTACACTCCTATGTATATACTTCAAAGAATTGGAAACAGGCTTTCAAACAAAGCTTGTACATGAATGTTTACAGCAGCATTATTCACAATAACTCAAAGATGGAAAAACCTAAATGTCCATCAAAGATGCATGGGTGAATAAAATGTGATCTATCTACACAATGAAATAGTTAGTTCAGTTCAGTCACTCAGTCATGTCTGACTCTTTGTGACCCCATGAATCGCAGCACACCAGGCCTCCCTGTCCATCACCAACTCCCGGAGTTTACCCAAACCCATGTCCATCGAGTCGGTGATGCCATACAACCATCTCTTCCTCTGTTGTCCCCTTCTCCTCCTGCCTTCAATCTTTCCCAGCGTCAGGGTCTTTTCAAATGAGTCAGCTCTTCACATCAGGTGGCCAAAGTACTGGAGTTTCAGCTTCAACATCAGTCCTTCCAATGAACACCCAGGACTGATCTCCTTTAGGATGGATTATTCAGCCATAAAGAGAAATGAAATACAGATACATGCTACAGTAAGGATGAACCTTGAAAACATGATGCTAAGTGAAAGAAGGCAGATGCAAAATGCCAAATACTGTAAGATTCTATTTATATAAAATGTCCACAAGACACAAATCCACAGAGACAGAAAGCAAGTTTGTGGTTGCTCAGGGCTGATAGGGAGAGGAGTAGAGAGTGATTGCTTCATAGGTAGAGGGCTTCCATTTGGAGTGATTTTTTAAAAAAGCTCTAAAACTAAATAGTGGTGGTGGTTGCATGACACTGATCATATACTTAATGCCATTGAACTTACATTTTAAAAGAGTAAATTTTGCATTATGTCTATTTTATCACAATAAACAAGATTAAAGGAAAACACTGCTGAGTTGAAAATGATTTTGGTCTGAATACTGGTTTACCCTGAGAAGTCTGTTTCCCACCCCTGTAATTTAAACAGGACTATTCACAGGAAACAAAGTTACTCATTTATCATTTTTAAAAATTTTCAGGAGATAAAGAAGGAGCCCTCTACTGGCTATCAAAGAGAGTGACTAGTCAGTGAAAATTGTCCAAATGAAATATCTCTGCAAGTTAACATAAGAAATCAGCAATAGTGCTTGCCACTGGGGAAAGGAACTAGAAGACATGGTTGGGAGAAATTGCGTTTCCTCTATATATTTTTTTACTTTTTTCATTGAGAATATAATACCCATTAAAAATTAATTGACTGAAATTTTTCTAATGGTTGAAATAGAAGAGAGACTTAAAAAAACAGAAGTCGAGTAGGTATTTTTCAGTTTTGTTTGCTGTGAAATAACATTTTTGCTTTATTCTTTAAACTTCAATAAAGCCTATGACACACCAGTGCCTATAAGGTTGTTTGTCTGTTGACTTTTAATCAGAGAAAAGGAAGAAAGGGAGCTATTCTGGGTCCAGGTGGCCACACAGAAGGGAATAGCCATTGAAGTGAGAGGAGACTGAGAATTATAATTTATCAGAAGGAGAGAGTAAGAAATGAGTAGAAGAAATAAAAGAGCATTGAGTGGTTGGGTTTCCCTTAATGTAGGGTGGGGGCTCAAGCTATTTTAATAGAGACAATCATTAAATATTATCAATGTTAATATTCACTTAACATTGATTTAATTTTGCCTAGTGATACAAAATTACTATAGAAGAGACTGCATGAGTTGTGGATGCACAGGCAACTAAAATTTGTGTCACCAGTATTATAGAGTAGTAAGACGAACTCCTGTGTATAGCTTGAAAACTTCCATTGTGATAATACCAAAGGATGAATTTCAGTGGTATCTGAAAAGCCACATTATTGTTGGAGTAAGTTTCCAAAGTAAGCAATTGTAAACTGCAGATTATCAATTCTGGGGAAAAACAGCCAGTTAAACCAAGGAAAATGATTACTGAATATAGATCCAACACGTTTGATGTATAAGAATGTTCTTTTTACATTGAAGTATAGTTGATTCACAATGTTAATTTCTGCTGTACAGCAAAATGATTCAATGACTCCAGTACATTCTTCAGAATATTTTTTCCATTGTGGTTTATCAAAGGATACTGAACAAAGTTCCTTGTGCTATACAGTGGGCTTCCCTGGTGGCTCACATGGTAAAGAATCTGCCTGCAATGTGGGAAACCTGAGTTCGATTCCTGGGTCAGGAAGATCCCTGGAGAAGGGAATAGCTACCCACTCCAGTATTGTTACCTGGAGAATTCCATGGACAGAGGAGCCTGGCAGGCTATATTCAATAGGAACTTGTTATATATCCATGCTATATAGAACAGTTTGCATCTGTTAACCCAAAACTCCCAGTCCATCCCTCCCCAACCACCCCTTCTCCTTGGCAACTACAAGTCTGTTCTCTAATTCTGTGTGTCTGTTTCTGTTTTGTAGATAAGTTCATTAAGTCATATTTTAGATCTCACATGTAAGTGATATCATACAGTATTTATCTTTCTGGCTTACTTCATATAGTATATAATCTCTAGGTCCATCCATGTAGCTGGATTAATAAAATGGTATTATTCCATTCTTTTTAGTGACTGAATAATATTCCAATGTGTGTGAATATATATATACATATATATATATATATATATACACACACACAGTCTTTGTGACCCTATGGATAATAGCTCACCAGTCTCCTCTATCCATGGGATTCTCCAGGCAAGAATACTAGAGTGGATTTTCATGCCCTCTGCCAGGGGATCTTCCCAAGCCAGGGTTCCAAGGATCAAACCCTATATCTTATGTCTCTTGCATTGGCAGGCATGTTCCTTATCACTAGCGCTACTGGGGAAGCATGTATATGCAGTATGTATATATTGTATATATGAACATAGGGTGCATTTATCTTTTTAAATTATAGTTTGCTTCAGATATATACAAGAAATGGGATTACTGGATCATGTGGCAAATCTATTTTTACCTTTTTAAGGAACCTCCCTACTGTCTTCCATAGGGTGTACCCCAACTTATACTATCCCCAACAGGAGGGTTCCTTCTTCTCCACACCCTCTCCAGCATTTGCTATTTGTAGACTTTTTAATGATGACCATTCTGACTCACGTGAGACAGTATAGAATAACTCTTTGTTTAATAATTATTTGTATATCTATTCTTCCCAACTGGATAGCAAAGGAGGTTGAAGTTTCTATTCACTTTATGTATTTTCTCAGTGTTAGACAGAGAATAGATCCTGAAGAATAAATTTTTATTAAATGATCCCGGTATTTTTGATTAGAGTCTGGATAGCAGTTAAGAGGAGGTGATCCATGCAGGCAGCTGAGTAATTCTGATTATAAGATCAGGCCTGGCATAAAAGAATGCATCAGTATTCTGAATGAGAAGGTCATAGAGCTCTGTGAATCCCTGAAGTGCAGAACAGTTAACATGCTCACTGATGGTCATGTTAAAATTGACATTCATCTTAAGAATTTGAAAATCATTTCAAAGGGCATCAAAATATCATTTTTTACCATAAAAGAAAACCAGACTTTGAAGTGAATATATATTTATTTACCATTTCTTAGGAACTTCCGTGGCCCAGGCACTATTATGAGAGACGCAAAGATGAAAAAGATATAATCTATGTCTTCAAAGTGTTCACAAAGTAGTGACAGAAGTAAACATATAGCAAAACCTTATCAACATATGAGAAATATGTTTAATAATATACAACCCAAGTGCAGTAAAAACATGGAGATAATATTTAGTATAATTATAATGGTACCAGAACAATTATAATATCTGTTACCTATGAATTTCAACTATATTGCATCATGAAAAATTTTTGAGTTGTATAATTGTTTTTCTAGTAACAGGAGTCTGATACAAAAATTTAAAGACATCTTTTTCTGCTAATAATGCACCGTCCACATGTATTAATGCATACAACTAGGCTCATACAGTTTTTATCAGTTAAATTTGTGGTAGAAATGTATAATGGATTGTTATTTAAAATATTTAGAAATAGAAGAATATTTTATTATACATTATAGACATTTTGGATGTATTATTAGAAACTGTAGAGCTAGCTAAATATCTGCTTCCTAACGTAGACTCTTTCTATTAGTTTAAGATTCTGCATTTTCCTGTGGTGCTTCATTTCAAATTTTATGACTTAGTCATTATCTGTGTTGCCTTGGATACCATATCATTTATAAAGCTTCTGTACTATGCAGAAAAGTGTTTAATTTTAGGGCTGTCATTTTGCAGAAGGACTTTTTTCCCACTTCATTTTGTTCTGTACTTTGAAAGAAAACACAATGACTACAGATTATTTGCAGAGGAGCCCTAGGATTTCCTAGCTTTTAGACTTTCTGTTAAGGTACCTGTAGTCTGTAATCAGTGGGGTTTAATCACAGTCTTGATCTTTCTGGTGTTAGATGGTAAACACTTTCCGCTTTGTTGCACCATTTATGACCTGTTATTGTTTTCTAAAATCGTTTCATTCTAGGTAAAATTTGAGATGTTTTAATCTAATTTTAAGTTTCTAGGTTGAATTCTGTTAATATTTTCCTGAAAATTTGAAGAAACTGAACTAACTAATTATGAGGCACTTCAATATTTTCTTACCTGAAACTTAACTAGCTGTGAGAAAAATGAACAAAAAAATGAACAAAATCAGAACAAAGTTCTGATATTATATATTAAGGAATGTGACTTATAATGATCATCTTCTACCAAAGAATATCTCATTTTAGTACAAAACATTACTGTGATTGTTCAGCAGTTTGCTAGGTATATATTTATACACACACACGTGTGTGTATGTATACAAGCTATGGTTTTTCCAGGAGTCATGTATGGATGTGAGAGTTGGACTATAAAGAAAGCTGGGCACTGAAGAATTGATGCTTCCAAACTGTGGTGCTGGAGAATCTTGAGAGTCCCTTGGAGAGTAAGGAGATCAAATCAGTCAATGCTAAAGGAAATCAACCCTGAATATTCATTGGAAGGACTGATCAAGCTGAAGCTCCAATATTTGACCACCTGATGTGAAGAGCTGACTCATTGGAAAAGACCCTGATGCTGGGAAAGATTGAGGGCAAGAGGCAAAGGGGGTGACAGAGGATGAGATGGTTAGATGGCATCACTGACTCAATGGACATGGGTTTGAACAAACTCCAGGAGATAGTGAAGGACAGGGAAGCCTGGTGTGCTGCAGTCCATAGGGTCACAAAGAATTGGACATGACTTAGTGACTGAACAACTAGAGCAATCTGTATACACACATATACATATATCTTTTTTGATTGAGAAAGCTAGTTGTCAGGATAAACATTTAAAACAATATTAAAGGAAGTAGGAAAAAACTTGGATAACAAGTTGTGACTTGTTATATGGCATATATGACTTTTTCCTCCCATCCTTGAATATGTTGTATGTTCACTTCTTAGTCATTTAGTGAAGACACTAAAGTAACCCTTCCATTAATTCTACCAAAGGCATTTCCAAGTAGTAATTGTTGGATGATGAAATATTGAGAGTTTAAGAAAATCTGTAAGGAGCAAAGTCCTTGGGTCATTTGAGAAGTATCAATAATAGCATGGCCTTCAATATTTTCTACTTAACTTTTCAAATCCAAGTTCTTTATTACATTGCTGCTGAGTATGAACTGAGGACCAGTGGCTCTGGAACGTTGTGAGAAGTGTAAAATCTCAGGCCACATCCCAGACTTACTGGATTATTATCTTCGCTTTGACAAGGTTTTCAGGTATGCTGCATGCACACTAAAATTTGAGAATCATTGATTAAGAGAGGGCATCAGAGGGCAGACAGACTGAAACCACAATCACAGAAAACAAGCCAATCTGATCACATGGACCACAGTCTTGTCTAACTCAATGAAATAAGCCATACCTTGTAGGGCCACCCAAGAGAGACGAGTCATGGTGGAGAGTTTTGACAAAATGTGATCCACTGGAGAAGGGAATGCAAACCACTTCAGTATTCTTGCCTTGAGATCCCATGAACAGTATGAAAAGGCAAAAAGATAGGACACTGAAAGATGAGCTCCCCAGGTCGGTAGGTTCCCAATATGTTACTGGAGATCAGTGGAGAAATAACTCCAGAAAGAATGAAGGGATGGAGCCAAAGCAAAAAACAACACCCAGTTGTGGATGTAACTGGGGATAGAGGCAAGGTCCAATGTTGTAAAGAGCAATATTGCATAGGAACCTGGAATGTTAGGTCCATGAATCAAGGAAAATTGGAAGTGGTCAAACAGGAGATGGCAAGAGAGAATGTCGACATTCTAGGAATCAGTGAACTAAAATGGACTGGAATGGGTGAATTTAACTCAGATGACCATTATATCTACTACTGTGGGCAGGAATCCCTTAGAAGAAATGGAGTAGCCATAATGGTCAACAAAAGAGTCCAAAATGCAGTACTTGGATGCAATCTCAAAAACGACAGAAAAATCTCTGTTCGTTTCCAAGGCAAACCATTCAATATCACGGTAATCCAAGTCTTCAGCCAGTAACGTTGAAGAAACTGAAGTTGAACAGTTCTATGAAGACTTATAAGACCTTCTAGAACTTACACCCCCAAAAGATGTCCTTTTCATTATAGGGGACTGGAATGCAGAAGTAGGAAGTCAAGAAACACCTGGAAAACAGGCAAATTTGGCCTTGGAGTACAGAATGAAGCAGGACAAAGGCTAATAGCGTTTTTCCAGGAGAATGCACCGGTCATAGCAAATACCGTCTTTCCAACAACACAAGAGAAGACTCTACACATGGACATCACCAGATGGGCAACAACGAAATCAGAATTATATTCTTTGCAGCCAAGGGTGGAGAATCTCTATACAGTCAGCAAAAACAAGATCAGGAGCGGACTGTGGCTCAGATCATGAACTCCTTATTGCCAAATTAAGACTGAAATTGAAGAAAGTGGAGAAAACCACTAGACCATTCAGGTATGACCTAAATCAAATCCCTTATGATTATACAGTGGAAGTGAGAAATAGATTTAAGGGACTAGATCTGACAGACAGAGTGCCTGATGAACTATGGACGGAGGTTCGTGACATTGTACAGGAGACGGGGAGCAAGACCATCTACAAGAAAAAAGAAATGCAAAAAGGAAAAATGGCTGTGTGAGGAGGCCTTACAAATAGCTGTGAAAAGAAGAGAAATGAAAAGCAAAGGAGAAAAGGAAAGATATATCCAATTGAATGCAGAGTTCCAAAGAATAGCAAGGAGAGATAAGAAAGCCTTCTTCAGCGATCAATGCAAAGAAATAGAGAAAAAGAATAGAATGGGAAAGGCTAGAGATCTCTTCAAGAAAATTAGAGATACCAAGGGAATATTTCATGCAAAGATGGGCTCAATAAAGGACAGAAATGGTAGGGACCTAACAGAAGCAGAAGATACTAAGAATAAGTGGTAAGAATACACAGAAGAACTGTACAAAAAAGATCTTCACGACCCAGATAATCACGATGGTGTGATCACTCTCCTAGAGCCAGACATGCTGGAATGTGAAGTCAAGTGGGCCTTGGTAAGCATCACTGCGAACAAAGCTAGTGGAGGTGATGGAATTCCAGTTGAGCTATTTCAAATCCTGAAAGATGATGCTGTGAAAGTGCTGCACTCAATATGCCAGCAAGTCTGGAAAACTCAGCAGTGGCCACAGGACTGGAAAAGTTCAGTTTTCATTCCAATCCCAAAGAAAGGCAATGCCAAAGAATGCTCAAACTACTGCACAATTGCACTCATCTCACACACTAGTAAAGTAATGCTCAAAATTCTCCAAGCCAGGCTTCAGCAATACGTGAACCGTGAACTTCCAGATGTTCAAGCTGGTTTTAGAAAAAGCAGAGGAACCAGAGATCAAATTTCCAACATCCTCTGGATCATCGAAAAAGCAAGAGAGTTCCAGAAAAACATCTATTTCAGTTTTATTGACTATGCCAAAGCCTTTGCTGTGTGGATCACAATAAACTGTGGAAAATTCTGAAAGAGATGGGAATACCAGACCACCTCACCTGACTCTTCAGAAATCTGTATGCAGGTCAGGAAGAAACAGTTAGAACTGGACATGGAACAACAGACTGGTCCCAAATAGAAAAAGAGTACATCAAGCTGTATATTGTCACCCTGCTTATTTAACTTATATGCAGAGTGCATGATGTGAAATGCTGGGCTGGAGGAAGCACAAGCTAGAATCAAGATTTCTGGGAGAAATATCAATAACCTCAGATGTGCAAATGACACCACCCTTATGGAAGAAAGTGAAGAAGAACTAAAAAGCCTCTTGATGAAAGTGAAAGAGGAGAGTGAGAAAGTTGGCTTAAAGCTCAACATTCAGAAAACTAAGATCATGGCATCCGGTCCCATCACTTCATGGCAAATAGATGGGGAAACGGTGGAAACAGTGGCTGACTTTATTTTTTGGTCTCCAAAATCACTGAAGATGGTGATTGCCGCCATGAAATTAAAATACGCTTACTCCTTGGAAGAAAAGTTATGACCAAACTAGATAGCATATTAAAAAGCAGAGACATTACTTTGCCAACAAAGGTCCATCTAGTCTAGGCTATGGTTCTTCCAGTGGTCGTGTATGGATGTGAGAGTTGGATGGTGAAGAAAGCTGAGTGCTGAAGAATTGATGCTTTTGAACTGTGGTGTTGGAGAAGACTCTTGAGAGTCCCTTGGACTGCAAGAAGATCCAACCAGTCCATCCTAAAGGAGATCAGTCCTGGGTGTTCATTGGAAGGACTGATGTTGAAGCTGAAACTCCAATACTTTGGCCACCTCATGCGAAGAGTTGACTCATTGGAAAAGACCCTAATGCTGGGAAGGATTGGGGGCAGGAGGAGAAGGGGACGACAGAGGATGAGATGGTTGGATGGCATCACCAACTCAATGCACAAGAGTTTGGGTTAACTCCGGGAGATGGTGATGGACAGGGAGGCCTGGCGTGCTGCAATACATGGGATCGCAAAGAGTCTGACACAACTGAGCGAATGAACTGAACTGATTTACTTGTTAGTCCTCAATAAGGAATCATCCCTGAAAGAAAATAAACAAGGGTCAGTCTCTTACATATTACACACAAATATTTCTTACATTGTTTTTTAAACTTGTTTTACATGGAAACAATGATTTTTTTAAAGTCTTGAAAAATAAAATCAAGACATTTGTGAGTAGATTCTTTAGTCTGATAATTCCAACATTTGGATCATGTGGGAATTGTAATCTGATTACCTTTTCTCTGAGAATTGTTTTATTTTCTTGGATCTTTCTATATTTAGAAAGTTAGGATCCCATCCTGAACCCTTAAAATATTTTGCTGTGGACTCTGAATTCTGTTAAAATTCTCTATGGTGTGTGTGTGTGTGTGTGTGTGTGTGTGTGTGTGTGTGTGTTGTGTTGTGTTGTGTCCTAGTAGGCAACTGACTTGGTTAGGTTCAGAATGGGTTCTTTTTAGATTTCTGTGGGCAGTGGTCCCAATGTAAATTCAGTTCTGAAAGTCTTTGCGTGCTGTTTGGTCTGTACTCTTCTCAAGGCTTGATGTGGGACTTGGTTTATATTATAGATCAGTTCTCAAAGACACTGGTCCCTACTTTGCATATATTCTGTGTGGCATGAGAATGAGCCCAAGACTTGTGCCAGTTCATAGTGGTAGGCAATCCTCTTTACTAACTCTACCCTTTCCAGACTTTTCTCTATGCTCTCCATTTCCCAGGGACATATTTTCCTTGCCCTCTTGCTAGAAAGCTAGAGTTTTATGCAGAACTTCAGTTTCTTGAACTTTCCTGCAGTTTTCTATGACTTTTACCCTCAGAGAAAAATGGCAAGAAAAAGAAAAAAAAAGGTGAATTTTCTCTACATTCCTGTGAACACAAGATTCTTGGATTCTCTGGCCAGAAAGACATTTTTCTTGAGATTTTAGGTGTCTGTGTCCTGCCATTGCAGTGCAGCTTTGTGAATGGGGCAGGCTTTAGGCAGAGGTGAAGGAAGGAAGACTAAAAAACAAACAAGCAAACAAAAATATGGAGGGGGTGGGCGGTTACTCCTATACTCTATGATTTACAGAGGTCCTCTGTCCAAGGGCATTTTTTCAGATTTTTCTTTTGCCATCTTCACATGCTGTGCAATTTTGCTCTCTAAGAAATAAAGATGGTGGAGAGAGATGCTGTAGATTCATCTTGATACAAGTCATTAAATTTTTACTTACTTTCCCAATTCTCATGTTATTGTGTAATTTTCAGAGCCACATGTAGCTGCTTTTTGTATTGGCTTGGCCAAAATCTTCATTCTGGTTTCTCTGTAACATCTTTTGGGAAAACCAGAATGAAATTTTTAGCCAGCCCAATATAATGTCCAGAGCTTTTAGTTGTAAACATTGAGAGAGATTAGATTTAGTGGGCTTACTCCATCTTGATGGAAACCAGCAAGTCTATGAGAGAGTTTAAAATTCCTGATTAATTCATTTAACAGATATGAATGTGTAATAGATATGAGTATATATGTACATATAGGTCATCTCTTTTATGTAAGTTTGTTGGCAGTTAGTTCAGTGTTTCTAGGCTTCCAAGTTTTTTGTTGAGATGTCAGCTTTAAGACTTCTTAGTAGTCATTTGATTAAAATGTGTCTTTTTTCCTCCATTGGTTTGACTATTAAATACTCTTTTTTTAAAATTATCCTGTTTGGATTTCAGTGTATTTCATACATCTGTGGTCCTTTCTCTTTTTTCACTTTTGGAAAATTCTTAGAAATTAGCTCTTCTAAAATGGCTTATGGCCTGTACTTTCTCTTTCTCTCCTTCTTTCTAGATGCTAATTTCATGAATGTTAGACCTAGTAACCTTAACCTATTGTCTTTTAAGCTCTTTTTTTTTTTTACTATTTTTGTATCTGTGTTTTTTTTTTTTTTTTTGAGTTTCAGATTGGGTTTTTAAAAATTATCTGTCTTCCACTGCTGAAGATGGTCTGGTTATGACATCAGAGTACACACTAGGTCACCATTGGTATCTCTCAACTATGTGTGTTTTTATAGTAAGTTCCTGATGTTGGAGAATGGATTTTTCAGAATACTGATGAGTCTTGTATCTGAGGAAACTTATGTTAGTGGGACAAATATAGCCTTTACCGTTCCAGTTAATGTTATAGTTATAAGCGACAATCACTGTCTGTTTTCACTACCAATTTTATATTTCCCTTATTTCTTGCTGGCATCTCTGTTGTTATATGAGGTCTCAGACTCTGTTCACTCTTCTTATGACAGTCTGTGGCTGTTGTACTTGTCTATTCACTGTTAAAACAGAGGATGAAGGATAGCCCAATGGATCACCTGAGCTAACACTATAACCTGAGCCTATTCTTGTCTGCTCTCTGTGAAATAAAAGTTCTGCCTTCTCCTGACAGTAAGTGTTAATTACCTCTGTAAGTGTAGTGACTCTTTCCTTTGTTTGATGATCTTTAAACATGAGAAAGTTGAAGTTATTAAGCAATAGTCTTGGTTTAGAGGTTGATGGAACTCTTCATAGATACAGAGAACAAACAGATAAACACCAGAGGAGAGAAGGAGGGGGAATGAGAAAGATAGATGAAAGAGAGTAAGATGTATAAGCTCCCAGTTACAAAATAAAAAGGTTATGGGAATTAAATGTACGGTGTTTGAAAATAGTCAATTATAATGTTCTATCTCTGTATGGTGACAGTTGGTAACTAGACTTAACAGTGATCATTTCGTAATTACAGAAATATCAAATCACTGTGTTGTGTACTGAGAATTAACACAGTGTTGCAGGTCAATTCTACTTCAAAACAAACAAACTCATGGTAAAAGAGGTCAGAGTTGTGTTACCAAACATGGAGGGGTGAAGGAGAAGGAGTTGGATGAAAGTGGTTAAAGGTACAGTCTTCTAGTTATAAATAAGTACTAGAGATGTAACATATAACACAATTAATATAGTTAACACTGCTCTATGTTATGTATGAAAGTTGTTAAGAGAGTAAATCCTGAGTTCTTATTGCAAGGAAAATTGGTTTATTTTTCTTTTGTTTTATATCAACAAGAGATGATGAATTATTGTGGTCATCATTTCATGATGTATATAAACCAAAGCACTATGATATAGGCCTTAAACTTAATACAATGCTGTATGTCAATTATATCTCAATAAAAATGATCTGTCTTCCAAATCACCACCGGTTTTCTACATATCTATGTTTAATCTGCTGGGAAATTCATCTATTGAGTTTTTTTTTTTTCATCTATTGAGTTTTTATCTTTAGTAGTTTTGTGTTTAAGAATTTTCATTTGATAATTTTAAAAATTATAATTCTTTGATAAAATTTCCTTGTTCTTATTTACCTTCTTAAATATATCTATTGTAGCTGCTTAAAAAGTCTTCATGTCTAAAAGTCTAATAACTAATAACTTCAATAACTGAATAATCCTTAGACTGTTTCTATTATCTTTTTATTCTTATTCATCCAATAACTTGGTGTTTTGGTAATTTTTTTTTGAATGCCAGCCAAATTTATAAAAGTTACAAAGACTTTGGATGGTGCTGTTTCTGTAAATCATTTCCTCCTTTAGGTTTTGATGGAGGAGGAGTGAATTGACTCAATCTTGATGTCCACTGTTTGTAAGGCTTGATGTATTCTTAATTTATGAATACATTATACTACTGTCCTTTATGAGTTTCAACTTAAAGCTGGAGTATTTGCTTAGGTCTTTCAACCTTATTAGGCCCTGACTGTCA
This sequence comes from Okapia johnstoni, assembly GCA_024291935.2. NCBI lineage: Eukaryota > Metazoa > Chordata > Mammalia > Artiodactyla > Giraffidae > Okapia > Okapia johnstoni. The sequence continues at coordinate 29,958,414 of CM044321.1, read as the reverse complement.
ATGGTCCTCAAAAATCACATTCTGCCAAATGAGCTTGGCCCCACTCCAGTATTCTTGCCTGGAGAATCCCATGGAAAGAGGAGCCTGGCAGGTTACAGTCCCTGGGATCACAGAGAGTCAGACATGACTGAGTGACTGAGCACACACACACCCTAGCGACTACGCCCAATATTTATTTCTTATAATAACTCTGTTAGTTTTATAGATCCTTATTCCTTCTTAGACATCTTTTTTGATCATCACTTTCTGGTGATTGCCCTGTTATTAGCATCAGCTTGTTTATACATCATCATATATTTCTTCTCAGCCAAAATAATGTTGACTGAAAAAAATTTGTTGGGGCATCCATCTGCATCTCTACAATTTTGATCTACTTAGCTGTGTACCATACTGGCAAGGGTACCAAACATTCTGACATTCTATTTTATTTAAGCCTATCTTATTTATGATTCAACCAATCACAAAATCCTCATGAGATCAACACCAGGCAGATTTTATTAAAAAAAAAACACCCCACACTTGGCCACCATTGCAACTAGTCAGATATTTTTAAATCAGGGATTTAATTCAATTATTTTTTCCCAAAATATTTTGACATTAGGAGAGGTGGGCAATAGAATCTCACCTATTTTTTTTTCTCCCAGCTTTATTGAGGTAAGACTGACAAGTAAAATTGTATATATTCAGGTTGCACAATGTGATTTTTTAAATCATCATAAAGTGATGATTTAATATATGTATACATAGTGAGATGATTACCACAGTCAAATTACTTAACATATCCACTATCACAAGTAATTACATTTTTTGTTTTTTTGTGGTGAGAACACTTAGGATCTCCTTTCTTAGCAATCCTTGTCAAAATTCCAAAGACATTTTTCACAAAAATAGAAAAAAATCCTAAAATTTGTATGAAACTGCAGAGGACCTCAAACAGCAAAAACGTCTCATCTATATTTTAGAAAGAAGCAATGGTCATGATATATAATTAGACTTGTGATACTTTCAGAATATTCCCCCAAGTTTTTGTCAATATAAGAAAAAATTAAATTGGAGAAATTAGCATAATGGTAGCGTTGTTTTTAAAAGTTATGCATCATATACTGAAGTAAATGCATTAAGTAGTTTTGAAAGCATGCCAAATATGCAAACATGAGTAACAGCTGAACTTACTTAAGTATGTCAGTCATAATTTTTTTTATAGGAGTAGCCTTCATGGTTACTGTCTCCAATGGTTATTTTTAATTTTTTTTGTCTCCTACTCACAGCTGTGTCATTGTCATTTGGAATCAGTACATAAACTTAGTGTATATTTGTGCTTGTGATGACAGAATACATCTGTCATCAAGTTTATGTTGTTAGGCAAATGTCACTGTCTCATTGTTGAGAATGACATGTAATGGATATATGAGTTTCATTCCTTTTGAAGGTCACTGTTTGGAGAAAATATGTTTCATGACATTTATTGTGGCAAGAAAAACTTTGAAGTGATATGCAAGCTTTGTACCAACTAGACTGATTTGGGAGTTAAAAAAATCTCTGGAAGAGAGAAGTAAGTTTTAGTAGAAAGGCTCCTGGGAGAACAATGGCAGAAATTTCGGAGGACAGAATGATGTAGTGATTATTTGTCCTCTGGCCAGATCCATCATTCAGATAGGTCTAAGCCCCAGAGAGAGAGGGACCATGAGGAAATACTGAAAGAGTGGTTGGTATATATAGGAAGTGGGAAATGTTAGCCACATTAGTCATATCCAACTCTTTGTGATCCCCTAGACTGCAGCCCACCTGGCTCCTCTGTCCATGGAATTTCCCAGGCAAGAATACTGGAGTGGGTAGCCATTCCCTTCTCCAGGGGATCTTCCTGACCCAGGGATTGAACCCAAGTCTTCTGTGTTTTCTGCATTGCAAGCAGATGCTTTATCATCTGAGCCACTAGGGAAGCCTAGTATAATATATATAACCCTCATGTAAACTGGAAGTGCAAGGGGTATTTTGTGACAACATGTGAAAGCTAAGGTGTTGTGACTAGAAGAGAACTCTAGAAGGAATTCTCAAATCAGCAGGCAGTTTTAATGCGGTGAAATGCCATCACACAGGTTAGGAGAAGGTAACATTCATGGCGGAAAGTAGTACAATGGTGAACAGTGCCTTCACCTGATGCTAGGTCAGTACCAAGAAAACGGACCTGGAACAAAAATGAAGAAACAAGTAGACTACTTACGATTTCTTGGTACTACAGCCTTAATCTCCTTTTCTTGTAGATTGTTACTAGTCAGAACCATTTCTGGGTGGCCCTACACAACTTGGCTTATAGTTTCATTGAGTTAGACAAGGCTGTGATCTATGTGATCAGTTTGGTTAGTTTTCTGTGATTGTGGTTTTCATTCTGTCTGCCCTCTGATGGATAAGGATAAGAGGCCTATGGAAGCTTTCTGATGGGAGAGACTCACTGTAGGGGAAACTGGGTCTTGTTCTGATGGGCAGGACCATGCTCAGTAAATATTCAATCCAATTTTCTGCTGATGGGCAGGGCTGCATTCCCTCCCTATTGTTTGGCCTGAGGCCAAACTATGGTAAGGGTAATGAAGGTAATAGTGACCTCCTTCAAAATGACTAGTGCACGCACTGTTGTATTCAGTGCCCCTGACCCCACAACAGGCCACTGTCAACCCACGCCTCTGCTGGAGATCCCTGGACACTCAGAGACAAGTCTGGCTCAGTCTTTTGTGAGGGCACTACTCCTTTCTCCTGGCTCCTGGTGTGCACAAGGTTTTGTTTGTGTCCTCCCAGAGTCTGTTTCCCCAGTCCTTTGGAAGTTCTGTAATCAAATCCCATGGTCTCCAAAGTCAAATTCCCTGGGGGTGCTCAGTTCCTTTGCCACATGGCCAGGTTGGGAAATCTGTTGTGGGTTCTAGAACTTTCTTAACAGTGCAAGAATTTCTTTGGTATAATTGTTCTGCAGTTTGTGTGTCGTCTGCTCAGAGTCTCTATAGTGTGGCTAATGGTGACCTCCTCCAAGAGGACTTATGCTACATGCTGCATGACCCAAGTCTGCTGCAGCCAGAGCCCCTGTCCCTGTGTCAGGCCACTGCTGACCAGTGCCTCCACAAGAGACACTCAAAGGCAGATCTGACTCAGTCTTTGTGGGGTCTCTGGGTCCTGGTACACACAAGGTTTTGTTTGAGCCCTCCGAGCATCTCTGCTGGGTTGGGGTTTGATTCTAAATGTGATTATTCCCTCCTACATTTTGTTGGGGCTTCTCCTTTGCCCTTTGATGTGGGGTATACTTTTACTGGTGGGTCATGACAGATGAGTCATGGTGGAGAGGTATGACAAAATGTGGTCCACTGGAGAAGGAAATGGCAAACCACTTCAGTATTCTTGCCTTGAGAACCCCATGAAAAGTATGAAAAGGCAAAAAGGTAGGACGCTGAAAGATGAACTTCCAAAGTTGGTAGGTGCCCAGTATGCTACTGGAGAAGAGTGGAGAAATAACTCCAGAAAGAATGAAGAGACGGAGTCAAAGCAAAAACAGCACCCAGTTATGGATGTGACTGGTGATGGAAGTAAAGTCCAATGCTGCAAATAACAATATTGCATAGGAACCTGGAATGTTAGGTCCATGAATAAAGTTAAATTGGAAGTGGTCAAACAGGAGATGGCAAGAGTGAGCATTGACATTTTAGGAATCAGTGAACTAATATGGACTGGAATGGATGGATTTAATTCAGATGACCATTATATCTACTACTGTGGGCAAGAATCCCTTAGGAGAAATGGAGTAGCCCTCATAGTCAGTAAGAGTCTGAAATGCAGTACTTGGATGCAATCTCAAAAATTACAGAATGATCTCTCTTCATTTCCAGGGCAAACCATTAAATATCACAGTAATCCAAGTCTATGCCCCAACCACTAATGCCAAAAAGGCTGAAGGTGAATGGTCTACAAGTTGAAAGGTCTACAAGACCTTCTAGAACTAACACCAAAAGAGATGTCCTTTTTATCATAGGGGACTGGAATGCCAATGTAGGAAGTCAAGAGATACCTGGAGTAACAGGCAAGTTTGGCCTTGGAGTACAAAATGAAGCAGGGCAAAGGGGAACAGAGTTTTGCCAAGAGAACGCACTGGTCATAGCAAACACCCTCCTCCAACAACACAGGAGACGACTCTATATGTGGACATCACCACTCTATATGTGGTCAATATCAATGTGAAATCAAATTGATTATATTCTTTGCAGCTGAAGATAGAGAAGTTCTATACAGTCAGAAAAAATAAGACAAGGAGCTGGCTGTGGCTCAGATCATGAACTCCTTATAGCAAAATTCAGACTTAAATTGAGGAAAGTAGGGAAAAAGGCTAGACCATTCAGGTAGGACCTAAATCAAATACTTAAGATTATACAGTGGAAGCAAAAATAGATCCAAGAGATTTGATCTGATAGACAGAGTGCCTGAAGAACTATGAACAGATGTTTGTGATATTGTACAGGAGGCAGTGATCAAGACCACCCCCAAGAAAGAAATGTCAAAAGGCAAAATGGTTGTCTGAGGAAGCCTTAAAAATAGCTGAGAAAAGAAGAAAAGTGAAAGGTAAAGGAGAAAAGGAAAGATACCCATCTGAATGCAGAGTCCCAAAGAATAGCAAGGAGAGATAAGAAAGCCTTCCCCAGTGATCATTGCAAAGAAATAGAGGAAAAAAATAGAATGGGGAAGACTAGAGATCTCTTCAAGAAAATCAGAGATACTAACGGAGCATTTCATGTAAAGATGGGCACAATAAAGGACAGAAACAGCATGAACCTAACAGAAGCAGAAGATATTAAGAAGAGGTGGCAAGAATACACAGACGAACTATACAAAAAAGATCTTCACGATCCAGATAACCATGATGGTGTGATCACTCACCTAGAGCCAGACATCCTGGAGTGTAAAGTCAAGTGGGCCTTAGGAAGAATCACTGCAAACAAAGCTAGTGGAGGTGATGGAATTCCAGTTGAGCTATTTCAAATCCTAAAACATGATGTTATGAAAGTGCTGCCCTTAATATACCAGAAATTTTGGAAACCTCAGTAGAGACCACAGGACTGGAAAAGATCAGTGTTCATTCCCATCTCAAAGAAAGGCAATGCTAAAGAATGCTCAAACTACTGCACAACTGCACGCATCTCACATGCTTACAAAGTAATGCTCAAAATTCTCCAAGCTAGGCTTCAACAATACATGAACCAAGAACTTCCAGATGTTCAAGCTGGATTTAGAAAAGCCAGAGGAACCAGAGATCAAATTGCCAATATCCACTGGATCATCAAAAAAGCAAGAGAGTTCCAGAAAAACATCTACTTTTGCTTCATTGACTCCACTATAGCCTTTGACTGTGTAGATAACAACAAACTGTGGAAAATTTTTAAAGAGATGGAAATGCCAAACCACCTGATCTGCCTCCTGAGATATCTGTATGCAGGTCAAGAAGCAACAGTTAGAACTAGACATGGAACAGTGGACTGGTTCCAAATAGGGAAAGGACTACATCAAGGCTGTGTATTGTTACCTGCTTATTTGACTTATATGTGGAGTACATCATGTGAAATGCTGGGCTGGATGAAGCACAAGCTGGAATCAAGATTTCCAGGGGAAATATCAGTAACCTCAGATATGCAGATGACACCACCCTTATGGAAGAAAGAGAAGAGGAACTAAAGGGCCTCTTGATGAAAGTGAAAGAGAAGAGTGAAAAGGCTGGCTTAAACTCAACATTCAAAAAACAAAGATCATTGCATCCAGTCCCATCATTTCATGGCAAATAGATGGGGAAACAATGGAAACAGAGACAGACTTTGTTTTCTTGGGCTCCAAAATCACTATGGATGTTGACATTAGCCATGAAATTAAAAGATGCTTGCTCCTTGGAAGAAAAGCTATGACAAACCTACACAGTATATTAAAAAGAAGAGATTTTTCTTTGTGCCAAAGTCTGTCTAGTCAAAGCTATAGTTTTTCCAGTAGTCATGTATGGATGTGAGAGTTGGACCATAAAGAAAGCTGAACACCAAAGAACTGATGCTTTTAAACTGTGGTGTTGGAGAAGACTCTTGAGAGTCCCTTGGATTGCAAGGAGATCCAACCAGTCAATCCTAAAGGAAATCAACCCTGAATACTCATTAGAAGGACTGATACTAAAGCTGAAACTCCAATACTTTGGCTATCTGATGCGAAGAGCTGACTCATTGGAAAAGACCTTGATGCTGGAAAAGATTGAAAGCAGGAGGAGAAGGGATGACACAGGATGAAATGGTTGGTTGGCATCAAACCTACTCAATGGACATGAGTTTGAGCAAGCTCTGGGAGTTGGCGATGGACAGTGAAACCTGGCGTACTGCAGTTCATGGGGGTCACAAAGAGTCAGACACGACTGAGTGACTGAACTGAACGGAGAACAATTTCAGTGGTAAACACAAAAACTGAATGTAAATTAGCTCCAGAAAAGTAGAATTGTTACGGGCTCATATAAATTCAGAAAAGCAAGTATGTTTGGCTCAAGGAAACTCTTAAGGGACTCTGAGAAACTCTACATTCAGAACTGAAACAGTTCCTTCTCCCATCACTCTATCTACTCCTCCTTACTTCTCCCCCTCACCATGCTGTTCTTCTCCCTACTCTTGTGTGTGTAGTGTGATTTGTTATATTAACAAAATGATATGCTAATTTAAAGAACGGAAATGAAATAAAAAATACATCTATATGTTTGTACTCAGCAGTCCCACTTTGGGGAAGTTATCCCATAAAAATAAGGAAGTAGATGATAAAAAGTACACATTTACATAAAATGAGTGCGTTGTAAAGTGTGAGTGTGTTTATGTGTGCTCTCCTGTGCCTAAAGTATGTGCAGGAACATGTCAATGGTGGTTGCTTCAGAAAAGCAACATCTTGGCAAGGTCAGGAGTAGAGGGACATCACTTTTCATGTTCTGTATTTCCACCATGCTTAATTGTACTACCAGAGAATCATTTTTCTATTTCTTATGTAATTTTAAATGGTGAAAGGAAACCTCAGAGAAAAAAAATATAAGAAGAGGATAGAATTCATAATTCAATATCTCACTGCATGAACATTTCTAGGTCACTGTTTGACCAAACATACATTGTCTAAAATGCAGCTGGTGGAGTACCAAAGGTCCTCTTGGTTGACATAGTGACATTATATACTATGTTTCATATTCTCTGTTTGACTAATCAGTTGAAGATACAGGAGACTTGCCTCTAGCTTGTTTGGGCTCTGGGAAGGGATTGAAAGACAAATTCATGGAGAAACAAATGCACACAGAAATAAAATAGGACTGCTGCCGTTCCATTTATTTATTCTTCCTTTTTAGTCAGTATTGAAGGCTGGCCTTGGTCTATAACTCACAGAGGCACCCCAAAGGCTACCCAAAAGCCTACATTAGCATGCTGTCTTAAAGTGGTAAGCCTGGGTGGGATGTAAGTCACTCTGGGATTGGATGACCTGGTTTCTAGCCCTAGTTATTCCACTTATGAAATATCTATCATTTTATCATTTGCCAACAACTCTATAGTTTACAAGCTGCCCTAGTTAATCCTCATAACAGCTCTGTGAGAGGCATGGTACTATTACCCCCCTTCTAAAGATAAGAGATCTCATTTTAGAAAGGTTAAATTAATTGCCCAATTTGAGAACAGTTGATAATCGGAATTGAAAGAGCAGAGACACAAATTTAGGTTTGTAGATGCCAAACCCAAAGGCTGTTTTAAGATACCATTGCCTAGCAAATCATGGCATGTAGAAACATTTAAGGTAAAATAATAAACATTAAAATGTGATAGGGTAGATATGTAAGATATCGATATGAATAAAAATAAAGATCAAAGTATAATTCAAGACAGATATATCAAATGAGACAGATAAGGCATTGAAAACAGAAGTCCGGATTTATTTTCACAAATAATATCACTTCCTGAATGAAGAAACATTTTTTAATAAGGATTTGTTCAGTTGCTCATTCATGTCTGACTCTTTGCAACCCCATGGACTGCAGCATGACAGGCTTCCCTGCACTTCACCATCTCCTGGAGCTTTTGCAAACTCATATCCATCAAGTTGGTGATGCCATCCAACCGTCTTGTCCTTTGTTCCTTTCCTCCTGCCTTCAGTCTTTCCCAGCATAGAGTCTTTTCCAATGAGTCAGCTCTTCATATCAGGTGGCCAAAGTATTGGAGTTTCAGCTTCAGTATCAGTCCTTCTAATGAATACTCAGGACTGATTTCCTTTAGGATTGACTGGTTTGATCTCCTTGCTATTCCAGGGACTCTCAAGAGTCTTCTCCAACACCACAGTTTAAAAGCATCAATTCTTTGGCACTCAGCTTTCTTTATAGTCCAACTCCCACATCCATACATGACTACTGGAAAAACCATAGCTTTGACTATACGGACCTTTGCTGGCAAAGAAGCAAAGGTCCTTTGTTAGGGATAGAAGACTTCTTTCATAACTTGAGAATATAAAAAATAAAGAAAAAACAACAACAACACAAAGCACTGAAAGCGTTCTAATTAAACCCATTTAGAAGACAAGTGTTTTTGCATGGCTGCTGTTGACTAAGTCCTGGCAGGTTTTGATGGGTGATTTTCAGCTCAAAACTCAACTGCCATTGTGCCCTTTCATCATCTGTAGAGCTTTTACAAATACCAGTGAAAGTGAAAGTCACTCCAGGTGTCTGACTCTTTGCGACCCCATGAACTATACTGTCCATGGAATTCTCCAGGCCAGAATACTGGATTGGGTAGCCTTTCCCTTCTCCAGGGGATCTTCCCAGCCCAGAGATCGAACCCAGGTCTCCTGCATTGATGGCGAATTCTTTACCAGCTGAGCCACGAGGGAAGCAAATACCAGTACTTGGATCCAAACACCAAAATCCCGATTAAATTGATCTTGAGAATTGGCGTTGGTAAGCAGCTAAGTTTTGGAGTGAAGAGGACATGAAAGAAGTGTTGTGGATTTTTTCCTCACATCTTTTGGGGAAGATACTAACTGAATATAAGATAAAACCATAGTCACAATATCATGGAACACTTTCACTTGTGTAGTATATACACACCAATTTTAAAACACTTCATCCCACATGATCACATTTTATTCTTGCTACAATCTTAAAAGGTTTTAAAGTATGTTCTAATTTCACACATGTTGGTAATTGCCACCAGTAACTCCCTCTTTATAAAATTTATTTAAAAATTGTCTTGCACTATTGTTATGGTTGTAAGGCTCAGCTGAGAGGATGAAAAATATTCATATATATCAGTAATACTATCCTCTATTTTTGGAGCATAGCAACCAAATTTTAAAGGATAAAATTTTAAAAATTGGCTATAATTAGCCATGAAAAATTAGAAATGACAGGTTGCAAGATGATTTGAGGAATAGAATTTTATTTCCTCATCTTATAGTTTTATATTCAATATCACCATTATTCACTGTCTGGAAACCACAGAGACGTTACCAAAGCATTATGTTAGCAGAAATGATAATGCTTCATAAGAGGACAGGTATTAGGGCTGCAGAACTGAAAAATACAGAGGATGTGAGGAAAAGGGAAATCTAAAAGGTGCTGCAGAGGTCAAACATGATCTCCCTGCAGGAACTGTAAAGTGGTTACAATGGAAGAAAATTTTCAAAGTGGGTGTAAGCGTAAAGAGCTTGGCAATGTCAATTCACCAGTTAAGACTTTGAACAAAACTCGAGTACTGACTTTCTTTCATCAATACCATGATCCTCTAAATTGGAAGGAGAAGTAATCCAAAATGTATGTGGAAAAGAGCAAGTATACCAAGACATTGCCAGCCTGGATGCCTGATCTCTCTGAGGCTCATAGAATTGAACTTGTTATGAAGAACACTGAGCCACTAAAAACTCACTTTGCTCTGATCTCAGAAGACTATAAATCTTTGGCCACTTCTAGGCATCTCCATAGCAAGCTATTTGAAGGATTCAGAAGAGTTGAATTGGTGTTGGCTGTAAGCTTCAAAGGTTTTAGATGGCACTGATAGGGAGAAGGAGGATCCCATATCTGAGTAAGTTAAAACTTTAATGAATGTTGTAAAACAAGAGACAGGAAGAAATTACTTCTGAGATCTGTAAACAATAATCCCCTTGTTGGTTCTGAGCAGGGTTTACTGTTTGAATAGAGATGCCTCAGTTTCTAATACAGTGGATACAAGCAGTGAAGGCAGTCATGAGATTCAAGGAGAGACACTGAAATATGAAATCTGGCAAATAATGATTTACATGACTTTGAAGATGGTGATTTCCAAGTTCTGAGGTCGAATATTGCTATAAAACCTTTACTGTAGACATATTTTTATATTTTTCCTTCTTATTATATGGTGATGTTTTATTGAAGTAGCAGTATATAATAAAATTCATTCTTTTTTGTGTCTACTGTGATTTATATTAAAAGAAATATGAAATACTAGCTTTAGTGCATCAACTAGCATAAATTAAAAATCCTGGTAATCTGCTTCCTGTCTCTATGTACCTATTCTACATGTTTAGTATAAATGAAATCTGCAGTATATGGCCTTTTGCATCTGTGTTCTTTCACTTAGCATCATATTTTCAATGTTCATCCATGTTCTATCATATATCAGTATTTTATTCATTTTTGTCACTAAATATTCCTTTGTAAAATGCATTTTTAACTATTAATATATTACGATGAAAATCACCTTCTCTTTTTTTTTCCCCCCAAAATTACATTTATCCTGAATTCTTGGACAGAGAGAATTCCATAAGAAAATCTGATATATTTTAAAATTAATTGAAAGAATTTAGAAGGCCAAGATGTCAGATAAAAGAACCAAGATGAGAAAATCCTGTAAATGTATTTTCAAAGACTGAAAACAGAATTGCTCTTTTGTGTGTGTACTCCCCTGAAAGCTTGCCAGTTTTTCTTTTTTATTAGGTGGCTTTTAGTCACTTACTATATATTTTTTTCAGTTTTGTTCTTTGACTACTCAGTTTTTTCTAGGATTTCCATAGTGTTTCCTCTGGTCTCACTGTCTTCAGTGAATTTAACTGGTGACTTTTGGTCTCGACCTGAAGATCCATATGCTGGCATCATGAAAATAGCCATCACAGACAAGAAATAAGTATGTGGTTTCTAAAATTAACTAAGGCTGAAGCACAAAAATACATAGTTAAGATTTCTTTAAAATAACAAATAAAATGCAAATGAAACAAATAAAATGCAAATTTCTTGGAATATCATAATTTCAAAGTGCAGATTCATATGGAGAAATGCCTTGCTTTTACTCAAAACAATAAAATGAACTGGCGGGAGAAATAGGAGTTGCAGTTTTCAATGCTGATATAAAAAAAGATATTTCTCATTAGAAGTTCATTAGGTTGTAATGAACTTACAGTGATATTTTGAGAATAGCAATCAGCCAGGAATAATCACTTGACTCAAACAAATCATCTATGAAGTGGAATTCTTTTTCTATACAGGGGCAGGTTAATATTAACAGATCGTATGTCATTGTATTATAAGGAAATGGTGGTGCCCTTCCCTGGACCACACAAAGGAGATACAGATGAAACTCCTAATAGGTATTTAACTTTTTGAATTGTTCAAGCAGCAAGTCTGGGGTGAAATTGGGTATAAGGAAGTAGGGAGAGGAGCCTAAATATGTAATTTCATCTTCTGTATCAAGAATAGAATAGATGCTTTCCTCTTTCCCTTTGAATCACTAGTTCTATACACATTTATTCTGATCACTCCCAAAGAGAAGCACTTAATAAATAGACTTCCTTTCAAAATTTCTCATAAGTGTTTTCTGTTGACCTGTTAAACATTGTAAACAGATTTTACAGTAATAATTCTCAGCACTCTAAATTGAATATAAAACATTACCTTGCCTTCCTTATATTCAGGGAAATTGAACATAATATTTTTTTCTGCCAAAGCCCAAACTGTGCATACTTTATATATCTGATGGACAAAAAACAGCTATTCCCAGCAACAAACTTTAATTGCAATATGCTACAAGTCACCATCATTTGTAGCATATAGTTTATCAAAGATAACTTGTAGAAAGACATCTTGAAAGTGACAAAAAGGATCAATCAAATTTCAAAAGCTGAGAATGTGAGCAATACTAATGGAGACTAATGTTGACTTTTATCTTTTCCATTGATCATTTTGGCTATGCTTTCAGTTAATTATTTAACATGAGGAGTGGGAAAGATATTTGGAGGGGAGGAGAACTGACACTAGTTACTAAGAGATTTTTAGAAATCTCTCTTAGTGAGTGGGTGTGTACACACATGTGCTCCATGGTAGAACTGGGAAAGAGGTTAATTTCATGAAATTGAAAATTATTTTATTCCACTATTTTAAAATGTAATTATGGCATATAGAGTTAAAGTGGTTTGAGTCCACAATATTGTAATTTCCTCTTCACAATATCATGAAGAACTGTCATTGACTCTCTCCTTGGACCATCAATTGAAAAGGGAATAATCAATATGCCAAATGAGCTCATTCTATTATCAGGCAGTCCTAAATGTTAGTTTTTTAGGTCTTTTCCTATTTCAGTTTTCATTTTGATTTTTGGAGCAACAAGAACAAAGTCTCCTGCTTGATATTCTTACATATTTGAAATAACTATTGTGTCTCCCTGTAGGCTTCTCTTCTACCCAATAGAGTTCCTAATTCGTATGATTATTTCCCTTAATCAAAGATTCTCATACTTCTCATCATTCTAATAAAATTTCTCAAGCCATCTTCTACTTTGTGCCTTATAAAATGATCAAAATTGAAAATTAGGTTTTAATTTGACCTAAGCAGTTCAGTTCAGAGGGAAAGTCTTATCTACCTACTATGATTTGAACTTGAAAATTCAATTCATGTAGCCTAAAATGAAAGCAACATGCCAGCAGCTGTTAAACTGTGGGCTCACAGTAACCTTGTGCTCAACAAGTGTTGGTGTAGGTGCCAGAAAGCCAGTTCTTTTCCCTCTCTCTGTTCCCACTTAGAAGTTTGTCTGGTTTTACACCAACTAGTATGGCTACTATTAAAAAATTAGAAAATAATAAATGTTCTTGAAGATGCAGAAAACTGAAATCCTTATAGACTGGTGCTTGGAGTGTAAAATGGTTTTAGCCATTATAGAAAACAGTGATGAAGTTGTTAAAAGTAAAAAAATGAACCATGTGATCCAGTCATTTCACTTCTAGGTACATATCCAAAATAATTCAAAGCAGAATTTCAAAGAGATATCTGTACATCCATGTTCATTACAACATTATTCACAATGGCCAAGAAGAGAAAGCAACCCAATCTCCATAGGTGGATGAGTGGAAAAAGAAATGTGGTATATATATACAATGGACTATTACTTAGCCTTGAAAAAGAAGCATTCTGACACATGCTACAACATGGATGACCCTTGATGATCTTCTGCTAAGACAAATAACCTGTCATAAAAAGAAAATTACTGCATGATTCCATTTATATTGGCTATCTAGAGTAGTCAAACTGATAAAAACAGAGAGTATCTAGGATGAGAAGAGGGAAATTAAGTGTAGTTAATTTTTGACTCATTTTAACTGTTAAAGAAGATTGATGGTTTAATTTTTAAAAAGCTTAAAACACCTATCCTTTAAAGATATTATTGAGTTAAAAATTGTATTGCATGTACTATTAAATAATGAATGATTTTTCTGAAAAGAAGAAAATGTAGCCCTACGTAAAAAAGAAGTAACACATCAACAATACTTTTGCTTGATTTTGCTACATTATTAGCTACTTCCTAGATAACTTTCAAGGGTGTATATAAGATGTTGGATTTAAAATTACCTATGTGGTGTTCTAACTCTCTATTCTTTTTTTATTTTAACTCTCTGTTCTTTATGTTTTGCATTCTTTTTAAAAATTGCCAAGTTTTAACTTTTTATTTTGATATGTGTCTATAGGTTTGACTTTCTTGTCATTAATGGAATGTCAAACTTCAATAATAACTAGCTGCTTAGGTGGTGATGAGATAGGGAGAGATTAAGTAGGTTATCTTTATAATACTTACCAAGCAGATTGGCTATTTATTGACTATATCTGGTGAAAGCATTTTTCCCCAGCTTGCAGATTTTTAGATTGCTGAAATTGAAACTGAGGGTCTTAGAATATTTGACTTTTGCTGACTTTTTTTTCCTACTGAATTCGCTTAGGAACCATGGAGTATCACACTTAGTACATAATTTGCAGAATCAAATCACTTGAGAGTCATAAACCATTGTGTTACTATAATCAGAGTAAGACCTTTCTTATACATGGAATCATTAAAGCAGTTGAAATTTAAGTATGGCCTCATTCCAGCTACTAAAATTTAACATCAGGGAATGGGACAGAATTAGACTTTTTCCATTAGGCACTATACCTTTGGCCTCTTTATTATACAAAAGGCTTATCAAGTCAAGAAATTCATACTTAAAATGCATAATAGGTTTTTAGCTTTTAAAGAGAACATGAAATTTATTATGCAAGATGCTGATGTAGAAGTTATAATTTTAAAATATGGGAGGGAATCTTTGTATATAGCATATGATAGGCATACAGTTTTTTTTCTCCATATAGTTATCAAGTTTTCCTAATACAATCTACCAAATTATCTATCATTTCCTCCTTGTTTTGAAGTACCAGGCTTACTATATTTCAGGTTCTCCTGGGCCTACTTCTGGACTTCATATACTAATCTATTTTTCTATTCTCTGTTTTCCTATTACTGCGGCAGAAGCACACAGACACCCAAATGCTATGGTTCTGACACTCATAAGGGAATTGAGGGAAGGAGCCAAAAGCCAACAATTCTTCACCACCTTGTCGGGAACACATAGTGCTCTTTTTGTTTTTGATCACCTTAAAGCCCTAGACATACATCACAGGCAAGAGAAAAGTCAAAAATAATAGATAATATAAAGAGAGTGACAATTTCTAGTGACTTCGAACATTTTGGCCTTGAGACTTATACATGTGCTTGACTTTCTTTTGATGACAAAGAATGCTTTTCTTGAGGTGTATCTCCAAATGACTTAGTGAATTAGGCTCATCTTGGATAGATGCAGCTTTCTTACAATGTTTCTCAGGTGGTATACTATTATTTCCATTCCTACCACAATAGCACTAGTTCTCTCCCCTGATGACTTAAAAAATGAACAATGTGCGAATTTCTAATTAAGTTTTACTTGGAGCAAAATGAGGACTATAGCCTGGGAGACAGTATATCAGATTGCTCTGAGAAACTGCTCCAAAGAGGTAGCTGCTGCTGCTGCTACTAAGTCGCTTCAGTCATGTCCAACTCTGTGCAACCCCATAGATGGCAGCCCACCAGGCTCCCCCATCCCTGGGGTTCTCCAGGCAAGAACACTGGAGTGGGTTGCCATTTCCTTCTCCAGTGCATGAAAGTGAAAAGTGAAGGTGAAGTTGCTCAGTCGTGTCTGACTCTTCGTGACCTCATGGACTGTAGCCTACCAGGCTCCTCCGTCCATGGGGTTTTCCAGGCAAGAGTACTGGAGAGGGTTGAATTGCCTTCTCTGTCAAAGCAGTAGAGAGGAAGGTAAGTATATATGTGATTTTAGTGAAGAGAGAGTACACAAAATCTTTTTTTTTTGAAGAAGAAGAAGTTTTCTGCTAGTCCTGAGGAGCAGCCATCACTATGAAGGATTTTAGTGCTTTTCTAGATATGAAGAGATGCAAAAATTTGGCTCATAAAATCATCTCCTGAAAATATATAACTATCTAAAGAACTGTTCTGCTAGTTTTCTAAGAGCATGGAGTGCCTTATTCCTGATCTCCACTTTGAATTCCTTTTGGGGGTGTTGAAAGTCAACAGTTGCAGTAGTGCGTGGTTTAATTCTTATAGAAGTAGATGGCAAGTGCCAATTTGTAGTTGACACCCCTATTACTCATAATTTGGTCTTATAATAGCTATTTATATTTTCACTCTAATCATACCTCTTGGTCCCTTCCAATCCTACAAACTTATCAGATTGATCTAAAACAAATCTTGGGTGGTGTGGGATATCTTCATTGGATTTCCCTGGACTACTGTGTACAGACCCAATTCCTAGACCAGCATTTAAAAACCCTGAGGCCCTAGTCAAGTCTTCCCACCTCATTTCTCAATACCTGTGTGTATCAGATAGTCTTCAGATAAGCTGTATGCTTTGCTGTTATTCAAGTATGCTCTACAACTTACCACCTCTGGGTTTTAAAATATCATAGAATTTTAGAGCTTGAAGAAAACTTGAAGATGATCTCACTCAATACTCACTGAACAGATGAAGAGTTTGAGGACGATATGGTTATAAGTAAAAGGATTTACACTGCCATTTGGATCCCAGACTCAGAGACCTATGTTATTTCCACTACACCAAATTTACTTTGTTCTTGCCTTTTCTTCTCACTCCAACAAACTCTCCCCTCCCTTTCCCTGCCTGAAAAAAAAAAAATCTTTCCCTTCCTGAAAGTATTAGGTGTTACTCTCCATAAAGCTTTCCCTAATCATTTTAGTTAAAATGATTTAATCTGGAATTCTGCCCTCCTCTTTATGAACTTATATTCAGACCTGTACTGTGTTATTTATGTTGTATTATCTCCCTCGAAGCAGAGACATTACTTTGCCAATAAAAGTCCGTCTAGTCAAGGCTGTGGTTTTTCCAGTGGTCATGTATGGATGTGAGAGTTAGACAGTGAAGGAGGCTGAGCGCCGCAGAATTGATGCTTTTGAACTGTGGTGTTGGAGAAGACTCTTGAGAGTCCCTTGGACTGCAAGGAGATCCAATCAGTCCATCCTAGAGGATATCAATCCTGGGTGTTCATTGGAAGGACTGATGTTGAAGCTGAAACTCCAATACTTTGGCCACCTCATGCGAAGAGTTGACTCGTTGGAAAAGACCCTGATGCTGGGTAGGATTGGGGGCAGGAGGAGAAGGGGACGACAGAGAATGAGATGGTTGGATGGCATCACCGACTAGGTGGACATGAGTTTGGGTAGACTCCGGGAGTTGGTGATGGACAGAGAGGCCTGGCATGCTGCAATTCATGGTGTGGCAAAGAGTCGGACACGACTGAGCGACTGAACTGAACTGATCTCCCTCTTCCAAGAATGTATGTGTTTTGCAAGAAGGAGCTGGCAAAAGAAGCACCCTTTTGGTCCACAGCACATTGAAATTACTCAAATAATATTTGAGTAAAGGCCCAGAAGTGACTGGATAATGAATCACTCAAGAATGACTGACCACCTATTTTTCCATATTATATTTGTGCTGGGATGTAAGAGAGAGACCCTGGAATAGTATGTCTTTTTCCTTGAGCTAAAACTAAACATCTTGAAAGCTTGCCATGAATTTCCACTTCTGTGATTTGACAACCAATCTTACATCATCTTGAAATGAGAATGGTAACAGCTCCTTGTCAATTTTCCAAATATTAAACTAATCACACTGCTATTAGAAGAATCATCAGAAAGAATCTAATGAGAATCAGAGGGTTGTAAACTCATTTGATACTTTTTTCATTTTCTTCTTTTCTTACTTTCCCCCCCAAAGCATCATGTATGGATGGGTGATATCAAGATGTGCAAGATGTGTTAATGTGAGTCAACAGATAGATAGTCAAAAGGGAGAAATGAATATGGAAATAATATGTGATTTGGTTCAGTTCAGTCGCTCAGTCGTGTCCAACTCTTTGCGACCCCATGAATAGCAGCATGCCAGGCCTCCATGTCTATCACCAACTCCTGGAGTTTACCCAAACTCATGTCCATCGAGTCAGTGATGCCATCCAGCCATCTCATCCTCTGTCCTCCCCTTCTCCACCTGCCCCCAATCCTTCCCAGCAACAGAGTTTTTTCCAACGAGTCAACTCTTTGCATGAGGTGGCCAAAGTATTGGAGTTTCAGCTTCAACGTCAGTCCTTCCAATGAACACCCAGGACTGATCTCCTTTAGGATGGACTGGTTGGATTTTCTTGCAGTCCAAGGGACTCTCCAGAGTCTTCTCCAACACCACAGTTCAAAAGCATCAATTCTTTGGTGCTCAGTTTTCTTCGCAGTCCAACTTGCACATCCATACATGACTACTGAAAAAACCATAGCCTTGACTAGATGGACCTTTGTTGGCAAAGTAATGTCTCTGCTTTTAAAGGTTTATTTTTAAAAAACAGAAACTGTATGGTAGTATTAGATGATTATTGCTAAGTGGACAGCAAAAATAGTTAAAAGACATTTATAAAATTCTAAGCCTGGAAAATCCCATGGATGGAGGAGCCTGGTAGGCTGCAGTCCATGGGGTCACTAGGAGTCGGACACGGCTGAGTGACTTCCCTTTCACTTTTCACTTTCATGCATTGGAGAAGGAAATGGCAACCCACTCCAGTGTTCTTGCCTGGAGAATCCCAGGGACGGGGGAGCCTGGTGGGCTGCCGTCTATGGGGTTGCACAGAGTTGGACACGACTGAAGCGACTTAGCAGCAGCAGCAAGTAAAAATCAGTTAACAAAAAATGAAGTGATGTTCTGGCTAGAGGTCTACCAGAAGACTTCAGGTTGGTACTAAAACAACAATAGTTAGCACTGTTTTTTTTTGTTTTTTTTTTTGGAAGGGGAAAACTGGATTATTTCTGGCTGTATTCCAGGCCCTAGTTATTCTGAAAGAAAAGCACAGATGAATTCATTATTAAGGAAAGATTTATTTAGTAATTTAAGAATTTCAACCTGTTAGAATTTGGAGAATGGGCAAAAGGTGAGTCATTCACTCCCTCATTTATGAGAGGTTGCCACAATGTCAATCAAGACAGAAAACACTACAGCAGGTTTAGTTTCTTTCTGTTTTTCTTTTTTTTATGGACTGAAATGCCACTGATTTAAATGGATTTGTTTTGCTAATGCCTCTTAAAATTAACATATTCCAGGGACAGTACAATTTCCAAGTACTGTGTTGACCAAAACTTTGTAGATTAAATGACAGTGCCAATATTGTAATTTGTTCTAATCTTGCTTCTTTGTAAAAGAAAAAATAATGGATACTAATTGAATGGAGTTCTGGATATGCTTTCTACTCAAAACCAAAAGTTGTCATATCTACTTAGTGGAGAAAATTTAAACTTTAAATTAAAAAGAAAATTGTTGGTTTCAGATTTTCTAAAAGAAACGTTATCATATTACATTTCAGGACAGAAAAATGCAACGTCTAAAATTTTGCTTTATGAAGTGAAGTGAAACCACTCAGTCGTGTCCGACTCTTTGTGACCCCATGGACTGTAGCTCACCAGGCTCCTCCATCCATGGAATTTTCTAGTCAAGAGTACTGGAGTGGGTTGCCATTTCCTTCTCCAGGGGATCTTCCCAACTCAGGGATCGAACCCAGGTCTCCCACATTTCAGGCAGAGGCTTTACCCTCTGAGCCACCTGGGAATCCCTGGTGGCTTTATGAATCCCTTTGCTTTATGAAGTTAGATAAATCTTGAATCAACTCATAATTCATTACCTAATCTGCTTGAAATCAGGGAGACCTCTTAATCATTCCAAGATTTTTTACTCATCTATAAAATGGACATTGAATGAGGTTTTGGTAAGTAACAAATATAATGTATTATGCAAATCATTCAGTATGGTGTTCAAAACATAGTGAATTTTTAATAGATGGCTCCTTCCACTAGTGGTGGTTTCATTATCATCGTTGCTGTCATCAGTAGCATTACAATAGTCAGAGCTTAGGGCACACAAAAATTAAGGTGATTCATACTGATGTCCTGTCTAGATATGGAATTGGTTCCAGCAATCATTAGCATTATGCATGGATGATCCATTCATTTTAATGACCAAGTCATACAAAATTGTGCAGAATTAAATTGCTTGATAACTTCTAAATATATAATCAAATTAGTGCTGTAAATATTAAAATATCCAGCAGCTACTTCTGGAAATGCAAATCTAATTGTATTAACTCTCCTGCTTAAGGCCCTCCAATGACTTCTCACTGTACTTTGAATACATTCAGATACTTTAAAATACCCTTACAGGCTCTACAAGATCTGGCTCCTGGCACTCCCTCTGGCCTCATACCTTCCCTTTCCTCTTTCCCCTACTCACTCTATTTACTAGATATTCTTGCCTTTTGTTTGGTCCTGAATATGCCTACCATCATCTCTGTTATGTCACTGTTTTCTTTCTTTCCTGTGTCTAGTTACTATCCAAAGTTGTGTGTCTGTGTTTGTGCAAATACAGTAAATGTATATACATATATATGAGCCTGCCAGGCTGCAATCTATAGGGTGGCACAGAGTCAGACACAAGTGAAGTGACTTAGCGTGCACACATGCATATATAGTGGCATCAATGTATATTTATGCTTATTTATATACATACAATCAAATATATGTTTGCATTTTATCTCCCTTTTAGAATGGAAGTTTTACAAGACCCAAGACAATTGACATAATGCATAATTTTTATGTCTTCAGTGCTAGCAACATAGGTACGTTGTAGGCACACAAATATTCTGTGAATTAATAAACACATGCATAAATGAATGAAATATGCTGAGATGTGGTCAGTTCATTTTTGCCTTAAATTGTACCTTAACCTTAAAAGATCTTCCCATTTTTTAAGTAAAGAAAAACTGTTATTTATAGGTAGTATTTATTTTTGTTTTCTATTTAGAAATCTTAGTATATAAATTAACTGTAAAATTTCTGTAGGAAAAGACCTACTTTTGTACACTCTACTGCATGCTTTTTAAGCTCAAAAACCAAATATCTAAAAAGTTAATCACGATGTTTTTTGTAAGGTCAAAGTTGTTATGCATGGAAGCCTGGGAACAGGTTCTAAAAGAATTTTTCATAAAACTAGTTTCACAATAGTTTGATAATTCAAGGCACAGAGCCTATTCACACTTTTCTATTCTGAAATGCTGGGAATTTACATTGGATAGAGTTTGGAACAGAGCAGCAAAACATGCATTTTCATAGATTTGTCCACTTGAGGGATTTTAGAAGTTGCTTTTCTGCCTTTTCTATATTGCTCCTTTCAGAGGGTCAAAGATTCAGAGTTCAAAACAGTGATCTCCTGGGAGCTATGGATTTGTCACTATGGCAACAAACACAGTAAATCAGTAATCAGGGACAGGAGAAAAGATTGTCTCCTATTGTTCCCCAAGTAAAAATGGTATCAACAAAACTCTACTTCTTCAAAGCAGATACATTATCTTAGGATAAAGGTGACCAGTATTAGTTGCAAGTCTCTTCATTTCTGGCATTTTATTCTCCTGACCTAAAAATTGAAACAGGTGAAAGAATATCAGTTTTGAGGAAAACCATTATTTAACTGCTCTAAATTGCAATGCCACTTATTAATATCAGTTTCTAACCTTAATATACAAACTACTCAAGGTCAGAGTAAGCATAAATGAAGGTTAATTGCTATTCATCTGATAGAATAGTGAGAGAAATGGAAGAGACATTTAGATTAACAAAGAGGAAACGTTAGAGGTCAAAACAGTATCTTACAAAGCCAATTGTATTTCAGCAGTCATGAACAAGGCTCATAAGTTTGGGCACCTGGGTGGAGAAAATTTACCTTCTAGAATCTAGAAATGAAGTAACTAGAGTTGTGAATTCTGCTGTTTCTCTTCATTAAGAGGCCACCTGCTTTTTAAGGAACCTCCACACAGTTCTCCATTGTAGCAGTGTTAATTTACATTCCCACCAACAGTGCAAGATGGTTCCTTTTTTTCCACATCCTCTCCAGCATTTATTGTTTATAGATTTTTTGATGACAGCCATTCTGACCAGTGTGAGGTGATACTTCATTGTAGTTACTTGCATTTCTCTAATTATTAATGATGTTGATCATCTTTTTGTGTGCCTCTTGGCCATCTGTATGTCTTCCTTGGAGAAATGTCTATTTAGGTCTGCTCATTTTTTGATTTTTTTTAAATATATTGAGCTGCATGAGCAGTTGATACGTGGACATGGCGAGGTAGGGGAGGAGGGGTGAAATAAATTGGGAGATTAGGATTGACGTATATACACTACCATGTATAAAACAGATAGCTGATGGGAACCTGCTGTATAACACAGGGAGCTCAGCTTGCAGTGCTCTGGTGACCTGGGGGGAGGGGAATGGGGTGATGTGGAGGGTGCAAGGGAGGGGATATATGAAAATATATAGTTAATTCCCTTTGTTGTACAGCAGAGACTAACACAATATTATAAGGCAACTATACCCCAATAATAAATAGATATTTGTTGGTAAAAAAAGCCACCTGCTGGTTGGTGTTGGGACTGGATGTCTTCACAAGGAAGCATTATCCATGGGGACTTGAGGCATGTGACAAGGGTGACAGGTTGGCATAATTGTTGGCATCAGAGCTCTCAGGAGCACTGATCACATTGTACTGTAACGACTGTTTACATTTTGTCACCCTTGCCTAGACTGTGAGGTCCATGTGGGAGGAGACTAGATTTTCTCATCTTTCTAATAGTAAATGCCTATTCACCCTGCCTAATATTTAGAAACTGCCAAAAAATCACACAGAATGGATGCAAAAAATGACCAAATAAATAGATTTTGTAATGAATTCAGCATTCTGTCCACTTTCACCCAGTCACCTGTCTCTGATAATGATGCTCAGGGACTAGTTATTAAAGGATATGAATTAGTCTTTAATAGGACTAACTAGTTCAGAATCAGGCAGTCATCAGTTCAGTCGCTCAGTTGTGTCCGACTCTTTGTGACCCC
Source organism: Okapia johnstoni (assembly GCA_024291935.2). Lineage (NCBI taxonomy): Eukaryota > Metazoa > Chordata > Mammalia > Artiodactyla > Giraffidae > Okapia > Okapia johnstoni. The sequence continues at coordinate 29,935,608 of CM044321.1, read as the reverse complement.
ATTACTGAGCCTGTGCTCTAGAGCCTGGGAGCCACACCTACTGACCCCTCAGGCTGCAAATGTTGAAGCCTGAACGCCCAAGCCCATGATCTGCAATAAGAGAACCCACTGCAATGAGAGGGCCAAGCACTGCAACAAAGAATAGCCCCTGCTTGCTGCCGCAACTAGAGAAAAACCTGCCCAATAATGAAGAACCAGCACAGCCAAAAGAAATTTATTTAAAGAAATGATGAAAAGGATGAAATTTAAGAAGAGAATACAAAATCCCTCTGCGTATTATGGTTATTGTGACACTTTCCCAAAGCAAGGAAACGAAGGCTTTAAAAAAATCAATTTTATTCTTTTAATCAACTCCCTAAATAAAAAAGTTTTAGATATCTTACTATACCACTACATCTCTCTGTTAGATAAGTAAGCCAAAAAGATTATGACAGTAGAGATATACAGATCTTTTCCTTTGCTTTCAAAATATCTAAAAATAGAATCTGTTTACATAGTATGCTGGTAAAAAGCTTATGATAACAAAAATTAGGAATGAAAAATCCCAGACGGCTAGGGATTTAGAGTTCACATACCATCTGCAGTTATTATCCTTGTGGTAATTGTGTACATAAAGCTACCAGATTGGATTTCAAAAGTTCATAGGAAGTATTTACAAAGCCAAGAACAATTCTCTTTGTTGCAATTCTCAACTTGCACAAATGCACTTCAGAACAGCAGACAAGAGCACTTGTATTTTCCAATCATTTAAAGACCACTTTATGAGCCCAAGTCCACATGGTTCAGTGTGTCTGGTTATTAACATTTCTCATGGTCTTTTGAGCATATTTGTTAAACAGTTTTGAATTGCTATTTTCTTTTCCTCTTTAAACAGTAGTCTTTCAAATGAAAAGAAAATCCTTCAGAATTATTTTTTTTTGCATTGAAAATTTAAAATGAAAATTGTGACAGTGTCAGGAGAAAGCGTTTGAATTCCTTTTCCTTCATTATGCGACCCCAGCTTTTTGAAAGTGTCAGCTATCATTTGGCTTATCACTGAATCATCATCACTATACCCATTGCCTTAGAATAGGAAGTTGGACATAAGTTTTTATTTATTTCTCCAGTGCTTGATTTAGTGTTATTTACAATTGAATTTAATAAATATTTATGAATATTTTAAAAATTCAAATTTTAAAAATGAGTTTAAAATACCAATGACAAATGTGCTGATACAGTTGTGGAGAAACTGGAAACTTTGCACAATTGGTGGGTGTGTGAAACTGTGAGGTACTATGGAAAACAGTATGGAAGTTCCCCAAAAGATTAAAAATAAAACTACCATATGATCCAGCAACCTCACTTCTGGGTATTTATCCAAAAGAATTGAAATCAGGATCCTGAAGAGATATCAGGTCTCTCATCTTCACTGTAGTGTTATTCATAATAGGGAAGATGTGGAAGCAACCTAGCAAGTGGGTAGATAAAGAAAAGGTGGCATATGCATGCAGTGGATTATCATTCAGCCTTGAAAAATAAGGACATTTTGCAATATGCAACAACATGGATGAAACTTGAGCATATTGTGCTAAGGGAAGTAAGCCAGTCACAAAGATAAACACTGCATCATTCCACTTACATGCTGTGTCTAAAATAGTCAAATTCATAGAACCAAAGAGTGGAATGTGGTAGACAGAAGATGAGGGGAAGGGGGAAACGAGCATACCTTGGCATAAAGTTTCAGCTAAACAAGAGGAATAAGCTCTAGAAATCAGCTGTGCCACACTGAACCTACAGTCAATGACACTGTATTGTGCATTAAGAAATTTGTTGAGGGTAAATCTCATGTTAATTTTTCTTAACACAATGAAATAAGATACAAAAAAATTAAGTGAATAAAATATTTTAGTCCCATTTAGGCTTAAAGATTTCATGTATAGGACACAAAATGGATTCAGTTCTCATTGTCCTAATTGCATAGTTATGTTAGCTTTTTGTAACTTTTTTTTTTCCTGGACAATTAGGTAGAAGTAAATCTTTCTTTGCCATTAAGTTGCCATTTCAAAGTAAAGAATAGAATTTATCTAGATAATTAAAGTGGACTCCTGGTACATATTACTCTAACTCATAAGTTTATCTCAGAAACACTGAGCACTTACTATATGGCAGGATTTCTGCTACAGGTGCGAATATAAGGTGGTGAACCTGACAGAAACACTTCTACCTTCATGGAGTTCCCACTCAAAAATAGGAGACTGGCAATGGCCATACAAACAATTATAATTCCCAACTGTGATAAGTACTATGAAGGGAGACAGCAGTGACCAATGAGAGAGCAATTAACACCGGAAATCTACAAACATTCAAGATGATGGGAGAAAGTCTCTCCATAGGGGTCACCATAAGCTGGGAACTACCTGCATTGTGTCCTGGCAAAGAAGGAGTCTGTAATTCCAGGAAGAATGAGCTGTACCCCTGGAGGCCTTGAGTTGGGAATCAGCTTGGTATATTTCTGAACTGAGAAGAGGGTTTTAGCACAATGGGACCGAGAGAGAGGAGGAGATGCATGGGAGGAGGGGAGTTGGGATAGGTAGAGACCAAATGATACAGGCATTTGTAGCTCATGATACAGAGTTGCTTGTTTTTGAAGTACAATGGGAAACTGGGAAAAATACAAACATGAGAGTAGCATGATCTAAGTTCTTTCTTTCTTTAACTAACAAGTCTAGCTTATAGGAGGCAAGGACTTTGAATAGTGAGGAAGAGGGTGGCAGAGAACACTCCCTATTGAGGAAATAAGTCAGGAAGTATTGGGTTGGCAAAAAAGTTCATTCAGATTTTCTGTAACTGAAAAATCTGAACGAAATTTTTGGCCAAGCCAATTCTTTTATGCAGATGAAACCACCCTTATGGCAGAAAGTGAAGAAGAACTAAAGAGCCTCTTGATGAAAGTGAAAGAGGAGAGTGAAAAAGTTGGCTTAAAACTCAACATTCAGAAAACTAAGATCATGGCATCTGGTCCCATCACTTCACGGCAAATAGATGAAGAAACAGTGGAAACAGTGGCTGACTTTATTTTTCTGGGCTCAAAAATCACTGCAGATGGTGATTGCAGCCATGAAAGTAAAAGACACTTGCTCCTTGGAAGGAAAGTTATAACCAAACTCGATAGCATATTAAAAAGCAGAGACATTACTTTGCCAACAAAGGTCCGTCTAGTCAAGGCCATGGTTTTTCCAGTAGTCATGTATGGATGTGAGATCTGGACTATAAAGAAAGCTGAGTGCCAAAGAATTGATGTTTTTGAACTGTAATGTTGGAGTAGACTCTTGAGAGTCCCTTGGACTGCAAGGAAATCCAACCAGTCCATCCTAAAGGAGATCAGTCCTGGGTGTTCACTGGAAGGACTGATGTTGAAGCTGAAACTCCAATACTTTGGCCACCTGATGTGAAGCGCTGACTCATTTGAGAAGACCTTGATGCTAGGAAAAATTGAGGGCAGTTGGAGAAGGGGACAACAGAGGATGAGATGATTGGATGGCATCACTGACTCAATGGACATGGGTTTGGGTAGACTCCGGGAGTTGGTGATGGACAGGGAGGCGTGCTGTGGTTCATTGGCTCACAAAGAGTCGAACACAACTGAGTGGCTGAACTGAACTGAATTCTTCTTTGTCTACTTTAATGAATATGAGTTGGTTGAGGAGCAAAAGATAATCATAAACATGAGGGATTCTGTGTGTTGTTAAAATTATTTATGTTTTGTCTATATTTTATGATTTTTCTTATGTTTAGAATCTGTATAAAGTCTTATTTCTTATTTTAATTTGTCTGAAAATTTATGGCCTTCATCATGTCATCCAATACAATTTTATTAAACACAGGCTATGTGATAAGAATTGTGCATAGGTGTAGACATCTACAACTGTCATCCTGTCCAACCCTGTCTCTCTCATCCCTGTTGTCTTTTTTTGCCTTTTTGGATCACTAAACTGTAGAATCACTACTCACTCTTTTTACCATCTTCTTCTTCTTACACTTAGAAAAAATCTATCACTTCTTTATATCTCTTATCAAATGACAACTTTAATTCAACTCCAGAGAGATTGATACAGCTGATACAGGTAGCTTGAACTAGTATTATAGAAGGAAATAAATTTCATCTCATGCCTTAATTATTAGAGCTCAGACTATCTAAATTTGGTGCTACTTCTGTAAATTACATTATTTTGACAAGAAGAAGGCTGGAAAATAATTCGCAAAACTAGAAAAAAGATCAGCTTCTTATTTTCTATCTATACCTATTGGAAAAGACCTCAAGGCTAGGAAAGATTGAGGACAGAAGAAGAAGGGGATGACAGAGGATGAGATGGCTGGATGGCATCACCAACTCAACGGACATTAATTTGAGCAAACTCCAGGAGATGGTGAAGGACAAGGAAGCCTGGTGTGTTGAGTTCATTGGGTTGCAAAGAGCCGCAAAGTGACAGAACAGCAACAGAATATACATTTAACTGTATTTCTGTATCAACCTATTTATCTGGAAAACATACACATTTAAAGAAAATATCAGCCCAATGTAATTCTGGTTCAAAATTGGGAAAGGTGTACTTCAAGGCTGTATATTGTCACCCTGCTTATTTAACTTATATGCAGAGTATATCATGCAAAATGCTGAGCTAGATGAAGCACAAGCTGGAAACAAGATTGCCAGGAGAAGTATCAATAACCTCAGATATGCAGATGACACCAAGCTTATGGCAGAAAGTGAAGAACTAAAGAGTCTCTTGATGAAGATTAAACAGGAGAGTGAAAGAGCTGGCTTAAAAGTCAACATTCAAAAAATGAAGATCATGGTATCTGGTCCCATCACTTCATGGCTATACATGAGGAAACAATGGAAAGGATGACAGACTGTATTTTCTTGGGCCCCAAAATCACTTCAGATGGTGACTGCAGCCAAGAAATTAAAAGATTCTTGCTCCTTGGAAGAAAAGCTATGACCAATCTAGACAGCATATTAAAAAGCAGAGATATTACTTTATCAACAAAGGTCTGTGCAGTCAAAGCTACGATTTTTCCAGTAGTTTATGTATGGATGTGAAAGTTGGACCATAAAGAAGGCTGAGCACTGAAGAGTTGATGCTTTGAGAGTCCCTTGGACTGCAAGGAGATCAAACCAGTCAATCTCAAACGAAATCAATCCTGAATATATTTTGGAGGGACTGATGCTGAGACTGAAGCTTCAATATTTTGGCCATCTGATGCGAAGAGCCAACTCATTGGGAAAGACTCTAATGCTGGGAAAGATTGAAGACAGGAGGAGAAGGGGACTATAGAGGACGAGATGGTTGGATGGCATCACCAGCTCAATAGACATGAGTTTGAGCAAGTTCTGAGAGATAGTGAAGGACAGGGAAGCCTGGCTTGCTGAAGTCCATGGGGTGGCAAAGAGTCGAACATGACTGAGCAAATGAACAATCACAAATGTAATTCTGAAAATGAGCAAATAAAATCCCTGAAATTGGAGAGCAGTTTTGCATACTTAATGGTTTGATTAGATATTTAAGCTAATTTCCATTTCTTCTCTCTTTCTGGAGATGAATGCTCAAATGTCTAGCTTACTTTTTTTTTTAGCTATTGCCACAAATTTTACTAGCTCTCATTAGAGTTACATCTTTTGTCCATTTACAGTGCACTCTTAAAAATGCCTTTGTTTGATTATTGCTCATACTCTTGTTAATGGTGACTTCTCTGCTGCTTCTTGAAAGAAACACACTTAGCAAGCATTGTGGAGTTGAACTCTGTAAGTAAATTCCCGAGTTTCTGCGATGATTTTTCTATGGTTCTTCCTTAGCATTTCTAGATTTTCTGTGTTGTAAGAACTAAAGTTTAATATTTAGTAAGCACATAAATTTCTTGCATAAAATTGCATATTTTTGTAAAAGTTGTTATTGTATTGAGGAAAATATACACAGATTAAAGGAATAAGCATTGAGAACTTGTGTTTGAAAAGTTCGTCCCATATTTTGAAATATTTGTCAGTGTTATGAAAATATCTATTTCCCACTACAAGTATAAATTAATATATTTTCCTTAATCTAGATGCAAATATGATCAATTGTCTTAGTAAAGCTATATGACAGTCTCACAATAATTTAATGGTTAAATATGTCACTTTCTTGTAGGTGAATTAACCATTGATAATATATGTAGCCATCATGAAGATAGTCTTTCTTCATTGTTGAGAAGATGAATGACATATTATCCACATATATCAATTTATCAATATTTATCAGTTCGTTTCTGAACATGGTCCTGAGAAAAGAATGATATAATAAACATGTGTTCTTAGTATGCTAGCCCCTTGATCTGAAAAATGTTTCCCCTAGGACATACAAATAAGGAAAGAAACACAATCAAATGAACAATACAGAATTAAAAATCACTCCTCCATTTTTCCACATGCAACAAATCAGTCATTGGTTTCACAGAAAAAACAATCCTAAGTACTGATTACAAAGTGTATATATAGAATTGGTGGTCTCATTGATTTCAAAACCTAGGAAAATATTTTTATAAGCAAGGAGCTTACATTTGTTTATCTTTCACTTGCTTAAAATTATCAGATGTTGTAAAATTACCCAGTCACGTATGAACACCCACTGTGTACTGTCCTTACAACAATCCTGTCCTTCCAGCCCCTGACATTTTCAAAGGGATCTGTAGTGCAATACATATGTTGTTTTCTCTGAAAATGCCGACAAGAAACCAACACACTAGAGCTCATGTGTGTGAGATCATGGTTCCCTCTATACCTGCAGAATGCACATGAAGGGCTGTTTCCCTAGTATGCTGTAAATATCAAGACACACTTGTTTGTTGATGATGTGGTAGTAAAAATTCTTAATATTTCCTCTGTCAAATCAAAATCATGGGTGCTAGTTCATGGTAACTTGGATCTAGTTAATTAAATCTTTTTACAACAAAGGAACCCTTTCAGTGTCTTTACCTACCATAATAGCTCAAGATTTGAGGATAACTTGCCCAGTTGACAGCTATCAGCTGAGGATGTCAACAGGATCAGTTTGAAGAGCTGAATGCTCAAGACCTGTTAGCCTAAAGGTCAATGATTTCTCAACACTGGCTTTGGAATAGAATCACTTGGAAACTTTTAACTAATACTGATTGTCAGGTTGGAAACACAAATTCATTCAACTGGAACCAAGGGCAGAGGGGAACTGGACACAGGTGTTTTTAAACGTCCCAGAAGCACTTCTCAATGTCTAGACAAGGTTCAGAAACTAGAGAGTGATTCATTTTTAGACAGAAAGAAAAGATTTGGAAAGTCTTAGAAGGATTACAACATGACATTGTCTCTTTCATTGGATCTGAGGTTATTAAATGGTTGGGGGACCAGCAGCATCAACATCTGGGAACTAGTTGGAGATGCAGATTTTCAGGCCCCAGAATGGACTTACTGAACCAGAAGTTCTATGGCTGGAGCCCAGAATTCTGTTTTAAAAAGTATTTTAGGTGATTCTAATGTAATTTAAGGGGTTTCCCTGGTAGTCAGTGGTAAAGAATTCACCTGCCAATGCAGAGACATGGGTTCAATCCTTGGGTTGGAAAGATCCCTGAAGAAGAAAATGGCAACCTACACTAGTATTCGTGCCTGAGAAATCCCACGAACAGAGGAGCCTGGTGGGCTACAGTCCACGTGGTTGCAAAGAATCCAATGCAACTTAGCACCAGCAAGGACAAAAAGTTTGAGAACCATCATTTTAGGTAAAGCCTTAGTTAACATAGATATTTGGAGACCAGCAGTTAAAGCTCTTCCCATTCATTACTCAGAGTTCCATTAGATAGACAGTACTTAATCAAGCAATCAATGTACATCCTTTCTACAATAAATAGCTTCATCATTGGAATAAAGCAGTTGACATAGATGACATTCTATTATTCTAAGAGCCTTCCAAGAATAATGAGTGACATGGCATCAATATCCACATCCAAAATCAAGTGCTCTTCCAAAGAATATTTTGTGAATATATCTATTCCTTTGCTACTATAATCCCTGAAACACAATGGCCTCTCCCTAATTTCCAAATATATTTCCAAAACAAACCATTTCTCTGTGAGTCAAAATTAGAGCCAGAAAAAAGGATTTTCAGGTGATTTCCTTTCTTGTCTGCAGGCCAAAATTGCTATCAAGACAAGAAAATATATTTATATTCTGTTGTGGAATTGAATGTCTTCCAAGGGCCATAAGAATAATTAGAGTCCCTATCACTACTCTGTCTTGACCCTCTCCAAGTATTTTATCTGTTTAAGGAAAACCTCATCTGTCTTCTCTCTCTGGCCTGGAACTTGTAGTACTCTTTCATTGTTGCTGTCAAATTTGGTTTTCTTTATGACATGCAGTTTTTTTTTCTACTGGATTTCTACTCTCAACTTTGAATTCCTATGCTGTTTATAACTTCTTCCTTTTCCTGTTACACCTGTTTCTTTTCAATAAGCTATGCCCTTTCACTGTTGTACACCATGAGTCATATCCCATCACATTTCAGTAATACCTTTCTGTTCATGTGTACTTCTTAGAGTTAAAATTGAGATAGAAGTTTGGGCCTTGGATTTTGAATATTCAGATATAGTAATCTGGGTCTAAATACTAAACAGTTAAATGCCAGAGTTAAAATTCCCTTTCTGTCTCATGGAATCACAGAAATACAGGACTAGAAATAATTTTGGTTTTGGGTAGTTCTGGAAACTGTTTTATGGTTTTTCTTCTCATGTGACAATCATTATGCTACCTAGCAATTACTAAGAAACTTTAAACTTGTTATTTCTGGTTTTTGTCCTTCAAAGTACAGTTTAAATATCTTTTCCTTCAGCAGCTAATTATTCCACCAGGAGTACATGGTTGGTGATGTAATATGGATTTTGAAAAACCTGAATTATTTTTGTCAATGCAAACAATACCCGTCTTTGTTTTTTCTACATCTACTCTTATTTTCCAGAGTCTTGGCCCCGAAGCAGAATGGTATTATAACCATGTTTTCATTCTTTCCAAGTCTTACCTTTGGAGGCAATTTTGTTTTCTTAAGCATTGGTTCTCAAACTTTAGCAGTGCATCAGAATCACCTGGAAGGCTTATTCAAACACAGATTGCTCCCCAAGCCCAGAATTTCTGATTCAGAAAGTTTGCAGAGGGGCTCAAGAAATTGCCTTTGTAACAAACTTCCAGCTGATGCTGCTGGTGCTGTGGCCACATTTTGGGTACCGCAGTTAAGATGATCTTCCTTCACTAGATGAAAAACAAATGATCTAAAAAACATCAAAGTTGCCCTCAATTCCTCAAATAACCACTTTTCATCTCATTTCATTTCTCCCTGTGGTAGCCAGAGTGATCATCTTAAAATATAAACTAACCTGTATAGGACTCTTGAGCTTGGTTGCCCATTTCCACCAAACTTTTTAGCATCTTTCTGGGGCTATTGAAGTAAAATCCACTCTCCCAGCCCTGAGCCCCTTTACATGAATTACAAGGCTCAGCATAAACTACCAGCCTTATTGGTCTCATCTCAGGGCCCACTTTCCTCCAATATTATCTCTTTTTAAAATGTACATCTTATGAGCTAAATACTTTTTTATTTTCCTCATTGCACTGATGAGGGATACAGAGAGAGTAAGCATTAAACCCAAAGTCACATATATCTTAAGTGGTTGAGTCAGGATTCTTACTTAGCTCCATCTGATTCACACAAGCCCAGTATTTTATCCATTCCTTTAACAGAAAATGTTTAGCATTGACATATATACACTACCATGTGTAAAATAGATAGCTGGTGGGAAGTTGCTGTATAACACAGGGAGTTCAGCTTGGTGCTCTGTGATGACCTAGAGGAGTGGGATGAGGGGGGGATGGAGGCTCAAGATGGAGGGGATATATGTATACATATAGCTGAATCACAGTGTTGTACAGAAGAAACTAACACAACATTGTAACTGTAAAATGTTCCAATTTGACAAAAATTAAAAAAAAATACCCTGAATCATGAACCACTTCCCCTTCGTGGAAGGGGAGACCTGAAGAAAAAGAAGAGTCAGACCACCCATTTTATTCCTAAAGGGCCCAAATGATGGTTGTGACAGGTAGAAATAGGGAAGTCAGGAGGGCAGTTGGCAACGGGGAATTTGCTTTTAGAAGGACAGAGCATGCAATTATGGCCAGGAATTCATGATTCTGCCACTAACATCTCAGGGCCTCAGTTTCCTCTCCTACAAAATGAGGAGCTGATCTAGAATTAATTCTTTGGATTTCTTCTAGCTTCCTAAGGAAGCACGGAAACAAAACAGAGGACATGGAAGAAAGATATTGGGGCTTAAAGAGTCAATGAGTGCTCCAGGTTTTGAGCCATTTGTCTCCCTCTGATGTAAAAGAGGAAAATGAGACAATGATCGAGATTAAAGAAAACTGCCTTTTAAGAAGTTACTTTGGTGGGATAATTAATACAGCCATATGTAGAATGGAGGCTGTCTCCAAATTAACTTAAGAAATCTAAACTAAAATATGTAATGGTCAAAGTCAAATAGCCTTTATAGGAGAGAGAAGTTTCATAGGAACTTCATAGGAGAGATAAGCTTCAGTTTGTACGGTGTGATGTGAAGTGTGTGTTCAGTTTGTGTGGGGTAATGTAAAAGTGTTAAGAAAGTCCAGCTGCCCCTCAAATATTATAATATTTATGATCCTCTTAAAATATTGCCTGTGTTTCTACCATTAAAATAAACCCATTTGAATGTAGTTTGTATTGTTAAAAAAAGGAAAATGACAGGATTGACTCTTAGCAGTAGGGTTATAATTGCCTGAATTTGAGTAAATGAATATATGGTCCAGGCAAACTGCTTTTTTGGACGTTAACTGAACTGTACCTGTTCAATTATAGATTAGACTGTGTATATATATATATGTATTGTATGTAATATAATACACATAATGTATGTAATATAATACAAATATAATATTATATATGCATATGAATAAAATATATGTACATTTATTTTATTATGCATATGATAATTGTGTTTTGATACTACAGTAGGACCAACATTTATCTAATGCTTACTGTGAGCCAAATTCCAAATTAACTTCTGGAGAGATGTTATCTCTTATTTCTCACAGTTTATGAGATTGATAGTGATATTTTCCACTTTTCATAGGTCATGGAACTGAGGTGCAAAAAGAAGATAAGGAAAAATTTTCTAAGGTCATACAATTTCTAAATGATCAAGCCAGGACTGGAACATAAGACCATTTGGCTCCTAAGATGTATTTATTATCTTTGTCTATTTTTCTCAGATCTCCAAACTGACCAGAGAAAAAACAGTTTTTAAGCAATGTTTTTTAGGTGTTTTTTGTTTATTTCTTTATTACTCAACACAGTTGGGTACCAGCATATATGGAATGTTCTCTCTTATGAGAACTCAGGTACATGGAAATGTTTTCAACACTTAGTAAGTAGAGGCCACCTCCACTTTTATACTACAACTCCTGTTGGTAGCGGAGAAGGCGATGGCATGGCACCCCATTCCAGTACTCTTGCCTGGAAAATCCCATGGACGGAGGAGCCTGGTAGGCTACAGTCCATGGGGTCGCAAAGAGTTGGACACAACTGAGCGACTTCACTTTCACTTTTCCCTTTCATGCATTGGAGAAGGAAATGGCAACCCACTCCAGTGTTCTTGCCTGGAGAATCCCAGGGACGGGGGAGCCTGGAGGGCTGCTGTCTATGGGGTCGCACAGAGTCGGACACGACTGAAGCGACTTAGCAGCAGCAGCAGCCTGTTGGTAGAGCCTTGGTGAACCCCACAATATTTCTCTTCTTCTGGAGATAAACAATAGAACCTCTCCTCTCCCAAATGTCTGACAGTCATAGAGCTTGGCTAGCCTGGGTGAGAGAGGTCAGCACTTCAACTTCAAGTTGATATGAGAACCTTCAAGACAATGACCATAACTTTTGTATGTCTTACGCTGTAAATGTGCCTAGTATGGGCACATTGAGTGCATTGATTGAAATATACAATTACCTCAATTCAGTGTTGCTACCTGAGACCCATCTGTGTTTGTGTCCTCTTCTTATCACTTACTAATTTATACAACTCCCTCTAGCTTTCACTAGATTGACTTATATTGCTTGTGGCTATGCACTATTGATTAGAAAACTTTAGAAAGACTTGGAGAAACATTTTTTTTCTTGAAAAAGTAGAAGAGTAATTTGTTTGTTATGTTTTCAGTTATTTCATTTATTTTTATTGGATCAAGAAGAGAAACTTGGAGATTTAAAAATAATGGAAATGTAATAATTCATCATGCAAATAAACTATTATTCATTTGGTTTAAATGATAGATTTGATCTAATAACATGTTTAAATTTAGATTGCCCCCTTTACAGTGTTTTGCCACTCGTGTCCATCTCTCTGGAGAACTTCCCATTGCTACCAGCAGGAAAACAGGTCTAGAAAATGATGTGAAGTGAAAGAATTTTACCAGTGTTTGCCTGAAAGAAACAGAACTTTTTTTTTTAACAGCTGGAAAAAAATGATCAAATATACATGAAAGGTAGAGACATAGAAAGAGACAACATCCACAGAAAATGGAAAGAAAATATGGGCTCACTTGCACCTTCACTGAAACCAGGGTTTCTTGCAAAAGGGTGTTTTGCAATCACAAATTCAGGAGGAAAACTCTCCCTGGCAAGCAGTTACTCTTAATGTTTGGCAGGAGATTGAATAATAAAGTTCTTCATAACACTGTCAAATATCTGCAGCTTCACTCAACTGTCACACACACTGCCCACAAGGCAGTAATTGGCTCTGGCTGACTCCACAAAGTCGCTCTTGTGAGTAAATTAGGACCAAACTAAATTTCTTCTTCCTAGTCCTGTGGGAAACATAGAAACAGTCAAAATGAAGCCATTCAGAAAGAAGAATTAACTTTCTCATCTTCAGATCTGAAACATTTAGGCAATAATTTGTGTAATATATGTATTACACTCAAGGAAAAAAAATGGCTAAATTCTTATACAGTGGAAATTGCACATTTGCTCGGAACAGAGTACATCTTTAAGCCACAAATGAAAGCACGTCTTCTAGTAGGAATTTCATTTGGAATTTCCAGTTGGCAAGAGTGCTTCCAGTTTTGACAAAAGTCATGCAAATGATGTTCCATTTGGGTCTAACAGAATAGCTAACATTGAAAAGATGTCACAGATCAAAATGAAGTAGGCTTTTATTGGGTTAGTCTTCATCCCACAGAAAATTCAGAAATAAGAAGGGGAGTCACTGTTGTTTGAATTGCGTATTGATATCCTTGCTGCGTTGGAAACCATTGCAAGAAGGATTCAGTTCATTTCAGTTCAGTTGCTCAGTCATGTCCGACTCTTTGCGACCCTATGGACTGCAGCACACTAGGCTTCCCTGTCCTTCCCCAGCTCCTGGAGCTTGCTCAAACTATGTCCATCGAGTTGTTAATGCCATCCAACCATCTCATTCTCTGTTGTCCCCATCTCCTCCTGCCTTCAATCCTCCCAAGCGTCAGGGTCTTTTCCAATGTGTCGGTTCTTTGCATCAGGTGGCCAAAGTATTGGAGTCTCAGCTTCAGCATCAGTCCTTCCAATGAATATTCAGGACACGACTGAGCGACTGAACTGACTGACTTATTTCCTTTAGGATTGACTGGTTTGATCTCCTTGCAGTCACTGGAGAAAGGAATGGCAAACCGCTTCAGTATTCTTGCTTTGAGAACCCCATTAACAGTATGAAAAGGCAAGAAGGATTATTCATTCATAAAGGCTAAGAACCTAATTAAGGAGTTAATGTGCTGTAGTTTATAGCTGCGATACAAGTTGGGTAGAGATTTTTGTGAGAAGTCTTACTATGAATATCACCTACGGTAACATAAAGGTATTTGCTCAAATATAAAGATATTTTTCTCTGAGGGACTATAAGCAATTGCTTCTGTTGGAATGAAAACAGTGATGTTTGGAAAATGTACCCAAGTCTATTTCTTTTTTTCTTGTATACTAGAAGCTAGTAATTTAAGTCATATATTAATGTGTATAGTATTTTCCTAGGGCTGTGTAGTACAGTAACAAAAACGAAGTGTAAAATCATCAGGTCTGGTTCTTTCTGAGAACTGTAAGGAAGAATCTTCTCCATGTCTTCCTCCTGGTTTCTGGGGGTTGCTGGCAGTCTTTGGCCTGTAGATGCCTCACACCTTCATTTCTACGTGATGTTCTCTTTGTGTTTCTGTCTCTTTATATCATCTCCCCTCTATGCATGTTTGTCTCTGCAGCCAACTTTCCCCTCTTGATAAGGACACCCATCATGTTGGATTAGAGCCTGCCCTAATGAACTCGTTTTATATTGATTATTTTTTGCAATGACCCTCTCTCCTAATATTAGGTCTCCTTCTGAGGTGGTGGGGATTAGGACTTCAGCATATCTTTTTTCAAGGAACACAATTCAACCCATAATAATGCATTATCAATAAAGCTCACACTTTTAAAGGAACCATGATCCCCCATGTTTTGTACAGCTGGAAACATTGGCTTACAGATCTTATGCAGTGAAACAATGCACATTGTCTAGCTGATGGAAGCTTTCTGAAAACCTAGGCCCAGGACACCTGACACTTTCTGAAGTTACTTTTGGTATCTGAGACACTGATCACTTCTTAGACAGTAGCACTAACATTTCATCATAAATTGTGTTTCATAAAGAGAGGAAGCTGTAGAAACTCCATCCAGAGAGAAGGCAAAGTAGGCTGCTCCTTCTCTGATTTGTCAACATTCAAAGGCAGCAGGAAAGGGACCTCTTGCTTCCCACTGCTTCCCTGAATCACATTAACACTATCCAATAACTACTCAACACAGGACTGCTCCTTTTAAAGTTCATATTCAAGCTATCTTTCAATAGTTTGCTGGTCTCTATGGTCCATGTCCATGTAATATATTAATAACCACCACCAGCTCATAGTAGTTCTTTCCACTCCTTTACTGTCCCTGACACTATAGCTACTTTTACTGAGCTATCTGACCTATGAACAATTCACTGATTCTTTTGTTCACCCTGTCTTACTTACATACACACAGACACACATGTATCAGGCTACTTATGTACATTTACAGTGATGTAACTGCTCATTCATGTACATCAACAGTGTGGAGGTCAATACTGGAATAGTAAACTGGAGATATCCTTGGGAAGTTCCCAAATAGCTGATGCTCTTTCTCTTACTCAGTCAGTGGTGGAAAGTCAAAAAAGGTTTCTGATCAAGTTATTCACTGAAATATATAAATATTAAACTGGAGACAAGACATGAATTAGGAGGTTATTGAAACAGTTGAAAAAGAAAGAAAGAATACTTGGCCCAAAGCAATGTCAGGAAAAATGCAGAGAAGGATTTTAACTTCCCTGATGATGACTGCAGCCATGAAATTAAAAGACACTTTTTCCTTGGAACAAAAGCTATGACGAACTTAGCATATTCAAAAGCAAAGACATCATTTTGCCAACAAAGGTTCATGTAGTCAAAGCTATGGTTTTTCCAGTAGTCATGTATGAATGTGAGAGTTGAGCCATAAAGAAGGCTGAGTGCCAAAGAATGGATGCCTTTGAATTGTGGTGCTGGAGAAGACTCTTGAGAGTCCCCTGGACAGCAAAGAGATCAAACCAATCAATCCTAAAGGAAATCAACCCTGGATATTCACTGGAAAGACTGATGCTGAAGCTCCGATACTTTACGTCCACCACTAAGTGCCCCCCACCCTACTCTTCTCTCAGGGATTTGATTTTGATACCAAAGTAATTTGCTCATCTACTCTCTTCAGCTGTTTAAAAAAGTACCTTGACATTTCTAACCAGCTAATGATTTATAAAAATTCTAACTCCCAGTTTCCTACCAACAAAGTTATAACAATATTCTCACCCATAAATATGATTCCAAATGTATTGTAAAAACAACTGCCCTCATTCAATGAAAAACAGCTTTAGAGGATTATATACTTCAATTCAGTTTCACCCATGCCTGTATTGAAAGAATGTAGTCTTCTGGATCATTTTCCTTTGTTTTAAAGGAAAGTGATGAGAATTTAATCATCCCTTATGTAGGCAAAATTTAGAATGGGATGAAAATAAGTATATGATTTGACTTGGAGTTATGAGAGGAGACAAAAGGGGAAAAAAAAACTATAACCCTAAAGCTAGAGTTGAATAGCTATAGACAATCACTAGACATAGACAATTTATCACAATGTGATAAGTGTCATACAATTGTGGGGACCAAAGAAAAACTCAGTAGGGCACCTACCAGCATCATCCAGGCACCTGGAGGAACGTAAGGTCTATTGTGAATATTTGAAAGCCCACATGTTCCCTATTTTGATTTAAATACACTCTAAGCAATCAATAGTTGGAATTTTATCTTACTATTTATAATTTATGAATTTTCTTATGCCATTGAAATAATCACAATTTCCAAGATCCAATTTTTTCCCTCTGCATTGTCACTCACACTACGGCATTCCTGGCCATTCAGTTCCCTTTGTCATTCCTTGGTTTCCTCATTTGCAAGAGTGGGGACATTACATTTGTCACTTCCCTCTCTCAGACTGCTGGGAAGATTGATGAGATCACATGTTGAAAGCCTACTGGAGTCCTTGGAAACACGATGCAACATATGCACAGTGTTTCATCCTTATCTATCTCCACATTGAGGTAAAATGAAGTAAAATGAACACAGCTGGGGCTTAGGTTAGAGTAGGATTCAGGGACTGAAAATGTTATTTGTGAAAAGAATACTTCTCCCTTTGAAACAGGTTTTCTTTTCAAGGACCTTAAAAGTGAGATGCTGAAAATTTTTCCTTTTCTAATTGATTCTCTGCATGTTGTATGTTGGGGAGGGAGAAATTTTCCTCTACCTTTCTATGTTCTTCTGGCTGATCTAAGAATTAAAATGACTTGACATAGATTTGTCGAGGAAATGTATAATTTCCTCGAATTTGTCTTGCCGTAGCAAAAATTTGAAATGGCAGACCAGTGTTACAGCTTTGTTACAGCTCAGTCTTATTTGGCAAGCAAAGGAAAATATATCTTCCAGGCGAGAGGGCGGGCTGACTCAAAAGAAAACGGTGGCTCAATTTGGGCTCCTCTTTTTATGTGTATTTTCTCCTCCCCTTGAGCCTGCCCTGTGTAAATTGTGCTAGCCAGGAGGGCTGTTTGTTTCACCTGAGGTTCTCACTCCAGTCCTCAGACCTTCCTTCGTTCCATTTTTGTGGGCTTCTCCTTCTTTTTCTTTTAGCCACCACCATTTTGGACTCCTTTTTCCTATTCTAACTACCTAACAGATTAACAGGAGAAAATCCAACAAAAGTTTAATAACATGTATAAATGGGAGAGACCAAGAAAAATGAGTAACTCACTAAAATGGCCAGAACTGTCACCTTAAACACCATCTAAAGCAACCCAGAGGATGTTGGGGATAATGGTTCAGGACTCCAAAGGGGAGGAAGACAATTCACGTGAAGATGATAAAAGCAAATGTTTGGTAAACAAATGTTTGGTGAACTATGCAGGGACAATGTGACATAGAGAGGAATTTCAACAAGCAGACTTTGATAGGTTCATTCTGTCTATACCCCTAGTTCATACTATAATTATCTACAGTGACAGCCCTCTTCCTGGAACAGGTCCTCAATATACATTCTTTTAGGAAATTAGGGGGAAGCGCAAAATTTCCTACTTGAGTCTTTTGGACCTTACATTATTTTCAGCTCAAATTAACCCATATGCCAGAGAGATATTTTTGCGTGTGCTCAGTTGTGTTTGACGCTTTGCAATCCCATGGACTATAGCCTGCCAGGCTCCTCTGTCCATGGAATTTTCCAGGCAAGAATCCTGGAGTGGGTTGCCATTTCCTACTCCAGGGATCTTCCTGACCCAAGGATCGAAGCTATGTCTTCTCAATTGGCAGGTAGATTCTTTACCACTGTGCTACCTGGGAAGCCTGCAGAGACATTTGGGGGCAGTAAATTTTGCTCCACTGCATGTCCTTCTCCCTAGAGTTCATTATAATCTCACAATTTCCTTGTAGCATGTAAAGTTTGTACTTTTGGGGGTACCTCAGAAGCTTTCTTACTGAAAATGGAAGACTTAAAAATAAAAAGTGGCTCAAAAGGAAAGGAACTCAAATAAAATACAGGAGGCAGGGCTCTAAGTTATATGCTTTTAGATAATAGTTACATCCTTGAAGTGGCTTTGCAATATGCAGAGCACAGCACACACTTCAAAAAAATAAAATGTCTGAATTTGTGTTAATTAGATGTGAAGTGCTGCTGTCATCTTTCTCTATAAAAATTAGCAGAGATATTCATTTAGGTACATTAATTTAAACGTACTCCATATAGTTTTATCCCTGGGATGAAGCAAAAACAAAACAAAACAAAAAACAGCTATCACAGAGCTATTAATAAAACAAACAGTAATTATTGAGAGATGTGACCAAATGGAAATTAATCCTAGGTAACAGAACAAAAGGCTTCTCTGGGGGCTCAGATGGTAAATGATCTGCCCTCGATGTTGGAGACCAGGTTCAGTGCCTGGGTTGGGAAGATCCCCTGGAGAAGGGAAGGCTACCAGCTTTAATATTCTGGCCTGGAGAATCCCAAGGACAGAGGAACCTGGTGGGCTATAGTCCATGGGTTCGCAAAGACTCAGATAGGACTGAGCAACTGACAGTTTCACTTTCTTAAAGAAAACAAATTTCTAATGACATTTTAGACATGATCCTTGCTTTCAGAAGGAAAGGGACTCAAATATTTCAAAAATCCTTTCCTCTGCTAAGAGTTCATAGTTCAACGAATGATTTCAATTTTTGTATGTGTTCTTGTCATCTTCTTTTTTTTGAAAACTATTTTCAAAAATCTGAAAATAAAATCACCATCTTTTCTTCTTATTAAAAATGTGGCAAGATAAACTATGTGAGATAGCATTATATGAAAAAAGTGGGAAAAGAAGTGGCTTCCATCATTATGTTCTTTAAAAAAATGGAGTTCAGGTGTTAAAGTCTGGAATTATGAAACTGTAGATGTATTTAACAATGTCAAAATAATTCTGTTTTTTTAGAGTGGAGAGTAGAAGATGTTCTTTCCTGAATCATTCGTGTGAAGGACACAGATGTTACAGGAAGGGGTCCCTCTAACCTGTCCCCTTTTATCCCATGTACAGGGATATCTTTGTGTGTGTGTGTGCATGTGTTAATTCGCTCCAGTTGTGTCCGACTCTCTATGACCCTATGGTCTGTAGCCCACCCTCATTTTAGCAAACTAAAAAGAGCTAATGTTTTATTGAACACTTAGTGTGGTCCTCACATTTGTGTATATTACCTTGTTTAATCTTTACAACAATTTCATTATTTTCCTCTTTTACAAAATTAGGGTAACTTTATTCCCTAAATTCACAGAGCTAGGAAGTAGAAGAGCCTGGATTGAATGTTATCTGGCAGAAACCTGTGCCTATCACTGTTATCTTCTGATAAGGAAGATAGATATATAGAAAGCTTCTGTAAAAGTAATTTTAAAGATGATCACATAATCAGTGAATGTGCTTTTATTAGTGGATTCCTGACCAATTTTTCACTAGACAGAAGGTATTTTGGGGGCATTGGCTGTGTCTTATTCATTTTTGTGGGAAATCCAATCTCATGTTCAATGTCTGTGTGTAGGAAGGATGTGTTAAATAGTTGTCCATAACGGAGATATTGTTTTCTCCTTGAGGTAGACGACAAAGCTCTGTAAGACATTTAGCAATGTGCCCTCACCCTGTAGCTGCTGCTGCTAAGTCGCTTCAGTCGTGTCTGACTCTGTGCGACCCCATAGATGGCAGCCCATCAGGCTCCCCCATCCCTGGGATTATCCAGGCAAGAATACTGGAGTGGGTTGCCATTTCCTTCTCCAATGCATGAAAGTGAAAAGTGAAAGTGAAGTCGCTCAGTTGTGTCCGACTCGTAGCGACCCCATGGACTGCAGCCTACCAGCCTCCTCCGTCCATGGGATTTTCCAGGCAAGAGTACTGGAGTGGGGTGCCATTGCCTTCTCGGCATCCTGTAGCTAATAAGGAGCCAAGTCAGCATTGTAGCCCAGGACTGCAGTCCATGGCTCTTCCCAAGATACTGCAACTTTCTCTACTCATTTCCTCTCTCTGTTCCCAGATTTCTAGTTTTATAAGGCTCTTTTTAAAAATTAATCTTAATCACACCTTAAGCTCTAAAGTCACCTTTTAGTTCAATTTATATTAAACTTTAGATTTCAAAAGTCAGTTAAGTAGGTATTTGTTGTTTATATGGGGTATCAGGAATATTGCTAAAAGAGCATTACTAATATCATCTCATTTAATATTCTCAACTATTCCATGATGTAATAGTGACTGTAGTCTCATTTTACGAATGAGAAAATTGAGGCTTTGCTGTTCAGTTGCTAAGTTGTGTTGGATTCTTTGGGACCCCATGGACTGCAGCAAGCCAGGCTCCCCTATCCTTCACCATCTCCCAGAGTTTGCTCATATTCATGTCCATTGAGTTGACAATGCCATCCAACCACCTCATCTTCTGCTACCCCCTTCTGCTCTTGCCCTCAATACTTCCCAGCATCAGGGTCTTTTCTAACCAGATGGCCAAGATATTAGAGCTTCAGCTTCAGCGTCAGTCCTTCCAATGACTATTCAGGGTTGATTCCCTTCATGTTTGATTGGTCTGATCTCCTTTCTGTCCAAGGGACTCTCAAGAGTTTTCTCCAGCACCACAATTCAAAAGCATCAATTATTTGGTACTCAGCTTTCTTTATGGTCCAACTCTCACATCTGTACATGATTACTAGAAAAACCATAGCTTTGATTAGATGGGCCTTTGTAGGCCAAGTAACATCTCTGCTTTTGTGTATACTGTTTAGGTTTGTTATAGCTTTTCTTCCAAGGAGCAAGTGTCCTTTAATTTCATGGCTGCAGTCACCATCCACAGTGATTTTGGAGCCCAAGAAAATAAAATCTGTCAATGATTCCACTTTTTCCCCTTCTATTTGCCATGAAGTGATAGGATTGGATGCCATGATCTTCGTTTTTTGAATGTTGAGTTAGGTCATATAACCAGTTCAGTGTAACCTGACTCTAAAACCCAAATACATTCAACTACACTAAAATCGGTGACATAATATAATATATCTCAAAGCTTTATTTTAATCTGTACAATGAATGACTGATATCACTTTCCTTTACTCAAGAGAATCAGATTTTATTGAGTCTTTTTGTAATTGTAAACTTCAATGTCAGAATACTATTTTCATTGAGATATTTGAATGTAATCTGTACTCATTAATGAGATGACCTGAAAAATGGTAGAAGCTTGTAAAGGGAGCAGTGGTCCTTCAGAGAGGGTAGCATTCTTTATCTGCATCCTTTTGTTTTCTGCCAGGCAGCTTAATGCACTCACCCATCTGGGGACCTGCCAACTCTATCCCTAAGTCCCAACCTTCTCATCAGTATCAGCTAATCACTGGGTTTGTGGTGCCACCCACCTAGCCTTCCTTTTGCATATCACTGACATTCTTCCTTTCAGCAAGAGCCAGTAATTCCATCCCCTTTCTGCCCTTTGCTGAAGCTCCTTCTTGTTATTATCTATAGAGACTTAATACCCACACTTAAAGAGAAGCCTGATGTCAGGGTGTCAGCAGGTGCCACCATTGCTTCTACTGCTTCTGGCCAATAGCCTAGGCCAGTGACAATTGGGCTAGAATGAGATTCCTGCCACTTTGGGGAAAGGACTATGTTGGGACACTAGAATGATGGTGACAGATTAAAATTACTGCCAGAACAGAGCAGAATAGCAACATGTTCATTAATGTTCCAAAGAGGATCTGAAGTCATGCTTGAAAGATGTAATCTGTAAGGTGAAATTTAATTTACACCTGCGAATTTGTTTCTAAGGTTGTCTTGCTTCAGAGTAAAGAGATGAGATGCCAGTATCTTCCAGGTTATAAAATATTTAGTAATTTTGAACATTTGCTTCCCTGATTTTGGGATGTGGCTAGATACTGTGAACCTGTGTGTGTCTGAGGATCTTACAGAATAATTCTCAATCCCTGAAGTGAATGTTCAAAGCTTCATGCATCAGACTCCAGTATCTCACATACTAACCAGTGTTGGAGAGTAGATGTAAGGACATACTTCTAGCTCCCTTCTCCTCTTATTGACATAGTACTGGGGTCATTCCCATGGAGCCCCGAAAAGACCATCTTATCCCTGGAGACTGGCCAGGAATGGCCTGCCAGGCTGCTGGGTCTCTTGGCTGGGGAGATGGATTTTGGGCTACTTACAGAGTGTAGGTTGGGGCTTTTCCACTTGCCTAAGCTGGAGGGCTTTCGGGTAAGGGAAGAACTGTCTCTCTTCTCCAGTACTGTATTTGACTATGAACTATGCCCAAACCAACTGGAGTCTCTTGTGTGGTTAGAGCCCTTTCAAATCCTTTTTTTTCTGTTTAAAATGAAAAGTGTCTACTGAAAGCAAGCAGTATTATCCTGCCAAATCAATGTAACTGGGACTGAGTCACCTCCTTTTGCCCCAAACTAGTGTATTAAGGGGGATTTTCTCTGTCTTAGCTGTTCATCTGCAGAGGATAATTCTATTCACTAGTGCCTCATTCACAGTTAAAAAAAATGTTATGCTTAAGCTGGCCAGACTTACCCATGTGTGTGTGTATTAGTCGCTCAGTTGTGTCTGATTCTTGTGACCCCAAGGACTGTAGCCCACCAGGATTCTCTGTCCATGGAATTCTCCAGGCAAATATATTGGAGAGGGTAGCCATTCCTTTCTCCAGGGGATCTTCCCGACCCAGGAATCAAATCTGGGTCTCCTGCATTGCAGGCAGATTCTCTACCATCTGAGCACCAAGGAAACCCATAGGCTTACCCATATCCACAGCTAGTCTAACTTTCTAGCACCAAAAGCCCTTTTCTAGGGAGCCAGTTTGCCAGAGGAAGACTGACTCCAGAGAAGTGTTGCTGTCCAATTGCCTTGTAAACCCAGGACACTTAGTGTAACGTTAGGAGGTAGGCTCTGCAGTCAAACTGGCTTGTTTAAAATACTTCCCTGGCTGTGTGATTTTGGCCAACTTCCTTAAAGTCTCTGAGCCTAGTTTGAAAACAGAGATGCTAATTTCTATCTCATGGACTGGAGATGGAAGGTATTAGGCTCTGATGGGTTACATAGATACGGAATCATCTTGATACAGCCCTGGTGGCCAGGATTCCACCCAACCAGGTGGGCACTGTCTACATAGCTGTTAATTTTGCCACCAGCAGCTTGTACTACTAAGCTGAGTGGACAAGAAGAAATGGGGTCAGCATAATATATTAACCAGAAGGACTTGTTAGGAGCTCATTTAAAACCTCCGTTATCTCTACTCAACCAATCCAGCACCTCAACCTGGAAACATTTGGGAGAAATTATACTTGCAAAGAGGATATAATGCAGATGGAGATGGAGCCAAATAAACAAGAGTATTTTGACCATTACTAATGTTAACTATTATAACAAACAGGGTTGTTGTGGCCTAGGAAACACCTGTTGCATATTTATACATCTCTGCCTAACCTCATTTTATGTACAGCTATTGTTCTGGCTCTAGAGCTCATATAAGATGGAAAGATAGGATAACTAAGTCAAACCATATGATCCCAGGGATTTACAATAAGCTTTTCTGTTTTTTATTTCTGTTTTTTTCCTTAAGCATTTTCATTTTTGCAGTTGTGATGGGTTCATCTTGAGATTTAAATAGAATGAAGAACAGGCAAACTCAAATAGAAAAAAAAAATAAATCCAGGTCATCCAAACTGAAATCATATTTTGGGTCATCAAACTGAAATGTATTTGACCTCTTTCTGTTTCTACAGCTGTAAAATGGAAAAAATAACAGTCAGGTCTATGATTTTAAGGAACAGGAATGAAGCATGATGAAGTATTTTTAAAATTCAAGTAATACCCACCTTAATTTCCAGCTTTTAGCACAAAGTTGGCACAAAACAGGCAGTATAAGGGTTAGTTTCATGAGTCAAATAACATTATACGTGGTATATAGTTCATTGTTTACTTAAGAAATTCTCTGGTGGAGCAGAAAGAACACTTCATTGGGAGTCAGGAAACCTGGATTCTGGTCCCAGAAGGACCGTGGACTAGTTGGATGATTTCCCTTCTTGGAACTTTATATTCCTTATTTGCCACTTGAAGGAGCTGATGCTCTTTAGTTCTCCCATTGCTGACACACTAGTGATTTTATTTAATCAATGCAGCAGGATCATAGCACCTACAATTCTCCTCTGACATCTAGTAGAGGTGAGTAGTTCCAGGATGCAGGAAAAAGAGGAGGAAGAGGGAGGGGATAATGTGGGAGCAGAAGAGAAGGATATGAAGAGGAAGAAGAGAAAGGAAGATATCTTTAGATGTCAAGAGGGTAGTACCAGCCCTCCATGAACTTCTGAAATAAGCCCAATTTGCCTTGTCATCATCCTTCCCTTATTCAGTCCTCAGCCCCCATGCTTCTCTCTCCAGATGAACAATGTCTAGCTAACGCTCTACTCTTCCCATGGTCCCAAGGTCTGCCCTACCGCAGAGGCATCTGCACCCCAAATACCCTCCCTTTTTGCTCCCAATCGAACCACCCACACATCTGAACTTAGCTACATGTTGGGAGAGACCTAATTAATTAATGCTTAAATAAGAATGATTTAATGTTCAACCTTCCTTCAGATACTCGGTTATATATTTTAAAAAGAGGCTGCCTGCAAGTGGCAGTAAACAGAGTGAAGGACAAAGTGCAAGAGGATGAGGTCAGAGTTCTATGGTTACCGCCCCAGTCATCCGGGTCCCCTGGGATTCTCCTTCCCTCAGCCACGCTCCGGAAGCCCCTCCTGCTTTCCTCGGCCTCTTCTCTTTCTTTTCATCAGAGCACATGGATGCTAGGAAGCTGACTTTTACCACAATAGCTCCCTTGGGGCGCCAGGGCATCTTCATGAACTGCATCAGAATATAAACAAACAAACATAGCCAAGCAAATGAATAAATAATCAACAACATCCTTGGTGATGACATCAGGAACTGTGACTATGAGAACTGTGACCAAGCAGCATGCATGTGGCTTCTGTTAATTTGACAAAGGCTTGAATTGTCATAACATCAGAATGAGAGCAAGGAGGGCAACCCGTGTTTACTTGAAATGAAAGATAACTCAAGGGATTTCTTGGGTTATCTGCCTTCCCCAGAAAGCCTATTTATTCCCAGCCAGGTATTAAACTTGAAACAAGAAACAAGGAACCAGTGTTTTCCCACTTCAGCCTTCAGCCTTCCCTACTCTTTCCATACCTGTTTTAGTAGGTGTGGCTCAGGTGAGAGGTTCTGTTACAATCACAATCAGAAGGCATGGAACCCCAGCTCCCTGACTACATTAACGGGAGGGTCAGTCCTCCTGACCTTTCCCAGTGAATGATGAATGCAGCAGCAGAGTAGTCCTGGTGTCCAAGGATCTACCAGAACACCTGCCTGTGACCCCAAGGATGGAACTCCTAATTTTGATTACACTGGGGTGTTGTGCTCCCCTACTTATGTAGCTAAAAGTCAACAACACAAGGGCTGTATCTCCCCTCTAGAGCCCCAAACCCCTTGTTGCTGCTTCAGAATGCAGTGGGTGGTGGAAGACACCTATACCCTCTTGTCTTTGACTGTCCCCATGATGCTGTTCTAGAAGGCTTGGTGTGTGTGCTGCCTTGTTTACACAATAGGAGGCAGAATACATAATTCATCATGTAGGTTAGTGCTTTGTAAATATTTCTATATTCCTGAGACAGAATACCCTTGGGAAAACCTCATGTACAATTCTCAGAGGTTTCTGGATGGGCTGAAGATAGGATTAAAGGACCCTTGATTAAGACCCCTGAGAGAGTAAATCATCCTTGATTCTTGATCAGGACAGTCATTGCTTGAGGTATCAGTTATCTCTGATAGTAGTGTGTATGGTGTTAGAGCAGGTGCGATCTCAAGACATTGTAAATATCATATACATTCTATGTTGGCAATCCCTGGAACAAGGAAGATCCCCTGGAGGAGGGCATGGCAACCCACTCCAGTATTCTTGCCTGGAGAACCCCATAGACAGAGGAGTCTGGTGGGCTACAGTCCATAGGGTTGCAAAGAGTTGGACACTACTGAAGGGACTTAGCATGCACACACATAGCTGATTAACAAAGGTGTGATAGTTTCAAGTGCACTGCAGAGCGAGTCAGTCATACATATACATGTATCCATTCTCCCCCAAACTCCCCTCCCTTCCAGTCTGCCACATAACATTGTGCCAACTTCCCTGTCTGCAAGTAGGTCCTTGTTGGTTATCCATTTTAAATATAGCAGTGTACATATCGAGTTATATTTTCAAATAATATGCTCAGTATGTTTTCCTTCAAATTGTAAACAACTTTTCAGATGATATACATCTAAATTCACAGCAGTGATCTATTTGCTCATCTAAAAAAGTACAGTGAATTATTTTCCTTATATTTCAAGATTTTTTGGGGTAGTCTTAAGTGTGTTTGTTATACTGCTAGACAATCCTGAGAATATCTCAGTCAGGGGAAGGGCATTAAAAAGCACATCACTATGGATGTATGTTTATTTGATCTCATCATCAGCATTAGTTATTACCTCTATATTTATGACTGGAATACATAATCTCAAGTTCCATTAAATCTTATTTTTCTAGACCCAGCAGGCTCTTGTATCAGCTAATTAACACAAAAGTTACTATTCTCGTTTTTAGAATACCAACGAATTGTCAGAACACAACCCTGACTGTGTTGCTAGGTTGGGAAAGACAGAATAAACAGCATCTTCTGCCCCATGAGAAGGTGGATGGGGCTGTATCTGATCATGTCTCTACATTTATAGAGTTGACTAAAGATCAAGAGGAGTGTTCCAATCACATTAGCTAAGACTAGAGAATATAGTGGTGAGTGAACATTCAGTCTCTAAGATTCTCTCCAAGATGGAGGCTCAACATTGCATCTCAGCTAATGATTTGGTCATCGAATACTGATTGTATACCTACTGTTCACAATATTTTTGGGGGCTCCAAAATCACTGCAGATAGTGACTGCAGCCATGAAATTAAACGACACTTGCTCCTTGGAAGAAAAGCTATGACCAACCTAGACAGCATACTAAAAAGCAGAGACATTACTTTACCAACAAAGGTCAGCCTAGTCAAACCTATGGTTTTTCCAATAGTCATGTATGGACGTGAGAGTTGGACTATAAAGAAAGTTGAGTGCTGAAGAATTGGTACGTTTGAACTGTGGTGTTGGAGAAGACTCTTGAGAGACTCTAGGACTACAAGGAGATCCATTCAGTCCATCCTAAAGGAAATAAGTCCTGAATATTCATTGGAAGGACTGATGCTGAAGCTGAAACTCCAACACTTTGGCCACCTGATGTGAAGAACTGACACACTGGAAAAGACTCTGATGCTGGGAAAGATTGGAGGTGGGAGGAAAAGGGGATAATAGAGGATGAGATGGTTGGATGGCATCACCGACACGATGGATATGAGTTTGAGTAAGCTCCGAGAGTTTGTGATGGACAGGGAAGCCTGGCGTGCTGCAGTCCTTGGAGTCACAAAGAGTTGGAGATGACTGAGCAACGGAACTGAACTGAACTGTTCACAGTGTGCTGGTGGCTTAACACAGATGACAGGAAAGCACATTTTACTCTTTCAGAAGTTAACTCTGAAACTGCAGACAACTATGGTATTGTTATACAAGGTAGCAGGTGGTAAATGCCAGAAAAGGGTATAGATTGATTTCTATTGCAGGACAGAAAAGGGGCAGAAGGATTGAAGATTACTTCTAACTGGATATAAATTAGAGGCCGTGTGATGTGGGAGAAACCATTGGATTGAACCTTGAGAATAAGGAGTATTTGAATAGGCTATGATGTAGAAAAGTGACGCTTTGTGCCTGAGTAATGGAATAATACTAGGAGCCACAGAACTCTCTAGCACAATGCTCATTTATTTGCCATAAACTGCAAGTCATTTCTGCTGTCCTATCTCTGCTTAAGTCATCTTTTCCCAAAGATTGGCCCTGGCTTGGTAATGGCAGCAGAGACTAAGAGGAATTCTTCATTAATGCAGTCTGATGCTTCTAACTACTTTGCTGATAAATGCTGGAAAGAAGCAGATTAATGAAGGCTCACAGTATCACAGAGGCTTAGCTAAGAATACAGATCAGTGTAACATCCAGTTAGGGAGGGAATTTTTGAAAATCTGCAGTTAAATAGGGAAGTTGACCACAACTAAAGTTCTGTCTTTCAGATGCTGGCATAAAGCAAATAATAATTGAGCTAGTCAGATAGATATGACAGATGCTCTGAAGGATTACTCTGTGATAGTTGGGAGACAAAAAAAAGCCAGTTTTCTTCAGTTGCAACTGATGTATAAAGGAGATGTCACAGGAATAGCTTACATGTCAAATAAAACTGACATGTTTTGGGAATTTGGTTTCCAAAGATGACTTTGAACACAGGAAGAAACAGAAATAACCTCTGAGGGGACAATAAATTGAAATTGAAACCAGATTTTTGCTCCGCCTTCATCGTTTGAAATTCAATATACCCTCTTACTAAATCTGCTTGTGCTTTTACCCTTTTATTAAGCCAAATTTCTTTGTAAATATATTCCAAGTGCACTTACACATATATGTAAAACTTTACATGCATTCATAAATGTAATTACTGAACATCTGCTTTTTCAAGTGAAATCCTTTATTTTTTTTCTTTTTGTGTTGACTCCATCACCACCTAGCCTCACTTCCAACCATACAATCCTTTACTCAAAATAAGCAAAGTATGTGTTGTTTCATATTCTCTGCAAGCTCATGTAGTCATATGGTTCCAAATTGGGAAAGGGGTAGTACGTCAAGTTTGTATATTGTCACCCTGCTTATTTAACTTATATGCAGAGTACATCATGCAAAATGCCGGGCTAGATGAAGCACAAACTGGAATTAAGATTGCTGGGAGAAATATCAATAACCTCAGATATGCAGATGACACCATCCTTATGGCAGAAAGTGAAAAAGAACTAAAGATCCCCTTGATGAAAGTGAAAAAAGAGAGAGAAAAAGTTGGCTTAAAACTCAGCATTCAGAAAACTAAGATCATGGCATCTGGTCCCATCACTTCATGGCAAATAGATGGGGAAACAATGGAAACAGCGAGAGACTTTATTTTGGGGGGCTCCAAAATCACTGCAGATGGTGACTGCAGCCATGAAATTAAAAGACACTTGCTCCTTGGAAGAAAAGCTGTGACCAACCTAGACAACATATTAAAAAGCAAAGACATTACTTTGCCAACAAAGGTCCACCTAGTCAAAGCTATGTTTTTTCCAGTAGTCATGTATGGATGTGAGAGTTGGACTATAAAGAAAGCTGAGCACCGAAGAATTGATGCTTTTGAACTGTGGTGTTGGAGAAGACTCTTGAGAGTCCCTTGGACTGCAAGGAGATCCAACCAGTCCATCCTAAAGGAAATCAGTCCTGAATATTCATTGGGAGGACTGATATTGAAGCTGAAACGCCAATATTTTGGCCACCTGATGTGAAGAGCTGACCCATTGGAAAAGACCCTGATGCTGGGAAAGATTGAAGGTGGGAGAAGGGGTCGACAGAGGATGAGATGGTTGGATGACATCACTGACTTGATGGACATGAGTTTGAGTAAGCTCCAGGAGTTTGTGATGGACAGAGAAGCCTGGCGTGCTTCAGTCCATGGGGTCACAAACAGTTGGACATGCCTGAGAAACTGAACTGAACTGAACTAAGGTAATCATAATTTGCATATACAAGTGCATAATTTGCATATACAAGTATAGGGAGCTTTTCATTGCTTTGTTTTATACAAAAACTAGCAAAATATTAGTCATACATCTCGATCTTGTTTTTCTACTTATTTTTTGTAGAAATCACTCTAAGTCAAATGACTTCTTAACCATTCTTTTAGTGATAGCATTATGTTTCATGGTGTGGATATATAATTCAAGGTTATTATACTTTGCTTTATTCTTGGGGGAGATAGTTTTTAAATGCCATCAAAATGATTACACTTGTAAATACCTCCAAAATTAGTTTTAATTTTTAGGTGGCATTAAAATAATCATATTCCAATTGACAACAAGACAGACTTATATAAGCATGTTTTCACATCAGCCATCAATACCAAGAAGCTAGTTAGACTTGGGCACATTGCAAGGAGAAACTAGAGATTTCTGCTACTCATAGTGTACCTCCTCCTTGCCCCCCAGAAGTCATTAAAGCCTTCACCTTCACCATCTGGGCAGGGGAACAGGTAGGTAAAGACCCACATTTCAGTTATCATTAGAAATGAAATTAGTTTGGGCTGGAGTCCATTGCATACCCATTCAATAACAACATTCTGCCTACTTGGGATTATCCTTTTATATGGACAATTCTTGCTTTCAGTCAACTTCTATCTACATTCTGTCTCCTTCATCCCTCCTTCTATATTATACAAAGTTCAAAATCCTTTCTTGCTCTCTGCTCCTATGCTTTTCATATCTATCTGGCTCAGTTATTTTTCCTGAGCGATCTAATCTTCCTTCTTTGTACCATGCTTCCGGAATGTTCCCTAGGCCCTTATCTCAATAGGATCTCTGGCTCCTACTCCCCACCACAAAAATCACTCTCACTCTTCTGTTTGTTAAGCACTGATTAAGTTTGAATTGTAGGAACTGCTATTGACTTGCTTTTCTCCTTTGTGAGTTTACCCAACCCCTGAGTGCCCTCTGTTTGTCTCACTCATCTTTGTGGGCCCAGAGCCTAGCACAGTTCATGGAGCCTTCTGTGCAGCCAACAGTCTGGAGACATTTGTTGGACTGACTTTGTTGCACTGAGAATCGGGGCACCGCCATCTTGGCTCACAGTCAGTCACTTGTCCCCTGTTGCCTCCACACAGACTTTACTCACCAGCTGCCATGAAACATCTCCTACCTCTGTTTCCTCCTTCCCCTCCCTCTTTCCATTCACTTCCTTTTAACACCTTATTATTTCCCTCTTGTGCTGTTGTACACTTTCTCTGAGTAGCAATCATGCTTCCTCTCTCTCTTCAATTACGTATATTAAAGGAAAACTTGCCAAACCTTAGCTCTGACTTTAGCACTCCCCTGGTGAAAAACCTTCAGTGCTTTCAGTCAATCGTATAAAACCTAACTTCTTAGCCTGGCCTTCAAATGTCCTCCATGTGGTGGTACCAAGTGTATGTCCAGGCTTATTTGTAATATCCTACACCCTCTTGTCATATACTGAATATTGTATATTTTCATTTTCTGTATGCAGATTTTGGCTGCTTAATGTTGCCTTATTCATTTTCTTTTTTGCACCTTAAATATGGACTCATCTTTATTGTTGATTAATTAGTCATTCTGGAGACTGTGAAGATTACTATCAGATCTCACAAGACTTGTCTTGATTTCTTATATGCAAATATCACTCTCATCACTGTCTATTGCTTTTTGTTTATGCCACTCTTATGGTTCCTTTTATTTGATATATATAATATTTTGTATTTGTTACATTAAATGACATTATTATATCATATGTATTTTTTGCTACATATAGTTATACATACTACATATTTTTAATATATAATCATTTATATAAATATATAAACATACAGATACATGAGATGGTGAAGGACAGGGAAGCCTGGTATGCTATAGTCCATGGCGTCTCAAAGAGTCGAACACAACTGAGCGACTGAACAACAACAGTATGTTTGTGGTTCTTTTTATTATACATATATTTGATTACTAGATTGTAAATCTTTGAGAGACCATGGTTTGTTGATATTTGTTTCTGGCATTATATGCATCAAATAGGTTTCTTGACCATAATAAACATTTTAAAGAACAGTTCAAAATCGCCAATAACTTGGGCCAGTTTTAGCAACATTTAATAGAAGAAAACTAAAGGCAGATCTTTGTGACTAAAAGTCTAATATCCTTAAATGTTTTTTCCTAAGATCTTTCTAAATTTAAACAAGTCATCTTTATCTGTATATTTTAAGTAATACTCCTGGATATCAAATACTATTTCAATGAGTTATTCCCTATTAACTAATGTCTTGGCATAATAAAGAATGGGAATACTTTTGGCATATTCCAAATTTTCTAAGATATGCTAACCCATATGGCACTTCCGTCATTGAAAAATGAGATGTGATATTTACATTTACAGAGCACAGAAATGCCAGACCAAGGCATTTCTCTCCATTTTTTTTTTAAAGCTTGTTCCTTCTCAAGTTTAAGTAAAAACTAGCTGCATTTTGGCCAAAGTAAAAACATGTGCTGTATGTTTCTTTGTTATGTACAATTATTGCTTTCTTAGTATAACTTTAAAAAAAAATAATTCACTCAAATAAATGGATTTTTTATTTCCTCCAGACAAATTTGTATTAAGCAAGCAATTTTCCAGCCAAAATGAATCAAAGGACAGGAAGAATCTCTCAAGATTATTGGAGAAGGACTTTTACATTGTAATAATAATAGGTGAATATGTGTATGTATGCATGTGTGTATATATATACTATGTATATAGTTATGTGTTATATACATATATATACACACACACATATATATATTTGTGTTGCTCAGTTGCTTCAGTTGTGTCCGACTCTTTGTGACTCTATGGACTATCACCCACCAGGCTTCAAGGTCCATGGAATTCTCCAGGCAAGAATACTGGAGTGGGTTGCCATGCCATCTTCCAGGGGATCTTCCCAAACCAGGGATTGAACCTGTGTCTCCTGCATTGCAAGCAGATTCTTTATCCACTGAGCCAAGGGGAAGCCCATACATATACATACATCCAATCAATTTTTTGCCAACATTTATTATATAAATGTGTACTAACAGATACTTTTTTGTTTCTATGTATTAATTTTTTGTTCATGTTAGGTAGTGCCTTTGAAAAATAAAAACCAAAATAAATAAAAACAAGAAACTCTACCAGTTGGTATGTTAATGTTCTCTTAAATTCCTGATGGGTCTGGATCTGAGCCACAGTCAACATGGGCATCGTTGCACAGAGAATATGACGAGACATGCCTTTGAAATCTAAAGTCCTACAGCTTTCATTCTTACCCTTACAAGGGAAATTTTGGCAATTATTGAGAAGATAATCTCATAGATACAAGAAAAAGAAATAGTACTGAATATTGATTGATGACTCTTTCTCAAACCTTAAAATACAAATCAGAGTATGATTACCTCCTGCCATAGGAAAAATGATTCAAACGTGAGCTGTGTATTGAAAAATCCATGGATAGAGGAACCTGGCTGGTTACAGTCCATGGGGTTGCAAAGGGTCAGGCACAACTTAGTGACTAAACCACCACCACCACTACCAAGGAAAGGAAACAATGCAATTTACCCAGATAGTTATATTCTTTAAAACTGATTAAAGGGTTTTAGAAAGAAGTTTATTGAGGGACCAGATTGAGGGACCAGAATTTAGCCTGGCACTAGGGTTTCCCCTAGATCAGAAAGCAAGGGCCTTTTCTTTCTCCTCATTGCTTAGTATGATTCATTTTTTCTTTCATGGACTTCTGTCTTATTTTGACCACAGTCTAAACAAGTAAGCTATCAAACAGATGAATACAAACTCCCCTGAATGTCTTGTACATGAAAAGATCAGCAAAATCTACTATAGCCTTACTAAACTTTTGAAATATGGCTATCATGTAAGTGTGCCAGTATCCAATCATCAGAATATATATTACCAGACAAAAACCCTAAATTCAAATGAAACTGTAGAACAGATTAAAACGAATATCAAATGCATATTTGATATCAAATTAGTATCAAATACATTCATATCAAATACGTCATTACATTTTAAAGTCACATTTAGTCACATGTTTCAGAATATATTTTTGTGCAGTACTGGGTTTAGTGAGGGCTTCCAAGGTGGCTGAGATGGTAAAGAATCTACCTGCAATATAGGAGACCCAGGTTCGACCCCTGAGGTGGGAAGATGCCCTGGAGAAGGGAATGGCAATCCACTCCAGTATTCTTGCCTGGAGAATTCCATGGGCAGAGGAGCCTGGTGGGCTACAGTCAATGGGGTCACAAAGAGTTGGACACAATTGAACAACTAACAGACATTTCTTGGGTTTATTGAGAGTATCCATGATTTTTAATTGCTTTTTGTTCAAACACTTTTCTTGGAAAATGATTGCAGTTTTGATTTGCATCGATCTAGAATTCTGGAATATTTTTGATCAATGTGTATTTTAATTGGTGGCATATTTTGGGAATTTGCCATGAGTATCTTCCTGGCTGTGTTTCTGTGGACTCTGAATTAAGAATGACTGGTGATAAGGGTTCAGGCTTGGATCTATCCTTAGTGGGCTTCCCTGGTGGCTCGGATGGTAAAAAAAAAAAATCTGTCTGCAATGCAGAAGACCTGGGTTTGAGCCCTGGATTAGGAAGATCCCCTGAAGAAGGGAATGACTACCCACTCCAGTATTCTTGCCTGGAGAATTCCATGGACAGAGGAGCCTGGTGGGCTACAGTCCATGGAGTCACAAAGAGTCAGACACCACTGAGTGACTAACGTGGATTCTGTCCCTAGTGGTTGTAGGGTTTCAGGTCTTATGTTGTTCCTCTGCATGTATGAACATCTCACGCTCATTCGCTAAGTTGTGTCCAACTTTTAGTGACCCCTTGGACTGTAGTCTGCCAGTCTCCTCTGTCCATGGGGTTTCCCAGGCAAGAATACTGGAGTGGGTTGCCATTTCCTTCTCCAGGGATGGGGATCAAACCCATGTCTCTTTCATTGGCAGGTAGATTCTTTACCACCGAGCCACCAGGGAAGCCCTTATGGAAACAGTTCAACCTGGATGTGGTGACTTCTGATGTCCTTCTCCGCCCCTAACCTTATGAGTGAACATATCATACCTTTTATGTGTCACTTAGAAGGCACTTTCCAGACCGCACTTGCGGATTAATCTCCATTCTCATCATGTTAGGCTTAGAACCCTGTTGATTGGCTTGCTGATCTTTCTCGAGTGTGGGTTTATAGCAGGGAGCAGAGTCTCATCCTCAGACAGACGTAATCCCATATGAGAAGCCTCACCCGAGATGTGGATGAAGTTGGTTCCAGCTCAGAGCTCTTCTATACTGCATGGACCCTGGAGGACGGGAGCCCATCGGTGATCAGGAAGCCCACCAGCTGGAAATTAGATTCCTCTGGTGGGTGTTAGTACAATACAATATTTCCCCAAACCTGTGACATGGGGAATGTTTATAGTGTGATGCCCCCTCCCTTTCCCTGCTTCCACTACTCAGTACATATTTATGAGGGATTCTGTTTATTTAAATTTGATTTTTGCTACATTTGGCTGCCAGGCTTGTAAGTAATGGAAGTTTGTATTTTGTAGCTACTTACCAACTGCATAGTATCAATACTTCAGATTAAAAGAAAAATAGATGTATTTTTGGCTGCTCTGGGTCTTCATTGCTGTGAAGGCTTTCTCGACTTGCAGTGAACAGGGGCTACTCTCTAGCTGCAGTGGGCAGGCTTCTCCTTGCAGTGGCTTCTCTTGCTGCGGAGCACAAGCTCCAGGGTGTGCAGACTTCAGTATCTGCAGCTCACAGGCTCCAGAGTGCGGGCTCGGTAGTTGTAGCACACAGGCTTAGTGGCCCCGTGGCATGTGGGATCTTCCCCCAACAGGGATCGAACTGGTATCCCCTGCATTGCACAGTGGAATCCCAACCACTGGACCACCGGGGAAGCTCAATACTTCAGATCAATAGAAGTGTCACTCCTGAAAATTTAGGCTGAGTCTCATTTACTCTTTGCTATTTTGATTCTTTAAAATCTTTAGACTACAAGGGAACATTTTTTAAAAGTCTATATCAAATCTAATTTTCTTGAGACAATTCACAAATTAGTGTCTGTTTCAAATTTTACATCATGATGACATATTCATGAACAAAACAACTCCTAAACACAAGTCTCACTCCCTCTGGCTAATAAACTATAATCACCTTCATTTCTAAACAGGGGCTCTTTATTTTCCCTCTGACCTTGGGCTGCTTCTGAGGCCATTTTACTGTTTCCAACCCTCTCTCTCAATGTCAGCTTATCCTCAGGTGCTAATTAAAATGGCAGGTGTTAAATTGATCATTAGCACGTTTTGGCTACTGCTCTGCATGCAGAAGTCCCTCAAGTGATTTTTCACTCCTCCCAATATAATCCCTCCTTCTCCAGACATTTTCTCCACTTCCTTTCTCCACTAGTTCCAACTGCTTCTTAAAGAGAAAGCAGATAGCCTAGCATGTCTGCCCCAGCTGTTCCTCATTTATTTCTCAGGCTTGTCCCCTCTAAGTGATAGAGCCAGATTTTTTTTTCTTTTGGTAAAGGGCCATCTTTTTTTTTATTTTCAGTGATTTGGAAAAAATAAAACAAAGCTTTGTTAAACAGTTTTCATACATCCCTCTTTCAAACTTTCTTAGTATCCAAGTAGACAGCTTGAAAGTGAAAATGAAGTTGCTCAGTCGTGTCCGACTCTGCAACCCTGTGGACTGTAGCCTACCAGGCTCCTCCGTCCATGGGATTCTCCAGGCAAGAGTACTGGAGTGGGGTGCTGTCTGCATATGGATATACTTATTTTAAAAAAAAAATTATTTACATTGGTTTTTGTGATAAGAATACTTAACTTGAGATCTGCCCTGTTACAATTTTTAAGTGGATAATACAGTATGGCCAAAATAAGCACTATGTTTTACAGAAGGTCTCTGGGTCTTATTCATCTTGAATAACTAAAACTTTATAGTCATTGAACAGAAAATCTTATTTCTTTGACACCTAGGCCTTCGCAGCCACTCTTCTGGTCTATGTTTCCATGAGCTGGACGATTTTAGACAACCCAGTTGAAACCACGCAATATTTGTCCTTCTGTGTCTGGCTCATCTCACGTTACATAATGGCTTCTGGGTTCATCCATGCTGTTACAAATGGTAGCGTTTTCTTCTTTTTCTTTTATTTTTTCATTAAAGTATAGTTGGTTTACAATGTTGTATTAGCTTCAGGTGTACAGCAAAGTGATTCAGTTATACACACACACACGGATTATTTTTAGATTGTTTTCTGTTACAGGTTATTACAAAATATTGAGTAGTTGCTACACTTGTGATTCGTTAGCTGCTTGTTGGTTATCTGCCTTATATATGTGTGTGTGTGTGTGTGTGTGTGTGTGTGTGTGTGTGTGTGTGTGTGTGTGTGTGTGTTAATAGCAACCTCCTAGTTTTTCCTCCCTTTCCCTTTGATACATAAGTTTATTTTCTATGTCTGTGGGTCTATTTCTGTTTTGTAAGTAAGCTCATTCGTATTTTTTTTTCAGATTCCACATGTAAGCAAATCTTTTCTCTGTCGGACATAGTTCACTTAGTAAAATAATCTCTAGGTCTCTTCATGTTGCTAGAAAAGACTATTTCTTTCTTTTTATGGCTGAGTAATACTCCATTATATATGTATATATATGTGTGTATATATATATATATACACACATATATGCGCCACATCTTCTTCATTCATCTGTTGATGGACATTTAGGTGGCTTCCATATCTTGGCCATTATAAATAATCTTAAGTGAACATATATGTGCAAGAGAATCTCCATAAGGTTATCAGCTGGATTTTCAGCAGAAACCCCTTCTATTTAAAGGCTAAATAATATGTGTATATTGTTACACATATTAATTAATTTATACATTATTAATATGTTATATGTCTGTGTAAACACACTTTCTATATTCACTCATCTTTTGCTGGACCCTTAGGTTATTTCCATATCTTGACTATTGTGAATAATGCTACAGTGAACATGTGGGTGCAGATATTTCTTCGAGATCCCAATTTCAATTATTTTGGATATCTACCCAGGAGTAGATCATATTTTCAATTTTTTGAGGAATCTCCATACTGTTTCCTCTGTCTCCCATTCCCCCACTAGATGTTGCTATACTATTTGCCACCTGTGCTGTGTTAGGAGAAGTTGGAGAGAAGATGTTACTGTTTTCAGTCTAGGCAGATTCAGTATTTTAAAGATTGTCTTGTCTCTGAGGAGCCAGATGAATGGAGAGGAAACTGAGTCAGTAGATGGCTAAGGCAGCCAATGGTTAGCAATTCCTGAATTTTTAAATGACAATCTAACTTTCCAGGTTTGAATGGCATTTACGGTTTGAACCAGAAACCTCATGGTTTCTCTTTGGGCAGCATTTCTCAAACTTATCTGCAATTGAGTCACCTGAGGGCTTTTAAAAACTACTGATGCATGCACACTATTTGTGTAAAATAGATAGCTAGTGGGAAGCTGCTGTATAACTCAGCGAGTCCAGCCTGGTGCCTGTGATGACGTAGAGCGGTGGAATGGGAGGGAGAAAGGAAGCTTGAGAAAGAGGAGACAATATATATATATATATATATATATATATATATATATCAGTTCAGTCGCTCAGTCACGTCTGAATCTTTGCGAGCCCCTGAACCGCAGCATGCCAGGCCTCCCTGTCCATCACCAACTACCAGAGTCCACTCAAAACCATGTCTATTGAGTTGGTGATACCATCCAACCATCTCATCCTCTGTCATCCCCTTTTCCTCCTGCCCTCATTCTTCCCCAGCATCAGGGTCTTTTCAAATGAGTTAGCTCTTCACACCAGGTGGCCAAAGTATTGGAGTTTCAGCCTCAACATCAGTCCTTCTGATGAACACCCAGGACTGATCTCCTTTAGAATGGACTGGTTGGATCTCCTTGCAGTCCAAGGGACTCTCAAGAGTCTTCTCTAGCACCACAGTTCAAAAGCATCAGTTCTTCAGCACTCAACTTTCTTTATAGTTCAACTCTCACATCCATACATGACTATTGGAAAAACCATAGCCTTGACTAGATGGACATTTGTTGACAAAGCAATATCTCTGCTTTTTAATATGCTGTCTAGGTTGGTCATAACTTGCCT
Organism: Okapia johnstoni; assembly: GCA_024291935.2. Lineage (NCBI taxonomy): Eukaryota > Metazoa > Chordata > Mammalia > Artiodactyla > Giraffidae > Okapia > Okapia johnstoni. The sequence continues at coordinate 29,896,442 of CM044321.1, read as the reverse complement.
TCCAAGGAGCAAGCCCCTTTTAATTTCATGACTGGAGTCACCATCTGCAGTGATTTTGGAGCCCAAAATAACAAAGTCAGCCACTGTTTCCCCATCTATTTGCCATGAAGTGATGGGACCAGATGCCATGATCTTGGTTTTCTGAATGTTGAGTTTTAAGCCAATTTTTTCACTCTCCTCTTTCACTTTCATCAAGAGGCTCTTTAGTTCTTCTTCACTTTCTGCCATCAGGGTGGTGTCATCTGCATATCTGGGTTATTGAGATATATATACACACACACACACACACACACACACACACACACACACACACACATATATATATATATACACACAGACACACACACACACACGTGTGTGTGTGTGTGTGTGACTGATTCACGTGGTTGTACAGCAGAAACCAACACAGCATTGTAATTTTTCTCCAATTAAAAAAATAAATTAAAAAAATTGTAAAATGAAAAAAAAAACCTACCAATGCCTGTGTTTCATCTGCAGGAACTGTGACTTAATTAGACTGGGATATGACCTGGGCTTTGGAATTCTTAAAGCTCCCCATGAGAACCTAACTGAAGCAAATGTTGAAAATCAGTGTTTTACCTCAGTTTACCCCATCATCTGGGCTTCCCTGGTATCTCAGACAGTAAAGAATCTACCTTCAATGCAAGAGACCTGGGTTTGCTCCCTGGGTTGGGAAGATCTCCTGGAGGAGAGCATGGCAACCCACTCTAGTAGTCTTGTCTGGAGAAGCCCCATGGACAGAGGAGTGTGGTGAGCTACAGTGCATAGGGTTGCAAAGAGTCAGACATGACTGAGTGACTAAGCACCCGGTCACCTATGTGGAGCTGGAATCAGAAGCAAGAATAAGATGTTACAGCTACTATTCTGGTGAATTTCATGTTGTAAGTGGTCCCTGGAGATGACAAGAGAGACTTCAGCCTCCAAGGCTGCCAGTGAGATGCAGTGATTCTGATCTCCATTTAAATGCATCTAGTGGTTGTCTGGGTCCCACCAGCCAGTTTAGGGACACTTCCTGCTGAGGATGGAGACGGGAATGGCAACCCACTCCAGTACTCTTGCCTGGAGATTTCCATGGACAGAGGACCTGGCAGGCTACAGTCCATGGGATCACAAAGAGTCAGGCATGACTGTGCAACTAACTTTCCTTTTCCTCCTTTCTCCTGCTGAGGAAAGGAGCTAGGAATGGCCCCAAAATGCTTCACCAACACCTACCCTGAGTAGGGCAAGATCCCTTAGGGGCCGAGGTGGGAACTTGGGAAAAATAGAGAGAGAGCACCCTCCTCCCAATTAGTGCCACTTCATTTGTCACATTTATTCATGAATCAAGCATATGTAAAAGCTCTGTACTTTTGAGGCCCATGGGTTAAACATCCCATAGGCTGTTTGCAGAGTGAAAACATGCTAAATGTTGGATTGACAAAGAAGTCCATTCTGGTGTTTCTGTAATGTATTATGGAAAACCCCGAGCAAACTTTTTGACCAAGCCAAAATGTTTCTATAAGATGGATTCTTTGATTTTTATTTCTGAACAGACCAGGTAACTGGGATTATCTGGAATAAGCAAGACATTTAGGCATCCTTTTGAGGAGGAGGAATCCTACCTCTGTATCAAACCAGTTAGACTTAAGGAGCAATTTCGTTGTTAATTAACGCAGTCACTTCTTTAAGAAGTATTCATTGAACTTGTCCTCATGATGAAATACAAAACTAGGAAGGCTGTCCTTGAAGCATTTGTTGACGTTCTGGTTGAGACAATGATGTAGGGAGATACTGCACATGCTAGGAGAGATGTGGAGGGAACACACAGAGGAAGTGGTCACATTTAATAATAATAACTGTCAGGGGTGGCATGCTTGCTATTATCTCATGAAGCCAGGATTCTTTCTATTTATAGTTCACAGGAGAGGAAATTGAGGTACGGAGAACACATGGATCTTAGCGAGTGCCACATGGCTTATTAGAACTGTGACTAAAGAAGGTTAATGGGCTCCAGGGCTGACTTTATATGCTTGAGCTCTAGTGCTTGATGGTGTCTATGTGTGCAAGTCTGCACGATGAAAGAGTCCTTTTTCTTCTAGGTAACATAGGTGACAAGTGCAATTTGGGAAGAGAAAGCTGCCCGAGAAAGTCAGAATCAAAGAAACTTTTGGGGTTTCAGCCTGTAAGCACTTACAGATGAATGAAGTAGAGAGTTCAGGTGAATGAGAAAGCACAGCGTGAAAACATAGCCATGAAGGGAAACAGTATATGATGGAACTAAAATTGAATTTTAATCTATAATATATGAAGATACCATGAATGAATCTAAGTAGGCAGAGCTTAATCCATTTTGCGTTTAAGAAACTCGCAGGGATGAACGGCAAGGAGTTGAAACGGCACTGCTGTGTGTGCTGTGTGCTAAGTCACCTCAGTCGTGTACGATTCTGCGACTTCATGGACTGTAGCCCACCAGGCTCCTTTGTCCATGAGATTCTCCAGACAAGAACACTGGAGTGGGTTGCCGTTTCACTCTCCAGGAGATCTTCCAAACCCAGGGATCAAACCCACACCTCTTACATCTCCTGCACTGGCAGGCAGGTTTTTTACCACTAGTGTCACCCAAATAGTATTAGAAAAATCAACTAGGGGATTTCTGAATTTAGGCACTTTGGAGAGAAGAGGGTCTGAATTAAGATAGTAATAGTGCAGAGAAAGAAGTGAAGAGAGAATATGTAAAAGAATTAGAGTTTATAACTCAGTGTATTAGTGACACTAATATGATATGGGGCAGGGAAAAGCTAATTAGGATTATTGGGTGTATGCAGTGATATTGACCCATTTATGTTTTCAATTATGCAACGAAGATTTATCACGTGTTCTCTTGACAGACACCGTTCAAAGCACTAGTTGATAACACTGAACAGCCCAGGCAGAGTCTCTGTCTTTAGGGATTTGCACTTTACCTTGAAGAAGTGAAACAACAGTATAATGAATAGCATTACAATAAATAGCTCAACAATAGTTCCAGTGGCAAGTGCAAGTAAAGGAATAAATAGGCTGATAAGAAAGTGAAGCGGATATTAATTTGGTTGGGAAGGCAGAGGTGAAGAAGACCTATTTGGTTAGGGAGTGTTTGTGCTTAATGTGATGTGAAGGACTCAGCTCTGTGAAGGGTCAAGGGAAAAGAGATTAAGACAAAGGAAACAGTAAGGACAAATGCCATGGACAGGCAGGACAGATGCCATGGTCCAGAAATAAAGTTTAATAGAGAATGTTTAAAGTGGGGAAGGGGCTTCTGTGTTGGCTCAGATGGTAAAGAATCTGCCGGCAATGCAGGCGACCCAGGTTCAATCCCTGGGTGGGGAAGATTCCCTGGAATTGGAAATGGCAGCTTACTCCAGTATTCTTGCCTGAAAAATTCCATGGACAGAGGGGCTACCGTCCATGGCGTCGCAAAGAGTCTGGTACTCCTGAGTGACTGAGCACACACACACACAAAGAAGAGATCAGTGGTCACCTGAACATGATGAAGAGAAGACAAAGGAGCAGGAAGGGAAAGAGAAGAATATTCAGTGCCCTATTGTTCTCTCATGTCACCTAAAAAGCATCATGAGAAAATATTAGTGCACTGGATATTTTTTTATTATTTTGATTATGGTTAAAATTTGACATGTATCAAAGCTTATCAAATTACACACTTTACATAAGTGCAGATTACTGTATATCAACACAATACCAAAATAAACCCTTTTTAAAGCATTGCAGAAAGGAACACCTATTGATTACCTTTCAAAAAAAAAAAAAAAGAGTAGGGATGGTTTGACTAGGAGAATGTTCTGTATCAAGAAGGAACATGAACACATAGAGGTCAATAGGAATACAGAAGAAGTTTTTAAACATTTAAAATGTTAGTGATAGGAAAACATACTTGGCTGGCTTTTTTCCCCTAGGATTTGTGAAAATCAATTTCTGAATTGATGCTTTTCATTCTGAGGATATCAGAACAATTTGAAAAATGAAGACATCAACTTTCTCCAAATCAACTTAGTCCCTCAATCTAGTCAGATTTCCTTAGTCCAGTGTAATCAGTTCTATTCCATCTTTTGAGGAGCCATGAATAAAAAAATTTGAATAAGAAGTTGATGTATCTTTATTCTACTTTGTATTCATCCTTTCTCTCTGATGTTAATGGTCATAGAATTTATGCTCTCTCTAAAAAGTTGATGTTTTGCTGTACTAAGCAAGAACTTACTTTATGACTTATTATACATAATATTGGCTTCCTTGGTGGCTTAGCAGTAAAGAATCAACCTGCAGTGTAGCAGACTTGCAGGAGTTGTTGTCCAGTCTTTCAGTCATGTCCAACTCTTTGTGACCCCATGGACTGCAGCACACCAGGCTTCCCTGTTCTTCACCATCTCCTGGAGCTTTCTCAAACTCATGTCCATTGAGTTGGTGATGCCATCCAACCATTTCATCTTCTGTTGTCCCCTTCTCCTCCTGCCTTCAATCTTTCCCAGCATCAGAGTCTTTTCTAATGAGTCAGTTTTCCACATCAGGTGGCCAGAGTATTGGAGCTTCAGCTTCAGCATCAGTCCTTCCAATGAACATTCGGTTGATTTTCTTTAGGACTGACTGGTTTGATATCCTTGCAGTCCAAGGGACTCTCAAGAGTCTTCTCCAAAACCACAGTTCAGAAGCATCAATTCTTCAATGCTCAGCCTTCTTTATGGTCCAACTCTCATATCCATACATGACTACTGGAAAAACCATAGCTTTGATTACACAGACCTTTGTTGGCAAAGTAATATCTCTGCTTTTTAATACACTGTCTAGGTTTGTCATAGCTTTTCTTCCAAGGAGCAAGTGTCTTTTAATTTAATGGCTGCAGTCACCATCTGCAGTGATTTTGGAGTCCAAGAAAATAGAGTCTGTCACTGTTTTGTTTCCCCATCTATTTACCATGAAGTGATGAGAAAGGATGCCCTGATCTTAAGTTTTTGAAAGTTGAGTTTAAGCCAACTTTTTCACTCTTCTCTTTCACCTTCATCAAGAGGCTCTTCAGTTCCTCTTCACTTTCTGCCATAACTGTGGTGTTATCTGCATGTCTGAGATTATTGATATTTTTCCTGGCAATCTTGATTCCAGCTTGTGCTTCATACAGCCCAGCATTTCACATGATGTACTCTTAATATAAGTTAAATAAGCAGGGTGACAAAATACAGCCTTGACGTACTCCTTTCTCAATGTGGAACCAGTCTGTTTTTCCATCTCTTGTTCTAACTGTTGCTTCTTTATCTTGCATACAGATTTCTTAGGGGGCAGGTAAGGTAGGTAAGATATTCCCATCTCTGGAAGAATTTTCCAGTTTGTTGTGATCCATGAAGTCAAAGGCTTTAACATAGTCAATGAAGCAGAAGTAGATGTTTTCTTGCTTTTTCTATGATCCAATGGATGTTGGAAATTTGATCTCTGATTCTTCTGCCTTTTTTAAATCCAGCTTGGACATCTGGAAGTTCTTGGTTCATGTTCTGTTGAAGCCTAGCTTGGAGAATTTTGAGCATTACTTTGCTAGTGTATGAGTTAAGTGCAATGGTGTGGTAGTTTGAGCATTCTTTGGCATTGCCTTTCTTTCAGATTGGAATGAAAACTGACTTTTTCCAGTCCTGTGGTCACTGCTGAATTTTCCAAATTGGCTGTCATATTGAGTGCAGCACATTAACAACATCATCTTTTAGGATTTGAAATAGTTCAGCTGAATTTCATCACCTTCACTAGCTTTGTTCATAGTGATGCTTTCAAAGGGCCACTTGACTTCACACTCTAGGATGTCTGGCTATAGATGAGTGATCACACCATCATGGTTATCTGGGTCATTAAGATCTTTTTTGTAGAGTTCTTCTGGGTATTCTTGCCACCTCTTCTTAATATAGTCTGCTTCTCTTAGGTCCACACGATTTTTGTCCTTTGTTGTGCAACTTTGCACTAAATGTTCCTTGGTATCTCTAATTTTATTGAAGATATCTTTAGTCTTTCCCATTCTATTGTTTTCCTCTATTTCTTTGCATTAATCATTTAGGAAGTCTTTCTTACCTTTCCTTGCTATTCTTTGGAAATCTGCATTCTGATGGGTATATCTTTCCTTTTCTCCTTTGCCTTGCGCTTCTCTTCTTTTCTCAGCTATTTGTAGGAGACATGGGATCAATCCCTGTGTCAGGAAAATACTTTGGAGGAGGAAATGGCAACCCATTTCAGTATTTTTGCCTAGAAAATTCCATGAGCAGAGGAGCCTGGTGGGCTACAGTTCATGAACTTGCAACAGCACACACACTCACATATAAATACACATGCGTAATATTATATATATATATATAATGATTTTATAAGAAAATACTTATTTTGCTGGGCTGTGTATCATGGGAAATTTAAAGACTGTGCCCTTGAAACAGTTGCAAACTATGTGGAGAAAAGGGTTTGTATGTGAAACATCCAGGGAAAAATTCAAAGGCAAATAAAACAAGGCATAGCCTGGCTACTGCAATCCCCTGACCAACTTTTCAAATTATAAAATCCATTTCCTTATACTTAGCACTTTTTTATGAATTCATTTTTTTTAGGGTATAAGAAATCTAATCTTTCCAAGTCTCTAGATAAGCTTACAATTTTGGCACTTATATAGTAATCTCATGCTGCAACTCTACAAGCAATGATATTTTCCAAAATTTCAAGTGATTTCTTTCTGGTTATAATATACCTTCAGTTTGGCCTTTATTCTGCTGCAGAAACCAAACCTGGTTTACTTATTTGCAACTAAAATTTCCTGACTTTTGGGCCATATCTCAAATGCCCCGCAGACTTGTCTGTCCAAATCCTACTATTTATTGCCCATATACAAAATCCTCCATTGACCCTTCCTTGCTTACACTGTATGGAAGGGATCTCATCCCTAAATATTAGTCATTTACTTATCTGTTCAAATAGTATTTATTAAATTATGTCACACATGTTATATTAGAGATAAACACAAATTACTAAGGGAACTCTCAGAATTGCTATCTTTAGGGCTTGATGTAGGATAAAGTAGAAAGTAGATGAAGATAAATCTTGAAAGGTAGAACTAAAAACTATCACAAAAGGTTTTGTATTCCTTGGTAAGGAATTTAGATTTTAATCTTGTATAATACTTCTGTGAGATTTTATATTTTCAAAGAGGACAGTACTGTCTTATGTTGAAATCACGAGGGCATATGCCTTACTATCTTTCTTGAATGTGAAGTCCTTAAAGACAGAGACTGTGTTTCATTCATCATTAGATACTCTATGTTACTTTCAGTGCAGACCTAGATCATGCCTCTTGTTCAATGGAGTTCTAGAAATCCAGAGAGACAGCAAAGCTCTCCCTTGAGAATCTTCCTAAAGTTTAGGTGAGCTAACGGGATCAGCTGGTTAAGTAAACAATTCAAATTAATATAGTCAAATGAACTCATATGATTCTATGTGAGTTTTATTTAATATCAAGCCAAACTAGTCCAGAAAATATGATTGTTCAAGTTCCCTTAACAAAGTGAACTTGCCCACGTTGCACATGTATAAGGTTTTCAACACTAATTAGTGTACTAAAAAGAGCCTCTAATATGATAGAGTGTATTCACTCTAATGTTGCTATGAGAACTTGCCATTTATATTTTTATAAGTGCAATTTTTCTCACTGAAGCATCTACATAAAGATCAAACATTATTTTTCATGACACACCTTGCATATGGATAAGCTATTTCTGAACTATCTTGGAGAATAGAATACCACTTGTCTTTGAGTCACATTGCCTAGAAGAAGAGTAAAAGCATTGATTCTTCCTTTGTGTTTGGAAAGTGAGGAATTAAGGAGAGTTTATTACAAGAAAGTGAAAATCATTGTCCCAACCAGTGGCTGGGACACATGTCTAAGCTTGAAAGAGAATGGATGGATGATTTCCAATTCTGAGGGGATGAAAACACTGGAGAATAAAATGACTGAACATCCTGGGCTCCCAGGTTCTCTACACAGCAGAAGACACTTTGCCTGGATCAGCCATTCTCCAGGCATTTGAATACCAGCCAATTAAAATGGCTCATAATTGTAGAGGAGTCCTTTAAGCATTTCTGCCTCAGAGTGGTTAAAAGATGAATTCTGGCTATGACCTGAGGACCTACTCCCACTATTAAGGGTTTAGTCTATGACTTCCTTGAAATAGAGGAGTTTGGGTTCAGACTACTTCCTCTGGGTGTTTCTGCATTACTCAAGATCAACTATTCTTCAAAAGGGTGTAAAACTAAAAGAAGCCACCAGGATAATAGTTCCACAGTTTTTAATAACAGATCACTGTGTTCAATGCAAGGAAGTTCAAGATTAAAATAAGTGCTGCACCTGAAGCCAATTACAAAGAGAGATCATTATTTTCTTACTGTTTGAATCCAATTTTTAGAAAGCACAAAGGGGTTATTTAAATGGCAGCAAATGCACTGTAGAATCTTTTCTCCCTGACTGCAAAGCAATCTGTTGCGTTCGAGGTTAGACTAGCAAAACAACTGAGATCCTGACAAAGTAGCAGGGAAAATAAGGGTTATTAGGAACAGAATATCTAAATCAATATTACTCTTTGTCTAATTAATATGTACTTTTCTATTGCCAGGTAAGATGTGTTAGTGCAAAAGCACGATAATACTATCACTCAAGCCTGTAAATAAAGTTAAATTAAGAACAAATGAGCCTTGACAGTTACATACATATTTCTGTGTATTTACCAAGTCTTGGAAAAGTCAATAGAGTAATGATGCTAAATATTTTAAAGAGTAACACCCATGTGATTAGATACTAAAATAATGCTGCTCTTAGATGATAACTGTCAAAAGTGAAGTTTATTTGCTAATCTCAGTGTGAGTTAGGATGAGGACGTTTCTCCCACTGAACTGTAAATGACCTGGCCAAACCTTGGAAATGGACCATGATTATCTGCCAGAGATTATGAGGAGGCCAGTGAGCGCGAACAGGGCTAGGCTCAGACCCTGGGGAGGGGACAGGGGCAGCGTGAGGGTCTCAGGCAAAGGCGAAGAATCTGGAAAGTCAGGAGGTGCTAACCAATAATCTTGGACTGGTAAGGGTCAGATTATTGGTCTAGAGATTAGACCTTTATGAAGGGTTGATAGATCATGTTCAACAGTAACTATGACTCATTTGTTTAAAATGTATTTGGAAATTAGGGCAATTACTGCTCCCATTAGTTTTTCTTCTTGTCGTCTTTTAATACACATCTAACAGTATTGTGTCACTTAAGATGGAAACTGTCCTAGTTTAGGTGCTATTTTAAAAATTTTGCTTACCTAGTTAGGGGGCCAAGATAATTGCTCAGTGTCTGGGTCAGGCTCACTAAGTTAATATGACTCTTTTGCTGAATCCAGAAAGAATCCTTTTCAACTTAGTTTTCAAAAGACATCTGTTTTAGGGAAACAAATATCATATATTAACACATATATATGGAATTTAGAAAAATGGTACTGGTGAACCTAATTATGGGGAGGAATAGAGATACAGATATAGAGGATGGACTTGTGGACACAGCAGAGGCAGGAGATGGGGGACAAATTGAGAGAATAGCATTGATATATATACACTATCATATGTAAAACAGATAGCTAGTGGGAAGTTGCTATATAACACAGGAAGCTCAACCTGGTGCTCTGTGATAACCTAGAGGGGTGGGAAGGGGGTAATGGGAGAGAGGTTCAAAAGGGAGGAGACATATGTATACTTATAGCTGATTCACGTTGTTGTATGGCAGAAACTAACACAACCTTGTAAAGCAATTATCCTCCAATTACAAAAATTAAATATGATACAATTAAATACATACTATATGATATTTATTTATTTGCTTATTTGTTTATAATTATACCCCAATCCCCGAGAACCTTGTGTTGGTACCAGTTAATTTAAAATAATATCCAGAGGTAACTATGGTATAATAGGTCCCTCTGGTCAGGAAGCTAGAACAATAGGTGGAACCTTGAAGAATCTGACTCTTTCTATTACAAAAGCCTTTTTCTCATCAAGATAGCTGCCTGATTAGGGCAAAGTTTCAGTGTTTACCTGTTTAATGTCCACTCTATGCCCTTCCCTCACTCCATTCCCTTATAGAGTGCTTGTTTGCTGTGCTTGGACTCCTAATGAGATATTGATCAATATAATTAATTAGCAAGCATAGAAACTTAATTGCATTTTAACTAGTTAGTCAATGACAATGCTCACTTGATATATATATCTTACGCTGAAGATACACACACAAAGGACTATTATTAAGCAATGAGAAAGAATGCAATCTTGCCATCTGCAATAATGTGAAAGGAACTTGAGGACATTATGCTAAGTGAAATAAGTCAGACAGAAAAAACCAAATACAGCATGAGATCATTGAATCTAAAAAGGCTAAACTTGTAGGAACATGGAGTAGAATGAGAGAGTAGAGAATAACTAAAGCATGGGGGAAGAAGGAAATGAGGAAATGTTGATCCAAGAGTACAAACTTGCAACTAAAAGATGAGTCAATTCTGAGGATCTAATGCCCAATGTAGTGATTATAGATAACATTATTGTATTATTATTATATACTTGAAAGTTGTTAAAAGATGAGATCAAAATGTTCTCACTACAACAAGAAATGGTAATTACGTGATGTGGTGGATGTGTTAGATAACACTATGATGGTAATTATATTGCAATATATGGGTACATCCAATTGATATGTTATACACCTTAAATTTACACAGTGTTATAGGTCACTTACATCCCAATAAAGCTTAATATGTGATGCACAAAAATAATACATATGTATTTGAGTATCTATCTAATACCTATCTGTCTATCTGGCATAGCTATATGCTCATAATCAAATATTTTCTGTAGCTAAAAATGTACTCTGGCCACCTGATGAGGAGAACTGACTCATTGGAAAAGACCCTGATGCTGGAAAAGATTGAAGGCAGGAGGAGAAGGGGACAATAGGGGATGAGATGGTTGGATGGCTTCACCGACTCAATGGACATGAGTTTGAGCAAGCTCCAGGAGTTGGTGAAGGACAAGGAAGCCTGGTGTGCTTCAGTCCATGGGGCTGCAAAGAGTCAGACACAACTGAGTGACTGAACTGAACTGAAAAATATACTCCAGCTATAAATAATGTCATTTTATTTTATTAAAACTATAATTAGATAACAGCACCAGATGGGTAATAAGACTTTTTCAAGCAATATACTGTGAAATCTTGCTACAAGCACAAGCATTGAGTCATGGGTTGACATCTGCAAACATGATATGGATAAATTAGAGGCTCTTGAAAATGGGGCACAGTTTTTTCATTCACAGCTTTTTTCTCACATCCTTCCCTTTGTCACATTCAACTCTTCCTTTCTGTTTTTTTCCCAACCTTAGTTTTCACTGTTTTCTTTGCTTAGAGTTGTCCCTAGGTAGAATGTAAATTCAACTATTTTCTTCAACCTCCATTTGCCTATGTTCTTACCTCAGATCAGCTCATCTGGTGATCCTAGCTCTCAGGTTGCCTTCACTCTGGGGATCTACCTGAGCTTTGCATCCTCCAACACAGATCAATGTCTGAGATACTCACTGACTTTTTAAAAGTCACCCATGCTAAGTCCTATTCCTGCAAGGACCCCAGTTCTTAGGAATCTGTGTTTCTGAGGTCTTGAGAACCTCTTTAACAAAAGCCTATAGAGCATTTATTCAATAAAAGAAGTGACCACATGGTGAAAATTCTAGACGTCGAAAGGAATATATCTTATTAATGCTCGTAAGTGGCTACATCTTCTTGATGAGGTCCTCTATTTTCATCCTTACAAAAACTGCTCTTCCTGTTTAAAGAATATTCATAAAATACACATAAGCTTTTAAAAAATAAACAGAACTTTTTCCATTAGTGAAGACAGAGCTCCTGCATTATTCGGTATTCCACAAACCCTCTCAGATCTCAGCAACTCCCTTGCGGAGTGAGGAGTTAGTCAGGGGAGTGATGTAGTGGATGAAGAACAATTCCACACAATATTCTACCGTGTGAACTTTCATGGTGCTGTGCAAAGCACTTTAAAAGTCAGCATGGTACTGTGGAAGTGCCATATATTTTTGAGTTTTGATGTGATTTTTAGCCTGGCAAGGGAAGACCAAGGATGCAGCATGCCATCACAACTTCTGTAAGTGCTAAGCCAAGTAATCCGAGGCTGTGCCCTGACATGCTTAACCATGACTTACTTCCCTCTCAACAGTATTGTCATTTGAATATCTAATTAGAAGTTATAGTTTTTAAAAGAAACTTCCAGTATCTATTAGGGCTATTTGAAATTAATTATTATGGTGCACTCATATTTCATCCTAAGGACCATATTAAGTGAAATTTATACAGCAATAAAATATATGGTGGAATTTCCTTGAACATATTATTATAGTATTAAAGCAATAATATTTTCTTACTATAAAAAAAAGCAATTTACTCTAGTAATATTTTAGAACTGTTACTGTTGGTGGTAGGATATTTTAATCACCATTCTAGAATTTTACTATCTTTTGTTTAGAAACTAGCATATAGCTTTTTTTTTCCAGTCTATGGAGTATATCATTTGCTTTTGTTCTAAGAGCATAATTGGTGATTTAATAAAACCAATGAAAATGTGAAAACATTAGGAATGTTGCAGAACAAACTAACAAATATTGATGTACATGAAGCAATAATTTAAGAAGTAAGGTAGATTTGAGTTATAAGTGGGAGCGATCTTAGGGAAGTAGAACTGAATTGTGATTTTAGTTTTTAACGGGAAAGCTAATCAATGTGCTTGTGCTCAGCTGCTCAGTCCTGACTCTTTGCGATGCTTTGGACTGTAGCCCACCAAGCTTCTCTGTCCATGGGATTTTTCAGGCAAGAATACTGGAGTGGGTTACCATTTTCCTTCTCCAGGGGATCTTCCTGACCCAGGGATCAAACCCGAGTCTTCTGTGTTGCTTGCATTGCAGATGGATTCTTTACCCCCTGAGCCATTGGGGAAGCCCCTAGCTAGTCGATATCACTACAGAATTCAGAGAAAGACTATCTGATCAGAAGAGGAAGGAGGTGATCAATGTAAAAAAAAATAAGGCTAAAATAAATGAAATTTAAAAAGCTAAATGTACAAACTAGTTTTGGCTCATAGTAGTTGGAAATTTTTATGAAATCAGTCATTCAGGCTACATTAGCTTACACCTGTTAAATATTAAAATAATACAACTAACTCCTCTACTCTCATTCTATTTATAATTTAATTTTACATATAGCTTGGAATGCTTTAAATTGCTAAGACAAGAATTATTTTATTCACGGACTCATCTACTTTACACATTCATGCAACAAATTTTGATTGCCAAATGTGTCTGTATTCTTTTCTGGATCTTGCAGGGAAAGAACTTATACTTCCATTTACCAGCCTTTTCTCAAATTTTTGGTTTAGAGTTTACCAATGAGACAGACTCTCATGAGATTTGGAAGGTGGTAGAGAAGAAGTTGGGTTTTCCTGGTGGCTTAGTGGTAAAGAATCTGTTGTAATGCAGGAGATACAAGAGATGCAGGTTCGATCCTTCGGTTGGGAAGATCCCCTGGAGAAGGAGATGACAACTCACTCCAGTATTCTTGCCTGGGAAGTCCCAAGGACAGAGGAGCCTGGTGACCTACAGTCCATGGGGTCACAAAGAGTTGGACATGACTTAGTGACTAAACTACCACAGCAAGAGAAGATATTATTCTCCAGGAATGCTTGCCAAGAGCCTGGTGAGTGCACAGCAGAAGATCACAGTCCCAGGTACCTTGGTGAGGTTCATCCACTTTGGTGCCACTGGCTACTGGCATTGGTGGCAGTAGCTTCACTAACCTTTGCCCCCTCAGCTCTTCCAACAGTGTGTAAGCTTCAAATTTTTGCATCAACATACTTTCTCATTGGAATAATTAGAGCAGCTTCTGTCTTCTCCAGTCCTGATATATGTGTGGTCTTATCTTATTTCATTTTTGGCCAGGTAAATATATTATTTTCACTACCAACAGAGAAAATTGTGCCATTTTAGGTGATAATTGCATATAAGCAGAATGATTTTTTCTTGAAATACTCTTATTTTAACAACTGCCATAAAAACAAAGCTATACCATCAAAGAGAAGCTGATAAAAGTCTTTTTCCTTCTCTCCTTTTTTGTTAAACCTCTTCAGTTTGTGACTTTTACCAACTTCAGTTAATTCAAAATGTATCCTCAATGTTTAAACACTAGGATAAGGAAGAATACAATTGAATTTAAAATAGTGTCTATTTTACATTAACCTATGTATTTTCTGTTCAAAAAAGAGAGAGAAGAGGGTTCACTTGACTATGTTATTTATGTGATTTTCTGCCACAAGTTGCAGAGAATTGCCTAGTATTCCAGGAAACATCTTCTGATGAGTCTAGAATTCCCTATCAAGTATAAACTTCTTGTTACAATTTCATGCTGACAGTAGACTTTTTTACTCATCAGATGCCAATGTCTGTTGCTGTCTGTTGCTGCTGTTTGTTTGTTTGTGGAAGAAATTTGAAATGTCCATTTTTTTTTTTTTTGAGAGAAGATGGCAACCTAATCAAGCATCATTATTACTCCAGACTCATTTCCACGTTTCGAGATACCATGGATAGGACTAATGTTGATCATTAAGGAAAAGGGGTTGAAGCAGACAAGATCTGAAGAGAATGCGATCATCAGAGTGTGCACATGGGTAGAAATGGAGAAAATGCCCCATTAGCAGCTCAGCAATTAAAGCCATTTCTCTTAAGAGCAGACACGCAGTGTTCTTTATGGAATACGGTGTATGTTTAAAAGGACATGTGGGGAAACAGAGTTGAGTGTACCTACCATTTTGTAAGTCCATGGGATAATGAAATGATTAACTGGGAAAACAGATTTTGGGGTTTTCTTTTTTGTTCAGAGAAGGTCTTAATTTCTATTCCTTTCTTGCAGTGCCTTTAGACTGTTTCTTGGCTCTCTCACTAAGATTAAAATGAGCTCTGCCATCCAAGGCCTTTTCTCATCTTAACATAGAAAGAACATTAGAAGCATGACCTTGCTGAAGTGGTAGATCAAATTGTAATGAAGGGGATCACAGGAAAAGTCTTGCTCATAACCAAAAACTCTGTTCAACTTTTTAGTTTCAAACTCTTTGAAAATGCCAACTTAAAATGTTGAGTTCTTGGCCCTTCCAAAATGCGGTGTCCTGGGGTGAAGCAAGAAATTTCCCTGCTGTCTGTCATGGTACCCTCCATAGTAATCACCTGTCATGTATGTTACCACCATTTGTTATGAATCTCCACTATTACTTCTCTTCAGGTGGCTAAACAGAACCATTATCATAGCTCCATATCTGGCTGGCCTCTATTCCAATTTAATGCTACTCTTGGTCTGGGTTTTAAACAGCCTTGTTTTTAATTTCCAAAGGCAATCTGTTTGAAGAGGAAAACTGTTACTGATGTGCAAATTATGTACTGTATTTCACTCTGCATTATTCATTTTCATCATTCACCTCATGTTGCATTTCTTGGCAGAGAGCACAGGATTTTGAAAAAGTACATTCCTAGTGCCCTGGCTTTCATTTAAAACAAAGTGATTTTTCTCCGATCTGATTTCCTTAGGGTTCATCTCATTTCTGTCAGATTTGGGGCCTGTTGACCTAGGTGATTTGCATAGCTAATAATAAGTCTAAAGTAAAAAAACAAAAAAACCAAAATCACATCTTTTCCAAGTGAATCGCAAAAGGTAAGGAACTGATTTAGAGATGATGTTGAGGGCAAACGTTCAACTGTAATATCAGTTCTTTCACTTATGATAAATGATTAATATCTGGAGCCCTCAATTGCTTTATGTTAGATATAAAATAGCTTAGTGAAGGTCTTAGGTGTGAGAATGTTCCATTGGGAGCAGCTTTCCTTCCTTGTGGGTAAAGGCAATTTTTCAGTCAATCAGATTTGTGCCAATGGTCAAGCTTTTTATTGTGCATTTCCTTGATTAATCCCCAACTTCTCATTTTTGTGAAAATGTCTGTAATATACATTTCTGTTATAGAAGTGCTACAGATCTCTTTCTTGAAAAATCTCACTGACACTAATTAAAGTTCAGAAGAATCGACGCTGTACTTTTTTTTTGTAGCTGAATTTCTATCCTGATGATTATTTCAGGACTGCCATAGTTTTGAATCATCTCACTTCCTTTAGCTCCTTTTGATTTTTCAGCTTCAGGGCAGAAATGATCAATTTGCCCCTTTTGAGGGCTCATGTCTCCCTCAAGGTCACCTTAAAACATCTTTGCCTTTCACATTAATCATGGCATATTTGCCTCTGTTCTGGGATTACTTTTCCCCTTTTTCTGTGAATATGTATCATCTCTCATCTCTCAAATTTTTGCAGAAATTCTGCCTAACTTGTTATTTCATCTGTTTGTCAAAAGGAATGTATCTATATGGAAAGTGTTATACAGTGGCAGGTTTTGCACAGAAGTTCAAATTTAAGATAATGAGGGAACATAAACATTTCATTGAAAATAATCAGCCTTACATGCAAAATGTATACGCCTATGGGAGGTGATTTCATCTGTTTAACAAAAGTATATTTGGTCTGTGTTTTGAACCTGGCCTTGTGCTACAGTAGCAAAGATGAGCAAGGCACTAGTTCTGCCATCAAGATCTGTGATGTAGGGAGAGACGTACTGGAATGGAAGCAGTGTGACAATTCTGTATAGCGGTGCTTGTACCAGGTATCCTGCAATAGAAGAGAAGCTGCTCTTTCCTGGCCTTCTTTAATGGGATGGGAGGAGGTGGTTGAGACTTTTATACTTAAATCTGGATGAACATGTGAATGTCCAAGGTCATGTGGCTGCAATAACTTGACTCAACCTAAGAGTTAGATGACCTATATATATTCTATTTGCTTTTAATAACTGTGAGGCATGTGGCCATCTCATTTTCAAAAGTGACATTCTGCTTAGAAACTTCATTTGCTTAAACAAATTGATATGCTCCTCTCTATAGATTAATAGGGAAGGAACATTAAGTTCATGTACTTTTGAAGACGAAAAATGATGGGACATGAGAAATGTGCAAAGGTCAAGAAATGAGACCATCAAGGAGGAATTTTATTGTTTACCATGTAAGGAGTATTGACATCACCTCTTTTTTCTAAACAATAACATGGATAGAACAGAGTCTACATTTATCCTTTTCTGATAGTGGTCTTAGTCGGGCAGCTGAGAAAGGAAATAAAAGAGAGAGGCTGAAAAGTCTAAATAGAACTTTATCTACTTCACAATGTTGAAAAAGCCCAATACTGTACCATAAATGCAAATGACTTAGACTTCACCCGTTGTTGAGTGAAAAATGGCTTGCATGTGTAATGTGATCTCATTTAAATGAAACTGTGGCAATAGTTAACAAAATTCCATTCTTACCTGTGACATAAAATACACATATCATATGGTCCATAAGGAAATGCCTGGAAGGTGGTTCTCCAAAATATCACGATGATTATTTTGTGTTGAAATTTGAGAGGTTTTACTCTTTTACTGTTTTCTATTATACTACTTTGTTTCCTTTAATTTTCAAAAGTTTATTCATAAAATGCACCACTATAAACCAGACATCGTGCTATGCTCTGAATATACAATATAAAGCAAGTGTTTTTAATATTTCCCTTATGAATACATATTATTTTAATAACTGAGAGTAACAATGTAATCATATAAACTGGAAAAATGGAACAATAATGACTTTTTAAACTCAGAGATTCAATATAACCTAGGGATATTTGACAAAGAAATATTTAAGAGGCATCAGTCTGTCAGATGTATTAGTATAGTCCAACACTGTAAGGCGCCTGAACCTGAAGAAATTAGAGTGAGTTCTTGGCATCATAATATGCTCTTCTCCAAGAATATTTAACCGTTTTGTTTGGACAGGGGATTTCTTCTATGGTTAAACTATGTTTCTATCTCCTTGCAGATAAATTTTTGTTAAGTTTTAGCTTTGTACTTTAGTCAGAAATGAGAGGGAAGTGACCTTGATAAATAGAGATAGGCTGGAGAAAGTTTGTAGAGATGACAAATTTTACAAAGTAATTTATAAGGTTATTCAAGTGATACATAAAAGCCAGGGGAAGTTTGATTTACATCATTACAAGAGGGCAGATAAAGGAAAGATTAAATTAAAAGACAGGCCACACAAAACATGTCTGAAAGTGAATAGTATGTTAGAATTATTTCCCCAGGGAAGAAGTGTAGCCTTCAGTGCTAAGACTATATGCAAAGTAGATGTTTTCTTTATGAAACAAATCCTTTGAGAGATTGTGTTAGTTTCTTGCTGTATAGCAAAGTGAGTCAGTCATACACATACATATTGTTGTGAAAGTGTTAGTTGCTTAGTTGTACCCGACTCTGTGAACCCATGTACTGTAGCCCACGAGGCTCCTCTGTCCGTGGAATTCTCCAGACAAGAATACTGGGGTGGGTTGCCATTTCCTTTTCCAGGGGATCTTCCCAACCCTTTTAAGATTCCCTTCCCATTTAGATCACCACAGATCATTGAGCAGTGTTTCCTGTGCTATACTGTAAGTTCTCACTTGTTATCTATTTTATACATAGTAGTGTATGTATGTTAGTCCCAATCTCCCAGTTTATCCCACACTCCTCCCTTGCTCCCTTGGTAATCATAGTTTTTTCTCTACATCTGTGACTCTATTTCTGCATTTTGAATAAGTTCGTTTCTACCATTTTCTAAATTCCATACATAAGTGATATTATATGGTGTTTGTTTTTCTTTTTCTGACTTACTTCACTCTGTACGACATTCTCCAGATCCATCTATCTCTCCAAATGTCACTATTTCGTTACTTTATATGGCTGAGTAATATTCCATTGTATGTGTGTACCACATCTTTATCCATTCCTCTGTTGATGGACAGTTAGGCTGCTTCCATGTCCTGGTTATTATAAACAGTGCTGCAATGACATAAATCACAACAAGACCTATTTGGACTCACCTGTTAGACTAATGAGAATAAAAACAAAAATAAACAAATGGGAACTAATGAAACTTATGATCATTTGCATATCAAAGGAAATCATAGATAAAACAAAAAGACAACCCTCAGAATGGGAGAATAATTGCAAATGAAGCAACTGACAAAGGATTAATCTCCTAAATATACAAACAGCCCATGCAGCTCAATGTATAAAACCAAAACCAACCAACCAAACAACCCAATCAAAAAAATGGTAGGAATTAATCTCAAAAATATACAAGCAGCTCCTGCAGCTCAATTCCAGAAAAATAAACAACTCAATCAAAAAATGGGCCAAAGAACTGAACAGACATTTCTCCAAAGAAGACATACAGATGGCTAACAAACACATGAAAAGATGCTCAACATCACTCATTATCAGAGAAATGCAAATTAAAACCACAATGAGGTACCATCTCACCCTGGTCAGAATGGCTGCTATCCAAAAATCTACGAACAATAAATGCTGGAGAGGGTGTGGAGAAAAGGGAACCCTCTTACACTGTTGGTGGGAATGCAAACTAGTACAGCCACTATGGAGAACAGTGTGGAGATTCCTTAAAAAACTGGAAATAGAACTGCCATATAACTCAGCAATCTCACTGCTGGGCATACACACCGAGGAAAGCAGAAATGAAAGAGACATGTGTACCCCAATGTTCTTCACAGCACTGTTACAATAGCTAGGACATGGAAGCCACCTAGATGTCCATTGGCAGACGAATGGATAAGAAAGCTGTGGCACATATACACAATGGAATGTTACTCAGCTATTAAAAAGAATGCATTTGAATCAGTTCTAATGAGGTGGATGAAACTGGAGCCTATTATACAGAGTGAAGTAAGTCAGAAAGAAAAACACCAATACAGTATATTAAGGCATATATATGAATTTAGAAAGATGGTAATAATGACCCTATATGTGAGACAGCAAAAGAGACACAGATGTAAAGAGCAGACTTTTGGACTCTGTGGGAGAAGGCGAGGGTGGGACGATTTGAGAGAACAGCATTGAAACATGTATATTACCATATGTGAAATAGATTGCCAGTCCAGGTTTGAGGCATGAGATAGGGTGCTTAAGATCAGTGCACTGGCTATTGTAAACAGTGCTGCGATGAACATTGGGGTACACGCGTCTCTTTCATGTTCTATGCATGAGACAAATGCTCAGGGCTGGGGCACTGGGATGACCCAGAGGGATGGGATGGGGAGGGAGGTGCGAGGAGGGTTCAGGATGGGGAACACATGTAAACCCATGGCTGATTCATGTCAATATATGGCAAAACTACTACAATATTGTAAAGTAATTAGCCCCCAACTAAAATAAATAAGTTTATTAAAAATTAAAATAAAATAAAGTCGATGGGCATTTGGGTAGCTTCCAGTTTGGGGCTACATAATGCTGCTATTAATATTCTAGATTATGCCTTTTGATGACTGTATTATAGGAACAGACTTACTGGATCATAAGACATGCCCACATTCAGCTTTACTTTTTCCAAGTGGTAGTAGCAGTTTACATTCAAGCAGCAATGTATGAGTTCCAGTTAAACTGAAAGCTTTCAAACAGAGGAGAACATGTTGCAACTGACTGTCTTCACTGAGAATGAAATGTCCAAAAGCCCAAACTAGATAATATATTTTTTATTATTTTAATTTTCCATCAGCTGAACAACTAGTGATGGCAATAGATCTGGTACTATGTGTATAATTTTTATTTATTAGTAAACTACAACCCCCTTGTCTTATACCTAAACGCTGACTTTCTCTAAGTCCAACTCAAAGTCACTGTTTCCATAAGGTTTATCCTCCAATTAACAACAACGCCATTCATGTAAACTCTTTTTCACTTTATACTGTTTATGTTCCAACTCATATTTTGATTATATTGTGTATCTTATAATCTCTGATTGATTACTAGTTTGAGGGCAGGAATTGTACTTAAAAAAACAAATTGTCTGCTCCATATGGGCTTTTGCTCATAAAGGGAGATTTTCACTTACTTGTTCAGTGAATAAATAATTTTCACATTAAAAAAAAAAAAAAGATCGGTGCACTGGGGATGACCCTGAGGGGTGGGATGGGGAGAGAGGTGGGAGGGGGTTTCAGGATGGGGGACACATGTACACCCATGGCTGATTCATGTCAATGTATGGCAAAAACCACTACAATATTGTAAAGTAATTAGCCTCCAATTAAAATAAATAAATTAATTTTAAAAAATGGTAGGAAGACCTAAATAGAAATTTCTCCAAAGAAGACATGGATGGCCAATAAACACATGGAAAGATGCTCAGCATCACTAATTATTAGACAAATGCAAATCAAAACTACAATGAGGTATCACTTCACATCAGTCAGAATGGCCATCATCAAAAAATCTACAAACAATAAATGCTGAAGAGGGTGTGGAGAAAAGGGAACCCTCTTACACCTTTGGTGGAAAAGTAGATTGGTGCAGCCACTATGGAGAACAGTAGCTAACATATGACTCAGCAGTCTTCTTCCTCCCAGGCATATATCTGGAGATGAAAGGTTGTTGCTGAACCACGAAAGACACTGGGATCCTTGGCCTCTGGAGTAGAAGAACTCAATCCGGGGCCAGAGACAAGGCTTGATCGCTCAGAGCTTTTGTGTAATAAAGCTTTATTAAAGTATAAAAGAGATAGAGAAAGCTTCTGACATAGACATCAGAAGGAGGCAGAAAGAATACTTCCCTGCTCGTCTTTAGCTGGATGTTATATAGCTACCAGTAGTCTGCTAATTAAAGAAAGGAAATGTCTCAAAACTCAGAGAATGGCACCTGGCCCCTCACCCAACAAGACACATTTTGAGATAATCTTGGCACCAGGTGAGTCATCCAGGGCCATAAAACGATTGACAGGAATCTTGAAGAAAGGCAGATTTCTATACAAATATATAGTTTCATTAACATTGATTCAGTTCAGTTCAGTTCAGTCGCTCAGTCGTGTCCGACTCTTTGCGACCCCATGAATTGCAGCACGCCAGGCCTCTCTGTCCATCACCAACTCCTGGAGTCTACCCAAACCCATGTCCATTGAGTCGGTGATGCCATCCAACCATTTCATCCTCTGTCGTCCCCTTCTCCTCCTGCCCCCAATCCTACCCAGCATTAGGGTCTTTTCCAATGAGTCAACTCTTCACATGAGGTGGCCAAAGTATTGGAGTTTCAGCTTCAACATTAATCCTTCCAGTGAACACCCAGGATTGATCTCCTTTAGCATGGATTGATTGAATCTCCTTGCAGTCCAAGGGACTCTTAAGAGTCTTCTCCAACACCACAGTTCAAAAGCATCAATTCTGCGGTGCTCAGCTTTCTTCACAGTCCAACTCTCACATCCATACATGACCACTGGAAAAACCATAGCCTTGACTAGACGGACTTTTGTTGGCAAAGTAATGTCTCTGCTTAGGGTAACAATATATAACATACTGGTTTGTCAAGTAGGTTCTGAGACTTGAAGACAGAGTCTGGGGTAACAGAGTACATTAACATAGCTTAAATCAAACGTTTCCATAAGAAAAATGTTTTGGTTAGCTCAAGGTTTGAGAAAAATAAGTTCACATGGAACCAGGTGTCATTATGGCAACACAGAATTTTAAGAGAAACCTCTTTTAAAAATTTGTATAAAGAAGGGGAAAAAATGTAACACTAGTTTGTTTCCTCCTGCCACTTAAGAGAGAGATAAAAAATGTCTGACACTTACAGCCTATTTCCTCCATTTGGAGACCCATGGCCTTCCTGCTTGTTACCCTTTCAGAGAAAACCATAATTCAAAAAGATGCAAACCTGAATGTTTTTTTCTACCACAGAGTTCCAATCATCAAAACCATCACTTATCAAGGATCAAGAGGACCAAGGTTTTGGTTAGAGAACGCCCCAATCCTTTAATAAAATTCACATTTATCTAAATTTTTATCCTAAAATATATTATACTACTTTTTTTTGAATAAAATAAACACATGTAGCTTATATGGATGAATAATAATGATCTAGAAGCTTATAAGCATGCATATACAAATGCAAGACTAGTCTGTCCACAGAGAGATAGTAGATAGATTAAACTTAATTATGAATAGCTTCTTGGAGGAGAAATAATTTAAGCAAATTTCTAAAGTTCAAGCACCACGAAAGGATGTATTTCCCCTGCTAAATTGAGGGGGAATCATGTGTGTAAAATTTACACTGAATATTTAAGACTCACAGGACACAATCAGAATATAAATACATTTTTCCTTTGAAAGTGAAAGTTTCTCAGTCCTGTCAGACTCTTTGCAACCCCATGGACTATAGTCCATGGAATTCTCCAAGTCAGAATGCTGGAGTGGGTAGCCTTTCCCTTCTCCAGGGGATCTTCCCAACCCAGGGACTGAACCCAGGTCTCCCGCATTGCAGGTGGATTCTTTATCAGCTGAGCCACAATGGAAGCCCAATAATACTAGAGTGGGTAGCCTATCCCTTCTCCAGCAGATTTTCCCCACCCAGGAATCAAACCAGGATCTGCTTCATTGCAGGCTGATTCTTTACCAACTGAGCTATTCTTCCTTTCAATTAAGTTCAGTTCAGTCGCTCAGTCGTATCTGACTCTTTGCAACCCCATGAATCGCAGCATGCCAGGTCTCCCTGTCCATCACCAACTCCCAGAGTCCACCCAAACTCATATCCATCGAGTGGATGATGCCAACCAGCCATCTCATCCTCTGTTGTCCCCTTCTCCTCCTGCCCCCAATCATTCCCAGCACCAGGGTCTTTTCCAATGAGTCAACTCTTCTCATGAGCTGGCCAAAGTATTGGAGTTTCAGTTTCAACATCAGTCCTTCTAATGAACACCCAGGGCTGATCTCCTTTAGGATGGACTGGTTGTATTTCCTTGCAGTCCAAGGGACTCTCAAGAGTCTTCTCCAACACCACAGTTCAAAAGCATCAATTCTTCTGCGCTCAGCGTTCTTCACAGTCCAACTCTCACATCCATACATGACTACTGGAAAAACCATAGCCTTGACTAGATGGACCTTTGTTGGCAAAGTAATATCCCTGCTTTTTAATATGCTGTCTAGGTTGGCCATAACTTTCCTTCCAAGGAGTAAGCGTCTTTTAATTTCATGGCTGCAATCACCATCTGCAGTGATTTTGGATACTGTTCAAACTCATCTTGTGGGATTGTTGTTTCTACCTCTTATATAAAACTGTGGAGTGGTCCCATAACTTTGGGGGCCTTTTGGAAAATCAGAGTCCTGTGGTCAGGTCAGTTGCCAAAAAAGAGGTAGTCTCAATTTCATAATTGAAGTGTTCAATCTGGAGTGCTTTGAAACTCTGAGCTCTATTGCAAGGTCAAGTTTCTCCTTGCCCTGAGTAGGGCTAGATTAGGGTTGAACTCCCGCAGGTGAGAAAGAGAGCCTGTTAAGCTCATCTCGAAATCCTTGCCTTCCTGCGTACTTCTTCCCACGCTGCTTGCCTTGTCTTTGACTGCCTCTGACCCTTTCTTAAACTTCCCAGGTAACGCTAGTGGAGAAGAACCTGCCTGCCTATGCAGGACATGTAAGTGATGCAGGTTCAATCCTTGGATTGGGAAGATACTCTGGAGGACAGCATGCAACCCATTCCAGTATTCTTGCCTGGAGAATCTCGTGGACAGAGGAGCCTGGAGGGCTACAGTCCATAGGGTTGCTGAGAGTCGGACATGGCTGAAGCGACATTGCACGCATGCACACAGGCTCCTTCTTGGTTGAAGCCTGCCAAGGACAGATTTAATTCGACTGAAACCCGTGAATCTGGCATTGGATGTCTTTGGCCATAGTGGATTCTTGAACTGAACCTTGTCCAGTGAGGTCCTTCATAGTTGCCTCTTGGTGTACCTGACTTCAGGGTTCTTGATCTGAGGGGTGTTGTGCCTTTGGTTGGCATTAGGAGACCCGTCACTCTGAATATTATGCCCTCTTTAGCCGATGTCTTCTTCCTCTGTACAGGAACCCTCCTGAAGTGTATCATTTATTAATTTATCATTTTAAAAAATATTCATTCACTGATTTATTTGGCTGTGCCTGGTCTTAGATGCTGCAAGTGAGATCTTTTAGTTGTAAGGTGTAAATTCTTAATTACAGCATGCGGGATCTAGTTCCTCGACCAGGGATCGAACCTGGCTCCCTACAGTGGGAATGGGGAGTCTTAGATACTGGACTACCCAGGGAAGTCCTGAGATTATTATTTAAAACAATCTTGAGCTGATATTCCTCCTGCAGTTTGCACATCTGGTCAGTAGACACCTTGGCCCTGCCCTTGTGGAGATGCAGTTATTATACAAACAGAGTCCTCTGCTTTGGTGCCTCTCATGACCCACCCATGTCAGATATCCCTCCTCTGTGTCCTCAAAATCCAGGGGCCACAAATCCCTTTCTTCAAGTGATTTCCTTGAGAGGAAAGTCCTCCTTCCCTTCCCCATGGGCTGTGATGAAAAACCCTTACAATTCTCTCCCAAGTAAAGCTCTCCTTCATTTCCATCTTTCTCTACTCTTATGCTTCAGTTCTTAAATAGTCTTAATGAGGCTTTAAGGGGCTATGATCAGAAAAATTATAATTATTTATTGCTTTTTATAAATGTCTTATTAAGGTGGTTTGGGATGTCTAGGATAGTAAAGAATCTGCCTGCAATACAGGAGACCCAGGCTAGATCCCTGGGTTGGGAAGGTCCCCTGGAGAAGAGAATGGCAACCCATTCCAGTATTCTTGCCTGGAGAATTCCATGGACAGAGGAGCTTGGTGGGCTACAGCCCATGGGGTCACAAAGGGTCAGACACAACTGAGTGTCTAACACTTTCACTTTCAGGAAGTTGTTGCCAGCTATAAGGTTTCAGCTAAAATTGGGTCAGAAAGTTCTGTATTGTAATATACTGTTATAAAATAAGGAGAAGGAAATGGCAACCTGCTCCAGTACTCTTGCCTAGAGAATCCTGTGGATGGAGGAGCCTGGAGGGCGGCTGTCCATAGGGTCGCATAGAGTCAGACACGACTGAAGCAACTTAGCGTGCATGCACTGGAGAAGGAAATGGCAGCCCACTCCAGTATTCTTGCCTGAAGAATCCCAGGGACAGAGGAGCCTGGTGGGCTGCTGTCTATGGGGTAGCACAGAGTCAGACACAACTGAAGCGACTTAGCAGCAGCAGCAGCAGCAGTTATAAAATAAATATATTTGTCTGGATTGTTATGTAATGAGTGCACACGTGTATCAGTATGCATGTGTAAATGTATATACACCTCCTTTCTCTTTGTCACACACACACTCAGACACAATTGTGTTTATATCAGTACATTCTCTTACTCTATAGGACTTTATGGAGGTTTTCTCAATGTAAACCCTCAGGCACTGGGCATGAGATAGACTGGCTTTCCTCCACAGGGAATCTGAGTGGGGTCAGGGTGATAGAGACAAAAAAGCAGATAAATACATTATAAAGTGAGAAATGCTACTCTCAGGCTCTGTCAGCTACTTGAAGGACAAGGATAATTGGCTATGATGGAGCAGATGATGTGACCAAACAAGCACCATAATCCAGGGTAAGGATCTTCCAGTTAATGGATAGTACTTAGAACTTCATCCTAGAAATAGGACGGCATTCCTGGAACTGCTGAAGAAAATGTGCGTGTAAAGTCAATTGCACGTCGTGATATCAATCCAACATTTAGGGTTTCCTCCTTCTTGTCTTGAAGAAGGAAATGGCAACCCACTCCAATACTCTTGCCTGGAAAATCCCATGGACGGAGGAGCCTGGTAGGCTACAGTCCATGGGGTCGCTACCCTTCTGCTACTCCCTTTAAGTGTGAGTATCCTTGGAATATGTCTCCCTTGCCATCTCCTACCATCAAGGAGACTGACTTTCAGAAACCAGCCTAATCAGACAGCTGTATATGTTAATCAAGAATGAAATTGTTCCCTAGAATACAGCCTGCTTTTAGTAAAACTGTATTGTAGAGACAGCTTCGTTCAAGTCTCCACATAAAAATGTTTTGTTTTTCATCAAAATTCAGTAAAAAGGGAATCTGAATTGTGTGCTTATGACTATGCAGATGAAACTCTGCAGACTGTATGAAATTTCATCTCAAAAAATCAGTGCAATTGTCAGGAAAATGCTTAGATCTCAAGAAGTTCCTCAGAAATCGAGCAAAATTCAGGGTCAACTAATTATTTGAATAAATAAAACATCGATTTAAAAAAAAATGTTGCTTAGTTTCTATATGTCAAAGACTGAGTCAAACTGTTTATTTCTTAACTTTAAAAATACTGTTCTCTATGAGTTGAAATGGAAATTCAGTGGAAATTTTCCATGGGCTATACTGCTTAAAACATATTATATATGTTGATTATAAATGCCACTAACTCCTGATATTGTTGTTACATATGTACCTGTTGACTAATATTAACACTGTAATATTTGGTGTTAATCTTTCATTAAGAATGGTATCCTATGGTATACTTTTTTAAATGCTTTATTTGGAGGATAATTGCTTTATAATCCTGTGTTGGTTTCTGCCATCTATGGTACACTTTTTATCAAGGAGGCAATTATCAATGGTTCATAGGGTAACGAAATAAAAAAAATTTGCAGGCTATGTTTTAAGTTTACTTTAGGTTTATGGGTAAATTTAGTATGTTTATTGTCCTAATTTGAACTGATTTGGTTGTCTAGGGACTTGTTGGAGAATTCACAGGATTTTTCCAGATATTTTAGGGTTGACTGCAAATTAAAACCATATTTGTTTATATATCCTAAAATTACCTTTTAATAGGAGTTCCAGGAGAACAGCTTCTGGAAATGTGAAATACATGAGAGTTTAAAATAAACTATGAAACCTGGTTGGATAGCATCACTGATTCAATGGACATGAACTTGCGTGAACTCCAGGAGATGGTAAGGCACAGGGAGGCCTGGCATGCTGCAGTCCATGAGGTTGCAAAGAATCAGACATGACTTAGTGACTGAACAACAACAACAAATGCAACCTGAGAGAAATGGTGCTTATAGATGCCTATTAACCTCCAATGGTACCCTCAGAGCTTCCCTAGAATATTCCATATCCAACCATCAGTATGTACAACCTGAAATTAAATTATTTCAGGTTTTAATCCATAAGTCAAAATATGTTGCAGAATGTGAAATGGCTTTTCTTTGTAAACTAAGAAATACAGCAGAGGATGAATTCCTATTGTACTCTGTCATGTGTAAATGTTCATGCTGAACATTTCAAAATCCTTTTGCAAGATTCTTAAGGTTACACATGCTGAAGTGCAATCCTCTAATACAGATCACTGTGTCATGTTTGCTGAAGTGACATGATCTGGTAAAATTCAGCCCAGCATTTCTAGATAACCCAGAAATCCACTTGGTCCCCAAATGGAACAAGTCACAGCTAAATCAATGCAGCAAGACTAGCCTTATCTCACTTCAAACATAGGATGACAATCTAACTTTTGATAAGGGCAGGTTGGGGCTTCCTAGGTGGCTCAGTGGTAAAGAATCTGCCTGCCAATGCAAGAGACATGGGTTCGATCCCTAGGTTGGGAAGTTCCCCTGGAGAAGGAAATGGCAACTCATTCCAGTATGCTTGCTTGGGAAACCCCATGGACAGAGCATCCTGGTGGGCCACACAAAGAGCTGAACATGACTTAGCAACTAAACAACAACAACAAGGAAAGTTTAGGAAAAAATGGAGATGGTGATTCCTTCTAATTATCTATCTATGTATTAGTTACTCCTAAGTACTTAAAACAAGTTTCTTTTCACTTACCTTTTTTTTAAGGCTTACTTATTCTCCTGTCAAACTCACCTTAGCCTTTTAGCTTTGTATCACTGAGTGAAGAGGCACATTTTGAAACCAATCTTCCAATATTTCTCCTACTTCTTTTTTCCTAGCTTTTTTCTTTTATTTTGCTTATCACATAAATGTTCATGTTTTGCAGCCTTCTTTCCTTGGTTCTTTTCTCTCCCAAATCTGTATATTTTCCCATGTGAATCTCATTTATCCTCCTAAAATGCAACAGCTATATCTGTGTTGTGAATTTCTATAATTCTATTGTAATTATCTCATCTGAACACCGGTGCTGTTTATCCACCGGTGCTGCCTCCTAGACATCTCTATCAGGAGGTCTCATGGGTGCCTCATCAGCACGAATGATATGATGAACAGACTATCGTTCCTCCCACCCTTGATCTCGCTGTATGGAACCAATTTCCTTTAAAAGAGAACAACCCTGCGTCTGTCTATACACCCCCATCTCTATGACTAAGTGAACTGAACTGTTAGTGCTTCTGTCAATAGTCTCCTCTCCCCCAACATCTACATCCTCACTATCAATGTTTGATTTGGAGATTTTGACATTCATACTAATGACTCCTCCCATACAAACTTGAATCCTCCAATATACTTCCAGATCCTTGATTTGTTCGCTGAAGATCTTATCCTCCATTCTGAGACACCTACTCCCATGATCAGCCTAAACCTTACCATACTTTAACAAATACCTCTCATCCTTTTAGCTTTCTTTCTTTACAGCCCCAACTCCAATGATTTCACAAGGCCCTTAGAACCATTCTACAAAATATTGATCCCATATGACTTCTCACTACTCCTCATCCCTCCGATATTTTCATTCCCTGCTTACCCAGTTGAAGTCCCATGGTCAGTCATTAGTCATATCTTATATATACCCCAAATTCTCCTCCCCTGTAGGCTGGCAAACAAAACCCAGTTAAATATAGTCTTTCATTTATACTGCAGCTGCACCAGAGCAGGTGACTGTGGTGAGAAAAATACGACACAAATGTTCTGACAGGCCTTTAAATCTAGGATGACTGACTTCAAGTAGACCCAAGTGTTACCTAAAAAGTCTCCTCTATTTCCAGTCTAATGGAAGATGTTTCTAGATACACACTTCCCTTGATAGAAAGCACAACAGCACAGGGAATATAGCCCCTGTGCTCTGGATCTTTAAGGATTCTCATGTAAATGATCTAAAACACTGCCTGCTCACATTCACTGGGGAAAATACTTACACGGCTAGCTACATGAGGGAGGAAGTATCAGAGAAATGCTTCACCTTCCCATGCTTGTAGGTCAGCAGGGCATACTTTCTCTCCCACTCTGATCTCCACTACCTTCTTTGCATTCTAATTCTCAACTGGAAACTTTGTTTCTTACTGAACAAAGAAAATGAACACTACTGGACAAAAAGGTCTATCTTCTCATTCAAACAAATCTAGAAAGTTTCTGCATTCATAACTGAATACTCATTCTTATTTCTTTCCCACCTCACTCCTCGCCCAACCTCCTTTACCTACTTCTCGATATTGAGGGGTTTCAATGCTAGTATCTCACTGCTTTGGTGATGTCACCCAGCCCTGTAGGTTTAAATACCATTCACATGCTGACTGGCCACAAACATACATATTGCCAGCCTGACCTCTCTCCTTGATTCCTGACTCAAGTATCCATTAGCTTACTCAGCATTTCCACTTAGAAATTCTAACGTTTGTTAGGGTGATTCATAAACAGTCACTTTTGCCACAAGGTAGAATTGCATTTCTCTGATACTTCTTCCCTTGTGTAGCTAGCGGTATGCATATTTTCCCCAGTGATATGTGAGCATGAATTTTTCAGGTCATTTATACGAGAAGCCTGGAGAAGGAAATGGCAACCCACTCCAGTACTCTTGCCTGGAAAATCCCATGGACAGAGGAGCCTGGTAGGCTACAGTCCATGGGGTCGCAAAAGTCAGACACGACTGAGTGACTAAACTTAAACTTTAAACTTAAAGATCTAGAGAATAGTAACCATGTTTCCTTTGCTCTCATGCTTTCTCTCAGGGGAAGAGTATGTCTAGAAACATTTTCCATTAGAAGATGTTAGAGAGACTGAGTGACTGGTAGGCAGCCATGCTGTTGACTTTTGCTGGCCTTGTAGCAAGATTAAGAAATAATTCTATACTTTTTAACCCAAAGATATTTGGAGCTGTTGGTTCTACATCTTCACCTAGCCTATCCTGACTGATCATATTTCTGTTAGGCATGTCAAATTTAACATATTTAAACAAGCTTGTGTCTTTTCTCTTCAAACCAGATTGGCTCCTAGTTTTTCCCACATCATCACCAATCTTCCAGTTTCTATGTCAAAAACATCCTTTGTTTCACAACTCATATTCAATTAAACAACAAATTCTGTTGGTTCTGCTTTCAGTGTGTAGCCAGATGTGAGCTACCTGTACCAACACCTATCACATGAGCACTCTGCTCCAAACCTGACTTCTGCAGTGATCTCCTAACCTGTCTCCCTACTTCCCCATTTACACCACTGCAGTCAACTCTCTGCATAGCATCAAGAGTGATCTTTGACAAAAAATACAGCAGATTCAGTTGTTCCTCTGCCCCCAATTTTTCAATAGCTTTCTACTGCATGCAAAGTAAAATCTAAAGTTCTTTCCTACCTGGCAAGATCCATATCGTCACTTCTAATTTCCTGATTTCACTTCTACTTATCACTCTTCTTTCTCTTAACTCACTGCTTCAGACACTTGGCTCTTTCTACCATTCAAACTCATTGTGTAAGCTACTCATCAACTTTTTTTCTTGCCATTCTCTTGCTTACATACCAATTACCATACATTTAAGTTAAATCAATACTATCTTGTCATAAGGAGGTTAAATTTCTGGCTAAGACCGATTGCCAAGTACAACAAAGAGCATTCTACGTTGTTCAGAAATGTTTGTTTTACACTTTCTGCCATCTGTTACCTTGTGACCTTGAGACTGTTAAATAATTATAAGAAACTATATGTTTCATTTTTTATTTATATACTTTTGACTGTGCTTAGTCTTAGTTGCTGTGAGCAGGCTTTCTCTAGTTGCAGCAAGCGGAGGCTACTCTGTAGTTGCGATGCACAGGCTACTCAACGTGGTGGCTTCTCTTGTTGTGGAGCAAGGGCTCTAGGGTGCTCTGGCTTCAGTAGTTGCAGCATGTGGACTTCCGTAGTTGTGGCTTGAGGACCCTAGAGCAGTGGTTCAGTAGTCGTGGTATATGGGTTCGGTTGCTCTGCATGATGTGGGATCTTCCCAGTCCAGGGATTGAACCCGTGTCCCCTGCATTGGCAGGCAAATTCTCAACCATTGGACCACCAGGGAAGTCTGTAACTATATTTGCTAGAACTTTTTAAAAAAGAATTGTTTGTTCAGTTAAAGTTGTAAACCAATTGTCATGGATTTACAATATGTCCATAAATTCTTAGATAGTCCCCCTTTTATTAGGTGGAAACTAATAATCCCTACTTTGAGTAGGCTGTACGTGATGACTCTCATCTACAGAATAAAATGTGGCAAAAGTGATGGTGTGGTTTTCAAGACTAGATCATAAAAGGCATCATGGCTTTTGTGTGTGTGTGTGTGTGTGTGTGTGTGTGTGTGTGTGTGTGTGTGTGCTTTGTCACTCTCTTGGATCACTTATTCTGGGGAAAGTTAGTTGCCACATCATAAGGATACTCAAGCAGTCCTATGGAGAGGTCCACCTGATTGGAAATTTAGACCTCCTGTCAAGTGAGAGAACTTTCTGGGCAAGTAACCTTCCAGCATTGGTCCAGCCTTCAGCTGACTGCAGTCCTGGCCACCATGTTGACTAATTTCATGTGATACCCTGGGTCAGGAGCACTCATCTAAGCCCCTCCTTTACTTTCAGAAACCGTGTGAAATAACACATGTTTATTATGTTAATCTGCAAAGTTTTGAGTAAGTCGCAATGCAAATAAATAAATACACCCCCTTATATTTGCCATAGAGATTTAATTTTAATAAAATATAGTCAATGTGAAAACTGACCTCTTAAATATGGTCTTACTGATTTTGTTGTAAAAAAATTAAAATGGTAAAAGTAATGTATAAATTACCTTAAATTTAAATACATATGTAAAGTTCTTTGCAAAATTACACAGTGATTACTCATAGAATAATTTTGACTATCAAATTAATTATAAAATGCCTTGCACAATCTCTTCCATGGGAATGAAAGTAAGGGATAGTCAAGGAGTGAAAACGGAGCATATGTTGAGTAGGGTGGATGACAGCTTGTCTATAGAGTGGAAGGTACAAAATGGGGACAAATGCAAATACTATGTTTTCAGGTAATCAGTTACTTTTGGAATTTATATTTTTTTAAAAAAACTACTTCTAAGTTTAATTAAGTTAAAGATTTTATTGGTCATCTACTGTTTGTCAGGAACCAGGCTAAAGATTCAAACATAAACAAGCCTTGGTCCTTTTCTTGGAAGACTCTAGTAGGAGAGTGATAGAATCCGGGGGTACCACATCATGTATGGGGTCACATGGAGGCACCTTTAGAGCACCTTCAGGTTGCTTCTGGACCACTGAAACAGGTTACATAAATCTTGGATTGTGTGATTGTTTATTTGCTAAGTTGTGTCTGACTCTTTGTGACCCCATGGACTGTAGCCCACCAGGCTCCTCTGTCCATGGGATTTCCCAGGCAAGAATATTGAAGTAGGTTGCCATTTCCATCTCTAGGGGATCTTCCCAATCCAGGGATCAAACCCAAGTCTCCTGCATTGGCAGGCGGATTATTTACCACTGAGATACCTAGAAAGCCCTAAGTCTTGGATAGAAGGCACAACAAAAAATCAACTTGAAATGTTCTTACACAGGAAAAGAAAGAAAAAATTGGAAGGAAAGAAAGAGAGAAAGAAGGGAGGGGGAGGAAGAAAAGATTAAACATTCTTTCATTAAATTCATAGGAAATGAACGTTGGGTTATCCTGAGGTCACTCTCACCCATCCCTTAAATATGAAGAATAACTTTCCTTTTCAACTCTTGGTGTTCTCTCTTCATCCATAAAAATAGCTGAGGACATGGTAGAAACTTCAGTAAATTGTTTTGCTAGCCTGGAGGAAAAAAAAATCTCACCTTGATGACAGATCAGACTTATAAGCACAGCTGTCAGATTAGGTCTGTAAACAGCACTGGTGCCTGCGTGTCAAGCTGTTGTCAGACCACCTGAGACCCTTCAAGAAAAGGAGGGTTGGGAACTGGCTCCTAGCAACACCAAACAGAATCATTTAATACCATGCATTTATTTTCCTTGCATGTCATTCGACTTCATGACATCCAGAGAGCAGGCTGGGCGAGAGGAAGACAGAGAGCAGTGAAACAAAGGGGCTAGTAGGGAGCGGGGAGAGGATCAGTAAAGGAGGAATGGGAAGAGGGTGTGGCAGCTGGAGGTAGAAGATTCAGGACACTTGGGGAACACGGAAAGCTATTTCCTTCGGTAAATAATTTTTTGCTCTTTCAGTCTCAACTAGAGTCATTGGTGAAACTTGATTTTCCCAAAATAATTGTGTCTCCCGTGGGGTTCTTATGGGGCTTAAGAACTGTTCCTGAGGCAGCTGTCAGTCCTGCCAACTATTTCCTTCATAGCCGTGAGCGGAAAGCTGCATGTTATTCCTGATTCTATGCATGACTCTCTTCCAACCTGCCAGTTTGTTTTTCTCTGAAATTGTTAACGAAGCAGAGA
The DNA here is from genome assembly GCA_024291935.2 of Okapia johnstoni. NCBI lineage: Eukaryota > Metazoa > Chordata > Mammalia > Artiodactyla > Giraffidae > Okapia > Okapia johnstoni. Next base: position 29,861,736 of record CM044321.1, on the reverse strand, counting down.
GTGGGGAGCTGATGCTCACTGTGTCTCCAAGCAGAGCACTGTCCTTTTCTGTGTTCTCCATCCCTGTGGCCTGTGTGCTAGCTCTGAAGCTGTACCACATAGGACAGAGGACTGGAGAGTTGCTGTGGGGCGAGGCCTTCCCTATATCGCACACTCTCTAGCACAGAAGCTGACATGAGTCTGGGTTGGTCACCTCCTCTGTGGCCTTGTTCTGTTATGGTAGCAGGGCTTATTCTGCTAAGCTAAGCCTAAACTGTGGAGTAGGAAATGGTAACCTACACCAGTTTTCTCACCTGAAAAATTCCATGGATAGAGGAGCCTGGCAGGCTACAGTCCATGAGGTTGCATAGAGACAGACGAGACTGAGCAATGGCACACAAACCTAAGCTGGCTCAAACTGGACCATGCATCTGAATTACCTGCAAGGTTTATTAAAACTCAGATAGATTGCTGGTTCTCATCCTCAGAGTATCTCATTCAGTAGACCTGGGGCTGATTCAGGAATGTGCATTTCTTATCAGTGACCAGGAGATGCTGATACTGCAGATCCAGACCTTTAACTCTAGTGTTTCTCACACTGACTCTCACTGGATTAAGTCACAACAATAAGCTGGTTGTTCTCTATGCTTTGGATTAATGACACCGTAGCTTTCTTCTCTTTTCTTCTGTGGGGGTTATGTGGATGTTGCTGCTGTCAAAGGCAATAGAAAAAGTAGGAAGTGGTCAGAATGAGGAATATATTAGAGATGGAGCCCATTGATACTAGGGAATTAAATGATGGATGGAAGGAAAAAGAGAAATTATGGATAATTTGTAGGAGTTGGCTCCAAGCAATGGTGAATCATGCTATTTGCAGAGATGAGGAGGGAGGTTAGAGAGCAGATTAGGGGAATGGGGATTCACAGTGGTGAGCAGAGGTTGGAAATAAGTTCAGTTTAATATTAATTTGAGATGTCCCTTCAAAACCAGAATAGAGATCTCAAGTGCAGAATTGACAGGTGAATCTTGAATTCAGGGAAGAGAGACAAAATATGGGATCTACAGAAGTCAAATGATATTAATGCCACGGGTGTTAGAGAGAGGTGAAGACATGGAAAAATAAGAATTGAAAAAATAGCCCTGGAGCACTCGAGACTTTGAGTCCTTTGGCTTCATTATCTCATGCAAACCCTCCAAATGCTCTTATGTTAAATGAAAATAGAGACCTGGGAAAAAGAGGAAGCTTGACCTACAGTTTGTAACTGAGCAGGGCAAAGATCTCATCTGCTGAGTACAAAAGACTATACAGTCTTAACTTCTGTACTACAGTGGGATATGTCATTATGTAATGGCTAAATAGTAATCCTAAGTAAAATATTTTTTGATCATCATCAGATAGAAAATGTATTACAAAGAATAATTGGGAACACGGACTAAGGATCTAAAGAGTGAAGACAGTGTTGTAATGTATTTTTGGTTGATCCTCGATAGCAGTAATAAAGATTATGTCATTTAGATCTTAAAAGATTTATCTTCAGGCTTTGATAAATGCCAAGTCCATGATTGCAGTTGTCTTAAAATAACTCACACAATTAATTTTAAGTGCGCAAAGAGGGGGCAGAGCATAGACACAAGATGGTTCTGCATGAATGATGGATAGTTTTAGGCGTGCTAACAAGAGCTATAAAGTAGGAATGGAGCATGTCAGCATGCACACTCACCACCGCACAGCTGCCTCTTGCAAATTGGAAAGAAAAATAGCACCAGGCCAGCATCAGCAAGGTTAAACCAGAACTCAGAATTGCCAAAAGCCTAGAAAATCCTCAGAGAGAAAAGGAAGAAAAAAATGAACCCAGAAGTAAATATTTGAGGGCAGAATTGTATGAAAAAGATTGAATGCCTAAAAAGATTTATTTAAAACATTTAGAATTGGAAATAAAATATTCTTATAAAATACTGAGCTTAACTATTGAAACAAACTATTTTCTGTTTGTCTCAGACAAAATCAAGACTCCAGCCATGTTTTATTATCATATGGTTCATTCTAGCCAAAATTGTTTATTAAAAAAAAGAAAGATACATTTATATAGTAATCACATTTTATTATTCAGTTTCTCCTCATGGTGATACTGGGAGAGAGGGAAATTTTCTGGAATTCGTGCGTTTATTCCAGACAGAAGTACTAGTTCCAAACCCCTGCTTCTCCTGACTATCTTTAAACTTGAACAAGATTGTCAGCCAAATAGAATGGCCAATGATGGAGGAGAAAGACTCTGAGTTCACCTCCTCCCATGGGCATATAAAAACTACAACTATTTACAGAGCATCTATCTATGAGCATGAACCTGAAGAATAACAGAAAAGCTTGTCAACAGCTAAAGATGTAAAGAAGAAAACACAAGATGGGTAGGAGGTGCAGTTAAGACCCACAGCCTTAGTAGGTGACCCACAAACGGAAAGATAATCACAATTGCAGAGGTCCTCCTCCCAAACCTAGAGGTCCATGCCCCACACTGAGTTCCCCATCCTGCACCAGAAAGGAAAATCCAGAACATCTGGTTTCGAAGGCCAGCAGGGCTTGCAAATGGGAGAACTGGAGGGCTGTAAAGCATAGAGTTCTACAGAGTGCAGGCAAAAATCTCAAAAGCTCCAAGACACAACATACAGGTAGTAATTTGAGAGATGCCGGATCAGATCCATTTGCTGATCTTAGAGAGCCTCCTGGAAAGGCAGGAGGCAGCTGCGATTCCCCATGGGACCAGTGTCATCAGTTTAGTTCAGTTGCTCAGTCATGTCCAACTCTTTGCACCTCCATGGACTGCAGCATGCAGGGCTTCCCTGTCCATCACTAACTCTTGGAGTTTGCTCAAACTCATGTCCATCAAATCGGTGATGCCATCCAACCATCTCACCTTCTGTCGTCCTCTTCTCCTTCTGCCTTCAATCTTTCACAGCATCAGGGTCTTTTCTAATGAGTCATTTCTTTGCATCAGGTGGCCAAAGTATTGGAACATCAGCTTTAGCATCAGTCCTTCCAATGAATATTCAGGATTGATTTCCTTTAGGATTGACTGGATTGTTCTCCTTGGAGTCCAAGGGACTCTCAAGAGTCTTCTCCAACACCATAGTTCAAAAGTATCAATTCTTTGGTGCTCAGCTGTCTTTATGGGCCAATTCTCACATCCATACATGACTACTGTAAAAACCATAGCTTTGACTCAGAGGACCTTTGTTGGAAAAGTAATGTCTCAGATTTTTAATATGTTGTCTAGGTTTGTCATGGCTTTTCTTCCAAGGAGCAAGTGTCTTTTAATTTCATGGCTGCAGTTTGACATAACCTCTTTTGTCTAAATCAATATTTAGACCTCATGGACTGTAACCCGCTAGGCTCCTTCGGTCCCTGGAATTCTCGAGGCAAGAATACTGGAGTAGGTAGCTATCTCTTTCTCCAGGCGATCTTCCCAACCCAGCCCAACCCAGGAATCAAACCTGGGTCTCCTGCACTGCAGGAAGATTCTTTACCATCTGAGCCACAGGGAAGCCCCAAACCAATATTAACACCTTTAATTACCAATATATTCTTTTTTCTTAGTACCTATAGTCCATCTGGCTAATCACTAAAAACCTATTCCAGACTTTTGCCTGTTGTTGAAATGAGATACATTTTCTTAAATTTTCTTTTCTCTTTTTCAAAATAGGGCCAGCACTTGCTCATATTTTTATATTTGACACAATTACTTTAATATTGCCAGTGAAGTCTGAAATATAAGTGGCCTATTGATATACATTCATATAAAATGCTTGGACAGTCCTGCCAGTTAACTCTTTTGCTTTCCACTCTATCTTATTTGGTTTATTATTTCTAGCTTGAAGATTTTTCTCTTAGGTAGAGAAAAGTAGACTTCTTTTGTCTTCTCTTTATCATCTGATAGCATGAGGCCATCTGTTTCAAACACTGCAGCTATACCTTTTTTATTCTTTCCCAAAATGTAGTTAAAATAACGTGCTTTTAGTTCTCTGCCATTCCTTTCAAGTTTTAGTTCATTCTGGGTTTCAACATTCCTCAGAGCTCAGAATATCCTAATACTCCTGTGCATTCATTCTTGGGTGCAGACTTCTCTTTTCATCTTTTGTACACATGCTTTAAAAACCAGTCCATCTAACCAGAATGACTTTTGTGCCACTCTGGCTTTCTCTTTTTATTCATTTGTATTTATGTATTCAGAATTTAAGATTTAAAAAATAAATTTAAATTGTCTCTTGAGAATTGTAGAGTCTTTTTTTGAATCTGAACCTAGGATCTTGGCTTTCTCTGATAGGCACCAAGCTGTGTGAGTTAATTCCTAGGGAAGTTATACACCTTATAGTTATTTTGTATATTTGTTTCTCACATTGGACTCAAACCTCCTTTGTGACAGCAACAAGGGCTCTTTTTTTCGTTTATCCAGAATGCAGAATCTTCATTGCGGCATGTGGGATCTAGTTCCCTGACTAGGTATTGAACCCATGCCCCCTGCAATAGGAGCGCGGAGTCTTAGCCACTGGACCACAAGGGAAGTTCTGAGAATGGTGGCTCTCTTGCTTACCACAGTTTTCTCAGCAACTCACACAGAGTCTAGAACATAAAAGCATGTTGTTATTAAATACATATCAGCTCTGAGTGTTTGCTTGCCCTCAGCACTGCACAGAGCTCAGATGTTTGAGTTTTGTGAACACTAACAATGGGCTGAGAGCCCAACATAATAGATGGTTTTCTTTGTTTCAGTTAGAGAAAGGTTCAACAAGCTGGCACCAAAAGGCTTGCCATGCCATGCTCAGTAGGTCCAACTCTTTGCGGCCAAAAGGTAACAAAAGAGTTGTCTCACTCAGGCTCCACTAAACTGCTAAAATGTCCACAAACTTCTGCTCTCAGCGCAAGGTCAAAGAATACCCCTGTTTAACGTACATATTTCTTTTTTCAACTCATGAAGTCAGTTATCTCAAACCAAGCCCGAAGCAGCAACACAAAAATCATATTCCAAGCTCACAGTCATTGGCCGATCAATTTATTTTGACCAGATGGATTCAGTCAGAGTCCAGTAAGACAGTATTCCAATCAGTCTTATGGACCTTGTTCAGAAAGGCCCAGATGTCGCTGACACACGATGATTTTCAGAAGGCTGGGCATGAGAGAAGAGCTGGGGTTACCGTGACCGATTGACTTGGAGAGACTGCTTACACTTCTCTTGTTATTTCTTTCTGATGATCTTAAACCAGGAATGTTTTCAAAACGAAGAGGAAGGGGAAAGAAAAATATTGCTGAGTATAATGTTAAAGTATTTCAATAGATTTTGCATAACTTTATCCATGTGCAAGGAATTAGCCTGTAAGGCAGCAGAACTGGGAGAAGTAAAAGAGAAAGCTGCTCACCCCTGAACCACAATAAACAGCATGTGAAGTGTGGGATTGAACTTGAAGCCATATCCGAGGCCTGTCAAAACATGGCAGACTGAGCTGAAGCTTTCATCCAAGCACATTATGTTGAATAAACTAATAAAAAATTACACATTTGAGCGCCAAAGTAAAGATATTCCCAGGAACATGGGTAAAAGGAAACTGGTGCATGGTTGCTCTGTGGTGCAGGTCCTGAGTTTTTGACCCAGGTTGAAGGTCCAGAAGCCACTGAGGGACTGGATTTGGGCTCTGTCTTCCATGAAGGCTGCTCTCTATGTCACACTCTCTGTATCTTCAAATAGTCAGTAAAGTGTCTTAAAAAACCACAGACTGATTCGTGTTAGGCTCTGGGGAATTGGGGGAGCAGCACTCCCTCCATTAAGTGAGGGTAGGGCTTGGAAGCTGTTCATAGCGGGAGGCTGGGGTCAGTGCAGCTGGACCTCCTGAGAGAACGGCGAACTGAGGTACCACCGCGGAGTGATACCAGGGGACTTGGGGCGGGGCACTCGGCAGGGAAGACACACCCTCTTTATTTGCCAAGGGGATTTTGAGCTCATCCCATAAGGTGGCGCAAGTGGTAAAGAACCCCCCTGCCAATGCAGGAGACATAAGAGACGCAGGTTCAGTCTCTGGGTGGGGAAGATCCCCTAGAGGAGGGCATGGCAACCCACTCCAGTATTCCTCCCCGGAGAACCCCATGGATATGGGAGCCTGGCACGCAGCAGGCCATAGAGTTCCAAAGAGTCAGATGGGACTGAAGCGACTTAGCACGGCACACATGTGAATGGTAGAAAAGCATTTCTTTATTTTGAAGCCAAAAGCAAATGAGACTTTTGATACAGGAGTTATATAACCTGAAATGGAAAGAGGTTTGTCATGCCATGCTCGGTAGGTCCAACTCTTTGTGACCCCATGGGCTGTAGCCCACCAGGCTCCTCTGTCCATGGGATTTCCCAGGCAGAGTACTGGAGTGGGTTTCCATGCCCTCCTCCAGGGGATCTTCCTGACCCAGGGATTGACCCCAGGTGCCCTGTGTCTCCTGCATTGACAGGCGGCTGCTTTACCTCTGCACCACCTGAGAAAGCTGGAAAGAGCCTTAGCAGTTTTCTATGGGGTTGGCCAAAATGTCCCTTTGGTTTTTAAGTAAAAATAAAAGATTCATTTTTCATTTTTCTAAGAATTTTATTGAACAAGATATTCATTATTTGTTCCACTCTCTTCTGCCATTTTCCCCCGAGACTTCATAATTCCATCTTCCCAAAACTTTTTATCTTTTCTGATAAAAAGATAAAAGAACTTTTCCAAGTGCCTTTTACAGTCTTCCAGGGAACTGAAATTTTTTTTCCATTAAGCGAATGTTGTGAAGACCGAAATAAATGGAAATTCTAAGGTTCAATGTCTGGTGAATATGGAAGATGAAGAACTTTATAACTAGTGGAAATGGGGACTACAAAGGTCCCTATAGATTATGGAAAAGCTGATGCCATGAGCTAGAATTCTAGCTTTTCATCCCGTCTTTCCTCTACTCTGCACTGCTTTGAAGCTAAATGATGGCAGGGATATGATGGGGATTTAGCATGGTCTGGAAGCTAACTGATAGGGCTTTGGAGCCAGACGACCTTAGTTTGAATCCGGGCCCCTTCCTAAAAGAGTGAGTGACCTTGGGCAAAGTACTTAACTCTCTGTATTTCAGTTTCTCATCTGTAAAATGGGGGCAGTAATAATACTAAACTTGCGTGGATGCTGAGAAAGTTAAGTGAGTTGATCCATGTACTTTGATGTGAATATCATTAAGTATTTGGAAAATCCTAGCTATTACTATGATATTGCTGTAATTTGGCCCCAATCTACCTTTCTAGTCTCATATCACCAACATGCCCTTCCCCCATCACTCAGTGTTTTGCCAGGGTTCCCTTCTTGCTGTTTCCAGAAAAACCCAGATTTTTCATGCCCACATGCAATTCTCTCTGCCTGAAATGACTTTCTGCTACCTTCTACATATCTCAGTTTTGATATTAAAATCTTTTACTTCAAAATCTTCATGCAACCTTCTCTCTCATCCTTACTAACACAGTTAAATGTTCTGTCTGTTCACTCTCCTTTTCCAATGGCAGCTTTGCTGTTCCTGTTGAGGCTGGTTGTGACCCCAGAACCCTTGTCACACTCTATTAGAGCAGCAAGTCTCCATCACTCAGAGTCAGCATGCAAGCATGCCCCACTGGTCCTCCTGTGATGACCCCCCATCCTTTCCTGGTTCATCATTCTCTATTTTATAAATAAAGAACACAGAGAAAAATCATGTCCTTTTATCCACTGGATCCACAGGCTTCTACTCTCAGCTTCTCACTGGATTCTCCTAAAATATATTTTAGCACAATCCTCTCTCTAAAACTGCCTATATAGCATTTTCTCAAAGGCATGATGTTGGACTGAGGGTAAATGCCACATCTGAGGATAAATGACAAACGTGTCTCTATCTCAGGGAATTTTCTCCCTAGAAGAAAATACAAAGTTTTCTCTTCTTGTTTTCAAAGATCCAGAAGCTTAGTTCTCTCTGGGGCCACAGTGTGGTCAAGACAGTTTTCCTTGCAGAAAGAAATCCTTAGGTTCCATCTTTCTCTATAAAGTTTTGGAAGATATTGATTTCTTTCATCAAGCTTGTGTCATGGAGGTGTTGTGAAGATTAATGAGCTGATGCTTATGAAGTGCTATCCTCTACCTCAAAAAAAAAAAAGGAGATAAAAAGAATAACTCACCAAACCCCCTTCATTTCAAGTAAATCTTTTCTGACCCACTCACTAGAGCTCACTTTGAGTGAAAGAAGGCATACTCAGCTCATGGATGCTCTTGCAATGGGTTGGTGGTGAGATAAGTAGGAGTCAACACCATCACTTTCAGGTCCAATTGATCTGGGGTCTACATGCTTGTCAGCAGCATACCATAACTTTTCCCACATGGAAAGGATTTCAGCATCTGCAAAATGGCTCAAAGATATTGTATGTATCCATTGATGGAGATACAGAACCTTGCCCCAAGGCTGCGCTTGATTATTTATCCCTGGTCTTGCATCCCCTCCCTTCTATAATTAACAACTGCTTGGGTCTGCCCACTGGAACGCAGGGAAGGTCATGGAGGCTGAATGAAGGCTGTTTCTAAGAAATGGGGGGCACAAAGGCCCTGTGCCCAGGAGCCCTAGAGGGGTCCTGCGTGGTATCAATCATGATAGTTACAACTCCTGGAGGAAAAATTATCCTTAGCTATAACTATATTCTCAATATTAGCCACATTAACAATTATAAGTGTATTAGTAATAGCATCACTAACTCCAAATTGACACTTGCTCTCTACCTTTATGGGCTTCCCAGGAGGCTCAGTGATAAAGAGTCCGCTTCCTAATTCAGAAGACAAAGGAGATGTGGGTTCAATCCCTGGGTCAGAAAGATCCCCTGGAGGAGAAAATGACAACTCACTGCAGTTTTCTTGGCTGGAGAATCACATGGACAGAGGAGTCTAGCGGGCTTACAGTCCATGGGGTCACAGAGAGTCAGAAACGACTGGCGATTGAGCATGACCAAGCAGGCGATCTACCTCTATGTGGATTAAATCATGACCTGCTGCAGCTGCTGGCATTCAACACCCAGTGAAAGGAGTTCTGGATGGAGATCAGGAATGAGGGTCTCTGTGCCCTCAGAAAAACTGGCAGAACAGTCTTTCAGATAGATATTTTCAGGAGAAGATTTTATGAGCTCAATTCTTGCATCTCCTCATATCTGGAAAAACACTCAGATCATTCTCAGTGACATCTGCTCCTCATGACTAGCAGCAAGACTCTACCAAACTATGTGCTTGACCACACGTACCCCACTTCACTAAAGTCGTGTATAACACTGACCCTTCCCCCTACCTCTTTGGAGCAGTTTCTCGGAGCTATCTGAAATGTTCTCTCCTAGGCTGTAGTTCTCATTTTGTTCCAAATGAAACAATTCACAACTCTCACATTGTGTCTTTTTTTCAATTAACACCATCATATTCATATGCATGTGTATATATCAATTGATTAATAGATAAATTGAGCTTACATAGTTTTAATTGAACTCTAAAATATTCCTGAAATAATGACCTGATAAAATAAAGGTTAATAAACTCTACTTAACTCATTGTGAAAGGGGAAAAGCAACATAGCAAAATTAATTGATATGTAAGTGTTCACTATGCACACAGTATTTCTGTTATAACCTGAATGATTTAAAAGTTAGAATCATTAGAATAAATTCACATATCTAATGATCTCCCCAAAAGGGAGGGGAAAAAATGTATGTGCACAACTAACAATGTTGAGGTTGTTCAGTCCCCAAGTTGTGTCTAACTCTTTGGAACTCCATAGACTGCAGAACCCCAGGCTTCCCTGTCCCTTACCTTGTCCTGGAGTTTGCCCAAGTTTATGTCCATTGAATCAGTGATGTCATCCAATCATCTCATTCTCTCTTGCCCTCTTCTCTTCTTGCCCTCAATCTTCCCCAGCATCAGGATCTTTTCCAATGAGTTGGCTCTTCACATGAGGTGGCCAAAGTATTGGGGCTTCAGCTTCAGCATCAGTCCTTTCAATGAGTATTTAGGGTTGAGTTTCTTTAAGATTGACTGGTTTGATATCCTTGCTGCCCAAATATAACTTCATCCAGAGAAGAAGAAACCCTCTGAATGTGTAGGAGGAGGACAGACGTTATTTTTGTTTGAAAAGGAAAAGGGAAGTTTTCATAGAAGTGTCACTGAGCTAGATCTTAAATAAGGGATGAACATTGCTGGTGAAAGTGCAAGGAACAGACATTGTAAGTTGAATGAACAGCAAGGGTAAATTTATGGGGACAGAAACCCTCTACATATTGAAAACATATTTGGGTGGGATATAAAAAGCAAGCAAAGAGGTAGTGGGAGATAATGTAGAAACATTATTTTTTAAACTCACCTTAGGGTTTCTTATATGTAAAATGGGCATAAAATAATCGGCTTATTTGTGAAACTGTAGGAGTCGATGCATGTGAATTTCTTGGTGCCAAACACATGAAAAGCACTTGATAAATGGTAGCAACTGCTTCTGCATTATAAATTTTTAATAAATATTCCACAGAACTTGGAAGAAATCATACTCTCTGTTTATATGAAATTGTGATTCATTTATCTCAGTTGGATCAGTCTTATACTTTTCAGTACGTCTATTTGTTTACTTAGTTGATCATTTGTGGTCTACAGCGGGAGTTGGCAAATTACAGACAATGGGCAAACCCCTCTGCAGTGGCTTGTTTTTTAAATAAAGTATTATTGAAACACAGTCACAGCTGCTTATTTATATGATGTCTCTGGCAGAGCTTCAGATTTGTGACAGAAACCATGGTCCACAGAGCCTAAGATATTTAGTATCTGACCCTTTCCAGAAAAAGTTTTCCAACCTGTGGTCTAGAAAGAGGCAAAATACCATTTCTTGTTACAATTTTTTTCTAAATTTCTTCAAATACTTACAGCAATTTTCAGTACTGGTATTTTTGGTTCTACATTTCCTGATGCTTAAGATTCACTGTGATATTTAATTTGTATCATTTTCAAGTGCCACTTTTGTGTAATTTATTTTATGTTTTGCAGTTCTTTAATCTGATATCTATATTAACTCCTGATATCTCTTTGTTTGTGTCTCTTAAGTCTTTTTCCTTGTTATGATTGCATCTCTTTCAATATATTTTTAAAATTTAATGTAATACAAGGTGAATTTATCCCATTGGCCTATATTTTTAAAATTATTTGTCCTTAATTTTAATACTATCTTTTTTTGTTATATTTTCCTTTGTACCTACCTTTTGTTCTGTGGGATACATGTATTGTGTCTCTGTATGTGTGTATGAGAGAGAGATGAAAAAGTGAAGGATAGAAATGAAAAAGAGAGAGAAAGGAGAGAATCCAAATGCAGATAACAAAATCCACTGTAGATAGTTTAAGCAGAATAGGATTTTCTACCAGGCGCGTATTTCAGTGGTTTGTGAAATTGTTGCCAAGGCTGGAAGAGCAGTGTCTGGGCAGAGCTTCTTTCTCCTGGATTTGCACTGCTCAGCCATGATTGTGGTTGAGAAGCTGGAGGTCATGGAAAGGAACTACTGAAACCGAGAGCCATGGCCAGACCCTCAGTTTGTCACATCAGGAACACTGCCATTCCCATTGTGGCTGATGCTTTTTTCTGGGCTACGATGCTTCCACTGCGATCTCTATCAGGAAATGAATGCTTTGTGCTCCACCTTCCTCTGTCTCATGTTCGAGTTCAAATCGGGTTCCATCAGGAACCCCAGTGCATGGATGTCTGGGAAATGTAGATTTTAGCTCTCTGTTCTCTGCTATTGCAGAGAGGCATTTAAAAATATATAATTGTTGAGTAAGCCAATCTACCATATCCATCACCTCCTATTCTTCCCTGCTTTGAATAGTATGCATAGCTTTGAATAATACACATGAGCTTAAATAGTGCACATACATTTCTGTTTCTTAATTTATCAATATTAATTGGGATCTATTGCCTCTCAAATATGAAATATGAAGTATCAAACTCTATTTTCTCTTAAATATGAAAGATAAAGCAATAAATTCACTTCCGTATCCATTTTTTTCATCTTTGTCATACTTTATATAAACCTTTCTCAAGGTTTATAGCATTTACATTCTGTCCTATAACTGTATTTCACCCAGCGACTGACATTTGTTCTACACTTTTATAGATTTAATTATACTGAAAATCTTTTCTTACTATGGCATTTCCTTTCCTGACATTAATTTGATATATCTCATGCTTTGCTGTATTTCATTAACAGATATGTCTACCTTGCAACATGTTAGTAAAAATTGAAATAATGTGCATAGAACGCCTGGTGCGTAGTAGCGCCCAATATGAGGTCATTCCTATTGCTTTTTTTTTATTAATAAAGAAAAATTAATTGAAAAGACAAACTGAGAATGTAATTAAGATAGTGGTAGAACATAATTCACATCATATGAATAAATCTTGAACACTCTTTTTTTCTGAGCATAAGACTGCTTGATTTGAGTCTTTCCTCTGATACTATATTATGACATTAAACTAGATAACTTGTTCAAGGGCACAGAGTCATCAGTTTTCTAAAATATTAGCTAAGAAATTTTAAAGAGTCATCTGTGACCTTGGACAAGTTATCTAGTTTAGTGGGTCTCAGTTCAGCAATGTTCATAATCCCTTTAGCCTCTTACCACTCTATTTTGTATTTTCCTGACTCTTGGTGGATTACCTGTAACTATTTTTAGAATCTAAGTTTGCCTTCTTCCAGGTGTTCTGAATGCTCCTTGACATATTTTCTTCACAGTCAGTTGATGTGTGTGACAAGGAATGCCAACTAATTCTAGTAATAATCTAAAAAGTCTATCACTGAAAAAGAAATTTATATCATGCTTATCAAAATCCAGGGGTAGTGACCTTTTGCTTATCTTCCGGTCACGTCAAATAAATGTATGCAATATGTAAAATAAAAATGTGACTTTATTTGTATTCAAGTCCCAAGTAAAATTTTTGGAAACTCTGGAGCTATTTTGGATATTTATTTGAAAAAAAATCCAAGTGTCATTGGGAAAAAAACATAATGACTTCCAATGGGCTGAAAGTCTCATTAAAATGAGGAATATTATTGAAACAAAAATTTTGAAAAAGAAAAACCTCATGACTTCATGAATGTCTGTGGGTTTTGTTTTTTTTTTTAATGATTGCAAGGTGATCACAGGCTTCTAAAGCTGTGGTCTAAAATATTCAATTAAAAAATCATAACTGGATATCATGATATCGATTTTCAGAAATATGATCCAAGAAAACTTAAAACTCTTAAGAACTAACACAGCAATGATTTCTCAAAACACTCATATTGTTGAAATTGGAGATGTTAGGAGAACATATCTATGAAAGCACAATATTAACATTTAGAGGGAAGACATTTTTTGAGTCTGTAACATGGAATAGAAATTTCATTGAGAGGCAACTTTGCACTGGCTAGTCTTAACCAAGGTTATCATGAAAAAGTTAATAATTGTGTCTGCATATTCTCACTAAGTCTATGTTTAGTGTCTGGAATTTGTGTTAGTTCAAGTAACTATAAATAAAAAACTAGCAGCTACCCAGGCCCTTCTGACTTTGGACTTGCACACGAAAGAAGTGTTAATGGGAGGCCATTCGCAAAATTTGAAAATGAATCCTGAATTTTTTTGTAGAACAGTGAATTTTGTGAATTGTTTTAGCACAGAGACACCACCATACAAAATCATAGCAACCAGTTCAGAAAAGTCAGATCCCTAGAAAATAATTGCACCTTAAAAAGCATTGAATTTAAAAAAGAAACAAAAACAACTGAAGTATCTGAATGATATTGAACTTGGGGGGAAAGCTGAAGTATTTGTATGTATGTTAGCGGTGCAGTGAAAGTCGCTCAGTTGTGTCAGACTCTTTGCGACCCCATGGACTGTACAGTCCATGGAATTCTCCAGGCCGTAATAATGGAGGAGGCAGCATTCCCTTCTCCAGGGGATCTTCCCAACCCAGGGATCTAACCCAGGTCTCCCGCATCACAGGCAGATTCTTTACCAGCTGAGCCACAAGGGGAGTCCTGTATGTATGTTGGTATTGCACAAATTCCTCCACCTTCTAGCTTTGTGACTTTGGGAAAGTGGTTTCATCTCCCTGAGCTACCGAGGTTGTTTAGAGATTTACAGGAGGAAATTCATGGGAAATGATAAAACTCTATACAGACATTACATTAATGTATAATTGCATTTTGAAAAGCATGACATCAAGAATTATTTAAGCACAGATCAATTAATCAGAGAAGAAATTTTTAAAGCAACATTTAAACCCAGTGCAATGCCTTAATATCCAAGCATTAATAATTCTTATCACTGTTTTCTTAACTATAGTTAACTTTTAATTATTTGCAGTACAGAGCAATTCATCAACAGTGAAACTTCATCTCCTCTACAGAAGCATTGTGCTAAGATTTGATTACTGATCAGTGGGATTTTTAATTAAAATACAATATGTGATGCTGGAGGAATCTGCAAGGTGAAACTGGCTTTCTTGTTATTCTTCACCAACACAGAAAAGGATATTTAAAACATAATTGCAGTTTTATTCCCTATCTCAACATCCTAGAGACTGTGAAAAAAAAAATGCCGCAGAATCTGGAATCGTATCTTGATTATTAAATACTTATTTACTTAGCCAGTGAATCCCATTAGCTCTTGTAAACTTCAGGAAGAGTCTCAAGGGAGAGATTTGCTTTCTCTCCGGATTTCAACAAAGGCACTAGAGCTCCCTTGCTGGGCGCCACTCTGAATTTCTGATTCAGTAGATCTGGGCTAGGGACCAAGAGTCTGCCTTTCCAATTCATTCCAGACGATGCTGAGGCTGCAGGTCTGGGGACAAGCTGAGAACCGATACTTAGACAAAGGGACACTGAAAAGAGAGGATTCAGACCTGGATTCTTGTGCTCTGGTGATGGATAGCAGTCTAAGCAGTTTTGTGTAACTTCTGGGCTTCTTTTTTTTTTTTGCTTTTCTTTTTTTAAAATTATTTATTTATTTATTTTTATTTTAGTTGGGGGCTAATTACTTTACAATATTGTAGTAGTTTTTGCCATACATCGACATGAATCAGCCATGGATTCACATGTGCTCGCCCTCCCAAACCCTCCTCCCACCTCCCTCCCCCTCCCATCCCTCAGTGTCATCCCAACGCTCCATCCCTGAGCATCCGTCCCATGCATAGAACATGGAATGGTGTTCTGCTTCACATATGACAATATACATGTTTCAATGTTATTGTCCCAGAACGTCCAACCCTCACCTTCTCCCTCAGAGTCCACAGGACTGTTCTATGCATCTGTGTCTCTTATTCTGTCTCACATATAGGGTTACCATTACCATCTTTCAAATTCCATTGGGCTTCTTGAGGTTAGGAAGCCATTTCTGCTCCATTTGGACCAAGTGATCCTGAGAACACTGCCCCCTTGACAGAGGAGGGTGCACAAGGACAATGTTTACCTTACCGACCATCTCAGGCTGATGCACAGTCTGTTGGTGCCTCAAGGCAGGGATTAACCTGTCGTGAGACACCCGGAAGCTGGTTCCTAAGTGACTTCATTTCTCTGTTCTTATCTAGTGTGTGGTGATTTCTTCCAACAACTTTATTTCTGTTTTCAAGTTCTTGAGGGCATATCTCCCAGTTATCTTAATATATTGCTTGTAATTTTTTTCTTTTTTATAAACAGGTAGATTCACATTGTTTATAAGAAAAGACCAACTCTCTTACCTTCCTTGTTGGGTTAATTGAGACAATCAAATAAGAAGAGCTCTATATGAATGCTTATAAACTGCTATATAATGGCAGATAACAGATTCAAAAAAGTATTTATAAGCTATTTATGTGGTTGAATAAAAGCCAGATGGGTGTGACTTACATCAAGGAGTTAATCTGTAACAACAACAAAAAAGAGAAAAAACAGGCAAGCCCAAGGGTTGTAGCTAAGAGTGGCGCTGAACCTTAACATAAGCTATCTAGGGAGGGTTGTATCGCATTTTGGTGGGCATGTTTTATAACTCCTTGGTGAATACAAGATTGAAAGGAGGATAATTGATTTTGTATAGATGTGCCTGGACCTCCTGGTAATCCAAGAGGCAATATTATTTCAGTAAATCTGGTTTTGGTTTAAATAGTTCTTATTCATATAAACAATATTCTGCTGACTGCATTCTGTATGTCATGATGGGAGCTCCTCTGCTCACACTTTAGTGGTGGTTAGTAATTCACATGTGCACATGCTTGATGATTGATAGGTAAGCTGGCGTTGGCCCCCTACCCATCTCTTTTCTCCCTCGCATTCCAGTTCCTCTATTGCCAATCAAAATTTCAGCAGAAAGGATGCTCTTAGCCAGAATCGAGTTACTATAATGGAGACAAAGTGAAAACGGCCAGAGAAATGAAAAGATTGAGAAGTGAAACAGTAGTCTCCCCCCAGACTCAATAACCTCTCTCAGAGAGGAAGTCATCCCATTCTGTATAGTTCTAGTTTCATAGGGTTGTGTTAGGATGGGGATGCTCTGGTTGGGGAAATACAGAAATGTTAAAGCTAAACCATGTGAAAGGGGCATATCCTGGTGATTTGCTTTGTAAGAGACCATTGAGGCACATTCTCCCTCCCTTTTTTCTCTCATCTTGTTGAGGTGCTATAAATGGGCTGCCTGTGATTTGTAATTTTAAAAACATTCTTATTCCCAAAGAACAAAGGGATCAAGATTGTTAAGGCAAGTTTGTGTGCCCATCACATGGTGAGGCCAAACAAACTGACATGACAGAGTTTGGAGCAGAGAAAGTTTTATTGCAAGGTTATGCAAGGAGCCAAGCTCCCAGAGGAGTTTTGGCAAAGAACTTTAAAAAGTCTGATGAGGAAGGGGTCTCAGGGTCTGTGATCAGTGCATGCACAATTCTCTGATTGGCTGATGGTGAGCTAGCCAGGTGATGTAACGGGGATTAACATTATCTGCCCAGGAGTCCTGAAGCTATGTGTTCATGGTCCTCAAGTAGTTAACATCTTTCTTTTGTTGCAGAAGAGGAGATTTTACATCTGTAAAACAACTCAGGAAATGTGAGTTGTTAAATTATCTAGGTACTTCAGAGAGGAGCTAAAGCAGAGGATAAGGGGCAAGGCCTCCCCCAATGCCCTCCCCACGCCAAGGCCCCATGGGGTCTTGTTCTGTTCCAGGATATCCTGAGAGAAATTTTGGACTAATATTTAAGGGAAAGGAGAATGGATTTCAGGACATAATTAGTCTTACCCAGCCTTACCTGGTAGCTCAACTGGTAAAGGACCCACCTGCAATGTAGGAGACCCTAGTTTGAATCCTTGGTCAGGAAGATCCCCTGAAGAAGGGAAAGGCTATGCACTCCAGTACTCTGGCCTGGAGAATTCCATGGATTGTATAGTCCACGAGGTCTCAAAGAGTCTGACAAGACTGAGCGACTTTCAAAAAAAATCATCTTACCCAGACTAGTTCACTAAGGGAGAAAAGCTAAAAGGGATTCAGGGGGAAGAATTCCTGTATTTTGCTGGAGTGAGTCCTCTGTTGTATTGTTCAGAAATTTAAGAAAAATGTTAAATTTATAGATGCATTTGTAGAATTCCTGGTATTTGCTTTGTGTGTGTGCGTGTGTGTTAGTTGCTTAGTCGTGTCCGACTCTTTGCAACCCCATAGACTGTAGCCCACCAGGCCCCTCTGTCCATGGGATTCTCCAGGCAAAAACACTGGAGTGGGCTGCCATTTCCTTCTCCAAAAGGAACTATAGAAAGAAAGAAAGTGAAGTCACTCAGTCGTGTCTGACTTTGCGACCCCATGGACTGTAGCCTTCCAGGCTCCTCCATCCATGGAATTTTCCAGGCAGGAGTACTGGAGTGGGTTGCCATTCCTTCTCCAGTTATTTGCTTTAAAGTACCCTAATGGAGGCGGGGAGGGAAATGTATGTGTGAATATTATCTGTGAGGCAGCAGTGAGCAGTGGCATGAAGCGAGATCTTTATTCCCTGCCCAGGAATTGAACCTGGGGAGCCTGGAAGAAAACTAGGAATCCTAGTTACAAGACCAGCAAGGGCTAGAGGCTAGAAGTTATTATTTCCCTGGATCTTTGCCCCCAGTGAAAAATGCATTTCTCACGGAGACAAAAACTATAAAATGCAGGTACAAAGTTTATTACTTAGAGACGTAGCACAACAACACTGGGAGAGTACCCAGAGAAGCGATTCATTTAGTTAAGATAGAAGCAAACCAGAGATGCACACCGGGAGAGAATGGGTGTGGACCTCTCCCGTAGTGAGGAGGAGAGTGGTGAAGAGGAGGTTAGCTCGTTTATATAGGGCAGTTCTTCCGGTTTTGTTTACCTTTAGGCAATTATCTGCTTTCTTTCTGCACACCAGACCTTACCCTGGGATCCTGCCTGACATGCATGTGCAATTTTTTTCCAAGATGGATTCCAGCCCAGAGGCCTATGGGATCATATATTAGCTTCCCATATTATGGGGTGATCCCTCCTTTTTGACCCCAAAGAGCTTTTCTGCACATGTGCAATATCTCCCTTGCCCCAAGAATGGGAAATAAGTGACCTCCTGATCCATTACTCAGACAGGGTTTAGCCCGTCTCTGTTCCTACCATGACAGTTATCTTAAAGTGCCCACAGGAGACAAATCCTGGCTATTGACCCTGTTTTGGTTGTTACTTCCATTGTAGAGCGCAAAGAGGAGGCTGGTTGTGATGTAGGAGATAGATGGGCTCCAGGTTAGACATTTACAACTGGCCCCCTCTTATATTTCATGAGGCATGAAAAAGTGGGCTTCAAGCTAGATAATTACAAGTTAGGCATTTACGATCAGCCTCCTGTTTGTCCTCTGATATAGAAGTACAACAGAAACAAAGAGTCAGCATTTGTCTCTCATAAACACCTTAAGGTAGTAGTCATGTCAAGGACAAAGAGGGGCAAAAGCTTGTTTGAGTAAAGGATTAAGGGATCTCCACTCCCCCCTCTTTTGGGACAAGGGAGACACTACACATGTGCAGAAAGGCTCCTTGTGGGTCAAAAGTCAGGGGATACTTCCAGGCCGTAATGAGTCTCGCTCCTCTCAGATGCCTTTACTTAGAGATCCATCTTAGCTGAGGGGTACCATGCATCCCAAGGGAGGGTCCCAGGGTAGGTCAGGTGTGGAAAAAGAAACCAGATACTTGGCCCGAAGAAAGACAAAGACCCAGAACTGCCCTGTATGAATGACTTAACCTCCTCTTTACTGCTCTCCTCCTCACTAGTGGGGGACACCCACACCCTTTCTCTGTGGGTGCTCATCTCTGCCTTGCCTCTGTCTTAACAAACTGTTTCTCTATGTGCTCGTCCACTTGCTGTTGTGCTTTGTCTCTAATAATAAACTTTGTATCTGCATTTACAGTTTCTGCCTCCATGATAAATGCATTATTTACTGCGGCAAAGATCCAGAGAAAATTAGCTTCTAGCCACTATCCCTTGCTGGTCTTGTGACTAGGATTCCAGGTTCTCATCTGAGCTACCCAGGTTCAATTCCTGGGCAAGGAATGAAGATCTTGCTTCATGCCATCTCTCACTGCTGCCTCCATGGTGATCAGTTGTAAATATCTAAACTGGAGCCCACCTGTCCCATTTCAGGGAATGAGACAGGAGGCTAGCTGGAAGTGTCCAGCATGAAGCCTGTCTTTTTCTCACCCCAGGAAATGTAAACAGGAGGCCAGTCGTAAGTGCCTAGCCTGGGGCCCATCTATCCCCTCTCTCAAATATACCTAAAACAAGTTTTACATGTACTCTTTTTTCTATAAATTACTTTTAAATTCTATGTCCAAACTTCACTAATAATAATATGCCTAATAATGAAAAAAGAGAAAATTGTTAAGTGATTTGGTGATTTATAGATTCAGTGGAAGAAAATAAAACCCAGTCGTTAGCATGGTATGTATTTCACTCAAGTAGGTTTTAAAAGCATTTATTTTATCAATATTTCAAAGTGTTGTGTAAACTCACTATTCTTTCAGATTGTAACGTTGTCAGTTTTATGATGCCAACAACAACTTCTCTCTCTTTTATGTAAATAACTAGCAGTTTGTAGTACTTGATCCTAACTTCTTGGTCATTACCATGGTTTTAAGTCATTATGGCACTGAAGTTATAAGTACAGGCTATCAGATGTGAAAATCATATCTAAAACTACAGCTTGTCATTTAGATATTTCTGAATATTTTGTTATTAGACAAAACACATATAAATCTGTTTCTATCAGAGCTTTTAGAATCCAGGAATTGGTAGGAAATATGAAGAAACAACTATAGAATATTCTACTAGAAATGACTATAAACTGCTTGCTGGATCTGCAAAGACAAGTGAAGAACTGACAGTTAAACATATAATTTGAGAAATTGGGCTTTTAATATAAATTACTTAGATTGGATCTTTATGTTAACTGAATTCCCTGAATAAGCTCATTTTCTTTTACCTTTGTGAATGCTGTCTTCCTCAATTTCATGTGATAGAGATCAAGTGAGGCTTTTCTAGCACTAAGCTTCAGCTTAAAATAAGCACTAATTTCAAGTGAAAGTGTGGAGTAATTTGGGAACATTTTTTCCACTGCTTTATTTGTGTGCAGACTGATTACAAAATGACAAAAGCAGTCAGGTGGCTTAACTGGATGCAATAGTGCTCACTGGGGCAAAACTGGGAGTCTGTTCATGTCTGTAATGCATTTTCATATTTTGCACAATATCTAGACATCCTCCTGAAGCGGGTTCCTCATAATTCTTCTGCAGAGTTCTTAGTTTGAAAGCTTGTCCTACACATTAGTGTTATCTGGACAAACATGCTTATCACATTCTTGGTGTCCACCAGAATTTAGGAAACATAGAAATCAGATGCAACAGTATAACCTGATCCTGCTTATGTATCAGATCTCATTCTGTTCTCCTTTGCATCAAAAGTTCTCTCACTTCTGGATCTTTGCATTGGCAACTCTCAGTCACATATTTCACTACTAAGGATCAGTTCTAAGGGCTTCCCAGGTGGTGCTAGTGGTGAAGAACCTACCTGCCAATGCAGGAGACATAAGAGATGCTGGTTTGATCCCTTGGTCAGGAAGATCCCCTGGAGGAAGCCATGGCAACCCATGCCAGTATTCTTGCCTGGAGAATTCCATGGACAGAGGAGCCTGGTGGGCTAGAGTCCATAGGGTTGCACAGAGTTGGACATGATTGAAACAAATTAACATGCACGCATGCATGCACAATCAGTTCTAAGCTAAATACTGCCCTTTCGGAGAGGCCTTTTGAGGCCATTCACTCTAAAGTGCTCCTTTGCTGAGTGTTTCTCCAATGAATTAACTTGTGTCATTTACTTCATTGCATTTTTCACTATTGGAAATTGTCTCATTCAATTATTTCTACATTTCTCTTCTACCTCCCTTCACTAGAAGCTAATCTTCCTGAAGATAGACTTCATTTTTCTAGCACAATGGTTAGAACACCATTTGGCATATGATTGGTGCCCAAAAAGATATTTGTTAAACGAATAAATGACTCACTAACCAAATGGATGAATGAATGACATTTATGTATGACTTTTCTTTCCAAATAATGGAGTCAAATATTTAGAAGGAATTGGTCATCAACATAAATTCACCACTTTCATTAGGATGACTTACTCCTATATTAAATAAATTAGTAAAACAAGAGCAAAGTTGTCTGACATATCACATATGGTTGAATCATCTATTGTAATAGCAAAACTCCAGTGCTTGGTTACACAGAGTACTTAGAATTTCATATGGCAGTTTTGAATCTAAACTACTGAGCATACAATTCTTCATTTGTCCCAAAGATCAATCTAGCAAGGTGAAGTGCCGGCAAAGGACTAGAATTAGAACCAGCCACAGTAAATTTGGCTTCCCAGGTGACATGTGGTAAAGAATCTGCCTGCCCAATGCAGGAAACATAAGGATGCAGGTTCTATCCCTGGGTCATGAAGATCCCCTGGAGGAGGGCAAGGCAACCTACTCCAGTATTTTTGCCTGGAGAATTCTATGGGCAGAGGAGCCTGGAGGGCTACAGTCCATAGGGTCAAAAAGAGTCTGAAAGGACTGAGCAACATAACACTCATGCATGTATAATAAATTTGGAAAGATAGTAATAGTATTCTCAAACTTAAATGGTGACTCCAAAGCTCACCAGATTTAGCAGATTCAAAAGGTGAGGTTGCCCTTGATGATGGAGAAGTTTAAAGAATTCTGGGGAAAACCAGAAGTTATACTCATGGGCTCTACTCGAATTCATATTATTTCAGGTGAGCTTGCTTTAAGATAGACTGTTTTCTCTTGATAGGGAACTCTGTCAGATACTTCAGAAATCTCTATCCCTGGATATCCGTGACACAACATTTCACTGACAGAGAGGCACACAGCTCCTTCAGCCAGGCTCTCCAATTGTGCCCCAAGCATCCGTCACTGTTCATCTAGATTTAGTCCCAGACAAAAATTCTCCTGTTAGTGGCCCTGTCCCTATACTTTATCTGACAGTGTTACTCCTGTCAGGAATGCTCTACTTATCATGTCCACTATTTGTCCTCCATATGTGAGTTCAAGTATCAATTATTTCATGAGTACTTGATGTGGCTAGCTAAAAAAAAAAAAAAGGAAAAGAAAAAACTTTCCAAGCAGTGGAACATTTACTAAATCTGGAGAAAGAGCAAATGAAACCTAGAAACTGTTATACATAGTAAAGTAAGTCAGAAGGAGAAAGACATATATTGTATACTAACATATATGTATATATGTGTGTGTATATATATATGGAATCTAGAAAAATAGTACTGGTGAACCTACTTATAGGGAAAGAATGGAGATGCAGATGTAGAGAATGGACTTGCAGACCCTGTAGGGGAAGGAGAGGGTGGGATGAGTGGAGAAAGTAACATCAACATACCGTACTATCATGTGTAAAGTGAATAGCTATGACACAGGGAGCCCAGTCTTGTGCTCTCTGATGACCTATAGAAATGGGGTGGGGGAGGGGAGAGAGGCTCAAGAGGGAGGGAATGTATGTATAATTATGGCCAATTCACCTTGTTGTACAAAAGAAACTAACACAACATTGTAAAAATTAGACAACAAAAATGAAATATTTAGGAGCCAAAATATGTGGAAATCTGGGAACCTATTAGATACAGGGGGAAGGGCTGAATCTTCTTTTTCTTGCCTTTTAAGATGTTGTCATTCAGTTGCTAAGTTGTCTCGACTCTTTGCGACCCCATGGACTGGAGCACACCAGGCTTCCTAGTCCCTCACTATCTCCCAGAGTTTGCTCAAATGCATGTCCTTTGAGTCACTGATGCTATCTTAGCCTCTTTTAATATATCTGTTAAATTTAAGCTAGAATTCCTTATACCTTTTGAGTGTTGGAAATGATATTTCTAAAAAAATTAGAAACAGAGGAACCACAGAGAGCACAAAGACTAGAATAGAACTGTTGCTATTAATGAAGATACAGGTAATGGCGTGTCTATTTTTAAAAGTGTCATTTATTAAGGTATAATTTACATACAATAAAGTTTCCACATATTAAGAAAAAAGAGCAAATGAGCTCTCCGGTGCCTCTTCTTATAAGGACAGTAAATCCTATTGGATCAGGACTCTTGTAAACTCACTGAACTTTAATTACTTCCATAAAAGCTCATCTCCAAGTATTACACTTCAGGGTAGGGCTTCAAAGTAAGAATATGGTGGGGGGAACAAGGCATTCAGTCCATGATAGGCATGGTATATTATTGGTAGCATTGGAACTACTACTCACTGATATTTTATTCGGAATTTTTGCAATACTTATAAGTAACATTAGTCTGTAATTTCTTTGTTGTCCACTGTCTTTATCAGGCTATATGTCAATATTATTTTTGCTTAACAAAATGAATTTAAAATGTTCTCCATCATTTATGAGCTAGAAAAAAAGAAAATGTTAGTAACTCAGTGTGTGTGACTCTTTGTGACCCCATGGACTGCAGCCTGCCAGGCTCCTCTGTCTATGGAATTCTCCAGGCAAGAATACTGGAATAGATTGATATTCATGTCTCCAGGGGATCTTCCTGACCCAGGGACTGAACCTGGGTCTCTGGCATTGCAGGCAGATTCTTTACCATCTTAGCCACCAGAGAAGCCCTTGCTAACTGGTCTCTAAATATTTGATAGAATTATTTAGTGAAAACAGTTGTCCCAAGAACTATTTTTCTGAAGCAGTTCCTTTACACCTTTATTGCTTCTGTGAAAATGTATCTATTTAATCCTCCCAGCCTTATCAGGGTTAATTTTGGTAAAATAAATTTCTCTCTAAAAATATCTTTTTCTTATATAGCTATGTGCTTGAATTCTCCAGTAACCAGGTTAGTGGTGGCTGATCTAGATTTAGTCTAATTTCAAAAAATAGAGACTAGATTTTGACTAATTCTAGAAAAATAAAGACACCTGATTTTTTCTTATATTCAAAAATCAGGAAATACATGCATCATAATGCTTTTTCGTTGGAATAATCAGTGTTTCTATTTATTTGCATCTTATTTATCATTTTTGCTACTTTTTTATGGCTGTTCCTTTACTATTATCCTGCTAGGAGGTTGATGACAGACTCCTGAAGGTCAAGAATTTGTTCTCGTCACACTATATACTGCTATTATCTACAATACAGTGCAATACAGTAGATGTTTAATAAATATACATTGTTATGAAAAGCATCATGGATCCTAATACATGCACGACATTTCATAATAATCTTCTAGTAACATGTTATAATGCAGTGCCCCATACTGAGAAAAAAAATTGGTTTAAGGAGATATATCTTTGTAGAAAACTTTTAATAGAATTGTAGCTATCCCATTTTGCTACACTCTGCAAATGACTCTAAATAATATATTTAGAGAGTAGCAATTGTCAAGAAGTATGAATAAAAAATGATAATTTGACATTTACAAGAGTGAAAGTTTTGCACCATTAACCACAAGCAGAGAAATATGTGACAATGAAAAAATATCTGTCAAAGGAAATATTTATGAAATAGTTGGAGTTCAAGGGCAAATACATTTAACAGCTGAGAGAAGTTTTCTGTTTTTTGCACATCCGTGTCAAAGATTGACTGTCACCTATTTTCCCTCAGCAAATGAGTGGCAATTTGGCTATTACCTGGGTTGGAATTCAGGGATCCATTAAAGCTTTCAAAATATCATTAATGTCAAGATCAGACATTTTTATGGAGGTAATCATTTCTTCAGATGGATCTTGTTAGCACATTTTCACACTCTATATTAGCATCATTACTGAACATGAAAACAAGGTAGATGCATCACCTTTAGGGTATCAAGTCAACACCAGCACAGCAGTTTTATGAGTCACTGATCTGCTGTCAGCAGTGAGCAGTCTAACAGTGGGAAAGTGACCTTGAGATAAACTTCACATTTATCTGTAATGTTTCACTCATTATAGGCTCCTTAAAGTCTAAGATATACAATGGAGACACCGTCAGTTGAAAACATCACAGATAATTTGACATACTATGGCTTAAGAGCAAAAAATTCATTGGAAAATAATGAAGCATTTATTTCAACAGAAAGGAAGAATTTAGTCACACTCTGTTAATTTATGTTTGGTCTATATTCATGGTTTTCTTGCCGGCTATATTTAAATAGTAACCAGACAGTTGAAATTAGTATGCCATTAAGCTGTTAGACACATTTGCACAAGAAAATGAAATTTGCAAGCTAAGATTTAGAGTAACCAAGTCTGACTGTACCAAAAGTAACAAATTACTTTGCGCAAGCTCTTTAGAAATGTTTCTTTTAACATATGAGATCCTCTGCAATGAATTATTTACATCCTTTGTGCCAAGAAAAGGAAAGCTTTCTGGGTCAGCATTAATTGTTCTGTATAGCTGTATGGATGTATGTATGACAGTAATCAGGAGACATGAATATGTGTTATAGTTTAGATATACACACAAAAATACTTTAATAACTTGCATTTCACTTGGACAGCTCAAACTTTTTTTCTTTTTTTGTTTCTGTGTGGCATGCTTGTGTGCTGACTGTAGCCCTCCAGGCTTCTCTATCCATGGGATTCTGCAGGCAAGATTATTGTAATGGGTTGCCATTTCCTCCTCCAGGGGATCTTTCTGACTCTGGGATTGACCCACGTCTCTTATGTCTCTTACATTGGCAGGTGGATTATTTTACCACTAGCACCACTTGGGAAGCCCAAGACATACACACAAAAATACTTTAATAGCTTACATTTCACATGGGTAGCATAGATACAAGAATAAAGTTATCTAGATAATTCATAAATAAATTCACTAGGTATTTCAAGACTGTCACCTAGCTGCCTGTTTACTGTGGGAGACAGTCAAGAGGAAAAATATGCTTCTACTTTGGTCTGAAATATTTTATAATCAGGGAAAAATGTTTGAGATTTGTTTCTCTAGAACTTATTTTTTATATTTACAATGCTTTTTTCTATTGCGGTTGACTTTGTTTTGTATTTGTGGCCTCAGCCGGAGGCTAATCACAGTCTGGTAGTAACTAAGGATTATTAGACTATGTCTGTAGTGCATTGATTTTATTGAGCTGAAATGTTCCATTGGGTCTTATATCGAGGGTAAGATCCATACTTTATAGATAAATTATTCAGGTGATTTTTTTTTTATTCTTTTACCTTTACATAATATGCTTCATATGATTCCTTGCATACATTTTTTTTTTTTACAAACAGCTTATCAACCCAAACACACAGATATATTGGAACCTTTATGCATTGCTATTTTTAGGAGCCAAGTAGTGAAAACATTTCCGGTGAGATAGTGTTGGTATTATAGCAGTGAAATCTTGGCAATTCGTTATAACTAAAATTGAATTCATCTCTTTACCTATCCCCCCACCAATAGAATCTCATTTACTCCCTATCTCAATTCATGAGTTCACTGATTACCTGGTCTCTCAAACTGGAAATCCTGTTGTCATTCTCAACAGCTCTTCCTTCCTCAAACTTTATTCTCTCTCAATCCTGTCAATTCCCCCTACGGGGCGGGGTAACTCCCAAACCGCTCAGCTCCATTCTTTCCTCAGTTTCACCTGCAAGTTTCATGTGTGATTTCTGGGCCTTCATTTCTATGCCATGAAAGAGTATCTTCATGCAAGGGTGGGAAGAGGTTATTAGCATGGGGACAAGATTAACTGCTTTAATTAATTAAAATAAAATATTTTACTAAAAATACATCTCAAAATGGATCCTTGCACATCACTGGCTTTTGGCTCCATGGTTGAGAAATAAAAATGCTCTAAAATAGTCCCCACTCTATTTCCAGTCATTGAAAACTATTTTGATTATGTCAGTCTCTTTCACACACACTTTACAGTTCTACATTGCATGAGGATAATGTCCAAACTCCTTGACAAATTATACGAAACTCATCCACATAATTCTTTGCACACTGAAGGATATCTATCTATCTACATATCTATATATCCATCTGTCTATCTATCCCTGTGAATAAATAAATGTGTATGAAATATATCATATAGGGCTTCCCTGGTGGCTCAGATGGTAAAGAATCTGCCTGTAATGCAGGAGATCTGGTTTGATCTCTGGGTCAGGAAAATTCCCTGGAGAAGGGAATGGCAACCCACTCCAGTATTCTTGCCTGGAGAATTCCATGGACAGAGGAGCCTGGAGGGCTACAGCCCATGGGGTCACAGAATCAGGCACAACTGAGTGACTAACACTTTCGCTTTCACTTTCTTTCATATATCATATATATACATATTTGGCATATATAGATATATACACAGATGCATGCATTCGTACATTGTAGGATATACACATATGTATAGTGGAGTATCAATGTATTGCATTTGGTTCTATTGATTATGAACTAGATAAGTATGAGAGGTTAGCATGAAATTGATTGTTGTCCATTTTAGTTAAATCAGCATGTCCCAGAGAGAGAAGTCAAAATTATACCACATCCATTTTAACTTTGCTTCCATTGCACTGTGGGAAGATGTCTATCCACAGAGTAATTTGTGAAACATTTTACTTTCAATCTATTACAGTCCTTTTTTTACTTTATAAATCTAATTTTATATTTTATTAATTTCAATAAAATGAGAAAAAAAGGTGGAGGTGTAAACAAAAAATAAGGGAGTCAAGGTAAAAACTCGAGCAGAGAGGGATGAAGGAGACATTGTAGAAATACTATCATTGCAATCCAAGGCTGCTAGCTATAGACTAAACTTGTTATTCTGTTTTATTTTCTTTCTGAATTTTCTTTCCTGCCAAGTACTTTTCTCAATTCTAATAAGACATTTCTTTTAAATAATTTAATATATTAATATTATAGTTAATAATTTAATAATTCATTTAATACTTTAATATATTAAAAAATTTAAAGGTAAAGCCCACCTAAAGTTAATTAAACAATTTAAAGATCATTTATTTGACATTTATTGTCTTGTCGCTTATTCTTATTTATTTTTATTGAAGTATAGTTGATGTACAATAATATTATATAAGGCTACAGGTGTACGGTATAGTGATTCACAGTTTTTAAAGGTTAAACTCCATTAATAGCTACATTATAAAATCTTGGCTATATTCCCTGTGTTGTATAAAATATCCTTGTAGCTTATTTTATGCCTAACAGTTTGTACCTCTTAATCCTCCACCACTCGATTGCCCCTTCCTGCTTCCCTCTCCCCATTGGTAACTACTAATTTGTTCTCTATATCCATGAGTCTGCTTCTTTTTGTTTCATTTACTAATTTGTTGCATTTTTAAGATTCTACATATAAGTGATATCATACAGTATTTGTCTTTATTTGTCTAACATTTCACTTAGCATAACGCCCTCTAATTCCATGTATGTTGCTGCAAGTGGCAAAATTTCATTTTTTATGACTGAGAAGTATTCCACTCTGTGTATGTGTGTGTGCATGCATGTGCATAACCATACCTTCTTTATCCATTCATCTGTTGATAAACACTTAGGTTGCTCCCATATCATCAGTTCAGTTCAGTCGCTCAGTTGTGTCTGACTCTTGGTGACCCCATGGACTGAAGCACGCCAGGCTTCCCTGTCCATCACCAACTCCCGGAGCTTGCTCAAACTCATTTCCATCGAGTTAGTGATGCCATCCAACCATCTCATCCTCTGTCATCCCC
Organism: Okapia johnstoni; assembly: GCA_024291935.2. Classification (NCBI taxonomy): domain Eukaryota; kingdom Metazoa; phylum Chordata; class Mammalia; order Artiodactyla; family Giraffidae; genus Okapia; species Okapia johnstoni. The sequence continues at coordinate 29,832,481 of CM044321.1, read as the reverse complement.
TTCTTCTGCTGCCTTCAATCTTTCCCAGCATCAGGGTCTTTTCTAATGAGTCAGCTCTTCAAATCAGATGGCCAAAGTATTGGAGTTTCAGCTTCATCACCAATCCTTCCAATGAATATTCAAAACTGATTTCCTTAGGATTAACTGGTTGGATCTCCTTGCAGTCCAAAGGACTCTCAAGAGTCTTCTCCAACAGCACAGTTCAAAAGCATCAGTTCTTCAGTGCTCAACCTTCTGCATGGTCCAACTCTTACATTCATAATGACTTGTAAAAAACCATAGCTTTGACTAGACAGACCTTTGCCGGCAAAGTAATGTCTCTGTTTTTTAATATGGTGTATACGTTTGTCATAGCTTTTCTTCCAATGAGCAAGCATCTTTTAGTTTCATGACTGCAGTCACCATCTGCAGTGATTTTGGAGCCCAGAAAAATAAAGTCAGCCACTGTTTCCACTGTTTCCCCATCTATTTTCCAAGAAGTGATGGGACTGGATACCATGATCTTAGTTTTCTGAATGTTGAGCTTTAAGCCAAATTTTTCACTCTCCTCTTTCACTTTCATCAAGAGGCTCTTTAGTTCCTCTTGGCTTCCTGTCATAAGGGTGGGGTCATCTGCATATCTGAGGTTATTGATATTTCTCCCAGCAATCTTGAGTCCACGTTGTGCTTTATCTAGCCCAGCATTTGAATGATGTAAACTGTATATAAGTTAGTTAAGCAGAATGACAATATACAGCCTTGACGTACTCCTTTCCCAATTTGGAACCTGTCTGTTTTTCCATGTCCAGTTCTAACTGTTGTTTCTTGACCTGAATGAAAGTTTCTCAAGAGGCAGGTAAGGTGGTCTGGTATTCCCATCTCTTTAAGAATTTTCCACGGTTTTTTGTGAGCCACACAATCAAAGGCTTTAGCATAGTCAATAAAGCAGAAGTAGATGTTTTTCTGGAATTCTGTTGCTTTTTCTATGATCCGAACGATGGTGCCAGTTTGATCTCTGGTTCTTTTGCCTTTCCTAAATTCAGCTTGAACATCTGCAAGTTCTTGGTTCACATACTGTTGAAGCCTAGCTTGGAGAATTTTGAGCATTACTTTGCTAGCGTGTGAGAAGAGTGTAATTGTGCAGTAGTTTGAACATTTTTTGGCATTGTCTTTCTTTGGGATTGGAATGGAAACTGATCTTTTCCAGTCCTGTGGCCACTGCTGACTTTTCCAAATTTGCTGGCATATTGAGTGTAGCACTTTCACAGCATCATCTTTTAGGATTTGAAATAGTTCAACTGAAATTCCATCACCATCACTAGCTTTGTTGATAGTGAGGCTTCCTAAGGCCCTCTTGAGTTCGCATTCCAGAATGTCTGCCTCTAGGTGAATGATCACACCATCGTGGCTATCTGTGTCATTAAGATCACTTTTGTGTAGTTCTTCTGTAACATTCTTGCCACCACCTTTTATATATTCTTTTTCTGTTAGCTCCATACCATTTCTGTCCTTTATTGTGCCCATTTTTGCATGACATGTTCCCTTGGCATCTCTGATTTTCTTGAAGAGGTCTCTAGTCTTTCCTGTTTCATTGTTTTCCTTTATTTCCTTACACTGACCACTTAGGGAGGCTTTCTTATCTCTTCTTGCTGTTCTTTGGAACTCTGCTTTCAGATGGATATATCTTTCCTTTTCTCCTTTGCCTTTCACTCCTCTTCTTTCATAGCTGTTTGTAAGGCCTCCTCAGGCAACCATTTTGCTTTTTTTCCATTTCTTTTCCTTGGGGATGGTCTTGATCCCTGCCTCCTGTACAGTGTCACGAACCTCCATCCATAGTTCATCAGGCACTCCGTCTATCAGATCTAGTCCCTTAAATCTATTTGTCACTTCCACTGTATAATCATAAGGGATTTGATTTAGGTCATACCTGAATGGTCTAGTGGTTTTCCCTACCTTCTCTGATTTAATCTGAATTTGGCAATAAGGAGTTCCTGATCTGAGCGTCAGCTCCTGGTCTTGTTTTTGCTGACTGTATAGAGTTTCTTCATCTTTGGCTGAAAAGAATATAATCAAACTGATTTCAGTATTGACCGTCTGGTGATGTCCATGTATAGAGTTTTCTCTTGTGTTGTTGGAAGAGGGTGCTTGCTATGATAGTAACTCCTTATTAGTCGCAGCATTTGCACATATTTTCTTCCAGTCCATTGGTTGTCTTTCCATTTTGCTTATGGTTTCCTTTACTATGTGCAAGTTTTTAAGTTTAATTAGGTCCAATTTGTTTATATTTACTTTCATTTCCTTTGTTTTAAGAGACAGAGCAAAAATATATCGCTGCAATTTCTGACATTTGTTATTCACAAAGCAGTGTTCTAGGGGCTAGCAATTATAATTCCAAAAGTTCATGCAATAGTTTTAAACGTATGTACATAAACATCTCTGTGAAAAATGGGGAGACAGTGATTCATCCTCCTCCTGTTCTCTTAGTTTTAGTGAATGGACCCTTAGCCACTCAGGGATCAAGTTATAAATCTGGAAGATTAATTTACCTACTTTCTCCTATTTTCTACTTCAAAAACAGTCACCAAAGCCTGTGAACCCTAGTTTCTATCATTCACCTGTGCTGTTACCCGGGATTCTCTATCTACCTAGCTACCTACCCCTCATATTCATACATAAATAAATTCTTATTCCTTCTTTCTTTATTTTTAAGCCATCAGCATATATCGTTGATTTTATCACCAAAACAGTAAATCCTAATGTATCTTACCATTATTGTAATTATTAGCTCTACAAAACACCAGAGTAGGTGTCTTAAGAAGCATATTGAATCATGTCCACTTTTGGGTTGAATGCAAACTTTTCACCATTACCTGTAAGAATCTGCATGGTCTTACCTCTTCTGTTACTCATCTAATTAGCACATATTTTTTGAGGACTCATGGTTTGCCAAGCTAGACACTGGATATACAAGAGTAAGACATCTATGCTTTCTTTTAACCAACTTGTATTCTAGTGAAAGATTTGGAAATAAGTATTTTAAATTACAAATAAGTAATTACATTGTGATACATTTTATGAATGTCATAAAAGAAGTAAGTTTAATTCTAAGCCATTATAATATGGAGAGGAAACACCCATTTGATATAGGGTATCAGCTGGGAAGGGATAATGCAAGGTGAAAAGATATAAAAATGAGATGGAGCCAATCACAGGATGGGTGAGGACAAAGTGTTCCAAACAAAAGGATCTAAATGTGCAAAATTCCTAAAATGAGGACAGAAAAGAGGGCCTGAGTGTCAGGATCAAAGTATATAATGGGAGAAGTTCAGAGAAAGTGATAGAGATGTAGGCAAGAGATTGTTATTCATTTTCTGTTTTGCCGACAAAGGTCTGTACAGTCAAAGCTATGATTTTTCCAGTAGTCAAGTAGGGATATGAGAGTTGGGACCATAAAAAGGCTGGGTGCCAAGAATTCATACTGTTGAATTGTGGTGCTGGAGAAGACTCTTGAGAGTCCCTTGGACAGCAAGGAGATCAAACTAGTCAATCCTAAAGAATATTAAGCCTGAATATTCATTGGAAGGACTGATGCTGAAGCTGAAGCTCCAAAACTTGGCCACCTGAGGAAACGAAACAACTCATTGGAAAAGACCCTGATGCTGGGAAAGATTGAAGGCAAAAGGACAAGGGGGCTGTATAGAACGATGGTCAGATAGCATCACTGATTCAATGGGTATGAGTTTGAGCAAACTCTGGGAGATAGTGAAGGACAGGGAAGCCTGGCATGTTGTAGTCCATGGGGTCTCAAAGAATTGGACATGATTTAGAGACTGAACAGCAATAACAACAAAAATTTCTATAAAACAAATTATCATAAAATTAGTGGCTTAAAACCATGTACAGTTATTATCTAATTCACAGTTTCCATGGATGAGGAGTCTCGATGTAGCTTTACTAGATCCATGGCTCAGAGTCTTAGTCTTATGCGGCTGCACTCCTGCCGCTGACCAATGTTTTCCTTCAGGAGCTCAGCTCACACCGTTGTTTGCAAATTTCATTTCCTTGTTCTGGGACTGAGACCCTTATTTTCTAAGGCCAAGGGCCACCCTAGCTCCTAGATGACACCCAAAGTTCTTTGCTATATGGCCTTCACAAGGCTGTCTCATTACACGGAACCTGACTTCTTTAAGGACAGCAAGGGGATCTCTCACTCTAGACTGCAATGATAAGAATGTTATACAATGTAATATAATGATGGAATGACTGCTGTATTATCTTTGCCAGATTCCATTGGTTAGAAGAAAATCACAGTTTGTACCAAAGGGTTCAGTCGTGTAAGTTATCGTAAGGAATTTGAATTTATTCTAAGTGAAATGGGATTTTTACATAAAAGAAGGAGGAAAGAAGGACAAAATCATGTTTCAGGGAATTATGACAAAAGGAAGAGTTAATTCTGCTTTGTGGCTCAGAGAAGATTTCTTGGAGAAGGTGGCTCTACGGTAATAGAATAGTGGATAAATACAAAAAGAGATGACATCTGAAGAAGATAATAACTGTGTAAGGCTGCAGGTAGATGGAGGGAGAGCAAGTAGCACACACACATGGAATATTCAGGATGAAAAGTGAAAGTGCTAGTCGCTCAATGGTGTCCAACTCTTTCTGACCCCACATTGCAGTTCGCCAAGCTCCTCTCTCCATAGGATTCTCCAGACAAGAATACTGGAGTAGGTTGCCATTCCTTTCTCCAGGGAATATTCCTGACCCAGGGATCAACCCAGGTCTCCTGCATTGCAGACAAATTCTTTACTATCTGGCCCATGAGGGAAGCCCCAGTATTCAGGATGCACAATTTCAAAGGTGAATAGAAACCAAGTAAACTCGAATGTAGTTGGCAATTTTGTACGGTCATAAAAGGAATCTATATTATTAGACATGCTAGCTTGGAAGATAAGCCTGGAGTCGACAATAGGGAGAATGACTTGAAGAAAAAACTTGGAACTGGTAAGGAAACCACTACTTCTGGTGAATTTTTAAGAACATTTTAAATCCATTTTGAAACTGTTGAATTACACAACCTGTGCAGTGTCAGAAAAAAAAATTTTTTTTCTTTTCTAACCACTTTAATTGAGGTATGATTGACATAAAAAGAACTGTAGATACTTAACATATATAACTTGATGTGTTTGGAGAAGTATACAACCATGAAACCATTATCAAGATCATTGTCGTAAACATATTCATCATCTCCAAAAACTGCCCCCCCCACCATCTCTCCTTTTTTTGAACAGTTTTCTTTAAAAAGGGCTGAAGCCTAAAAAGAGCTGTAACTGGAATAAAACTTTCCTTAGTTTGCTTGCACAGATTCTTTTGAAAGACTGTGGTTTTAAGGGCATGTCAAAAAACTAGGTGCCCTACCTTTAATAGGAAATTTTGAGTTTTAGGTGAAAGGAAGTGGAGTAAGAAACTAGGACTTGTTTTTATGCTAGATAGAAAATGCTGAATTTCTTTGGGACTAGAAACTGGCTGCCTTGTTTATCTTTGCATCCTCAGTCATTAACATATTCTCGATGGTTCCAAAATATTTTAAAAATAGACAAATAATTAAATAAGACCCAATATCAAAGTTCAGTCAGTAAAGCATCTGCCTGCAATGCGGGAGACCTGGGTTCAATTCCTGGGTCGGGAAGATCCCCTGGAGAAGGAAACGGCAACCCAATCCAGTATTCTTGCCTGGAGAATCCCATGGACAGAGGAGACTGGTGGGCTGCAGTTCCTGGATCACAAGAGTCGGACACAACTTGGCGCTATCATTCTTTCTTTCTTTCTAATATCAAACAAATATTATTTCAGCCATCAAACCACTACCACTCTGTTCTCTCTCTTTTGCCTTTTTTCCTTCCTAATACCCAAATTCATTATTAAGTTTCTAGTCTCAAAATCTTGATGCATTAATTTTTATCTTGTTTAGTGTTTGAATGAAATTATGTAGATTGCCTTTGCCACAGACCCTATGTGATGTGTGAGATCATTCACATTATGTAAGGCAAGCTCATGTCAATTGCTTCAGTACTAATGATGATTATACTCGGATTTGCATTGTCTTTGAAATTAAATTTAGATGATTCTTCATCTCACAACTTCTATTTAATGCCAAACTGATTACTACATTCTGGATTATGAAAGAATACACCCTAGGATATTATTTCTGAGCTACTAAGTAATGATTGTGAGATAAGATAAAAGGTGAAACCGAAGTTTACTAGTGCATGATTAAAGGTATGTTTGCTATTTTATTCAACACAAATATTTGAATATCCTTTCTAGGATTTTCTAAATAAATGGCATACTAGCATTTAGAATTGTTTAGAATATGTATGTGTACTCCTTCATTCACTTTCATTAATATTAACAAGGAATGAGGCTATTTTTTTCACTTAATGGAATTCTGGCAAATAAGATGTTTTTCTTCCCTTAGCTCTGTGTTTGCCATCTAAGAATAATAAATAATTGTTAAATAACTTTTCATGCTCAGTTGCTTCAGTCGTGTCCTGCTGTTTGCGACCCCATGGACTATAGACTGCCAGACTCCTCTGTCCATGTGATTTCCCGGCAAGAATAATGGATTGGGTTGCCATTTCCCTCTCCAGGGAATCTTCCCAATCCAGGGACTGAACCCACGTCTCCCGCACTGGCAGGCAGATTCTTCACCACTGAGCCACCTGGGAAATCCTAATAATTCAAATGAATCTATATTTCTCTGTCACTGTGGGTTGAGAAAATTACTCAGAATTAATAATACAGACTTTGCAGCAACTGCTTCACTCTGGATAGTTTAATATTTAAATGAATATTTTACATATGTTAACATTGTGTAATATTCAGTATCTGCCTTGATAAATTATTTCCTTTTTAAGAGAATTAAGTTAAGATTATATGTGAGAAAGATGGTTTAAGTAGAATTCAGTCAAAATACAGGACATTTGCGATTTGAAAACCCTTGAGAATTTTTTAATGTGGTTTAGTGTACTAAGAGGTTTGACACTGTAAAAATGTTTAGGACCTGGGTTAACCGCAGAAAATTGGAAGCCAACCCAAAGACTGCCATGACACCCAGAGCTTTATCAGCTTCTGAATGTGGACATGTGTGAAGCCTGTTCTACTGAAAACTACTTACCATGAATAAACTTTAGTGATGATAAGCTGTAATTCTTTTTATTAAACATAAGGATTTTCCATCACAAAAAGATATTCTGCTTATGAATAATTTGAAAAATTGAGAATTAGATATAATTGAAGAAAAACTCATCTATAGCCTTACCATCTTGAAATAAGCACTCTAACTTTACTACCTTTCTTTTCAGTATTTCTATGCTCCATTTTTTATCCAGCTGTGTTTATATATGATATGAATAGGTTTATAGGAATCTAGGAGAAAAGCTATAAAATTTGAAAAATATGCACAGGGTAAGGAAGAAAACCCAGAACTCTATAAACAGATATGGCCTCTTAATAAGTTTTCTGATTTTCTTTTTTTTTTTTCCCTATGCCTATGGACATCATCTATTATATTCTGATTGTGAAGGTTAGTAAACAGAGGGATATTTTTGATAGAAGAAACTATCCTCTGAGACTTGTTGCAGTTGCAGTTGCAGTTCAGTTGTTCAGTCATGTCCGACTCTTTGTGACCCTATGAACCGCAGCATGCCAGGCCTCCCTGTCCATCACCAATTCCCTGAGTCCACCCAAACCCATGTCCATCCAGTCGGTGATGCATCCAACCATCTCATCCTCTATCATCCCTTTCTCCTTCTGCCCTTAATCTTTCCCAGCATCAGGGTCATTTCCAATGAGTCAGCTCTTCGCATCAGGTGGCCAAAGTATTGGAGTTTCAGCTTCAACATCAGTCCTTCCAATGAATGTCCAGGACTGATCTCCTTTAGGATAGACTGGTTGGATCTCCTTGCAGTCCAAGGGACTCTCAAGAGTCTTCTCCAACACCACAGTTCAAAAGCATCAATTCTTCAGCACTCAGCTTTCTTTATAGTCCAACTCTCACATCCATACATGACCACTGGAAAAACCATAGCCTTGACTAGACGAACCTTTGTTGGCAAAGTAATGTCTCTGCTTTTTAATATGCTATCTAGGTTTGTCATAACTTTCCTTCCAAGGAGTAAGCGTCTTTTAATTTCATGGCTGCAATCACCATCTGCAGTGATTTTTGAGCCCAGAAACTTGTGAGACTTGTTGAGAGAGGATATTTCTGTGAGTAGGTTGATTTATTAGTTTTTCTAGATGAACAGAAATAAGGATAAGATTAAAATACAAGATTTAAAAATATGAAACAACATGAGATTTAAAAATATGAAAAATGTTTTCCCAGAGTCCTTGGGAATGAAAAGGTATTTCTTTATACAATCTGACTTTGTTAAGAAAAACTCTTTCAGTGTCCCAACCAGTTTAATGAAAATAATATTACATAGGGCTTAAGATCAAATCCAGTCTCTGACATTTGGTAGCTGAGTGACCTTGGACAAGATACTTGTCTGTGCTTCATGTTCACATCAATAAAACTGGCGGTTGATGAGTCAATACATGTGAACTGCTTAGAAGAGTGCTGGCCACTTCATAAGTGCTATATACAGGCTAGTAAGTTTGGGGAAAGAACAGTAACCTCAACTGTTAAAATGAGTTGTACTTGGCAGTAGGGGGCTTCCCAGGTGGTGCTAGTGGTAAAGAACCCATCTGCCAGTGCAGGAAACGTAAGAGACACAGGTTCAATCCCTCAGTTGGGAAGATCCCTTGGAGGAGCTCATGGAAACCCACTTCAGTATTCTTGCCTGGAGAATTCCCACGGACAGATGATTCTGGCAGGCTACAGTCCATAGGGCTACACAAAGAGCAGGACACGACTGAGGTGACTTAGCATGCACACATGCAACAGTAGATGTTGTATGGACTGTGCATATGAAGCATACAAATGAAAACATTGTGTTGGGGACTAGCAAAAGAGTAAAAATAGAAAAGAAACAGCTGAACCTAGTTTTGATACCAGGCTATTGTAATAAATCTAAACTTGATGTGTCAGTTCAAACACAGAAAGGAAATGCTTTAAATGATTAAAATTGTGATTTAAATTGGGTAATGATTGTAATGATTAAATTGTGAAATTAAATTTATGAAAGATATTTAGAACCTGTAGCAATCTTGGGCAAGAATTCCCATTGACAGAGGAGCCTGATGGTCTACAGTCCATGGGGTCCCAAAGAGTCAGACAAGACTGAATGACTAAGCACGAGCCTTAGTAGTATAAATAGAGATAATCACTTTGATTTCAAAGTTCATTGTAAAGATGAGATTTACAAGTGCTCAGCCGCTGGGTTGTGTCCAGCTCTTTGTGACCTCATGGATCGTAGTCTGCCAGGCTTCTCTGTCCATGGAATTTCCCAGGCAAAAATACTGGAGTGTTGCCATTACCTTCTCCAGGGGATCTTCCCCACCCAGGGATTGAAGCTGTATCACTTACGTTGGCAAGCGGATTCTTTACTACTGTGCCACCATAATTTACATCAAATACTGGACCCGAACTAAGCACCTAAGAAGTGATAACTGCTATTATTGTGAAGAGTAATAATAATAATTTTTAATAATTCTAAAACTCTCTGTATCTTTGAGTTCTTAAATTTTTCTTACCTCTAAGACATCTGGAATAAGTTTAAATCTTTGGTTTCAAACAAAGATTTGTGATGGTGTTTTTTGAGTTTTTCTGTACTTGAGAATCTATTTCTGATTCTTTTCCAGATGAAAGACCATCTGAATGTGCAAGTATTCCCTCTCTCCCAACTCATTCTCTCCAAGTATTATAGCCATGTTTCTACTCTCTCCTTTTTGATAGAGGAGAAGTCTGAGGTTTGGTTTTTGTAGGAAATCTGATTGTTTTCCTGGAGCTTATAGGATTTAAAAAAATTTTAATGTGTTCTTTGTCCCCATAAGACATCACCTCTTTTTATTGATTTCACCTGGAAAGTTATGATCCTGTTTTAGTTCTCCTTACATTTTTTCCAATTTAGTTTCTTTTTAAACTGTCTTTTAATACTTTTCACCAATTCTGTCCATATCTCTCACCCATCTCAGTCATGCTCAGAAGAATGACCTTTACACCTTTTTCCTTTGCCTGCCCTTGTTTGCTTTGAGTTAATAGCCTTTTGAAGTTATTCCTTTGATTTATGTATTTAATTTTCCTTGGTGTCATCAAAAATGTAAATTTAACATATTATATTATTATTTTTCTTTTCGACTCTTCCTTATCTCACTCCTCTCTCTTTAAATCCCTTATGTTCATTCTAGCTTGTTATTTTCTATATAACTTTCTATTGATCTTGCATTGAGGTCATCATGTCTTCTTGCTTTCTAATGTAGATGTCAAAACTGACAGCTTTTTGTTCTTTAAATTACTTCTTAATAAGCAATTTTTTCTTTTTTAAATGTATATTTATTTAGTTGGCTATTCTGGGTTTTAGTTGCAGCTTATGGGATCTAGTTCTCTGACCAAGGATTGAACCTGGGCCTCCTGCCTTGGGAGCACAGAGCCTAAGCCACTGGACCATCAGGAAAGTCCCATTAATAAGTAATGTTTTATTCCTAAAGAAGAAGTAACACTGATTCTGATTCTAAAGGATGGGTTTCTTTTCTTTTCTTTTTTCACTGAAAGAATTTGTTTTACAGTCTATTTTATTCTCTCTGTCTCTCTGTACATCCTTGTATAAATAGAATTCTATCTAGATTTGGCGTGGTTGAAAGACAGAAACCATAGATTGTTTTTGGCTTCACCATTTACTTAAAAGACAGTCATATTGAGTCATAAGATGAAATTGAGATGCAGGGATCGAAGCTAGTTCCCACTATGAAGCACTTTTATCTGCAGATGTGTGTTTTTCCTCTTCCAGTGAAGATGTCCTGTACTTATAGGAGAGTTTCTCCCATTTGCATGATCTGATTCTCTGGTACTATGAGTACAGTGAAAGTGAAAGTGTTAGTTGCTCAGTTGTGTCTGACTCTTGCGACCCCATGGACTGTAACCTGCTAGGCTACTCTGTCCATGGAATTTTCCAGGCAAGAATACCAGAGTGGGTAGCCATTCCCCTCGCCAGGGGATCTTTTGACCTAGGGATCCTGCATTGCAGGCAGATTCTTTGCTATCTGAGCCACCAGGGAAGCCCAGGTACACATAGAACACTATAACCTTGAACTCTCTTGCCTTCTTGCCTCTCCTTTCACCTGTATCTTCGAGTTCACAGAGATATATCTACCAGAATTCATAATCTGAATACAGTTATTGATGGGAAATACTGATGAGAGATGCAAGTGAAGGATCCAAAATGCTGGAGTCGCAAATACAGCACAAATAGTAGTAGCACAGCTGCCCGGTGTTTTGATTAGCATGGGTCCTGAGTGAATGAATAATGCAGGATATAGCTATTTACTTTTACAGAGACAGTGAATTATGTTGCTGGCAGTGTTAAAGGGATATTTCAGTCTTTGACTGTTTCAGTCGATTTGAGTTAATCTTGCTGTCAACGGAAATTTCTTCCATATTCTGATCATTCATTGCATGCAAATCCTACCTAACAGTGGTGTTTGCGTGTGTGCATGTGTATTTGTGTTGATGATATTGTTGTCATCATCTGCATATATATTTTTTCAATAAAAACTAAGGGAGTCTGTGTTGGGAACTTATCACTTAAAACCAGAAATACACACTTTCCTCTTAAGCATGATAAATGGATGTGTGATCTGAGACTGCCAGAGAAAGTTGCACTCACTGTAAACATTGTTTTCTTGATGTACATGAATGGAAGGTTCTCACACAAGGTTTTGTTTGTTTACTCTCTCATCCAATTCAGTTTCAAAAGTATATTTTTGTACTTTGTCTCTATTTTTTGGAGATACCCTGCCTCATGAAGCATATTTACTTATCACTTATGAATCTCTTGTTTCAATATCAGTCATGTAGAACAAAGGACCACATTAAATAGCATGAAGAGAAAATAAGTAGTGAGAAGCTGTGTATAGTACTCTTTGACTTAATTTCAGTATCTACCTTCCTTGCCCTAGCTTACCATACATAGCAGTATCTAGGTAGTATGAGGCAAGGAGGAACAGTGTTCCAGTTATGTCTGGTTTATATTTAACTTAATTGCATTCCTGCTAAAAAAGATGAACATGATTTCTAAATACCTTCCACAGCTATTCTGAACACTCTTTTTCTACCTCCTTTTCTCTTTTTTCTTTCCATTGTTCATTACACCGACCCTGATTACACTATTTTCCTTTTCTATCAGAGATAAGGTAAAGAAGAAGAAAAAATTCAAGGAGAAAGAGGAGTAGAAGGGTGAAGAAAACTAGAATTGAATTTTTCTTGACCTCCTCTTCTTGTTTGCACTTACATCCTGAAGTGATAGGATAAGCTATAGGATTATCCTTTCAGACTACAGAGGGGTAAATTTGGGTGTGAATAAGCTTCTGTATAACAGAATAAGGAATCCGACAAATCTGAATAGGAAATGAGTTTAAAATATGTATTATGATTTTAACATTTATTTTAGATGCAAAGGGGACATAGTTTGCTTTGCATTCATGTGTAAAGGTATTTGTTTTTGTAAATCCACAGTGATCTTTTGTAGATCTTTATATAAACCCTTGCTATTGCCTCATTCCTGTGGAATTGTTGAATTACTTAGACGTCAGGATTCCTGGTTATCCTATGATTCTGTTTCCTCATGGTGCAGATAAAAACTGAGTTCCCCAAGTCATAGGAGAGTTTGGGGATAGAATTGGGAATAAGATCTAGATTGCAGGTCGTACTTCTTTTACAACCTATTTGAAAAGTATCCTAATATTTATATTTTAGCCTTATAAAGCACTGAAGTAGATGTGAGACTGATGCACTATTATAGAGAAGCCAAGATTTTAGTACTCTGGTTGTATTTTCACATCAGTAGGCTGCCTCAAATCACAGACAGAGTGTTAGGATTTAGCGTGAGTTTTAGGCTTCACAAGAATCAAGATGTCAGCAGTAAAAAGCTAGTCTCCTTCCACTCATGAATGATTCATGTCAATGTATGGCAAAAACCACTACAATACTGTAAAGTAATTCACCCCCAATTAAAATAAATAAATTTAAAAAGAAAGAAATTAGATACAAACATAAAAAAAAAAAGACTTTACAGTATGAAACTTCCCTGGCAGTCCAGTGGTTAAGACTTCACCTTCCAATGCAGGGGGTGCAGGTTTGGTAACTGGAAGGAGAGCTAAAACCCCACATACCTCGTGGTTAAAAAACCAAAACATAAACCCGAAGCACTATCATAACAAATCAATAAAGACTTCATAAATGGTTCACATCAAAAAAAAATTTTTTTAAAAGACTGTAGAGTATAAATTGACTAAATTTTCTCCTAATACAGCTGCCAGAGAGATGGCTGGGGAATCAATTCTGAGATACCTTGTCTTCACTCTCATTTGAAGATTTAATTGGAAGCATAACTGTGGCTGATATAATGAAAGTCGAGTTTGGGGCCCACTTGAGTCTGGTTGGTGGAAAGAGTCTCTGGTGGAAGCAGTGTCAGAAACATGCATTTACTTTAACTTCTCTCTTTCTCCCAGAAGCAAGCTTCACCAAACAGGAATAGAATTCATGCGATATGCTAACGGTGATTATGTATAAAACTGTCACCCACCAAGAAAGACCTTGTAATTAAATTAGTAGAAGTGACTGCATTTTCAGAGCTAAAATTTGAATGATTCCTATGTACACAGCCTGCTGATCTTGGACATCTTGTCTTTGGCCTCAGATGGCAACATAAAAATTACCTCATCATTCAATATGAAAAATCCGATTGACCTATCCATTTAAGTAGGCTGATCCCTGCCTTAGAATTAACCATGGATGTCCTTCCTAAATGACTTTTGACTGGGCTAGCACCTTTAAATCCCATTTTTTTCATACCACATTTACGTTTCCTTAGACAAAATGTTTCAGAATATATGCATGAAAAGACTTAAAGGCTAATACACATTGCCACAGGCTAATAAACATGGTATTCGACTTTTAAGGAAAAAAACAGAAATTAGAGACTCACACTATATCTGTCATTCCCAGCTCCTCTCTGCATGTTGTAGTCAGGCTCTCTGGCGTGAATGGATCATAGCTCCACATTTGCCTAGCCAGAATCATCTGTAGTGACCACCATCAGAACCAATATTACCATCACTGAAAGCACACATCTTTATCTGCACAGCAGCTATTGCATTTTCTGCGCAGCAGGGAATATCCTGACCTCCTGGTTGTTTACAATGCATTGTTACCTGATTCAACAGTGGAGATGTGGGCTGGTGAGCTTAATATGGCTGACAGACACAATCCAGGCAGGAAGAAGGCAAACCTATGAACGTTCTACCATCTCCCCACTGAAACTTTTATGGCAGCAAATGGTAAATGTATTAATGCTGCTGCTGCTGCTGCTAAGTCGCTTCAGTTGTGTCCAACTGTGTGTGACCCCATAGACGGCAGCCCATCAGGCTCCACCATCCCTGGGATTCTCCAGGCAAGAACACTGGAGTGGGTTACCATTTCCTTCTCCAATGCATGAAAAGAAAAGTGAAAGTGAAGTTGCTCAGTCGTGTCCGACTCTTCTTGACCCCATGGGCTGCAGCCTACCAGGTTCCTCCATCCATGGGATTTTCCAGGCAAGAGTTCTGGAGTGGGTTGCCATTGCCTTCTCCAGAATGTATTAATACTGTTGGTCAAATTTCATACTTTCACGGGGATCTGTGATTGTTTTCAGTGTTTGGTTTCTTGCGACTGCATCCCAACCCAGCAGCTTACTCCACCAAGTTTTGCTTCCTTTACATCCCTTTCCTTTTGCAGATCCTAATCTCAGGAGGACTCCCTAATAATCATCCACCAGGCTAATCTCTAGTTCAGAGTCTGCTTCCCCAACTGTCCAGCCTGCCAGCAGACCACGTGTAATACCTTCCTTGCTTTTGCTACTGGGTCATGCATTAGATATCTAAGGTTCTAGGACAATGCTTCTTCTTCTTCTTTTTTTTTTTTCTGATTTCTAATTACAAAATTCCTCTGATTGTGCTGTAAGAGTAGTTTTCTGATGTTGGCTTTTATGGTCTTTTCCTCTAATGCAGCATAAGTCCAAGTAAAATAGCTTGTCTACACTTTGCAGACTCATTTAATCCATTGACTATTCAAGGAAATTGAACTTGTTATTTATGGCTTCCTTGGATAATATTTTTTAAATTAATGTTTGTAAATAATTTGAGCTCACTGGAAGAAGTTTGACAGGTTATTTAACAGGACATTGAATGGTATGGAGAGATAGCATTATTTCAACTATTTGATGTTTTAGCTGTCCTTAGGAAGGCTCTTTATTCATGGAAATAGCACAGCTTTAAGTGCATTATATTTTGCCTTTAAAAAGTATACCATTAAACAGAAAACATTGCAACTGTACTATTTTAGTACAAAAAGAAGAGCAGAAATCAAGATATGAGAAGCAAAAAAGATAGTGGTAGACATTTTTGAATAAAATTTAAATTATATTACTTAACATTAAATGAAAACTTCGTAAGCAAGAACTGGCAAAAGATGGGCTCAAAACAAAGGGGATATTTTCTCATCAACAGTCTCTGAGTCTGTTTAGCTTGATGGTATCTTGAAATGGGAAAAGCAAAAGTGGACCATTGAGACATTCATTGTGGAAAACACCAGACAAATATTTCTATATCTTATAGAACATTTTAATTTTTGTATGATGAAAGAATGCACACTGATGATCAATTATCTAAATTGGGGCTGCTTCCCTGGCAGTCCAGTGGTTAAGACTTTACCTTTCAATGCAGGGGGTACAGGTTCACTCCCTGGTCAGGAAGCTAAGATCCCAATTGCCTTGCAGCCAAAAACCCAAATCATAAAACAGAAACAATATTGTAATAAATTCAATAAAGATTCTAAAATGGTTCACATCAAAAAAAGTCTTAAAAAATTATCTAAATTAGGGGCACATGGGTGTTCAATGGATCAGTCATGTCTGACTCTTTGCAACTCCATGGACTGTCGCCTGCCAAGCTCCTCTATCCACGGGCTTTTCCAGGCAAGAATAGCTTTCTTTTAATGGGTGTGGGTTAGTCACTCAGTCATCTCCGACTCTTTGTGATTCCATGGACTGTATAGCCCGCCAGACTCCTCTGTCCATGGAATTCTCCAGGCAAGAATACTGGAGTAGGTTGCCATTCCCTTCTCCAGGGGATTTTTCTAACCCAGGGATGGAACCTGGGTCTCCTGCATTACAGGCAGATTCTTTACTATCTGAGCCACCAGAGAAGCCTGGTGGACACTAGTATTGAGGCATTCTCATCCCCTCCCAGCCAGCCTTCAATTGTCAGAAGTTTTATATGACCTTTTGGTACAAGGCTTATTTATCTCAATGGCCTGGAGGAACAGGACAGTTGTCCTACTTAAAAATTGATGAGTTATAGAGTAATATAAAGATCAAGAAAACAGAAGCAAGGCCAACTTCTTGGGCACATACATGGCACACAATGATATTTTGTTTCAGTGAAATTTTATGTGAAAAGGTGGCAGGGCTTCCCAGGTGGCTCACTGATAAAGAATCTGCCTGCCAATCCAGGAGACATGGGTTTTATCCCTGGGTCAAGAAGATCCTCCTGGAGGAGGAAATGGCAACCCACTTCAGTATGCTTGTCTAGGAAATCCCATGGACAAAGGAGCCTGGCAGGCTACATTGCCCGGGGTCACAAAGAGTCGGACACAACTTAGCTACTAAAACAGCAATATGCTGTCCTGCATCGCATTCCTAGGCTTCAGGAATACATGAAAATTTGTGATGAAGCCAAAGAAGAAAAAACATCTGAGCATTAAGCAGAAACTAACATTTATTGCCTTTCTGTTTCTGGCACAATTCTCGATGTTTTCATCTCGGTCTCCTTAGGACCCACGAGAGGCTTGAATTATTGAGCACATGTTACAGAGAAGTTAGTAACTCAGCTGATATCACATAGTTAAGAAGAGGAATCAAGATTCAAAGTAAGGTCAGTGAGACTTCAAAACCCACATGTAGTCTTTCTATTATACCAAATGTAATGATCACGTGCATTTGTATACCCTCCTTGGCTCTCCAGGCCTCTTATTCTCCCTTTCCTTTCCCTCCGCTTTCTTCTCCTTTGTCTTCCTCCGAAAGATATAAAAGTTAGTTGCTATCTAATGTTGAAATAATAGTGCTATGACACATTAGCTCCGACTCACCTGAGATCTCCTCCCCTCTTCAAATAGCAAACAGTCGAGTTACAGAGGACTTTATATGTTACAGTGAGCAAAGGACTACTGATTGAAATGAATTCACCACATAGGCTTAGTGGGTCTGTGCAAAAAAAATCTATCTCTAATAAAGTCCTTTACCACATTTTTGGAAGGAATGGGTTATGAAAACATTGTACAGTTTTAAAGAGGCCTGAAATTATTTTCAACAATTCAAAAATAAATCAAATGTACTTAGTTCTGTTCTTGTCAACTGGGTGGTTTGTCTCCTATGGGATATTTGTTGGTGACTAGAGACACTGTTGTCACAACCGAAGGGGGTGCTTTTAACATTCAATGAATAGAAACCCAGGGATGTTGCTAAACATCCTCTAATGCACAGGAAAGCCCACCACAAAAATTTTCCAGCTCAAAATTTCAGTAGCAGCATTGTTGAGAAAACTTGGTCTAGGTTAAGAGCAATTTTTTTAAAAAAATGAGACTAATTTTTCTCTTGTCAGATGTCCTAGAGTCAAAACCATAAGACATTCTTGTGCCTCAAAGATTTATGTCTTTATTTAAAATTTTGATATTTTATTCATCATGTATCTTTGCATTTATGCCTATTTTTACAAGCTCGTCAAAATACTATCCATCTTGACTTTTAAATTTCTAATTACCTCCTTGAATTCTGTGCCCAGGACATACGTCCCACCCACCACATCCTATTCCTGGCTCTGTTATACAAAAAGGGATTCCACACATACACATTACTATACAGTATTTGTTTTTCTCTTTCTGACTTACTTCACTCTGTATGACAGACCCTACTTCCATCCACATCTCTGCAAATGACCCAATCTTATTTCTTTTTAGAGTTGAGTAATATTCCATTGTGGGAGATATAAGAGACCTGGGTTTGATCCTGGGTCAGGAAGATCCCCTGGAAGAGGGCATGACAACCCATTCCAGTATTCTTGCCTAGAATCCCATGGACAGAGGAGCCTGGTTGGCTATGGTTCATAGGGTTGCCAAGAGTCAAACATGTACCACATCTTTATCCTTTCATCTGTTTATGAACATTTAGGTTACCTTCATATCCTAGCTTTTATAAATGGTGCTGAGCATTGGGGTACGTGTATCTTTTTGAAATATGATTTTCTCAGGATATATCGTCAGGGGTGAGATTGCTGGGTCATATGGTAAATGGTGCAGATGAACCCATTTTCAGGGCAGGAATAGAGACATAGATATACAGAACGAACATATAAACATAGGGGGAAGGGAAGTGTGGGAGATTAGAATTTACCTATATACACTAGCATATGTAAAATAGTTAGTGGGAAGCTGCTGTATAGCACAGGGAGCTCAGCTCAGTGCTCCATGATGACGTAGAGGGGCGGAGAGGAGGTCCGAGAGGGAGGGGATCCATGTATACAGTAGCTGGTTCGCTTCACTGTACAGCAGAAACTAACACAGCATTAAAGCAACTATTCTCAAAAAAAAAAAAAAAAAAACCAACCATATAAGTAGAGAAACATAATATAGCATGCTGGTGAGGAATGAAGGTGAATCAGTTTTAACACTTTCTAACCCAATGTCGTTGTCACTTTATTTCCTTCTTTACTTGTAAAATTGAGAAAGAAGAACCTGTGAAACATGTTGGTTCAAGGGATATGTTTATCAGTCAACACACCACAAACACAGGCTATTAAAACACAGCACTTTGTGTAGCATGAGGATGAGTGAAGGAAACTGACTCTTTGTCTGTTGCTTGGTCATACTTGTAACGAAAGGTATCACCCAATCCCTTCCCTTTCTCTGGCCACACATAAGCCCTCTCTTTTTGGTTATTACCTCCATGTGGATGCAGAGACAGTAATTTCCAATTGCCTTGACCAAGACTCACTTTCTACTTCTACTACAATAGCAGAACTTTGAATATTAACAGACTATCAAAGCCAAAAACTAAGTTAATAATTTGAAATAAAAAGTGGAAAATAAGAAAAGAATTAATGAAAGTTAAGTTTCTAAAAAGTTGTTTCTAAAGCAAATCTGGTACACATATAAATCTTGGTTATACTACAATTCTGATCTTGCCACATGGCATTAAAAAATCAAACAAACCGAAAAGTAATTCTAGATTCTCTTGTACCTAGCCATGGCCATGTAATAAGTAGTGCTGACCATAGTGGAAACATACAGAAGTGTGTGAATTTCTAAAAAAGCTGTTTATAGATGTAAATCATTTGGGAGGGAGATTGTTTTTTTTCTATTGCATTTAGCCTGCATTGCCAAAGTGATGGCTGGAGCTCCTGCAATTTCCATGTGTCACTTTGGAAGCTCTGAAGCCTGAGACCACACCACTTGGAGATAGAAAGGCAAAGAAGAAAAGGAAAGATATACCTATTTGAATGCAGAGTTCCAAAGAATAGCAATGAGAGAGCCTATCTTCGTGATCAACGCAAAGAAATAGGGGAAAACAGAATGGGAAAGACTAGTGATCTCTTCAAGATAATTAGAGATACCAAGGTAACATTTCATTAAAAGATGGGCACAATAAAGGACAGAAATGGTATGGACCTAACAGAAGCAGAAGATATTAAGAAGAGGTGGCAAAAATACACAGAAGAACTATACAAAAAAGATCTGAATGACCCAGAAAACCAGGATGGTTTGATCACTCACCTAGAACCAGACATCCTTGAATGCGAAGTCAAGTGGGCCTCAGGAAGCATCACTACAAACAAAGCTAGTGGAGGTGATGGAATTCCAGTTGAGCTTTTTCAAATCCTAAAAGATGTCGCTGTGAAAGTGCTGCACTCAATGTGCCAGCAAATTTGGAAAACTCAACAGTGGCCACAGGACTGGAAAAGGTCAGTTTCCATTTTAATCCCAAAGAAAGGCAATGCAAAGAATGCTCAAATAACCACACAATTGCACTCATCTCACATGCTAGTAAAGTAATGCTTAAAAGTCTCCAAGCTAGGCTTCAACAGTATGTGAACCATGAACTTCCAGATGTTCAAGCTGGATTTAGAAAAGGCAGAGGAACCAGAGATCAAATTGCCAACATCTGTTGGATCATTGAAAAATTAGATAATTCCAGAAAAACATCTACTTCTGCTTTATTGACTATGTCAAAGCCTTTGACTGTGTGGATCACAGCAAACTGTAGAAAATTCTTAAAGGGATGGGAATACCAGACCACCTTACCTGCCTCCTGAGAAATCTGTATGCAGATCAGGAAGCAACAGTTAGAGCCAGACGTGGAACAACAGACTGGTTCCAAACCGGGAAAGGAGCATGTTAAGGCTGTATATTGTCACCCTGATTATTTAACTTATATGCAGGGTACATTATGTGAAATGCCAGGCTGGAAGATGCACAAGCTGGAATCAAGATTGCCAGGAGAAATATCAATAACCTCAGGTATGCAGATGATATGACCCTTATGGCAGAAAGCAAAGAACTAAAGAGCCTGTTGATGAAAGTGAAAGAGGAGAGTGAAAAAGTTGGCTTAAAACAACATTCAGAAAACTAAGATCATGGCAGCCAGTCCCATTCGTTCATGGCAAATAGATGGGGAGACAATGGAAACAGTGAGAAAATTTGTTTTGGGGGGCTCCAAAATCACTGTAGATGGTGATTGCAGCCATGAAATTAAAAGACGCTTACTCCTTGGAAGAAAAGTTATGACCGATCTAGACAGCAAATTAAAAAGCAAAGACATTACTTTGCCAACAAAGGTCCGTCTAGTCAAAGCTATGGTTTTTCCAGTAGTCATGTATGGATGTGAGAGTTGAACTATAAAGAAAGCTGAGTGCCAAAGAATTGATGCTTTTGAACTGTGGTGTTGGAGAAGACTCTTGAGAGACCCTTGGACTGCAAGGAGATCCAACCAGTCCATCCTAAGGAAATCAGTCCTGAATGTTCTTTGGAAGGACTGATGCTAAAGCTGAAACTCCCAATACTTTGTCCACCTGATGCGAAGAAGTGACTCATTTGAAAGACCCTGATCCTGAGAAAGATTGAAGGTGGGAGTAGTAAAGGATAACAGGGGATGAGATGGTTAGACGGCATCACTGACTCAGTGGACATGAATTTGAGCAAGCTCTGGGAGTTGGTGATGTACAGGGAAGCCTGGCATGCTGCAGTCCGTGGGGTCGCAAAGAGTCAATCACAAATGAAAGAATGAACTGAACTGACTGAGGTGCAGATAAGCTGCCCACACTTTTGTTGACTCACCCCCAATAAAGACTGTTTGCTTAATATAAAAATAAATTCTGTTTTTCAGATGTAACTTCTCTGATCATAAGCTATAAAGTTGGATGTTCTTGCTTTTTCGAACTTCTGCTGCTGCTGCTGCTGCTGAGTCACGTCAGTCGTGTCCGACTCTGGCGACCCCATAGACGGCAGCCCACCAGGCTCCGCCGTCCCTGGGATTCTCCAGGCAAGAACACTGGAGTGGGTTGCCATTTCCTTCTCCAATGCATGAAAGTGAAAAGTGAAAGCTAAGTCGCTCAGTAGTGTCCGACTCTTCGCGACCCCATGGACTGCAGCCTACCAGGCTCCTCTGTCCATGGGATTTTCCAGGCAAGAGTACTGGAGTGGGGTGCCATTGCCTTCTCCGTTCAAACTTCTAGGTAACCATTATTCTGACCTTATTTGATTAAGATTATTTTTGGATGCAAGAAAACACATGTGTGCATCAATGTTTAGGTTGTGTAGCTTATTTTCAGCTACAGCTGCCAGAGTAAATCACTGAAAATTTCCAACAGGAGACAGTGAAGATATTTCCAATACAAATGATAATAAAGGAGCTAAATGGCAAATGGGTAAAATCAAAGTGTCACTCAGGTGAGGGAAAGGGCTTCTGCTTTGGGTCTTTGTGCTCACCAAGTATGAATCTGTACAGTGTGATCCCACAAAGGTAGGGAGGAGGACAAAAGAGAATGAATGCATGAATACATATATAAAATATATAGTGGTTTATTTCTCTTCTCCTTTTAGGTTTCTTCCTAATGCTTGAAAAAAATCTAACAGTAGATATTTGAGGAATTTGTCAAATTCCACCTAAATTTTCTTTTCCAAGTATACACTATGTCTCCTTGCACGTGTGTGTGTGTGCTAAGTTGCTTCAGTAGTGTCTTGACTTATCCAACCCGCATCTCTTACATCTCCTGCATTGCCAGGCAGGTTCTTTACCACTAGTGCCACCTGGGAAGCCCCTTGTTGTTCAGTCGCTCAGTCATGTCCAACTCTTTGCAACCCCATGGAGTGTACCACGCCAGGCTTCCCTGTCCATCACCAGCTCCCAGAGCTTGCTCAAACTCATATCCCTTGAGTCGGTGATGCCATCCAAGCATCTCATCCTCTGCTGTCCCCTTTTCCTCCTGCCCCTATGTCTCTTTAAATATGTTGTTGTAGCAGATACTGTAGTATCTCACCTCTATTCCCATAGGTCTTGACAATTCAGAAAACTTTCTTTGGCTCTCAGGTTCTGCTCTGTCCTCAAACAAGATGGGCCAGAAGTGCCAAGTGATTTGTATCCCTCTGCAAATAGCCCTCAACTGATAGAAGTTGTTGGTGTGTAAATGCCCCAGTTCCCTCTCCCACTGAGTGCAAAAACTCTATGGTGAATCTGAACATACAGTACAACTGCTCCTAGAGTTCCCAGTGATATTAAGCTTACTAATTATACTTATGCTGGTTTGGTAGTACATACACAGTTTTAATAGAAGATAATTATCTGTTGCTCTATAAGCCCAGTAGTATTTATCTTTAGTCAATGTGCTTTCAATCGCTAGCAAGATTGGAAAGAAGCTCAAGACTAGGTGATTGCTTTAATCATGTTCCTCCACATGGATCTACCATACACATTGCCTGCCCTCCATGTGCCTGTGAGGGAGAAAATCATGAAATGTTTGGGTGAGAGGAAGAATAATTATGGAAATTCCTGAAAATTATGCCTTATTTCAATACTGAACAAAAGTGCACATGCCTACTGTGTGTCAGATGCTTTGATACGAGATGAGGATGCAGTTTTGTTTTTGTTCTCATAAAGCTCATAGCCTAGAATGAGATCAAGGCTTATTTACAATATATGTTAAGTTTTAAGGAAAAAAAAGTGCCATGAAAAATATACTTATTGCCTGTGCAAGCCCTTTGCAATAAAATCCATCTCTGAATTAAGCCCAACTCCGACAGAACTCTGTGGAGGCTGCAATATACTATCCCTGGGTGAAATGGTTTTCACTGAACTGTGCGTTGTTGTGCTTTGTTGTAATGTTATCAGTTTACATAAAGGTGTATTATATGGAAGCAGTGCCATTACACGTATCACTGTGTTTATTTGAAGGATGGTAAGAAGGGTGTTTCCTAAATAAATATGACAGTATCTCTCTATAAGGAAACAATAATTTCTTTCCTGTCTTATTATAGAGAATATTTATGCTCACCTTAGTCAGCTGGTTTGCTTAACTTATGGATACTGTGATTCTCTTTTCTAGTTCCGGCTACCTGCTAAAAGTGTGAGACAGAGATAAACGTCCTGGTCCATCACTCACGAGTGAATAGGGTTTCACTGCTTGTGTTATGTATGGCTATCACTCTGGGATTTATTTTATTTGTCTGCTCATATTTTTCCCTAATTATGTTTCTCTTACTTTTTAACAAAAATCTGTCTTCCTAGATTAGCTGCATCTTTTTTGCCTTCTCCAAATCATTCTAAAATAAGACTTTGTGTAAATAAATCGTCTAAGATATAAAAGTATTAGACTATCACAAAGCCCAATTTACCCAATCTCATTAAATTAAGCTGATATCATTGATATTTGGGTAACTTATTTCACTTGTAGTTCTTTATCTAAGATAGTGATTAGAGAACCCATACCTTAAGTAATAAACACGTTACAGTTAAATTGGAATACTCCTTAATTTATTTTGTGTAAAAAAGAAATGCATGAACATGGTGGGGATAGGATGGAATAAAACAAACAAAAAAATAAAGATGTATATTTTTACACTGAATGGACACATTCTCTTCTGTCGTTTAAATGTGAACCCCACCTATTTATAAATATTCAGGGGTACTTTTCTTCTAGAACTTAAAGTTTCTTGTTGGAAATGCTCAGACTTTAATATTTCCAGCTGCAGTACATCTGCATTTACTTTAAGGGAAAAAGAATTATCCAGGAATTGAGAGACTATGCAGAGGACAGCCCAGAAATGCAGGGTGTTAGATGACACCCGCATGGGGGAAAGCTCAGTCTTTCACAGTCACTAAATAAAGTCCTGAGATTAAACAGTCTTGGGAATTTGGGGTTTATAGAATTACAGAGATTCTTTTGGGGAACGATAGTCACTTTTGGCTTCATGTCTTTTGTTTGCAGACCATTTGTGACTACAAAGGCTAAAATGCCAAACTAGAAGCCAAGAGAGGATGTGGTTCAAATTAGTCAGATATGTTTGATAGGAAGTTGGCTCTTTTTTGTCTCTTTTAGCTTGGTTTTTATCTAATGAAATTCTCAAAAGAGAATGGTGGAATGACTGACCCATTTGTTTCTCCAGAAGGAAAAGAGCAGAGAGTTATTCTTTGAAAATATGTTTTTAAAGGCTGCAGTCAGTATCAAAGATTTTAGATACTTTACTTTCCCCAAATATTTTATTTTATTCGATGCCTCACATGTAAATGATGCTTCACATGCGCAGGAAGGCTTCCCAGGTGGCACTAGTAACAAAGAATCCACCTGCCAATGCAGGAGATCCAGGAGATCCAGGTTCCATCCCTGGGTCAAGAAGATCCCCTGGAGTAGGAAATGGTGACCCAGTAGTCTTGCCTGGAGAATCCCACGAACAGAGAAGCCTGGTGGGCTATGGTCCACAGAGTCACAGAGAGTCAGACACAACTGAGCGAATGAGTGCACATGTGTGTATATGATTTCCGTATAAATGTGTCTCAGAATTGTTTATGTTAATCTTTTTAATAATTTCCACTCTCCCTATCACACACTTTAAAAAAAAAAGCAAGACCCCTTTGAGATTTGAGCTATAGTAACTTCTTTAACTTGCCATCCTGGCTCTGAGTTACATGAATTTGGGTCCCCTCACTTTTCTCAGGAGACAATAAGAACCTATCTTATATTTTAAAATAATTACAGCAGTAGAAATATTCTTCCTTTATACAGCCCCTCCTATACTTTAATTCGAGTTGATACTAAAATATGAAAGGTAGGTTGATATTATATTAGTAACTGAAACAAACCGGAGTGGGAGTGACTGGCTGGGGACGTAACTTGTTGACTGTCAATTGTTTCATTCCAGTTGGTTCCTGGGAATTAAGCATCTTGGTGGGACTTTGTGGTAACAGGCAAGCCTGGCCCTTTTTTCCCTATGTTCTAAAGGGATGAGGGATTTTATTTTCCAAGGCTGTCATTCCAGCACTTTCCACAGACAAGTAATTGAATTTCCAAAAGCCTAGTTCTGGAAGAGCCAAGCACAACATCCTCCTTTGGCTTCTATTCTATGACTTTTTCTGCTGAATAAGGCCCACTGAGAATGACTAGATTGTAGTTTATTATGTTGTCCTGATTATGAATCAGTGCAATTTACAAATGTTTTGCATTTGAAACCTGGAGTTGTTTCAGGCTCATTTGCTGACATATGTGAATTTGCTAGAAAAGGCCAGTATCAAATGACATCCACCATCTGTGGAGGGTATTATGTCTAGAGCTAAGAACTGGAAACATGAAAGAGGTTTTCAAAGTGAATTGAACCTACTTGCCTTCAAAAGCAAAAACAATTATTTATTCCTGCAAAATATGCCCCAAATCATTCACTTGAGAAATATATCTACTCTTGCATTTAAACAATTATTATAATGTATCTGCTAATGTCAACTTTTAAATTATAAAGAATATTAAGAACAAAGTTAGGCTTTCAAAGTAGATCCCTATAAAGGAAAACTTATTAGAAACTGTGAAATAAACAAATTAAAAAAAAACAACTAGTCTCTTGTTTTCAAAATAACTCCTCTCCTTTATCACTATATAAAACTTTAAGTCCAGGTCTCACATTTCCATGAAAACCTGTCTTCATCCATGGTCTTCTCTTATATTCTTTCTTGTGAATATAAATTAAAGTCCATAATGTTTCCAAGATCAAATCTTGTTTCCAATTTTACAATTGAAGGATCGTTCTCTTTGGTGGCTCAGACAGTAAAGAATCTGCCTCCAAAGCACGACACCCAGGTTCGATCCCTGGGTCCAGAAGATCCCCTGGAGAAGGGAATGGCAACTAACTCCAGTATTCTTGCTTGGAGAATCCCATGGACAGATGAGCCTGGGAGGTGACAGTTCAGGGGGTCACAAAGAGTCGGATACGACTGAGTGATGAACACTTATTGGCAAGGGTGTTGAAGATTTGGAACCAGAAAAGGATAGGATTATTCGAAATCTCCTCTCACAGTGGACATAATCTGTTACCTATATATCAGTTCATTCCTAGTTTTTTGATGATTGATTTTAAGCTAATTTTCATTGGGAAAGCTAAGTAGGTACCATAATACATTTGTGATGAGTCTCAGTATTAACACCCATAAATTACGAAAAGATTGTAGGTCAGATGTAAGATATTCATTATAATTATGAACAAAGTTTCAAATCATGAGGTTCAATTACTGTCCCCTATTCCTGCTGTACAAATGACTTATATTTCATTTCCATATGTATTTAGCAGATATTTAGGACTTTCCTGGTGGCTCAGATGGTAAAGAATCTGCCTACAATGCAGGAGATCTGGTTTTGATTCCTGGATCAGGAAGATTCCCTGGAGAAAAGAATGGCAACCCCCTCCAACATTCTTGCTTGGAGAATCCCATGAACAGAGGAAACTGGTGGGCTACAATCCATGGGGTCACAAATAGTCATAACTGAGTGGCTACCACTTTCACTTTTAGTAAATAGTTTAAGTGTCTCTCATGTACCAAGCAGTGCTATCAAACTCGGGCCTATACCAATGAACAATCAATATAACATATAAAGCTCTTATTGTAATGATACCTATGTTCCCACTGGGAAAAATAAATAAATGAATAAATCTATATGTCTCCACTGGGACAAATAAATAAGTAAATAAAATATGTCCAGAGTGAGTGGTAACATCACAAATTAAAAATCACCCCAGATTAAGGGAATTGAACACTAGATCATCATGGAAAAAAAACTCCTCTCTAAGGAGGTCACAGTTGACAAGGATTCCGAGTGTAATTACTACAAATAAACTGTGAAGAGCAGAACAGCCAGTGCAAAGGCCCTGAGGTAGCGGTATACTAAGTGTATTTAGAGAACAACACAGATGCCAGTGTGGTTGTTATGGAGCATGCAAGAGAGAGACTGGTTGAGAAAGGATACCCCATAGGTAACACTGTGCCTTACAGACCAAAATAAGGTTTTGGTATTTTTTATTGTGGTAAAAAACCACATTGCAAAATTTACTATCTTAACTGGTAACCACTATTCTACTCTTAGTTTCTATGAATTTGAGTTCTTTACATACCTCATGTAAGTGGAATCATAATATTTGTTTTTTTGTGACTGAATTACTTAACATCATTTCCTCAAGGTTGTCACATTCTGTGCTGTAGCATTCATTAAGATTTTCTTTCTTTTGAAGGATAAATAATATTTCACTTTATGTATATATCACATTTTATCTATTTATCTATGGACATGAAATATTAGAATTATCCTATGACTCCCTTTTATGTACAATGCCTTCATATTTTTGTAGGCATTTTAAAACTTTTTTGTGTAAATATTACTTTCTTTGGCAATTTGCATTTTCCATACAAAGCTTAACTGTTTTTTGCTTTCTTCTAAAATAATTTTTCTCTGGTGTAATCTTGCTTCTGTCACTGCTGTTGCCATGGTGTCTGCATGATACTCAGTTCCATTATGGCATTCATTCAGCTAAAGGAAATTATTGTCTATTTAACCATTTCTTTCATATCTTTTTTCACATGGCTAGCATTTAGCATAGTAAAAAGCTTAGAATAAGTATGTGTGTGTTTAATGAATGCTTAGAATCTGTATACTTTGTTTTTACAGTTTTCTCTAAGTTATAAATAGCTGTCTGAATAATGGAATTAACTCTTTTCTTTTCATAAAATCTCAATAATGTAAAGAGAGAAAAATGCTTTTAAGAGCAATAGCGTTATCACAATATTATTATCACAATTCATATGCAAATAAGCAACACAGGACAGAATATACATCATTTTATGAATAAAGTTATACATAAGCATGCCTATAAGCAGCACAGCATTGTGCTGATACATTAAATAACATCATCATTGATAGTGATATGTGCCATTATGAAGGTGGAATACAGAATAGGAAATTTTTAAGACAGAGGGTTGAAAAGATCTCATGAGTAAGATGGTATGGAAACATTACCTAATGTTTGACGGGTAGAATGAGAAGGAAGAGCGTTCTTGAAAGAGAAAGAGCCTAAGCAAAGGCATGAAGGTAGGAGATAAAAGACCGACATGCAGGCTTGATATTGAATGAGATAGTCTGACACAAAGCATGAGCAGTTTAAGTATTCTGATGAGGAGTAATAGAATATAAGCCAGAAAGGAAAACTAAAGTTAGTGGCATGGGAGGCTAGGGGTTTTATATCTGATTCAAGAGACAGGAAGTGGGACTGCATGTAGACTGATGCAGATGAACTTTGAGAAAATAAATGGTACAACCCAACTTCTCATCTAGGCAGGATGATCTAATAACCTTAGAAAATTAGACAGGAGGGGAAATGCCTACTTTTTGTGAAACCAGGCAGATAGCTATTTGATAATTCTGCCAGTATCCAACAAAATACAAATGGTGAGTACCAATGAGGATGAACAGCAAAGAGAGGACAAATAGGAACCATATTTGAGAAATATACTTAACCACCCTGGGTAACTGGGTGACTGTGATAAATTAAGGAGATTCTAGGGGTTGGAGAGCATGGCAGATACACACTATTAAGTTAGGATCCACAGTGGAGGAAGAACAAGACATGGAGGAGATATGATGAATTTGGTTTTGAATTTAAAACTTGGGATACATGAGTTTTGGAGAACAAGGTAAAACTAAGGGAAATCTTTAGAATGGATCAATGGTATGTGACTGCAACTACTGTGTACGTAAGATTAGGGTTGGATATAATCAGTAGTAGTTGCAGAAAACACAAAATAATAATTAAAAAATATTAAGCATCTGCTTCTATTTCAAATCCTGAAAGATGATGCTGTGAAAGTGCTGCCCTCAATATGCCAGCAAATTTGGAAAACTCAGCAGTGGCCACAGGACTGGAAAAGGTCAGTTTTCATTCCAATCCCAAAGAAAGGCAACGCCAAAGAATGCTCAAACTACCTCACAATTGCACTCATCTCACACACTAGTAAAGTAATGCTTAAAATTCTCCAAGCTAGGCTTCAGCAATACGTGAATCGTGAACTTCCAGATGTTCAAGCTGGTTTTAGAAAAGGCAGAGGAACCAGAGATCAATTGAAAACACCCGCTGGATCATCGAAAAAGCAAGAGAGTTCCAGAAAAACATCTATTTCTGCTTTATTGACTATGCCAAAGCCTTTGACTGTAAGGATCGCAATAAACTGTGGAAAATTCTGAAAGAGATGGGAATACCAGACCACCTGACCTGCCTCTTGAGAAACCTGTATGCAGGTCAGGAAGCAACAGTTAGAACTGGACATGGAACAACAGACTGATTCCAAATAGGAAAAAGAGTACGTCAAGGCTGTCTATTGTCACCCTGCTTATTTAACTTATATGCAGAGTACATCATGAGAAACACTGGACTGGAGGAAGCACAAGCTGGAATCAAGATTGCCGAGAGAAATATCAATAACCTCAGATATGCAGATGACCCCACCCTTATGACAGGAAGCCAAGAGGAACTAAAGAGCCTCTTGATGAAAGTGAAAGAGGAGAGTGAAAAATTTGGCTTAAAGCTCAACATTCAGAAAACTAAGATCACGGTATCCAGTCCCATCACTTCTTGGCAAATAGATGGGGAAACAGTGGAAACAGTGGCTGACTTTATTTTTCTGGGCTCCAAAATCACTGCAGATGGTGACTGCAATCATGAAACTAAAAGATGCTTGCTCATTGGAAGAAAAGCTATGACAAACGTATACACCATATTAAAAAACAGAGACATTACTTTGCCAACAAAGGTCCATCTAGTCAAGGCTATTGTTTTTCCAGTAGTCATGTATGGATGTGAGAGTTGGATGGTGAAGAAAGCTGAGCGTTGAAGAATTGATGCTTTTGAACTGTGGTGTTGGATAAGACTCTTGAGAGTCCCTTGGACTGCAAGGAGATCCAACCAATCCATCCTAAAGGAGATCAGTCCTGAACATTCATTTGAAGGACTGATGTTGAAGCTGAAACTCCAATAGTTTGGCCACCTGATGTGAAGAGCTAACCCATTTGAAAAGACTCTGATGCTGGGAAAGATTGGGGGCAGGAGGAGAAGGGGATGACAGAGGATGAGATGGTTGGATGGCATCACCAACTCAATGGTTATGGTTTTGTGTGGACTCCGGAAGTTGGTGATGGACAGGGAGGCCTGGCATGCTGCGATTCATGGGGTCGCAAAGAGTCGGACATGACTGAGCAACTGAACTGAACTGAACTGAAGTATCAAGAGGAACTTCCCTGGTGGCTCAGTGGTAAAGAATCTGCCTGCCAAGTAGGAGACCCAGGTTCTATTCCTGGGTCAGGAAGATTCCATGAGATAGTCACTATTAGCTTGATTTCCTCGAAGAACAAACAGACATGTTAAATAACTTGCTCAAGGATACAGAGCTGATAGGTGGCAAAAGCAACACTGGGAGCCTGGTGCATCTGACTTTAGAGGTTACTTGGATTAGAGGCAAAGCTCCTGCTTTTCCCCTGGGACTCTGTCTTTATATCCTTATATGTTTTTGATAATGCAGTTTTTGAAATTGTATTTATGAATGCTGAGAAACAACTTGAGATACACATAGTTCTAAACACCCAGAATTAATAAAACTACATTTATCTGTAGCACATCAAAATCACAGGGCAAAACACCATCCCAAGTATTTCTAGCCACTTCTGTCAATTTAACAGTAATTAGGTCTAGGGAGTCTCTGGGAGCCCTGTGTTCCAACTATATCTAGATGATTATGTTTTTGCTGCCATGCACCATGTTTCCAATTTTATTTTCAGAATTGTTTTTATTACTATCCCAGGAAGGAGGCTATGTAACCTTGTTTTCTTCCCATTATTCTAACCAGAATAAATCTGGCTTTATTTAAAGAAAAGAACTGACAACTACCCCAAATATCTCATACCAGACTATTTTACCTTTGTTTTTAGACATGAAAATGATGTTTGCTAAGACATGCAGATAAGTGAAAGGCAAAATGAGACAAAGGAGACAATGTAAACTTTGCCTGATTATTCAAAAAGCAATGTAGTTACTTTTTCTTTTTTTTATTTCCCCCTGACCCTTTTAAATGAGCCGGTGATGTTTTGTAAGCCTCCTAGTGAATATAAACATCACCAATGTGCTACTGACCTATTTATATTCCCTGCATATTTCTAACTAAATCATGACATTCAAAACATATTAAATTTTAAATGTTTCTTATCAGCAAGAAGATATTCTCTTGTTTCTTTTTGTAAAAGCTGTCACTAGGAAAAAGTACTTTGGTGTTCCTAATAGAAACCTCCCATAGGGATGTCTGATGAAAGTAAATGTTAAGACCGATCAACAGTCTGATTCTACTTTGGAGATCGGTGTACATTGGGTATAATAATTACTGAGTTACTGCTTTCCCTGATGGGTCAGTGGTAAAGAATCTGCCTGCATTTCAGCAGAGATAGGAGACATGGGTTCGATGCCTGGGTGGGGAACATCATCTGGAGGAGGAAATGGCAATCCACTCCAGTATTCTTGCCCGAAAATACCATGTACACAGGAGATTGGTGGGCTACAGTCCGTGGGATCACAGAGTCTGTCATGACTAAGCACAGCATAGCAGACAATTACTGAATTGCACCTGAAAGCATGTACAGCATCTAGTAACTGTGATTTAGTATAGTAATAAATCTTTACTATTAATAGTATGAATGCTTGGGAAAACACTGCAAAGGGCTCTTCTTGAATACATGGTCTCACATACAAGACTAATGAGGCCCTTTAAGGGCATTGGCTATTACTCAAAATTACATCATTCAGTTTGAATATTTTAGGTATATTTTATACAAACACATGATTAGCTCAAATAGTTGTTTTTATCAGATTCAAAACATTGGGAAATCAAGTAGTTTGTCTAAGGTATCACCAGGTCAAGTTTTTCTTCAAACCAAGAGATGAATTATCATTTCATTTTCTGTCAGAGACAGACACATACAAGAAATATTTTTGTGCCCATTAAAACCATAGGTATTATATAGGATTTACAACCCATGCACCTCTACCCAACTTCTTGCAGTCTATTCACCCAATAATATGGTCATCACTAGGTGACCACAGAGGTAGACCTAATTCTACATT
Organism: Okapia johnstoni; assembly: GCA_024291935.2. Classification (NCBI taxonomy): domain Eukaryota; kingdom Metazoa; phylum Chordata; class Mammalia; order Artiodactyla; family Giraffidae; genus Okapia; species Okapia johnstoni. The sequence goes on along the minus strand of CM044321.1, from coordinate 29,799,576 downwards.
CTTGCTTTTGAATGGGATTTCACATACTGCAAATTTAGCAAGAAACATTGTCTATTGCTGACCAGCCAAATTAACTACTCTTTATTGATTGAAAGAAAAACAGATTGATTATTTGCATGGTTGTTTTAAAGATATCCCAGTTTGGAAACATTTAAGATGAGATGAGAATTAAGTTTCAAAAGCACCAAGGACTCCAAAAGAAAATGTATTCATGAACAAGCTAAAGGATGTCAAACTCTTCAGAGCAAGGGAAAGAACAGTGGCCTGTGTCATGCTTCCTGGGACAGATGGAGTAGAAGACATAGATGCGGAGTTTCAAGAAATGAACATTATGGAGGATACTTTCATTGGGAGCATCCTAGATGTTAGACAATGCTAGAGATTCTTTCTCTTTATATCCCAGTTTGCTCAGAATGCATTCATTTTTTTAGTCTCATGAGCAAGAACATCATTAAGTTGCCATCATTGCTGGTTAGAAGGATTAAATAAACATGTCATTAGGGTATATCTTCCAGTAAGATGGAAATGTGAGTGGTTGTCTTTACACATTGTTTTCTTCTCCATGACCTCATTCTTCCCATCTCTTCTGCCTAAAGCACATGCTTGCACATGAACAGGAAGGGGACCATAGGGGGAGAAAGACTGAGTGCTCAGAGGGAGAGGAGCTGTATCTCAGGGTCTCTGTAGAGGCAGAATGGTGTGAGATCTAATCAGGATGTGAGACACACTGTAGAAGGTTAGGTTTCAGCACTGGAGCCACACTCATCTGGATTCACCTACCTCCTCTATCATTTATTAGCTGTCATCTTAGGCAAGTTCCTCTTCTCCTACAGGTGTCATTATTATCTGAAGAATGGGTCTCATAAGAGACTATTTAAGATAATTCTCACTCATAAAGCACTTACCACAATCTGGCACCTAATGATTGTTTAGTTCCTACTAGTCATTATCATCATTTTCATTAGTATTTGCTTCTCTGAGAGGGAACTTCAATAGGAAAAGAAGTCTCTAGATGCAAATAAAAGTGGATTTCTGACAGCTTTAACCCTGATGCAGGAGATCATGTCAGCTACTTAGTTTTGGAAGGGAGAACAAGAGGAAAAGCAGAAGGGTGAACACCTATCAAATCAGTAAGACTAAACTATTTCCAGACACAAAAATTTGAGGCGTCTTTGATTTTGTATACTAATCCCCTCTTCCCAAAATAATGCGTAATGGATGTTTTAATAACTATTGAACTACTTTTTGAAAATGCATCTGTTTGATGATAGAATTAATCATTTCTTTTGTTAACTGCAGTTTGCTCATCTATGGAAAATATAACTTAAGAATTAGCATTAGCATCCATCCTGAAATAGGAAAAAAACTCCATAACTGCCATAAATAAAAATGCTTTTAATCCATAACCAATGTCTAAATTCTAAAACGTCCCTGTTTTTAAATCTCTACACATGACATACCACCTGTAAAAGTATATACTTTCTTTTAAAATGACTCTTTATTTTATGAGATTTCCAGGTAGTACTTTGGAATTAACACTAAACTGTATTTTTAGAAAAAAAGTTTTAAGAATTAAGGTAAAAAACTTCCATTTAATATAAAGTTAACATAATTGAAGTTTAATCATATTTCTCCACATCAGTTTTCTTTGCTTCCATAATCGTGTTTCTTGAAGGATTTGGGATTCCCGTGTGGCTCAACGTAAAGAATCCACCTGCCAAGTGGGAAATGTGGGTTTGATCCCTGGATTGAGAAGATCCTCTGGAAAAAAAAATGGCAACCACTTGAGTATTCTTGCTGGGAGAATCCCATGGACAGAGGAGCCTGGTAGGCTACAGTGAGTGGGTTCACAACGAGTCAGACACAAGTTAGCTACTAAACAATAACAAATGTATTAATTTACTCTGATTTTTATCAGTGGTTTGGTCATTGGGTAAGATGGTATAGTTGGAAAAATGACCTATAAAAGACTGTAAAAGCCAGATTAACCTGCAATTTAGCTGAACATTTAACTATTTCAGCTGTATCATGAGAGAGATTTGAGAGCTGACAGGAAATCCGTTGTATGACCCACACAACTTCGGATGACCAGTCCAAGGCCAAAAGACCAAGGATAGCACTGTGCTTGCCATCACGTGGACGATAACTTGTGCAATAGGATTTACTGAAACTTCACTGAGGCAAGAATCAGTATTTAGGAAAGGCCTGAGTACAATCAGAGTGTCAGTTCCTTGAAAACCAGAATAGAGCAATCACTGGCTCCCTAGTTTCTCATACATTACATGGTCCTGCACACATAGGCACACAACATGTGTTGGTAAATGAATAAATGACTTTTGAGACATTTAGAAATTTAGGTATTTCATGTGTCTACCTCCTCCCTACATACATCTTATTAGCAGACCTAATTAAAATCTGAACCATCTTAGGCTTCTGTGTTCATTGCAAACACCCATCTGGGCTCATCAATTTCACCCTCTTCACCAAACAACTCGAGTCACATAGCATATGTTTGGTAATTTATCACCTTTAAAAAAATAAAACTCTGAGAGGGAGTAATTGCAGTCCAGAAAAATCTCATTAGTACAGCAAATCTAAACCTGCCACCTAACTTTTCAACGCAGAAGAACAAATGCATGCCTGAATTTAAGAAAGGATATTATTTGTGATGTTGTACTATTTGTTACTCCATGGCTTTGGAATAGTTCAGTTTACAAATGCATGGAAATTGTTCAATATATGATGGAGTCATTCAGATAAAACTAAAGTGCTCAGTACTTGTCTCTAAATATAAGAAAAAAATTGTGAGTGCCAAAGGTAAGAGTTTTCTTGTTTAACATATTCACAGAAAAAGTAATTCTACTAAATCACATGTTTGAGTATGCAACTATTTCAAAGTTATTGCTATTTAAAATTTGTACCAATTTGAAAAATCTATTTGGGGGCAATAACCTTAAATGTCAAATAACTACATATTTTTAATATTTTAATTAAGAACATCTGACAATGCAGTATCATTTCTGGCCTGTCTGACAAGTGGAGTGGAATAGCTATATGTTACTCAAGTGTGCACTTAAAAACGTGTCCAACGCAATGTGGTTTACTCTCCCAGAAGACATCTTCTCATGGTGACAGCAAAAATTCCAGAAAGCAGAGCAAAGAGTACCTGTGGGAAGTGATAGAATCACAGGGAATAAGTAGGTTCTAAGGAGTCAGATTTTGAAATCTTAACTTAGCTAACTGCAACTTAACCCAAGTTTTCATTTCCATCCTCAAAAAGGGGCTAGCAGAGTCTTAAGAGGATTATTAATTCCTTGGGCTTTTCATTCTTATTTTTCTTGGGCTCTGAAGTCACTGTGGATGGTGACTGCAGCCATTTAATTTTATGCAAAAAATGCTTGCTCCTTGGAAGGAAATCTATGACAAACGTAGCATATTAAATAGCATAGAGATCACTTTGCTGACAAAGGTCCATATAGTCAAAGCTATGGGTTTTCCAGTAGTCATGTATGGATGTGAGAGTTGGACCACAAAAAAGGCTGAGTGTAAAGAATTGATGCTTTCAAATTGTGGTGCTGGAGAAGACTCTTGAGAGTCTCTTGGACAGCAAGGAAATCAAACCAGTCAATCCTAAAGGATATCAACCCTGAATATCTCTTGGAAGGACAAATGCTGAAGCTGAAGCTCCTATACTCTGACCACCTGTTGTGAAGAGCTGACTCATTGGGTAAAACCCTGATGCTAGGAAACATTGAGGTCAGGAGGAGAGGAGGGCAACAGAGGATGAGATAGTTGGATGGCATCACCGATTCAATGGACATGAGTTTGAGCAAACTCCGGGAGATAGTGAAGGACAGGGAAGCCTGGCATGCTGCAGTTCATGGGGTCACAAAGAGTCAGACACAAATGAGCAACTCAACACCAACAGAGGATTCTTCAGGGATTCATTGAAAAGCACTTTACGCAGAGACAAACACACCATGAAAGCACCATGCATCTCGACTGCTCCTACTCTGCCTCGTAATTTCTGTTAGAGCAAAGGTGAGTAACATTAACCCTCTGGCAACATTTCTTCATCTATCCCTAAAAAGGGATATTAATCATATCTCTCTGTACAATTGTGAGAAGCCAATGGTACTAGATAAAGCTCTGTGAAATCCATGGCAGGTATTTAGAGATGTTCATTTATTCAGTCACTCAGTTGTGTCCAACTCTTTGCGACCCCATGGACTGCAGCACGCGACTTCCCTGTCCTTCACTGACTCCCAGAGATTATTCAAACTCATGTCCACTGAGTCAGTGATGCCATCCAAACATCTCCTTCTCTGTCATTTGTTCTTCTCCTGCCCTCAATGCTTCCCATCATCAGGGTCTTCTCCAATGAGTCGGCTCTTCGGATCAGGTGGCCAAAGTATAGGAGATTCAGTTTTAGCATGGGTCCTTCCAGTGAATAGTCGGGACTGATTTCCTTCAGGATTGATTGGTTTGATCTTGCTGTCCATGGGACTCTCAAGAATCTTCTCCAGCATCAAAACTCAAAAGTATCACTTCCTTGTGCTCTGCCTTCTTTATTGTCCAACTCTCACATCTGTACATGACTACTAGAAAAAACATAACTTTGACTAGATGGACCTTTGTCAACAAAGTGACCTCTTTGCCTTTTAATACACTAAGTTTGCCATAGCATTTCTCCCAAAGAGCAAGCGTCTTTTAATTTCATGGGTCAATCACCATCCACAGTGATTTTGGATCCCAAAGAAAATCTGTCACTGTGACCATTTTTTTCCCTATCTATTTGCCATGAAATGATGGGACTGGATGCCATGATCGTAGTTTTTGAAAGTTGGGTTTAAAGCCAGCTTTAAACTCTCTCTTTCAGCTTTAAAACTCTCCTCTTTCTCCTTCATCAAAAGGTTCTTTAGTTCCTCTTCACTTTTTGCCATTAGGGTGGTATCATCAGCATATCTGAGGTTGTTGATATTTCTCCTGGCAATCTTGGTATCAGCTTGTGATTCATCCAGCCTGGCATTTCCTATGATATACTTGGCTTATAAATTAAATAAGCAGGGTGACAATATACAACCTTGTCATACTCCTTTCTCAATTTTGAACCAGTCTGTTGTTCCATGTCTGAATTTAACTGTTGCTTCTTGACCTGCATCCAGGTTTCTTAGGAGGCAGGTAAGGTGGTCTGGTATTCCTATCTCTTTAAGGATTTTCTACAGTTTGTTGTGATCCACACAGTCAAAGCCTTTAGCGTAGTCAATGAAGCAGAAATAGATGTTTTTATAGTTCCCTTGCTTTTTTCTGATCCAACGGATATTGGCAATTTGATCTGATTTCAGTATTGACTATATGGTGATATCTATGTGTACAGTCATCTCTTGTGTGGTTGGAAGAGTTTTCTTTGCTGTGACAAGTGTACTTTCTTGGGAAAACTCTGGTAGCTTTTGCCTTGCTTCATTGTGCACTCTAAGCCCAAACTTGCCTTTTACTCCAGATATCTCTTGACTTCCTACATTTGCATTTCAATCCCCTATGATGAACAGGACATCTTTTCTGGTATCAGTTCTAGAAGGTCTTGTATGTCTTCATAGAACTGGTCAACTTCAGCTTCTTCAGCATCTGTGGTTGGGCCATAGACTTGGATTACTGTGATTTGGAACGATTTGCCTTGGAAACGAACTGAGACAATTCTATCGTTTTCAAGTACTGCATTTTGGACTCTTGTTGACTCTGAGGGCTACTCCATTTCTTCTAAGGGATTCTTGCCCACAGTAGTAAATATAATGGTCTGAATTAATAATCTGAATTAAATTCACCCATTCCAGTCCATTTTAGTTCACTGATTCCCAAGATGTCAATGTTTACTCTTGCCATCTCCTGCTTGACAGCCTCCAATTTATCTTGCTTCATTCCAGGTTCCTCCCAGAAATCAAATGTTAAGAGCTGTTTATTTACATTAATATGTAACCTTTGGTGTGTGTGTGTGTGTGTGTGTGTGTGTGTGTGTGTGTTAGAGAGGCTTTTTCTAATAGTATGTGCCAACTATTATGTAATACTATCAGTGAATTAATGATACCCTAATATTTACCAAACATTTATATAATATAATATTATATTATTATGTTATACTATATACACTTATTGATGGAAACACTGAGTTTCTTCTGAGCTAAGTGCAATTCTAGATGCTGCGAATATGGCAGTAAATAATATACATACAGATGGATTTCCTTTTCTCATGGAGTCATTTGAAGAGAATGAAAAAATTAATATATCAAATGATCAATAACGCTGACCAAAAGTAGCGTAAAGGATCTAGAGAATGATGTGTGTGTGGTCAGAGAAGTTTCCTTCTGAGGAGCTAATGTTTGACCACAGATCTGTCTGATGGAAATGAGGACTGAGTGAAACAGAGGCAAGAGCAGGTGCAAAGTTCCTAAGGTAAGTACCTGCTTGGAGACTTACGTGGACAACCAAAATCATTGCTGTAGAGATGGGAGTGAGGGGAGAATGGGGGAATCAGTGGAAAAAGAAAAAACAGAGAAGGTCTCATAAGCTATGATGAATCTTTGAGTTCCACTCTGAGTGAGATGGTAGCCCTTGGAAGGGTTGAATGGAAGAGTAACATGATCTAGCTTGCATTTAATTTATTTATATGCTTTTCATATTTAAAAAATTGAGTTATTTTTCTTTTTATTATTGTGTGGTAAGAGTCTTTTTTTTAATTGAAGTACAGCTGATTTACAATGTTTTTTGTTTCTGGTATACAGCAAGGTGATTCCTTTATACATATATATATATGTATATGTATATATGTGTGTGTATATATATATATACACACACACATACTTTTTCACACTATTTTCCTTTACAGGTTATCATCAGCACTTGAGTATGGTTCCCTGTGCTATATAGTGGTCCTGTTGATTATCTATTTTATACATAGCAGAGTGTACATATTAATCCCCAAACTCCTCCTAATCTATCTCCCCCACCTCATTCTCTGACTCATTGTGCCTTTTCCCCTTTGGTAACCACAAGTTTGTTTTGTACGTATGTGACTTAAATTTTACAAGTCTCACTGTCTTAGTCTATTCTGGCTGCTGTAACAAAAATTCTACAGACTGAGTGGCTTATAAACAAACAGAAATTTGGTTCTCAGATTTCTGGAAGCTGACAAATTCATGATCAAGGCACCAGCACGTTCAGTGTCTGGTGGGAAGGGTCTGCTTTGCTGTGTCCTCACATGGCAGAAGCGGGAAGGGAGCACTCTGGGGTCTCTTTCCTAAAGACACTATTCCATCCATGAGCGGATTAGGTTTCAGCATATGACTGTGGAGTGATACAAAAATTTAGTCTACAGGACTCACTTTGGATGCTGTGTAGAGAGTAGATTGTAAATGGAGCAAGAGAGGAAGAAGGAGGAATCTCGAGGAGGTGACTGCAATAGCCCAGGAGAGAAAGCAGGGTGGATTAGATTAGAGAGGAGCAGTGGAGAAGATGGGACATTTACAACTCTGGAAATGTTTTGAAAGTAGAGCCATGGGGATATCCTGATGGTTTGGAGATGGGGTGGGAAGAAAGAAGAATGATGTCAAGAATGGCACTGAGTCTTCTGGCCAGAACAACTGCGACTGTAGACCAGAGAAGCCATTAATTAAAATTGGAACTCTTGGGTGAGGAGACAATTTGCGGGTAAGAGAATTCAGCTTTGGATCTGCCAAACTTAAGCCACTTTATATAACTTCAAATGGTGGTAACAAGTAGTAAATAAAATAACCCAGTTCAGAATTCACCAGAGAGATCCAGACTGAAGATATAAACTTTGAAGTTACCAGCATGTGCATGCGAGAGTGCTAAGTTGCTTTAGTAGTGTCTGATTCTTTGCAACCCTAGGGACCGCTGACTGCCAGGCTCCTCTGGTGTTTAAAACCATGATGCTAGAATAAATCACCTAGAGAGTGAGAGAGAAGTTCAAAGGGAACATCTGGGATGCTCGCACATTTATAGGATGAGAGTAAAAAAGATGCGAAGGAAGAAAAATATGTTTCCCCTCATCTTGGTAGCAGACACTGACTACTGACCAACAGTGATTTTTCAAAAGAGATCCTTTCACCACGCACATCAGAAATATCTGAGGGGCTTCTTTGTAATATATTATACATTCTCTGGCCTCACTGCACACTTACTGGAGCAGAAATGCTAGGAATAGACCATCAGAGTCTGTTTGAACAAGTTCCCCAGGAGAGGCTTATTGACGCTCAAGTTTGAGAATTGGTGCTTCCAAAAGTTTTTTTTTTTTTTTTCTGATAGCCCACGTAGAAGATGACACTATTTTCTCAGCATGATGTGTAAACAGACAAAGTGCTGGCATGGGTAGAAATACTGGCCTGGAACCCTAGCTGTCCGGCCCTCCATGCCATCAGAGGGGATCAGAGTGCTGGTGAACCTATAATCAGCTTGGGTTGAAGACAATGCTGGGGCACAAAATCGCAGAGTTCTGTCACACATAAAATTAGAGTTTTACAAAGCTGTGGTTATGTGTATACATTTATTCTAATAAATATGGGAGTTATTGAAATGATAATCAGAGATTAACTGATATTTATCTAATTCAGCCACAAAGGTAAATATTACAAAAATACATATAAATGTAAAATATGAAGAACCTGACATCCAAAGGAATTCTCAAAGTCTAGAAATTCAAGGTCCTGAATTTTAAGGGAAATAAAAAAACCTTCTTTAATTTCCATATCACTAATGAATTCTCTTTCTTGTTTCTCTCACACAGGCACTTAAGGACTAAAGGTTTTGTTTGACAGCTGTTTTTTAATGTATTTAAACCTAAGGTGATATTCAGGTAGCAGTTTCTAAAATCTGTTCAATAAAATGTTAATGATCCCATGGTTAATTTGGGACCAAGTATATCTCCTTGGTTGTTAACAAGTCATATATTGTTACGAAAAAAATGTATTCAAGATGTAAAAACACAGTTTGTTGTTGCTTACCCCAATGTGTCTCAGGTGTATTTGATCAAAACAACACTTTCTGAAAAAGTATTAATGTCTCAAAGTCAATACTGTTGCCAGAATCCAATGTAAGAAACTCTGGTCTAGAAAACTCTTACAGATGACATGCAAGCAACTCCAAGGTAGTTTAGGAATATGTATCCTGGGTTACTAATGGAGAGAAGCAATGATGAGCAGGGTGATTAGTCTACAGAGATTCTCTAAGCACATAATTCTTGGCAGTAAAGAAGCATGCGTTAGTAGAAAGGGACTTAAAGGGCAGAGGAGCAGAGAATCAGGTAGCACAAACTTGTGTCTAGAGTCTTGGAGCTATAGTGGAAAAAAAGAGCTTTTAAAAAGGAAATTACTCATGGTGTCAAAACTCAGTTTTCAGACTTAAGATATATGTGTCTCAAATACAAAGAAAGATTTCTCATCAGGGTGATATTAGTTCCTGACATTGAGGTGAGAAACAAGTGAGGGAGCTTTTCCAGGAGAATAATGGAGCTATTGCCACATAAGAAGTGGAATTGTTAGTCACTCTGTTGTGTCCGACTTTTTGGTACACCATAGACTGTAGCCCACCAGGCTCCTCTGTCCATGGAATTCTCCAGGGAAGAATACTGGAATGGATTGCTATTCTCTCCTCCAATGGATCATCTCGACCCAGGGATAGAACTGGGGTCTTCTGCACTGCAGGTAGATTCTTTATCATCTGAGCCACCAGGGAAGCCCACATAAGAAACCACCCTAAAACTCAGTGGTTTTAAACAATAGCCACTGGACTAGATCACGAGTCTGTGGGTCTTTAATTTGGGGCAGGAGCTCCTGAATGATTCTACAGGTTTGACTATCCTTAGGAGGCGTCCATGCTCAGCTGCCGGTCAACTAGATGTCTCTTCTGAGCTTTCACCAACTATTTCCTGGGGTGGAGAAGGTTCATGAGCCACATCTCTTTTATCATCCAGAAGGCTAGCCTGAGCCCGTTCACGTAGTTAATTCACAGGGTATTATTAGTAACAGGAGAAGAAGGACTCTTAAAGTGCACATGTGTAGCAAAGGCTACAAATTTGCATAACATCATACCACCCAATGCCATCAGTCAAAGAAAGCACAAGGCAGCTCTGATATAGAGAGTGGACTCTGCCCTTTGGTAGCAGAAGCTAAAAAGTAATGTGTCCTTTTTTTGTAATCTACCACAGCAGGTGATGCAGGCTACATCGTGGAGGCACAGACTTCCCCTCTATCAGCAAGTAGAATGCTCCTGTGAAACCTTTCATAAGCCCACGTGAGGTAACAAGAAGGGGCAATTACCTCAGGACGTATCTTGCGAAACGATGCACAAAATAAGTGGAGATAAAGCACAGATGCTCATAACTCAAGTTGAAAGATATGGCAGCTTAATGCTGAGATGCTGAGTGTAGCTGCAAAACTAATGCTAACACTAGTTTGCTTTTCAACTTTTTTTGTGTGTGTGTGAAAGTGAAAATCCTCTTTGGATTTCTTTCAGTTAACAAAAACAGGTACTAATGTAGGTCTTTTGTAAAAGCAAAGTGGCATAAAATGAACTTTTACAGGTGGGGGATACCTGTACCTTATGAAACAGGAAGGAAAAGCAGAAACCAAGAGTCTTTTGGAAGGAGCACAAGCAGAAAGCAGGGGGAAGTCACATGAAGTTATCTAGACTGACAGAATTTGATGTAGTTACACAGTTGCTTTCAGCAACTGCAGCCAGAGCAAAATCTGCATTCATATGCTCCATGGGTTTCCCTGGTTGCTCAGACAGTAAAGAATCTGCTTGCAATGCAGGAGACCCAGGTTCAATCCTTGGGTCAGGAAAATTCGCTGGAGAAGGGAATGGCTACCCACTCCAGTATTCTTGCCTGGAGAATTTCATGGACAGAGGAGCCTGATGGGCTTCAGTCCATGGGGTCTCCCAAGGGTCGGACACATAGCTGAGCGACTAAGCACAATATGTTCTGTGGATACACACTTTTTAATTGCCAACCCGGCATTTTACAACATTTGAATATGTAGCCTTTGTTAATAGGAGGCATAATGTTAAGTGTTTTTAATTTAAAGTTAATGATATTCTAGAGTTAAGACTCCAAACACATTCAATCAATCCTGGGAAGTGGGAAAAGATGAAGAAGGTGAGTATAAAAAGAGTTAAAATCATATACAATTTTCAGAGGGAGTTTATAGATGTAGATACATCCTTGTAAAATATTTAACAGGTAGTATGTATACAATAAACTAAATTAAAAATTCTAAGTATGATATGATAAAGAAATACCATGCTTATCCCAGTTACCCAGTTCACTAATTCCTCTCATGGGATGGGCCACTGTTACTGATTTCTTGTTTATTCTTACAGAACTGTATGTCTTCTTTTTTTCTGTCTTCACCTTTCTCCTTAACTTAAGATGTAGTCTACTCTGTCTGTAGTTCTACACTTAACTATTCTCTTTTGACAAGTTATTCACAGCTTATGTTGTAAATCAGTCTGTTAGTAAACATGAAGCTGGCTTGCTTTTTTTGAACTGCTATCTTTATGACCAATACTATATTAAATTGAATCAATCTTCTATTGTAGTAAAGCTATCATCTCCAATATTTTGTGCTTGAATAACATGGGGATGGGGCACTGACCACTCGTACAGTTGAAATCTGAGTATAACTTTACAGTTAGCCCTCCATATCCACATTCTCTCCGTATCTATGGTTCTGCATCTGTGGATTCAACCAGCCTCAGACTGTACAGCACTATAGTATATTTTTACTGAAAAAGTCCACATATATGAAGACCCTCGCAGTTCAAACCCATGTTGTTCAAGAGACAACTGTATGTATAGACTATGCTAAAAGGAATGTTAATATTTAGTGGCACATTTAAATAAGTGAAACATTTTTTTTAATGCATCATTTCGTATGTATACCAATATATAACTGTGGAAAGAGTCTTAGGACTAGAATTTCTGGGTAAAAAAGGGTGTATGATATGTTATTTTGAAAAATATTGCCGAACTGCTACCAATCAAGACCTTTTGCTACATACAATTTTTAAATTATTTTATTACACTTAACTATAGAAAGCTCTGGGAGTTGGTGATGGACAGGAAGGTCTGGCATGCTGCAGTCCATGGGGTCACAAAGAGTCGAACACAACTGAGTGACTGAACTGAACTGAACTGGAATGTAGCAAATCTTTATAGTTTCTGAGTTTTGTGTTGTACTTAGGTGGTTTGTTTTTTTTTTTCCTGAAGATTTTAAATCTCTCATTTCATTTGAGGAGTTTGATATTTTATTCATTTCTATTATGCATATCATTTAATGTATTATTTTAATTATGCTAAACTGCCTTTATTAGTTTTGTGTGAAGTGTGGTGTAGAAACTGAAGTTTTTTCCCAGATATTTACTCAGGTGGCCGAATCCATTTCTTGACTAATATATATTTTTATTAGTAAATTAAAATAGTATCTTTATCTTCCTACTTAATTTTTGATGTTGTATTCTTTCTTGTTTGTTATTTACTAATACCTCTTCTGGTTGTACTAGACATAAAACACTGGTTTTGAGCAAGAATCCACAGCTAACATAGAGGAAAGAGGTGTCACAGTTTAGCAGGACTGAGGAAAAACAGCCTGGAGTTGCCACTGAAAGAAGAAAGCAAAGAACCCAGAAAATAATAAGGAAAACAGGATCCATAGGGAACTAGACAGAAAAGATTAGATTTCTATACTCACATGATATCATGAGGTTATCTGCACATGGATCCCCATATAATGGAGCAGGGAAACAAGAGAAACCATAAGCCTTGTGTGGGAAGGGAAAGATAGAGAAGGATTTATAAATGATATAAAATCCATAAAAGCCCAGAGGAATAGAAATTAAACTGAGATTTATGCTGGGTATTAGGGTCTGTGATGGCCACAATCGATAGCATCTTCCTTCCCTACTCAGGTTATAAAGCAAAATTTCTCTTTTATTACTAATAGAAGCAAGATTAGAAGGCATGCCTTCAGGGCTGCTAAGAAATAGGGTTTTATAATCCTAAACTCCAGAATTCTTTAGATTTAACCACCTAGTCAAGGCAACATAAGATTGGGAAGCTTCCCTGGAGAACAACCATTTCCCTTAGGAGTAGCAGCAAAGCTAACCTTCTCTGCAGGCATCTTGCTCCCCAGAGAATATAGATAGAAGAGAACACAGCTGCCCAGATGGTTGCAAGCAGACACATTGTTCCAGGTAACTCAAGCAGAAGCAAACCGACTAAAAGGGCAGAGAGAGGCAAAAACTGTGTCAAAACCCCTTCTCTAGGAAATCAGGAGGTTCTTCCCTCTAACTTTAGACTTCTAGGCCTAATGAATGATGAGAGAAATGATCCTTGAAATAGAACAAGAAGGCATCAGTTACAGCATGTTGAGCAATTAAATGTGTGACCAGACAGGTAGAGGAAGGAACGGTGATCAAGTGGATGTTGTTAGGAAGTGTATGATGAGGCAAGATTTCAGTGTCATGGGAATGGGAAAGCTTTACTGGGAATTTTTAGGAATAGGTAGATAAAAACACAAACTTTAATGTCAGTGACAAAAGAAGCATGATAAACCCTTTTCTGATTTCACTGTATCTAAAAAGAAATCTATAATGATTATGTTAATCATTCAGCTTTAGAAATTAAAATTGTGACCTGATTGTAAACAAGCATCATCCAAACACACACACACACACACACACATGTGATTTGACCTAGGGAGTAGGAGAATGCCACTGCACTCTAGTTTGTTACTAAATAAATGCCATATGTCATTCGTGTTGGTTATTGCCAGTACTCCTTGTCTCACACACATTTTCAATTTTTCCTTAGTGTCTGAGTTATACTTTTTTTTTTACTTCAAAACATGTTTAATTATTGTTTTTGTTTCCAAAACAAAACATTACAGAATTACAGACATCTGATCTTTGAAAAGGTAGAGATTTTACAGACTTAACTCTGTACCCCATAAGATAATTGTGATCCTTAACACTAAAATAGTTCTGGAAATTCTGGAAGATTACTAAGCTTCAAATGTCATTGACTCCTTGAAATAATAGTATTTGAATGGTTGATTACAGAAAGTAAATGAAGCGACAAAGACCACAACCACTTAGTGACAGAATGCTGGAGCTGTGTACAGCCGCCTTTGTTTTCTGCCTTTCTAGCTGTGCTGCCTATGAAAATTCTGACTTTCTTGAATTTCTGTTTACACTATATATATATATACACATATATATATATGTGTGTGTGTATATGTATATGTATGTACACACACACACACACACACATATATAAAACATTTGAGTCTCATATGTTATATGAGACTGGTTCAACTGAGATTGAACCAGTCTCAGTGTTGACTGAGATTCAACACTGGTTGAGTCCACCTTATGCCCCACCTCTTCATCAGAATTCCCTATTCAGTGCACAGTTTAATAATAGTAATATTTCTAATCTTAAGAATTTCTAAATAATAACAAGTTATGTGATGCCTGATGGCATCACCCTCATTAGGAACATTCAGCAATTTCACAAAAATAAGATTGAATAATACTGAATTATAGTATCAGTTGGATTAAGCAAATAACTTTTATTAAATAAATTTAATGATTAAATAAATGAATTTCTCATTCTATTTCAACTTTTGGAATTTATGTATATATTAATGTATAATGCTTTTATAATTTAAAGTGTGAAATCTGAAAAAGCTATATAAAGAATTCATAGCTAGGTCACCATATTACACATCTATTGTTCTATCATATCAACAAATTTGTACTTATATTATTTGTAAGGCAAATATACTTTCTGGATGTCTGCCTTCAAGATGTTTATATCCATGGTGTTAGAAATACTACCTAGAGTATGTGAGTTCTTTACTGATCATTTATTGAAGTCAATAGTTCTCAAAGTGTGGTGCCCAGATCAATAGCATCAGCACTGCCTGGAAATTTGTAAGTGCAAAACTGGGTTCCACCCTACACCTTCTGAACTCTGAGGCAGAAACTCTGGGTGTTTGGACTCAGAAATCTGTATTCTAACAAGTTCCCTAGGTGATTCGGATGCATGATCAAGTTTGAGAACCACAGCCCTATGTGAATCTCTGCTGTGAATTCTAAAATTCTCTCCCTGAACAAAAGAAACTGAAATCGGGTCACAAGAACCCCGATAACACATCCCAGAGATTCATAATTACATGACTCTAGTAAATTGTCTAGTAAATTACAGTATCATATTGAAGATTTCTTTTAGGTAAATAAATGTTTTGATGGGAATTTTGCCCCTTTCTTGGTATGATGATAATGCTGGAATCCAAGTGCAGAATGAAAGGGTACGTACACAATTTACTACTTTAGAGCAAGGCTAGCTAAAAGGAATAGTTGTATCATATGACTATGGAAACTGTTGGAAACATACTAAACGATTTGTATATTCATACCTGTTGGAAACTACTGAATATAATTTTTACATATTGTTCTTTCAATAAAGATGACTCATTCCCCAAAGATAAATTATCTCACCAGTACTTTTAGATGAATATTTTCAGAATTATCTTGCCTTGGAGCCTAACGGCAGCAAAAGGGGCAAGAATGAGATGTGATAGAAAAGCAGCTTTAAGCTGTTCCTGAAGCACGATGCCTTAGAATAACAAGATAACTCTCTTGATGTAAACTAAAGAACACCTAGGTTGTCAGTTCAGTTCAGTTTAGTTCAGTTCAGTCGCTCAGTCGTGTCCGACTCTTTTCGATCCCATGAATTGCAGCACACCAGGCCTCCCTGTCCATCACCAACTCCCGGAGTTTACCCAAAGCCATGTCCATCGAGTCAGTGATGCCATCCAACCATCTCATCCTCTGTCGTCCCCTCCTGCCCCCAATCCTACCCAGCATTAGGGTCTTTTCAAATGAGTCAACTCTTCGCATGAGGTGGCCAAAGTATTAGATTAATTCTATTGATATAAAGTGTGCTGAGTCAATTCCCAGGAAGCCATATAAATTGGAAGAAATTTTGTGGACCTGACAACCTAGGACAACCTGAATAACATATCTGTGCCAAAAAGAAGGCATATTTTTAGAGCTTTCAATACATATTGCTATATTGCTCCCTAGACACCTGTTACTAATACCAGTTCAGTTTTTAGGATAGATTTTTATTTAAATGCACGCTGACACTAGGTAGTAGTACTATTTTTCTTGTCAATCTAATTATTGTATACTTTAATAAAATTTTCTTTGATTACTCATGAGGTTAGGCATTAAAAAATTTACCAGCCAATTACATTTCCTCTTTTGTTATTTATTTGTCAATCCTTCTATTGGATATTCACTATCATATTGATTTTTGGGAAGTTTGTATATTAATGATGTCAATCCATTAATGATATTAATGATACACTGGAGCTGCTTCTGCAAGTTATTTTTTCTTTTAAATTAATTTGGCTTTTACTTTTTCCTCAGCTTTACTGAGATATAATTAACCTTATGTAACTTTAAAGTGTACAAGGAACTTGATGCATTTATATATTGCAAAATAATTAGCACCAGAGCTTTAGCTAATGCCTACCTTCCATTACATATCCAAGTAATTCTTTATCTTAATTTTATTTGCTGTGTTTTCCATGTTTACATAGAAAATATATTAATTTTCCCGTAGGTATCTATTAATACTTATGTGACAAGCTTAAATAAATGTTTTCCATCCCCCAGTCATTTAGTTATATGCATTTTCTTCCAGTACTTTTCTTTTTTCATTTAAGTAATATAATACACATGGAATTTCTTTCGATGTAAGTATATATTAGGAGACAGCTTGTCTTCTAAGGAGCTCCCTACCCCAAAATAATATAAGTAGGAAAACTTTTTGACTGTCAGAAGAGAACTTCTCCAAGCTACAGTCCATTTGAAACTTTCAGAAAGAAACTATCATCCATTCTATTATTTCTCTACAAACAATTTAATAGCATTTTATCATTGTGTTTCTCAGTGAATAGAGTGAAAATTGACTGGTTAGGGTGAGGTAGAATAACAATTGTTCAGCTAATCCTGACCTTCCTTTAAGTTAACCAGTTCTTTCCTAGAGTTTTATCTCAGTTTGAGAACACTGCGGTGATTTTTTTTTTTTTTTCTGATGATGATGATCCCAGTAAGTTACTTGTTTCAAAGCATATTCTGGAAAATATCATTTCAAAACACAAAAGCTTTGTTTCCTTGCTGTTTTTGGGTAGTCATTAAGTCATGTCTGACTCTTTTGCAACCCCTGGACTGTAGCCCATCAGGCTCCTCTGTCCATGGGATTTCCCTTGCAAGAATACTAGAGTAGGTTGCCATTTCCTTCTCCAGGGGATCTTCCTGACTCAGGGATTGAACCCGCATCTCTTGCATTGGCAAGTGGAGAAGCCTTTGGTCCCTTTCTATTATTCTTTGTTGTAAGGTAATACAATGTAAAGTCTCTTACAAAGGTCAATTGCAAATTTTCTTCAGTGTTTGAAGAAAATTAACCATGTCTTTCTGTGGAGGTCTGAGGCAGAGATACCATCTTCATGCCTCATTGACTCGCATAATTCATTCAGCTTTCAAAGTAGTGTTCAGCTGCTCTTTTCTTATCAGATTTGGGCATTCCTCTGGGTGCCCTTCTGTAATCACAGAGCAGTATGTTGGCTACACTACAGAGACTCTGGCCTGGTGGACTCTGAATAGAATTGCCCAACAGAGACCCAGTTCTAATTCTTACTGTGCTATTTCATTAGCTTTCAATTCTTGCTAAAGCCCCTTAATCTTACAGTATTTCATGTTTTGCATCTGTAGCAAGTGATAATAACGCTGATGTATTCTACCAGGAGATTGCTAGGATTAACTAATTAATGGTCACAAAGAGCCTTTTAAATAGAAAATGTCAAATGTCTTCCCTGGTACAAAGCAAAATCATTTTGCCTGTCTTTTTGTCTGTCCTTTGTTGTCAAGCTGTCTTGTATCATCTACTTTCAGAGTGCTTAGACCCATCTATTTTTCAATTCAATTCCATCCAAAAGACTTTTAAATAAAATAAAACTACTTTAGTACCCAATTATGAGTAAGAAAATGATCCTGCTTTTATAGCTTGGTGCCCAGGGGACACAAGTCATAAGGTGCTTCTGATTCACCAGAATCAGAATGCTTTAAACATTCACTGGAATGTTTCAACAGTCTAAAGCAAAAGGACCAACATAGCATAAGGGAATTTCAAGATCAGAATTCAAATTACCAGAAATCTCAGTTAATTGGGAAACAGTTTCCTGACAATTCAGCTTTCATGAAACAAACAGGTCGTACATATGATTTTAAAAATATACACAGAGAGACTCCCCCTCAATAGACATTTTTTTCCAAAGAACATACGGATGGCCAACAAACACATGAAAAAATGCCAAACATCACAAATCACTAGGGAAATACAAATAAAAGTACAATGACATGGCACCTCACATCAGTCAGAATTTTCTTGTTCACTCAGTCATGTCCGACTTTTTGTGACCCTAAGGACTTCAGCACTCCAGGCTTCTCCGTCCTACACCATCTCCCTGAGTTTGCTCAAACTCATGTCCATTGAGTCGGAGGATGTGGAGAAAATGAAAACCTCATGCGTTGTTGGGGAGATTGTAAATTGGTGGGTCTACAGAAAACAATATGAAGTTTCTTCAAAAAATTAAAAGTAGAACTACCCTACAATCTAGCAATTCCACTTCTGGATATTTTTCTGAAGAAAAGAAAAATATTCTGAAGAGATACATGCACCCCTGTGTTCACTGCAGTATTACTTACAATGACCAAGACATGGAAGCAAGCAAAGTGTCCATCGGTAGCAGAGTGAACAAAGAAATCGTACAAATACAGTATGATGTTATTTACATGTGGAATATAAAAAACAAAACAAATAAAAAACATCAAAAAAGAAAGACTCACAGACACAGAGAATAAGCAGGTAGTTTTCAATGGTGGGGGGAGGGAGGGTTAGTGAAATAAGTGAGGTAGATTTAGAGATAAAACTTCCAGTTACAAAATAAATTAGTTAAGGGAATCAAACATACAGCATGGGGAATATAGTCAAAAATACTGTATAATACCTTTGCATGGTGGCAGATGGTAACTGACCTAATGGTGAGGTTTTTGTAATATATAGAAATTTTGAATGACTATGTTTGCACCAGGAACGAACATAGTATTGTAGGTCAGTTACACGTCAAACAAATTCACAGAAAGAAAGATAAGATTTGTGGTTTCCAGAGGTGGGGTGGGGCGAGGGAGAATTGTATGAAGGTGATCAAAAAGTACAAACTACCCTTTATAATATAAATAAGCACTAGAGATGTAATGTACAACATGCTTAATGTAATTAACACTGCTTTGTGTTACATTTGAAAGTTGTTACGAGAGTAATCCTAAGAGTTCTCATTATGCAGAAAAATACATTTTTTTCTTTAATTTTGTACCTATATGAGATGACGGATGTTCACTAAACTTATCATGATAATCATTTCATTATGTATGCAAGTCAAGTCATGCTACACTCCTTAAATGTGTATGAAACTCAAAGTGTTAGTCTCTCAGTCAAGTCCTGCCAGGCTCCTTTGTCCATGGACTTTTCCAGGCAAGAATACTGGAGTGGGTAGTCATTCCTTTCTCCAGGGGATCTTTCCCACCCAGGGATTGGACCCATGTGTCTTGCATTGCAGGCAGATTCTTTACTGTTTGAGCCACCAGGGGAGCTCTTAAATACATATAGTGCTGTATATAAATTATATATCAATAAAAGTGGAAGAAAAAATTTAATTAAAAACACATAAATTCATGTATGTGTCATACTGTATTCACTCTTCTATAGAGATCCCTCTATGGACTGGATGACTATGTAATTTATCACGACACTATTGAAAGTGAAAGAAGATGCTATTATTGATTCCACCAGATCAGGATTATATCATTCTGCCCATACATCTACTGAATGATAATCATTACAGTTCAGTTTGATGATGCTGATTGTTTCAGGCAAGATTTTTAGTTTCTCTGAAACTGAATAGAAACACAAAAGTTTCTGTTTAAGTTTGTGTTGATTAATTAATTATAAATTTAAAATTACTAATCATTCTAGATTGAGTCCTCATAATTCGGAGAGGCACCAGGGCAGTAATTCAGTAAAGCAGTTGTCTGTTTTCAGAGTATCAATTCTATGCCTTCTGTTTTCGAGTAGCCCCATCTTATGCATGGCACATTCCAGAATTCTGCCCTCAGGGATGTGCTTGAAGGGAATTGGTTTGGTAAGGCAGCTAGCAGAGCCTCAGCACTTTGCAATCTTGCCCTGGACTGCATTGTCTTAGCAAAATAATTACAGCTCCAAGCTCAAGAACAAAGCAACACGCCTATACTTTTGATTCTAGTGTGGGTAAAAATCACCCATTTGTTGTCCTAAAGTAGAGATTACTGAGCCCCACCCTCAGAGATGCTAAGGCAGTCGACTTTGCAAGGGACCCAGGATTTCAAACCAGTCAATCCTAAAGGAAACCAACCCTACCTCCCTTGAATGTTCATTGGAAGGACTGTTGCTGAAGCTGAAGCTCCAATATTTTGGCCACCTGATGCGAAGAGCCAACTCATTGGAAAAGACCCTGATGCTGGAAAGATTGAAGGTAAAAGGAGAAGGGGGCAACAGAGGGTGAGATGGTTGGATAGCATCACCGATTTAATGGACATGAATCTGAGCAAACTCCGGGAGATAGTGAAGGACAGGGAAGCCCGGTGTGCTGCTGTCTATAATGTTGTAAAGAGTTGGACATGACTTAGTGACTAAACAACAACAAACATCTTGAGTTATCAGAAGCAAGTGACCATGACCCCCTTTTCTAAGAAAATAGTTTCCAAACTTTAAACACCAACGTTTGTACCATAACCTAAACTCAGTCCATAAATACGATTTTATCTGTATTTACATTGAAGCAGTTTGGACAAGAAGACTGCTTATTTAAGCTTTATTTAAGAATCCTTTCCTCAAAAACCCTTTCCTCTTAAAATGTCTCAAGTTATTCTGAAGCAAGTGGCCAATGTTTCTCACACACACTGAGAAATACTATTCTCAATGGTCTATTGGTCTAGAAATACTATGACCAACTTAGTTGACCATAACAAAGCTTCATATTTCATGACAAAAATTTTGTAGTTTGTAAAATGAATCTTACCCATTTAGAGTATTCTTATTATTTTATCCTACAAATCATAAGCAAACATCTGGGAACATCTTATGATTTAATGGGGAAAATGGATCAAGGGCACAAAATACATATGATAATGAAAATAAAATTTCATGTCCTTTATTATTTAGAAATTATTTGAATCTCTATTTACTTCTGGACTTATTCCATCTTCCCTGCAAGATTATAGAACATTTTAAGATATAAATTGCTATTATATTGGCTAATTATAAAAATGACCAACTGTTTTATGCTAGATATGTGCTAATTGATATGCACACGAGGTCATTCAGTAGAAGTTTATTCATTTTTATTAATCAGTCCCACGAGTAGTTTTTTTTTTTTTTTTTTGCCTTCTATGAAAAGGGCATAATTTGCAAGATGCTAGTGATAGCAAGGCACACAATAGATGATTATAGAACTCTAACTTGAAATCTCAATGTGTGTGCTAAGTCCCTTCAGCCATGTCCAACTCTTTTCGACCTTACGGACTTTAGCCCGCCAGGCTCCTCTGTCCATGGGATTCTTCTGGCAAGAATACTGGAGTGGGTTGCCATTCCTCCTCCAGGGGATCTTCCCAGGGATCAAACTCACATCTCTTATATCTCCTGTGTTAGCAAGTTTGTTCTTTACCACCAGCGCCACCTGGGAAGCCCCTGAAACCTCAATAGGGACACTTAAATGACAACTTACAAGAGTTGTAAGTTGATCAAATTAGATGTGTTGATATTGATTGGAAGAAGACATGCCACGACTCAATGTCTTTTTTCACAGGTTCATTTTTCTAGCTGATTTCTCATAAAATACAGTTAAAACAAGAGAAGAGACATGTGGTGAATGGTTCAACAGATGAAGAATAACGTTTTGAGAATATTTTTTTCTGAAAAGAGAAAAACCTAAAGATCCCTTTTTGTTCAATTACTGGAATTCTCCAAAGGCCTAGTATGAAAACCTTTACAAATTCTTGCAGTAAGCCAGCAATAAAAGTATATTTTAGAACACTCAAAAATACAAGAATACACCTGCAAAGATGAATAGATACTATCTCTAACTTTCACAAATCTGAGCTGAATTTTGCTTAATTAAAATTAAACAAACATAGCCATAGAAAAGTTTCATGATAAAACCTTAATTCAGATGGATTGTTGACTATTTACCAGTTACGAGCTATCATAACTGAACTAACATATTGCATCTACGATATGAATAAAAACAATATTGATTTCACAAGGTTGTTCTGAGTAATAGAGTAATAGTAATGCTTTTAAAGTACTTAGCATTGTTGAATGGAACTCAGTGTTTACCTGAAACAAATAGACTGCCAGTTATTTATCTGACAAAAATGGATTTCTTTAGGATCAACAAAAATCGCAATTCAGGGTCTGCAACCATGGTGAGCTATGTGCAAGTCTTTGGTAACAAGGAGCTGCTGCTTCTGCTAAGTCGCTTCAGTCGTGTCCGACTCTGTGCGACCCCACAGACAGCAACCCACCAGGCTCCCCCGTCCCTGGGATTCTCCAGACAAGAACACTGGAGTGGGCTGCCAGTTCCTTCTCCAATGCATGCAAGAGAAAAGTGAAAGGGAAGTCACTTGGTTGTGTCCGACTCTTAGCAACAAGAAGAGGACTCTTATAGAGAAGAAAAGAAAGTGGTGGTGAGGAAGGGCTTTGTTGAACTAAAGATCCATTGGAAGAACTGAGAATTTGAAGTATAGTGGCTTTTCACTGAGTCTCACTGGCTAAGCCCTTGCCAGTAAGAAAAGGAAGTCTTTGTTCTTCCTATTGGGCTCCACTATTGTCCTAAGACATGAAATCTCCCCATTCTGGCATCTCAAATCTATTTAAATTGAGCTTGCTGTTTATTAATTTTTATGATAATAAATTCTCAAGAAAATTAGCTGTTATTTTGAAAAATGAAAGTATTAGTCGCTCAGTTGTATCTAGCTCTTTGCGACCCCCATAGACTGTAGCCTGGCAGACTCCTCTGTCCATGGGATTTCCCAGACAAGAGTGCTAGAGTGGATTGCCACTTCCTTCTCTAGGTGATTTTCCCAACCCAGGGATTGAACCTCAGTCTCCCACATTGCAGGCAGACTGTTTACCATCTGAGCTACTCTACATTTAATTCAGTATTTCTCAATTCTATTTTCTCTAGTATCAGCACAACATCATACTGTATATTACAAGGGGTCATTCATGGATATTTAGACCTCATAAGATGTCTATTGTCTTTAGAATTTAAGAACAGAAGTTTTAACTCAGGCATTTTTCAGACTATAAGCAAAAGACCACAGAACTTGTTCCTTAAAAGTCTCAGCCCTAACTGTGCCTGTTACCACAGGCTTGAAGACGTAGCTAACTTTTTAAATACTGATCTGAGTTTGCATATTCAGCAATACTTTCCTCAGATCCTGTACTTTGCAGGAGTATAATTGAGAGGCTTTCAATTACAGGGAAAAGAACTGATGGATTGTTAAATCATTCCCTTTGTAGGAATAATATCTTTGCTTAATACAAATACAAATCATTTTCAAGAACAAGCTTGACAACTGTTACGGAGTTTCATTATGCAGAATTTCTTATATGCTCCCCCTCACCCCACCACACCCACTCACTCATGCGTTTTTTCCTTTATTACCTTGTCATTTTAATACATATTATAAGACCTCTCATAAGTTCTTTGGGGAACTCAAGGAAAACATTAAGTGTTTATGGAAGATTAGATTGTGCCTTTCAAAGGCACAGATTTTGGTGTGTGGGGAATTTATGTGCCGAAGAATTGATGCTTTTGAACTGTGGTGTTGGAGAAGACTCTTGAGAGTCCCTTGGACTGCAAGGAGATTCAACCAGTCCATCTTAAAGGAAATCAGTCCTGAATATTCATTGGAAGGACTGATGCTAAAGCTGAAACTCCAATACTTTGGCCACCTGATGTGAAGAACTGAGTCATTTGAAAAGACCCTGATGTTGGGAAAGATTGAAGGCCAGAGGAAAAGGGGATGACAGAGGATGAGATGGTTGGATGGCATCACCAACTCAATGGACATGAGTTTGGGTAGACTCCGGGAGTTGGTTATGGATAGGAAGGCTTGGCTGGAGAAGGCAATGGCACCCCACTCCAGTACTCTTGCCTGGAAAATCCCATGGATGGAGGAGCCTGGTAGGCTGCAGTCCATGGGGTCGCGAAGAGTCGGATATGACTCTGAGCAACTTCACTTTCACTTTTCACTTTTGTGCATTGGAGAAGGAAATGGCAACCCACTCCGGTGTTCTTGCCTGGAGAATCCCAGGGACAGGGGAGCCTGGTGGGCTGCCATCTATGGGGTCGCACAGAGTCAGACACGACTGAAGTGACTTAACAGCAGGGAGGCTTTGCATGCTGTGGTCCATGGAGTGGCAGAGTTGGACATGACTGAGTGACTGAACTGAACTGACTGAAATTTAAGCTCTAGGACAGATGTCAATGTTTCACTTGCTCCTTGCAACTCTTAAATACCACTTTCCTCACCTGAGTTCACCAAAGCAGTCCCTCACTCCTGGGTGTCTCTTGGGGTCTATCCTGACATAGATCAAACAAATTGATTGTCCTCCATTACAGCCTGTGGGGCTTCCCTGGTGGCTCAGCGGTAAAGAATCCACCTGCAGTGCAGGAGATGCAGGAGATGTGGGTTCAGTCCCTGGGTCAGGAAGATCCCCTGGAGAAGGGAATGGCAACCCATACCAGTATCCTTGCTGCAAGGAGCCTGGCTGGCTACAGTCCATGGGGTTGCAAAGAGTCAGACACAGCTGAAGCAACTGAGCACACACACACAGCCTATACAACCTGTAGGCAGGGGCTACACAAACTCACCTTGGCTTTTCCATCATGGAAATGCTTGATTCTTCCTCACTGTTTGGTCACTTGTTAGACTGAAATATCAACATTTGTTTTTCTATTGCCTACCAAAATCTCTAAAGGAAGGGAATATATTTAGTCACCCTCTATTTAGCAAATATTTTACATGTTTGCTAATGATAATGCTTGAACATTTACCATCGTTAGAACTACCAGAACTCAGGTCACAAGGCTTTCAACTTTATTCTTAATGATTGGGTTGAAGAGC
This sequence comes from Okapia johnstoni, assembly GCA_024291935.2. Classification (NCBI taxonomy): domain Eukaryota; kingdom Metazoa; phylum Chordata; class Mammalia; order Artiodactyla; family Giraffidae; genus Okapia; species Okapia johnstoni. Next base: position 29,774,205 of record CM044321.1, on the reverse strand, counting down.
AAAAGCATTGATTCTGTTGTTTAAAAGGCAGAAGCATAAATGGAGTGGTTACAAATATCTTCCCTTGTTTTTATCCTTTGCAAGTACATACAAACTCAAAATTCCATATTTTCTGCTTTATTCCAATGAAAAGGTGGTCACATTCACACAAATAGTAGCTCATTCTTAGAATGGAAATGTAGAATGCAAAAAGTATGTTTTGATTTTTTTGATAATTGATCTTCTCTATACGTTTGAATTCACACAACTGAATTCAGATTGTATGTGTGCATGATTGTGTGTGTGTTACAGCTGCATATTGTAAGTAGGGGTAGCTCTTATTTGGTTGAGCACAGATTGATTTTCCTGGAGGGTGTTTTTAAAAGGAAATTGTCTACCTGAAGAAATGATGTAGTCATTATCCTCAGAGTTAACCTTTTCAAATATGTATAAATGGCATACATTCCTTTGTTTTCTTGTTTTATGTTCAATTCAAAAATTTTAGAGCATTTTTTTACTAGCATCTCTCTCCGTACTCAAATCTCATGCATGATCCAAGATTAAAGTTAGAGGTCAAATAAAATTAGACTGGATACTTGAAACTTCCTTCCTTCCTTTGTTTTCTCTTTGGGGCATTTTTAAAGTGTTTAGATCATAAGTTATAACCATCTCCAAGTCAGTTTAAAAGTCCTAGCCAGAGTGCAGACAGGTTACCACAGAATCTTATCATTCCATGCAAATATCTGTTTCTCTTTTAAGATTGTTTTACTGGCCTTCCCAGGTGGTGCTAGTGGTAAAGAACCCACCTGCCAATGCAGGAGTCATAAGAAATGCTGGTTCAATACCTGGGTTGGGAATATCCCTTGGAGGAGAGCATGGCAACTCACTCCAGTATTCTTGCCTGGAGAATCAGTTGGACAGAATAGCTGTCAGGCTACAGTTCATAGGGTCGAAAAGAGTTAGACACAACTGAAGCTACTTAGTACACAGCACAAAGACATACCATGGAAATTTTATCACTAGTAAAGATTTTGACCTTCAATTTACCTTTTCAAACTATGAAGCTGAGTTAACGTTTTGAAATAGTACCCAGTATTGGTGAGCATAAATTGAAAAATGATATTCCCGGAAAGAAAATGATTAAACTGTATACCATAAGGGAAAGCAGTTTCATAATAATATCAAAAGCATTAATATATATATTATATATTCACAAATATAACCTCATTTATATTGCCTGGAGGAGTTGACAATTAATGGAGAATGTAATTCAAAGAAATTGAAAATCTTAAATGCATGTGTGTATACACACACACACACACACACACACATATATATATATAAATTGTGATCCAATAACTACATTTTTGGTAATAAAACAATCAAATATGTACACAAATTTTTTGAGTTGCTATTCATATGTTAGACTATGAGAAATTTCTTGAATAGCCAATGATTAGAGAATTAATCAATAAATTAATCATAATTTGAACATTTTGGTGCCATCAAAATCATGCTTGTTTCTAAGGGAAAAGTATCCTTTTTGTTTCAAAAGGCTATTTTAAAATACAAACAATAATAATATACCAATAATATTGGTGAAAAAATGCTTTAAAAGTGAATCATTTCTGATTATAATTCTGAAACCATCTATGGGTACATATTTAGTTCAGTTCAGTCTCTCAGTCGTGTCCAACTCTTTGCGACCCCATGGACCACAGCACGCCAGGCTTCTGTGTCCATCACCAACTCCCGGAGTTTACCCAAATATGTATATACAGTTTGTCTCTAATATATATTAGGATAGAGCAAAATTATAATGTCCTATTCGATTACTTCTACATGGTGGTATCATTAGTTTATTGTGTATATACTGAACATGTATAACTGCTTCAGTCTGGAAAAAAGCTCATTTTAAAGATATTAAATAATTTCTCATCCATTCTACCATTCACAATATACTAGTTCTTATTGCTATTAATTTTGTCACTATCTCCTAAATATATCTTCTCTACACTACACACATTAAAGATTTCCAAATCCTTCCATTAAATGTTTTATATTATCCTTGATTGATAAGATCAAACTTCTGGAAAATACAAAATATTTACAAAGATTGATTCAGTGAAAATATAGCCTTATTTATATTGCCAGGAGGAGTAGACAATTAAGGGAGAATGCAATTCAAAGAAATTGAAAATCTTAAATGTATGTGAATCTTATTTAACAAGATGTTAGAAATAACAGTGTTCAAAGAATCACCAAAATTAGTGAGCTCTTATCCTTGGCCTATTTATCCTACAGCTCTCTGCTGGAAAGACTCATAGGAATCTTCTCATACATGGTCTACACACTGTGTCTTATCATGAGCAGTCTATTATTTATTTGATGAAATTTAACCCAGATCACTCTTCCAAATGTCATGAGCCTACTACGTGACAGTGCACCAAATCAACCTAATTTCAAAAGATTCTCTTCTGTGAGAAGGAGTAAGTTGAATTTTCCAAATAAATTTTAGTTTCAAGTAATTTTCACCATTATCATATATTACAGTCATACGTAAGTATTAATCACATATTGTGAAGCTGCTATTACTTTTAAAATACATTAAATGTTTCACTTATTTTCTTAAATATCAAATCAAAAATTAAGATTAAGCCTTTACAAAAAATTAAGATACAGAAATCTGAATTAGAGTTGAGAGACCAGAAGGGGAGCTCTCACTCCCTGTGATGAGGGCAAAATCCTACAGGAAGAAGAAAAACTCCCCTTCCTTCCAGCAAGGACTCAACCAATGAAAAGCAATGGACACTTTGTTTACTGTTTGTGTGTGCTTAGTCTTCAGTTATGTCTGACTCTGTGAGACCCTATGGACTGTAGCCTGCCAGGTTCCTCTGTCCATGGGATTCTCTAGGCAAGAATACTAGAGTAGGTTGTCATGCCCTCTTCCAGGAAAATTTCCTGACCCACGGATAGAACCCCAGTCTCTTATGTGTCTTGCACTGGCAGACTGGTTCTTTACCACTAGCACCATCCATCTGGGAACCAACATCCTTTTACTCTCTATAAAAATTTTCTCCTTTCCTTGCCAAGTTAGGACTAGCAGGTGGCTGGCTTTGGTTGCAGATCCCAAATTATAATTAGCTGCTGATCCCAAATGAACCCATTCTGCTAGAGACAGAGCTGGCAGTCTATTGTTTCAGGTCAACACTTTCTTAAAATGTGACAATTGAAATGGGTCCTAATGGAGTCCCAAACAAGTGAATGAACTTGGGCAGAGGAGGAAAAAGCCAGAAGGAAAAGGGTCCAGAATATTCAAATGTCTAAGGCAAAAGAGAAAAGTTATTAAAAATTGCTCAGTAAATCTGAACCAGTGAAAAGAGATATATTTGCTTCAATAAATGTTCAAGAATCATCTACTCACTGTTATGCATGTGACTGGTGTTGGGGATTTGTGGATTGACTGGAGAAAAGAGAGTCTGGGGATGGTAACTAAAAAACGTTACTCATACAAATATAAACATGCTGAGTGTTAGCAGGGAGGACACCTTTAGTTAATCTGGAAGATCTATCCCAGACTGTAAAGAAAGGACAGACTTCCAGAGGAAGTGGCATTGAGATGGGACCTGAAGAGTAAAACCATCATAACTTGGAAGAGCCAGGGCAGGGGGCCCAAGCAGACACCATGATGTGGAGAGTAAGAGATAGGAGAGGGTCAGGAAATGTCACAAAGTCCACTAAACATTAGTGTGGAGAGCCTGCGGGGAGAGGGGGCAAGGTGATGACAGGAAGTGGGTGGGGTTAAACCTGCCCAGCATTGCTGGTCCAAGACTGTGATCTTTAAGAGCTGTGGAAAGACTTTATCTCCCAAAACAGAGGACTGACAAAATCAGAGGTGAGCTTTTAAGAGGTTACATTCAGAGGGACTGTAGAAAACACATCAGGGTGAATGAAGGGCTCAACAAATGGAAGTGAAAGTCACTCAGTCATGTCTGACTCTTTGCGACCTCATGGACTATACAGTCCATGGAATTCTCCAGGTCAGAATACTGGAGTGGGTAGCCTTTTCCTTCTCCAGGGGATCTTCCCAACCCAGGGATCGAACCCAGGTCTCCCCATTGCAGGCAGATTCTTTACCAGCTGAACCACAAGAGGAGTTACCAAATCCAAGCTTGTTCTTATCGCCACATGACAGGCCAATTAATTGAGAGATGAGGTACTGAGGCAAGGAACACAACTATTCAGAAAGCTGGCTGACCAAGAAGATGACTACTAATATCTCAAAATAACCTTCTTGTTGAGGTCTGAATGCAAGGTTCTTTTATACAACCAGAGAGAGAAGTGGTGAGGAACTAAAGTAAAAAGGCAGAATACAGAGGGAGAGACACTGACAAAGCAAAGTAAAAAGGTCCATCAGTCTTGCAAAACATCTCCAGGAATGGCCAGCCTCAGGAAAGGATGTGTTAATATCTTCTTTCTTGCAGCCACTCACAGGTGGGTAGGGTCAGATTATCTCTCTGTGAGTTGAACAAAGGCATTTTAGTTTAACAGGCAGAGGCGCAGGGTCCTCTGAGGTAAGCCATTATGTATGCTTACAATAGCGAAGAATGTTCAAACTACCACACAACTGCACTCATCTCACACACTAGCAAAGTAATGCTCAAAATTCTCCATGCCAGGCTTCAACAGTATGTAAACCGTGAACTTCCAGATGAAGCTGGATTTAGAAAAGCCGGAGGAACCAGAGATCAAGTTGCCGACATCCGTTGGATCATCAAGAAAGCAAGAGAGTTCCAAAAAAACATCTACTACTGCTTTATTGACTATGCCAAAGCCTTTGACTATGTGGATCACAAGAAACTGGAAAATTCTTAAAAAGTTGGGAATACTAGAACACTTTACGTGCCTCCTGAGAAATCTGTATGCAGGTCAAGAAGCAACAATTAGAACTGGACATGGAAAAACAGACTGGTTCCAAATTGAGAAAGGAGTACGTGAAGGCTGTATATTGTCACCCTGCTTATTTAACTTATATGCAGAGTATATCACGTGAAATGCCAGGCTAGATGAAACACAAGCTGGTATCAAGATTGCTGGGAGAAATATCAATAACCTCAGATACAAAGATGACGCCATCCTTATGGCAGAAAGTGAAGAAGAACTAAAGAGCCTCTTGATGAAAGTGAAAGAGGAGAGTAAAAAAGTTGTCCTAAAACTCAACATTCAGAAAACTAAGATCATGGTATCCAGTCCCATCACTTCATGGCAAATAGGTGGGGAAACAATGGAAACAGTGACAGACTATTTTTTGGAGGGCTCCAAAATCACTGCAGATGGTGACTGCAGCCGTGAAATTAAAAGATGCTTGCTCCTTGGAAGAAAAGCTATGACCAACCTAGATAGCATATTAAAAAGGGAGACATTACTTTGCCAACAAAGGTCTGTCTAGTCAAAGCTATCGTTTTTCCAGTGGTCATGTATGGATGTGAGAGTTGAACCATAAAGAAAGCTGAGCACCAAAGAATTGATGTTTTGAACTGTGGTGTTGGAGAAGACTCTTGAGAGTCCCTTGGACTGCAAGGAGATCCAACCAGTTTATCCTAAAGGAAATCATTTCTGAATATTCATTGGAAGGATTGAAGTTGAAGCTGAAACTCCAATACTTTGCCCATGTGACACGAAGAACTGACTAATTGGAAAAGACCTTGATGCTGGGAAAGATTGAATGCAGGAGAACAAGGGGATGACAGAGAATCAGGTGGTTTGATGGCATCACTGACTCAATGGACATGAGTTTGAGCAAGCTCTGGGAGTTGGTGATGGACAGGGAGGCCTGGCGTGCTGCAGTCCATGGGGTCACAAAGAGTCGGACATGACTGAGTGACTGAACTGAACTGATAATAACAAAAACAATGAAAGGCAAAGATTAAAGTCAAAGAAACAGATCCAGCATGGAGTCAGAATTAAGTATTCCCTGCAACAGTTGGGAAGCTAATACTGAACTTCAAAAAAAAAAAAATAGGTAAAGAAGGTTTGGGAGACAGTCATAACAACAGAAATAGAAGGAAGTGGACTAAAACATAATAGCTGGGGCTCTAGATAAGCAACCAGCCTGACCTCGATGAGGCTGAGGTATAACCCTCATATCTCCTCCAGCAAAGCTGGGAGGCAGGGCGTCACGCCCTGACGGTGACTGCCTTTTATTTTCTAAATGGTCGTACATGACTGCTCAGTCACTCAGTCATATCTGACTCTTTGGGACCCCATGGACTATATCCCACCAGCCTCCTCTGTCCATAAGATTATCCAGGCAAGCATACTGGAGAGGGTTGCCATTCTCTTCTCCAGGAGGTCTTCCCCACCCAGGCATTGAACGTGCATATCCTGCATTGGCAGGTGGATTCTTTACCACTGAACCAGCCTGGGAAGCGTGGAGCCATGAATCATTATGCCTTTTTATAGTTCATTTATGAATATCTATTTCATTTCAATGTTACAAAGTTTAAATGGGATAAATTGAATAACCTTTTATGATAATCATACAAGCGGTGTTTCCACAAACTGCAAGTGAAAATGTTTTCAATAACAACCCCGTCTAGAAATAAGAGGGTTCACTTTATTCTGCTCATGAAATAGTGAAATATAAAAACCCTAAACAGATATCCATTCATCAATATTTATTCATTAAACAATGCCTTGGTTTCCCAGGTGGTTCAGTGGTAAAGAACTGGGGTTCAATCCCTGGGTTGGGAAGATACCGTTGAGAAGGAAACGGCAATCCACTCCAGCATTCTTGCCTGGAAAATCTCACAGACAGAGGGAGAACGGTGGCTACATGGGGTTGCAAAGAGTTGGACGTGACTCTACAACCAAACCATCACCACCACCAAACACCTCCTTAAGGCTTGACATTGTACTGAGTATCATGGAAAAACTAAAAGAAATGTATGAATGTATTAGTTCAATTCAGTCGCTCAGTTGTGTTCGACTCTTTGCGACCCCATGAAGCGCAGCATGCCGGGCCTCCCTGTCCATCACCAACTCCCAGAGCCTACCCAAACCCATGTCCATCGAGTTGGTGATGCCATCCAGCCATCTCATCCTCTGTCGACCCCTTCTCCTCCTGCCCCTAATGAATGTATTAGGGTGTGATTTAAAGAAGTGCTTAGATGTAAATAGGGCATCCCTGGTAGCTCTGCTGGTAAAGAATCGGCCTGAAATGCTGGAGACCTGGGTTTGATCCCTGAGTTGGGAAATTCCCTGGAGGAGGGAATGGCTACCCACTCCAGTATTTATGAATATATTCGAGTGTGATTTAAAGAAGTGCTTAGATGTAAACAGAGTTAAAGGAACACTGAAAATAGTGAGATGGACCCAGATCTTCTCCTATAAATACATTGATAGATCATGTTTCTCTGTTTTAAATCTGTGAGAAGTGTGCTTATTTAACCTTGCAATACAATTCATCTTCTCTTGATTTGTTATTTAGAAGTCTTGATTGCCCTGTGGAGAGAATTATCGTCTTGTGAATGAACTTGAGAAATTTCTGGTGGAGATCTTCCCAGCAGTTGAAATTCAGATGATTACTACATCTGCAAAATGTCATGACCGGACTCTGATTGTTTATGTTTCATTATAATCCAATTAGGTAAACACAACCTTAAAGATCTATAGATAGCAGAGGTTCCAGATGTTTCAGTTTCTCTTTTCTTTTTCTTCCTGTAATGGATCATTCTGCTCAAAGGAGAACATGAACAAAATAGATTATACATTCCTAGTGAAATCATTTTTTTCTCATCTAAACTGTCTGTGGTTCCCTTCTTATTTCTAGACCAGGTTGTTATTGAAAGCATTTTCCCTTGTACTTCGTGAACACTATTTGTATGATTGTTTATTTTCCTGTTCTGCAATTAGGTCTACGTTCTGATGAATATGAAGGTCGAAGTCCTATGAAACATACACATCTCAGGGAGAAAACAGAAAGGAATTGTTTTACTCCTCAGCTTCTACAGTGTTAATTTGTGAATCTAGTTGATTATACACACTCATCTTTGACTTAAATTTTACTTGAAAAGTTATTAAAGATATAGTTCAATAATGGTGGAAAAGATAGGACACACATTTTTGCAATCATAAAACTTTTTGTATGCAGGGATGATATTAGAACATAGGGATTTTAGTTCTTATTCTTGGAAAAGTCCCAAAGGTCTCGAGATATCAATTTTCTTATCTTTGCAATAGAGATAACAATGTCCATGGAATAAGATGGCTCTGAGAATCTAATACAATAGCTTTTAGGAAGATAGTGCAAAGTATAAAGCACCACATAAATTTGACATTGACAGGCAGCTCTTGCCTAGATGTTCAAGTTTAATTAAATATCTTAAAACATGATGTCAACTGAAAAGTATTATTAAATAAAATTCATGCTTCACTCAGTCCTGTTTCACATTTGAAATTTTAAAAACAAAATCCATTAATTTCACGAAATAATGAATTTAATAATTAATTTGATTTTGAAGTCAATTTTACTTTAATCTATTTTTAAACATTTTATTTTTAGAAATTGAAGTTTTTCTCTGAACTTGAGTAGATTGCAATATGCAAGTTTACTCACTGATTTATTCATTCAATAAACATTTATTGAACAACTAATTACAACCCAGACACTATGATAAGTTCTATTGATTAAAAAAAGTGCTTTTTTTTTTTAAAGAAAAAGGAATTCCCAATACAGTAGGGGAAATTAACAAATGTAATACGCAACAGTATGCATTAGTACACAAAATGCATAAATCAGCAATTATGAATCACAGTACCAGGTATTATTTTAAAACTGTTTAAAAGGCACTTTGAATAAATATAGACAAAAGGAAGATTTTTTTATGTAAGAGAAGGATTATAGAAGATGTCATAGAGGCTTCCTTTGAATTAAGTGTTATGAGCTGAAGTGTGTCCTCCCAAAATTCATATATTGAAATCCTAACCCCTAGTACCTCAGAACGTGACCTTCTTTTGAAGATAGGTAATTTACAAAGGTTATTCAGTTAAAATGGGGTCATTAGGCTGGGTCCTAATCCAAAATGCCTGGTGTCCTTGTATAAAGGGAAATTTGGACAGAGACATGCACACAAGGAAAATGCCATGTGAAGATGAAGGTGAAAATCTGGGTTCTGCAAGCCAAGGGCCAACAAGGATTGCCAGAAAACAACAAGAGACCAAGGTAGGGGCTTGGAACAGGTTCTTCCTCATAGTCCTCAGAAGGAATGCTGACACCTTGATCTTGAAATTCTAGTCTCCAGAAACGTGAGAAATAAATGTCTGTTATTCAATCTACTTAGTGTGTGGTACTTTGTGATGGCAGTCCAAATAAACTAATATGCTATCTTAAAAAAAAAAATGGATATGAATTTATCAGGATAAAGGAAAGAAGAATAGGGAGGTGTTCAAAGTTGAGGAAGGAGCCTGTGCAAAAAGAGGGAGATACCAAAATGTGAGGTTCGAAAGTCAAAGTGCAGGTTGTTCAGTTTGGCAGAATATAGAATATGAGGGAAATCCCAGAAGGAAGAAAACCTTAGAAAGATGATAAGGAGTAGCCCTGTAAAAGCACTGAGACCATGCTATGGGTTTGGATTTTATTCTAAGGGTAATTGTGAACCCATGAAGGCTTTTAAACAGAGGAAATATATGATGAAGTGTGTGTTTTATAAAGACATCTTACTTTTTTAATTCTTTGAAGGATGATTTGTAGGGATAAAATTCAAGATGTAGGAATCAGCTAGGAATTGACTGTGAAAGTAACATGAGAAATGATGGTTATTCGATAAAGGCGATAGAGTGGTATAAATGAGTAGATTGGGGAGATAGTAAGAAGTTATAAAAATTCGCTTAGCAGCTGGTTAGCTTACAGAGGGAGAATGGACTGATTTCAGCAGTGGGAATGGGGAAGGGGTGAGTGAAGTCGCTCAGTCGTGTCCAACTCTTTGCGACCCCATGGACTGTAGACTACCAGGCTCCTCCATCCGTGGGATTTTCCAGGCAAGAGTACTGGAGTGGGGTGCCGTTTCCTTCTCCAGGGGATCTTCCTGACCCAGGGATCGAACCCGGGTCTTTACCCTTTATGCCACCAGGGAAGCCCCATGGGGGAGGGGTGGATAAGACTATTTCCAAAAAAGAGCTGAAAGACGTACTTTCGCCCAGTATGGCAAAGGAAACCTACATGAGCTTGGCAAAATTCTGACTTGCCCTTGAGTATTGATCTGGTTATTTGGGGCATATTTGGGAGGTTATTTTATTGTATTGCGATTCTGGCAGCACTTGATGGGCACTGTTACTTATTCAAGTGCAGCAAATTATATTCCAGCAATTCCGAAAGACCATTACATTTGTATTATATTTTATTGTATATATCACAGACAGATGCATATTCACTTTGATGGCAAACAAATGTTTCTGCATAAAAAATAATTTTATAAACTGTGTTCTATTTTTAGTGTAGAAGATATTCTGGTAGCTAGATTGCAAAAAGTTTTGCTATAAAACATAAATGTTAGCTTTTTCTAGTAAAAGAAGGGGAATGCAGATCTGTTCACACTAACGGAAAACAATTTTATCATAAACTACTCAAGCAACTTATTTTATCTTAAGTTTCTAAATGTGTCACTTAAACGTTAAACAGAAAAGAAGGGCCACAGGGCTATTTTAGAAAGAAGTTAGGAACTTACCTGGGAGTAGGAAATGGCAACCCACTTCAGGAATCTTGCCTGGAAAATCCCAGGGACAGATGAGCGTGGCAGGCTACAGTCCATAGGGTTGCAAGAGTCTGACAACAGACTAAACCACCAGGAACTTTCCTATTGCAGAGAAATTACAAATTTCAAATTACAATCCTAAGGGTACTTTTGGATGTTTTTCTCTTTTGCTACTCTTTACAATAGCTTGACAAAGCCAGTGTCTCTTTTTTTCTATTAACATCAATTAGCACCTACAGTTTGCATTTCCATTAAGTGATTTGTCTAGACTGGTAATTTCAAAGGATCTGTAGTGAATTCTTTCTTTTACTTCTTTCTGTTGTAAAAAGCCCTTCTCCAAAGCATTTCATGCTACTTCCCTAAGCCCCCTGGTCCTTGTTATCCTGTGCTGTGTCTTTCCTTAGCCCTGTAAATGAAAAATGTTGCCAGCCATATCAGTAGACAAAGGGTGTTGCAAGCCATCAAGCCACTACAGCCACTCCCGATGGTGAGCCCTGAGGGAACTCATGTTGGAGACAAAACAGGCTGCCCACTGCCAAGCCCTCAGCCACTGTCAGAACTCACAGAGTTGTACCCTGAGGGGGTGCAGGATGGGAAAACAAAGGATGTTGTCTCCAGAGAGCTGAGGTGCATATCAAAGGAATGATTTCAATGAGCCCAGACTCTTGCTTCTTCCTAAACTTAGAAAAGTGTTAAATTTGTTAACTTGAGATATCTTTTAATTAACAATAAACTTTTGATCTTCCAACTACCTGGTGTTGTTGCAAAAGCCTCTGTATATCCTGTCTCTTCCCTTACCTTTAGGAGTAGTCCCTCAGAGCAATCGGAGAGGCTCTCTTCCAGACTTGAAGTCCTCAGAAAGTCCACAGAATACAACATAATTCTTAGCTTTTAGGTTGTGCTTTTTTTTTTTTCCCCAGTGGACAACCTTGACTAGAGCCTTTATTCGCTGTTAGGAGATATCTGTTTATCACTAGCTCTCCACTCTGTTATTGCTTAGTCACTCAGTAGTGTCCAAGCTTAGCGAACCCATGGAACATATCCTGCCAGGGTCCTCTATCCATGGGATTTTCCAGGTAAGAATACCGGAGTGGGTTGCCGTTTCCTTTTCCAGGGGATCTTCCTGACCTAAGGATCAAGCTCTGTCTCCTGCATTGCAGATGGATTCTTTACTGCTGAGCCACCAGAGAAGCCCTCTGTAGTCTTCTGCTTTTGCCAATATTTTCCATCAAGCTCCTTCTGGTCCCTGCTGATGCTAGTTGAGGGATCTGAAGGAAATTCTCAAAGCCAGGCTGCCTTGTCTTTCTAGACAAGTGAAGAGATTCTTAGGTTCATGGCACAGAATGCTTCCTGGGCTGGGAACTTGTGGCAGTGTGTTCTTTCCCACACATGAGGGGCATGATCCCCTATGTTGATGCTCCCCAGCTGCATGGTCTCTTCGGCTGGGAGAGGAGACTCTCAGACCTGGCAGGGGAGATGAGCACTCCCTGGCCTGGGTCTTTTTGTGGGAATCCATCTTATCCCCTGGACGCATGGTGTCTCTGGGTGGGGTAGGGGACTTATAGGACAAGTGACAAAGGAGAGTGCTTCCCATAGCTGCTTATTATTAGCAAGACTCCCAACTGACCCTTTGCTGGCTCTACTGGTTTTGCTTGGTGTTGTCAGAAATACTCCAATTTGATGCTGTAGGCATGAGCTAGCCTGGGATGCCCTTTGTTGTTAGGTTGGAAATCAACAAACACTGGGTCTAGGTCACCTTCTTCACAGGTCGGCTGTGAGGTTGTAAGGTGAACTCCTGCTATACTATTCCTCTAACTCAGGGGTCTCTAGGCAGTTCATCATCCTCTTGCAACTTTCAAAGTTCTCCTCTGATTTTCCATTGGCTTGTTTCCAGATTTTATAGTGATACTTAGTGCAGAAGAGTAGGGAGAGACAATTTCCTTGTCATGATAGGAAATTTCTATGTATAGAGATGACCAAGTTTGGTGGGCCCTAGCACATATGCTCTTCTGTCCAAGACTACGTGCAGGACTGTTCCACAGTTATGCAAGTAAGGCTGGCCAGAGGGAAGGTCATTGAGCTTCTTAAATGGTAGACATGGCCCTTGCACATTCAGATGTCATCACTTGCAACTGTATCCCTCTGGATGACAAAGTGTGTGTGTGTGTGTGTGTGTGTGTGTGTGTGTGTGTGTGTGTGTGTGTGTGCATGCTCAGCTGTGTCTGATTCTTCAGGATCCCATGGGCTGTAGTCATCGGTCTCCTCTGTCCAAGGGATTTCACAGGCAAAATACTGGAGTGGGATGTCATTTCCTATGCCAGGGGATCTCGGGAACCCACAATTCCTGTGTCTCTTGCTTTGGCAGGCATATTCTTTACCATTGTGCCAACTGGGAATCTCATGACAATGTAGATCCAGAAGTTTACAGTGGGACCTGGAAAATGCTACCATTTTGTCACAGAGCTTCCAGGATGTACTGTTTCTTCTGAATCCTTTAGATCAGGATACTTTAGTTTTACCTATATAAATAGTCAAAGTAAAAAATGGTAGCAACTAAAGAATTCTTGAGGATTTTAGAAAGCATTCAATATCATTTTGTGGATAAAAAAAGAAAGCCCAATAAGTTTTATCAACTTTTTCCAAGTAATAGAGACAAACAGCTGGGGAGCAGTATTAGGTCCTGGCTTTATGACTTCTACTCAGTGCTCTTCTTCATTTCACCATGGAAATATATGATAATTATGATTTAATGCATTTTCAAAAGCAAATGTATGATTCTAACTCCTTCGTAAATTTTTTCCTCTACACATTTAATTTGCCAGCATGTTTAGTTCACTTATGTCCTATAAAAGAACACATCTATTCTGTCATTTATGAAGCAACCACACAGAAGAAGAGAAACGTGTTAAATGATGCTAGTGCCTATTCATTGAGCAGATTTTATTAAATGTTTTGTATATTCTAGGATTTGAGATAGCTGTGCAAGTATTGTAGAAACATAAAGCTAAATAAAAGATAACTTCCTGCTATCCATCTCTCACCCCAAGTAGTTTTGAATCTAATGAGAGATACAGATGTATAAACTCACTGTAATGTAAGAAATTATGAGTTATTGGTTTAATAGGATACAAATCAATAGTTGTCAAAGGGAATTGGAAATAATAGTAACATCTGACTAGGTATATTAGAGCAGACAACCTGAGAGATGTCCTAAAAGTGGAATAAGAGCTAAATAATACTCCATTAAGAGCTAATTCTGTGATAGCATAGTGCTGGTTGTACATAGGTAAACCAAACAACATAAATAAATCTTTCAAATCGATATATGTTTACTGAGATTAAAATGTAAAAAGGAAAACTTATTTGACTTATAAATTTAAAGATGCTAACATTTAGAGAGGAGTTATAAATTTGCTGAAAACTACTCAGCTATTGAAGGTAGAAGTGGAAGAAACCTGGGAAGCCCACACTAAACAATTTCTGAGTCTACAAATTTTGAATCCAAGAAGTGCATAATTTTGGGTTTATTGGATACTTTAAAACTATTAACTGGTGTTAAAATGCACTTTGGTTCACATCATTTTGCATGCATGCATGCTCAGTCACTTCAGTTGTGTCCAACTTCTGCAATCCATGGACTGTTGCCTGCCAGGCTCCTCTGTCCATGGGATTTCCCAGCAAGAACACTGGAGTGGGTTGCCACTTCCTTTCTCCAGGTGACCTTCCTGATACAGGCATTGAACCCGTGTCTCTTGCATTGGCAGGCAGATTCTAAACCACTGAGCCACCAGGGAAACCCCACTGCCTACCTTGGTCTTCTTCAAAATGCTAACTCTATGCTTTATGCATACTTCATAGACAGCAGGAAAAATATTATAGCCTTCTGATAAAATTACATGTGTGAAATGTTGCACAAACAGCAGTAATTCACCAAATCATCTGACTTTTTTTTTTTTCTGAAACATCGAATTCATAGATTTTTCAGTTATTAAATCAGCAGGTTCTTCTGGTAAGGAGAACTATTTCACAGCTGTATTTTGGAAAGTATATATTTTAAAGCAAAATTAGTAAAACCCAGACTTGTAATATGAAGGCAATAGTGGTTACACGATGCTATGCCTTAAACTGCATGCCATTATGTTTGTAAGTCTTGATCAACACACCTTTTGCTGAATTTCTGATCTAAGATCAATATTGATACTCTAACTAGATTGTGGTGTTATTGTTCAGTCACTAAGTCAGGTCTAACTCCATGTGACCCCATGGGCTACAGCACGCCAGGCCTTCCTTCATGGTCTCCCTGAGTGTGCTCAAACTCATGTCCATTGAGTCAGTGATGCCATCCAACTATTTTATCCTCTGGCACTTCCTTCTCTTCTTGCTCTCAATCTTTCCCAGCATCAAGGTCTTTTCCAGTCAGTCAGCTCTTGGTATCAGGAGGCCAAAGTATCGGAATTTCAGCTTCAGCATCAGTCCTTCCAATGAGTATTCAGTGTTGATTTCCTTTAGGATTAGCTGATTTGATCTCTTTGCTGTCCAACGGACTCTTAGGAGTCTTTTCCAGCACCATAGTTCGAAAGCATCAGTTCTTTGGTGCTCAGTCTTCTTTACGGCCCAACTCTCACATCCACAGCTGACTACTGGAAAAACCATAGCTTCAACTATATGCACCTTTGTTGGCAAAGTGATGTCTCTGCTTTTAACTCTGCTGTCCAGGTTGGTCATGGCTTTCCTCCCAAGGAGCAAGTGACTTTTAATTTCATGGCTGCAGTCACCATCTGCAGTGATTTTGGAGCCCAAGAAAATAGTCTATCACCATTTCCATTATTTTCCCATCTATTTGCCATGATGTTATGGGACCAAATGCCACAATCTTAGTTTTTTGAAGTTTGAAGTTAAGTTTTAAGCCAACTTTTTCACTCTACTCTTTCACCCTCATCAAGAAACTTTAGTTCCTCTTCACTTTCTGCCATTAGAGTAATATTATCTGCATATCTAAGGTTGTTGATGTTTCACCTGAAAATCTTGATTTCAGCTTGTGATTCATCCAGCCCAGCATTTTGCATGAAGTACTCTGCATGTAAGTTAAATAAGTAGACTGTATTATAAGCTAATTAAAAGATGAACTAACACATCACTTGTCATGATACCAATCTATATGGTAGCCAAGACAACACTAGAAATTTAACAACACAGTAAGGATACGTGTCTCATTGCTGCCATGACCAATTACCACAATTTAGTGCTCACAGCAATACCAATTTTATATCTAACCTTTCTGGAGCTCAGAAATCCAATATGGGTCTCACTAGGTATCCCAATCAGATTGGGCTGCCCTAACAGCATATCACAGATTCTAAGGCTCAAATAACATACATGTATTTTTTCACAGCTCTGGAGGCTGGGAAGCCCAAGATCAAGGTTCTGATTAATTTGATTTCTGGTGAGCACTCTTCTTGACTTGATTTGCCAGTGACCAACTTCTCTGTTTGTGCTCACATGGCAACACAGAGCACTCTGGTATCTCTTCTTCTCATAAGGGTCCAAGCTCTCCAGCCCCACTCTTATGACCTCCTTTAACATTTTTTTTTCTCCCCATAGACTCTGTTGCTGAACACAGTCATATGGTAATTTAGAACTTCAACATACATATCTAGGAGTAACACAAACATTCAGTTAATAACATAAAGCTGAAGTCAAGGCATTAGCAGGACTGCTTTCTTTTCTGCACACCCTAGAGGAGAATCCATTTCCTTTCCTTTTCAGCTTCTAGAGACTGGCTCACATTCATTGTCTACTGGCTCCAGCTCCCTTCCTTCTTGAAAGCCAGTGTATTAGTTTCCTAGGTCTGCTGTAGTGAAGTATCATATGAGTGGCTTAAATTCACAGAAATTTATTGTCTCAGTTCTGGAGGCTAGAAATACAAAGTCAAGATGTTGGCATGGTTGACTCCCTCTGAGGCTTGTGAGACAGAATCAGTTCCATGCTACTCCTTGACTTCTGATGACTTGTTGGCAATTTTTGGCATTTCTTGGCTTGCGTATGCATCATTGCAATCTTCTACCTTCACACGGTGATATCTCTGTTTCTTCACATAGTCTTCCCTCTGTGCATGCCTTTCTGTGTCCCAATTTTCACTTTTTTATAAAGACATCAGTGATGTTGGATTAGACTTCATTTAAACTTGTTTACTTTTTAAAAAATCTCTGTTTATGCATAAGATTATGTTCTGAGGCATTGGGGGTTAAGAGTTATACATATTTTGGTGGAGAACACAATTCAACCCATAGCCATCAGCAATGGCCAGTAAGTTCATCTCACACTATATCACATTATTCTTACCTTTTCTTCTGTCTCTGTTTCTCACTTTTAAAGATCCTCATGGTTACATTGGGCCCACTCAGATGCCATGCAACATGAACCATTACAAGTTCCAGGAATTAGGGTGTGGATGTCTTTGGAGGGCCATTATTCTGCCTATAGCAAGAAATTGTTATTTATTAAAAGTTAGAAAGAGTCCTGGGTGTGACTTGAAGAAAGAGTTAGAAAATTTACTTTTGTTTGAGGAAATGTGCCAGTAATGTAACTGTCAGAGGTGTGATTGCTAAGCTGTCTTCTGAGGAAAACAGTTTTTGAGTTTCTGAAAGAGTTAAGTTAGAGGTAAGGTAGTGATTAGAGAAACAGTGGAGTATTTCCACCAGTGCTCTTGCATGAAGCAGCCTCCAATCCTGCACCAGACATCGACTCCTCAGCTAAATAAATGCTCAGCAGATATTGAGATTAGATTTCAGAATTAATCAGCTATTCTGTGCATATGTGCAGTAAAATGATAAAAGTTCAATTTCAAGAAACGAGTTTTGAATACTTTTTGGTTATAGAGTACGGTACTAGAAGAATTGCATGCCAAAAACTTCCTGAGCTCTCTCCGCATCCTTGAAAACACACACACACACACAGCTTATTGTTACTCCACTGGGGAAACAAAGAAGGAAGAGAATAGGGCTTTTTTAATGGTGCTTATTAAAATCTATTCCATTTCCTGAGTCAGTTGAGTTTTGAAAATTCTGGTATGGTTTTCTCCATACTCAAGCTTATCTTCATCCTCACTGAATAGATTTTGCTTCATGGCTTTCCCATAATTCATACAATTAATATTTATTTTATCATAAATTTCCTGAGACCTCCTCCAGTCAATATGTGGATTTATTTAGGAATGAACAAATTCCAATTACCTGCACTAAAACACTGGATAGAGTATCACATTTGGTGTATCTGTGAAAGAAGAAGAATTATTTTAAAGCATTCTGAATTCTTTCCAAAATCTTCTTCAGAGTCACTGTCAGTTGCCACAGACTGATTTTTCCCTGGAAGTGTAAAACAGAGAGATGGGATCAAACAGAGTGAAAAAGACAAATAAAGTAATTCAAAGAGTATAAGGAGGAAAGGACAATGGGAATAAGAGAAAGAGAAGTCTTTGGACTTCCCAGGTGGCACTAGTGTTAAAGAACCTGCCTGCCAAAGCAGGGGATGTAAGAGATATAGTTTTGATCCCTATGTGGGGAAGATCACTTGGAAGAGGAAATGGCAATCCACTCCAGTATTCTTGCCTGGGAAATCCCACGGACAGAGGAGCCTGGCAGGCTATGGTCCAGGGGTCGCAAAGAGTAAGACACTACTGAAGTGACTTAACAAGCAAGAAATCTTTGGAGGCTAAAATATTAAGAGATACCATTAAAAAGGGGAAAATTGAGAATACTAAGAAACAAAAGACAAGACTCTCGGGACAGAGGTATGCAGAAAGCATTAAAGAAACAAGTAATTGCAAAGAAAGGGAATTCTAGATACTCAAATAAAGAGGAAATGGGGGACATCCCTGGCAGTCCAGTGGTTAGGGCTCCCTGCTTCCACTGCAGGGGGCCTAGCTTTGATCCGTGGTCAGGGAACTAGGGCCCTACAAGCCTCACAGCCAAAAAAATGGAAGACGAATGAAAACATGAGGAAGGAGAAAGAGGAGAGAGCATAACCTGGAGGCTAAGTTATTTTTTTATTATTCCACAGAGTACATTTTCTTTCAATATTAAAGGAATAAAAAAGAGAATTTAAGTTTAGTTTATAACAAAAACGAAGACATGTCAGCTAGAGGTTCAGAAATTTCTCAAGCCACTTGGAGGACACTGCACCCTGGCTTTAAACATTGACTGGAATTCATTCTTCCAAACATGAGTGCAGGTGACAAATCTCTTGTTGCTCACCAGTGGCCCCCGAATCATGCATCACCCATGGACTCTGAACATGCAAGTTTTATGAATGATTCTTCAGCTATAGTGATCAATGGACTATGAGAGAATGAAAGTGGGATTTTGGCCTGCCAGGTCCTTTGTGAAAATTTTCTTCTGTGAAGTTGCTGTCTTACTGTTGTCTTACGTCTGGAGTGCCATCTCCTATGGAGGCACTGCCTACGAATGTCACAAGTGTGTAAGGCTGATGGATCCTTAAGTGACTTACAAAGGTTTCACTACATCATCTTTAGAGAATTCTGAGAGAATTCACACATTAACATTTCAACATTGTATAAAGATTTAATGACATGTGTACTTAGGAGACAGGTCAGAAAAAGCAAAGAAAAACCTAACCTCTGAACATGTGACTATCCAACCAAATGCCGCAGTCTTTCATCCAAATCAGAGTCCTGTAGGCTTTGATTCCATGAAGATACAGGCAATATGTGTAAATATGCAATTGAGGGGTGAGCTACAAAATCTCCTTGCTTCTTTTTTAGACAAGATGTGTATGTGTGTTCAAAATATCACCTAGATTTGGGCAGTTTTCTAAGTTACTTTCCTTTCTTTTGATGTCTGTGTACTTGCATGCTAACTCGCTTCAGTCGTGTGAGACTCTTTGCGACCGCATGAACTATAGCCAGCTAGGTTCCTCTGTCCATGGGATTCTCTGGTGGCAAGCTATATGTATTTCCAAGGTTCTAGCCTTTGAAAATAAATATTCTGTTGGCCAAGAAGCTCTTCTCAGTTTTTCAATAAGATGTTATGAAAAAACTTGAAGGAACTTTTTGGCCAACCCTATGTCTTCTCATTAAAATGTGTAAGTAATGAATACTTTGCTTTTCCTGACACCAACACTGGTGTAAAACAAATAGAAAGTGAGTAAGCGGTCTTCCAAGCACTGCAGGACCGTCTATGCTGAAAGCTTTTTGGCACAAATTAAAGATAAATGAACCGGTGAGCAATGGGCAAACTTTTCAAATGAGTCAAGTTGCACGTTCATGTGACAAATATTGTCAATTTTGTTGTTGTTGTTGTTATCAGCAGCAGTTGTTTTGATGTTTCGGTCTCTTTAGGAGCACCGGAAAAATATAAAAGCCAAAGAATTCAAAACAATTTAAAGCAATTTAAATTCTGTTTTACCACTAGGCACCATGCCCACACTGTGAGTCAAAGCATCAAATTATTTAGATCTAAGCCAGCATAAAAATGGACTTTGAAATTCACAGATAGAAGTCTTTACAGAAATCCTTCTTTAAATGCTGGGTCATGGGGGAGAAAGTTCTGAAAAACAAAGGTGGTAAGAGAGGGAGAGGAGACAAGAGAACTAAAGTGGGTGCAAACCTCCATCACTTGCCTGCCTTAAGCTCAGTTATTGAAAATAATTACTTGTAATATGCTTTTCATTAAATTACAAACAAACTGTTTTTGACAATTACCTCTAGAAATCTTTTTTTATTTCCCTTTCCTTTCCAAAATAGAATGTCTCAGCCATGAGAAATATGATACTGTAGACAGATACTTCGAGGAGATAAATATTAAAAACTAAAATTATAGGAAGAGTTCCCAAGTCCTTCTTTTATCATTTAGTTGTTTGATTAAGCTGAAACTCTGCAGTGGGAATAGCAAAATATAGAACTGGGCTCTGGAACTTGGAATATTTTTCCAAGACCTGGAAACATTTGACAGAATTTTGAGACTAAGCATAATTGTTTTTAGTGTTATTTTTAAAAGTCAATAGCCTTTGTTTTTTGAGCAGTCTTAGTTTTATTGAGCAGAAATACAGAGTTTTCCTAAGACCTCCTCCCCCATTTTCTCCTAGTATTAACATCTTGCATTAGTGTAATACATTTGTTACAACTGATGAGCCAGTGTTGATATATTAATATTATTAATTAAAGTGCATAGTTGACAGATGGGATCATCTTTGTGTTTTGTTGTTTTATTACCAAAAATCTATAGCTTTCACTGGTTGTTGAAGCAACAGAACTGCAGAAATGCCCCAAGAGAAAGTGGCTCATCTGATGGAGATGTGAAAGAGTGAGTGGGAGAGAAAAGGCAGATGGAAAGAATGGAGGGCTAGTGATGCCATTCAGCTCATCAAGGAACCTGCTGGAGACTGATGCCAATTACTTTTAATTGGAGGATAATTGCTTTACAATGTTGTGTTAGTTTCTGCTGTACAACAACGTGAATTAGCTGAAGTATACATATATTCTCTCCCTCTTGGACCACCCTCCCACCGCACTCCCCCACCCTATCCTACCCATCAGGGTCATCACAGAGCACCAAGTTGAGCTCCCTGTAGAGATGTGGATGGACCTAGAGTCTGTCATACAGAGCAAGGTAAGTCAGAAAGATAAAAAGAAATGTCATATATTAACGCACATATATGGAATCTAGAAAAATGGTACAGGTGAACAGTTAGAACTGGACATGGAACAACAGACAGGTTCCAAATAGGAAAAGGAGTACATCAAGGCTATATATTGTCACCCTGCTTATTTAACTTATATGCAGAGTACATCATGAGAAACACTGGGCTGGAGGAAGCACAAGCTGGAATCAAGATTGCCAGAAGAAATATCAATAACCTCAGATATGCAGATGACACCACCCTTATGGCAGAAAGTGAAGAAGAACTAAAGAGCCTCTTGATGAAAGTGAAAGAGGAGAGTGAAAAAGTTGGCTTGAAGCTCAACATTCAGAAAACTAAGATCATGGAATCCGGTCCCATCACTTCATGGCAGATAGATGGGGAAACAGTGAAAACAGTGGCTGACTTTATTTTTCTGGTCTCCAAGATCACTGCAGATGATGTTTGCAGCAATGCAATTAAAAAACTTTTACTCCTTGGAGGGAAAGTTATGACCAACCTGGACAGCATATTAAAAAGCAGAGACATTACTTTGCTAACAAAGGTCCGTCTAGTCAAGGCTATGGTTTTTCCAGTGGTCATGTATGGATGTGAGGGTTGGACGGTGAAGAAAGCTGAGTGCCGCAGAATTGATGGTTTTGAACTGTGGTGTTGGAGAAGACTCTTGAGAGTCCCTTGGACTGCAAGGAGATCCAACCAGTCCATCCTAAAGGAGATCAGTCCTGGGTGTTCATTGGAAGGACTGGTGTTGAAGCTGAAGCTCCAATACTTTGGCCACCTGATGCCAAGAGCTGACTCATTGGAAAAGACCCTGATGCTGGGAAAGATTGAGGGCAGGAGGAGAAGGGGATGATGGAGGATGAGATGGCTGGATGGCATCACCGACTTGATGGACATGGGTTTGGGTGGACTCAGGGAGTTGGTGATGGACAGGGAGGCCTGGCGTGCTGCGGTTCATGGGGTCGCAAAGAGTCAGACACAACTGAGTGACTGAACTGAACTGAGCTGAACCTAGTTCGAGGGTAGGAACAGAGATGCAGACATAGAGAATGGACATCTGGACACAGAGGGGAAAGGGAGAGTGGGATGAATTGGAAGATCAGGTTTGACATAAATACACTACCATGTATAGAATAGATAGCTAGTGGGAACCTGCAGTGTAGCCAATTACTTTGTTTCCTAGATATAGGAGGCCCAGAACCTTCAGAGTGCCATGCACTAGATACAGTTCAACCCAGGATTTGCACCTTTTTGTTCCCAGCTTTGTTGAGATACAATTAACATATAACATTGTGTAAGTTTAGGGTGTACAAAGTGATGAACTGATATTAGTAAATATTGCAGAATGATTACCACAGAAAGGTAATCATAGAATCATCCTATCACGAAATGTTCATGCTTTTTACCAAGGGTACTATAATGAAAGCCACGCAATTATTTCTTCACATTTGGCTAAATCACTGAAAACATTATGTATTGACCCTATACAAAAGTTTACCCATTGGAGCTGAACACTAGAAAATGTATCTCTCTTCTCACAGCCTAGCATTCTTCCAATTATAGATAATGATTGTTATAGATGCCTCTGCCAAGAAGATCAATTCTGACCTAAATTTGGTGCTTAACTGCTGCAACTGTTCTTAAATTGGTTTTGATACAACTATTTGCAATAAGTCCCTTTCTTTTTTTCTTTTCTTTTTATTGCAAGTGCATGTGATGGCAAAGAGTACAGTGGCTATCAGAACAGTTGGGTACCACTTTGATTTATATTAAGGCACCAAAAGTTTTGTCCATTACAGCTTTGCATCATTAGTGCAAATGTCAACACAGTACAAAAGGCAAATCTCTTAGTATCATTAAGGAAATAGCTGTGACCTTATGGACCCCCTAAAAATGTCTCTCGGCAACCCCAAAATGGTCTATGACCACACTTTGAGAATTGTTCATGAAAAAAGATAAAACTTCAACCTTTAGTTTTTAATGCCCTTGTTTCTTTGGATATTCTCCTTTCTTCCCTCGACTGTAAATGCCAGAGAAGTAGCTGTTCTGTTCTCTCTTGTATCTTAGCACCTAGTACTAGACACAGATTAACTGAACCTAATGAAACTGTATAATATAGATAAAAAATATTTTACTACTAAAAATATGGTAAATAATTTTTTAGAATGCCTTTGTACATCATAAACCCATAATATTTCTCACCAAAAATAATCCTATGTTTAAATTTTCATGTTATATATTTTGATAATCAATAATAATTAAAACAATTTAGATCAAATATGTTAGAGGAAATGTTGCGTATTTTTCTATTCTTTCTATAACATTAAAAAATTACTGCCATTTAAGAGGCAAAGAATCTGCAGCCAAAATATATCAGAAAAATATGTTTTAGATATGTTAGACTGTTGTTTTATGAAAATATTGTTTTTTTCTACCTTTTGTGCAATTTTTTAAGTTCAAAACATTTGTATTTTTGCTGTCTTCTAATGAATATTCTTTTCACATCTATATTGATATTGTTCTTAAAGAAGTCTCACTATTATCTATTGTATAAATATTAAGCCCTTAAAACCAGGATCCGTTCCGGCCTAAAATATATCTCACTCCATTGATATCCACTAATTATTGACTGACTGACTGAATGGATTTATTGAGTACTATGTGCTTCTGTGCTCAGTTGCTTCAGGTGAGACCCCATGGACTGTAGCCCACCAGGCTCCTCTGTCCATAGGATTCTCCAGGCAAGAATACTGGAGTGGGTTGCCATGCCCTCCTCCAGGGAATCTTCCCAATCCATGGATTGAACCTGCATCTCCTATACTGCAGGCAGATTCTTTACCACTGAGCTACCTGGGTAGTCCAAAAAGTGTTAGTTGCTCAGGTGTGTCTGACTCTTTGCGACCTGGTGGACTATAGCCTGCCAGGCTCCTCTGTCCATGGAATTCTCCAGGCAAGAATACTGGAGTGGGTAACCACTCCCTTCTTCAGGGGATCTTATAGTAAAACCTAAATCCCTAATCTTTTTTAAAAGATTATTTTTATATGGACAATTTTTAAGTCTTTATTGAATTTGTTACAATACTGTTTCTGTTTTATGCTTTGTTTTTTTGGCCGAGAGGCATATGGGGTCTTAACTCCCCAACCAGGGATCAAACCGGCATCACCTGCATTTGAAGGCAAAGTCTTAATCTCTGGACCACCAGGGTGCTGTGCTTAGTCGCTCATTCATGCCTGACTCTTTGCAACCCCAAGGATTGTACCCTGCCAGGCTCCTCTATCCATGGGGATTCTTCAAGCAAGAATACTGAGTGGGTTGCCACGCTCTCCTCCAGGGGATCTTCCCAACCCAGGGATTGAACTCCAGTGTCCTGCATTGCAGGCAGATTTTTTACCATCTGAGCCACCAGGGAAGACCCTGAAACACCAGGGAAATCCTCCCAATCATTTTTATTGATTGATGATTAAAAAAAATGATACAAGCCATGTATTTCAAGGAGAATTATCTTTATACTAAAACAGTAGAATGAATATTGGAAAGGGACAACTGACACCCAATATAGATAGTAAAACTCATGGAACAGAGTGTGGATTTGCATATATTAAGTGTTTGGCAGTTTCAAGCAGTGTGGCTTTTCAGACCAAAACCCCAAATTTCAAGAAATCTATACTTCACACGTTACCAGGAGGACATTTTATGATAGCAGATTTGAGTTCATAATTATATGTGGAATGCCTTGAGTGCTCTTACTTAGAAACCATTTACTTAAATATAGAATAAGAATTTGGAAAAAAAAAAGGGTAATTTTGCATTCAATTATAATTAGAGCAATAAGTGTACAAGAATACCTACTAGGCAAGGAAGCAAATGAACTTCTAAAGAATCTGATTAATGTGCTTTTTAAAGTTCTAAAAAGAGGAAAAATAAAGTAATTTTTGATGTAGTCTTTATATCAAGTACCATCTTTTCTTAATTTAAGGACTGCATTCTTACTTTCTTGCTTACTGGCCATGAGGTTGCTTTTGAGTTTAAGATACTGTACAGGAGTTAGAAATGATTTAGAGCCAAAGCTTCATATTTGAATTCTACTTCTTCCACGGGGCGTTGACTAAGTCATCTAGCCATTCCAAGCCTCATTATCTTCAGTTGAAACGTATGGGACTCTCCTAGGTGATGTGTAGGCATCTCTTTGCACTCTTGATTTTAAGAAGAAGCATCTTCTACAGACTAACTTGAGCAAAAGTGTGTTGACAATAGTCATTGAATAAAAGAAGAAACTGAGGAGAATGAAAGCAAGGATAAAGGAAATATGAGACTAAAATATTCAGATTATATATTTAGAAAGGATTTTTATAAAATCATGAACTACTGCTTTAAAGGACCTTGGAAGAGAACAGAAAGATCTTTATGGCTATTATGACTTCTCCTGTAACACCCTATATGCACCCATATCACGTAATTTATCACATTTTATATTTTAATTTGCTTTACTTATTCATTTCCTCTATCTATAAACTCCTGGGAGTTGGGGCAAATGTGTCATGTTCATCACTGATTCCCTAATACTTAACCCTGTGCTGGACACACAGCAAGGACTCTGTAAATATTTGTTGAATGAGGAGGTAATTTCTTTCTTTTCAGTATTAATACCACTTAAACGCCCATTTTTGATTTTGCAGAGAACATCACTAAAGACAGTACATCAGTTCATTTAGAGTCAGAGTGAGCAAACTGCAGCCTGTAGGTCAAATCTGATCAACCATCTATTTTTATAAATAAAGTTTTATTGGAACACAGCCACCCTCATTTGTTTACATGTTGTCCATGGCTGCTTTTTCCCAACAGTGGCAAAGTTGAGTACTTGGGATGAAGCCTGAGTAGTCAGCAAAGCCAAAAAATATCTCTGAACTTTTATAGAAAAAGGTTGCTAACCCCTGGTCTGGAGTTGTAAACAGATCATGAATGAATGAATGAAAGTCACTCAATCGTGTCTGACTCTTTGAGACCCCATGGACTGCAGTCTGCCAGGCTCATCTGTCCATGGAATTCTCCAGGCCAGAATACTGGAGTGGGTGTCTGTTCTCTTCTCCAGGGGATTTCCCAGGCAACAAACCCAGGTCTTTCACATTACAGGTGGAATCTTTACCGTCTGAGCCACCAGGGAAGCCCCAGATTATAACTAATTAAAATAAAGTGACTTAAATCAATAGTAAAAGTCTGATATAATATTATTGTTCTTCAAACTTAGTTTTGTAAAGATCACAATGTTATGAAAGAACCATTTTGCAGTTTATGCTTCTTTTATCATTTAAAAGTCAAGATCTAGCCTTCTTTTCTCCCTGTATTTGAAATGTGATATTAGAAAGCGCATTGCACTAATCTGGCCTCTAAAAATCCATACCTCCCCACACAAGTGATGCCTTTCATTCATCACTTAAAGAAATTTATTCTCCTCTCTGGTTTCAGTGAGTTGGCTGCCTGATGTCCAGCTTTCACATTAGAATGCCCGGCAAGCCTTTCATCATCAGAGGCATCACACTCACTTTCTTACTATTTCTTCTGCAATGATGCTACATTTCATGATTTATGAAGAAAGCTAACCAAAAAAGGATTCTGAAAATAGCATAGCAACTAGGCTACAGAGAAAGGACGTGATATATTCTTATTTGGAAGTCCCTCGACAGGTGGTAAGAGCAACAAACAATAGAATTAAGAAACTGTTGCTGTTTTGGGAACACGGTAAAGGGAGCCCAAATTTCATGCTCACAATGTTCTTTCTTGACTTAAATGCCTTAGATAGAGGTACTTAGGAAAGTGAATAAGACCATCAATTAAATTCTAATAGAAGATGAGGGAATGACTCTCAGAGGCCTTGGATGTTGGCCAGTACATCAGTCCAAGCCATAGTAACTGGGCTGGCTCCTGGGCTCTGAACTCCTTTCATAAAATATAACTGATCAGTAGAAGATACTGTGATCTAATTAAGAAAGCGAGGATAAACATGTGGGAGTAAATGTTTATAAAACACAAAAGCACAGCCCTCTGCTCAAGTTCCTGGAAAAAATATGCAAAAATTTTTATTTTGAAAAATTTTCATAGTAGAACGAGCACTATGACATGTTTCTCTGAATAAATAAACATTTTTGCATATCTTTGGAGACCTACTGCTGAAACACACAACAGATATTTTAAGCATAATTCATGACTTTTCATCGACATTTGAAACAACTGAATTATTAAAAGAAGGGAAGAAGTCTAATGTGTGTAACATGTATGTCAAAGTATTAAGTTCATTAACATCAAGAAATTTCTTATCATTTTGGTGGTGTCAAGTGTTCGAGAAGAAGTGTAAGGAGAATCCTTGTTAAAGATCTAGTTGGAGACAACTTTATTGACTAAAAAGCCTAGTCTCAAAGGAGAGTCTTATTTTCTTATCTTGTTTTCTTTCTAATGTGGGACTTGGATGCTCTCCTTCAATAAAGATTCAGTGCATTCTCCGTGTACATAAAAAATTAAGTAAGATTATAAAAAAATAAGATATTTATTTGTGTTCTCTTTTGAGTCAGTTATTAAAAATATATGTGGAAATACTGTCCATTATTTCTCCCAAATCTCTCCCTATAGTTTCCAGTGAGGAACGTTTCCTTTGAGACTAAGATAAGGAATAAGTTTGTATTCATTGTTACCTTATGAGACTTGAGTAACTTTTTACATTTCTCTCGTCCCTCTGCCTCTTAGGAAACTTAAGGCTAAATTTTACAGTGAAATGTAACAGCTGTATTTCCCTCCTATTTGTCATGCCAGCTTTTATCTCTTTTCCAAATTTGATTTGTCCCTTGTCCTCTTCTCCTCCTCCAAATTTTTTAAACTTAATTTTATTGTCATGGTTTTATAAGATACTTTAAATCATTGTTCTGTTAGGGAGGTAAATGAGTACTGAACTCAAACCAGCATCAATCAAATACGCATGTGGGTTCCTGTAAAGAAATTAGTTTTCCCCTCTGTTGACACTCTTCTCCTTATACACCAAATGGACTCCTGCTTATTCATCAAGGCTGAGCTCACGTGTCCCCCTAACTGTGTCCCCTCTCATCCAGGAAGCAGAGTCCATCATTTTACAGTAGCACCATCCTTGCTTCTGTGGATTCATCCATCATACAGCATCCTTCTGTTTGCATTTGCCTCTTCTCACAGATTATCAGGGTCTTTTGTGCAATATTTGGATTTTTTCATGCTTTTATGGTGGCTTCTCAGGTGGCTCAGATGGTAAAGAATCTACCTACAATGCAGGAGACCCAGGTTTGATTCCTGGGTTGGGAAGATCCCCTGGAGAAGGAAACGGCAACCCACTTCAGTATTCTTGCCTGGAGAATCCCATGGACAGAAGAGCCTGGTGGGCTATCGTCCACGGGGTTGCAAGCAGTCAGACACAACTGAGCGACTAAAACAGCAACATGCCCAATATCCAGTCTTCATGCCCTTTTTAAAGCCCAACACCAGGCAGAGTATATATTAATCATTGTGTGTAGATGAGACAAATAAATTAATGATTTGAAAACTATGAAAAAAAATATGATACCTTGACAGGCTTATGAGGATAGTGAATACATTGGTGGGCAAGCTTCCATTGCGTTTCCTTCATGAAACAAATACCATGCTCTGCGCTATCGGTGAGGGGATGGCCAAGAGGAGGATTTACCAGGGAGATGAAACTCCACTGTGTGATACTTTCAAGTTTAGTGTGCTGAGAAGAGTAAGACTAATCAGACTAATCTGGGTTTGAGTGAGTTGGATAATTTTTAAGACATGAAATAGTCTTAACAATATTCATCAGAGTGTTCATTCAGAATAAAATGGCAGTACAGAGTAAGCAATGATATGAAGACAAAACAATGAACATGATTTATCCAAGGAATGATAAGAAAGCCTGTTTAAAAGACTTAAAGGTGAGTGATAATAAAAAGAGTGCACAATATGTTTAAATGAGTGATTGTGCGGGAGAATAGAAAGTAGAAACTGGATTATATGAGTCTTCAGAGTCAGATAGAGTGATATTTGTTGTGCATAAAAAGTATAGTTCACTTTTCAACAACAGGGTGGCTTAATGAAAAGTAGATTCATTTGGCAAGAGTAAAAATAATAAATTAGACCGGCGTGAAACAGAGGTAGGGTGATTATACATGTAACAGTAGAAACCCAGATATGGGAAAGGAAACATCTAGATTAAAATGCTTATTAGTAGAAGCATAAGCTTCTATCTGGAAAACATTTCAAGACAAGAATCTTGAGCTTTGGTAGATAAAAAGGGGTATGTGAGTCATGAGCCACAGATTCTTAATTAGAAATAAAAATCTTACCATACCAATATTGAGAATTAATAAATATAATACATGCTATGCTAGTATAGATCTTTAAAATTATAAATCAGTAGAGAGAATTAATTCCCATGGAATGGGATGTATAATGATATATGATAATACTAGACACTGACTTTTTCCTGTAATAGTTCAACACAGAGAATAATTCAAGCTCATCATTATTTTAATGTTGATGATTTGGAAAGATGTGGTTTATAGCCTTTGCAAATGATTATAGCAGAATTATTAATCTATGCATAACATTGCAACCCAGGAAAAGGTTTGTAATAATTTGGTAGGACTTACATAAGAAAATACTACTGAGTGAATTCAACTACAGAAATCTATGTTCTCATAGTTCTTGGGGCTAGAAGTTCAAGATTAAAGTGTTAGCAGGTTTAGTTTTGAGACCTCTCTTCTTAGCTTCAGATGACCTTCTTCTGATTATGTCATGATGACCTTTTTCCTTGCACCCGCACTCCTGGGTTCTCTTCCTCTTCCTACAAGGAAACTAGGCCTATTGGATTAGGGTCCCACACAATTGGCCTCATCTTTTAGTTAATGACCTATTTAAGGACTCTTTCTCCAAATATGGTTAAATTATACTATACTAGGGGTTGAGACTTCAATGTTTGAATTTTTGTTGTTGTTCAGTTGCTCAGTTGTGGTCTGATTCTTTTGCAAACCCATGTGCTGTGGTCCACCAGGCTCCTCTGCCCATGGAATTTTCCAGGCAAGAATACTGGAATGGTTTGCCATTTCATTTTCCAGGGGATTTTCCGACTCAGGGATCAAACCCATGTCTCTTGTGTCTCCTGCATTGGCAGGTAGATTCACTACCACTGAGCACCAGGGAAGCCATATGAATTTTGGGGTCAACACAGTTAAGCCAATAACATCCTGCCTTTAAAATTCATAGTCTTCTCATGTGCAAAAGACATTCACCTGATCCCCAAGGTCTTAACCCATTCCTGAATCAACTCCAAGTCTGTATCTCATCTAAATACTACCTAAATCAAGGGTGGGTGAAACTCAAGGAATGATTTATCCTGAGACAGAAATTCTCTCCATCTGTGGATCTGTGAAACTGAAGAAGTCATCTTCTTCCATTAATGGTGGCATCTACATAATATAAGCATTCCCATTCCCAAAGGGAGTGGTCAGAGAGGTGAAAGGGGTCATGAGTTCGAGCAATTCCAAAACCTGGCAGGGCAAATGTCATAAGATTTTAATTTTTAAGAATAACCTTCTTTGGTTCAATGTTCTGTCCTCTGGGTCCACTGGGGTGACAGACCCACCTTCTGGGCCCATTTTGGTGGTGTCATTGCCCCCTTGTCCTGGGCAGTGGTCTGACCTGCTGGAAACAAGGAGGTGGCCCCAAGCTCTGAAACCTAGGAGGAGACGGTTTTGCCCACCCCCAGACCTGTGCTGGCAGGGGCAGCCCTGCTGATTTCTGAATCACCTTTGGGGTCACTTCCCCTCCATTTTTTTGAAGGATACTACATGCTTGCAGCTGGATAGCCTTAATATCCTGTTATTTAGAATCCAAGATGCCCAGAAGCCTGCCTTCATTCTGTCCCATCTCTACCCTCTGAGGTCCAAGCTGGTGGTGTTTATGCTGGTCTAACCTCTCTCTGTTTCTGGCTTCTGCTGAGACCACTGTTTAGAATCATGACCCACACTCATAATCTCTTCATGGAGTGATTGTCTAGCCATGCCATCCGTGCTCTCTCTAGAACTTTCTAAATATTTTGCAATACAGTCAGGCTGAGAATGTTCTGGTTCTTTCATTCTTTCTCTTTTTTTTCAAATTGGAGGATAATTGATTTACAAAATTGTGTTGGCCTCTGCCATACATCAGCGTGAATCAGCCATAGGTTTACACCTGTCCCCTCCCTCTTAACCTCTCTCCCACCTCCCACCCCATCCCTCCCTTCTAGGCTATAACAGAGCAAACTCCCACTTACTATCTATTTTAGATATGGTAATACTATTCTCTTACTTCAAGTTCTGCTTCTTTTTCTTAACAAGTCCTCCTTCATTTTCTCTCTCTCCTTTCACTTTTTACTGTAAGCAGTAAGGAGAAACCAGCTGCACCTTCAATTCTTTGCTTAGAATTCTCTTCAGCTTAATATTTAATGTCATCATTCACAAGTTCTGCCTTCCACAAAACAATGGAACACAATTCAGCCGAGTTCTCTGCTGCTTTATAACAAGGATCATGTCTTCTCCAGTTTCCGATGATACATTCCTGATTTCTGTCAGAAACCTGATGAGAATCACTTTGCACATCCATATTCCTGCCAACGGTCTCTTCAAGGCAATCTAGGCTTTTTCTAACATGCATCTCATTCTTCGAGCCTCTGCCGATTACCCAGTTCCAAAGTCATTTCCA
The DNA here is from genome assembly GCA_024291935.2 of Okapia johnstoni. Lineage (NCBI taxonomy): Eukaryota > Metazoa > Chordata > Mammalia > Artiodactyla > Giraffidae > Okapia > Okapia johnstoni. The sequence continues at coordinate 29,742,069 of CM044321.1, read as the reverse complement.
CACATTCAAGTTTTTGTTACATAGCATACCACTTCTCAGCACTACAGTTGTGAGTAAATGTGTATGTTCCCAGTACATGGGTATCTTAAAGAACAGAAAATTAATTTTCTCACAGTTCTGGAGATTCAATGTCCAAGATGAGGGTGTTGCAAGTTTGTTTTCTCCTGAGGCTTCTCTCTTTGGCTTCCAGTTGGCCTTCCGTGTCCTCACAGAGCACTTCCTGTGAGCACCCACACCCCTGGTTATGTCTTACTTTCTTACAAAGACATCAGTACTATTCATCAGAGCCAACCCCAGGCCCCTCCTTTTAATTTAATAACTTCTTTAAGACTACAAGAGCTTCTGAAGTCAGAGCATGTGTCAAAATCAAAGCCACAATTAGGACTATGAATTTTTTGAATCTGCCCCAATCTTTTACTTTTGGACCTCTGATTTTCTTTCAGAGAGTGAGATTGTTTAAGGTTATGATGAACTAGAAAGAAGAAACAGAAAATCAAACATATCAAGTGGTACACATTAAATATCTATCACTTAAAAAAATTAACTAGATGGAAGGAATCCTTGAGCATATATATTAAATCATCATTGATATGTACACATATATCAAAACTCATTTTGATATGTATATTTTAAGTATCTTACAGTTTTGTCAATTATACGTCAATGAAGCTGAGAAATTAATACCTAAAACAAACAAACAAACAAAAAACTTTTCTACAAATGTGGTTGCATTTTGAGGTACTAGGGAATGGGATGTCAGCATATTAATTTTCAGGGAACACAATACATCCCATAACAGGATTTATACCATATATTTTCAACACAATAGTCTGTTTCATTTCTTGTTTGATTTCCAATGTGTGCTAAATGCTTCTTCATATGATATAAAATTGTTTTCAGAAACCCAAAGGACCTCAAAATATATGCTAATGTTACCCAACTAATGTTGTTCTTTTTCCTTCTCTGTGATCGCTCATTTGAGTCTCCTGAGTTTACACATTCTTTACCTCCATATTAATGCACTTTTTATCCTCTTTCTTATAGTAACAAAAAATGAACCCAAATTAATTTTTTTTAGGTTATAAACATATTCCCTTTAACTATATATACTCTTCTAGTGTATCTGTTTTTAATTGAAGGATAATTGCTTTATAATAGTGCATTGGTTTCTGCCATACATCAACATGAATCAGCCATAGGTATATACCTATGTCCCCTCCCTTTTGAACCTCCCTCCCACTCCATCCCACCCTTCTAGGTTGTTACAGAGCATTATGATTTGATTCATTCATTTTTTTTTTTTAAATATAGACTGTTCATTGTCATGTATGGGCTTGGGCATGTTACTTAATCTTTCTGTACCTCTGCTTTCTGTTCTATGAGGTAGAATACAATTACTGACCTGTTAATGCTGCTAAGAAGACTAAAAACAATGTGTGAATGTGTATGCGGTGGATTTGGCCCCTTTCTCACTTTATGCCCCAAACTATTCTTAAAACCTAAGAACATGAACAGGCCCTGTTCTCAGATCAAAATCCAGTAGCATAAGATCCCTGTTGAGAGCAACGATTACTATACTATAATGGTGATTCCTCATCACTTTTGACGTTTGTAAAACTGTTTGTTGCTGAATTAATTGTCCTAGATCTCTGCAGCTTTTTCATATCTTATATGTATTTTTAATTTTTCTAGTATTGCTTCTGCCACATCAGTTTACCAGCTGTCACCTTTTATCAAAATCAATAAAACTTGTTCTAGCAGCCTCCCACACTTTAATTTGCTGTTTCAAACAACTTGAGAGCTGGAAAATCAGATGATCAAGCCTACTGGAATTTGGGGAGATGTAGGGGAACAATCATTATTAAATCCCAACTCCAGATTCAGTGTTACACTGCATGATTTACCTAATTACATCATTCAATCATTATAACAACCCAGGGATGAGGAACTATGATTGCTTTTATTTTGTTGATGAGGAAACTGAGACTTTAGGAAGTAATTTATTCAAGGACATATACGTAGGGGGGAATAGAGCCATTACCTGACATCAGATCTTGTAATTCCTGGCTCAGTACATTTACATTACACACCGTGAAGTGAGATATTCCTGCGGTAGATTACTAAGGGCCACAAGCTTGTTGCTCCATATTTATTTAGTTTTTTATCCTGTCTCATACCACTTTTCTCAAAGATCATAGGTAACCTTTATGATATTTCACTAAACACCTTAGCAGTTTAGTTCTCTGTCAATTTATACAGGGTAAAATTTAATCATGACATATGATTACTCAATGAAATCTTATTCAACAGTAATAATAAAACAGCTGATGTTTATTGAGTAGTTATGTCCTATCAGTTTCCATTCCTTGCTATTTACTTTAAACTAATTTTTATTGGAGTATAGTTACTTTACAATGTTGTGTTACTTTCTACTGTTGAGCAAATCAATCAGCTATATGTATACATATACTCCCTCTTTCTCGGATTTCCTTCCCATTCAGGTCACCACAGATCACTGAGTAGAGTTCCCTGTTCTATACAATATTTCTCATTTTATACTATTTTATACATAGTATGAATAGTGTATATATGTCAATCCCAATCTCCCAATTCATCTCACCTCTGTTTCTCCATCAGAATCTTACTCCACTGTTAATCTAATTTGTCAACTGCATCTTCAACCTTTTTGTAGAATTCAGGCCATGGTCTGCATAGCATCTGGGTCAGAGTCTCCACCAGCATTTTCCTGCAGATGAAATCTCTTTGGTATTGTTACTATCCTGAGCCAAATCTTCCAAACGGGCTAAAACTCCATGATGCCAAAACATGTGTGAGTGTTTGTGCACGCACACACATGCATTTGAGTGTGTGTATACGTGACAGAGAGAGAGGGAGAGCGAAGGAAAGATGAGGGAGAAGATTGGGGCCACATCTGTTTTCTGCTAATTCTTTTAAAATTTAAACTCAAGGCCTATTTGCCACTAATGGCCAAACCCTTGAGTCCAGAGATCTCATTTGGATCAGAAGTATATAAAATAATAAAATCGTTATCAATATATGAGTCCCAAATGTGTAGACATTAAAGAGATAAACTGACCCAATAATTTTGCCATCAATTATCCATGAAAAAATTTAATAAAACTTTTGAATGAGATGCCTTTCTAAATTCAACTTTACAAGTCTGCAACATATCTTTTCATGTTTTGTTTTTGATCACAGATAGATATACAGATTTATATATGTATTAGAAACTGTATTATATCAATGTATTTTAGTATATAACTGTATTATATCAGTAGGGTTAAATGTTAAAAAAAAAAAATTCTGGTTATATATTACTACCATAAACCCACCCATGAGCACATGTCATTTTTTTGTTGAAACTTAAGTACTAATTTTGTTGTTCAGTTGCTAAGTCATGCCTGACTCTTTGTGACCCCATGGACAGGAGCATGTCAGGCTTCCCTGTCCTTCACCATCTCCCAGAGTTTGCTCAAACTCATGTCCATTGAATCAGGGATGTCATCCAACCATCTCATCCTCTATTGCCCCCTCCTCCTCTTGCTCTCACTCTTTCCCACCATCAATAGCATTAGGGAATATATGTAGTATAATGAGAAATTCCCTGTAAAATATTTAAGAGCTTGTATTGAACTCACCATAACCTTGTCTACCAAAAAAAAGACAAATTGTCTTTCACAGCCATGAGAATGATGACTCGAGGCAGAAATTTCATAATGGAGAACCTCAAATAATTAAACATTAATAAATCCTGAAGGGCAATTCTTTAGGATGGAAAATATGTGAGCAAGATAAATACTAGTCTTAGGCAACTCCCCCCTCCACCCCCAAACACCCCAAAATCACCATTCCTTGCCTATTTTCACTGGCTTAAGAACAAAACAGAGCCCAGAGGACATTTTTGTTTGGCCTCTATCATGTGAAATAAAGCATGAAATATAATTATTATGGGCATCACCCAAAAAAGGAACAGATGTTAAGTGGAAAAATAGTCTTATTTTTAGATCAATAAAGCAAGGGAGTTTGGAGTCACAGAATAAAATAAGAAAAGAACGTTAGTGTGTGGGGGGTGGTGTTAGGCGGATGGTGAAGGGTGGCAGGGCATCCTTTGATAATACTAATAATCTAGAATCATATGGGAGGTAGCTTTCCAGCCATGAGATCCCAATAGAGCTGCAACTTGAGGAACAACAGGCAGGACTGAATAATCCCCTGATGATGCAGTACAAGTAAAACCATGGCCTGGCCCAGGAGTGAGTTGTGAGTCAGTTCAGTCTGTGTCACTTTCAAAGCAGCCACCCTGTCTACTTGCTTTACGCCCCAAATCCCAGATGCATCCTCCACATCACTAGGAAATCTAAAATCAGTCCTCCTGAGGAAGGAGTGTAAAGGACAGGAAGAACTAGCTGTCCGTCTTAGAGGGTGTATAAAGCATGGACTGGATGATCAGCTCAGGGAACAGGGAGGGAGGACCTCTAGAAATTCAGGCCCATAGCGGATCATGCCCACCCACACCCAGGCTGCTCCTGAAGTACCCGTGGTACCAGGAAGAGGGTAATGGACACACACATTTGGGTCAAGGAATGGAAGAGGGACAATTTATCAGGTGGCAAAGTATGATCCTGGCCATTTCATCCAAAGACATTTGTGAACACCATAACCCCTCTTCTCCAGATTCTGTTAAAAAAGAAATGCTATACCCCCTTCCCACCAAATCAATTTGAAAAAAAAAAATGATGGATAATATGCTTTTCATACTTGCAACTCAATTCTGAGGAAGTTTCTATATAAATAGGATTTATTATTATTACAATTCCGGTTGCCCAGGTTTCTTAATAAGGTTCAGAAATTGTGCTAGGAGCACTGGGGTAAGGTGGTTATGAAAAGCTTCAGGAATATTGCAGGCTGCCTACAGAGTGGGCTTTGGAAAATATTTTCATTTCCCTCTGTCCTTTATTCATTTTCCTGACACAAAAATGAACTTTGAAAAAGATGGCATCTGTGGTCCATCCATCAAAAGACCGGGCCTCAGACCATCTGTGAGACTCCTTTGTAAAATGAGATTTTGTTTGAAAACTTCTGCTCAAATGCAAAAAAAAAAAAAAAAAAATCCCTGAAAAGGTTAAAACCATAGCAAGTCACATCTGGTGGCTAAAATTAGGCTTATTCCTATTAGCAAAGGCCAGAACTCGCGATGGGGAAACAGGGAGGCACCTTTGTGAGAAACATCCTAACCTTTTTATCCTGGCTGGTTTCCTGTGGAGCAGCAGCCATGACACTTCCTGCTTTCCGGTAGGCCTTCTCATCTTCTGGGCCATCTTCCTTTAATGCTTGGAAAGGCCGTTAAAAACAGAATAAAATAACTGTCTAACTGAGGTTCTCCACTTAAGCATATCCTTTTCACGAGATTTTAAAACAAAAAATATAATCCTTGGTAATATCTCATGTCAGTATTTTTACTTTTTTTTCCCCCTGTCATAGCTAGAAATAAAAGTGTGTGTGGCAACTTCTCTGAGCTATTCCTTTTGAACAACTGAAAACCTGAGGAAAATAACTTCAATGCTTTCTCATGTTCTTAGGGCTTTGTATGTGTCTGTTCTCAGACGTGTCAGACTCTTTGCGACCTCATGGTCTGTAGCCCACCAGGTTCCTCTGTCCGTGGGATTCTCCAGGCAAGAATACTGGAGTGGGTTGCCATTCCCTTCTCCAGGGGATCTTCCCAACCCAGGGATGGAACCTGGGTCTCCTACATTGCCAGGTCTCCTACATCATTGATGTGATGTTTGGACATATGTATACATTGGGAAATGATGACCAAAACCAAGGTAATTAACAAATCTGTTACTTCACTCAGTTTCCTGTGTGTGTATGTGTGTGTGTGTGTGTGTGTGTGTGTGTGTGTGTGTATGTGACAAAGACACCTGAGATATATTCTCTTGCAAATTTCAAGTAACCGTAGTCACCATGTTACACATTAGATAGCCAGACCACATTCAACTTAGGTGAAAATTTGTGCCCTTTGACCAATATCTCCCCATTTTCTCCAGGTGTAGTAGTGTTTGCTGAAAAATAATTTTCATTGTATTACAGTGAGAAGAAATAAACATAAACATATCAGTAGCATGTCGCTGCAAGCACAAAATATCTCCAGGGAAGCAATCAATCTGCAGCTTTGATGCAAAAGGGAAAGCCAGTGGTATTTATTTCATCAAGACATCTTTATAAAAATGGAGAAATTCAGCATGTGAATCACGGCAGCCTCTCCCAAATAATCAAAATATTCTGTGAGCCTGAGACTTAACCAGAGAGGGATTGCTAATCAAACAGCCCTTATTCTCTTACGTTCTAAATTGGAGTAAGTTTCAACCACCTGAAATGCCTTTTTTTAGCAGTGCTCTCTTTTTTTGAGCTGAGGAAATACAATTGCTACCATTGTCTCTTTAGAGAATTAAAATCAGCCTTGGTTTATGGTTTCTGTGGTAATAACAATTAGTCTTAGTTAAATTATCTCAGAGATCATAACATGGAAACCTTTTAACAAAACGAATCAGATGTTTTGTTTTTTTCGAATGTTGGATACATGCCCCTGTCTCCTTCTGCTCTCTGAAATAACAAGGATAACAGCAAACAGAAGTGTGAACTCACACTTCAATAAAATTGGAGACATTGGTAACCAGCACTAATAATACACTGTATGTAGAAACACTGCCAAACGTAGTGAAGGTCAAATAAAGATAAGGGAAGATGCTGAGAAAGCATGCCTGAAGCTAGAATTTCAAGTAATGGGGCAGAACATAGTTCTTCAAAGCAGGTTTTATGAATTTAACCAAGTGATCAGAGTGAATGTCAACCATAATGGTGAAGGTCGACATCATGGGCCTCCTGAGAAAGACACAACATCACTCATTCCTGTTCTTTCTCCCTAAAAAGCACTGCCTAAAATGAATAATGAGGAAACAATGACACAGTTGAAACCAAGGGTGTTATGGACAACCAAAAGCAATGAAGTGGACCCTCACCTAAAATTCAGATCCAGCATTGAGACTCAGGATCACACACACACACACACACACACACAATGAAAGGGAGAGGCTTATTTCTCACATAATGAAGCTCTCTTGGTTAAGTGGAATGGATTCCAAGGACATCCAAAAACAGTTTAAAAGAGAACAGGAGACAGGTTTGGGGTGTTACTGTGATTAGGAGGTGGAGCCAGGGAAGATGGTTCCTCCCCCATACATGGGTGGTAACTTGCCTGCTTTGAACCTCCAAAAGGAAAAATCTAGGTTTTCCTACCAGCTTGTCCAGATGTGAAGCAGAAAGGGAAGAAGTAGAGAGACTGAACAGTTTTCAACAAACACTAAAAAACAGAGTACAAAGGGGAGTTTTGCAAAAGAATTGGCCCGTGCTCTTCTAAAATGTCAATAAAAAGAGGTAAAAGCATATAAAACATGTTAAAGAATAATCTTTTTTAGAGGCATAACTACTATATACACGTGATCTTGGATTGGAAACTGAGTCAGAAAAAAATGCTCTAAAATGCATTATTGGGACGACTGGTAATTTGCGAATATGAATGGTATAGTTATTTTATACCAAAGTTAATTTCATGAATATAATGATTGTTATACACGATTTTCTAATATAATTTATGTTCTTAGGATATACATAAATTATTTGAGTGAAGAGTCTTGAAGTTTGCAACTGTTTCAGTGAATAACATTTATATACTGATACAGTGTGCAAGGTTTGATGCTGTAAAGAGCAACATTGCATAGGAACCTGGAATGTTAGGTCCATGAATCAAGGCAAATTGGAAGTGGTCAAACAGGAGATGTCAAGAGTGAACGTCAACATTCTAGGAATCAGCGAACTAAGATGGACTGGAATGGGTGAATTTAACTCAGATGACCATTATGTCTACTACTGTGGGCAGGAATCCCTTAGAAGTTTAAGTACATGAGGTTATAAAGTAGCATCTAAAGTATAATAAAAATATAAACATTCTAAATTATAACCAGGAATGTAACAGGTAAAGTAAACCACACCATGTGTAATTAAATAAGAAAAACAAAAGAAACAGTAAAGACAAATAATTTAGCATAATATAATAAGACTAACTGAAATATAAGTATATCATATCAACTAATACAAATGGGCTAAAACTTTTCCTGGTGAATATTAAAGCACAAACCAGTTTTTTTTTTTTTTCTGTTTACAGATCCTCAGCCTCCAAATCAAAAGAAATTCACAAAAGTTGAAAATAAGAGGATGAGCAAAAAACCAAACCAAAACAGGCAAATATAAGCACAAGTAAAACAAGAATTAAGGTGTTGATATTAGACAAAATTGATAAAGTCATTTTATAATGACAAAATTAGTCTATAATGAAAATCAAATAATTGTAAAACTTTTTTCCAAATAAATTAACATTAAACAGTTTCAGCCACAATTATGAGTACAACATAAAATGCTAGTTATAGTAAACTCTGCTACTTCTTTCTGTATTCATTAAAAGCATTGTTCAAAGAAAAATAGAAAAACTCATAAATACACACCTTAATTCACCAGAAAGAATGAAAATCCATTAATTCTTGGACCAAAGAAGTTCAAAAAAGACTTTGGGAGTATAAAAGAAAGGTTAAGGAGAGTAGAAGGAAAATTATTAATAATAAAGACCACAAGCAGAAATCTATTAATAATCAAGCAGAAAGAATGGTGCATGCATGCCTGTTAAGTTGCTTCAGTCTGACTCTTTGAGACCCGAAGGACTGTGTAGTCTGCCAGGCTCTTCGGTCCATGGGATTTTCCAGGCAAGAATACTGGAGTGGGTTGCCGTGCCCTCCTCCAGGGGATCTTCCCAGGGATCGAACCTGACTCTCTTGTGTTTCCTGCACTGGCAGGCAGGGTAAGCAGAATGAATGGTAAAACTACTGAATAAATTAAGGATATGGATATACAGAGGAAGTACAATAAAACGAATAAGGATATACGAGAATTTCTCAGAAAAAGGGTGAGAGACCTTATGTGATAAGTAAGAAATAAGAATGGGGGAAAATCACATATGGATAGAATATTAAAATATTTAAGAGATTGCTTTGTTCAATTCTGTGCAAATAAACATGAAAATATACACGAAGAAGACAATTCTCCGGGAAATTATGGTTTTCCAAACTTAGACAATTGCCAGAGTTTCCTCTCAAAACGATGGGCATGCTATTCAAACTGTTCTGTTTTATGCTATTTAAACCATTCTAATAAGAAGAAAACCTTTCCAATTGTTATTTAATGGCATGAGCATGAAAGAGATACAACTTGAGAAAGCTGGTCCCCCAAAGAAAGTTATAGATACATCTGAGTCACAAGCAGAATTTAGCCACAAATATCAGCTAATTGAAAGACATTAATTAACTGAAAGAAGTTACACCGTGACTGCAAGTGGTTTATGAAATAAATGCAAAGTTATTTTAATACTAGAAACTTTATTGTTATAATTCACTATGTTTATAATATAAAGGAGAGAAATAATTTCTTTATATATTTCGGAACATTTAGGAAAATTCTCCATTCAATACAAAAAAAAAAAAACTACCAAAAATATCTCTATAAAGTAGAACTGCCTTGTTATATCTGAAACACAGGCTTTTCTCTTTCATTCTCTCTCCCTCTCCCTACCACACTCCTCCCATAGGAAGACACTAGAAGCTTTTATAGGGACTTTAATATATGCCCCAAGAAGGGAATATACGGACAGAAAGACATGATGAATGATATAAAAGGATTTGTGTGTATATGTAACTTCAATGCAAACAACACAAGATAAATGTTTCATCATGTCCTATCTAGAGCTGACTGTGAATTCCATTATGGAAAATAAGGTTGCAGTCTAATTCATACTCAAGTGTAAGTTTTGTATAAAGAAATAGGTAATTAGATGACGTGCTTGATGAAAACACCTACATCATTTGGAAGAAAACTGAGATAAATACAAAAGTTTACTAATTGCTAGCAGGGTTGGCTTTTTTATAATGCAGATGGAAGGAAATGATATAGCATGAAATTGCTTAACACATCTGTCAAAAGCAAACTAAAATGATTATGCTCTATTTCATGCTGTTTTGAACATCGAGGTTATTTTTTTCAAAATACAGAATCATGCATAATCTTATTGCTATGACAGCATGATACCAAGTTCCACTCTAATATAATGGAACACATAATGAATAATTTAAATGATTTATCAAAAAAATTTGGTTCAAGTAATAAAATGAGTTGAACAAGGATAAAAAGAATAAGACACTGAATAATAAAAATACTATGGACAACTCCCCCATGCTGGTATTGTATAGACACATGCTGTCAGTATGTGAAAATTCTCAGCATTATATAGTCAATTAGAAAGATGTCTTTTCTAAGCATGTCAACATCATGGTAATAGCTTAACAGTTTAATAGATCTGAATATGATGCAAGAGATACTTTTTATATAACTATGCAGTTAGCATTTGAACAACATGGATTTGAACTCCAAAAATCTACATAGATTTTTCTTTTTTCAATGAATATATACAGTTCAGTTCAGTTCAGTCGCTAAGTTGTGTCCAACTCTTTGCGACCCCATGGACTGCAGCATGCCAGGCTTCCCTGTCCATTACCAGTTCCCGGAGATTACTCAAACTCATGTCCACCGAGTCGGTGATACCATCCAACCATCTCATCCTCTGTTGTCCCCATCTCCTCCTGCCATCAATCTTTCCCGCATCAAAGTCTTTTCAAATGACTCACGTCTTTGCATCAGGTAGCCAAAGTAATGGAGTTTCAGCTTCAGCGTCAGTCCTTCCAGTGAATATTCAGGACTGATTTCCTTTAGGATGGACTGGTTGGATTTCCTTGCAGTCCAAGGGACTCTCAAAAGTCTTCTCCAACACCACAGTTCAAAAGCATCAACTCTTTGGCACTCAGCTTTCTTTATAGTTCAACTCTCAAATCCATACATGACTATTGGAGAAACAATAGCCTTGGCTAGATGGACCTTTGTTGGCAAAGTAATGTCTCTGCTTTTTAATATACTGTCTCGGTTGGTCATAGCTTTTCTTCCAAGGAGCAAGCATCTTTTAATTTCATGGCTGCAGTCAGTGATTTTGGAGGCTCCCCAAAATAAAGTCTGTCACTGTTTCCATGGTTTCCACATCTATTTGCCATGGAGTGATGGGACCAGATGCCATGATCTTACTTTACTGAATGCTGAGTTTTAAGCGAACTTTTTCACTCTCCTCTTTCACTTTCATCCAGACGCTCTTTAGTTCTTCTTCACTTTCTGCCATAAGGATGGTGTCATCTGCATATCTGAGGTTATTGATATTTCTCTCAGCGATCTTGATTCCAGCTTGTGCTTCACCAGCCCAACATTTCTCAGGAGGTACTCTGCATATAAGTTAAATAAGCAGGGTGACAATATACAGCCTCGACGTACTTATTTCCCGATTTGGAACCAGTCTGTTGTTCTATGTCCAGTTCTAACTGTTGCTTCCTGACCTGCATACAGGTTTCTCAGGAGGCAGGTCAGCTGGTCTGGTATTCCCATCTATTTATGAATTTTCCACAGTTTGTTGTGATCCACACAGTCAAAGGCTTTGGCATAGTCGATAAAGCAGAAGTAGATGATTTTCTGGAACTCTCTGGATTTTTTGATGATACAGCTGATATTGGAAATTTGATATCTGGTTCCTCTGCCTTTTGTAAATCCACTTTGAACATCTGAAAGTTCATGGTTCACATACTGTTGAAGTCTGGCTTGGATAATTTTGAGTATTATTTTGTTAGTGTGTGAGATGAGTATAATTGTATGGTAGTTTGAGCATTTTTTAATATTGCCTTTCTTTGGGATTGGAATGAAAACTAAACTAAAGTTTTTAAGTCCTGTGGCCACTGCTAAATTTTCCAAATTTGTTGGCATATTGAGTGCAGCACTTTCAGAGCATCATCTTTTAGGATTTGAAATAGCTCAACTGGAATTCCATCACCTCCATTAGCTTTGTTTGTAGTGATGTTTCCTAAGGCCCACTTGACTTCACATTCCAGGATGTTGGCTCTAGGTGACTGATCACACCATCGTGATTATCTGGGTCGTGAAGATCTTTTTTTGTATAGTTCTTCTGTGTATTCTTGCCACCTCTTCTTAACATCTTCTGCTTCTGTTAGGTCCATACCATTTCTTTCCTTAATTGTGCCCATCATTGCATTAATGTTCCCTTGGTATCTCTAAGTTTCTTGAAGAGATCTCTAGTCTTTCCCATTTTATTGTTTCCCTCTATTTCTTTGCACTGATCACTGAGAAGGTTTTCTTATTGACTGAGACAGAACTGTGTTCGAGTGTCTCCTGCGGAGGTACAGGTCAGCAGTGGACTTACGCAGGGGCAGGGGCTCTGGGTGAAGCAGACCTGGGTATGGCATAAGCCCTCTTTGAGGAGGTCGCCATTAACCCCACCATAGAGCCACCAGAACACAGGATTTAGGAAACAGACACTTGGAGGGCACGAACAGAACCTTGTGTGCACCATGACCCAGGAAAAAGTAGCAGTGACCCCACAAAAGACTGACCCAGACTTGCCCATGAGTGTCTAGCAGTCTCTGGCAGAGGCGTGGGTCAGTGGTGGCCTGCTTCAAGGTTGGGGGTACTGAGTGCAGCAGTGCATGCATGGGACCTTTTGAAGGAGGTTGCCATTATCTTCATTACCTCCACCATAGTCGATAACAGGGAGGGAACACAGCTCCACCCATTAACAGAAAATTGGATTAAAGATTTACTGAACATGGCCCCGCCCATCAGAACAAGACCCAGTTTTCCCCTCAGTCAGTCTCTCCCATCAGGAAGCTTCCTAGCCTCTTATCCTTCTCCATAAGAGGGCAGACTGAAAACCAAAATCACAGAAAACTAACCAATCTGATCACATGAACCACAGCCTTATCTAACTCAATGAAACTATGAGCCATGCCATGTAGGGCCACCCAAGACAAACAGGTCATGGTAGAGAGTTCTGACAAAATGTGGCCCACTGAAGAAGGGAATGGCAAACCACTTCAGTATTCTTGCCTTGAGAACCCCATGAACAGTATGGAAAGGCAAACAGATAGGACACTGAAAGATGAACTTCCCAGGTCGGTAGGTGTCCAATTTGTTACTGGAGATCAGTGGAGAAATAACTCCAGAAAGAATGAAGAACCAGAGCCAAAGCAACAACAGCAGCCAGTTGTGCTTGTGACTGGTGATGGAAGTAAACTCCAATCCTGTAAAGAGAAACATTGCACAGGAACCTGGAATGTTAGGTCCATGAATCAAGGCAAATTGGAAGTGGTCAAACAAGAAATGGCAAGAGGGAATATCGATATTCTAGAAATCAGAGGACTAAAATGGACTACAATGGGTGAATTCAACTCAGATGACCATTATATCTACTACTGTGGGCAAGCATCCTTTAGAAGAAATGGAGTAGCCATATGGTCAACAAAAGAGTCTGAAATGCAGTACTCGGATGCAATCTCAAAAATGACAGAATGATCTCTGTTCATTTCCAAGGCAAACCATTCAATATCACAGTAATCCAAGTCTATACCCTGACCAATAATGCTGAAGAAGCTGAAGTTGAATGATTCTATGAAGAGCTACAAGACCTTCTAGAACTAACACCCAAAAAAGATGTCCTTTTCATTATAGGGGACTCTAATGCAAAAGTAGGAAGTGAAGAAATACCTGGAGTAACAGGCAAATTTGGCCTTGGAATACAGAATGAAGCAGGGCAAAGGCTAACAGAGTTTTGCCAAGACAACGCACTAGTCATAGCAAACACCCTTTTCCAACAACACAGGAGAAGACTCTACACATGGACATCACCAAATGGTCAATACCAAAATCAGATTGATTATATTCTTTGCAGCCAAAGATGGAGAAGCTCTATATAGTCAGCAAAAACAAGACTGGGAGCTGACTGTGGCTAAGATCAGGAACTTCTTATTGCCAAATTCACAATGAAATTGAAGAAAGTAGGGAAACCCACTAGACCATTCAGGTATGACCTAAATAAAATCCCTTACAATTATACAATGGAAATGAGAAATAGATTCAAGGGATTAGATCTGATAGACAGAGTGCATTAAGAACTATGGACAGAGGATCGTGACATTGTACAGGAGGCAGTGATCAAAACCATCCCCATGAAAAAGAAAGGCAAAATGGTTGTTTGAGGAGGCCTTACAAATAGCTGTGAAAAGAAGATTAGCAAAAGGCAAATGAGAAAAGGAAAGATATACCCATTTGAATGCAGAGTTCCAAAGAATAGCAAGGAGAGATAAGAAAGCCTTCCTCAGCGATCAATGAATACATACAGTACTACACAATTCACTGGGCTTCCCGGGTGGCTCAGATGATAAGGAATCTGCCTGTAATGTAAGAGACTTGGGTTCAATCCCTCCCTGGGTTGGGAAGATCATCTGGAGAAGGGAATGGCTACCCATTCCAGTATTCTTGCCTGGAGAATTTCACTAATGGAAGAATCTGGTGGGCTACAGTCCATGGGGTCACAACGAGTCGGACTTGACTGACCAACTAACACTTTCACTTTCTTTTTCACATAATTCATGGTTAGTTAAACCCAAGAATGTGTAACCGCAGAAACAGAGGCTGACTATGGAACTTGAGCAGCCTCGAATTTTGATATACTTAGGGAGTCCTGGAAACAATTCCCTTTAGAAACCAATGGAGGGCTGCATGTACCACTAGAATTCATATATATAATGTCATTCCTCCTTTAAAATTTCTGTAGAACCAGCTAATTCTCTCCTAGGAGAAGCTCTCTCCCCAATTTATTTCATCGCAGATTAGTGAACTTAAAGCTCTGGGGAATCCTATGGGATGGAAATAAACCTCCCAGGGTAGAATTCAGACTTGAAAGGGATGAAAAGTGGATCCAGAGTGTTATAAAACAATATCAGCATACGAGGGATCCATAAAACCCTTCCAGAATTTATACACACACACACACACACACACACACACACACTATCCCTTTCACTAGATTATTATTCATTCATAATAATACTGTTCTGAATTCTGTATATTAACATAATGAAGTGTATTATGTACTTTATGTACATTATGTACTTATGTACTTTACACCATGTTAATTCTTTACTTTAAAGAAACAAGATTGTCAAGATTGCCAGAAGAAATACCAGTAACCTCAGATATGCAGATGACACCACCATTATGGCAAAAAGTGAAGAAGAACTAAAGAGTCTCTTGATAAAAGTGAAAGAGAGTGAGAAATTTGGCTTAAAACTCAACATTCAGAAAACTAAGATCATGGCATCCGGTCCCATCACTTCATGGCAGATAGATGGGGAAGCAATGGAAACAGTGACAGACTTTATTTTGGGGGGCTTCAAAATCACTGCAGATGGTGACTGTAGTCATAAAATTCAAAGACACTTGCTCCTTGGAAGAAAAGCTATGACCAACCTAGACCACATATTAAAAAGCAGAGACATTACTTTGCCAACAAAGGTCCATCTAGTCAAGGCTATGGTTTTTCCAGTGGTCATGTATGGATGTGAGAGTTGGTCAGTGAAGAAAGCTGAGCGCTGCAGAATTGATGCTTTTGAACTGTGGTGTTGGAGAAGACTCTTGAGAGTCCCTTGGACTGCAAGGAGATCCAACGAGTCCATCCTAAATGAAATCAGTCCTGAATATTCATTGGAAGGACTGATGCTGAAGCTGAAACTGCAATACTTTGGCCACCTGATGCAAAGAACTGAGTCATTGAAATAAAGACCCTGTTGTGGGAAATATTGATGGCAGGAGGAGAAAGGGATGACAGAGGATGAGATGGTTGGATGGCATCACCAACTCGATGGACATGAGTTTGAGTAAGCTGTGGGAGTTGATGATGGACAGGGAAGCATGACGTGCTGCAGTCCATGAGGTCACAAAGAGTCGGACACGGCCGAGTGTCTGAACTAAACTGAACTGAACATAATGAAGCACTCAAGAGAACCTGGGTTTCCCTGGTGGCTCAGATGGTAAAGAATCTGCCTGCAATGTGGGAGACCTGGGTTCAATCCCTGGGTCAGTAATATCCCCTGGAGAAGGGCTTGGCAACCCACTCCAGTATTCTTGCCTAGAGAATCTACTTAGACAGAGGAGCCTGGCAGGCTATAGTCCATGGGGTCACAAGGAGTCAGACACGACTCAGCAATGAAGCACACAAGAGCACCTGGATTGAAATGGCTCATAGCTTTTGACAAGAGAGGCTGTGAAGTGGAGTTTAAAAAGTTAAAAAGATAAACCATTTGTAATTTCAGTTTTATCATCATGTGTAGATAAAATTACTTGCTACAAAAGACTGTATAGGTTGGCTTTTGCAAGTCATGCATGTTTTCATTCTCTCTTTCCTTTCTCTATTGCGAGGTCTGAAAACCCCAAGTGCTTGCTCATCCAGACTCTCTTGCAACTGGGCGTGCCATGTGATGCCATTCTAGTCGGTAAGAGGAAACAATAGTAACTTGATAAGTAAGGACTTTGGGAAACTTTTTAAATGGAGCAGACAACACTAGTAATATATTCTTTGACTTTTTCCTTTCCCCCTTCTTTTTGCTGGCAGGCGGACACAACGCCTGGAAGGAGAGCAGATATATTGTGAGCATTATGTTGAAAACCACCCACTGAGGCTAGTGGAGCAGAAAGAATAGAGGAGCCTGTGTTCTGGATGACATTCTTGAGCAGCTTCACCACACCTAGGCTGCCACATCTTATTCTAAAGGAATAAAAGCCCTTATCTATTTAAGCCTGTGGTAGATCTACCTTCAGTCACTTGAAGTATAAATCCTTCCTGGGTGATATGCTCACTAATTTTCTTACTTTTAACAAGAACTGTCCATCAGAGAGTTAGGCTGTTGGCAGGTAGCCAGGGGACACTGACTACATGCTAGATTTTGTTTATTTCTCTGATATTTCTTTGGCTCTCCATTCTAGACACCCATACTTCAGTACTGCAGGCTGTATAACAGGATATGGACATGCATTATTTGCTTTGGATTCATTTACTGAAATAAAGTTTGGGCTTGGGACCCAGTGTCTCTGCCTTTTACAGCAACTTACACTGTGGTTATAATGATTAAAATAGGTATCTGAGTTTTCTCTCAAAAGCTAGAGGGTTAGTCCTTCAAAGAGAATGTATCAGCACAATACTGAATCAGTTAGAGAAATAGAATTTTATACGTGAAAACAAAAAGTAGTCACCTTTTTAGGTAAGTTTTCAGGTGTCTATTTCTGCCATTACTTTATGCCCTCGTGAATTCTAAGGGTGCTTAGTAATTCTAATGGCACACTTCAATAACCTAAGACACCCCCAAGGGTCCAGTGGAAAATAATTCTGGATCTTTCTATTTCAGTGCCTCAAGACAAGAGTCAGTTGCCATTTGATGAAGTGGTCTTAATGAAGTGTAATGC
Source organism: Okapia johnstoni (assembly GCA_024291935.2). Taxonomy (NCBI): domain Eukaryota; kingdom Metazoa; phylum Chordata; class Mammalia; order Artiodactyla; family Giraffidae; genus Okapia; species Okapia johnstoni. The sequence continues at coordinate 29,724,546 of CM044321.1, read as the reverse complement.
ATTTGATGCTTAGTGTATTTAAAAAAAAACAAAAATAGGTTTTAGAGTTGCTTAATCCTCAAGACAGGCTTCCCTGGTGGCTCAGTGGTAAAGAATTCACTTGCCAATGCGGGAGACACAGGTCTGATCCCTGGGTTGGGAAGATCCTCTAGAGAAGGAAATGGCAACCCACTCCAGTATTATTGTCTGGGAAATTCCATGGACATAGGAGCCTGGCGGTCAACAGTCCATGGGGTTAGAAAAGAGTCAGACAAGACTTAGCAATTAAACAACAACAACAATCCTTAAGACCGAACATTTTGTATCATATTCTCCCTTTTAGTTGCATTATTATTTTCATCAATTTTTACATATCTATAACTTCTTTTTAAAATGCATTTATTTTTAATTGGAGGATAATTGTTTTAATACATTGTGTTGGTCTCTGCCATACATCAATATGATCAGCCATAGGTATACATGTGTCTTCTCCCGCTTGAACCTCCTTCCCACTTCCCACCTTCTATAACTCTTTTTTTTAGTCTACTACTGTTTTCTTAAAAACAAAATGGCCTAGAGGAAAATCAGTAAATACAAAGTCAAACACTTATTTCCAGACCTAGCTCTTCAATGGTCGCCTAAGCAGGGGATCTCCAGGAATGCAACTTAGGAGACTGGTAGGAGCAGCATCCTGTCTGGCAAGGGGGTGGTAAAATAGAGATTTATTGGCACAGTACCCAATGGTGTACATATATTAGAGACTGGAAGAAGGGCTAAAGTTTGCTGTTGGCCCTCTGCATCATCATTTCCTCATCTATAAGGCTGAGTTAAACATAAGCATTCTAAAATTCTATCTCAGGTGCTTACTTCTGCCACACACATACTAAAATTCTATCTTGGGCTTTGGATTATTTTATTCCCTACCTTTCATCATGTCCCCACCGCTTATGTACTTGTCATTCCAATTTTTACTTTCCTCTAGCAAAGGCAGTATCTAGTTTTCCCTCAGACTGATGCCCTATCTGTGCCCTGTCTTTGCTACACCAAAGTCGTATGTTCCTCCAAGTTTATTTTATCTCACGGGATTACACTAGGCTAGTTATATGTATTTTATTTTCCATAATGTTTGATGAGTGCCACAGTAGTTTGTCATATAAATATAGTGTGCAATGCCTCTGGCATATGAGAGTGACTTGATTTTCAAGAATAAAAAGCACGTTAAAACTGTTACAGCACTAAGTAACAAAAATGACCCTTTCTTTGGCTTTTTTATGGACCAGGGACTCTTCGCAAGTGGTTTTGCCCATATTATCCAATTTGATGTTTCCATTACAAGTATTCCTAGTTGGTAGATATGATTGCGTTTTTTACAAGTGAGAAGTCTGAGGCTTGGATGGCTTGACTATCTCACCTTGTATCTTATGCATAGTGAATGGATCATTCAGATCCATGATCAGATCTCTTTGACTACAAAACTCGTCTCTTCCAGTCACAGGATTCTGCTGCACACTACGTTATATCACTTTTTAAATGAATGCAATCATCTCTGCTTACTTTTCTCCTTGCTGGATCAAAACTCCAAACAGACACAGCTTTAACCATCTGCTCATATACTTTATTACCCAACTGTGTCAGTCACGTCCAACTCTGCAATCCCAGGGACTGTAGCCCCCCAGGCTCCTCTGTCCATGAGCCACCAGGTAAGAACACTGGAGTGGGTTGCCATTTTTCCTCCTCCACAAGATTTCATGACCCAGGGATTGAGCCCAAGTCTCCTGCATTGCAGGCAGATTCTTTACCATCTGAGCCATGAGAGAAGTCTTATTAGCAATTACCAGACAATATACCACTTTCAAGAAAATTAGAGATACCAAGGGAACATTTCATACAAAGATGGGTTCAGTAAAGGACAGAAATGGTACGGACCTAACAGAAGCAGAAGATGTTAAGAAGAGGTGGCAAGAATACACAGAAGAACTATACAAAAAAGATCTTCACGATCCAGATAATCATGATGATGTGATCACTCACCTAAAGCCAGAAATCCTGGAATGCCAAATCAAGTGGGCCTTAGGAAGTATCACTACAAACAAAGCTAGTGGAAGTGATGGAATTCCAGTTGAACTATTTCAAATCCTAAAATATGATTCTGTGAAAGTGCTGCACTCAATATGCCAGCAAATTTGGAAAACTCAGCAGGGGCCACAAGACTGGAAAAGGTCAGTTTTCATCCCAATTCCTAAGAACAATGCCAAAGAATGCTCAAACTACCACACAATTGCACTCATCTCACATGCCAGCAAAGTAATGCTCAAAATTCTCCAAGCCAGGCTTCAATAGTACGTGAACCGTGAACTTCCAGATGTTCAAGCTGGTTTTAGAAAAGGCAGAGGAACCAGAGATCAAATTGCCAACATCCGATGGATCATTGAAAAAGCAAGATAGTTCCAGAAAAACATCTACTTCTGATTTATTAACTATACCAAAGCCTTTGACTGTGTGAATCACAGTAAACTGTGGAAAATTCATAAATAGATGGAATACCAGACCACCTGACCTGCCTCCTGAGAAATCTGTATGCAGGTCAGGAAGCAACTGCTAGAACTAGATATGGAACAAGAGACTGGTTTCAAATAGAAAAAGGAGTATGTCAAGGCTGTATATTGTCACCCTGCTTATTTACCTTATATGCAGAGTACATCATGAGAAACGCTGGGCTGGATGAAGCACAAGCTGGAATCAAGATTGCTGAGAGAAATATCAATAACCTCAGATATGCAGATGACACCACCCTGATGACAGAAAGTAAGAAAGAACTAAAGATCCTCTTGGTGAAAATGAAAGAGGAGAGTGAAAAAGTTGGCTTAAAGCTCAACATTCAGAAAACTAAAATCATGCATCTGGTCCCATCATTTCATGGCAAATAGATGGGGTAACAGTGGAAACATTGGCTGACTTTATTTTTTGGGCTCCAAAATCACTGCAGATGATGACTGCCATCATGAAATTAAAAGACGTTTACTCCTTGAAAGGAAAGTTATCACCAACCTAGACAGCATATTAAAAAGCAGAGACATTACTTTGCCAACAAAGGTCCATCTAGTCAAGGCTATGGTTTTTCCAATAGTCGTGTATGGATGTGAGAGTTGGACTATAAAGAAAGCTGAGCGCCAAAGAATTAATGTTTTTGAACTGTGGTGTTGGAGAAGACTCTTGAGAGTCCCTTGGACTGCAAGGAGATCCAACCAGTCCATCCTAAACGAAATCAGTCCTGAATATTCATTGGAAGGACTGATGTTGAAGCTGAAACTCCAATACTTTGGCCACCTGATGCAAAGAGCTAAGTTATTGGAAGATACCCCGATTCTGGGAAAGATTGAAGGTGGGAGGAGAAGGGGACAACTGAGAATGAGATGGCTGGATGGCATCACCAGTTCAATGGGCATGAGTTTGAGTAAACACCAAGAGTTGGTGATGGACAGAGAGGCCTGGCGTGCTGCAGTCCATGGGTTCGCAAAGAGTCGGATATGACTGAGTGACTGAACTGAACTGAACTGATACCACTTTCAAGACTAATTCTTCACACCACCACCAAATAAAAGGTTGCAAAAAACCAAGGAGACAAGGCCAGTGTCTAGCCAGGTTTCCAATCTGACTATGCTATGGTGTGGAGTTCAGGGCCAAGGAGCAGTGCTGATTTTAACAGTGGTCACAGAAGCCTTGAAAGCGAAGGCAGTTTTTCTATTAGATAGCTGGTATGGAAAGATAGATTTTAACCTGCACACTTCCTTTAAGTGACTTGAGGTGATTTCAAGTAAAAAAGAACAGATGCAGTAAATCTCAAGGAAAAAGTGATAAATCATGCAGCTAATTGTTAAAATAAAAAATAATATGATGGATGTCACATAGTAGAAGGGATATAAGAAAGAGAAAATGTAGTATGAGGTCATTTGGGGGCTTCCCTGGTGGCTAAGGTCGTATGAAATCTGTCTGCAATGTGGGAGACCCAGGTTCTACCCCAGGGTCAGGAAGATCCCCTGGAGAAGGAAATGGCAACCACTCCAGTATTCTTGCCTGGGAAATCCCATGGACAGAGGAGCCTCGTGGACTACAGTCCATGGGGTCACAAAGAGTCAGAAACAACTGAGCAACTGGCCCACTACCTCATCCCACTGTAGTACAGCTTAGTTCAGACTTATCTGCAAGCCTAGCTGGATAGGGAAACACCCTGAGGCTACAGGAGCACTTCTCAGGCTTGAACATGCAGGTGAATCTGCTGGAAATCTGGTTCCAATACAGATTCTGATTTAGTAGGACTAAGGTGGGGCCAGGGCTTCCCAGGTGGTGCTACTGGTAAAGAACACACCTGCCCCGGTTCCACAAGATCCCCTAGAGGAGGGCATGGCAATCCATCCAGTATTCTTGCCTGAAGAATCCCACGGACAGAGGAGCCTGGTGGGCTAGAGTCCATCGGGTCAAAAAGAGTCAAACACGGCTGAAGCATCTCTGCATGGCGGGGCCAGAAACTGCACATTTAACTAGCTCCCGGATGATGCAAATGTCAACTAAAACTTGGCACTTGCTATGGTCACTTGCCATCTACTTCTATAAAAATTAAATCATTGCTGCTATAGCTCCTGGCTTTCAACACCCCCTGAAAGAAGTTCAATGTGGAGCGCAGAAATGAGGCATTCTGTGCTCTGGGAAAATCTGGCAGAACAGGTCTTCAGAGAGTTAGATATTTTCAGGAGCTGACCCCATGAGCCCAATTCTACATCTCCTCATAACTAGAAAAGCACTAAAATCCTTCACGGTGGTGTCTGCTCCTTCTGACTAGCAGTAATCCTCACGAGACCAGCAGAAACCTTTGGCAAAATGACATGGGCCTGATTGCATATACTACTTCTTCAACAAAATCACATATATACTGACCTTCCCCCCTGCCTCCTTGGAACAGTTTCTTAGAGCTATCTGAAATGCAGTCCTCATTTTGCCCCAAATAAAACTTAACTCGTAACTCTCACATTTTGCATTTGTTTCAGTTGACACAAACTACTCTTTAAGTGAAAAAGGCCAACATTCACAGTCTAATAACTGAAAACTTACCATGACCCCTAAAAAGGCTTCATTTTTCTTATCTCTGAGTGTTATGAATTGAAATTTGCCCTCATCTCAAATTCATATGCTAAGGTCCTAGCCCCAAGTACTTCAGAATGTGACCTTATTTCAAAGTAAGGTCATTGCAGATGTAATTAGTTCAAATTAGGTCATTTGGGTGGGCCCTAATCCAATATGACTGGTGTTCTTCTAAAAGGGGGAAATTTGGGTACAGAACTACACACACATGACAAATATCATGAAGATGAAGACAAAGATACAGGTGATGCTTCTATAAGGCAAGGAATTCAAAAGTTTGCCAGAGAATCCACCCAATTTGTATCAGTTTGTATCAGCAGGCCTAGCAAACTGATAAGGAAAGAAAACATGTCTCTGTAGAAGGAATATTGCCCCACATGTCCTTGTCCCTGATTTAATGAGAGGTTCCTAAAGTGTCCCTTAGCTCTGAATGTTTGTCCCTTCCTCCCCAGACATAGCTTTCTTTTATCGTCATTAGCATGCTTTTGTGAGCCAGTGTCTGGGATATGCAGTCATCCGGGCACCGAAAAAGAAAAATGGATAGTATTTTGTTCTTTCCAACTTGAATAGACCCACTGTTGTGACTTTCTGGGCCTCAACAGGAAAATGAAACTGGGGAAAAAAAGAAAACCTTGTATCCCGCTGTTACTTTTCCCAACAATTTTAAACTGTTAAAAAGCTCACAAATGTTGTCATGCTCTAGATATGTATATGGATGTGTATTGAACAAGTCCTAAGGGCTTTGCTTTATTTCTTATTTTTATCCCCTTTCTCTGATCAGAGAGCAGAGAACTGACACTTCTGCAGTTGTCACTGATATTTTAATGCCATTGTAGTTTCGTTGTCACTCCTATTCAGTTACTAAGTATGATGTCTGGCTAGGACCCATGACACTGAAGCCCTCTCCATCATCTGGCCCACAGTAACACATAGCTAGCATCTATTAGAGTAACATATAGTTAGTGTATATTACTATAATATATAGTTAATGTGTATTACTGTAATATATTTAGCATACTCATTTCTCTTTTAGATAGATGACACATATGATTAACTGCTCTCTCAGAAAGAGACACTAAGATTTACAGGAAATCTGGGTCCTTATTTGAAAACAGATGAAATATACTTGAATACCACATGAATGACTGTTATTATAACATGCCCAGAACCTTGTGTCAGAGCAAACATTGTAATGACCAAGGTTAAACAGTCATGGGAGATTTTGTTGAAGGCTACTACAATAGAGGAGAGAGACCAGAACTCAGTTAGAGCTCAGCTTCACTGCAGCAAAAAGCTGGAGAGTTTTTAAGACCTGGGGAAGAGGAGGTGAAGATAGGACTCCTGTGCTTAGTAATTATCTTTGCCCAGAGGAAAACAATGGCAACCTACTCCAGCACTCTTGCCTGGAAAATCCTATGGACGGAGGAGCCTGGGCTGCAGTCCATGGGGTTGTGAAGAGTCAGTCACGACTGAGCGACTTCACTTTTACTTTTCACTTTCGTGCATTGGAGAAGGAAATGGCAACCCACTCCAGTGTTCTTGCCTGGAGAATCCCAGGGACGGGGGAGCCTGCTGGGCTGCCATCTATGGGTTTGCACAGAGTTGGACACGACTGAAGTGACTTAGCAGCAGCAGAGGAAAACCAAACTTTCTCATACCTTCATGACAGAAGTAAGTTTTACAACTAGCAGCAAGGTATCCTCAGAAGTTAGGTGCATACCCTCCCAAAGAAAATAGGAATCCTGTTCTTTAAGGATTATATGTCAAAAGGATGACTCTCAAGTCCTTGAGAAAGACAGTTCACAGTTGTAATACTGGCAAGAAGCTATTTATAGGATTTACATCTCAGATAGAAAAACCATTTACAATTACAAGTTTTCTAACACAGATGAAGAGCTTCCCTGGTGGCTCAGATGGTAAAGAATCTGCCTGTAATGAAGGAGACTCGGGTTGGATCATAAAGAAGGCTGAGTGCCAGAGAAATGATGTTTTTGAACTGTGGTGTTGGAGAAGTCTCTTGAGAGTCCCTTGGACTGCAAGGAGATCAAACCAGTCAATCCTAAAGGAGATCAACCCTGAATATTTATTGGAAGGACTGATGCTGAAGCTGAAACTCCAATACTTTGGTCATCTGATGGTTGACTCATTAGGAAAGACTCTGATGCTGGGAAAGATTGAAGGCAGGAGAAGAGGATGACAGAGGTTAAGATAGTTGGATGGCATCACCAACTCATCACCAACTCTCCTGAGCAAGCTCCAGGAGATGGTGAAGGACAGGGAGCCCTGGCATGCTGCAGTCCATGGAGTTGCAAAGAGTCAAACATGACTGAGTGACTGGACAGCAACAACAACACAGATGATCTAAGGAAAGTAACATCAGGGACCTAGAGGGAAGGAGAAGCCTGTCTGAAGTTAGGCAAGTTGAGGGAAATGGTAATGATGTCCTGGCCAACTGAGATGCATGTGGGTGGACTTCACAGCACAGGTTTATAATGATAAAGTTGGAAATCACCAGGAGGCATTGGAGACCACAAATATAGTGTTCCTGAAATTAAGTCCAGATGTGTTTATTTCAAGGGCTTCCCAGGTAGCACTAGTAGTAAAGAACCTGCCTACCAATGCAGGAGACATAAGAGATGTGGGTTCGATCCCTGGTCCAGGAAGACCTCCTGGAGGAGGGCATGGCAATCCACTCCAGTATTCTTGCCTGGAGAATCCCATGGACAGAGGAGCCTGGAGGAGTACAGTCTATAGGGTCACAAAGACTCATACACAACTGAAGCGACTAAGTACACGTGCACATGTTTGTTTCAAATTTCATCAGGCCTCAGAATTCTGAGGTAGAAAGGAATGCTTCAGCTAATTTTCTGGACAACTTGGAGTTCTAACTGTGCCTCCCACCAGTACATTCAGTCCTTTAGATCTAAAATAAATACATCTTCACAAGACAAAATGCCTGGTACCCTAGAAACAACTGTTTTTTTTTTGTTATTAAGCATCTAGGAACAGTTTACCTAAATGCAATTAACCTATTAACAAATCTCCTGTATGGATCAGTAAAACCCAAATTGGGTTAATCATTAAGATCAGTTGAGGATTTTTAAAATTACAAATTCCCAGACTCTATCCCTGGATATTCTGATTTCATAAGTTTGAGGTGGTCCAAAGAACTTGTATTCTTATAAAATACCTCAAGTTACAAATAATTAGACATGGTAGGGAACTAGTAGTTGAAATTAGCATTGTGGGGACAATATGTCTCATGAGACAATTGTCAGATATGATACAGAATTTGTTCCCATACATTGCAGTTTCTACAGTGTTTTTGTTTTTTTTTTTAACCTTTCATGGACTACATTGATTCAACTATTGGTACACTGACAGCAAAAACACTTTATGAAAAATTTCTTGTCCACTATCTATAATCATTCTTAATGGCTTATGGTTTTACAACCTAATATTCCCAAAATAGAATTTATCAAGTAAACAGGAAAATTCATCTATTGACTTTGTTGCACATTTACTGATATATTTTTTTAATATTTACTTATTTATTTATTTGGTTGTATTGGGTCTTAGTTGTGGCATGCAGGATCTCCGTTGCATCACATGGGGTCTTTCGTTGTGGCACATGGGCTCTCTAACTGTGATGCATGGGTTTAGTTATCCCTACAGCATGTGGAAACTTAGTCCCTTGACCAGGAATCAAACCAAAGGTTTAATGCAATCAAACCTTGCATTACAAGGTGTATGGTTAACCACTGGAACACCAGTGGAAGGGAAGTCCCTATTAATATATTTTCAAGCAGAAAGAATGAATGACTTTGACCTGTGTTTCCAAGCCACCCAAACTGGGCCCTTTTATTTGGTGAATAAACCAAGAGAGGCAGCTTCAGAGAAGGGTCAGGTTTCCAACTCTTCCCCACAGCTTCAATTCCATCAGTTTGAGACCTTGCAACTACATCTGTTTTTCCTTATGAAATTAAAACAATTGCCTAACCTCTTGGCTCTTAAGTAAAATGTTCAAGGGCTCACATTTGTTGTATAAATACAACAACACTTTGTTGTATAAATGAATGAATCTGTTGCAATTATATAATCTGTTATGTATAATTAAATTTAAACTGTTTTTGCAAAAGGAGGAAAGAGATGGAACAAATAAATGCCTATAAAACATCTGGTTAGGATCTACAGATGGTTATGTGTTTTCTGTGTCTCCAAAAGGTTTGTCCTATCTATCACTCATTGCTCTGTTTGAGTTTCTTCAGGCACCAAATTATAGAGAAATCCTGTGGATAAAAACACGGTGTCTGGGGCCTACTATGCCTTCCTGTTTGCCTGGAACTGAGCTTAGTCCATGGACAGGCAGAAAGCAGCTGTATAAGAATGTGTTTAGAATAGGGTCACTTGATAGACACAAAGGAAACTCACAGAGCCCTGCAACATATCTCTACTGAAATATTGTACAACGTGCAAGTTTATTTGTCCAAGATTCAAGTGTAGAAGTGTAGTAGGTTGTATAAGCAACAGAGGGAAGGGAAAGATAAGGTGAGAGGATCCAAGGAAAAAAATCAGTGCTTTATAGTTTGCTCAGTTGTAACTAATTATGTGCCAGAAGCTCTTGTTTTAATGTAGTGTGTGTGTGTGTGTGTGTGTGTGTGTGTGTGTGTGTGTGTGCGCGCGCGCATGTGTGTGTGTAGATACAGTGTAGGTCTTTGCAACCAAGGTGAACAGGAGACTAAGAATTTAAAGCATGAAAAAGCTTCAACCACTTAAAACTGAGAAACCTACATTTCTGAAGCATGAAATTTTAAAATTAATTACATGAAAATAAGTATTGATTAGTTTCATCTTATAGATAATTCTTTTACATTTGTCAACATACAGGGAGAAATGTATATTTATGATATTTTAAAATAGTCAGCATTGGGACTTCCCTGGCAATCCAGTGGTTAAGACTTCACCTTCCAATGCAAGGGGTGTGGGTTTGATACCCAGTCAGGGAGCTAAGACGTTACATGCTTCAGGGTCAAAAAACCAAACATAAAAAGCAGAATTAAGCAGGATTTCACAGGATGCCCTTAGTGGAACAGTAAGAGTATCAGCTTCAATTCAAAGGTCATAAAGCTTTCGAAATTTGTTTTATAAGCCTGTATGCTCTTAACTAAAGTATATCGAACATTGTCTATAAGTCATACGTGAGTGCTAAGTTACTTCAGTTGTGTCCAACTTTTTGTGACCCTATGGACTGTAACCCACCAGGCACCTCTGTCCATGGGATTTTACAGGCAAGAATATTGGAGTCAGTACTGGGAACATACTTCGAGAAAACCATACCTGAAAAAGATGCATGTTCCCCAGTGTTCATTGTAGCACTTTTTTACAGTAGCAAGGACATGGAAGTAGCCTAGATGTCCATTGGCAGATGAATCATAAGAACTTGTGGTATGTATATACGATGGAATGTTACTCAGCTTTAAAAAAGAACTCACTTGTGTCAGTCCTAATGAGGTGGATGAACCCAGAGCCTGTTGTACAGAGTGAAGTAATTCGGAAACAGAAAGACAAATATTGTATATTAACATATGTGGATGGGATCTAGAAAGATGGTACCAAAGAACCTACAGGGAAGCAATGGAGATGCAGACATAGAGAACAGACTTGTGGACGCAGTGCGGGAGGGAGAGGGTGGGACGAATTGAGAGAGTAGCATGGAAACATACACTACCAAATGTAAAATAGAGAGCCAGTGGAAATTTGCTTTGTGACACAGGGAGCTCAGCCCAGGGCTCTGTGACAATCTAGGGTGGGATGGTGGGAAATGGCAGGGAGGTTCATGAGGGAGGGTATATATGTATACCTGTGGCTGACTCATATTGATCTATTGCAGAAACCAACACAGTATTGTAAAACAAATATCTTGCAATAAAATATTTTTTAGAAAAGTATCCTGGAGTGGGTTGCCATTTCCTTCTCCAAGGGATCTTCTCAATCCAGGGATCGAACCCGTGTCTTTTATGTCTCCAGCATTGGCAGGTGTGTTCTTCACCACTGAACTACCTGGGAAGCCCATTAATAATATCCACATGCTGTGCTATTTTGCAATTGTGATTAGAAGTGGGACATCATGGAATAGTCTAAATGTTTTATGTGCATTAACCAATTAAACTTTCATTGCATGGTATTATAATAGGATTGTTGTACCCATTTTACAAATGAGGAAACCAAGGCTCACGGTGATTAATACTTTGCCTGTGTGCTTATTCACCTTCAACTCTTTGCGACTCCATGGACTGTAGCCTGCCAGCTTCCTCTGTCCATGGGATTTTTCCAGGCAAGAGTACTAAAGTGGGTTACCATGTCCTCCTCCAAGGGATCTTTTTGACCCAGGGATCAAACCCCCATCTCCTGCATCTCCTGCATTGCAGACATATTCTTTACCACTGAGCCACCAGGGAAGCCCGATTAATACTTGAACAAAGTCAAAAGCTTGTAACTGACAGAGCTGGGTTCACTCTTCAGGCTTTTCACCTCTTTTTGTCCCTAACCTGACCTCAGTGTCTGCATTTTGTGAATCCATCCCTTCATTGTAAGTGCTTAAACCTAGTCTGGTCACCTGAAAGACAAAAACATGCTTACTGTACTTTATGCTCAGAGCAAGCCAATACCACTTAGATACTTTTCTGCCCACCTTGTGTCTATGAATATTGATGGAACATGGATTACAATTTTAAAAACTCACATATTTTTATATGACAGAAGTTTTCTATGAAAAATTATCAGGGAATAGATTTAATTATTTAGTAAGTGAATAATTCACATGAGGGCAGTCTAAATTATTACTTTCTAGATTAAAAAAAAAGTGACATTGATGCTTAGCATGTCAAGATTTCAAAACAAGAAAGGGAAAAAATTTTAGTAGATAGACATTTCACTAAGTTATTTGAGTTGACTGACTTTGCACAGAGTTGCCATGTTGATTTATTATTTGTGCTGATGTGATATAAATATAGGGTGAGTGAAAGTATATAATAAAAGCTAAAAGTTAACATAGTTTTAAATGTGTATTACTACAGCAATATAAAGACAAAATGGTCCTCATCAATCAGTGGACCCCACTCAATACAGGATCCCTCTATAATGATTTGTGGTCTAATCGTTCCATTAAACACACAAGGAAACTGAGGGTAAGCTCACTTAAGTGATTTAAGGTTAGAAAGGCATTAGGCCTCAGACTTTCCAATTCTCAGCCCACTGTTCTTATTTTAATTCTAATTCCTTCATGGTGACCTCAACTTTACTCAGTTAGTGTCTTTATAATCAGCTACAGAATGGAATGAGTGTTTGTATGGCTGACTCTTCATGACCCTTTGGACTGTAGCCCACCAGTCTCTTCTGTCCATGGGATTTTTCGGGCAAGATTACTGGAATAGGTTGCCATTTTCTCTTCCAGGGGATCTTCCTGACCCAAGGATTGAACCCATGTCTCCTGAGTCTCCTGCACTGCAGACAGATTCTTTACTGCTGAGGCATCAGGGAAGCCTACCAATATTGAAGGCCAAAACATCTATATATCAAACAAGATAGCAAGGTGGATTCCAAGGGACATCTCTGTGATGTTAGTGAGTACCTAGTTTGAATTTTGGGTTCTTTAAGATTTTACAACATTTCCCTCCTGCCAAGAAACATGACACCCCATGAGTGCTCACAACACACAAATCACAAAACTAGTCTCCCATCCTGTGTTCAATCTGCTTTTGGCTCCCAATCCCTTTATGTAATCCCCATTGCTTCCTCCATAGGCATATTGGCGTTTTTCCAGGATCTCTAAATCCATATTTTCTTCCTGGTCATAAGTTATAGTAGCTAACAGAATAAGGACAGTAGCAGACCATTCATTCCATAAGACTTGTGATAGAGAACATTGAGGTTGACCAGATGCACGGTCAACATGAGTCATGCTTCTCAGGCTGTGTAAGTAGTGAGGACAGGCACCAGGACATAAAGCTCAGAACCTCTCAAAAATTCTGCATCCCTCATTCCTTCCCTCCAAACTCCATCCTTCTGAGGCTGTTAGCAATTTGCTAAAACTTAATTTTATTCAAGATTCGAGTAATAAAAGTGATTTAACAAAAAAAATAACAAACACTTACCCCCAAGTCCCTATCATTATTAGATTCTCCTTCAAGTTGATGGCTTTGAATATTTGTGATGCAGAACTACCCTTGTGGGAGTAAAGGCTTAAATTGAGCTTGGTGACACGTAGTTTTTCTTTGTAGTCAAAGATGCTGCTGATGATGGCATTGTTTCCTGCATGTTGCCTCTTACCATTAGCTGTATTTACACATGACCTGTTTTTAACAGAACTTGGATGTAATTTTCAGCACTGTTTGCATTAACTTGTTACATTGGTAATTAATGACAACTTGTGAATGTTAGTCTCTAGAGAAAGACATTTTAAGTTTATCATAGCTTCTAAGGCTATATTTTTGCTAAAGTTTGTGTCACGGTGCAGATGTCATTAAGGACATCATTTATAGCCACAGGAAAGTTCATTAGCAGAGTTTGGACTTCAAGGTGCCTTTGGGTGCCTTTCTGTTCCCTGAATATTCAGCCTCTTCTTCGGGAATCAAGTCCACCATCAAGTTGGTGACACTATTAATTTCTTTGTGTCCTCAGCTACTGTAGCAGCAAGGTGCTATCTGACGAAGGTAGTTATCGTGATGATTTCAACTTTATGGTGAGGAAATCAAGTGTAAAAAGAGTGCAAGGACTTGTTTACATTCATAAACACAAAAAACTAAGCCTTCTGATTTTATTTCCGTGTTCTCTTGAGGTCTGGCTCAAGTAAGCAACTAATAAGCGTTGATTAAATAGCCACATCTTTTCACTTTGTAAAAAAATAATTATTAGGAAAAATTTCAAACAAACACAAAAGCAGATAGAAAAATATCCTATGATCTAGTGATCCCACTCTTAGCTATATATCTAGAAAGAAATTAAAAGTGAAGAAAGTTATAATTCAAAAAGATACATGTACTCCAGTGTTCACAGCAGCACTATTTATAGTAACCAAGACACAGAAGCAGCCTAAATGTCCATCAACAGATAAATGGTTAAAGAAGATGTGGTATATATACACAATGCAATATTACTCATCCATAAAAAAGAATAAAATAATGTTTGCAGCAATATGAATGGACCTAGAGAATATTATACTAAATGAAGTAAGTCAGACAAAGACAAACATCATATGATATTACTTAAATGTGGAATCTAAAAAAAATGATACAAATGAACTTATTTACAAAACATAAATAGACTCACAGATATAGAGAAGAAACTTGAGTTTACCGAAGGGGAAAGGACGAGGGAGGGATAAAGTAGGAGTTTCAGAATAAAATATGCACACTCTTATGAATAAAATGGATAACCAATAAGGACCTACTGTATAGCACAGGGAATTATACTCAGTAACTTATAATAACCTATAATGGAAAAAATTGAAAACAAAATATATATTGATACATATATGTATATGTAGATATAGATATGTATCAATATAACTGAATCACATTGCTGTACACTTGAAACTAACACAGCATTGTAAATCCACTATATTTCAATAAAATTTTTTATAAAAGAAAAATGAGTCCCCACATACCTGTTACCCAACTTCAACAATTTTTAATATTTTTCTAATCATTTCTGTGTATTGCTCCATCTCTTTTTATTTGGATTGTTTAAAGAAATTCTCAGATAAAAGCTCATTTTGCTTATACATACTTGAACATGCACAATAATTTTTAAGGAATGTTTTTGCTATAATCACCATTCCTGATCTTTGCAAACAAAATTTTTTAAAATTCCTTATTGGTATTTAAATTTTCCTGAGTTATCTCAACACTATCTTTTTTCAGTTTATTTGTTTGAAATGAGGTCCCTACACTGTACTTGCTTTTCATATCTCTTACGGATCTTTTGTTCTCTAATAATCCTCTCCCCTTTTGATTTCATGCCACTAGCTTATGAGAGTTATTTTAATTTTTATGTCATAGAGAATGATCCATATTCTGAAGTTAGCTATACTTCTTCATGGTGATATTTAACCTGTTCTTCTATTGACTCAAATTTACCATTAACCAGAGTTCAGATGTAATTCTTGATTAGATTCTGATTCAGAATTTTAGGTAAAAATATCTCATAGGTTATGAGATATTTTAAGTTTAGCTTCTATCATCCCCTCTCCACACACTTCTCTTCCTGATTCCAGTTTTTCATCCCTTATTTTGTTCTGAATTCATCTGATGATGGCTTTACCCCTTGCCAGAACATGACATTTCTTCTTCACTTCTCCAGTATTGGCCTTAATATTGCCAGTCCCCACTACAGTTTTGGCTTTCCTTGGCTCTGTGTTGTGTAGCTTATGTCACATCTTTTGCTCCATGAAGCATCCTGGAGAATCTCCTGAAGGATTTTTTTCCAGAGTCTTAATTTTAATGGAACATACACAGATGCCCAAATGTTCAGACTATATGTTTAATAATGTGTTCCTCAGAGAAATATCAATTTGTGTTTTATTCTGCATTTGTCTCTCAAACGTTGCCCTCTGTGGAACTCCAGAAATTTCTTCATGTTGCCCTCTCCTATGCCCGGAAAACTCTGCCTTGGTCTCCTTGAACTCCCATCTCTATCTCTTCAATTCAGGGTGTCCACCAGGCTCTATCTGAATTTCCCTTTCTTGCACCATGGTCTGAAAACTCTTTCCAGGCAGTAAGCTGGATGCAATTGTAGGGCTCATCAAATTTGTCTCCCGTCTTTAAGGAATTTTTATACTTCCTTGTCAGTGATATTCAGTGTCTTGAAAATCAATGAGTTATTTGTTTTGTTTGTCTCTTGGTTATTTCAAGTGTGTGAGTAAATCTGGTTCCTGTTAACCCAGATTTAAAGCAAAAGTCTATCATCTATTACATGAAGACCCTTGATTCAAACTTTGAGGTAGTAAGGGGATCTAAATCAATAAAGATGTTACCATGTTGCATTTTAAACCATGGGAGCAGGACATACAATAGCAAGCATAAGATCGTATAGCTGAATGAAGCGCTAGAATTGTCCTTTCCTATTTTGATAAGGTTGTGGTTGTTTTCCTTGTGTGCTGCCTGGTTCAGGTTCATGGTGGAATTAAGCACAGTGTGAAGGATGTACTACTACTTGCAAGTAGTCAGTTGTTACATTCAACTGACTACTTGCAAGCAGACAACACCATATAGGAGATCCTGAATACCAAGACAGGAAGCTAACTGCAGGCCACAACACAGGTTCTGGAGACTTTAATATAGGGCTCCATGTCTTATCACCAAAGGAGTGATGAAATGATATTCCAAATCATAGCTATTTTCTTCTCTATAACCCTAAATTTGCTTCTGTTTTTTTTTTCTATACAGTGAAAAATTTGTACATGTTACAAATCAATAGTTATATAAATCATGAAATATAGCAATGATTTTATTTGTTCTGTGACAGTGCAAAATAGAGAACATTTTTTGCATCAAAAGATAAAATAAAATCACAACAAACAACAAAAATAATGAACAATGACACAATTACCAATGGTGTTTTAACTGCACCATCCTATCCACATAAACCTGTTGATTCATTTCAACATTATATGTCTTGGAAACAGTTTATTTTTACTTTCCTCTGTCTTTCAATATTTAGACATTTTGTCCAGCTTATTTGTAACTGTATGCATTTTCTAAACAGCTATAATTACTTGGAAACAAAATTAGAAGCTTCTAATGATAGCAACCCACTTCAGTGTTCTTGCCTGGAAAATCCCATGGGGTTTTGGATCCCATGGTAGGCTACAGTCCATGGGATCGCAGAGTCGGACACAACTGAGCAACTTCACTTAAATGAAAAAGAATACCTAGACAATTAGAACACATGAACAAGGAATGTATATTTGAAGTGATTGATTTTGGAGTCAAAATGGATTTTGTGATGAAACTATTGCAGATAAATGATCTGCTCACAAAAGCATATTGAAGGAAATGGAAGAAACCTGAAATTCAGAGTTGAAAATATTTTTTTTTGTTGGGAAATAGTATTTACTATTAAGAAAGTCTGCTTCATTTGTAAAGAAAATAAATTTTTGTTGAAAATTAGAAAGGTATGAAAGAAATGTTTTATATATGAGCTCACAGATTGATTTGAACAGTTCTGTAGGCAGAAAAACAATAATGTCCAAAATGATGAATGTGTGAATGCATTGTTTCCATTAACTCCACAGAGAGTCAGTCAACAAACAATGAAGCAAAAGCCCTGTGGCTGTCAATTCATGTAAAATGCTCTCAAAGAGCATCAGAGATTCTCTTAAAAAAGAGAGCATTTTGATTTTCATTACATTGGAAAGACGACCGAGACTAATCTAAATAGAGTTATAACAATTTATCTGCAGTAAATCAGAGTTCATTTTAGCTTAATTGAGCAGGCAGAAATACAATAGTGCTGAACATGGGTGGAATGTTTAATATTTTTTTCAAATTTTAGGAAGAAAAAGAGAAGATCTTTTTGTATATACTGCCCTGATCACCACTTAGGGTTAAGTGCTGGAAGTTCTGTCAGCAAGCGGAACTCTAAAACTCTGTGTTAGTAACTCTTTGAACAACAGTGTCAGGCGTCTGTGAAACAACTACAGTATTTCAACACACTATAAACGAGACACATATACTATCCTGAGAAAACTGTGTGGTTTATAAATTACACAGCTCATATTCAAATTTCTGAATGCTCTAAGTGAAATGAAAATGTAGTTCAAACAATAATTAGATCTGCCTAAAAATTTTATAGACTTTATGCACATAAGATCACATATCTTTGACTCTTACAAGTATTATGCCAAACTGGCCTCATCCTTGAACTTGACCCTAGTGCTCTTTGCTTCTTCTGATAGCAATCGAGTGTTGTGTTGTTAACCAATCTCTACATCACAGAGTGTTCATTTTCTACTCTGTGTTGCCATTCACTACCACAAACGCAGAAGAAAGAGTCAGTGGTCTGGAATTGAGGATTATCAAGTAGAAACTGGAAAACAGTTTATCTAGCTTGAAAGTCTCTCCATTCCTAGAGAAAAAATTGCAATATCAGTTTGAACACGGATAATACAGTATTTTTCAAAACACAATCAAAAACTTTTGCACCACATGCTTCATATATTACCCTGTTGAAATTTCCAACTGTTAATTATGAGTTTAAAATCTTCTGCTTTGTTTTTGGTTTTATGCAATGATGACTCTTTTGAGGACTATGTACTGGAATTAACATGTTATTTTATGAAAACAATGCTTTATTATTCAAGATAATCAATTTAAAAATTTTAGCATGAAATTGTTCACAAAGCTCCTTGCTTATTAGTGGTCATTCATGGAGAAATATGTCTCTCCCTGTCTATATAGCCAGCAATTCCTATTTCCATTTCAATAATGCTAGGCTTTTTGTCCTACAATTAAAATATTGGCAGCAGAAGCATCTTCAACTTCCACATGCCATTTGCTGTGTTATGGACTGAATTGTGTTCCTGGACAATTTATATGTTAAAATCTTAACCCCAATGGAGCTGTATTTGAGGATAAGTGTCTTTAAAGACAGAATTAAGATTAAATATTGCAATGGGGGGGGCCCTAATCTGATGGGACTGGTGTCCTTATAAGAAGAGAGACACTAAGGATGTGAGTGAGTACATGGAGAAAAGACCATGTGAGGACACAGAGAGAAGGCAGTCTCTTATCAGCCAAAGAAGGGAGGCCTCAGAAGAAACCAAACCTGCCAACACCTTCACCTTTGACTTCTACCCTACAGAACTGTGAGAAATTAAATTTCTATAGTTTAAGCATCCTTGTTGTTTAATCGCTAAGTCGTGTCCAACTCTTTGTGACCCCATGGCCCACCAGGTTCTTCGGGGAGCCTGTCCGTGGGATTTTCCAGGCAAGAATACTGGGGTGGGTTACCATTTCCTTCTCCGGGGGATCTTCCTGACCCAGGGATCGAACCCTGGTCTCCTGCATTGCAGGTAGATTCTTTTCCACTGAGTCACTGGGGAAGCCCTAGTCTGTGTTATTTTGTCATGGTAGCCCTAACAGACTAAGACAAGTTTCCCAACAACTGCTACCGTATTTTCTGTTACCTGGACTTCTTTCTAGCATATCTTATTGATTCACTTTTCTGTACAGCAAAAACGAACTAATGCAACTTTGTAAAGCAATTATACTCCAATATTAAATTTTTTATAAAAAAAGAATATGCTTGAAGAAATACTTCTTACTCATGATAATAAATATACTCAAGTGTAAAATGGGAATACATTAAACCAAACAAAGTAGGCTGTTCCTAAACAATAATTTTGTCTCAAGTTGGGTGAATTATAATTGTTTAAAAATTGAACTTCTTCAATTACCTCTTTTATTTCCTTAACCAGGTACTACAGAATCAAAATCTGTTTTCAAGGACTGCATTTCCCCAACACATGGATTAAGTTCACAGGTTGTCTTAGATGTCGCATGCATAAAAATTACCAAAAATGATACTGAGTCTTGTTCACTCTTATGTCGTCAGCATAGAATATATTTCAAGCAGTTTCCTTTGGTATTCTTATATGATTTGTTATTTGTTAGCCAGTCAGATAAATCTTCTCAATTCTCTCTGTGTCTATGTAGTTTCATTTCATAGCACAAAGGTATAAATAAAGGGAAGAACGGTTAAAAATATCTAGTACACAAGAGAGAAGCTACAGAAATAACCTTCCTAATCTCACTGATGCCCCCCAATTCCATTCCCCTATATTTGGTCCCACAGCAGGTTACTCTGATCTTAATGTCATTTCCCTTCTTAATGAGAGTTGTCAAGATTGGGTTTTTTTATTAAATGTTCCTTTTGTGTGAAGATTTGGCTAGGCCTTTCAGTTCAGTTCAGTTCAGTCGCTCAGTCATGTCCAACACTTTGCAACCCCACGAACCACAGCACGCCAGGCCTCCCTGTCCATCGTCAACTCCCGGAGTTTACTCAAACTCATGTCCATTGAGTTGGTGATGCCATCCAGCCATCTCATCCTCTGTCATCCCCTTCTCCTCCCGCCTTCAATCTTTCCCAGCATCAGGGTGTTTTCAAATGAGTCAGCTCTTCACATCAGGTGGCCAAAGTATTGGAGTTTCAGCTTCAACATCAGTCCTTCCAATGAACACTCAGGACTGATGTCCTTTAGGATGGACTGGTTGGATCTCCTTGCAGTCCAAGGGACTCTCAAGAGTCTTCTCCAACACCACAGTTCAAAACCATCAATTCTTTGGCGCTCAGCTTTCTTTATAGTCCAATTCTCACATCCATACATGACTACTGCAAACACCATAGCCTTGATGAGACTGACCTTTGTTGGCAAAGTAATGTCTCTGCTTTTTAATATACTATCTAGGTTGGTCACAACTTTCCTTCCAAGGAGTAAGAGTCTTTTAATTTTATGGCTGCAGTCACCATCTGCAGTGATTTTGGAGCCAAGAAAAATAAAGTCAGCCACTGTTTCCCCATCTATTTGCCATGAAGTGACGGGACCGGATGCCGTGAACTTAGTTTTCTGAATGTTGAGCTTTAAGCCAACTTTTTCACTCTCCTCTTTCACTTTCACCAAGAGGCTCTTTAGTTCTTCTTCACTTTCTGTCATCAGGGTGGTGTCATCTGCATATCTTAGGTTATGGATATTTCTCTCAGTAATTCAGCTTGTGCTTCATCCAGCCCAGCGTTTCTCATGATGTACTCTGCATATAAGGTAAATAAGTAGGGAGACAATATACAGCCTTGACGTACTCCTTTCCCTATTTGGAACCAGTCTTTTGTTCCACATCCAGTTCTAACTGTTGCTTCCTGACCTGCATACAGATTTCTCAGGAGGCAGGTCAGGTGATCTGGTATTCCATCTATTTATGAATTTTCCATAGTTTATTGTGACCCACACAGTCAAAGGCTTTGGCATAGTCAATAAAGCAGAAGTAGATGTTTTTCTGGAACTCTCTTGCTTTTTTGATGATCCATCGGATGTTGGCAATTTGATCTCTGGTTCCTCTGCCTTTTGTAAATCCAGTTTGAACATCTGGAAGTTCATGGTTCATGTATTGCTGAAGCCTGGCTTGGAGAAATTTGAACATTACTTTACTAGCATGTGAGATGAGTGCAATTGTGTAGTAGTTTGAGCATTTTTTGGCATTGCCTTTCTTAGGGATTGAAATGAAAACTGACCTTTTCCAGTCCTGTGGTCACTGCTGAGTTTTCCAAATTTGCTGGCGTATTGAGGGCAGCACTTTCACAACATCATGTTTTAGGATTTGAAATAGCTCAACTGGAATTCCATCACCTCCACTAGCTTTGTTTGCAGTGATGCTTCCTAAAGCTCACTTGATTTCACATTCCAGGATGTCTGGCTCTAGGTGAGTGATCACACCATTGTGATTATCTGGGTCATGAAGATCTTTTTTGTACAGTTCTTCTGTGTATTCTAGCCACCTCTTCTTAATATCTTGTGCTTCTGTTAGGTCCATACCATTTCTGTCCTTTATTGAGCCCATCTTTACCTTACCCTCCAATATTATCTTGTTCTAGAGCAGGGAGGGAATACATCAAGGTTGTATATTGTAACCTTGCTTATTTAACATATATGCAGAGTTGTTGTTGTTATTCAGTCATGTCCTACTCTTTGTGATCCCATGGACTGCAGCATGCCAGGCTTCCGTGTCCTTCACCATCTCCTTGAGCTTGCACAAACTCATGTCCGTTGAGTCGGTGATGCAATCCAAACCATCTCATCCTCTGTCATCCCCTTCTCCTCCTGCCTTCAATCTTTCCCAGCATCAGAGTCTTTTCTACTGAGTTGACTCTTCTTAGCAGGTGGCCAAAGTATTGGAGCTTCAGCATCAGCCCTTCCAATGAATAGTCAGGATTGATTTCCTTTAGGATTTACTGGTTTGGTCTCCTTGCAGTCCAAGAGAGTCTCAAGCATCTTCTCCAGCACCATAGTTCAAAAGCATCAATTCTTCATTGCTCAGCCTTCTTTATGGTTCAACTCTCACATCCATACATGACTACTGGAAAACCCATAGCTATGACTATATGGACCTTTGTAGGGAAAGTAATGTCTCTGTTTTTTAATATGCTGTCTAACTTTGTAATGACAATATTTGCAGATAACTTTTATAGCATGCTACTAGACTGCATCTGAGTATGCAGGGCCTGCTTTCCTTTGGCCTTTTTATGCCAATATTCTCATAATAGTGGTAGAGGTTTAGTTCCTTAGAACACCCAGTCTGCAGAGAGGGCTTTAATTTCAATTTTTATTAGCTTAAGGATTTAGTCTTGTGAGAGAGTAAGAGATCATTAATAACATGCCATTAAAATAATTTGAGCTTTTATTGAAAGTGCTTTTTAGCTCAAATCTGAGTCTAATACAGACAGCATGAGTACCCAAACCTAAATAAGCATGATTCCAATTTTTTCCCTTCATAAAATGAAAGGATCGTAACAACATATTTTGAAAAATTCATCTTTTTACCTCGGCTAACACTTGCTCCCACTTTGTTACCCTGCAAGAGACACATAGTCAAACGAAATTTTAAGAAGCTCCTTAGAAACCTACTAAACAAACTGAATATAGGAGAGTAGTTAGTAGGCCGGGAAGGAAGCCAAGACTTTCTGATATAAGACAAATTAAGCCATATTCAAATGAGCTTGAGTTGTATGCATTTTTTTCCTACTACCTGCAATGCCAGCCTCCTTTTCATGTCTGAAACATTAATTTTGCATACCATAAAGTTTAGAAAAAAAATCTACATAAAGTGAAGGGCACTGAGCATGAATTCATAAAAAAATATGAAAATCTCCTATCCTTACCAAGTGCAAAAATCTATAGCAGTCACACAGAGCTAATTAATGAGCTACAAATTGGCAATCCAAACTTTTAACTCAGTCTACCAAAACTGACCTAACTTTGGCGTTGGTTTTGTATTATCTTTTGTTGTGATTGATTTTCACCTGCTTAAACTTAAATGTGAGTGCATGCTCAGTTGTTGTGTCCAACTCTCTGTGACCCTATGGACTGCAGCCTGCAAGGCTCCTCTGGCCATGGGATTTTTCCAGGCAAGAATACTGGAGCAGGTTGCCATTTCCTTCTCCAGGGCATCTTTCTGACCCAGGGATTGAACCCATGTCTCCTGCATCACTTGCATTAGCAGGTAGATTCTTTATCACTGAGCCACCTGAGAAGGCCCTAAACTTAAACACTTACTAATAAATCTGTAGTAATTGAAGGATGGTAGTAGTGGTGGCATAATTTCTAAATCCATATAAATTGTACCAAAAAACTGACAGCCATTAGGATAACAAAATTGAAAACCTAGAGTCAACATGTACAACAAAGTTAAGCAAATGTATGACTGCAAACTCCAAATCTGATTGGATGAAAATGAACTTTTGACAGTAACAAAACTCACAAGGAATCAGAAAGTGAGGAGGAAAAGTCAAAGAAAAGGCAATATAATTACAGCCACTCTGAAACCAAAGACCCTCTTGTCATAAAAACTACACACTGGAAACCTTAGTGGGCCAATCAGAGAAGAGTAACAGACTGAGAGAGTTGTGGACAGCCATCAGTTCAGAGGGCAGATAGCCCTGAAGTTATCTGGGCTCCTGCAACCCAGAAAACAAACTCAAGCTCTCTTTTGGGATAAATCCCTATGGAAAGAAATTGCTAACAGGATAATTTCAACTCTGTAGTAATTGCAAAAATCTACCAGAGGAATATCAAGGAAAAACAAGTGGTTTTATCTAAAATTGGGAGGGGAAAAAGCCAGCATAGTTCAGAAATTATAGGGTCATAATTTCATTGCCTATAATTATATCAGAAGAGAAATCTTAAAGTTGTAAGGCTAGGAAAACTATTCTGGTTCATTTTCCTCCTAAAATTACCAAGAATAATTATGTCAACTAAAAAGAACAAAGGCAAATATTCTTGCTGAGTCCTATACAAAATTACATTGGGAAAAAAGAAATTAAAAAGCAGAATAGTCATACTATAGAAATGAAGGCAATCCAGAAGGCAATCCAAAAAGAATACCCACTAGCTGGTGAAAACAATAATCAAATATTTAACAAAGCATTAAAAGCAAGTTAAAAATAGTAAGAATAGATAAGGGAATAACATAAACTAGAAACAAACTCAAATATAAGGTGAATAAAGAAAAGGAAGATTTGAAAAGAAAATGTTACCTGAAGACAGGGCCTAAGACAGAGATCTGCATGTATGTGATTCTATTGCCAATGTGTTCTTCAAAAGAAACAAAATCTCTGAGGGAGTGAGGGGAGCTGGGTAGGAAAGGAGACAAATCTGAGAGAGGATGTGGTCTCAGGTCAGACCTTGGTCTGGTCCAAAGTGTGCAAGACAATGAGAACCAAGGAGGATGTATGCAGAGTAGAGTTGTTTCTACTTTCATGCCCCACATCAGACAGTCATGAGTTGTTGGCCATTTTCCAAGAAGTATGCGATCTCCCAGCAAGATGGGCCCATCAGCTATGAACACTCTTCTGGAGAAAATAACACTTGTGAGTTTTCAGTAGCCAACATTCACAGCAGCAAGGAAATGGGTGCATCAGCTTCTTAAAGACATCTAGTGTCTCCCTTAAAGTTAGTTTTAAGGAAACAATATCACATTTATTATTTTTTGACAGCAACATTTTATTCCAGAAGACAATGGAAGGACATATTTAAGATATTCCAAAGGAAGAAAATAAATTTTATAGCCAGACAAAATGTTCAAGTTCAAAGACTCCTAAGAAACTGTGATGAACATAAAGAAATTTAGAACATATTGTTCCACTGAGTATTTCCTAGTATATCTACTCGAGCATGAATTCCACTAAACTCAAATGATTGGAGAAATATCAATATTATGCACATATGGCAAGATCAAAAGATGGTGACAAGGGAAGAAATATTATAGATAATAATATGATGTAAAACAGATCTCTTGTGTGTGTGTGCTCAGTCGTTTCTGACTTTTTGAGACCCCATGAACTGTAGCCTGCCTGCCAGGCTCCTCTGCCCATGGAATTTTCCAGGCAGGAATACTGGAGTGGGTTGCCTTTTCCTATTCCAGGGGATCTTCCTCACCTAGGGATCGAACCCATGTCTCTTGAGTTAGTAAGCAGATTCTTTATTACCGTGCCATCTGGGAAAATGTACAGTAAAACAGTCTGGAATGAAGAGAATGTATGGAAAAAACAATTGCACAAATTACTATTCTTAAACATATTATTTTAAAGAAGAAAGGTTGAGGAAATAAAACATTACTTACTAATAAAAATGGGACTTCCCATTATTAATGGGACTAATAAAAAAATTCTTAAACATATTATTTTAAAGAAGAAAAGTTGAGGAAATAAAACATTACTTACTAATAAAAATGGCACTGGTGGTAAACTACCGGCCTGCCAACGCAGGGGACCTAAGAGACACGGGTTCGACCCCTGGATTGGGAAGATCCCCTAGAGGAGGGCACGGCAATCCACTCCAGTATTCTTGCTTGGAGAATCCCATGGACAGAGGAGCCTGGCAGGCTATAATCTACCCTTCCTTCTGGATATTTGGAATTGTCTTTCTTGCAGCCTTTAGCTGCTAATGTCTCTACACAGTTTTGAAATATTATTTATATTTTCAGATCTGATAACCTATAGATCAAACTTCTGTCTGAATAAACAAATGGTGAGTCAATGAATTGGGCCGGGTTTACATTTCAAAACCTTGTATGCCTGAGCCTTCCTCTCCTTGTAGATAAATTTGGTGGAATCTGCTATGTACATTAAACTTCTTACCCAGTTTTTAAATTTGTCTTGCCTTGTATTTTTCCATGACCTTTCTAGGCTCTCCTCCATGTGTGTGTATAGTTTTCCCATCTGTCAGGGATGTATGAAGAGCTTATCTCAGCACTTTCACTGCTCCCTCATTTTCATGATGTCTTGGGACCATGACAACAACTAACAAAGCTCTAAGTTTCCCCCCCATGTATTTCGTAACAAGTCCACCATATTTAGTTGTCCAAGCCTGGGCTCCAAATGTAGCCTCTTCTCCCTGGCACCAAATTTGCTGCTTTTCATGGCCACACTCATATTGCAAAACTACAGTTCTCACAAACCAACACTAGGCTGGTTTTCTCATCTCTGTAAGAGATGAGAGCAGCTGCAGGCAAGAACACACACTCCTGCTGTTCTTATGTAAAACCTTAGCAGTTATTAAAGACTGAATGCCTCTCAATTTGTTATCTGCATTTCATTTATTCCCACAACTTCAAATTCTTGCTTTTGACAACTTATTCAGTTTTCTACTGTTTTTTTGTTTGTTTATTTTTCGAAAATGGTTTGCCAATCCCTTTATTCTGCCACAATCAGAATTCCTCAGTTTTTTAAAACTTATTTTTATGTGTGATAATATAAAAGTGTGGGCATGATTTTAAAGTCTTTCTCTGCATGAGACAAATATTGAAATATTTATGGTAAAATTATATGATGCTAAAATTTGCTTGAAAATAATTTGTATCTCAAAGAATAGCTGGAGAAACAGAGGAAACAAGACTGGATGTGAGCTAATAAATGTAGAAGCTCCAGTTACCCAGGGTAATGGGTAACTGGAGATTCATCACAGTTTTCTCTAGTTTTGCATATATTTGAACTTATTCATAAAAATTATTTAATTAGAGAAAATAATTAAACATTTGAAATCCTATTAGTTATGTGCAACATCAGGAATAGAACCAGACAAATATACATTGTTCTGTGGCAGTGTATTATAATGAAAGACTACACTGATAATTTCTCTTCTCAGATTAATTCAAACTCCTTTCAAAGGCAAGCTATCAACCTACTGAGACTGCAATAGAGATGACTATCATCTCTACATTTGTTTTTTTCTTTATCAAAAACTACATAATAAAAACTATAGCTGTACATTTATCGAGTGCTTACTTTTACCAGGTACCATATTTCGCGTTTGGCATACCTTGCCAAAAGTCAATGCTTGGTGTTCAAAAATTCTGATAGACATGTGGATACTTTCTGCTCTTCTGTCCCATGAAGTTTAGAGGGGAAAAAGAAGTAGCAGAAAATTAAAAATAATACATTTGGTCAAAATTGTGAAGAGAGGGTCCAAGCATAGCCCAACATCACTGCTGTGTTCCCAAGAAGAACCTTGCGCTTTGTATGGGAAGTGGTGGTAAGTTCCCAGATGGCATAGCAGGCAGAGAGCCACAGCACAGGCAGCGCACTATGCCTCTGTATTGCGCACATGCTCAGTTGCTCAGTTGACTCTACCGACCCCATGGATTATAGCCCACCAGGCTCCTCTGTCCGGGGGCTTTTCCAGGCAAGACTGCTGGAGCAGGTTGCCATTTCCTCCTACAGGGGATCTTCCCACTCAGAGATCGAACCATGTCTCCTGCATTGGCCGACAGGTTCTTTACCACTGAGCCACCTGGAAAGCACAGGCCTCAGGATTAGGCATATGTAAACTGTTCTTAAAATGACTTAGCTATGCATGCCTCAGTGACCATGAGGCAGGCCACCAGTTTTCTGTGTTCAGACCCCACAGGGCAAGAGCTAGAGTCTAAGTGGAATTCACGGAGCCATGCTGTCTGCCTGGGCAGGGAAATGGATCCATTAGCCATGGGGATCTATTGCACTGCAAGGGATTGATTCCATATATACTCTTTCCTCTGGTTATGAGTAAATACTGTACTATTTCAGCTTGCTGTACATGTTTTCTGTTCTTAGCAATCTTGCCTCATGCACTGGAGTCTTCCCTGGGTGGTATTTACCTGTCTTTTGATCCTGGCCTTACTCATGTCATAGTCTCTTCTGTAATACAGCAAAACTACCTAGTGAAACAATAATCTTATTTTGTATCTTTGGTATCAGTTAAGGATGCACTGGAAAATTTTGAACTGCTTTAGACTGAGACAGGTGAATAAGGTAAAGAAAATATTCTAATATCACTAGAGTATAAGTCCGGGGATTGTTGCAACTCCCTAGGAGTCCCTATTTCTGAATTTAGGGGACTCTTCCAAAATGCTTCCCTCATAGCTGGTTGGTAAAGAATCATCCTGCAATGCAGGAGACCCCGGTTCGATTCCTGGGTTGGGAAGATCCTCTGAAGAAGGGAAAGGCTACGCAAACCAGTATTCTTGGGCTTCCCTTGTGGCTCAGATGGTAAAGAATCCACCTGCAATGCGGGAGACCTGGGTTCGATCCCTGGGTTGGGAAGATCCCCTGGAAAAGGGAAAGGATACCCACTCTAGTATCCTGGTCTGAAGAATTCAATGGACTATATAGTCCATGGGGTCGCAAAGAGTCGGACACGACTAAGCGACTTTCACTATCACTTTCCAAAATGCAATCAGGGCCCTAAGAAAAAAAAAAAATTACAGATAGACAGGTCCTCAGGGCTTTCCAGGTAGCACTAGTGGTAAAGAACCCACCTGCCAGTACAGGAGACACAAGAGATGTGGATTTGATCACTGGGCTGGGAAGATCCCCTGGAGGAAGACTTGGCAACCCATTCCAGTATTCTTGCCTGGGAAATCCTATGGACAGAGGAGCCTGGTGGGCTGCAGTCCATAGGGACTCACAGAGTTGGACACAACTGAAGCGACTTAGCATGCATGCATTCATAGGTCCTCAAGGTCTACCTTTGGCTCACTCTACATGTTCAGTTTAATCTTGAGAAATTTCTCCTGCAATACAAGTCATGGTATCCTGGGTATGATGTAGACATTACTTGTCAAGGAAACAATGAGTTGTCAGCTGAGCACTGGGCTTTTGGCACCTACATTGGGATAGCCAGAGAATGAGGGGATCAGCTCATGGCCACTGATTCAATTTTCACCTTATCAAAAAGGATTCTGCTCTATCAAAGTTCTAAATTTCTTATAGTGACTTTGGAAATAGACATCTTAGAAAATCTCTTTTTCTGCTGACACAGACATGAGTCATCAGTCTATATGAGGACACATTGTCATCTTCATGTGAATATTTTGACTTGACTTACAATTTCAGAGCTAATATATTATGGAATTATGCTATGATATGCTAAGTCACTTCAGTCGTGTCTGACTCTGTGCGACCCCATAGACGGCAGCCCACCAGGCTCCGCCGTCCCTGGATTCTCCAGGCAAGAATACTGGAGTGGGTTGCCATTTCCTTCTCCAGTGCATGAAAGGGAAAAGTGAAAGTGAAGTCGCTCAGTCGTGTCCGACTCTTAGCGACCCCATGAACTGTAGCCTACCAGGCTCCTCCATCCATGGGATTTTCCAGGCAAGAGTACTGGAGTGGGGTGCCATTGCCTTCAACATTATTACTCTGCTCATACAGACCTAAGAATTTGTCCACAAAGTACTCGGTTTGGGTGAGGATATGCCCCTGTTACCTTCTTGTAACCCAAGAAGGTCCTTCTAAAAAGTCATGTCTGAAAGCATGCTGTGAATAGACAAACGAGGCTGGAAAAGGACTAGACTCATTTGATCAGGGACACTAGAAATCAAATCTTCTCCCTGTAAAATGACTGCCTTTGTCATATTTCACAGAACGAACAGATATTTTCCAATAGCCTTGATAATTGATCATGTGAATTCTGGACTTCAGATGAGAAACACAGAGGGAAGCAAATGGAAATCAGACCCACTCAAATTCCCCAATAAATACACAACCTTCTGTATTTATTTAACCTGGCCACCTGACCCACTGAAATCTTATTATCCTTTTTCTTTTCTTTAGTGGTCAAAGAGGATTTATTTAAATCCTTTAAATTATATCCTTATTACCCAAGCTTCTGAATTTGAGATTTAATAATCTTCACTCTTTGAAAAGGAGATCATTTTGTTTTTGCTTGTATAATCATCCCAACTCCTGCATCGTTGACTAAGATCAGCTGAAAAGTTTGGTGTTAGGTATCATTTTTTGGTGTACATTTTGGATTAGCAGATGTTGTCCAAGAGAAATGAGAGGGGTCATAGCAATGTGAAACCATTTGCTTAGCATATACTGCCAAATAGTCACCATTACTTAAAAGATTCAAGAAGGCTGGATGATGGAAAGTATTTACTTAGCTTTTTAAGCTCTGCTTTTTCATAATAGTAGCATAAGAATTTCATTTGGGAATACAAGGGTCTACTGGTACAAGCATACCATGTATTACCTTTAGAGTTTACTTTGAGCTATTTGATTTAATGCACCAAAATGTTTTTTTGCATCTTTACTGAAGCAACACACCCATGAGGCTACTTGATATACTTGATCCCGCTACCCTGGTCTCATTTTTTCCCCATAGCATTTATTGCCTTTTAAAAACTGTATAGTTTACACTGATTTTCGTTTTAATGCTTGTCATTTATTTTCTACTACTCTGCCAGAATGTAAATGTCATATAAGCAAGGATATTTGTGAGTTTTTCTCTCTGATATACTGTAAGTCCACAAAAACAAATCAGGCATGTAGTTGGTATTCAAAAATAATTTTTTAATTATTGAAAGCATCCACGACACTAACAGCACAAAGGTGACATTCTATTGCTCCAGAGTTGATTGGTTTTACACAATAAATATCTAAAAGCCATCAAATTTTGAAGTCTAGTTCGTCTAATTCCTTTAGATTTCCTTAGTCCTTCTGAATAATGCTAACTTACTCAGAGCATGTGTAATTAATATGGCTTATATACTAGATAAATTATGTTTCTGGGACTTCTTAACTTGTCCTTTCTTTAGTGAACTTAACTATTTTTAATTCTTTTTCAAGTCCACGTAAAACATTTCTAAATGAGAATCATTTATGAATTTTTCCCAATTTTATATTTTGTTACATCTGAGAAATTTTTAAAAATATATTCATGTTTTTGTGTCTGTGTGTTTTACAACATAACCTCTGATAAGAGGAATAAGAGTTCCTTATCAGAAAAAATACTACATATTAGATGTTTTATATTAAGTATGAAAAGAAAGTGAAAATTGCTCAGTCCTGTACAACTCTTTGAAACACCATGGATGACACATTCCATGGCATTCTCCAGGCCAGAATAATGGAGTGGGAAGCCATTCCCTTCTCCAGGGAATCTTTCCAACCCAGGGATCAAACCCAGGTCTCCCACATTGCAGGCAGATTCTTTACCAGCTGAGCCACCAGGGAAGCCCTATATTAGTTATACAAACACTGTATCATTCTGTTTTCCTGGTAAGATCTGGTTGTCTTTCTCAGCTACTTTGGAGGCTGATTCAGGAAACAGCAGTGGTAGCTTTGAACTACTCTCTAATCTCATCCTGGTTTGATTCAAATTCTCTAAGTCTTTAATATCAGTCTCTAATGGCTTCTTTCTCCCCAAAATAATTTAGACTCTATCTTCAAAATTGTCTCAGTAATGTTGGGATATCCACAGCATCCTGGGATACATGTGCTTGCAAACAAATCTACCCTTGTTCTCTGACTATGGCCTACTGGTTAAGATACCTTGTCATTGTTTCCTGGTGAGGTTTGTTACTATTGCCTGCTATGCATCCCTAAGCTGTGTCATGGTATATAGGGAGGAAGAGAGTGAATGACTCTTTTGAAAAACAAGGTGGTATTTTACTTGGTCCTAAAGCCTCCAGAAGCTTTAATGAACACAGCTGGTTTAAAAAGCAATCCATCATGTTAGCGTGGGATTACAGGGTAGCAGCAAGTCTCGCTGAGTCACCTTCATCTTTCTCATCTATCTTTTGTACTCTTTCTTGTATCTGAAGTTGCTAAATTTTGTCTTTTATTCTTTAGGAAAGAGCAAAAGCCCCATATATATCTTTTGAGTCACCATTTTGTACCAGTTGCAAAAGCAGCCATCTACCTTGAACTTAATTAGGAAACTAGAGGGCTTCCCAGGTGGTGCTAGTGGTAAAGAACCCACCTGCCAATGCAGGAGACATCAGAAATGTGGGTTCCATCCCTGGGTAGGAAGATCCCCTAGAGAAGGGCATGGCAACCCATTCTAGTATTCTTGCCTGGAGAAGCCCATGGACAGAGGAGTCTGGTGGGCTACAGTCCATGGGGTCACAAAGAGTTGGACATGACTGAAGCAACTGAGCACACACACAGGACACTAGAAATTCTGTGATGGGCATTCCTGCTATAAAGGAAAAGTTTAGTCTGGATGCAGAGGACAATTTACAGAGGATGAAGGACTGCATTAGTTAAGGCTACTGTAGCAGAACACCGTAGCTGGTTGACTTAAACAACATACATTTATTTCTCTCAGTTCTGGAGGTTAGAAATCTAAGACCAAGATGGCTAAAGACCCAGGGTCTGGTAAGAGCACTCTTCCTAGCTTGCAAATGGCCACCCTCTCACTGTATCTCCACATGGCAAAGAAGAGACAGGGGTGATACAAGCTCTCTCATGGTTTTGAAGGACAATCAGCAGCTACAGAGTCAGGAAGAAAATGTCAGGTCGATGTGTGACATACCGATATGCGACAGGCTAAAAAAGCCCTCAGTGTTTCTTGAGGGATTTCACCCTCATGACCTAATTACCTACCAAAGGCCCCATCTCCAAACACCATCATACTGAAGGTTAATATTTCTACAGATGGATTTTGGGGAGACACAATCATTAAGCTCATGGTAAGGGGTGAAAGAAATTGAAAGTGAAAATTTCTCAGTCATGTCTGACTCTTTGCGACCCCATGGAATTCTCCAGGCCAGAATACTGGAGTGGGTAGCTGTTGCCTTTCCAGGGAATCTTCCCAACCCAGGGACTGAACCCAGGTCTCTTGCATTGCAGGCGGATTCTTTACCAGCTGAGCCACCAGGGAAGTCCAAGAACACTGGTGTAGCCTATCCCTTCTCCAGGGGCTCTTCCAGACCCAGGAGTTGAACTGGGGTCTCCTGAATTGCAGGCAGATTCTTTACCAGCTGAGCTATCAGAGAAGAGATGCCAACCTACTAATCCAAGAGAGATGAAGAGCCAAAATATTACTTTTAAAGCCATCTTTTCTTTCTTCAAGTTTTCAATAGAAATTTACAGTTGTGAGTATGACAGGCAATGATAACTTTGAGCAAAATTTACTGAGTTAGTTATGGGTATGCCACTGTATGGGGCTCCCTCAGTGGCTCAGCTGTAAAGAATCTGCCTCTAATGCAGGAGCTTCAGGAAATGCAGTTTCAATCCCTGGGTCAGGACGATCCCCTGAAGAAGGGCATGGAAATCCACAACAGTATTCTTGCCTGGAGAATCCCATGGACAGAGGAACCTGGTGGGCTACAGTCCACCAGGTCACAAAGAGTTGGACACAACTGAAGTGACTTGGCACGCACGCGCACACATGTTGCCATATAAATGCAAGATAATACTAACATGAACTCAAAGTAATAGAAACCTGAGTTTATTCAATACACACTCACTGAGTGCTTAATATATAACTAGGAAGCAGATGACTTACAAAACTCTATCGTTGTCATCACAGATCTAAGTATAGAAGAAACCATGAGACTGTCAAGTATTGATTACCAGCTGACCACTGTATTTGTGGCTTGCACAGATAATACCCGCAACAATAGTCCTGAACACCAATAAATACATATTTGGCCACTGTTACTTGACAGGCATCGTGCTAGATGTTTAGTGTACAAGATACTAATTAGCCATGTTCATTGTTCACGAAGACGGTGTGACGTAAAATATAAGAACGAGCAGTTACTAATGAGGCTAATGGACATTAGGTTTCTTGACTGAAGCCAGTCAAGTAGTGGACAGGCCTTTAAAAAGAAAATAAATGAAAGGCAAAGAAATATGATTCTTAAAACCTAAGAACTTTTTCAATTTTTTTCTAAGTGGTTTCAAAGGAAAATCAGAAGCTACAGAGTAAGGCAAAAAAATGTCAGGTCGACATGTGACAGCCTGGAAAAACCCTGAATGTTTCTTCACAATCAGTCACTGAAAACATGAAATAGCATGAGGCCATCTTTTAAAGCAGCAATAATTTAACTGAAATTGATCACTTAGGGAAGACAAAGTATTACTGAGCTCAAGTGTGTCTATCCACACTTGCTGAACTATCTCCAAACAAAATCCACAGAGACAAAGGATGAAACTGAACTGATATATACACAGTCCACAGTCACATGAATCTTCAGTCAATCCAGAGACAAAGAACAGACAACTTCACAGTTCTCTAGGTTATTTAAATATTAATCTGGAATGGAAGTAAAAGACTGACAATGTTTTTTGTGTAAAAGCAATTATTGAAGAAAGAAAAATTTTAAAGGATTGTGAAATTAATATTAGCCTTAAAAACACTCAGTTAAAACGTCACTGCAGGTTGATTAATGAAAACATATGATAAGGGCATGGAATTAATATGAAGAAAAGACATTTGTGAGGGTGACATTACTCTCATTATGGCTGCTATTGTTTATTTGTCAGAAACAAAATACAGTCAATTAAAAAATGTCTTGAAAATGTGTTAGCAAAGGCATTTTTAAGACTTAAAGGAAAAAGTACAGAATTATGCAATATGTCTTAAAAATAAAAACCATTCAATATTAATTATTTTTCAAACCATAAAGAGCCGTAAATAACAGTCAGTATTGATAGGTCCCTTGAGAAATAGGTTAGCAGGGCTGATAGATAAGTAGTGGTGCATACGCAGTCCATTATAAACCATGGAGGTAAATGAATTTTTCTTCCAAAGGTAAAACAAGTGTTTATTACTCCTCTGAATAAATTTCTTTCGTGCAAACCACTTCCTATACCATACCACATTTGATTTAAATAAAAAAGCCTTGTCTCTTTGCAATTCTACATTGAAATAGCCCCTATTCGTTTCAGTTTCACCATAAATGAATGGATGCTATATAGTTTAATATTCTCTAGACAACTCTCAACTATCTTTTTGGATAGCCAATGGAATTTTAATATTGGACAAAAACAAGTTGTACTTTTTCACAAAAGGGGGCCTTAAAAACTAAAAATCAGTCAGAATCCTAGAACAGCTTCAGTGACATGGAAAGTCCTCAGAATCATAATGTCTCCCTCGTTAGCTGTCAGAACATCACCAAATGTCATCTGAGAGTCTCTTCTCCTTTTAAAAAAGAATAATGTAGAAAACAGCATCATTAGGAAGGGTTCAGTAAGATTACTTTTTCTAAAATTTTATATCATGAAAGAGAATTTTTCATCTCACCAAAAGAAAAACATCAGTATTATTTTTAAAGCTGTGAACTGCAGAGGGAACGTTTGCAATAGGTGAGGAGGAGGAAACAAAGAACAGTGTTGTCTGGCTTCATCACCTGTCTAAAGAAACACAGTAACAATCGGTCAAAGGGAATAAAAAGTATTGCGTGGACGCTCCTAGGGTATCTCTCCGAAAAGTTGCCTATGATATATGGAGGGCTTCCCTGGTGTCTCAGTGGTACAGATTACGCCTGCCAATGCAAGAGCCATAGGAAGCACAGGTTTGATCCCCAAGTTGGGAAGATCCCCTGGAGAAGGAAATGGCAACTGACTCTAGTATTCTTGCCTGGGAAACTCCATGGATAGAGGAGCCTGGCAGGTTATAGTCTATGGGCTCACAAAAGAGTTGGACATGACTTAGTAGCCAAACTACAACAAATGATACATGGGCAACAGGGAATAAGATATCACAGAAAAATGCTGCACAGTCAAAATTTGTATATACATCTGTATATACAACCTTTCTTAATGGAAGAGAATATGCATTTAGAGCTTCACAATGAAGGAAGGTATCTAAACCTGCATCTTGTTAATAGGGATATATGAGCAGCTATTAACTCCCCTGGACATTTGGCCTTATCAATTGGGATAGTGGAAGATTCCATGCATAACACATCCATCAGTGTAATCAGCTGCCAGCCTGGGGTGGGTAATGGCTGGCCAAAGCAATGGGGAAAGCCATTCTAGAAAAAAACTCAGAAATAAATCATGCTTTGAAGCTGAGCTATAAACATTTTGGAACTGAGCCCAGAGATCAAAGTTGAAGATGTGTTTGTGGAGTTCATGAAACTATCCTTGCTGTGTCACAAAATGGAATTGGGCTGATGAAAATGTATACTAACTTTGCTCAAGTGCATCTTAAAAAACACATTGGCCTGTTAAGAAAACTGTGGTAAGGCCATTTCTTCATCTTCTGATAAACACGTATGACACATTTCATCAGATTATTTATATTTCTTGAACGTGCATGCATTATTCATTCAAAAAATAATTTTCAAAGTCTGTAACTCGTAAAGGAAGATTATCTCCCTTTATTTGGGAAAAAGAGGTGTATATAATCCTTCACATTTCCTTTTGTGCTTGCTCAGTTCAGTTTAGTTCAATCTCTCAGTGGTGTCTGACACTTTAAGACCCCATGGACCGCAGCA
The DNA here is from genome assembly GCA_024291935.2 of Okapia johnstoni. Lineage (NCBI taxonomy): Eukaryota > Metazoa > Chordata > Mammalia > Artiodactyla > Giraffidae > Okapia > Okapia johnstoni. The sequence goes on along the minus strand of CM044321.1, from coordinate 29,687,956 downwards.
CGCCAGGCCTCCCTGTCCATTACCAACTCCCAGAGCTTACTCAAACTCAAGATCATTGACTACATGATGCCATCCAACCAACTCACCTTCTTCTGTCCCCTTCTCCTGCTGTCAATCTTTCCCACATCAGGATCTTGTCAAATGAGTCAGGTCTTTGCAGCAGATGGCCAAAGTATTAGAATTTCAGCTTCAGCGTCACTCCTTCCAATGAATATTCAGGACTGATTTCCTTTAGGATGGACTGGTTGGGTCTCCTTGCTGTCCAAGGGAATCTCAGGAGTCCTCTCCAACACCACAGTCCAAAAGCATCAATTCTTCAGTGCTCAGCTTTCTTTACAGTCCAACTCTCACATCCATACGTAACTACTAGAAAAACCATAGCCTTGGCTAGATGGATCTTTGTTGGCATAGTAATGTCTCTGCATTTTAATATGCTGTCTATGTTGGTCATAACTTTTCTTCCAAGGAGCAAGCATCTTTTAATTTCATGGCTGCAGTCACCATCTACAGTGATTTTGGAGCCCAAAAAATAAAGTCTGTCACTTTTTCCACTATTTCCCCATCTATATTCCATGAAGTGATGGGATCAGATGCAATGATTTTAGTTTTCTGAATGTTGAGCTTTAAGCCAACTTTCCTCTTTCACTTTCATCAAGAGGCTATTTAGATCTTCTTTGCTTTCTGCCATAGTGTGGTGTCATCTGCACATCTGAGGAAATTGATATTTCTCCTGGCAATCTTGATTCCAGCTTGTGATTTGTCCAGCCCAGCGTTTCTCATTATGCACTCTGCATATAAGGTAAATAAGCAGGGTGACAATATACAGCCTTGACATACTCCTTTCCCGATTTGGAACAAGTCTGTTGTTCCATGTCCAGTTCTAACTGTTGCATCTTCACCTGCATACAGATTTCTCAGGAGGAAGGTCAGGTGGCCTGGTATGCCCATCTCTTTAAGATTTTTCACAGTTTGTTGTGATCCACATAGTCAAGGCTTTGGCATAGTCAATAAAGCAGAAATAGATGTTTTTCTCAAACTCTCTTGCTTTTTTGATGATCCAGCGGATGTTGGCAATTTGATCTCTGGCTCCTCTGCCTTTTCTAAATCCAGCCTGAACATATGGAAGTTCACAGTTCATGTACAGTTGAAGCCTTGCTTAGAGAATTTTGGGCATTACTTTGCTAGTGTGTGAGATGAGTGCAATTGTGCAGTAGTTTGAGCATTCTTTGGCATTGCCTTTCTTTGGGATTGGAGTGAAAACTGACCTTTTCTAGTCCTGTGGCCACTGCTAAGTTTTCCAAATTTGCTGGCATATTGAGTGCAGCACTTTTACAGCATCATCTTTTAGGATTTGAAATAGCTCAACTGGAATTCCATCACCTCTACTAGCTTTGTTCATAATGATGCTTCCTAAGGCCCACTTGACTTCGCATTCCAGGATGTCTGGCTCTAGGCGAGTGATCAGACCATTCTGATTATCTGGATCATGAAGATCTTTTTTATACAGTTCTTTTGTGTATTCTAGCCACTTCTTCTTATTATTGTCTGCTTCTCTTAGGCCATAGCATTTCTTTCCTTTATTGTTCTCATCTTTGCATGAAATGTTTCCTTGGTATTTCTTATATTGTTGAACAGATATCTAGCCTTTCCCATCCTGTTGTTTTCCTCTATTTCTTTGCATTGAGATATCTAGCCTTTCCCATCCTGTTGTTTTTGCCTCTATTTCTTTGCATTGATTGCTGAGAAAGACTTTCTTAAGGATTTGATTTAGGTCTCTTGGTCTAGCCCTACTTTCTTCAATTTCAGTGTGAATTTGGCAATAAGGAGTTCATGATCTGAGTCATAGTCAGCTCCTGATCTTGTTTTTGCTGACTGTATAGAGCTTCTCCATGTTTGACTGCAGAGAATATAATCAATTGATTCCAGTATTGACCATCTGGTGATGTCCATGTGTAGAGTCGTCTCTTGTGTTGTTGGAAGAGGGTGTTTGCTCTGACCAGTATATTCACTTGGCAAAACTCTATTAGTATTTTCCCCGCTTCATTCTGTACTCCAAGGCCAAATTTGCCTGTTACTCCATATATCTCTTCACTTCCTACTTTTGCATTCCAGTCCCCTATAATGAAAAGGACATCTTTTTTGGATATTAGTTCTAGAAGGTCTTATAGCTCTTCATAGAACTGTTCAGCTTCTTCAGCATTACTGGTCAGGGTATAGACTTGGATTACCATGATATTGAATGGTTTGCCTTGGAAACAAACAGAGATCAGTCTGTCGTTTATGAGTTTGCATCCAAGTACTGCATTTTGGACTCTTTTGTTGACTATGATATCTACTCCATTTCTTCTAAGGGATTCCTGCCCACAGTAGTAGATATAATGGTCATCTGAGTTAAATTCACCCATTCCAGTCCATTTTAGTTCACTGATTCCTGAAATGTCGATGTTCACTCTTGCCGTTTTCTGTTTGACCACTTCCAATTTGTCTTGATTCATGGACCTAAGATTCCAGGTTCCTATGCAATATTGCTCTTTATAGCATCGGAGTTTACTTACATCACCAGTCACAACCACAACTGTGTGTTGTTTTTGCTTTGGCCCAGTCTCTTCATTTTTTCTGGAGTTATTTCTCCGCTGATCTCCAGTAGCATATTGGGCTCCTACCGACCTGGGGAGTTCATCTTTCAGTGTCCTATCTTTTTGCCTTTCCATACTGTTCATGGGGTTCTCAAGGCAAGAATATTGAAGTGGTTTGCCGTTCCCTTCTCCACTGGACCACATTTTGTCAGAACTCTCCACCATGACCTGTCTGTCTTAGGTTCCCCTACACGGCATGGCTCATAGTTTTATTGAGTTAGACAAGGCTGTGGTCCTTGTGAACAGATTGGTCAGTTTTCTGTGATTGTGGTTTGCTTGCTCAGGTTACTTTACTCACAATATTGGCATAACCTAATGATTTGGTTTTACTCTATTCTTTGTCTCTGAATACACTTTTTTAACTTCTGTTTTGATTTTAATCATTTCCTTGGTAGCTCAGATGGTAAAGAATCCACGTGCAAAGTGGGAGACCCAGGTTCCATCTCTGGATCAGGAAGATCCCTGGAGAAAGGAATGGCAATCCACTTCAGTATTCTTGCCTAGAGAATTCCATGGACAGAGGAGACTGGCGGGATACAGTCCATGGGATCGCAAGGAGACAGATGTGACTGAGTGACTGACACTTTGATTTTAATGGTCTAATTAAATAAGTCTAGAGTTATAAGATATATCAACTTCTTCTTAGAAATAAAAACAGTTCAAATAATAGTTATTATTTTACCATGAAATTTCAGAATATTTGGCCTTTCCCTACCTGACAAAATTTACTGAACACATTTTTAGGGTTCCTTGAGCTTCTCCAATATTTGGAGTTGTTCAGCCTTCTAGCACTCTAATTGTGTTTGTACTAAATTCTGTGTTTTGATTTGTATCACTTTGCCTCACTGTGACATTCTAGGTAGTTTCTTTTGACCTACCAAATTTCCAAATTGTGAATTTTCTTTGTAAGTATTTCAAAATGGCTAATGTACTTAGACATTTTGTTTTTAATATTGGTTACAGTTTTAATTTCTAGAGTTTCTATTTTTAAAAAATCTATAACATTTTCTTATATGTATGTTGCTTGCTTTTAGTTTCTGAAGGTAGTGAGAATATTTGCTTTATCTTTTCTTGATACTGACAGTGTTTGAAGTTTTTCAGGTTTGTTTCTGTGTCTATTATTTATGCTGTTTCCCACAAAAATGCTTTGCTTCCATTTAAGTTCACAGCTTAAGGGACTTCAAAAAAAAAAAAAAAAAAAACTAGGAGGTAGAAATTTGGGCTGTGTGTCCACAGGAAAAGTCCCCATGATTACAACTTCTTGGTGATGATGTCCCTTCACATTGTATCTTGGACAGCTCTGTTCAGTGTAAGATGTTAGAATTTTTACTTCATGCAAAATACCACCAAAACCAAAGTTTCAGTTCTCAGTGTTGGCAGTGTGCCCTCAGCACAAAAGCAGTAACAAAACCCTTCTTACCTGACTGTGTTCTCAATTGCATTCATATTTTCATCCATATCTTCTTCCTCAATGGTCATTTCTTCAATACTTTAAAAAATAATAAAAACATATTACATAAAACATTTATCAGTTTTTTCCAGGAGGGTACATTGTCTCAATAAGCTCGCTCATTATGTGATTGGAAAGGGAATTTCTTCTTCTTCTTCTTCTTTTTTTGTCTGTATAGAAGCTTTCTTTTTAATTTTTCTGCTCTGGACATTATTTTTTCATTTCATTTTTTAAATTTTTTATTTACTTTTAGTTGGAGGATAATTGTTTTACAATATTTTGTTGGTTTCTTCTATACATCAATATGATCAGCCAGAAGTGTACATGTGTCTCCTTCCTCTGGAACAGCCCTCCCACCCCCCACCCCATCCCACCCCTCTACATTGTCACAGAGCACTGGATTGAGCTCCCTGCATCATAAAAGGAATGCATTTGAATCATTTTTAATGAGGTGGATGAACCTAGAGTCTATTTTACGCAGTGGAGTGAGTCAGAAAGAGAACAAATATCATATATTAATGCATATATATGGAATCTAGAAAGATGGTACTGATGAACCTATTTGTGGGGAAGTGATGGAAATGCAGACATAAAGAACAGACTTGTGGACACAGTAGGGGAAGAAAAGGGAATTTCTAATGCCTAGATTATAAAAGTAATATGGGAATGATTAATTTTAGAATCATATACATTAAAACTTTCATAGAGTATGGTTTGGTATGGGCCACATTAAGATTATCAAACAAAACAGATATATTATTTTTAGTTTTGTCACTAACAAATCACAGCCCTTAAGTTTCTGAACATCCAATTGATCACTTAGACATTGAATATATGATAATTCTTATACCCTTGCTTGTACTGCATAAATAGAGCTATAACCTAAATTGAGAGAGTGAAGTATCCTTCTTATTGTAGCATATATTCCTGTTTTTAAACTAGCACAATTGAGTAACAAAAATACCCCAGATATTTCAAGAAAGAAATACTGACAAAAGGTAAGGTCTGAGTCTGTCACACAATAAGCTTAGATAAGCACATCTTAAAGCAAAATTCGACATATTAATGTGAATCTTCTCATAATAATAATACTGGTGGTGGTGGTTTAGTCGCTAAGTCCTATCTGACTCTTGCGACCCCATGGACTGTAGCCTGCCAGGTTCCTCTGTCCATAGAATTCTCCAGGCAAGAATACTAGAGTGGGTTGCCATTCCCTTCTCCAGGGGATTTTCCCGACCTAGGAATTGAACCTGGGTCTCCTGCATTGGCGGTAGATTCTTTACTGACTGAGCTACAAGGGAAGTCTCACAATACTACTAGATAATGCATAAATTTTTATACAGTTCATGAGGTTCTCACAGCAAGTATACTGGGGTGGTTTGCCATTCCCTCCTCCAGTGGATCATGTTTTATCAGAACTCTCTGCTATGACCAGTCCATCTTGGGTGGCCCTACACTGCTTGGCTCATAGCTTCATCAAGTTACGCATGCCGCTTTGCCATGACAAGGCAGTGATCTGTGAAGGGGCAAACCTGGACAGTGTGTTGAAAAGCAGAGACATTACTCTGCCAACAAAACTCCATATGGTCAAGGTTATGGTCTTCTCAGTGGTCACCTATGGTTGTGAGTGCAGGACGGTAAAGAAGGTGGAGCCTTGAAGAATTGATGCCTTGGAACTGTCCTGCTGGGGAAGACTCCTGAGAGTCCGTTGGGCTGCAAGAAAATCAAGCCAGTCAATCTTAAGGGAAATCAGCTCTGAATACTCATTGGAAGGACTGATGCTGAAGCTGAAACTCCAGTATTTTGGTCATTTGATGCGAACAGCTGACTCATTGGAAAAGTCCTTGATGCTGAAAAAGATTGAAGACAGAAGGAGAAGAGGGCATCAGAGTATGAGATGGCTGGATGGCATCACCGATGCAATGGACATGAACTTGGGCAAACTTCGAGAGATGGTGAAGGACAGAGAGGCCTGGCATGCTGCAGTCCACGACATAGCAAAGTGTTGGACACAACTGGATGACTGAACAACAACAGCACATACATTTATTATACCCAAATCCAGTATGAAAGAATTAGTCTAAGACGATATGCATTGGGCAAACAAATGTTCATCGGCTAAATCACGCGTATCAGACAGTAAATGAGGTAGCAATGAGCTTTGTCATAGGATATTCATAATTATTATTTGGCATATGATTGACTTTATCCAGAAAGTTAGCCTCAAGAGCTCTCTCCTTATCAATTTAGTAATTGTTTAGCAATCTTGAAAAGGAAGAAAATAGCTGAGGTCACCATACAGAAAATGTAAGACAGATTATCTGTTCATTTAGTCCAGTTGTAGACCTATTTATTTTAACTGCTGTACAGTAGTTTACAGCAGTGCCTCAGAGTGAAAGAAGGAAATATGGTTCCATCTATATTTTCTGAGTTTTTCATATCAGTCTTCTTTCTTCTCTTGCTCAAGATTTTATCCTAATGAAACATTTTGGTTCTGTTGAGGACCCGGCCTCTACCTGCACAGAATTCTTTGTTCTCTTATTTATTTAATCATTTATCTACTTAATAAATATCTATTGACAAAATATCATATTTCAGGCAAAGTCTAGGAGCCAGGGTCTTGTGACAGAAAAGACGGACACAGTTCCTGTTCTACAAGCTTACTTTCTAATGTAAGAAAAGAGAAAATAAACATAGATAGTAGCAAAAAGCAAGACAATTTCAAGGAATGAAAAAAAAATGCTGCAAAGAAAATAAAAGAGAGTCCTGATATAGAAGTAGGAAGATAGAAAGTTTGTGAATTTAGCTGTGGGGATCATGGAAAGTTTGTCTAAAGAGATAATATTTGGGCTCAGACTATAGTGATGTAGAGGAAACAGCCTTGCAAAGATAAACTTAGATGTTAAATAGAAATCATTTGTCTCAGGAACTGCACAGGGTACACATCATCTTACCTTCTCTTCTCTCTAACTAGGTACTCTATTTCTCTCTGTTCTCATAGTTCAAGGGGGAAAATAACATCCAAGGCAGACAATAGTAAGAGGAAACTGGAAAAAGAGAAAAGATTATTTTGTACATGAAAGTGCCAACAGAAATGTTAAACTTTTGCAGGAGAGTAGAGATAGAGGAAAGGTATCGAGGAAAAATTTAAAGGAGAGATACAAGTGTATGGACGGATAAACACAAGGTGCTACTGTATAGCACAGGGAACTGTATTCAGTATCCTGCGAAAACCATAATTGAAAAGAATATGAAAAAGACCATAACTGAGTCACATTGCTGAATAACAGAAATTAACACACATTGTAAATTAACTATGCCTCAGAACAATTTTTAAAAATTAAAGGAGAGATACAAGCATTTTTGCTTTTAAAAGTCCTGTATAGAGGGGTGGGCTTCCCTGGTGGCTCAACGGTTAAGAATCTGCCTGCCAGTGCGCGAGTCTCAGGAAGCATGGCTTTGATCCCTGGGTCAGGAAGATCCTCTGAAGGAGGAAATGGCAACCCACTCCAGTATTCTTGCCTGGAGAATCCCATGGAGAGAGGAGCCTGGCGAGCTACAGTCCATGAGGTCTCAGAGTCAGACATGACTGAGCACGCATGCACCAAATAGAGAGGTAGAGGAACTAGAATTACTAACCTTGTAACAAAGCGATCGTGTGTGCTGTCAAGCAGTTATGATACTATTAGAGGACTGCGTTCCCTTTATCTAAAAAATACGTTTGCAGTGGTGTATGGGGAAGAAGCGTGGGGTCCAATGTACTGACTAGAATTTGCCTAGACTTCTTTTACAAACAAAAATACTTGTTTCTCTTTTAAACTTTTACCACTTTCTTTTCTACCTAAAAACTTTTAGCCATCTATTTTAACACGTGTTTTAAGTTGAGCGTCAAAATCATGAGGTTGTCTATGACCTTCTGAGGCCAGGGGCAGCATCCCACTGCAAGAGCGCAATTGTGAAACAGTGCTTTCAGATTTATTTTTAAATTATTTGCATAACACTTGGGATTGGGCTGAAGAGAGCCAACTTCAAATGTAGGTTACATCCGTTTCTATCTTGGTGAGTTTCTGCAAGTTACTTAACTTCTTTGGGCTTTCATTTTGTCATCTGAAAATGTAGCTCGCCATAATACTTATCTCAGAAGGTTTCCTGAAGGAGAGAGAAAGGAATACATAGAAAGTACCTGCTTGCTTGCTGGGGTGTGTGGTATCAGATAGAATGCAGATTAAACTTCTAGAGGAAAAGAGATCTTAAGAAAGGCTATGACATTTTAATCTATTCAAACACTTTCATTAAGACAGAGCAACTAGGAAGCAAAATGTTAAACAAAGTTAGGTGAAAAACGTCTTTCCAATACCAGAGTACAAATTGTTGGGAGAAAATTACCTGAGTGGTTTAGCCTCCGACAGAGGAGGAAAAGGATTACTGTTGTTGTTTGTTTTTAATCTCAAGAGCTCGGGAATCCAGAAATGGCCAACATGTGCCCCCAAGTGAATCAGAGCCTCTGTAAGTGCAATTCTTAGCAAGTGGATCAAGCAAACTGAAAACTGGAAAGTAAAGAAGCTTTCAAAGAATAATAACCAAAAAATAAAATCTTGGAAACGAAATTATCAAACAGCAAGAAAAGCATATGGAAAGTTGACAGCAGTGAGTATAGAGCTGCAAAAACAATCAAACCAACCTTAGAAATAATCAGTTTTATTTCCTTCTGGTGGGAAATCTAGAGGCAAGGCTGGTATTGAACTTCTATTATAAAAACAGAAACCTCAACTCTTTTATTTTTCTGTTCCTCTGGGCTTGATGAGGACTTGCTATTCCAAATCAAGTTCATTCAGTTGCATGGTTACTGATGCTTCAGCCTTTGTATCTTTATTTCAGGCGGAATTCTTAGTTTGTTCAGTGGCTAAGTCCTGTTCTATTCTTTGTGGCCCATGAACTGTAGCCTGCCAGGTTCCTCTGTCCATAGGAGAATACTGGAGTGGGTTGCCATTTCCTTCTCCAAGGGATTGACACAGAGCCTGAATCTCCTGCATTGCAGGCAGATTCTTTACCACTGAGCCACCAGGGAAGCCAAGAGGAAGTCTTTCCCTAAAAACCAAGTGAATTTTTACTAGCTTCTCATTGATCAGATCTTGCTTATTTAACCATCGTATCTGGAAGGGGATCTGGGGACGTCATGGGTCTTTTTGTTTTTATTTTTATTGAGCATATTTCTGTCTTCACCTAACAAATCAGAGTCCTATTGGTAAAAATGAATTAGCGAAAGAACAAGCAACTAGCAGTGTGTCCAATTCTCAGTAAAGCTCAACTCCCTTCTCAGGTAGGAATTACAAAGCATGGCAGAGTAGCAGGTAGCAGATCCAGAAATCCATTTATTTTTTAACTTTTGCTGGAAACCATGAGTAGACCACAAATTTTCCAACCTGATAAAGTAGCGCTTGAGCTGAGGGGGGAAATGAATGTGCAGGTGAATTTAGACTTAGATGTTAACTGGATCAGCTTTGTTCTATGGTCCATCTATGTTCATTTCCTCTCATCCAAAGCTTCCCCATTATTCACAGATCCCAAATATGAGAATTTGCCTAAATGCTAAAATGTATTTGTAACCCTAAAATCAATACCCATGGTGCTGAAAATTTCAGTTGCTGACTTGCATGTTCTGACCTGATTTTGAACAAGAGACACTCTTCCTTTCCATTTCAGCTCTCATACTATAAACAAATGTCCTTTACACAATTTATTGCTACTTTTCCCTCCTCATTTTTGTTGGTAATTTTGCTTTTTAAAATGACTGAAGAGGAATGCTGACTTGCTGTCTAAATGTTCCTAATTTGGGGTGTGCCTTAGGAAGGAAATATATGCTAGTTAGACAAGCTTTGCTCAGTCATGAATTGTAGTGCTGTTGGTCATGAGTTCAATGTTAACAAAGTGTCTTTAAACAGTCACACATTTAAAACAAGGTTACGGATTGCTCAGTTGATGAAACTATTGTTATCAGAGACTTGCAGGAACCTAATCCTGTAAGTTCTGGTTCAGTATTCACTAATTTAGTGTTGTCAACAACTCCAAAGAGCACTAGCTACCAGGAATGTGTATGTGTGTGCATGTGCTCAGTTGTGTCTGCCTCTGTGACCCCATGGACTGGAGCCCACCAGGCTCTTCTGTCCATGGAACTTTCCAGGCAAGAATACTGGAATGGGTTGCCATTTCCTTCTCCAGGGGATCTTCCTGACCCAGAGACTAAACCCACAGCATCTCTTGCTACCAAGAATAATGAGAATCACCTATTATCTCTATCTCTTTACACTGTAACTTTATAGAGTGAAGTCCAAAGAAACATATTGAGCCAGTTAGTAGACTGGGCAGCAGCATATTACACAAAAGACGTAATGAAGGACCTTATCCTACACAGCTGCAAGGAACTGTGGGGACACAAGATGCCCAAAACGCATCCTTTGCTCTTTAGTTTACTGAGACATAGACAGTTTAATGCAAAGTAGACTGTGATAAATGCTTTGCCTTGAATGCAATAAACTTCTGCCTTTTAATCAACAGACAAAAGTGGGACTGGCGCATTTCTTCTCATTTTTCATTTAAAAATAAATATTTAAAGGTCTTATTGGATATCTTTAACAAAAAGTTTTTCTACAAGATTCATATTACTGATATTTATCCTTACAAGTAACAATGGGCTCATTGTCTAGGAAATATAAATCAAGTGATGTATTTGTTTCTTAAAATACTTGTGTAGGTGTATTTCAACAAAAGTAAGATCTTTTCTCTTTCATCAAGCTAAATTTTGATTCTGGTATTGTCTTTGATTTGTTCAAAATCTTCTGCATATTACATTTTACATCATTTCTAACTTCTGAACATTTTTCTTCTCTCAGTAATTTAATTCTTAGTTTTGACTTCCATTTTTCCCTACTTCCTTCTTACCCCTAATCAGTATAACTTCTCCAACTCCAGAAGCTTGTATTACCTCATGATATGAATCTAGTTATTCTAGTTACCCTCAAATAATTTCAGACAGTTTCCCTTGCCAACTTTATCTTTTACATAATAGGCAAATATCAAAAGGCATCCTTGACTATGTGTCATAACGAAGGACCTTAAATAGGACTCTGTAAATAATGTTCAGAATCAATCTCAATTTATTTGCTGAATATCTTATAATGGATATGTTTTTAGCAGAACAACTGAACTAAAATGTTTTTCCATATTTTTTAGTGATATTTTAAATTGCAATGAATCATTCTACTTTTTATAAATTTCCCATTATAATGGGAAGAAAATCTCAAGTAAGTAATGATACACTATAGCTATGTTTCAAACATTAATTGGACCATGATACAAATTGTCTCCCAAAGTATAAGTTTTGTTTTCTGAGATATGTTCATTTTTGTGTCTTCTAAACACATGAATGCTTAGCTAGGGAAGGCATTTATCCACCAATAACAGGGTTTTCTATTTCACCAAGAGCATATTCAGCACTAAATAGGAATGACATCAGTGTAGAGAGGATATAAATTGTGACCAAATTAAATGTCTTATTTTGCCTTAACTGTTAGAGACACAAAACATATGGCCTCCATTTGAATGTCTAGATTGATAAAACAGAAGATTACGGATGCCTCATACTATGCCCTGTTGACACACAGACATATGAAAGAACTCCCAGAGCTTACAGCAGAAACACAAATACAAAGGATTCTAACACTGAATTCTCCCTGAGCTAACAAGAACTGGTATTGAAGGATAAATCCAAAATGAACATCCTTCCAACTGAATCCTAACCATTGGATCTCTGTTTCTAAAAGAATGTATCAATAATAATGCCTCAATTGTTAAGCATTATCTGAACCACATATTTCTTCTGTCTCTATCTCTTCTTAAGTGTCCACATTTCTCGACACTGTTGCCTCTTCTGTGAGTTAGTTCACACAAGTGAATTCTCTAAATTATACATTTAAACATTTTTGTTACAAAAGATAAAATATGTTTTACTTTTCACTACTTTTTAAGCAGAACATTGGGAATATCTTTGGGTCTTTGTGAATGTGAGGATAGTGCAACTCTGAAAGGCAGAGAAAACTCTAGCTTTTAACACACTAATAATGTGTTTGGTGTACCTACTCCTCTTTTGCATTTGATACTGGGAAACTTAGATGGTGCAGAGAAATTGAAGGCACATTACATAGAACTCACAGAAAGTTTATCTTGATATGGATGTCCGTTAATCAGTCTAACTATTTGAAAAACACTTTTCCAAGTATTCATCCAAGAAAATTGGGGTGTGTGTGTGGGAGGTCACTTCCTCAATGGTCTAGTGGTTTAGAATCCACCTTGCAATTCTGGGGACACCGGTTTGATCTCTGATCAGGGAGGATTTTACCTACCATGGAGCAACTGGGTCTGTGAATGACGACTACTGAGCTTGCACTCTAGAGCTCAAGAGCTGCAACTTCTGAGCCCAAGTGTTGCAGCTACTGAGGCCCATGTACCCTAGAGCCTGTGCTCTGCAACAAGAGAAGCCACCGCAATGAGAAGTTGGTGCCCTGCAACAAGAGAAAGCCTATGTACAGCAACAAAGACCCAGCATAGCCAAAAAATAAATAAATAAAATATTTTTCAAAAAAGAAAAAAAATAAGAAGCAAGGAGTATAATTTACAAAGAAGGAAAAGACATGATCCTTGCTCTTAGAAAAATTAAATAGACAGTAGGAAAATCAAATATGTAGAAAGATGTGAAACAAGTTAGGCAAAAAAGGAAATGTCAAAATAAAGTTGCAATATAGAACTGTAGGAAGAAACAGTTTGATTTTTTTGTTGTTTTTTGGACTTTTTTTTTAAATTGGGGTATAGCCAATTAAAAATGTTGTGATAACTGCAGGTGAACAGCAAAGGGACTTAGCCATACACATACATATGTACATTCTCCCTGAAACCCCTCTCGCATCCAGGCTGCCACATAACATTGACCAGAGTTCCATGTGCTATGTAGTAGGTCCTTGTTGGTTATCCATTTTAAATACAGCAGTGTGTGCATGACCCTCCCACACTCCCTAACTATCCCTTCCCCACAGCAACCATAAGTTTGTTTTCTAAATCTGTAAGAGACATAGGTTTTAAATCCTATCCTAGTGGCACTCAGGGGAGAAGGGTAGGCAAGGATGGAAGAGATGTGAAATAGGCAATAGTAAGTCAGTCCCGTGTTTCCTCTATCTTCATTCTGTTTTCAGTTTCCAAGTTTCCAGCCACCACTGCCTCTTCTACTGCCTCCTCTTGTTTTCCCATTTTCTTTTATTTTTACCTGTCTCATTAGTCTCTGTTGACTAGTTTCCTTTTCTTGTAGATCTTCCTATACAATGAGAATCTTAATTTGTCAGAACCCTTGGAGGCCAAGAGAGGGACATATTTCTTTTCCACTGTATAGCAGCAAGCATACTCTTAAGAATATTGAGTTATTGTTTCATAACCAGAGTTTTATTTGCTTTCTGATATCTGACAGAAAATATCTAGTTTTAGCATTCTTTGCATGTTTGACTTTGCAAAGTGTAAATTACTGTTGACTTTCTATTTTTAAGGAAGGCAAGAAAGAGAAGAAAAGATGTATTTTGAACTTGAGTAAAGTTATTTGTGCTTTAAACTTGAGGGGAAAGTTATTTTCACAGCTAAAACTTGGCATTGTTTTACCTACAAAATAAAAATTTACCTTTTCTGAAGATTAAAATTGCATGTGTCCTTTACAAATACTTTAATGACAATGTAATAAAGAAACTTCCCTTATTAAAAATTAAGCATATTTTTATTTCAGTCTTGTTTTGACTGATTATATGTGGTTAGCCTGTATGGCATTTTTATATAAATGGAATTAAACTATGAACATTTTATATTTTTCTCCTTTTAAACAGCTTCATTAAGTACATACTATAAATTCGCAATAAAATACATGTTAGAGGTGTACAAGTTGAAATATTTTGGCAGATAAATACATTGGCAAACTGTCACCACAATCAAGATAATTAATATATGAATATCACTTCCCTCCAATTCTTCATGCTCCTTTGTTATCTTTTTGCCTAAAACTCCCACCCTCCCTATCACTAATGATCTGCTTTCTGTCACTATGGTTTATCATATATTTTCTAGAATTTAATATAAATAGAATTATGAACAATGTGTTCTTTTTTCGAAGCAAGGGTTATTGTTCTGGCTCTTTTGCTCAGACATTCTAGCCAATGCATGGTAGTATCTTATACTGGTTTACATTTGAATTTTCCTAATGATGAAAGTGAAAGAGGAGGGTGAAAAAGTTGGCTTAAAGCTCAACGTTCAGAAAACTAAGATCATGGCATCTGGTCCCATCACTTCATGGGAAATAGATGGGGGAAACAGTGGAAACAGTGTCAGACTTTATTTTTTGGGGCTCCAAAATCACTGCTGATGGTGATTGCAGCCATGAAATTAAAAGACGCTTACTCCTTGGAAGGAAGGTTATGACCAACCTAAATAGCATATTTAAAAGCAGAGACATTACTTTGTCAACAAAGGTCCGTCTAGTCAAGGCTATGGTTTTTCCAGTGGTCATGTATGGATGTGAGAGTTGGACGGTGAAGAAAGCTGAGCACCGAAGAGTTGATGCTTTTGAACTGTGGTGTTGGAGAAGACTCTTGAGAGTCCCTTGGACTGCAAGGAGATCCAACCAGTCCATCCTAATGGAGATCAGTCCTGGGTGTTCATTGGAAGGACTGAAGTTGAAGCTGAAACTCCAATACTTTGGCCACCTCAAGCGAAGGGTTTACTCATTGGAAAAGACCCTAATGCTGGGAAGCATTGGGGGCAGGAGGAGAAGGGGACGACAGAAGATGAGATGGTTGGATGGCATCACTGACTCGATGGACATGGGTTTGGGTGGACTCAGGGAGTTGGTGATGGACAGGGAGGCCTGGTGTGCTGCGATTCATGGGGTCTCAAAAAGTCGGACACAACTGAGCGACTGAACTGAACTGAATGGTCAAAGATATTAAGCATATGCTTTTATTGTCATTGATATATCTGCGTGGGTGAAGCGTCTATATGTAAACTGTCTATTTTGTAATTGGGTTGTTTTCTTACTAGTAAGTTTTGAAAGTTCTTTTTATATTTTGGATGCAAACCCTCTTATAGATTTGCAAATATCTTCCCCAAGTATGAAATATATCTTTTGAATCTCTGAACAGAGTCTTGAAAAGAGTGGAGTTCTTAATTTTCATGATGTCTAATTTAGTGGTTTGTTTTTAATTTATAGATTGTGCTTTTGGTGTTGTTTCTAAGCAATATTTGCTTAAGCCGAGGTAAGAAACTCTCCCCTGTTTTCTTCAAAAAGCTTTATAAAATTAGATTTTCAGTACATGACCCATTTGACCTTTGTTTTAGTATACAGCACAAGATATAAGTTAATTTATTTTTAATTTTTGCATATGGATATACAATTGTCTTATTCCATTTGTTGAAAGACTATCCTTTCTTTCACTGTATTTCCTTTGTATCCTTGTTCAGAATCAACTGTCCATAAATATGTGACTCTATTTCTCCATTTTCCATACTATCCAATTGATCAGTTTCCTTGTTTTGACACCATTGTGTGTGGGTGCTCATTTGCTCAGTTATGTTCAACTCTGCAAACCAGGCTCCTCTGTCCATGGAATTTTCCAGGCAGAATACTGGAGCAGTTTGCCATTTTCTTGCTCGAGGGGATCTTCCCAACCCAGGGATCTCACCCTCCTCTCCTGCATCACTTCCACTGGCAGGCAGATTCTTTGCCATTGCACTACTTTCACTTTTCGTGTAGATCCTTATTTATATCGGGTATAATTTTTCTTTTTGCTGTGAAAGGCTTTCTTTAGCATTTCTTGTATCACATTTCTGCTGGTGATGAATTCTTCCAGCATTTGTATGTTTCAACAAGTATTTTTGCCTTTGTTTCTGAGAAATCTTTATCTTAGGTATGGAATTTCATGTTTCCAGGGATTTTGTATACAATATAGCATATTACCTTTCTGTTTCCAAAACAAAAATTTGCTGTTACCATATTTTACCTACTGTACCTACTATTTATTTTCTTTCACTGTTTTCAAATTTTTTTCTCTTCATCACTGGTCTCAAGCAACTTGATAATGGTGTACCTTGGTATATAGTTTCTTCATATTTCTTGTGCTTGAGGTTCATAGAGATTTTTGGATCTACATATTTACAGATTTAATTGAATTTAGAAGACATTTTTATCTTTATTTCTTTGATTAAATTTTCTCCTCCATTCTTTCTCTTCTCTTTTTGCGACTCTAGGTGCATAGATATTTAAATTCTGGAATGTATTGCACATTTTATTGATTTTCTGTTCATATTTTTTCAGATTTTCCTCACTGGGTTTCATTTTAGATCGTTTCTATTGCTATCTCTTTAAGCCCATTAATAATTTTTTCTGCAATTCTAATGTCTCATTCATCTTACCCAGTGAAGTTTCCATGTCAGACACTGCCGTTCTCATCTCTACAAGTTTAACTTTTTGTCTGTTGTTTAGTCACTTAGTCAGGTCTGACTCTTTTGTGACCCCGTGGACTGTAGCCCACCAGGCTCCTCTGTCCGTGGGATTTCCCAGGCAAGCATACTGTAATGGGTTGCCATTTCCTTCTCCAGGGGATCTTCCTGACCCAGGGATCAAACTGCCATCTTCTGCCTGGCAGGTGAATTCTTTACCAATGATTCCTCTGGGAAGCCCTACAAGTTTAATTTGGGTCATATTAAAAATATACATATATATCTATCTTGTTTCTACAAAACAAGTTCAATATTCCAGATTCTTGAACATATGGAATATAGTCATAAATTGTTTTAATGCCTTTATTTACTAATTTTCCCATGTGTCATTTCAGGCTCAGTTTCAAATGATTGATTTTTCTTCTTACTATGAGTTTTATTTTTTGCTTATTTGAATGTCCAGTAATTTCTGATTAAATATGAGGGTTTGTGATTTACTCTTCTTGAATGATTTTTTAAAAATATTTACAGCTATTTGATTAAAATAATATTTCCATAAATATTTTTTTAATATTTATGAGCTTTATTTTGGGACATTGTCGAGTTAGTTAGACACAGTTTGATCCTTTCAGGTCTTTCTCTGAAGCTCTGTTATGTAGGCTAGTATTTAATTTAGTTGAACATTTATTTTTTTTCCCACTACTAAGACAAGATATTTCTTTGTATTTTAACTGATGATCCATGAATTCAAAATGTATACCTATGACAGATTCATGCTGAGGTTTGACAGAAAACAACAAAGTTCTGTAAAGCAATTATTTTTCAATTAAAAAATAAATTTATATAAAAAAATCTCATTGAGAACAGTTTGAATCCTACTCTTGTCCAGTCTGAGTACTATTTTTTCAAGTTCTTTCATGGGATTCTTTTCTCTAGCTACTGGAAGTTTCTTCACAGATATGACCTAATCAGTACTCCACTAAACACTGTGGAGAGGACTGTCTCTAAGTCTCAGAGTTGACTCTTTGTGCTGCTTTCTCTATGATGCTTCATATTGGATTTCCCTAAGTTTTGAAATCTACTCTTTAAAAAAAAAACTTAAATATGCTACTAATTATTGTTTTGTTAATGAAAGTAATAATGGTCCATATGAAAACAGAAGCAACTTAATTCAGATTTGGAGATATGGAAAAGGTTATCTCAAGAAGTGAACTTTAAGCTAATGAGTATTTTAGAAGCTTTAAAATATATTTATTTCACTTTTTCATTCTCCTTCTCTGAAGCCTTTAGTGTCACTCTGGGCTTGCTCTGAATTAGATATTTGCTTTCCTTTTCAGTTGTGTGTTGGCCTTTCTTTCTAAATGAACCTTTCTTTAGCTTATTTGTCTCTTTTCAAACCTGCTTTTACAGGCTAATGTTTTAATAGCATTGTCCCTTTTTTAAAAGGAAATGAACTTTATCAGCAAATGAAGTATATACGTCTTTCCTAAATTGAAGTGAACTCTATTAAGAAGTGTTATTTTGAATAGTATTTGTCTTAAGGTCTTTAAAATATCAGCAAACAAAAGAAGTCAGATTAATTCAAATAACTGCGTATTCACTGACTATTCCCACTCACATTTCAACAGGTGTATCAGGGTATGGGTATAACTTGAACTAGAACTTACAAACATCTGCAAAATTTTGCACAATATTTACATAAATTTCTGATGAAGAAAGCCACCAAGAACTGATTTACATAAAGATTTGTAACTAGATATCAGTGAAAGTGTCAATTCTGGTACTGGAGCAAGGAAGATAAGAGATGGGGATGAAAAAATTGTGACTGCCCCTTCTTACAATAAATGTTATTGTAGTAATGCTCATATCATCCTATTACTGAGTTTGGGAAAACTGGCTTACCATGATAACCAAAAATAATTTGGATATGTTTATTCAACAATACTTAATAATTACTCTATTGTAGAGTGCTAGGGTTTGCTAGGTATTAAATACATAGTGTTTAAAATAGAGCCTGGGTCTCCTAGAATTTTAAAATCTATTCAACAGGCAAGTATGAGCAAAGCAAACAAACAAATTTAAATATGCTATTAATTATTAATGAATTATAATGGTCTATATGAAAACAGAAGCAACTTAATTTAATTCAAATTGGAAGACATGATAAAGATTTTCTCAAGAAGTGAACTGGAAGCTAATACTTGAGGAATAAGAAGGCATTTGCCAGGAGCAAGTGGAAGGAAAGGTATTTCATATAGAGGAAATAAGGCATCAACATTCAAAAAACAAAGATCCTGGCATCTGGTCCCATCACTTCATGGCAAATAGATGAGGAAGCAACAGAAACAGTGACAGACTTTATTTCCTGGGGCTCCAAAATCACTGCTGATGGTGATTGCAGCCATGAAATTCAAAGGCACTTCTTCCTTGGAAGAAGAGCTATGACCAACTTAGACAGCATATTAAAAAGCAGAGACATTACTTTGCCAACAAAGGTCTGTCTAGTCAAAGCTATGGTTTTTCCAGTAGTCATGTATGGATGTGAGAGTTGAACATAAAGAAAGCTGAGCACAAAAGAATTGATGTTTTGAACTGTGGTGTTGGAGAAGACTCTTGAGAGTCCCTTGGACTGCAAGGAGATCCAACCAGTCTATCATAAAGGAAATCAGTCCTGAATATTCATTAGAAGGACTGATGTTGAAGCTGAAACTCCAATACTTTGGCCACATGATACAAAGAACTGACTCACTGGAAAAGACCTTGATGCTGGAAAAGACTGAATGCAGGAGGAGAAAGGAATGACAGAGAATGAGGTGGTTTGATAGCGTCACTGACTTAATGGACATGAGTTTGAGTAAGCTCCAGGAGTTGGTGATGGACAGGGAAGCCTGGTGTGCTGCAGTTCATGGGGTCGCAAAGAGTCGGACATGACTGAGCAACTGAACTGAACTGAACTGCCAATGCAGGAGATCTAAGAGATACAGGTTCGAACCCTAAGTCAAAAAGATCCCCTGGAGGAGGACATGGCAACCACTCCAGTGTTCTTAGCTGGAAAATCACACAGGCGGAGGAGCCTGACAGGCTACAGTCTGTAGGGTCGCAAAGAGTAGGACACGGCTGAAGCAACTTAGCATGCGTCCAAGCATGTTAAGGAATCTGAGCAGCTTGTTTGATATCTCTGATATGAGAACAAGAGTTGACTGTAAAAGTCTAGCTCATAAGAGTGGCTTGAGCTAGGAGCAGAAATTTGAGAGTTACCACTATGGTCGTGTCCAATTCTTTGCCACCCTGTGGACTGTAGTCTGTCAGGCTCCTCTGTCTGTGGAATTCTCCAGGCAAGGATACAGGAGTGGGTAGCCATTCCATTCACCAGGGGATCTTTCTGACCCAAGGATTGAACCTGGGTCTCCAACATTGCAGGCAGACTATTTATCATCTGAGCCAGCAGGGAAACCCTTGTATAAATGTTTCCAAACATCAGAGAAATAGATACTATGACCCAATGAGAAAATCTGGGATGAAAACTGAAGACAGTTCAAGGCCAACCTTTGAGGAACTCCCCAATCCAAGGAATTGCTTAGAAAAGGAAGCATACGTTAACAGAACTGGGAGGAGAACTTAGAGGTCAGAAGACAGCAGTGGACAAGGAAGTACGGTGTCTGAAAGATCGTTGTTGTTTAGTTGCTAAGTCATGTCCAACTCTTTGTGACCACCTGGACTGCAGCAACCCAGGCTCCCCTGTCCTTAACCATTTCCCGGAGTTTGCTCAAACTCATGTCCATTGAGTCCGTGATCCATCCAACCATGTCATCCTCTGTTGTCCCCTTCTCCTCCTGCCCTCAATCTTTCCCAGCATCAGACTCTTTCCCAATGAGCTGGCTCTTTGCTTCAGGTGACCAAAGTATTGGAGCTTTAGCTTCAGCATTAGTCCTTCCAATGAATATTCAAGATAGATTTCCTTGAGGATGGACTGGTTTGATCTCCTTACTGTCCAAGGGACTCTCAAGGGTCTGAAAGATAAAAAGAGAGAGATCTAGTCACTAAGGGCTAAGAGGTCCATTGCTTTTGACTATAGAGAAGATTCCATGGCTTTAACAAGAGCTGTTTCTTTGAAAAAGTGAGGTTAAAATTGCAAATGGTGTGAATAAAAGAAGGAAAGATAGGTAAGAAGGTAGAAACATGACAGTAGATGATGCTTATGGGATTCATGGTTATACAAAGAGACAGAAAAACACAATAGGGCTAAAAAAAGGGATGTGAAATCAAAGAAAGCTTCGGCATTTGTCTTTTTTAAAGATATGAATTATCAGAACTTGTTTGCAAGTTGTTGGGGTAGATCCTATTAAGTGAAATAGACTGGATATGCAAGAGGAGAGGGAATAACCAAAGAATAGAAGTTAGAGAATAAGACCTATTGGATTTTGACAGAAGTAGAGCTTTCCCTTTATCATTAGAAAGAAGATGGAAATGGTCTAGACAGATGAAATGTGGTACAGGATGATAAGACTAGTACGAAAAGAATGAAGACCAAAGATTATCTAATTACTTTCAGTAAATGTGACGTGATTGTACTAATTATAAAATATTTTAAACTATACATTATATAATTTACATATATAAGTATATATTATATTGTCAATAAAATAAGATAAAAAAAGACACAATAAATACAGTTAAATATACAATAAATTTAGCAATGGAATTTTCCCATTTTACACATTGTCTTATAAAGCAATCAGTAGGTCTTGCTGTATAATAGCAAATGACAATCTTGCCTTAAATTTTAAGGCCAAACATAAAAACCCAACTTATATGAATATCTGAGAGTACATTTGATAAAACATCTTGCTAGAAACCATCAACAGTTGAAAGGCTTATGGCACTAATATAAAGCTTGTTTCATTCTGTCTGCAGAAATCTGGCAATACATGCAATAAAATATAAAAGCCCCAATAAAGCATGCCGTTTTCCATTGCTTTCCTCCCCCAAATCTTGTATTTGCAGAAGATTTCTGTTTGGTCTCTCTGTATAGTAAAATACATAGATTCCTTGCCAATTTATTACACAATATTTATCATGACAAGCCAGAAAAAGGTAGCTTCTTTCTTCATTGTTTATTTTAGGGGTTTATTTTATCCTTTTCATCCTCAGATTCTGACTGAAAAACTCTAAAATTCAGTGTAGTTCCATCAAGAACAAAATGATATATTAGGATTTGTTGTTGTTTAGTTGCGTTCAGAAAACTCTCATTACTGAATATTGGCTCCCTAAAAAGCAAGCGTGGATATCCTCCAAGGTCACTGTTAATTCTCTGACTCAACATCATTGTAAAATGATCACTATTCTGCTAAATAAGTTTGAAACAAGGAAAAAGAGAAAACCTGTCAGCAACTGTGTATATAATACAATTAGCCAAGGCAACTATGTTACCTTCCAGTTAAGTTACTATCTGGCATTTGTTTACATTGCCCATCCACTAGCTTTATTTTGGAGTTGCCCTTGGAAAATTGCCCAGAGTAAAAATCCTAATTATAGATCCAGTGGCAGTGGTAATATCAGGAAATGACAGTATAGTTTTCAGGACAAGAGACACATTAGGCCTGTAATATGTTTACTTGTTTGGGGCTTTGGGAGAAATTTAAAAAACAAGTAACCTTTGAATTACAGAAAGGAAAGCTAATTTTTCCAATTCATTTCATTAAAAACTTTAATCATTACCAACTTACACCACAATGAATTTTAAATGATCTCCTTCTTACTTTAAACATATTCATTAAACTATATGCTTCTATGCAGTTGGCAAGTATGTTCTCAAATTATATTATCAATATTCTTAAATATCTTCAGAAGTGGTAAGCATGCAATTTCTTTCTTGGCTGCTCCAGAGATTTCACAGGTAAGGTGTTCTCCTACTTATATTTATCAAACCTTTTCTCATTACAACTTAAATTGACTGCTTGTTCTGACTTTAATGAGGTTTATATTTCTTAAAAATTATGGCCCATTATACAGAATCTCATCAGAGCAAATTCAAAACCAAGTCAAATGAGAATAGTCAACATATTTCTATAGAGGTGCGAAGGAAATGCTTTTCTCTGCTTTTATAAAAAAATTGAATTTTCAATAGCTGTCAACATTGGTAAGGAGGAAATTATTACACCTATACATAGTTTATGATTTATCTGAAATTAAATAATTTCAGACTTGAATATTCTTCTTGTCAATTGGTAAACTTGGCATCAAGATTAAATACTGGCATAAATTATACTTTTAGAGAAGCTAGAGCTTCAGGAAGGAAAGATTCTTGAGCTAGCTTCCAAAGAATGAGAAAGGTTCAGAAAGCAGAAATTCTGAATGCCTTTAATAGCTGACGGAACAATGATGATTTAGGGTCATAGTGAATATTTCTTAAAAACCCATCATCACAAGTCCATTCTCTACATCTGCATCTCTATTCCTTCCCTACAAAATGGTTCATTAGTTCCATTTTTCAAAGATTCCATATGCATGAATTAATGTATGATATTCGTTTTTTTCTTTCTGACTTACTTCACTCTGTCTGACAGACTCTGTGTTCATCCACACAACTACAAATAACCCAATTTTGTTCTTTTTTATGGCTGAGTGCTCCATTGTATATATGTGCTACATCTTCTTTATCCATTCATCTGTTGATGGACATACAGGTTGCATCCATGTCCTGGCTATTATAAATAGTGCTGCAATGAACACTGGGACTCACGGACACAGGTAAGGAAGGAGAAGGTGGGATCAATTGAGAGAGGAGCTTTGACATATATACACTACCATGCGTAAAATGACTTCCCTGGTGGCTCAGTGATAAAGAATCTACCTGCCAATACAGGAGACGTGGGTTTGATCCTTGAGTTGGGAAGACCCCCTGGAGAAGGAAATGACAATACACTCCAGTATTCTTGCCTAGGAAATCCCATGGAGAGAGGAGCCTAGTGGGGCTACAGTCCATGGGGTCGCAAAAGAGATACAACTTAGTGACTGAACAACAGCAAAAAGAACAAAACAACAATATGTGCCAAATAGATAGTGGGAAGCTACTATATAGCACAGAGAAGGCAATGGCCCCCCACTCCAGTACTCTTGCCTGGAAAATCCCATGGATGGAGGAGCCTGGTAGGCTGCAGTCCATGGGGTCGCTAAGAGTCGGACACGACCAAGCGACTTCACTTTCACTTTTCCCTTTCATGCATTGGAGAAGGAAATGGCAACCCACTCCAGTGTTCTTGCCTGGAGAATCCCAGGGACGAGGCAGCCTGGTGGGCTGCCATCTATGGGGTCGCACAGAATCGGAAATGACTGAAGTGACTTAGCAGCAGCAGCTATATAGCACAGGGAGTTAAACTCGGTCTCTGTGATGACTTAGAGGGGTGGGTGGTGTGTGCAAGGAAGAAATAACTTTTATACAAAAATAATTATACAGCTTATATAATTATTTATGTGTATAGAATTATGTATAGAATATAAATGGTTACATACACACACAAAAGACTGTATATGGCACATATACAGATGTTTTAAA
The DNA here is from genome assembly GCA_024291935.2 of Okapia johnstoni. Taxonomy (NCBI): domain Eukaryota; kingdom Metazoa; phylum Chordata; class Mammalia; order Artiodactyla; family Giraffidae; genus Okapia; species Okapia johnstoni. The sequence continues at coordinate 29,663,796 of CM044321.1, read as the reverse complement.
TGATGGTCTAAAAATTAGCATTATTTCCATTTTCAGAATAAAAATAAGTTAGCTCTTTTTTCTAAGTTAAAGACAAAAAAGGAATTTTCTTCTTCACTTTAAGCAGAAAGGATTTCACAACATCCCAGGAGACAGTCTTGGCAATGACAAACCAAATCTAAGTCCACAGCATATGATGATACAGTTGTCATCAAGCTGACTTTTGATCATTTGTGTCATATTGTAAACAAAACAGCTGCTTGACAGGCTTCCTGAGATGAAAACCAGCTGTGTCATGATTGGTTATTCATTGCATTTTAATTATTACTTGCTGTCCATAGAGAGGATTAAAATTGTTGTACATGTGTGCTAACTACCTAAAAAACAGGAAAAACATCTTATTCTTGGAAGTGTTTTTGACAGAGTGCGTGTTAACATCAGAGAGAAAAAGAAAAAGTTCCATATGAGAATGTCCTTGGGCTATTGTCTATTAATCCTCAATTAACAATGTAAAAAAGGATACTCTCAGTTTAAATTACAGGATTACTTTCTTCATTTCCAACAAGTTTTGAAGTTTACAGCTTACAGATTCCTGATCCACATCTCAGCCAAAAAAAAAAAAACAGTCAAATAGTTCAAACCATTTTGCTGAGGAATTAAAATTAGGCTTTTGTGCAAAAGGAGCAACTAAATTGAAATTTTAGAAGCCTAATATGTATATTAAAGGCAGTGATATATCCTATTATGAACGGTTTTGCATTGCAGAAATTGAGGAGCAGCCCAGATCTATTTCTATTTCATTGATCAGGGCTATCACATAACAGTATGATAGTTCCGAACAATTAGCTGTTACACACATTTGAAAGATATGTTTTCTCTTTTATTTTTCAAATGGTGAGATAACTTGAAAAATAGTTTTGTCAAGAAAACACCGTGAGTATAAAGGGAAATGAATTAAAGTTCAAGAAGCCTGAATATGCCTCCTAGCCTCTCCTTGACTTTGCTCTGGATCACGTGGAATAGGCTTTAGATGATTTGCATTTAGACGATTTCTCCGTGAAAGGCCAGAAATGTTTTGTCCTAGTTTAAAGAAATATTTTGGATCTTTAGGTCTAATTTAATTTGTGTGGAATGAGTAAGCCCTTTCCTAATTAGAAACAGCATTAAAGTTAGCTTCTCAACATTTGTGCTTATGTTTTTATTATTCATGTATAGTGTCTTTATATTTGTATTGCCATAGGGCTTCCTTATATTTGAAAAGGTCCTAAAGTTTTCCTCCCATTTTTTATATAATGTTTGTGACATCAAATGGTGATATGTATATACGGATGGCTACAATCTCTATTAGCAGAGACACAACTTGATGTTTTGCTCAATTTAGCTTTGCTTAAAAAGAAAAAGAGAATCAGGACCCTCAAATAATAATAATGATTTGGTTCACTTTCTTATATTACAAATGAGAAAATACACTCAGGAGATTTGACTGGCTTATCCAAGGAGATGCAGAAGGATGGTGAGTAGCTGGCATATGGCTGAAGACAAGGTCTAGTGGGTTTTGCACTGTCCTACAGCATTATTCTCCTGAAAGAGATCTTTGTTGAAAGATATGACCAATCAAATTATTTTACTGAAGTGATGAAATCCTGTGAAAGTTCTAATACATGAATATTTGGACACATCTTTCTACGAAGCTTAGCTTCATGACAAGACCATAGCCACCTGGAGTCAGCCCAAAGGCAGTAGAAACAATGATTCTCATTACAATTCCCAGAATGTTACCTCTTAAAGTCACTGGCTCAGATAGCAGTCAATAAATAGCTATAATACAAGGTCACAACTTTGAGGAGTGAGACCTTCCCTTACCTCCAGCCAGCTCTTATCACAGAAAATCAAACCTAAACTTGCAGACATATGAAGGGTGACGTTTGATATAGGCCAGATTTTAAACTGCCATTGATGCATGGCAAAGACCTGATGCTGGGAAATATTGAACACAGGAGGAGTGGGGGACAACTGAGGACAAGATGGTTGGATGGCATCACTGACTCCTTGGACATGAGTTTGAGCAGACTCCAGGATATAGTGAAGCACAGCGAAGCCTGGTATGCTGCAATCCATGGGGTCGCAAAGAGTCAGACACAACTGAGCAACTGAACAACAATAACAAATTGATGAATTAGATATTCAGTTCTAGAAGATTTTAGTAAAGTGGCAATACTATGTATATTATTCAACAGGCATGACTAAGTTCTAACAAAATATAGAGACTATCCAGAGAAATATTAGAAAATGAAACATTATTCCGGAAGACGTTTTTCAAAAGTATTCTTTAAGATATAACTGTTCCATCAGAGAGTTGAAAGTAATAATAATAATAATAGCTTATGCTCTTTCATATTTGATCATGTGTCATGATTTAGTCATGCTAGAGAACTTTATTTTCCAATTTATCAGTTGATAAAAAGTTATATTTAAAGACACAGTTGTGTTATACTATTCATTTCTTGTGAGAAGATTTAGCCATTCAATTTCCATTTAATAGCTTACATTTTTCCAAATCATGACAATGATACTTAGATCTACTTATTAAAAAAGCCAACCTTCCTGTTTTGATTTGAGTTTGAAAATACTGCTCTTGCTTCTCTTGTTTCTTTTTCCAGGATGAATGATCAAATGATTCATACAAAAGACTTTGATTTCCCTCATTAGTATTTGTTCATGGTTGAAAATATTAGAATTTCAATGATTAATAATGAATTATTTCTGTTTAAGGTTTAGGATGTGGACATGTACTTGGAGTTCTATATATGGCATTCAAATACATTTTAAAAATCTCTTTTAAATGGTTCATGTAAATTTAAACCTTAAGCTAATTTTGTATAATTTAATATTTATTAATTATTTCTAATTTAGACCCTGAGTACTTCCAGAAATGATGGAAGACACCTCATAATGGAAAATATATATTAAAATATAAAAATTAAAGTAATACACTGCCAGAATGAAGATGTTAAACGTTAAGCACAATCTGGGGGAAATGTGGCCAAAAAACTGTTCGAATTGAATACTAAGTTTTTTTCTATTTGTACTATAGGCAAAATGAAAGACTGTGTAAAGCAATACCATATTGAGGCTTCTCTCACTGGCATCCTCAGAAATGTACACAATTGGATACTTTTCCAATCATACGTATGAAGTAATTGCCAGGGCACATTGTGCTTAGTCGCTTAGTCATGTTCAACTCTTTGTGACCCTATGGACCGTAGCCTGTCCATGAGGATTCTCCAGTCAAGCATACTAGAGTGGGTTGCCACTCCCTCCTCCAGGGGATCTTCCCAAAGCAGGGATGAACCCAGGTCTCCCACACTGTGGGCAGATTCTTTACCATCTAAGCTACAAGGGAAGCACAAGAATACTGGAGTGAGTAGCCTATCCCTTCTTCAGGGGATCTTTCCAACCCAGGAATCAAACTGGGGTCTCCTGCATTGCAGACGGATTCTTTACCAGCTGAACTACCAGGGAAATCGAGGGCACATTAAATCAGATGGAATCCCAGGCTAGAAATATCCAGGGTCAGGTTCTCCTGCCTCAATAGGAGCAACGGAGCTGAAAAATGTGACTCTGGATGGAGTTTGGTTAAAAGGTAACTGTATCATCCATAGTACAGTGAGGTAGCCTTACTCCAAGCCCACATTAACAATATTAAAAAAAAAGAAAGAAGTGGGAATCAAAGACAGAAAAACCAGTTGTTGGCTTCAAGCATATTGATGTTGCCTTCAGGTTAAATGAGACTTATAATTCAGAGACCTGATTGATTTTCTTTTATGTGCACATTTGCGTGAAACTCTGGTTTAGTTTCATTTGCATATACATGAATAAGCATAGATAATCTACAGAAAAATATCTCTTTGAAAATATTACAATTTTAAGATGTCTCAAAAGCCATTGGTTACTGTGAAATAATAAAAAGCAGTCTTCTCTTATCTTATAGCATAGGTAAAAATCAACTCAAAATGGATGAAAGACATAAACATAAGACATGAAATGGTAAAACTCCTAGAAGAAAATGTAGGGGAAAGCTCTTTGATTGATTTTAGCAATGATTTCTTGAAATTGACACCAAAAACACAAGCAACAAAAGGAAAAATAAATGAGTGGGACTACACAAAACTAAAAAGTCTCTGCACAGTAAAGGAAACAATCAAAAACTGAGAAGGAAATCTATGAAATTGTAGAAAATATTTGCAAGCCACATATCTCACATGAGTTAATATACAAAACATACAAGGAAGTCATAAACTCAGGAGGGAAAAAAAGAATAATTCAGTTAAAAATTGGCAAAGAATCTGAATAGATGATTTTCCAAAGACATACAAATAGCCAACAGGTATATGAAAAGATTCCCAACATCACTAATCACCAGGAAAATACAAATCAAAACTAAAATGAGATACCACATACTTGCTAGAATGGCTATTACCCAAAGTCAGAAGTTAACATGCATTTAAGACATTGTGAGACAGAACTGTGTTTGAGCGTCTCCTGTGGAGGTACAGAGCAGCAGCAGACTGCCACAGGGACAGGGGCTCTGGGTGCATCAGACCTGGGTATGACATAAGCCCTCTTGGAGGAGATCGCCATTAACCCTACCACAGAGTGGCCAGAGCTTACACAGGACAGGGAATAGACTCTCGGAGGGCACAAACAGAACCTTGTGTTCACCAGGACCCAGGAGAAAACAGCAGTGACCCTACAGGAGACTGACCCATACTTGCCTGGGAGTGTCCAGGAGTCCCCAGCAGAGGCGTGGGTCGGTGGTGGCCTGCGGCAGGGTTGGGGGCAGTGAGTGTAGCAGTACATGCATGGGATCTTTTGAAAGAGGTTACCGTTATCTTCATTACCTGCAGGATAGTTTGACCTCAGGTCAAAAAACAGGGAGGGAACACAGCCCCAGGCATCAACAGAAAATTGGATTAAAGATTTACTGAACCTGTCCCCATACATCAGAACAAGACCCAGTTTCCCCCTCAGTCAGTCTCTCCCATCAGGAAGCTTCCATAAGCCTCATCCTTCTCCATCAGAGGGCAGACAGATTGAAAACCACAATCACAGCCTTGTCTAACTCAATGAAACTAGGAGCCATGCTGTGTAGGGCCACCCAAGACAGACAGGTCATGGTGGAGAATTCTGACAAAACGTGGACCACTGGAGAAGGGAATAGCAAACCAGTTCATTATTCTTGCCTTGAGAACCCCATGGGCAGTATGTAAAGGCAAAAAGATAGGACACTTAAAGATGAACTCCGCAGGTTGGTAGGTGCCCAATATGGTACTGGAGATCAGTGGAGAAATAACTTCAGAAAGAATGAAGAGATGGAGCAAAGGCAAAAACAACACCCAGCTGTAGATGTGACTGGTGATAGAAGCAAAGTTTGATGCTATAAAGAGCAATATTGCATAGGAACCTGGAATGTTAGGTCCATGAATCAAGGCAAACTGGGTGTGGTCAAACAGGAGATGGCAAGAGTGATCATCGACATTTTATGAATCAGTGAACTAAAATGGACTGGAGTGGGTGGATTTAACTCACATGACCATTATATCTACTATTGTGGGCAAGAATCCCTTAGAAAAAACGAAGTAGCCATCATAGTCAACAAATGCAGTACTTGGATGCAAACTCAAAAACGACAGAAAGATCCCTGTTAGTTTCCAAGGCAAACCATTCAATATTACAATAATCCAAGTTTATACCCCAGCCAGCAATGCTGAAGAAGCTGAAGTTGAAAAGTTCTGTGAAGACCTCCAAGACCTTCTAGAACTAACACTAAAAAAAAAAATGTCCTTTTCTTTATAGGGGACTGTAATGCCAAAATAGGAAGTCAAGAAACACCTGGAGTAACAGGCAAATTTGGCCTTGGAGTACACAATGAAGCAGGGCGAACACTAATAGAGTTTTGCCAAGAGAACACACTGGTCATAGCAAACACTCTCTTCCAACAATACAAAAGAACACTCTACACATAGACATCACCAGATGGTCAATACAGAAATCAGATTGATTATATTCTTTGCAACCAAAGATAGAGAAGCTCTATACAGTCAGCAAAAACAAGACTGGGAGCTGACTGTGGCTCTGATGATGACCTCCTTATTGCCAAATTCAGACTCAAATTGAAGAAACTAGGGAAAACCACTAGACCATTCAGTTATGACCTAATCAAATCCCTTAGGATTATACAGTGGAAGTGACAAATAGATTCAAGGGATTAGATCTGATAAACAGAGAGCCTGAAGAACTATGGAAGGAGGTTCGTGACATTGTACAGGTGACAGGGATCAAGACCATCCCCAAGAAAAAGAAATGCAGAAAAGTAAAATGGCTGTCTGAGGAGGTCTTACAAATAGCTGTGAAAAGAAGAGAAGTAAAAAGCAAAAGAGAAAAGGAATGATATACGCATATAAATGCAGAGATCCAAAGAATAGCAAGGAGAGAGAAGAAAGCCTTTCTCAGTGATCCATGAAAAGAAATAGAGGAAAACAATAGAATGGGAAAAACTAGAGATCACTTCAAGAAAATTAGAGATACCAAGGAAACATTTCATGCAAGGATGGGCACAGTAAAGGACAGAAATGATATGGACCTAACAGAAACAGAAGATATTATGTAGAGGTGGCAAGGATACACAGAAAAATTATACAAAAAAGATCTTTAGCCAGACATTCTGGAATGTGCAGTCAAGTGGGCCTTAGGAAGCATCACTATGAACAAAGCTAGTGGAGGTGATGGAAATCCAGTTGAGCTATTTCAAATCCTGAGAGATGACACTGTGAAAGTGCTGCACTCAATATGCTAGCAAATTTGGAAAACTCAGCAGTGGCCACAGGACTGGAAAAGGTCAGTTTTCATTCTGATCCCAAAGACAGGCAATGCCAAAGAATGCTCAAACTACCACACAATTGGACTCATCTCACATTCTAATAAAGTAATGCTCAAAATTCTCCAAGCCAGACTTCAACAGTACATGAACCGTGAACTTCCAGATGTTCAAGCTGGTTTTAGAAAAGGCAGAGGAACCAGAGATCAAATTGCCAACATCCGATGGATCATTGAAAAATCAAGAGAGTTCCAGAAAAATATCTATTTCTGCTTTATTGACTATCCCAAAGCCTTTGACTGTGTGGATTACTAAAAACTGTGGAAAATTCATAAATAGATGGGAATGCCAGACCACCTGATCTGCTTCCTGAGAAATCTGTGTGCAGGTCAGGAAGCAACAGTTGGAACTGGACATGGAACAACAGACTGGTTCCAAATCAGGAAAGGAGTACATCAAGGCTGTATATTGTCACCCTATTTATTTAACTTCTATGCAGGGTATATCATGAGAAACATGGGGCTTGATGAAGCACAAGCTGGAATCAAGATTACCGGAACAAATATCCATAACCTCAGATATGCAGATGACACCATCTTTATGGCAGAAAGTGAAGAAATAAAGAGCCTCTTGATGAAAGTGAAAGAGGAGAGTGAAAAAATTGGCTTAAAGAATATTCAAGACTGATTTCCTTAAGAATTGACTGGCTTGATATCCTTGCAGTCCAAGGGACTCTCAAGAGTCTTCTCCAACACAATTTCTCTCCAACATAATTTCTATTTGCCTGACTTATAATAAACAATAGATATTATCAGATATAGAGTGAATGAATAAATGAATGAAAATCCATTGGTTAAATCCTGAAGACTGAATAAGAAGAGAAAGGCAGAGGCATGACAAGCAGAAGTAAGAACATATAGGAAAGTCTGACAGCATAAAAGAACATGTGGTATACAGAAGAGAAAACATTTCCATAAGGAAATTTAATGTTCACTTCATCACACATGTACTGAATTCAGAGCCATATGGTTATGGAATTTGCTACAAGGAGAAGAAAAAGAGATGAGAAAGCTATAACTTGTAGCAGACACTGTTGGTTGCTGTCTAATAGCCATACTATAAGACAGGAGAACAAACCTGACCCCATATTAAATCAATTTCTTTAGCTTTAACCCTTGGCTCATTGGTAAAGAATTCACCTGCCAATGCAGGAGACCTGAGTTTGATCCCTGGGTTGGGAAGATTCCCTGGAGGAGGAAATGACAACCAGCTCCAGAATTCTTGCCTCAAAAATCTCAGCCTCTGCCTGCTCCACCCAAGCCATGAGCACACTGGCTGCACAATGCACCCTGCCTCCCCAGCTGCTGTCAAAGCTGTGCAAACTGCAGGCCGGGAGTAGCCAAGGTAGCAGGCAACACTGTCCGGGCATTGTATCCTAATACAAAGGACAGTATGCACCTTAAGATCTTGAAAAAAAAGGGCACAAAATGTTCAAGTAAATTTTAGAAATAACTTCTGCGAGTATTTTGGGAAACCATGTGGTCATCAGGACATTGGCTGGCAAGATGGCAAGCATCATCCTCTCTGGGCTGAAATGACAACTAAGACTTTTCTGCCTTCTCCTGCTCAGAGGCAGATGTGGCCACCAGAGAGGTCTTCATCTGAGAGGTCTGTGGCAGGATCTGTGCCTACATCATCTGCTTCATCTGAGAGGTCTGTGGCAGGATCTGTGCCTACATCACGTGGCTCCTGGTCGCCTACATGGACTTCCTGGTGATGTTGGTCATGCTGCTGACAGTGCTCACCCTACTTGTCTCACCTGAAGACCATGCTCACCCATCCCAGGGCAGCACCAAAGGAAATGCTATTAAAGAATACATGGATTTCTCTCGGTGCATGCCCAGTAGTGGGACTCCTGAGTCATATGGTAGTTTTATTTTTAGTTTTTTAAGGAACTTCCATACTACCTTCCATAGTGACTGTACCAATTTACATTCTCCTCAAAAGTGCAAGACGGTTCTCTTTGCTCCACACCCTCTCCAGCATTTATTGTTTGTATCATATATTGGGGCTTCCCTTGGGCTGAGTCGTAAAGAATCTGTCTGCCAATACAGAAGACACAAGTTCAATCCCTGGGTCGGGAAGACCCCTGAAGAAGGAAATGACAACCCACTCCAGCATTCTTGCCTGGAAAATACCATGGTAGAGGAGCCCGGTGGGCTACACTCCACAGGGTCACAAAGAGTAGTACATGACTTAGGGACTAAACAACAACAATAATCATATATTAACACATACTTGTGGAATCTAGAAAAATGGTGTAGATGATCTTATTTGCAAAACAGAAATAGAGACACAGATGTAGAGAACAAACACCAAGAGGGGAGGGGATGGGATGGGGGATGAATTGGAAGAGTTAAGTTGACATATATACATTATTGATGACTACATATAGAATAGATAACTAATGAGAACCTAGTGTATAGCTCAGGGAACTCCACTCAGTGCCCTATGGGGACCTCAATGGAAAGGAAATCCAAAAAAAGAATGGATATATGTGTGCAGGCAGTTGATTCACTTTGCTGTACAGCATAAATTAACACAACACTGTAAAGAAACTGTACTTCAATAAAATATTCAAAAGAAAGAATACATGGGGGCTTGCAGCTGAAGCCTGGAAGAAAGATCTACAAATGCCCAACTGCCGCTGTATCTGGCTTGAGGATGCCCACCACTGCAGTATTTGCAAAAGATGTATTCAGAAGCTGGACCATCACCGCCCATGCTGATGGAGGAGAATCAGAGATTTTTGTGGTCTTTACTGTATATATAATGCAGACCTCAGTGTGTATGCTGATCCTCTGTGGGGTCCAGAGGATCATCTCTTGCATTCATCTCTTGCATCTGAGTGTACTGGACAGAAATACAGTGATTTTTCACCTCCTTAACTACAATCCTGTTGATCTTCCTGTGCCTTGAGGGCCTTCTGTTTACACTTTCATGGCAGTTATGTTCAGCACCCAGATCCTCTCAACATGTCATGATGAAACGGAGATGGAGAGGCTGGAAAGTAAGAAGCTGACATGGGAGCAGAGGCTGCGATGGGAGGAGATGAAGTCTGTCTTGGGGGGCAGAGGCTTGCTGCTTTGGATGAACCGCTTTGTCAGCTTCCAGTTTAGGTGGCTGCCGACAAGACCCAGTAAAGGAGCTCCGAGCTCTCAAAGTGAGGCCTTCTCATCATGCTGGAACTTGTTCACTTTACTTATTTGGGGTTGAAAAGGGTATCAACAGCTTATCTGTGACCAAGAAGACAGATGGAACCTACACAAACCAATTGCCTGCTCAGGCAGAGATTTCATATTTACAGTCACAGTTGGCACATTTCCCACCCTAGTAACTGGGTGATGCCCTGCTCAGTGTCACTGTCCAGTAATGAAAGCTACCCTCGAAGTTGTTTCATCTGAAATAAGGGGCTCATTGTTCATTGGTTTCACTACCAGGATCTCCTTGCACTTTTCAACCTGGCTGAAACGTGGGGTCAGTCCTCTGCATCCCATGTTCCTTCAGGTCAAATAGCTCTTCCTCAAGATATCCCATGATGCATTTCTTCATGGCTTCCAATTTACCTAAATTTTATGCTACCAAAGTAACCTGATGTCTCTATCATAAATTAGCAGTCTTAGCCTTCAGAATGGGAGAAAATAATAGCAAACGAAGCAACGGACAAACAATTAATCTCAAAAATATACAAGCAACTCCTGCAGCTCAATTCCATAAAAATAAACGACCCAATCAAAAAGTGGGCCAAAGAACTAACAGACACTTCTCCAAAGAAGACATACAGATGGCTAACAAACACATGAAAAGATGCTCGACATCACTCATTGTCAGAGAAATGTAAATCAAAACCACAATGAGGTACCATTTCACGCCAGTCAGAATGGCTGTTATCCAAAAGACTATAAGCAATAAATGTTGGAAAGGGTGTGGAGAAAAGGGAACCCTCTTACACTGTTGGTGGGAATGCAAACTAGTACAGCTACTATGGAGAACAGTGTGGAGATTTCTCAAAAAACTGGAAATAGAACTGTCATATGACCCAGCAATCCCACTGCTGGGCATACACACTGAGGAAACCAGAATTGAAAGAGACAGGTGTACCCCAATGTTCATTGCAGCATTGTTTATAATAGCCAGGACATGGAAGCAGCCTATGCCCATCAGCAGACGAATGGATAAGGAAGCTGTGGTACATATACACAATGGAATATTACTCAGCCGTTAAAAAGAATACATTCAAATCAGTTCTAATGAGGTGGATGAAACTGGAGCCTATTATACAGAGTGAAGTAAGCCAGAAAGAAAAACACCAATACAGTATACTAACACATATTTATGGTATTTAGTTAATCAGTAAAGATAACACTGTATGTGAGACATCAAAAGAGACACAGATAAATAGAACAGTATTATGGACTCTATGGGAGAGGGCAAGGGTGGGGTGCTATGGGAGAATGGCATTGAAGCATGTAAATTATCATATGTGAAACGAATCGCCAGTCCAGGTTCGATGCAGGATACAGGGTGCTCGGGGCTGGTGCACTGGGATAACCTGGAGGGATGAGATGGGGAGGGAGGTGGGAGGGGGGTTCTGGAAGGGGAACACATGTACACCCATGGTGGATTCATGTCTATGTATGGCAAAACAAATACAATATTGTAAAGTTAAAAAATATATAAATAAACTAATTTAAATTAGCAGTCTTGTCACTCTATTATCTTAGCTGAGTTACTTTTCATGATAGAGCTTGTTGCTATGTCACTTTGTCCTATTACATTTTTGCCCTGTGTCACCCCAACTGGAATGCAAATTCCCTACAGAGGAGATTTTGCCATTCTGCTCCTTATTTCCTCAGAGACCAAAATGTCTGATACAGAGTTAGCACTCAATTAATAGTGCTGAATAAGCAAATAAATTTTATTTATTATAGAGATAAAATGTATTAAACTGAAACAAAAATTAGTTTCTTAAGTGTTTGGTATATGTTTTAAACCACTGGATCTTAAATATTAGCATGTTCTGTGTTTTCTTTCTCAAGTATGTCTATGTTGGGGGAAAAGAGAATGTTCTTAAATTTTTTAGCCTTCTTGTGGCTCAGCTGGTAAAGAATCCGCCTGCAGTGCAGGAGACCTGGGTTCAATCCCTGGGTTGGGAATATCCCCTGGAGAAGGGAAAGGCTACCCACTCCAGTATTCTGGCCTAGAGAATTCCATGGACTGTATAGTTCAAGGGGTCCCAAAGAGTCAGACATGACTGAGCAACTTTCACTTTCACTTCACTTTCACATTGTAAAAAATAGGACCTTGAGATTCACATTCTTCTTTAAGGCCCATCTAGCGCCCCTCCACATGGTGTGCTGCCCCTGGCACTTCAAGGTTAATATGGCAGAAAAGAAGAGAGTTGTATAGCAAGAAACATCTCACTTAACTCTAGTGTTGATCTGCCCTTGGTACTTTCTGAGCTTAGTGGTTGTTGTTAAGACTACTTCCAGGCTTCCCTGGTGGCTCTGTGGTAAAGAATCTGCCTGCCAATGCACAAGACACAGGTTCGATCCCTGATCCAGGAAGATCCCACATGTCTCGCAGCAACTGAGCCAGTGCGCCATAACCATAGAGTCTGTGCTCTGGGGCCTGGAAGCTGCAATTACTGAGCCCATGTGCCACAAGGACTGAAGCCCACACACCCTAGAGCCTGTGCTCCCCAACAAGAGAAGCCACCACAATAAGAAGCCCATGCGCTGCAACTAGAGAGTAGTCCCTGCTCGCTGCAACTAGAGAAAAAGCCCACACAGCAAGGAAGAACCAGCACAGCCAACACTAAATAAATAAATCAAATCATTTTAAAAAAGACCACTTCTCTTTTGTAGGGAGTGGCCATGGTTTCTTCAGATGCCACTCCTTTGTTGCTGGGGATCTCTCCCTGTACACACTTTAGTGCAGGCAAAGTCTTCCCCAACGTTACTCACATCTCTGCTGTCCCAGCATCTGGTTTCCTTGGTCCACTCCTCACAGGATGTCATCTGAATTAGGATCTCATCACCCCTCTAGGCAGCCCTCTGGAATCACTCTCACTCAGCTTTCAAAATAACTAGGCAGCTATTGCTTTTCACTGATAAGCTTTGTCAGATTTTGAACCAGCCTTCTTTGCCGGACAGACTCCAGGTAACACAGTCAAAGCTATATGAGTTTTCTCCCTGAAGCACTGTCCTAAGCAATATCTGGGACAAAGGCAAAATATCATCTAAATTTGTAAAAATCCCTGGAGAGTTACTTTACATAGTCCCTTCTTCTTCAAATCCCATTGTCTTTGCATTTGCCCTTGAACTGTACTCTAATTGACTCTGAGTTATGCCAAGAGAATCCTCTTAACCAAAGTTTCATGATCCATGTAGACTTTATTCAGGATTTTGTAGGGGTGGCAGAGGCATTATTGAAATCATATGGCTGACAGTAACCAACTCAAACCACATCCTATACACAAACATTTTTCTATCATGCAAAGAAATTCAGGCTTCTCAGACTCCAGCTCCCTAACTTGCCTACACAAGATCAAAATTTTTCAACATAACAAATGTTCAGTCGCCAAGTTATGTTTGACTCTTTGCGACCCCATGAACTGCAGCACACCAGGCTTCCCTGTCCTTCACTATCTCCCAGAGTTTCCTCAAATTCATGTCTATTGAGTCAGTGATGCTGTCTAGCCATCTCATCCTCTGCCACCCTCTTCTCCTCTTGCCTTCAATCTTTCCCAGCATCAGGGTCTTTCCAATGGAAACAAAACAAATACTATTTCTATAAAAAAGTTATTCCTCAAAAATGAGTGGTCATGTTTGTAAATATCAAAGTTTCTTTCTTGCTTAAATGCATACATATGTGAGTATATATGTTTATTTACATGAACAGGAAAGCAGTATATGATGGATTTCTTTATATTTTAATTTGAAATATATTGAAATTTGAAATATACTATTTGAAATATAAATTTGAAATATTTCAAATTTAACTTGAAATATACTATTGAAAATGAAGAAAGTTACAAGGTTGTCATTACTTTAAATATTATGAGGGTGCACACACGCACAGAATATGAAGCAAATGTCAACCTCAGCCCCCAATGTGTCTCTGAAGAGATCACTTTAGCAGTTTGATGTGTTGCCAAGTGTTCTAAGGCTAATGCAGACATTTGCATGCATGTGTATAAATGTGTGTGCAGTTTTTATAGAAATATAATTGTGTGAAACACATGGGTCTATAGTTTGTTTCTTTTTTCCATTAGCAATATATCCTCAACATTATTCTGGGAAGTATATGCACCAGTTTATTTTTATGGTTGCTGAGCATCCGTTTTCATGAATGCAGTGTCATTGATTCAGGCCCCACTTGTCACATCTCCCTACTACAACAACCATTCCTTTAGTCTTTGATAGCACCTAATCAGAGATGAGCACATCTTTTTCCAGATATTTTGACTATGTTGTCTTATGTTTTGACATGAACTTTAGAATAAATTTTGAAAGGTCAAAGAAAAGCAAACATCTCCCTGAAATTCACATTACAGGAAATGGAGATACATTACAGGAGTAACACTATAGGAAATGTAGATATTAATTTGAGGGTGATTAGAATTTTAAAATATTGTTTTTCCATTCAGGAACATGATATATTTTCACATTCATTCATGTTCATGGTGTTTGCTTGATTAACTTTATGTCCCTCGATAAAGTTTTGTGGGTTTTATCTTAAATGTCAGAGATGAGCAGTAATAAATGGGTGCTTAACGTGTGTCCCAGGATGTTTTGAAATTCAGCCCATAACCAAATTTCTTGACAAAAAATTTTTAAAAAACTGCCTTTGTATTCCTGCTTCTTAAATAATTTCAGTTTTAATATGTTAATGGCTTCAATGGAATTTCAACTTTTTTCATTGTAAATATTTCATTCAAAAATTCAAATAATGTAAATTGTAGGAATGTATCATCTTTCCCCTGGAAGGCTCAACAAAGCTATTAATATTTTGAGAGAAATGTGTCAGCTAACATATGTGTAGTTTATTCTCCTGAAATGATTCCATGCAACAAACTTAAACTTGCCAAAGTTAGAAGTCCTAAACATTTCAACATTAAGTTGAATCTTCTTAATGAAATATTCAGGCATCCCGGGTGGCTCAGTGGTAAAGAATCCGCCTGCCAAGCAGGAGATGCGAGTTTGATCCTTAGGTCAGGAAGATCCACTAGAAAAGGTAATGGCAGCCCACTCCAGTAGTCTTGCCTGAAAATTCCCATAGACAGAGGAGCCTGGCGGGCTACAGCCCATGGGGTCGCAAAGAGTTGTTTACATCTGAGTGACTGAGCATGCACGCACGAAGTATCCATGTGGGGCCAATTGGGGCAATGATAGATATTGGTCCTGTTTTTAAAACAGTTCTCTGTGTTTTCTATTGTTGTTTACCATAAATGCTTGCTTGAGGGAAGAAGCTGATTATTCACCTCCTTACTTTGTGCTTGGAGAGATTTTTTTTTTGTTGTTTTGTTTGTTTATTTTCCATCATGCCTTCTTCTGGCCTCTTTTTTGTTCAGTTGCTAACTCATATCTGTCTCTTTATGATCCAGGCTGCAGCACGCCAGGCTTCCCTGTCTTTCACTATCTCCTGGAGTTTGCACAAATGCATGTTCATTGAGTTGGTGATGCTATCTAACCATCTCATCCTCTGTTGCCTGGTTCTCCTCCTGCCCTCAATCTTTCCCAGCATCAGGGTCTTTTCCAATGAGTCAACTCTTCGCATCGGGTGGCCAAAGTATTGAAGCTTCAGCTTCAGCATCAGTCCTTCCAATGAATATTTAGGGTTGATTTCCTTTAGAATTGATTGATTTGACCTCTTTGTTCTCCAAGGGACTCTGGCCTCCAGGTTACTGCTATGTGAAATTTTTCTGAAACGATCTTGACAGGCACAGGAAGAGGGAACTGGAAACTTAAATTAAGGTTTTCTCCTTGTTTTACTTCCTCTGGAAAATCTAGATAACTGTGCCAGATAATTACCTGAAATCATCGAATAGTCTAGATAATTATTTCAGACCATTTTTTTCAGAATGTTTTGTGTTTAGATGGAATGTTTCTTCTCAGTGCCTAGGAATATACTGTATTGTGGAACAGCTAGAACTGTACCACTGTTCATGTTCCTTGTCAACCATTGTCACAGGATATATATTTGTGAAGAAGTTGAACTTACACTTGAGACTTTAAGTGTGTACACAATGTATAAATGCTATGAATTCTACTGAGTAATCTTAGCATTAAAATGGTCCATCTGTCCATTTTGGTGAGAAGACAAAAACTGCTCTCCTCGATTTAATAGAAAGGGATTTAACAGAGAGAATTGGATATTTAAAATGCTGTTTGCAGGGATATATAAAGGTCAGGGTGTGCCACATCTGGTTTTAGGAAATTAGGAAGTATGGAAATTCAGGAAAGTGTTACTGAATCTCTCAGGTGCCTACAGCACTGAAGCAGGTGATTAAAAGAAGCTCATCCAGAAGATGCTGCAAACTCTATATCTACAGTTGACCAAACATCTTACCTGTTACTGCTGGAAGCAAAAAAAAAAATGACCTTAATTCTGTCCTTCAAATCTCATGTGAGTACTTCTCTTGTTGGAATTAAATTTAAACCATGTGGAAAAGGAGTCTAGGAAATGCAGATATAAGGAGGATCTTAGAGGCGTAAGGTGCTCAGTACTTTCAGAGGGATGGTACTCAGTATCAATAGACAGTATCTCACTCAAATGCTTGTGTCATTCCTAAGATCACAGTGTCTCATTCAGTTCAGTTCAGTTCAGTTGTTCAGTCATGTCCAACTCTTTGTGACCCCATGAACCGCAGCACGCCAGGCCTCCCTGTCCATCACAAACTCCCAAAGTTTACCCAACCTCATGTCCATTGAGTCAGTGATGCCATCCAACCATCTCATCCTCTGTTGTCCCCTTCTCCTCCTGCCCTCAATCTTTCCCAGCATCAGGGTCTTTTCAAATGAGTCAGCTCTTTGCATCAGGTGGCCAAAGTATTGGGAGTTTCAGCTTCAACATCAGTCCTTCCAATGAACACCCAGGACTGATCTCCTTTAGAATGGACTGGTTGGATCTCCTTGCAGTCCAAGGGACTCTCAAGAGTCTTCTCCAACACCACAGTTCAAAAGCATCAATTCTTCTGTGCTCTGCTTTCTTTATAGGCCAACTCTCACATCCATACACGACAACTGGAAAAACCATAGCTTTGACTCGACGGACCTTTGTTGACAAAGTAATGTCTCTGACACCTATAATACACTTACTTATTTCAATTTTGATCAAACACTCCATAGATTTTGACTTGTTCTGAACGCATATGGATGCCCTGATTCCCTACCTGCAAAATCCTGAATTAATACTTCTTCAACCAACTGCCCCTGTTGGCAGTACGTTCTTTAACCTAGAAAATGGCATAAAAATAGCTTTCCAGAACTGGTCCAGCAGATCGGATTTATATTCTCTCTGTTGTCATTACCTTCTACTACAACAATGGTAGAGTGAGTTATAAAACTCGGCTAGCACTTTCCCTAGCAACAAAAAGAATGAATACAGCCCCATTTCTCTTGGGTCACATTTCTACACAAGAAGATTAACATGTTTTCAAGACTGGCTAGGTGGTTTTGGATAACTAAAATTAGGTCAGTTTTATTGAATCATTCATGGAATTGATTTGAATCTTGTCAAGAGTACTCTCTGTCTTTAAAGGCTTAGTTTGATTATTCGCAGATGGACTTCATGCAGTTTTAGAAATATATTATCTGTCTCCATTTCAATGAGCCTGAAAGTTTGTCTAATTCTGGATGGGTTCCAGCAGCATCATTCTTAGCGACTCTGAGAACTAAGATACAAAAACTTTAGGCAATGAATTTCCATTTATATCCCCTAATTTTCAGATCCAACCTCCTATTGAACGACTTCATCTGAATTCTAAATATTTGTTAATATCAAAATTTCCATTATGATTAAAAAAACTTTGTAGCAAAATTATTTCTGTCTTCTTTAAAAAAGAAAGAGCAATGAAAAATTTAGGCAAATTGTTAGCAGGGAAAAATTGAGAAATGTAGACAAAAAAATAACAGAAAAAAGTCACAAGTTAATGTTACTCTACTTTGAATAGTTTAAAGGAAGCTTTCAAATTAATTCTCAACTGTCTAGTTTTCAATTTTTTAGAATAATAATTTTCTGAACTTAGTTAGTACACAAGAATATATTCTGCCTCTATATGAATTTTGTAGTCACAGCTATGGTTTTATTAAAATCTATACATGCTATAAAAGATGTTAATAATATCAGAATCATTTGTGATATAGTGATATGTAAAGCAAATTTCAAAATAATGCACTATGACTCCATTTTTACTAAAAAGATAAAAGGATGAATTGTATGCTCATAAAAACATTAGTTACCTATAGGCAGTGACTTTATGATTGAGTCTAATATTCCTGTGTGCTTTCTGCATTGTCCTATTTAACTTTTGTTATTAAACATATTTATTTTCAAACAAAAGAACCAGTCTTCATTTGGAAACTCTCCAGAGAATCAGATCATCTTCTATCCTTAAATTTAGATACTACAAGCAATTTTTGGGGAAAAAAATGACATTTCTGTGGAAAAGAATCTTCTGTCCAACAAATTATGTTGCAACAATTGTAACAATTGTATATACATAGGCAAAAAAGCGAACTGTGACAAATATGCTCAGTCTATAGTAATGAACTCAAATTAGATTTTAGATGTTAAAATTATAAAATTTCTAGAAGACCACACTGGGGGAAAAATCTTTATGACCTTCGGTTAGGTAAAGATTTCTTTGATGTGACTGAAAAAACATAATCTATTTTTTAAATGAATTGATAAACTGGTTTTCTGGCTTCCCTACTTGCAATGCAGGAGACTCGAGTTCTATTCCTGGATTGTGAAGACCCCCTGGAGAAGGGAATGGCTACCCATTCCAGTATTCTCACCTGGGAAATTCCGTGGACAGAGGATGCTGGCAGGCTACAATCCATAGGATCAAAAAGAGTCGGACATGACTGACCAAATAACATACACACATACATACACAAATTGGATTTGATCACATTTTAAAGATTCTGCTGTTGATGACACTACTTAAGGAATGAAAAGCCAAGTTATAGATTGGGAGGGAATATTTGCAAATCATATGTGATAGAAAACCTATAAAGACCCAGAAGGATGGGATGGGGAGGGAGGTGGGAGAGGGGTTCTGGAAGGGGAAAACATGTACACCCACGGTGGATTCATGTCAATGTATGGCAAAACAAATACAATATTGTAAAGTTAAAAAATAGAAAATAAACTAATTAAAAATAAATAAAAAATAAAAAGACTAGTAGATTAAAAAAAAAAAGAAAACCTATAAAGAACTCTTAAAATTCTAGTGACAAAATAAACAATAAAAAAATTGGACAAAATACTGAGTATAATCTTCACCAAAAAAAAAAAAAAACCCATATAGATAACAATTAAACACATGAAAAGATGTTCAGAATGATGAGTCATTGCTGCTGCTACTGCTAAGTCGCTTCAGTCTTGTCCAACTCTGTGTGACCCCATAGACGGCAGCCCACCAGGCTCCGCTGTCCCTGGGATTCTCCAGGCAAAACACTGGAGTAGGTTGCCATTTCCTTCTCCAACGCATGAAAGTGAAAAGTGAAAGTGAAGTCACTCAGTCGTGTCTGACTCTTCGCGACCCCATGGACTGTGGCCTACCAGGCTCCTACGTCCATGGGATTTTCCAGGCAAGGGTACTGGAGTGGGGTGCCATTGCCTTCTCCAATGTATGAAAGTGAAAAGTGAAAGTGAAGTCGCTCAGTCGTGTTTGAGTCTTAGAAAAATGCAAACTAACATTAAACGGTATGCTACTACATATCTATTATAATAACTAGGGTTAAGAAATCTTATCATACCGAGTGCTGGCAAGGATGTGAAAAAACTGGAACTCTCTAGCAATGTAAAATGACACAGCAACTTGGAAAACAATTTGGCAGTTTCTGAAAATGTTAAACTTATACTCATCGTGTTACCCAGCCATTGCCCCTGCTAGGTATTTATCGATGAGATGTGAAAGCATATATCCTTTAAATTTATGTACATAAATATTCATAGAACCTTTATTTGGAATAGCTTCAAAATGTTAACAACCCAACTCTCCATCAATAGGTGAATGAAAGAACAAATTGCTATATCCGATGCTGAATATAAAATGAATTGCTACTTAGCAGTAAAGTGGATACATGCAACAACAAGAAAAAATAATTATGCTAAGTTAATGAAGACAAACAAAATAAGTCCATACTGTGTAATTCTATTTACTCATGATCCTAAAAAATGTAAAGTCATTAATAACAACAGAAAGCAGACAGGCTTGCTTTTAAGCAAGCTGAGACCATGAAGGAGGAGGAATAAGCAAAGGTTCTAAGCAATTTTTTGGGTGAATGGTGGGTGTGTATATTATCTTGATTTTATAATACTTCACAGATACAGATATATATCATATCTATATTTTATAGCATATACATTTGATCTTTGAATAATAAGGGCTTGAACTGCGTAGCTCCACTTATAGATGATTATTTTCAATAAACATGGTACTATGTGATCTGTAGTTTTGAACCTGTGACTAAAATTTATATGCTGATTTTTCCAAATGAGTGAAGGGTTGATGCCTCTAACCTACTTGTTGTTCAAGGATCAATTGTATATATAAAAACTTGCCAAACTGTTTTCTTTAAACATGTACATTTCACTTTATTATATGCTAACTATATCTGAATATTGTGTATATGTGTGTTCTCAGCCACGTCCAACTGTTTGCAACCCCATAGACTGTAGCCTATTTGACTCCTCCGTCCATGGAAATTTTTAGGCAAGAATATTGGAGTGATTTGCTATTTCCTACTCCAGGGGATCTTCCCAACCCAGGAATAGAAACTACCTCCTGCATCTCCTGCACTGGCAGGTAGATTATAGTGGTAAAGAACTCACCTGCCAATACAGGAGACAAGAGACGTGGGTTCAACCCCTGGATCAGGAAGATCCCCTGGAGGAAAGCATGGCAACCCACTCCAGTATTCTTGCCTGGAGAATCCCATGGACAGAGGAGCCTGGCGGGCTACAGTCCATAAGGTCACAGAGTCTGACATGACTGAGCGACTTAGCAACAGCATATATATATATATATATATATATATATATATATATATATATATATATATATATATATCAAAAAAGAAAAAAAAAGGAATATGTGCTGTTTGGAGTATCTATTGTTAAATAATTGATTACTCCCAAGTCTTAAGGTTGTAAAACAGCAAATATTTCTGGGTATTGCAAATCTGGAAATGGCCTAGCTGGATGATTCTGTCTCATAGGATCTCATGAAGTTGCAATCAGGATGACAGACCTTCTTACAAAGGTTGGGCTACATCTGGAGGATGCTCTTTCATGATGGTTCACTTACATGGCTGGTGGCAGGTGGCCTCAGTTCCTTTTTACGTGGACCCCACCAGAAAGCTGCTCTCTGTCCTTCAGAACACACAGTTCAGGTGAGAGTAAAAAGGAAGCCGTGTTGCCTTTTAAGGCGTATTGTCATTTTTGAGATATGCTATATGATGTGGGAGATAACTATACAAAGGCATGAATCCCAGGAAGTAGGGATAACTGAGGCCAACTTGGAGCCTGACTCCTACATATGTTCATTGTAGGCCATGTGCGTGTGTGTGTGTGTGCGCTCAGTCACTTCAGTCATGTATGACTCTTTGTGATCCTGTGGACTTTAGCCTGCTAGGCTCCTCTGTCCATGGGATTCTCTAGGCAAGAACACTGGAGTGGATTGCCATGCCCTCCTTCTGGGGATCTTCCCAACCCAGGGATCAAACTGGCTTAAAACAACTTCATTAAGTTATAATTAATATAAAATGAGCCACATATATTTAAAGTAAAAATCAAAGCAAAATCATTTACCATGCTTATTTGAAAAACAATAAATTGACCTAGGACTTCCCAGGTGGCCCAGTGGTAAAGAATCTGCCTGCCAATGCAGATGCAGGAGATGCAGGTTCGATCCCTCGGTTGGGAAAGTATCCTGGAGTACAACATGGTAACACCTGAAAAATCCTATGGACAGAGGAGCCTGGTGGGCTACAATCCATGGGGTCCCACAGAATCAGACATAACTTAGCGAAGGAGCACACACACACACACAAATTGACCTATCTCAATAATCATATTTATGCACTTTGTCTATTAGCACCCTCTATTTAATAAGTGGGCCTATGACAGGAAGCATTTGAATATGAGATAAAAAGCTTATGTATACTTTAGACTTACCTTTTTCCCTCAAGTCATGTTAAACTTTCTTCAGTTCCTTTGTCTTAATGGGAAGTTTTGGTGATTATGTTTGGGGTATTTGCCCCAGGGATTGGACCCAGGTCTCCTGCACTGCAGAGAGATTTTTTACCATCTGAGCCACCAGGGAAGCCCTTTTCTTTTACTTTTTTTTCACTTTTGGAGATTATATATTTGAGACATTTGAGCTAGGCAGGAGATGGAGGTCATTTCAACTTCAAGGCAATGTGAAAGAACAGGAAGAATTTGGTGTTTCATATTCCTTCCCAGAATGCAGGTTGCTGGCAATGAAATATATTTATTAATAGTATTTACTTAATCTTATTTACGGTAATAGAAGAATTGTAAGTTTTTAACAAACAATATCATGCATACTATTAAATAAGGCATGAAAAAAATATTTAACCTCAGTACTTTTTCTTGTACACAGTCTTCTTAATGAATTAAGAAACAATAAGCCTCTTTTTAAAAAATATTAATAGGCAGAATGTAGTATGAATTTCATAAAGTGGTTTAATTTTCCTAGATCTTGTATTACTTTAGCTGCAAAATGCAGCTGACAAAAGCTTTTTAAGATATAGATGAAATATTTAATAATTCTAAATTTAACTTTTATTGTTGTTCAGTTGCTCAGTCATGTCCAGCTCTTTGCGTCCCCACGGACTGCAGCACGCCAGGCCTCCCTGTCCTTCACCATCTCCTGGAGCTTGCTCGAACTCATGTTCATTGAGTCGATGATGCCATCCAACCATCTCATCTTCTGTCATCCCCTTCTCCTCTTGCCCTCAATCTTTCCCAGCATCAGCGTCTTTTCCAAGGAGTCGATTCTTCTCATCAGGGAGCCAAGGTATTGGCGCTTCAACTTTAAATCAGTCCTTCCAGTGAATTTATGGTTCTATGGAAAATCTTTCATTTTCTTCTTTTCAATTCAATTTATTGTAACAAAGCTGTTTTTAGAAATTCTCTCTTGGAGACTTTAAATTGTTTAAAAATACCCAGATTCACCAAAATGGAGAATTAAAAAGAAATCGACTATAAGCTCACTGAAGGGAGGTTTATCAGTCTACCAGCAAGATCTGACACACTGCAGATCCCCAGGAAATAAGGACTCAAACAGCAAAGCTTAAGCAAGCTGGATATCAAGCATAACTGCACAGCAAACCAGCTATATGTTAACTTAGGCAAATCATTTGACATTTCATGCCTCATTTTCCTTGTTTGTAAAATGGAATGTTTCTGATCAGTCTTATTAATTGAGACTTTAAACTGTAATAGAAATGCAAATAAAACTGATCCAACTAAAAAAAAATGAAACAAATTTAAGTGACTAGGGGCAGAATTTATTGACACAGAAGTTTCTTAACTTCTTTATTTAATGGAGACTACTTATTCTCCATCTTTCTTATCTTGTACTGGCTGAAAAATCTGAGAAATACCACAACTTCTATCAAGTCTGCCCATCATCACTGCCTCTAAAGTAGTCTTCAGTTAGGGAAGACCTGTATCTTGTGTTTGTTCCTTAATGCTGGTGGGGCATGAAATGAAGGAGAGGAATCCAAATTTCCTATGAATTTCCTTAGGAAAGAGATTTTCTTACCAAAAAGGAGAAAGGGAATCTGGACATATAGAGCCTATCCATTACAGGAATCATGGAATAAGGAGTTTTCCATATTTTAAAGATGGTTAAATACCTAGTACTGCTTTCAGGACCTAACACCTACTAAATAATCTTTATTAAGTAATCCTTCTCTGTTAGGACCGTATATCTTAAATATGAAGGTCAATCGTGTCAAAATACTGTCAGCAGCTATTAATCATTTAGTGGATTGATCTTTCTGAACTGAAAACAAAAACTTTGCAATACATATATGCTCTTAGAGAAGCTCAAGGAATGATGCTTTGCAGTATAATCTCTCTTATCACAGACACAACCCCGCTGACTGTGTTCTCAACTGGACTTGATTAAATCTGCACTTTTACTGTTTCCTTGTTTAGCTCAAACTAACCCCACTGGCTCACTTAGGGCCACTTCCAACTGGTGTCTCTGGCAATCACATTCCTGTCTACACAGTCTGTTCTTAAAATCATGACCATATGAGAGAGGAAATTTCAGAGGAAATTTAGCCCAGGAGACCAGTGTTTATGTTTTCATAAGACCAAAGTCAGACTGTAATCACTTTTGAATTACTGCAATATCTGCTTTGGTTAATTTGAGTGAAGTTGCAATTTTTAAAGGGCTATAAGTTTTGAGTATGTAAGTGCTGAACACTGTAAGGTTGGTGAGGTTTATAAAGTGTAATTGAAGTGCATGCCTAGTTTTTTAAAAAATATATAACCAGAAGAGCAGAAGAAATGACAGAATTCTGAACACCTCAGTCAGATTTTATTTTACTGAGAGAAACGTCATCCCTGGAACCCAATCTAAAACTCATTTCAGAAAAATTTTTGTCAGGGTTGTTTAAGCTTCAGAAGAAAACTCAGGGTGGCATAATCACTGTCGTCAAGTGTATGAAGGGGTTCTATGAAATTGAAATTTATTACTTATTCCCTTTCCATGGTGAATGGAATGAAATAAAACAGCATTAAGTCAGAGGCAATTTAGATTGGACATAACAAAGAACTTCTTGACTACCAGAATTGTAACACAGAGGAATTCCTCCAAGGGAAACTGGGAACTGCTCTTTATGGTCATTAAAAAAAAAAAAAAGAAAGGAAGGAAGAAAAAAAAGATAAGAAAGAAAAAAGAAGGAGCGCTTTCCCCAGTTCTCTCAGCTGAAATTGCCGTCTCTGCTCCACAAGCACTTCTATTGGTATCACTTCTATTGCATCGGTTGTCACTCTCACCCTCTGTCTTATTCATTTGTCTTGGCCAAGAGAAGCTCTGCTTCAACTCTGACCACACAATTTGGAAACCATTGCCAAGGGGAGGCTGAAAATAAATTGAATGGAACTCAGAGCTGTAGATCCAGGGCTGCTGATCCCCCACATGTGGTGGAATTTAATAACTCAGAATCCAGGACATGTGGTGCAGCCAGACAGTTGTATAATTTGGGGACCAAATGGCTGGATCACGTCCTTCTGTGTGGAGTGAAAGTGATAGCAGGACAGAAAATGAGTTTATGGGGGAAAGATCCATGTCATTCCTTTTTTTGGGACTAGTGTCAGTATCGTGTGGATAACAAGGCACACGATAGAAAGGGTCCCTCCTGGTATTAGAGAGAGGATGGGAGGAAGCAGTTACATCAAAGAGGGAAGTGGCCCAGGAGATCCAGGGTCTTGTTTTAATCTTTCCTTGCTCTTCTAAGACACTCCTCTATAAGCTGAGTACTCTGGGTAAATGCGCAAACTTGGTGACAGGCTCAGTGGAACACAATATCTTAAGGGGTGCTTAGTGACAAGAAATAAGATGATTCACACCTGGGGACCCAGAAAACTTAAGGGTTATAGGCAGAAGGTGTGCCTGAAAGTGGGTTAAGACATGAGAGACTGAAAACAGGATTGGCTGGCACTTTATATACGAAACAATCAGAGGGACTAGTGCCCGTTCAATCAAAGCAACAGCTCCCTCTCATATCCCTGCAAGAAATGAGAGGTTTACTACCTGCTGAAATTGTCCCAGGAACATCCTGGCTTAGGGACACCAGCAGTGAGGTACAGTACACACGCCAAAAGTGAGCTCTCTTCCCTCACCCAGAAGGAGCTGACGGGCTGCCCATCAAGGCAGAAGACTGAGAACCTCCTCTAGAGCAAAAAGAAAACTACAGATTTGGGGACCCCTCAATATTATAGCTGCCCTGACAGACACACCAGTTTACTGCTGCACCTTTAGGTCAGTCAGAAATCAACAGACATTTGAGGAAAATTTCAACCTCTAACAAGAAAACCAAAACACACAAAAAGACACCACCATTCACACACTGTAAAGAAACACTGTCTCAAATAAAAGAGACAATGCGGGAAGAACAAAATAAAAGAGACAATGCAGGAAGAAAAAAAGAAAAAAACTTTAAAAAAACTAAATTTTCTCTCCATGAGGTCTTCCCAATCCAGGCTTTGAACCCACATCTCCTGCATTGCAGACATATTCTTTACTGTCTGATCCACAAGGAAAGCCCAGGAAAAAAATAGAAAATATTAAATTCATGAAGTAAACATGGTGCCATTTTTTAGAGAATATTTAAACAATATGGAAAAATTTATATAATAGATGAAAGTTTTAACAATTTTTAAAGAATGACAAGATAAATTTAAGGAATTCACACAATAGGGCTGGAGACAGAGATAAACAATAGAAAGAAACAAAGATAAGTTATTCTGAACATTGATTGAAGTTGCTAATCCAGAGTGGTTACCATTTCCAGTAGCCTACCTATTTTAGTTACCTTGGACTTTGGGAGTTCTGGGATAATGTGAAATAAAATATAAATCAGACTGGCTGCGTTTTTAAAATTAATTTTTATTGGAATATAGTTGGTTTATAATGTTGTGTTAGTTACTAATGTATAGCAAAGTGAATCAGCCATCCACATATATACAACTTCTTTTTTGGATTTCCTTCCCATTTAGGCCACCACAGAGCATTAAGTAGAGATCTTGCTTCTATACAGTGTGTTTTCATTGTGTGCGATCAGTCACTCGGTTGTGTCGGACTCTTTGCAACCCCGTGGACTGTAGCCCGCCGGGATCTTCTGTCCATGGGATTCTCCAGGCAAGAATACTGGAGTAAGCTGCCATTTCCTCCTATAGGGGATCTTCCTGACCCAGGGATCGAACCCATGTCTCTTATGTCTCCTGCATTAGCAGGTAGATTCTTTACCACTGAAATGCCCCCAAACTGCCATGCTCTCATTAGTTATTCATTTTATACAGTGCATCAATATTGAACGTGTCAATCTCAATCTCCCAATCCCTCCCACTCCCCCTTTCCCCCTTGGGACCCATACATTTGTTCTCTAAGCCCGCGTCTCTATTTCTGCTTTGTAAATAGGGCGTTTTTCTAGATTCCACATATAAAGATCACTCAGTCACAGTGAGGTGGGCTGCCCAGAAGCCATCTTTGGCTTAAGATGTCTGAGGGTCGCAAATAGCCCTTCCGGGAGTTCAGGTTTCTCTCACCTTGCTCTCGTTGTTGTTTAGTTGCTCAGTCGTATCCGACTCTTTCGTGACCCCATAGACGGCAGCCCACCAGGCTCCTCTGCCCATGGGATACTCCAGGCAAGAATACTGGAGTGGGTTGCCATTTCCTTCTCCAGGGCATCTTTCTAACCCAGGGATCGAACCCATGTCTCTTGCATTGGTAGGCAGGTTCTACCCCTGAGCCACCATTACAGCCCCTTAAAATGCAATCACCACACACTCAGGGATTATTTTGCAGAGAATTAGGATACTGCGACTTCCCACCGAAATCATTCATTCTTTGCCTTCCATCCGGTCCTCTGAACCCTTAGAGTCCTGTGATACTCATATCTTCTCATAAGGAAACTACTGCAGAGTCATCCTAGCACTTAGCTATGTATTAGAAGCAGAGTTATGAGCATACCAGGAAAAAAGATGACCAATGTTCTAAGACAAGGGGAGGAGGACTTACTCACTAGATGGCTCAGTTTAATAGAAGAGGAAACAGTGGATGGCAAACTGTAATATTTCTTTTTATGCAGCAGTTATCTTTTTCTTATTTCTAAATGGCAGAAGAAAAACACCTCCCAGAAAAGAGTTCAGAACACCTATCTGAGGAGCAAGCATATACCTAGATTCCAAATCCAGCATCTTTTCAAAGAGCAAGACATACACACTTTCAAAGGTCAACCATGTGAACTTTTTGCTTTACTAATCATTGTCCCTCTCTTGATACATTCTTCTTTTAAATGCATTATTCATTACTATAGATTAGTCAAACAAGTCTAAATCAAGAGGATATAACTCATAAAGAGCACCTCTGTTTTCCTTAGGTCTAATCATAGGAGAAGCCATCTACCTACATAAGTGTAAGTTCTATTTTGCATATATAATATACATGCTAAACTGTTGATTAGAAATACCAACTATGATTTCTCTAAAGAGGTTTTGTTAGATGTATCTTTTCATCACTCTTAATTTTCCAAAATAAAACAGCATGCTTTGACACAATCATTTTAAAATAAGGGCATTTTAAAAGTTCTAATTCTAAAAATGTTGTAATTTTTCTTGTGGAGGGAGAAAAGCCATTCAGAAATGTACACCAGGAAGATAGCAGGGTCTTTCATATATTTTTTCATAAATTGTAATGGTAAGTATGCATTGATTTATGGTATGAGACTTGCATAAACATAAGACTTTATTTTAATCAACTGAACATGGCCTCCATAGTGAAATAAAATACTTTAAATATTGAGGCTCACACTATAAACAAGATTTATAGAGTTTTGCAATCTCAGTATGTAGATCTTAAAAATCCAAGCCTAATCTTTATGCTATTAAATTCTGCAGTACACTTTCTCTGACTTGAAAGAAACTTAAGAAAATTTCCTAACTTGCTTTTTTTCCCCCCTAGTTCATTTCTGCCCCTTATTTAACAACTCCTTTGAAAATCAGAAACTTGGCATTGTTCTTTGTATTTCTGAAAAGAATTCTTCCTCCCACCATTGCTCTCTGGTTAGAAATGCTGATTATGATTTCTGTAAAGAGGTTTTATTAAATGAATCTTTTCACAGCTTTAAAAAGTATCCAAAATAAAAATAACATGATTTTATACAATCATTTTAAACAGGGGCATTTAAAAAGTTTTAGTCATGGGACAGAGGAGAACACTCAAAAAAAAAAAGGTTATTAAACTCTTGTCAAGCCTATTATTGTTCTTTACTTGGATGCCATTAATCAAGGTAAAGCTACATTCATCTGAACCTGTCTACCGACCATTAATCTGCCTGGTTTCTTATTTATCTAGTCCATTGTGCAGACTGGAATAACTCCTCCTGCTTAGAGACAAGTATGCATTTTATCATCAGCTAAAAGCCCAGAACTGTCTTTAAGACCCTGCCCAGTTTGTATGAGTTTAACCACTGAGGTGGCAAGACCTCAACTCCCTTGGCCAACTTCTAGCCTTTAGCTCTGTTTCAAATTGATTACTTTGATTCTTTGACTGGAAATTTTAATACTTTGAAGTATATTTGGCTGCACTCAACTATATGATGGTACTCACATGAAACTAGAAATAACTTAGATGTTCAGCAATAGAGAAATGTGTATATAAACTATGTTACATTCAAATATAATAAGCCATTATTCAGTTCAGTCACTCAGTCATGTCCGACTCTTTGCGACCCCATGGACTGCAGCACGCCAGGCTTCCCTGTCCATCACCAACTCCTGGAGTTTGCTTAAACTCATATCCATGAGTTGGTGAAGGCCATCCAGCCATCTCATCCTCTGTCATCCCTTTCTCCTCCTGCCTTCAATCTTTCCCATCATCAGGGTCTTTTCCAATGAGTCAGTTCTTCACATCAGGTGGCCAAAGTATTGGAGTTTCAGCTTCAGCATCAGTCCTTCCAATGAATATTCAGGACTGATTTCTTTTAAGATTGACTGGTTTTATCTTCTTGCAGTCCAAGAGACTCTCAAGAGTCTTCTCCAACACTACAGTTCAAAAGCATCAATTCTTCGGCTCTCAGCTTTCTTTGGCCATTATTTGTTATTAAAATAATACTCAGGATGAATATTAAACAATAGGGAGAGATGTTTAGAATATGGAGTTAAATTTTTAAATAATGAAAATATTGAAACTGTGTATACAAAAGAATTCCATTTATGGAAAGTGATAAGAATGTGTGTGCATAGTATATATGACAGGAAAAATAACAAGGAATTAAACAGTAAACAAAGTTAAAGTTATAAAGGAAAACTTCCTTTCCCTCTTCCTGTATGATGTGTATTCTAATATTTTTCAATGTGTATGTATTACTTTGTAATAAAAGTTAAGAATAATTCATAACCAAGAGTTCCTGCATGTCTTCACTGAAGATTCGCTATTTGTTTTGTCATAGGATGAAAATTGAGATGTTCCTGCCTAGAGAGTTTAATGAAGACCCACCTAAAACTAGCAAGAGTGAGAGGCAGAGTCTTGCAGAATCTGATCGAATGGCTTCAATCTACACAGATCCCTCTTTGTTCTGAATTTCCAAGTTGCGAAGAGTTCAACCACACCAACTGGCAAGCATTCAGTCTAGTGTTCTTTCCATCGTCTGTTACATTTACCATCTCATTTTCAGTTGGGGGACCATTAACTTGGACCATCCCAACAGAAGAAGAAAGGATACTAGAACTAAAAAGAACTCCAGTGCTATAGATTGGCTCAGCTCTGCTCCAATGGTGGCACAATTTCATCCCTGACAAAAGACATAAAGTGTCTCCTCCCTGGTGCTACTTACTCTGTCTCCTACACCTCTAAAACGGCTTTATAATAATACCACATGTGACAGTGTAGGGATTCCAATGAGACTTCTCAAAACTTCACCAGTGCCCAAGTGTCCCAAGGTCAAGACTTCAAGGTCTCCTAGTGCCCCACTCAGCTCATGATAGAATCATCTCAGTGTCAGATCCAGTGCCCATTACCAATCTGTTAATATCACTGCACTTGGGTGTTTGTAGTCTCTTTTGAAGTTGTGTCTAATGTGTCTTAGTATTTCCAATGATTCTGTGCTTGGTACTTTGCTCATCAAAGAAGTTCAGTAGTTCTTTGTTAGAAAGAGGATAGACAGACATGATGATAGACACTGATTCAGTATAAGCTGGTAGGAGCCATCTACTTCCAAGCTAAAAGAAGAGAGTAATGTTTGTTTGTATTTGAGAGTCTGAAGTTGCTTTATGAATGATATCCCTTTCTCCAACACATGTTGGGACATACTGAAGGAAGCTAATAAAAGAGAGATAGAGACATATTAGAGGACCTGAATGATCATAAAGGATGTCTTGATATCGTGCTCCAAGGCTAGGCAGACATATCACGGGCCCGGCTAGACAGCCATGCTAAAGTCCAAAGGATTCAATAAACCAGTTGTATACGGAGAGGACTTTATGCTGATGTCCACTAAATCAGTATTTCTCAAAATGCACTTTGTTTAAGAACCACCTGGAGAGCTTCTTTAAAAATCAAGCTGGCAGCTTCCCCCTGTCCTGTCATTATGACTGAATGTCTGGATAAAGCCTGTTACTTGTACATTGTGAAATAGGGCTCCATAGTCTATCAGCAGAGAAATATTATAATAAGGTCCCAAACACCATGGCTGAACAATTAGTATTCCCTTTCTTCACAGGATCAAATTGCCTCTTCTAAAGCAAGCACATACATAAAATCCAATAAACAGTTTGTAAAAATAGTTGGCAGAGATGAATATGAAGGGAACCAATCAAGTTCATACTGCCTCTTAAGGGGCTTTATTATGTCAAGTGGCAGACCTTACTATTTGGCTGGAAAGGACAGCATCTTCATTGGGACATCCCAGGGGCACAGATGTATGCTTTGGCTTGAGAAACAATGTACCATATTAGATGCTTTTCTGTGACATGGCCACAGTCAGAATAAGCTGTATGAATCTGATTGGACTTTTGTTTCTTTAGAGAACTGTATTTTCAACCTGAAAAATTAGCCCTTTTATTTAAGAAGCATTAATTGTATAAAAGTAAAGGCTTAATTTCTTCAAGTTTTCCAAGTGAGAAAGTTGATTTTTAAAACCACTTTCCCCCTTCTTCCTACATATCTGGAAATACTATGGAAAAGATCAGGGTAGTGACAAAGACTAAAGAGAGGGTGGCTGGTAAATGATCTTGAATCATTCTCCCAGTCTCTGTGTTCCCAGGAGATCACATTTTGATGCTGGAGATGATATAATTCTAATGTTACTGTTGTAGTTCAGCCGCTAAGTTGTGTTTGACTCTTTGGACCCCATGGACTGCAGCACGCCAGGCTTCCTTGTCCTTCACTATCTCCCAGAGTTTGTTCAAACTCATGTCCACTGAGTCGGTGATACCATCCAACCATCTCATCCTCTGTAGTCCCCTTTCACACCCTCCCACTTCCAGAACCTTCTCTCTTCCTACTGCCCATGAGAAAGAGTTACTGGGATGTGAAAACTGATCATCAAAGTGAAGATTATTCTTTGTTAAAAGCAAAATGCTTTAAATTAAAGATAAAGTCTTGCAATTATTAGAGACATATTTGAGCAGGCAAAAGCAGGAACCTATTAATAACATTTATTGTGTGGAATTTCTACTCTGTGTAGACTTCAGTGGTTATGATCCATTGAAGAAAATGAGCAGTTAAATATCCCAGGTGTTCATAGGAGCAATCAATTATACTGATTGTTGCAATATAACAATTTCCTGATTCTTTTCCCCATAGACATTAGTCATGGCATACTGGCTAACCATTAAATTAGCCAACAAATGTTTCTCTTCATAATTGTTCCCATTAAAAATAAAATGCTGGTTAATTTCAGTAGCAGAGAAGAGCAATTAGAAAATTGAAGAATCCTGCTCTTCATATTTCCATTTCAAAATCTCTTGTTAGTTTAAGTAATGTTTTATGCTTTGATCAAAGCTATTAGCAGTTGGCTCTATTTTATGAAAGACAAGAGCACTTCTAAAATGCCAACATATTTATAAAATCCAATTCCAAGTTACATTAATTAATGTCTATTAATAAGGTATAATTTTTCAGTTGAACACTTATTTGATCTGTACAAAAATGATTATTCACTTAGTCCTTGCTAAGGCTCTTTTGGTTATAGTGGCATAAACACATCCCAGCTAGCAGAAACAAAAGATAGGAGTTTTGGAGAGACAACTAGCTTGCAGTTTTCTACTTTTCCCTGCGTTGACTGGTTTTCCTTGATTCTGTGTCTGCTTAGGCAGCACAATCTTTCTCCTGTCCCCAACATTCCCTCTCAGCTCTACCAACCTTAAGATGTGCCATTTCTGAGTCATGAATTCATGTTAATAGGAAAGAGAAGCTCATGAGTCCACCTAGAGTCAAGTTATCTGCTTCACAGTCCAATCAGAACTTGTTTAAATGAGGCAATAGTTTCTCAAGAAAGAAAACTGAACACAGTGGCAGAGACTCGAGCGGTGATCAGAGTTGTTCCTAACTGGTGCCTGTGACCATCTGCCACCAATCCAGCCTCATTGTTGTTCAGTCACTCAGTCATGTATGTCTTTGTGACCCCATGGACTGCAGCAGGCCAGGCTTCCCTGTCCTTCATTATCTCCTGGAGTTTGCTCAAACTCATGTCCATTGAGTGGATGCTGCCATCCAATCATCTCATCCTCAGCCTCACTGCCTCACCATAATCTTACCTGCAGAATCAACAACTTAGAATCTATCATTTCTTTTAAAAATTGAAATAGATAACTAATGAGAGCCAACTTCACAGCCCAAGGAACTCTACACAATGCTTTGTGGTGACAAAAAGACAATATATGTATACATATCGCTGATTCACTTTCTGTACAGCAGAAAGCAACATCACATTTTAAAGCAATTACAAAAAATTTTTAAAATCAAACTATAGCTAATTTAGGACTTCCCTGGTGACTCGATCGGTAAAGAATCCACCTGCAATGAGGGAGACCTGAGTTCAATCCCTGAGTTGGGAAGGTCCCCTGGAGGAAAGTATGGCAACCTACTCCAGTATTCTTGCCTGGAGAATCCCCATGAACAGAGGAGCCTGGCCGGCTATGGTCCATGAGGTCACAAAGAGTCTGACATGACCGAGCGACTAAGCACAGCACAGCAAATAGTTAATTTACAATATTGTATTAGATTAAAGTATATAGCATAATGATCCAGTATTTTTTCAGATTATGCTCCATTATAGGTTATTACAAAACAATGGCTATCATTCCCTGTGCCCCACAGTATATTCTTGTTGCTAATCTATTTTATACACAGTAGCTTGTATCTTTTAATCCCATACCCCTAATTTGTCCCTCCCTCTTCCCTCTTCTCTGTGATAACCAGAAGTTTATTCTTCTCACAGATATATACTTATATATACTTCTCATAGAAAATAGTTCATTTCTAAAAATCTCTTCAAGTCAATATTTTAAGCACCCGCAATAATCATTTTTCTTAAAATAATATTTTATAGGCCAATGATAAATAACATTACCTCTGCATGTTACATGAAAACAAACTTAATGGTTAGCTAAAAATGAAAAACTCTTAGAAGAAAACTGAAGGGCAGTCACCCTCATAATGAATTATTTTATTGTAACAAAAAATTATTTTTCTATGCAGTAAAAACAGTATTAGCTAGCATCTGTTGCACCTTAGCAATAGCCAGGTACTACACTGAACATTTAAATGCATTAACGAATTTAATTCTCATATTTATAAAAATCTGGCATCAATACTCTTATTTGAAGATAAACATTTTAAAATCAGATTAAACAACTGACTCAAAGTCAAACAGGCCTGACATAGCACATTTGAAAATCACACCTGTGATTCTGAAACGTTTGCCCCAAGGGACTCATCCACTGTACTTTCATTTGACAAAAGTTTGCCTCTGCTAGTGTGGGATTCTGAGTGAGAGAGATGCACATTTGATTCCAAAATGATTCTTTTATTCTACTCTAATAATTTTGGCCATCGAGAACCCACTTGTGGATGGCTCTATCCATCCCAACCATCCCACATCATTCACAGAAGGAGAAGCAAGTGAAAAGGAATGTGAAGAAATGGGATGCTTCTACTTGTGAAACACCAAGGGACACGACCCTCAGAAAAGTCATCCAATGCATTTTACTTCTTGCTTCCCCATCATTGTATTCCACCCCCCTTTATAAAATTATGGATGCCAGACTATGTTATGTCTACATACTAATGAGTCATGTTAATTCAGACTGATCCCAGAAGAGACCATCTCATCAAAAGAAAAACAGCACTGAATCTTGATAATCCTCCGAATAGATAACCCGTCTTTGAATCAATGAGAGGTGACATAATGTTCATTGGATTTATTTTTAAATCATTACTAATGGAGGCAGGAAACATTTCTCACTTCGGTATCCCAAGTGTGTGTTGAACACAAACTACTGATATGTTACGCACATTAAACGCATCTAGCCCTATCTTAGATTGTGTCATGGACCAGAAAAGTGCTATCTAGTTGAACATATCTTGGAAGGCTGAGGACATAACATAGCATGAGCCCCTGGAGAAGCAGACATTAAGGCTGAAACAGAACAGGAACAGTGTTAAGGGATGCAAGACTACAAGATTGATCATCATCTTATATAATTCATATTCTTCACTATCAGTTAGTTTTCGTCATTGTCATTCATTTATTCAAAAAATATATTTCTTAACATGTAGTGAAAAATATGCTAGGTCCTTTAGAATCCAGTAGCAGAAAAAAAAAAATAGAAAGGCCTGCATCCTTTGTGGAACATAGATGCCATATTCTTCATTTCCTACCAAATCTGTGGAGATTCTTGAGTGATGTAAAATACAGGTAACGTACATCTCATCTTCAGACATGTGCCTTCTTTTGCCTCTGGTCTCCATTGTACCTTCTGTGCCTTATTTTTTTTTTAATCCTGAAACCATTCAAGCTGCCCCAAGGCTCCTTTACATGAGAACATATTGGAACCGGGAGCGAGGGTCTGAAAAAGAAAAAGTAAAACACTCCCATGCACTCTCTCCAACTTTTGTCTCTGGGTTTATAATTTCTTTTGCACTTTATCCCAGGAGTTTTTAGTAGTAATCTTTCCTAAAGGAATGAATGGATGGATCCAGGAATCGTCTGTACTTTCTAACCTCCCATAACGTGGGTAGCTCTGGCAAGTCCTCAGTTCCAATTGACTTTCCATCCCATTTCCATCCTTCCATCTGGGTCCCAGGTCTTTTTTACTTTGTGTTCTGAGACCTGTAACATACAAGTTAATCTACTAGCTGGATTCTTCTTCTTGTATGGTGTCTGTTTGTTTCCCAGTCGCTACTGACTGTCACCTCTAGTTTTTGTTTTTATATGCTGTTTTCTTCTGCTTTTTTTTTTCCTATGAAGTCTCTGTGCTTCCCTTAGATTTTTTACTCTCTTGTTTGATTTCTTCTATTGATATCCCCTTTTAAGACATCAGAAATTAATTCTTTTAAGTTAAACCTACATACATATGCTATGTACAGAGTACATTATCACACAGATAAAATACGGAAAATCAAGTGAAAGAGTTTGGATACAGAGAATATTATTTGTTCACCTCTGGAGTATTGCAGACTGATTTGAATCTCTCTTCCAGTCAAGAGCTGTGGTGGGAGGCATTACCACAGACACCCGTCTGGCAGCATGATCCCACAAAACCAGACATACAGACAATTGTCATCCCTGCCCAGTAGCCCTGGCTACTTAGAAAAGGACATTCATGGGTGAGAGGAAAAAAAAAAAGTTTAATGCACCCTCATGGTGATGGGAAAGTGAAAAAGTAGCTCAGTCGTGTCCGACTCTTTGCGACCCAATGGACTATACAGTCCATGGAATTCTCCAGGCCAGAATACTGGAGTGGGTAGCCTTTGCCTTTTCTAGGGGATCTTCCCAACCCAGGGATCAAAACCAGATCTCCTGTACTGCAGGCAGATTCTTTACCAGCAGAGCCACAAGGGAGGAATCCCATGGTGATGGCAAGTAGGCTTAAATGGAAAACTGGGCCACTGCCCGTGGCAAATGAGCCCTTCTATTTGCCTTGAAATCAAAGTAGGAATATATAAAATGGACTTTCTTCTGCAAACTGCATGTGTGGTTTTTTTATTCACTCTCTTTGTGGTAAGAATTATTTCCCTCTGAATATAATTATCTGTAAATATCAAGAAACCAAAAGAAAAAATCTTATTTTTAATAGGAATTTTTAAAATACACTATAAATTAGATACAGGCTAAGAAATCAAATAACTCTGTTGTTTTAAAAGTTTTCCATTGGCTTTCTTTCCAAACTCCAAAACATCTGAGTCAAGCATATTAACCTATTTTATTGGTAAAGATTTCAGCATGTGACTCCAAATGACTGGAATTTTTGTTTTAAACGTCATCACACCTGAATAAAATTAGGAATAATTCTTTAATATTATCAAATATCCTTTCAGTGTTTACATTTTCTAAATTTATCTATAAATGCTGTGCAACTTTGCCTATTCATCATTTGGTTGGTGAGTGTGTGCATGCACACTCAGTTGTGTCCGACTCTTTGCAACCCTGTGGACTGTAGCCTACCAGGCTCGTTTGTCCATGGGATTCTACAGGCATGAATATTGAAGTGCGTTGCCATGCCCTCCTCTAGACAATATGGCTTATTTGAATCAAATTCCAAATAAGGTCCACATATTAAAATTATATGGTTACTTATCTTAAACCTCTTTCAGTTTATAGGTTCTCCCTCAACTTCATTCTAATGCCTTTTTTACAGGAAAATGAATCTTTTGTAAGATTTATTTTTCAACCTTCTGTAATTTATTAATTGCTTTCCACTGCACCACATTAAATTTTGTTTCAAATATTTTTGAAAAGAATTTCCTGAGTTAGATGTCTACATATGCAATTTAAAAATTATAATCTCCAAATCTATGTCCTCTAGTGCCATCCTACTGAAACATTCTTCAGAAATTATCTAATAAACCATTTCATTGCTGAATTAAATACTTTTCTGTGGCTAAACATTTAACATTTCCATTGGAACCTTTCTTTTTTCTTTTTAGAACATGTATAGGAGACAGTACTATCTATGTGAAGTGACTTGATTCCATACCCCAAATTTTCTTGCTACTCTGCCTTAGCATTTCAACATAGCATTTGATAGAACATACCATGAGTCGTGAAATGAAGTGCTTGAAATGTGATAAATTCTTCCATTTATTCATGATATATTGTGAATGATCTCCTTTACCTCTCCTGTCCTAAACATGTAAGACTTAGCTTAGCCATTTAGTTCATCCTGACCAAACCCTTGTGGCTCCCCATCTGAAAGTACTCATAACTTTAGAGTTGAGCTTGTGTATTTAAACGCAAATTTTAATCATATATTTACAGAGTATTTTCATCCAGACCTCAAAATTATTGCTCTGGCTCATAAAATGTTCCTAAGGAAAAGGCAAATAAAAAGCCTGCCAAACCTTGGGTTTGAATGTGCATAAGTTAGCTGTGGTAGGCACTGAGACACCAACAGTCTTTATTCAGCAAGAGACCAGTCTGGGTGGATGAAATGCTTTCTGGGCATGAAAATCTGATTTCAATTGTTGGTCAAAGCCACCTACTTATTTTAGCAGCACACTTTAACTGGCGCTTTTGGACTCTAGATATTATACAACTTTTGGCAACTGTGCTCTTCATTTAAATTTAAAGATGGAGTGTGATTCTCATGATAACTTTAATATTTTCTCAGTCAATTCCTCCTGCAGGATTGTCTTCACCATCATCTTTCTCTGTTTCATCGAATGCATCGCTTTCATGCTCCAGGCCAGGCAGATGCCACACTATTCTACCCCATCTTATGACAGAAAGACCCTTTCTTTGTATCAAAACTGGCACACTAAGTTCAGAAGAGTCTCAGGTTCTCTGCAGTTTCTTGGGCCTGAAACAGTGATTCCTAAGGGTTTTCTGCTGCTATTGCTGCTTCAGCTTATACCGCTCACTTTACAGACTGGTGCTGCACGTTATCAAACGTTCCTTTTGTAAGTGTCTATGACTGTACTAGCAGAGGAGATTTGCAGGGAGGAGAGATTGCATCGAAGCAGAAGGAAATGCCAATCACTTTTGATTTTTGTGCACCCGTGCTCAGTCACTCAGTTGTGTCCGACTCTTTTGTGGCCCCATGGACTATAGCCCGCCAAGCTCCTCTGTCCATGGAATTTTCCAGACAAGAATACTGGAGCAGGTTGCCATTTCCTACTTCAAGGGGTCTTCCCCACCCAGGGGTCAAACCTGCATCTACTACATCTCCTGTGCTGGCAGAGGATTCTTTTCTTCAGCACCACTTGGGAAGTCCCTTAGATTTTTGTAGGTAGAGGATAACTTCCTGACCAAACTGTAATTCAAGATCTAAGCTCTATTTCAAGATGTATTTACACTGTGAAAGCAAATGGAATAAAAACCTAACAAGAATTTCGGAGTATGGTACAGATAATATCTTAGCCTGTACAGAAACCATGTTCAGACTAAATAGCCCATTAATTACCTATGCTCACTATGGAGTCAGTCCCACATGCAGAATATCTACTTTGCATTGGCAACGAAATAGTCAATGGGAAAGCAGCCTCTAAAACAATAAGAAAAACTGGTAACTGCCAACTAGGGTGAATTAGACTGTTGTGAGAATGGTAACGTTTAGTAGGAACTGTATTAAAGGGGCAGAAGTAGATGAGCAGTTTAAACATTCACGGTTTCCTTCAAGTTGATACCAAGACAACCACATGGTAATGACATTCTCGTTTGATCAGGCTACGGAGAATTTCAACTCTATTCTTCAAATGCTAGAGGCTCTCAAATTTGGTTAAATGAACAAAGAATAAAACCAAAAACCTAGTAGTTGGTCTGTTTTCAATTAAGAAGATGGGGGTAACATTCATGCACACGTTTTTCTTTATATACCTTGAATGCACCTGATAGTTCTATTTCTGAGCTGTCACAATGCCTAATGTTATCCTCTTGTTGGATCTGATGGTCAAGGAAGCCTTGTAACAAGAAGGAGACAGCAGAATTGTCTGATCATTCCGGGCTCTTGAAGAAAACCGCTCATTGTCCACTTTTTGTTGCCACTAAGTCAACGTATCTTGCTCACTTTGACTCTATCTGTCTACTCCAAGCTAGGAGAAACTCCTCTTGCTGACATATCATCTATATAATATTCTTGATCTGTATTGGCATTGAATTAGGCTTTTGGAATACAGAGAAATCAGAAATCTGAAGACATTATTCAGCCCAGTGTAATAAGAAATAAATGATATTCAACAACAACAAAAAAATGGATGAAAGAAGATGATGACAATCCCAAGGGAAAGCAAAATGTGTATTTAATGAACCCAAAAAGAAATAAGACTATATCGAGTGGGACTGAAACAACAGCCTCTAGTCATTTTGTTTCTCTTTGCCTTGAAAGTTCTAATACATGTGTTTCCCAGAGATTGCTGATATATGGTGCAAAGGCTGAACCTTTTTCATTTGAATCTAGAGCTAACTGGCAACCCATTAATGGTATCAAGAGTTGTCATGACTTTCATATGAACCTCAAAGATTATGACCGCTGTCACAGATTATGACAGCTGGCAGGCATTTGGGGTTCATGAAGTTAGAATTCCTTATGTTACAATCACTTCTCTAGGTGGATACGAGACTTGCCCAGCTATTTGGTAAGGGAAGCAGATTTCACAAACAGAAATTTCAACATCCAAGCTAGTGCTTTCATGAGGACATTTTCCAACACTCGTTTCTAAAAATCACTTACGCATATGCGGGGGGTGGGGGGAGAAAATGAGTCAGAGCCTCATTGGAAAGAACAGAACACTAGAGGAAAACTGAATAATATGTTGTGATGACCAAGCCCCAACAAAGTGCCTTGTGCCTCACACTTGATGTCCGGACTGACGAATCCCAGGATGGGACATGCAATAATACCTCTCATTCAAACAACTCCTGGAAACATTGGTAACTCCAGCAAGTGCTCCAGAGCATGCTTTAGTCTGCCTGGTACCCCATTTTCTATCTGCATTATAGTGTGAGGTCGCAGGTACTTGTTTTTCTTCATAATATGTGAACTTGTTTGGATAAAGGAAAACACATCAATCCCTTTAAAATGTAGGAGAGAGAAGGACAAATTCAGTTAGTCTTACTCTACCCAGTTTCTTTACCAAGACAGAAAGCACAAGCAGCATCTCAGAGACCCCTGCCAGCTAGTGTTTCCATGGAGACATTTTCCGACCTTCTTTTTAAAAAATCTCTTACATACATGGGGGAAAAGAGAAATAAGCAAATAAGCACCTCATTGGAAAGAACAGAACACTAAAGGAAAACTGAAAAATATGTTGTGCTGACCAACCTGAAAGGAAAGAATATAGGTTTTCCAACCATTCTTTTCCAAAACCCTTCCCCACCCCACCTTATCATATCTGATGGTTTTCATAAAAACCAATCCAGTTCATCACGGTTCTTCCAAGTGTGTTCCAAATGTGTTTACTATATCCATCTTCATCACTGCTCCCATAGTCCAGACAACTTCAGCCCTCTCTGAGATCACCATTTCAGCTCAGTTCAGTTCAGTCGCTCAGTCATGTCTGACTCTTCGAGACCCCACAGACTCCTGCACGCCAGGCTTCCCTGTCCATCACCAACTCCCGGAGGCTACTCAAACTCATGTCCATCACATGGGCGATGCCGTGCAACCATCTTATCCTCTGTTGTCGCCTTGTCCTCCTGCCTTCAATCTTTCCCAGCATCAGGGTCTTTTCCAATGAGTCGGTTCTTGGCATCAGGTGGCCAAAGTATTTGAGTTTCAGCTTCAGCACAGTCCT
This sequence comes from Okapia johnstoni, assembly GCA_024291935.2. NCBI lineage: Eukaryota > Metazoa > Chordata > Mammalia > Artiodactyla > Giraffidae > Okapia > Okapia johnstoni. Next base: position 29,621,929 of record CM044321.1, on the reverse strand, counting down.
TCCAATGAATATTCAGGACTGATTTCTTTTAGGATGGACTGGTTGGATCTCCTTGCAGTCCAAGGGACACTCAAGAGTCTTCTCCAACACCACAGTTCAAGAGCATCAATTCTTTGGCACTCAGCTTTCTTTATAGTCCAACTCTTACATCCACACATGACTACTGGAAAAACCATTGCTTTGACTAGATGGACCTTTGTTGGTAAAGTAATGTCTTTGCTCTTTAATATGCTGTCTAGGTTTGTCTTAGCTTTTTCCTTCCAAGGAGCTGCTGCTGCTGCTAAGTTGCTTCAGTCGTGTCCAACTCTGTGCAACCCCATAGACGGTAGCCCACTAGGCTCCCCCGTCCCTGGGATTCTCCAGTCAAGAACACTGGAGTGGGTTGCCATTTCCTTCTCCAATGCATGAAAGTGAAAGGTGAAAGTGAAGTCGCTCAGTCATGTCCGACCCTTAGCGACCCCATGGACTGCAGCCTACCAGGCCAAGGAGCAAGCATCTTTTAATTTCATGGCTGCAGTCACCATCTCCAGTGATTTTGGAGCCCCTCAAAATAAAGTCTCTTACCATTTCCATTTTTTCCCCATCTATTTGCCAAGAAGTGATGGGACCAGATGACATGATCTTAGTTTTCTGAATGTTGACTTTTAAGACAACTTTTTCACTCTCCTCTTTCACTTTCATCAAGAGGCTCTTTAGTTCTTTTTCACTTTCTGCCATAAGGGTGGTGTCATCTGCATATCTGAGGTTATGGATATTTCTCCCAGCAATCTTGATTCCAGCTGTGCTTCATTCAGCCCAGCATTTTGCATGATGTACTCTGCGTATAAGTTAAATAAGCAGAGTGACAATATATACAATCTTGATGTACTCCTTTCCAGATTTGGAACCAGTCTGTTGTTCCTTGTCCACATCTAACTGTTGCTTCTTGATCTGCATACAGATTTCTCAGGAGTCAGGTAAGGGGGTCTGATATTCCCATCTCTTGAAGACTTTTCCAAAGTTTGTTGTGATCCACTTAGTCAAAGGTTTTGGCATAGTCAATAAAGCAGAAGTAGATGTTTTTCTGGAATTCTCTTTTTCAGTGATCCAGCGGATGTTGGCAATTTGATTTCTGATTCCTCTGCTTTTTCTAAATCCAACTTGAACATCTGGAAGTTCATGGTTCACATGCTGTTGAAGCCTTGCTTGGAGAATTTTGAGCATTACTTTACCAGCATGTGAAATAAGTGCAATTGTGTGGTAGTTTGAGCATTCTTTGACATTGCCTTTCTGTGGGATTGGAATGAAAACTGATCTTTTCCAGTCCTGTGGCCACTGCTGAGTTTTCCAGATTTGCTGGCATATTGAGTGCAGCACTTTCAAAGCATTGTGTTCTAGGATTTGAAATAGCTCAACTGGTAGGACAAAATATAAAAGACAAAAAGAGAGACAAAAAGAGTTAAGGGTGGAGACCTGAACTGGGGAGGGAGTTGTGTAGGAGGAGAAGATTCCACACAGTAGGAAACCCTCTCACAGGTAGGTCTGTAGGGAGTTTTGGACTCTCAGAAGGCAACATAATCCGGAGGAAAAAAACCCCACAGAATATACGTCTAACCTCAACTAAGGAAAAGAGAATTTTCCCACAAAAGGCTCTAACCTAACAACCTAATATGCAGCCTGGCCTGCTCACAGAACAATGGATTGAACAAATACCAAAGGAGAGCTAGCTGCCTGCGTACCGGCCCCTCCCCACCCAGAGGCAGAGAGGCAGGCTCATGACAGCGAGAGCCGGAAGGCAAGGGGCTGCTGCAATCTCAGTCCCAGAGATGGCATCTTCCACCAAACTGTGAGCAGGCTCTTAGCCACTAACCACGTCTTCCTGAGATCCTGGGTGGTTGACATCTGCCAGGAAGGTCACAGCCTGAGATCAGCTTTCCAGAGGAGACACGGCACACCTGAGATGGTGTGTTCACCAAACTCCTGGTCTCCGGAGCTTCTCAGACCTGGGAAGGGCACAAAACTCACACCCAACCCACTGAGACTGAGCCAGAATGGTGTCTGAGTGCCTCCTGAGGAGGTACGGGTCAGCAGTGGCCTGCTTCAGGGGCAGGGGCTCTGGGTGCTGCAGACCTGGGTATGGCATAAGCCCTTTTGGAGGAGGTCACCATTAATCCTACCATAGAGACACCAGAAGTTACACAGGACTGGGGAAACACACTTTTGGAGGGCACAAACAAAACCTTCTGCGTACCAGGACCCAGGAGAAAGGAGCAGTGACCCCACAAGAAATTGACCCAGACTTGCCTGTGAGTGTCCAGGAGTCTCCAGCAGAGGCGTGGGTCAGCAAGGGCCTGCTGCAGGGTCGGGGGCACTGAGTACAGCAGTTCCTGCATGGGACCTTTTGAAGAAGGTCCCCATTATCTTCATTACCTCCACCATATTTTGGCCTCAGGTCAAACAACAGGGAGGGAACACGGCCCCACCCATCAACAGAAAATTGGATTGAAGATTTACTGAGCATGGCTCCGCCCATCAGAAAAAGACCCAGTTTCCCCCTCAGTCAGTCTCTCCCATCAGGAAGCATCCATAAGCCTCTTGTCCTTCTCCATCAGAGGGCAGAAAGGATGAAAACCACAATCACAGAAAAGTAACCACACTCATCACTTGGACCACAGCCTTGTCTAACTCAATGAAACTATGAGCTGTGCGGTGTAGGGCCACCCAAGACAGACCGGTCATGGCGGAGAGTTCTGACAAAATGTAGTCCACTGGAGACGGGAATGGCAAACCACTTCAGTATTCTTGTCTTGAGAACACCATGAAAAGCTAAAAAGATATGACACTGAAAGATGAACTCCTCAGGTCAGTAGGTACCTAATATGCTACTGGAGAAGAATGGAGAAATAACTCCGGAAAGAACAAAGAGACAGAGCCAAAGCAAAAACAGCACCCAGTTGTGGATGTGACTGGTGATGGAAGTAAAGTCCGATGCTATAAAGAGCAACACTGCATAGGAACCTGGAATCTTAGGTCCATGAATCAAGGCAAATGGGAAGTGGTCAAAACAGGAGATGGCAAGAGTGAACATTGACATTTTAGGAATCGGTGAACTAAAATAGACTGGAATGGGTGAATTTAACTCAGATGACCATTCTATCTACTACTGTGGGCAAGAATCCCTTAGAAAAAAATGGAGTAGCCTTCATAGTCAACAAAAGAGTCCGAAATGCAGTACTTGGATGCAATCTGAAAAACGGCAGAATGATCTCTGTTCATTTCCAAGGCAAACAACTCAATATCACAGTAATCCAAGTCTATGTCCTGACCAGTAGTGCTGAAGAAGCTGAAGTTGAACGGCTCTATGAAGAGCTAAAAGACCTTCTAGAACTAACATCCAAAAAAGATGTCCTCTTCATTATAGGGAACTGAAATGCAGAAGTAAGAAGGCAAGAGCTACCTGGAGTAACAGGCAAATTTGGCCTTGGAGTACAAAACGAAGTAGGACAAAGGCTAACAGAGTTTTGCCAAGAGAACACACTAGTCATAGCAAACACCCTCTTCCAACAACACAAGAGACAACTCTACACATGAACATCACCAGATGGTCAATAACGAAATCAGACTGAATATCTTCTTTGCAGCCAAAGATGGAGAAGCTCTATACAGTCAGCAAACACAAGCCCGGGAGCTAACTGTGGCTTAGATCATGAACTTCTTATTGCAAAATTCAGACTTAAACTGAAGAAAGTAGGGAAAACCACTAGACCATTTAGGTATGACCTAAATCAATCCCTTACAATTATACAGTGGAAGTGACAAATAGATTTGAGGGATTAGATCTGATAGACAGAGAGCCTGAAGAACTATGGACAGAGGTTCGTGACATTGTAAAGGAGGCAGTGATCAAGACCATCCACAAGAAAAAGAAATGCAAAAAGGCAAAATGGTTGTCTGAGGAGGCCTTACAAATAGCTGAGAAAAGAAGAGAAGCTAAAGGCAAAGGAGAAAAGGGAAGATATACCCATTTGAATGCAGAGTTCCAAAGAATAGCAAGGAGAGATAAGAAAGTCTTCTTCAGTGATCAATGCAAAGAAATAGAGGAAAACAATAGAATGGGAAAGACAAGCAATCTCTTCAAGAAAATTAGAGATACCAAGGGAGCATTTCATGCAAAGATGGGCACAATAAAGGGCAGAAATGATATAGACCTAGGAGAAGCAGAAGATATTAAGAAGAGGTGGCAAGAATACACAGAAGAACTGTACAAAAAAGATGTTCAAGACCCAGATAACCACGATGGTGTGATCACTCACCTATACCAGACATCCTGGAATGCGAAGTCAAGAGGGCCTTAGGAAGCATCACTATTAACCAAGCTAGTGGAGATCACTGCTTAGTTTCCTAACTGATCTGCACTTCCTCTCCTCTCCTCACCATCTGTTTATCACCAAACAGTCAGATTCCTTTCTTTTAAACACAAACTGATCTTTCCAAAGGTTTCTCAACACAGTCAGAATAAAATTTAAACCTCTTAACCTAACTGGGAGAGGAGGTTGTGATACTTTAGAGCTGGAATCAATGCTGCTGCTGCTGCTGCTGCTGCTAAGTTGCTTCATTTGTGTCCGGCTCTGTGCGACCCCATGGACTGCAGCCTACCAGGCTCCTCCGTCCATGGGATTTTCCAGGCAAGAGTACTGGAGTGGGGTGCCATTGCCTTCTCTGAGAAGTAATGAATAACAGAGGATATATTACTTATCTCTTTTGTTCTTAGGGTATATCTTGGATAAAATGAAATTTGCTAACCCAGAGAACAGACCCTATCTTGTATGAAATATTGTCTAGAATCATAAAATGCCCATCTCTATTTCTCCTTTTGTTATTCCACAGTCTTTAGTCAATGCTTGTTTAAGCACTGTAGATTCAGCTCTAAGATATAAATGGAAAGACCATTTTTTTACACTTGATTTTGAAAGACTCAAAGTTACCCACCCATGAGTTCAGCATAATGAGACGATCGGTAATTTACAAGAAACTCAACCTCAAAAAACCTGTTTATCCAAGAGCATCAGAGCCATACACTCCAACCACTGTTACTGATTTTAGTGCAAATACTAGCAACATAGTAAACAGCTAACTAAAGAAGAAAGTGTTTCGTTGAGTGAATGCTGAAACTACTGACAATTTAAAAGCATAGGAACAACATCAGTTAGAAAGCCAGAGCAAATGAGATTAATCAAAGGTCTTCGTGAACAACTGACAGCAGAGGCAAGTCTAATGAACTTCACCTTAGTGGATATTCCCTACCAGTTAAAATGTGAGTCCTTAGGGGACCTCAAAAAAAAAAAAAAAAAAAAAAAGTTCAGGCCATTTTCCCCTTCCTCCTGTCACGTGACTATAAAATATGAGACTGAATATTCCCAGATAAGTTACTGAAAACCCCTGTATCTGTGGTTCATTTTTCAGTTCCCTAAGGTCAATCCATGGGAAAGTAGGCAGTCATCTTAGGGATCCTTGTCGTTCTCACTCCTTATCCGTTCTTTTATTCAAAACTCCCTGGACCATTCGAAGTGCATTCCCACCTAAGAGCCGCAACCTGGCAAAAATGGAGGAGTGGGATATTGCACCCATTTTAGCCGGTAGAGCTACTGCCAGGTCTTGAAATCCTACAGCCTCTGCTGCCCCCTGGTGGTAACTACTAAACTTTCCTTACCCCTCTCTAGAGTCATAGTTCTCCAATAAAATTAAGAAATATTTATTGAGAACTGGGTCAAAAGCATTGTATAAAAGGTTTTGGCAAATTGCCATCTGATATGTTTATTCATTCATATTTTAACATTCAATAAAAATAGTTATTCTCCTTGAAAGACGACTCCAAATACCTAACCATGAAAACTTTGTTTACAAATACAGAGAGAAAGCAAAACTAACCTGTTCTAACCTATTATATTTATCAATATAAATACAGTTAACAGTAAAATTATTCATTTCACTTTCTTATAATAGTATTTCCCTCTTTTAAAATCACATGCGATTTAATTCCTTAAATTATTTAAGTAAAAATCTGTTTTGATGCTTCTAACCAATCAAAAGTAAAGGTATTAGTGTCTGTAACCAAATTAGGAAGAATGAAATCTGAGACCTTTTTCAGTTATCTAATCTTTTCATCAATTATTTCTTGTTGTTCATCAAAATATTCACAAAAAAATGAATTATAAATGAATTGCGCAGGTTTTTTTTCTTTTTTCTTTCAACCTAAACATCACAGAAAAATGTTTCTAAATGAACACCATGGCGTGGCTTTCAGTCTATCTATCTAATATTTCTTTCCCTTTGACTGAGAGTCTGCTACAGAACCATTTTTGTCATTGTATGTTTCATTTAAAGAAACATTTACTAATAAGATCATTTTCACTGTGTGGGCAGACATCTGTTCCCAATTTAATTTCTGGAAGCCAGGCAGAATTCCAAGCAACTCACAATTATTTGAGAGTTTTCCATCTTTGTTTCCACTGGTAGAAGCAGCCTTCTTAAAAGTTCAACTCTTTCAAATAAATTAATAATATCTCGAGTTTATGTTCATGTCTAAGCTAATGTTCCCAAACTGGGATAATTTCTAGTCAGAGAAAATTTCCCAAAACTGTTTTGTAGGACAAGCTGTATCTGTAGATTATTTTTTATGTGGTTGCGTATCATTATAAACATAGAAACCACATCTTAATGTATCTAAATCTGTCTTCCTTTGATGCTGGTAAATTGAATAGGCACTCAGGACCATGTGGGTGTTTTTTCACTGTAATAAACTATAGTGAAATCTGAGAAGCTGTGATGTATAACCTAGGGCACTTCTGACACATGAATGCCTCTAGGATGCTGGAAAATTAATTTTATTACCTCTCTCTAAAGTTCTAAAAGTTTTAGAGAATTTTAGAACTGTCTGACACACTTCTTAGGAGCCTTAGGACCTGAGACTGATAAGAATTAAAATGTCCAGAGCTTGTACAGCATATAGAAACACTAAGAATAAATTACTTAGAGTTGGAAGCAAATAAATAAGACTGGAACTGACACATATATTTTTTTTTTAAAGTATGCTTTTAAAAAAAAGCAGCTGATTTTCTGGCCATTTTTGAGGTCAGTAGAAGTTAGGATCAATTTCTCCCCGGCACCAAGTGGATTAACTCTTATTTTCTATTTTCTGAGTTTCAATTTCAATGTATTTTCAAGACTGAATTTTCTTTGTTTAATAAATAACCTTAGAGCTCCTCTGCCTGGAATACTCTATCCTCTTACAGCAACCCCCACCCCCATCTGCCTGGGGATTCCCTGGTAGCTCAACTGGTAAAGAATCTGCCTACAATGCAGGAGACCCCGGGCTGATTCCTAGATCAGGAAGATCCCCTGGAGAAGGGAATGGCTACCTACTCCAGTATTCCTGTTGGGAGAATTCCATGGACAGAGGAGCCTGGCTCCAGTCCATAGGGTCACGAAGAGTCAGACACGACTGAGCGACTTTTTCCATCACTCCGATTGAAATAATGAACAACTTTGTAACACATCCTTTTCAATTGTTTAAATCTTCAGTTCTAGGAATTGTTCCTGACTTATCACCAGAGGTAAAGAAGTGTTGGTTGAATGGATACAGCGGGTCCACCATAGAGAGAGAGTCAATTTCCTCTACACATAGAATTAAGGATTATTTCTATGAAGTTGGAGCATTGTTACAATAAGGAAACATGCTTCTTGTTTGTTTTTACAACTTTAATTCTGGGAATAATTTTGTTTATGCAAATAATTGCCTCTATTGTCAGATTCTAGCTGAAACAATTTTCCTTATCTACTGTGTATACACAAAATATAACTTCTGGTAGCAAAGTCAATTAAATAGAGTTGAACCCTTTAGTTTCTTTTTTTCCTTTTAAATTTGAAACATGTTTAACCATAATTAATAGTTTCTAATCTATTGTTTTTACTACACTTAATCCTCAGATCTTGTTTCTTTAAATGTGTTTATTTACAATAACGGTACAAACATTTATTAATTACTTAAGAGTAATGGAAAAGACTAGCTTGGATAAATGAGTTCATTGCTGTCTCATCCATAGAAAATTTTGCCTTACTCTACTAACTCTTTATTAAATTAAAAAATCCTCAGTACCAAATCTTATAAATTTTGATTGATGGCTATTCTGTAATAATAACCACCCTCCAAAATTCCTGCAAGACAGAGCACTGGAATCTGACATCCAAGTCCTGCTTGTCTGCCTGGAGGCTCACAATTATCAGCCAGAGTAAGTACATAAAATAAATTAAAATAAACTCTACTACAGCACAGATTTTAAAATCTGGCTAGTCTACACACATCCTACTTCTCATCTTCCTTCTCACTTTTGGAAACCCAAGAGACCTAGACCGAAATCACATGAAGAAAACGCAGTAGGGGGAGAGCACATGGAATTTTTGTCAGAGGGCCAGTCCGCTTTTATGAGTGGAAACACACGTATTGTCTGTAACAGTGGTGATTAGATGGAACCACCACTTCACATGCTGCTAAATCTCAGATTGACACTTCATTTCAAACTCTTGTAGTTAACCCAGGTGGGACTGGTCATTGACTGTGTTTCAGGAGGTGGATCAGATCCTCTCTTCGGGATTTGGGAGATTGAAATCAAAAACCACAGGGACTAAGGTTCCCTTTCCTGAGTTTTTTGTTTTGTTTTTTAATTTTTGGCTGTGTTGGGTCTTCGTTGCTGCCCAAGGGCTTTCTGTATTTGCAGTGACTGCAGTGGCATCTCTTGTTGCAGAGCACGGACTCTAGGGCTCGTGGGTTTCAGTAGTTCTAGCACAAGGGCTTAGCTGTCTCATGGCACGTGGGATCCTCCTGACCAGGGATCGAACCCATGTCCCCTGCATTGGCGGGTGGATTTTTAATCACTGGACCACCAGGAGAGAAAGTCCATTTTCCTGTAAGTTGGTATGTGGATTGTTTTCATTTTTCTGCCTTTATGAAGGGGTTGAGTGTATCAGTTTGGTTGGGCTGCCATAACAAAATACTTCAGACTGAGTAGCTAAAATCACAGAAGCTTATTTTCTCATAGTTGGAGGCTGTAAATCCAAGATCAAGGTGTTGCTAAATTTGGTTTCTCCTGAGGCCTCTCCGCTTGGCTTGCAGATGGCCACCTTCCCGCTGTGTCCACACTTGGCCCCTTCTCTGTGTGCATGCATCCCCTGTGCCTTTCCTGTGTCCCAATCTCGTCATATAAGGACAAGACATTGGGTTAGGACCCACCCAATTAGTTTCTTTGAGCTTGTGCTCAGTCATTCAGTCATGTCCGACTCTTTGCAACCCCATGGATTGTAGCCTGCCAGACTCTTCCATCCATGGTATTTTCCAGGCAAGAATCCTGGAGTGGGTTGCCATCACCTTTTAAAGGCCCTACCTCCATATAAAGTTACATTCTTAGGTACTGGAGGTTAGGAATTCAGCAGGAATTGTGGGGAGGGGACACAATTTAGTCCATAATAGGAAGTATATACGTTTGTGTTTGTGCCTCAAATATTTTGGGGTATTTTGAAAGTTTTGTACTTGTCTGCTTTGGCATGTGAGAAATATTATTTTGGATGAAGACCCGGAGTGAATTGCTGGCTTGTGAGATACTCCCTTGCCCCTCATCCTTACCAGTGCTTGAAATTGTCAGAACTTGCAGTATTTCCCAAGCAATACACATTCTTATGCATTCTGGAAACTAATATAAATAATCAGTACATATGCTGCTAATATCATCTTCCAACTTGGCTGCTTATGTTTCACTTCCACTATGTCTTAAGGACATGTTATTTTGAATAAAAAGCAATTTATCAAGATTTGCCTTTATTTTATTTTATTCTTTTATAAAGAATAAAAGTCTTTTATTTTATTTATTCGATTCTTTTATTTGTGTTATTGTTATTGGAATCTTAGTTCAAAACTTCTTCCCTGCTTCAAAACCTTGAAGTGAAAGTATTAGTCACTCAATTGTATCCAACTCTTTGCAACACCACGAACCCACCTGGCTCTTCTGTCCATGGAATTCTCCAGGCAAGCACACTGCAGTGGGTAGCCATGCCCTTCTCCAGGGGATCTTCCCAACCCAGGGATCGAAAGCCAGTTTCCTGCATTACAGGCAGATTCTTAACCGTCTGAGCCACCAGAGAAGCCCCAAATCTTAAAATATCCACCTAAATCTTTTCTCCAAATGCTTTTAAGCTTTTTCTTTCATATTTGAGTCTTTAAACCATCTGGAATTTATTTTAGTACAATATACGAGGTAGGAATCCAATCTTGCCTTTTTCCTAGAGGGATAAACAAATGTCTTGGCTCCATTTATTGTTTAGTCTATTCTTTCTCCAGTGGTTTACATGACCACATGTCATATGTAATTTCTGTATATTCAGGGACTGTTTCTGGTCTCTCTATTAGCTTCAGTTCGATAGCATGTCTCTTTCTGGGGCAATACATTAGCTCTACAAGGAGTCTTGGAACATTCCAGGGGACATTCACACAGTATTCTTCTTCAGGAAACTCCTGACTGTTATTCAGCATTTCCTATTCCCAAAAAACACTAGAATCTGCTTGTCGTTTTTTAAAAATAAAATCTGTTGGGATTTTGATTACAATTTCCCGGAACCAGTAAAATTAATCTGTGAAGAACAGATATAATATTGGATTTTCCTTTTATCTGTTAAGTTGTCTTTAATAGTAAATAGTTATGGGGCTTTTGGCATCAAAAAATACATATATAAATAAGCAAGTTGTGCTTCTTTTACATTTCTAAAAGATTTTTCATTACTCTACATTTCGATATTAACATAGCTACACGTTTTGAAATTTGTTCATTTTATATTTTCCTGACATTTACATATGTATTTTTGCAACTGTTTTCAACTTTTTATGTTCTTTTGTTTAATATAGTGGTGTGCTGTGTGCTAAGTCACTTTAGTCATGTTTGATTCTCTGTCAGCCCATGGACTATAGTCCACCAGGCTCCTCTGTCCATGGGATTCTCCAGGCCAGAATACTGGAATGGGTTGCCGTTTCCTTTTTTTAGCCAAGTTTGCAGTGTCTATCTAGCAAACAAATTTATTCTTCTTGTATTTACTGTGATTGTTGATACAACAAAAATAATTTCTACCACATTTCACTGTGCTTTCTGATTGCTCCAATTTTGTATGCTTCTTGCATCTTATTTTTATTTTCTGTGACTTTTTTGTTTGCTGTTTTGGCCTTTATTGTTCTATACAATTCATAATTTACATAACCGTTTCCAGTTTTTTAACTGATTACTATTACAATTTTGCCATGGGCATAAAGTTTTAAATCAGTTTCCTTACTCTTTTCTTGGAAAATTGAAAGAATTTAACTATGATCATGTCTCTCTTGGTGGTAATTTCATCCTCTAATTTTGCTTTTCTTTTCAAAATTGACACCTGATTATTATCATGTTATGAAGACAACTTTTGTTTGACTGTAATTATATATGTGCATGTTTGTATGTGCTCAGTGCTCAGTTGTGTCTGACTCTTTGTGACCCAATGGACTGCAGCCCATGAGGCTTCTCTGTCCATGGAATTTTTCAAGAAGGAATACTGGAGCAGGTTGCCATTTTCTACTTCAGGGGAATCTTCTTGTGTCTCCAGCATTGGCAGGCAGGTTCTTTACCACTGAGCCACCCACATGTTTGTATAATCTTTTCTCAATCTGAATAGTAACTGACCAGTGTGAGTAATAACATATTACATAAGCAATAGGGTGTGACCACCATGGTTAGGTCATCAGTTCAGTTCAGTCCCTCAGTCGTGTCCGATTCTTTGCAACCCCATGGACTGCAGCATGCCAGGCCTTCCTGTTCATCACCAACTCCTGGAGTTTACCCAAACTCATGTCCATTGAGTCAGTGATGCCATCCGACCATCTCATCCTCTGTCATCCCCTTCTCCTCCTGCCTTCAATCTTTCCCAGCATCAGGATCTTTTCAAATGAGTCAGTTCTTCGCATCAGGTGGCCAAAGTATTGGAGTTTCAGCTTCAACATCATTCCTTCCAGTGAACACCCAAGACTGATCTCCTTTAGGATGGATTATTTGGATCTCCTTGCAGTCCAAGGGACTCTCAAGAGTCTTCTCCAACACCACAGTCCAAAAGCATCAATCCTTTGATTCTCAGCTTTCTTTACAGTCCAACTCTCACATCCATACATGACAACTGGAAAAACCATAGCCTTGACTAGACAGACCTTTGTTGGCAAAGTAATGTCTCTGCTTTTTAATATGCTGTCTAGGTTGGTCATAACTTTCCTTCCAGGGAGTAAGCGTCATTTAATTTCATGGCTGCAGTCACCAACTGCAGTGATTTTGGAGCCCAAAAAAATAAAGTCTGTCACTGTTTCCACTGTTTCCCCATCTATTTGCCAGGAAGTGATGGGATTGGATGCCATGATTTTAGTTTTCTGAATGTTGAACTTTAAGACAACTTTTTCACTCTCCTCTTTCACTTTCATCAAGAGGCTCTTTAGTTCTTCACTTTCTGCCATAAGGGTGGTGTCATCTGCATATCTGAGGTTATGGATATTTCTCCCAGCAATCTTGATGCCTGCTTGTGCTTCATCCAAACCAGCATTTTTCATGGTGTACTCTGCATATAAGTTAAATAAGCAGGGTGACAATATACAGCCTTGACATACTCCTTTTCCTATTTGGAATCAGTATCTTGTTCCATATCCAGTTCTAGCAGTTGCTTCTTGACCTGCATACAGATTTCTCAACAGGCAGGTGAGGTGGTCCGGTATTCCCATCTCTTGAAGAATTTTCCACACTTTGTTGTGGTCCACACAGTCAAAGGCTTTGGCATAGTCAATAAAGCAGAAATAGATGTTTTTCTGGAACTCTCATGCTTTTTCAATGATCCAGCAGATGTTGGCAATTTGATCTCTGGTTCCTCTGCCTTTTTTGAAACCAGCTTGAACATCTGGAAATTCTCAGTTCATGTATTGCTGAATCCTGGTTTGGAGAATTTTGAGCATTACTTTGCTAGCATGTGAGATGAGTGCAATTGTGCAGTAGTTTGAGCATTCTTTGGCATTGCCTTTCTTTGGGATTGGAATGAAAACTGACCTTTTCCAGTCCTGTGGCCACTGCTGAGTTTTCCAAATTTGTTGACATATTGAGTGCAGCACCTTCACAGCATCATCGTTTAGGATTTGAAATAGTTCAACTGGAATTCCATCACCTCCACTAGTTTTGTTTGTAGTGATACTTCCTAAGGCCCACTTGACTTCACATTCCAGGATGTCTGGCTCTAGGCTAGGTCTTAATGACATCTGAATTTTCGCCTTGATGTCTTAAATCATTTGTCCTGAGAGAATCTGGCCTCCATGTTGTCAGGATATCCAAGAACTATTAAAGAATTTTGGTATAAGTACCAACTTTATGAGCTTCCAGGTGGTGCTAGAGGTAAAGAATCTGCCTGCTAATGCAGGAAACACAAGCAACTCGAGCTCAATCCCTAGGTCAGGAAGATCCTCTGGAACAGGAAATGGAATCCCGCTCAGAGTAGTCTTGCCTGCAAAATTCCATGGACAGAAAGGCCTGGCAGACTACAGTCCATGGGGTCACAGATAATCAGACATGACTGTGCAACTAAGCATACACACACATCAACTTTGAAGCTGTGTGAGTGAGCCACCTTGGACGCGTATCTTCTAGCTACAGCTATTTCTTCATATGACTGCTACCCCAGCTGGCGTGTGATGGCTGCCTCCTAGCAGACCCCAGACAAGAACTACCTATCCAAGTCTCTTCCAAATTCCTGATTCACAGAAGCTGTGAGAGATACACATTATTGGTTTAGGCCACAAAGTTTGGAGCTGATTTGTTGCTCAGCATTAGGTAACTAATGTGTTATACTTACCAATTTCATTTTTTGTGGTTTTTTTTTGCATTTTCCTTGTAAGATTAGTTTTCTTCTTCTTGAAGGAAACCTTTACATATTTATTTTTTAGTTAAATAGTGGTCAATGAGCTCAGAATTTCTGTATCTGAAAATGTATTTGCTTCAATTCCTCCTCTTTTTTTTTTTAAAGACAAGTTGCTGCATATTCAATTCTAGTTAAAAGTTATTTTCTGTAAGCACTTCAGAAGTTTTAGTCTGCTATCATCTGGTTTTCAATTTTTTAAGAAGCCTGGTGACAAAGTGTTGTTCTTTGTAAGTAATTTGTTCTTTCTCTCTGGCTTCTTTTTCCCTCAGGCTTTCTACAGATTTACTGAGTCTATATTTCTTTTTAAGTCATCCTGCCTTGAGCCGGTGGTGCTGCCTGTGTCTCTGAGTCTGGACCTTTCATCCGCTCTGACAGGTTATCAGCCCCCTTCTTCACTCTGATTTTCCTTCTGGGACAGTGATGTGTTATACGGCCAGATTTTCCCCTTCAGTTATCATGTGTTCATACTTTCCATACTTTCCATGTTAATACGTTTGCTTTTCTAGGTTGCAACTTGGGTAATTTCCCTCCCTCTATATCCTAGTTCACTAGTTTTTCCCTCAGTTATATCTGTGTGTTGTTGAATTCATCCATTAAGTTTTTTATTTCAATTATTAGTTCCTTATAGAAATTCTGCTGGGTCTGTTTCACATATGCTTGTTATTTTGGTTTCAGAGGCGAAGTTGCCCCTCTTCTCTACTTTCAGGAAGAGTCAGATTGGCATTTCCTCCTTCATGTTGGTCACTAACGGAGGCGTCTGGACTAGCCAGCAGTTTTCTTTGGGGGAAAATTTTAAAGATTTATGACTATAAAGCTTTTCTATCTTTATCTACATTCTGGTAAAGTTATGTCATGTTAGAAATGTTTATTTTATTGTATACATTGGATGACTTCTTTAACCAAATTCTTAGTACACTTTTCAACCAATTTAATGTTTTCTTCTAAATTTCTGATATTATTTTTGCCTTCTCTCTTTCCGTTCTTGGTCAATCTCACCAAATTTGTATCCATTTTTATTAATCTTTTATATTTCTTTATTTATTGCCTTATAATAGTTCTTGTATTCCACATTCATTGAGTTTAATTTACTGTTCTCCTAAATTATTAAGATGGATAATTAGATGATTGATTTTCAGTTTTGCATCTTTTTTAATATATGAATATTTAAGCATGTACATTTCCCTCTAAGCACACTTTAACAGAAATGTGCAAGTTTTTAAAATGGTATTTTACTTACATTCAATTAAAAATATTTTCTCTTTGCCACTGTGATTCCATGACCATGGGTAACTTAGAATTTCACAGCTTTCAACACATGGGGATTTTTTCTGGATTTCTAGGTTAATTAAACTGTGATTAGAGAATACAGCATGTATCATTTCAATTCTTTGAAATCTGTTGAGATTTGATTTGTGAGGCAATATATGATAAATTTTTTCAACCACCTCATTTATCCCTGCGAACTATAATCAGTTATTGAGTAGTTGTGTGTGTGTCTGTTAATGAGTACTTCAAATGTTTATTTTTTACTTAATTGTTCACCATATTCTGTCAATTATTGAATGGCTTGGTTTAAGAAATAATCCATTATCACTTCAACATGTCTATTTCTCAGTTTAGTTCTGTCAATGTTTGGGGTTCATTCAGATTATTGCTACATCTTCCTGAATTTTAGCATGATGAGTGTCTTTACTGCTAGAAATGCTTTCTGACGACTACATCACATTTCTTTTGGTTATTCTTTGCATGGCATCTTTTTCCACTTTTCCTGGCTTCACACTTCACATGGGTCTTGGACCAGGAAATCTTTGCTGACTTTTAAGTCCTCTCATTCCTATAAGCTGTACACATGCATACTTACACACACACACACACACACACACACACACACACACACCTATAGATTTGCTTCTCATCCTCTCCGGGATAGTTGACCCAAATCACCTGGGAACTACCAGGAACAAAGCTATGAGTTATTTTTCATGGTTTCATTTTCTTTTTCCTTGATCATTTTTGCACATATTTTACTTCTTTAACATTTTTTACATGCATGCATGTGCTTGCTCTGTCATGTCTGACTTTTTAGGACTCTGTCCATGGAATTTTCCAGGCAAGAATACTGGAGTGAGTTGCCATTCTCATACTCCAAGTTACTCTATATTTTTGTCTAATAATTCCAATATATGAACCATGTAGATGTAAATATTTTTGCTGTTTTTGTTGACTGTCACATATGGTGGATTGTTTTCTTGAATTTGACATAATTTTAAATCTACATGTATAATTATAATTTTAAAATCTACATTTATATTTATAATTTTAAATCTACATTTATAATTTTAAAATTTACATTTATGATTAAATATAAATGTAGATTTAAAAATTATGTCAAATTCAAGAAAACAATCCACCATATGTGAAAGTCATCAAAAACAGCAAAAGTGTTTAGATCTACATAGTTCATATATTGGAATTATTAGATAAAAATATCCTTATTCCTCCTAATAAACTATGATCAGAATTCTTCCTTCCAAAAAGAATTTACACATAATTTTCTCTACTCAAGACCCCTTTAAGGATTCCAATTTATATTGGAAATATCAGAATAACCTTCACTCTCAACTCCTGATACCTGATTTCCCAATTCCATTGTTTGTTTGGGCATTTGACTCAAGAGCAAATCCAGCTTTCATGAATATTTGCTCCCCCGTGATTGCTCTTCTAGTTTCTAACTTCCATAAACCTAGAAATACATATATTAAATACACAAATGTGTTTGTTAGTCACTCAGTTGTGTCTGACTCTTTGCAACCCCATAGACTGTACCTCTGTCAATGGAATTCTCCAGGCAAGAATACTGGAGTGGGTTGCCATTTCCTTCTCCCAAGTGAGCTTCCCAACCCAGGAATAGAACCTAGGTCTCCTGCATTGCAGGTAGACTCTTTACCACTGAGCCACCTGGGAAGCCCAAATATACAATACTCCAGCAATGCAAAAGGGGAAGGAAAAAATGTACAATCCCTACTTTTGGAGGGGATAACGGTACAAGTACACGACCTGGATTATTTCGTGCAAAGACTTCAAGTTCTTCCCACTCCTATCAAACATAACATGACTGCCCAACGTAGAGTGGGAGAGTTCATCACTAAAGTGTAGCTAAGATTCAAGGTGGCTTAGTGATAAAGAATCCACCTGCCAATGCAAGAGATACAGGAGACACAGGCTTGATTCCTGTGTTGGGACAATCCCCTACCAGAGGAAATGGCAACCCACTCCAGTATTCTTGCTGGTAAAACCCCATGAATAGAGGAACCTGTTGGGCTATAGTGCATAAGGTCGCCAAGGGTTGGACACAACTGAGCAACTGAGCATCCAATATGCAAGATTCCATATTGGAAGGGTACAACCAAAAGGACAGTGAGGGACGCTCAAGGATAAGTTCGATGCAGAGGCTATTCATATTATTAGGCTGCCTCTAGCAGGAGGATGAGTTGTTTTAGAAATGTGAGTGAATTGGTAAGATTTTAGGCTTATCTTGAAAAGCAAATTACTATGACCATCTGCTTTGAAATCTGTGTGAACACTAAAGGCAAGATTTGAGCTAATATATTCTAGGTACCAAATTTTCCCAGTGAAGGGGGGCTACTTGTACATCTTATTTCCCTGCAAATATAGAATGCAGACTTGGTTTTTGGTAAGACACCCTGGGCAGTTTTTAGGGGGGAAAGGAGGGAGGGAAGCTAGTTAAGATAACTTTTTGCAAAGGAGGTCTCCTCATTAATAACCAGCCTTACTGCAAAGCTTATTTATGTCTTTTTTCAGAGTGGCTTGAACAGAATTCCAACCTAATACCATTTCTGTTTTCAAAGGACTTTATCTTCTAGACCTCATTTAGCATGAGGATAGAGAAACATAGATAAACGTCTTATCAGGCAAAAAAGTAATTTCATGTTCTTGCAGTTCTTTTCTCTGTCTATTCAAATGCTAGTGCCCTTTCATCTTCTACAAATGATTTTCTCTTAATCCGCAGAAAGTAGTTCATTCTTTCTAACAACATCATTATATTTTGAGTGAATTATCACAGAACAATTAAGAGCTGTTCTCATGTGACACGCTTATCTTTGGCTGTTTGTTTCAAAATTTGATTCAGCTGTGCCCTCCACTATTCTCGCATTTTGTTGAATGCCTTTGTCAGTGTGGAGGAAAGAAAATAACATGGTAGGGGGCAGGGCAGAAGTCACTGTATTGTAAGACATGATTGCCTTTGGAAACAACGTGCTCCATTAAAGTTCAATGAGCTAGTAACAATGCAATATTTTGTTAAAAGACAGTTGTACTAAAAGGCAGTTACTATTGCTGCAACAAAACATCCTATAATATTAATTAAGCTATTACCCTGACACTTTTAGATAAATTAAGAGATGTTTTTCATTAAATTTTATTTGTCATAGATTACATTTTCATGCTTTTTTTTTTAGAAATTTTGCATATTGTATGAGACAACCTATAAAAAAGAGTGGGCGGTCTTGAGTTTGCATCCTCACTCTATCGTTTACAAATGGTATGACTTTATTTTTTGCTTCAATACTACTTTATTTTCATTTAATATTTCCTATATGACTTTTTAAAAAGGAGTTATATATGATTATTTTTAAAAATTTTTTACTGGAGGATAATTTCTTTATAACATTGTGCTGGTTTCTGCCAGACATCAACATGAATCAGCCACAGGTATACAAATGTCCCCTCCTTCTTGAGCCTCTCTCCCATCTCCCTCCCCATCCTACCCATCTAGGTTGTCCCAGAGCACTGGGTTGAGCTCCCTGTGTCACATAAAAAATTCCCACTGGTTATCTATTTTACATAATGCCACTCTCTCAATTTGTCCCACCCTCTCCTTCCCACACTGTATCCACAAGTCTGTTCTCTAATTAACCTATTTATTTTGACTGTGTTGGGCCTTCATTGCTGCAAGGGCTTTCCTCTAGTTTTGGGGAGCAGGGCCACTCTCTAGTTGCAATGCTTGTGCTTCTCATGGCAGTGGCTTCTCTTATTGTGGAGCATGGTCTCTAGGGCATGTGGGCTTCAGTAGTTGCAGTGTATGGGCTCAGTAATTATAGCTCCTGGGCTCTAGAGCACAGGCTCAATACCTGTGGCACATGGACTTAGTTACTCTGATCTGAGGAAGGTGGGATCTTCCCAGACCAGGGGTTGAACTCACGTCTCCTACATTGGCCAGGAGATTCTTTACCACTGAGCCTCCAGGAAAACCCTGGTATGACTTTAGATAACATGAGTTCTCTAATTCATAAGCTTTGCATCTACAGAATGGAGATTTGTGAATTTATTAGAGATATAAGTAATAAGTCTAACTCAGGGATTTTGCACAAGGAGACACTCAAAAAGAGGGTGACATTATTACTACTATTAAGCGATCTGAACCTACACTTAGCCTTTTTTGTCCCAGAATTCCATTAAACCATGGTGATAAACAAACAAAACTTTCAACTATGCTAGGTGCTTGTGTTTCACAGGCTTACTTATTAGAAGAGTAAAATTTCTCTTTTTATCTTGTTCAAACAGAAGCCTTGAGCAGCATAGCTATATAGAGACCATTTTCTAAAATCCTCTGAGAAAACTGTTTGCCCACTCAGACATTCTTTGACGCTTATTACCTGGTGGCATCAAGTGTTACTGATATCCTTTCCTGACATTTTTTTGTTGCCTTGCAATGGAGATAACACTAAAAGATACATGTGAAGCCAGCTATCTAAGCACAGAGAGAAAAAAAAAAAGTCATATTTTTACATTATTAAACAGAATCCTAATCTGGATTTGTTGTCACTGCTAAGTAATATAACACAGAAAATCTCCGGTTCACAATAGTAAAATATGTCTGTATCTAACTCTTTTGTGACTTCATGGACTGTAGCCCTCCAGGTTCCTCTGTTCATGGGATTTCCCAGGCAAGAATACTGGAGTGGGTTGCCATTTCCTTCTCCAATAGTAAAATATGAACAGAGCAAATTCTATATATTAATTCATCAATACTTACTTAAGTGCATGCTATGTGTCAGAAAGTGTATTAAACACTGAAGACACAACATCAAGACATGGTCCCTATGCCTAAGCCCTCAGAGCTTTGTCTGGGAGTCATGCGCATTAAGAAACAGTTGGAGACTTCCAGTCTGGACAAGTGAGTGTAGATTCATCTCTCCCAGCTTCTCTTCGCCAACTGCAGCTATAAACCCTGGAAATAATGCAAGAGACAACAGAAGAACTCTGGATGGTGGAAAGAGGAAGACAAACTGGTTTGTGATCCCAAAACTAAAGGGAAAAACAAGAGTGGTAGGGTCTTACTCCACCCAACACTCCACCCAACAGAGAAAGGCTACCCAGCCCCTGATGATGGATCTCCCATCAGGGCAGAGAAGGGAGCCCAAGTGAGTTCATTCCTCCCCTGGATCAAATAGGAGTTCTGGGAACAACATCAGGCAAGCAGGGTGGTGAGAGATACAGACCCACTCTGGAAATCAGCAAGCAAGGGACAGGATCCACTTCCACATAGAGAACCTCTGTGCCCAGGACATCTGCCAGGGGAAACCAA
Source organism: Okapia johnstoni (assembly GCA_024291935.2). Classification (NCBI taxonomy): domain Eukaryota; kingdom Metazoa; phylum Chordata; class Mammalia; order Artiodactyla; family Giraffidae; genus Okapia; species Okapia johnstoni. Next base: position 29,601,336 of record CM044321.1, on the reverse strand, counting down.
GCAGGCAGCTTGGCTGGAAAGTCTCTTTGTCTCCGTAGACCTAAGACTACCCTCCCTCAGCAACAGACTGTGTGAGTGGGCACCAATGGCAAAAGGGATCCAGCTACAACAAGAGTCTCTCCCCCAGGTCTCTGCAAATGGCCCAATCCTATTCCTTTTTATGACTAATATTCCACTGTCTATATGTACCACATCTTCTTTATCCATTCCTCTGTTAATAGACATTTAGGTTGCTGCCATGTCCTGGCTACTGTAAACAGTGCTGCAGTGAACACTGGGGAGCATGTATCCTTTGGAGCTATGATTGTCTCTGGGTCTACACCCAGGAGCAGAATTGCTGAAAAATTCAGGAGATGAATGAAGGTGAGAGTTGCCCAAGAATGTGAATGTGCTTGATGCCACCGAATCGTACAGTTAAATACAGTTAGAATGGTATGTTTTATGTTGTGTGACTTTTACCACAATAAAATTTTTTTTTTTTAATGAGTCTCTTTCAGAAGAGGGCTTCCCTCATGGCTCAGTTGGTGAAGAATCTGCCTGCAATGCAGGAGACCCCGGTTTGATTTCTGGGTCAGGAAGATCTGCTGGAGAAGGGATAGGCTACCCACGCCAGTATTCTTGGGCTTGCCTTGTGGTGCAGCTGGTAAAGAATCCTCCTGAAATGCAGGAGACCTGGGTTAAAGTCTCTAAAAATTGAATTGTCCAAAATAGAAAAGAAAACAATAGGTGTGAGTGAGGAAGTGGAGAAATTAGAGCCCCCATATATTGCTAATGGGAATGTAAAATGGTACAGACGCTGTACAGACCAGTTTGGTGACTCCACAAAAGGTTAAACATGGAATTACAGCATTAAATGTAGGATTACTCAGAAATTCTGCTCCTATATATCCACTCAAAAGAAATGAAGTCAGACATTCAGACAAAAACTCATATACAAATGTTCACAGCATCACTATTCACAATAGCCAATGGATGGAAACTGTCCAAATGTCCATCAACTGGTCATCCATCAACAGATAAAAAAAATGTGGTATATCCATAGATGAAAAATTATTTGGCCATGAAAAAGAATAAAGTACATATACATGCTACAATGTTGAAAACATTTTTCTAAGTGCAAATGAAGTCATGTGTTTGAATTCCATTCATGTAGAACCTCTGGAATAGGCACATCCACAGATTCAAAGTTAAATTAATCTTTCTTAGGGCTGAGCAATGGGGAGATAGGGAGAGCATTCCTAAAGATACAGGGTTCTCACTTTCATGATGAAAATGTTCTAAAATTGACTGTGGTGATGTTTGCATGCATTAGTAATTATATTAAAAACCTCTGAAGTATATACTTTAAAAAAAATTGTTCTTGGAACCACAGTACGCAAAGATAAGCCAGGAGGTGTGGCTAATCCCAAGTAGGTGACCGTATGCTAAAATAAAAGGTTTAAATAAGACCTAGAGTCTCCTAACATAATTGCTGAAAGTTTGATACAATTAAAAGTAACTGTCATACTGAGAAAAGATAACAAATGCCAACATAAAGATGAATGGAATAATGAAATTATTGGACAAGGGTTTTATTTTAAACTATGGGACAAGGATTTTATTTTTCATAAAAATAAGAAGTTAGCTATTCTCTTGAAAACAATGAAAATCTTCTAATCTGTCACAAAAATATTTAAGAATACAGCATGTGTGAGTGCATGCTCAGTCATGTCCAACTCCTGCAACCCCATAGACTTTAGTCCACCAGGCTCCTCTGTCTAGAATACTAGAGTAGGTTGTCATATCCTTCTCCAGAGGATCTCCCAGACCCAGGGCTTGAACCCACGTCTCCTGCATGGCAGGCAGATTCTTTACCACTGAGTCACCTAAGAAACCCCTAAGAATATCACAGTTGCACTTAAATTGGGGAAATAAGACAAGGAGAAGTAACTTGTCACCCTATAACATTCTTCATGTTTTGAATTATTTTCAATGAGCATGATTTTTAATAAAAACATTAAAAATAAAGCTCCATGAAAGTAGCTAAATTCCATTTTGAAAAATGAGAGAAACAGCTTCCCCATGTCCTGGTATTAAAATGCCTTCCTTTTCCGGTAAGTAGCTGTTATACTTTTTAATAATTTTATATAGAAATCATGAAAAAGTAATTTGGTGATTTTCCTTATAGAAAGATTTATGAGCCCCAATTTCAAAGAAAGGGGAAAAAAAGTGCATCACTTTCTATTAATAGCAACAAGTGAGTTTTGTGAAACAGGGTGAGTTGAATTCTGAGGGTGCTTATGCACTGTGTTAAAATACTGTGTTCAGTGTTTGAAGAAATAGAGGGTTAAATAAACTTTTTAATATAGAAGCCATGTCGGTGCTTATTTATGTATCTTTTTGGAATATAATCGCTTTGCAGTATTGTGTTGGTTTCCGCTGTGCTGCGCTTGCTGTGCACAGTCACTCAGTCGTGTCCGACTCCGCGGCCCCATGGACTGTAGCCCGCCAGGCTCCTCTGTCCATGGGGATTCTCCAGGCCAGAATACTGGAATGGGTAGTCATGCCCTCCTCCAGGGAATTTTCCCAACCCCAGAATCGAACCAGGGTCTCCTATATTTTAGGTGGATTCTTTACCAGCTGAGCTACCAGGGAAGCTCAGCCATATGAAATACATACATCCTCTCCCACCTGGACCTCTTTCTCATGTCCCTCAGCCCATCTAGGTCACCAGAGAGCACCAAGCAGAGCTCCCTGTGCTATACAGCAGCTCCCACTAGCTGTCTGTTTCATACCTGGTAGTGTATATATGTCAATCCTAATCTCCCAGTTCATCCCACCCGCCCCTTCCCCACACCCCACGTCTACATATCCATTCTTATGTCCACATCTCTATTCCTGCCCTGCAAATAGGTTCACTTGTCCCATTTTTCTAGATTCCATAGGGTTAAATACTTCTATATTTTTATTTTTTAATAGTTACTTTTGGCTCTTTACTACATTTTTATTCTTTCTAACTTATTAGAAACACTGAATACTATGCTTAGAGGAGTATTTGTCCTCTGTATCCTACTGTTACTTAAGTAACCAGAAAGTGGGCAGCCAACAATTTTTTTGAGTTATCATCACACACAAGGCTCTAAGTACACTAAATTCAACTGTAAGAAATGATGATTTTTTTTTAAAAAAAAAAAAAACCATCACCACTTGGGAACAATTATTATCTAGTTAATAATGTTGAACTCAGAATAGAAACCATGGCTAGAAGTGATCACTATTTACTCTACTCTTCTCCCTGAAGAGGCTGCAAGCTGAGCTCCACACTTTTGACTTAAATAAGTAGCATCAGTAGAAATTCTGTGTAGCCACGCTCCTACAAAATAAAGGATGATAGGAAGGGAAGCCTCCGTATGTTTTTTTACTTGGCTTTTCCTTCTGTATTTATTACCCTCAGACTTTCCAAAATCGTGACCAAACGTGGCATAATATTGTGATTTGAAATAAGAAACATGTAAGAGGTCTTCATCCCATTCCTGACATAGAGCTCTCGTTTTTTTTTCCTAATGGTAGTGTAGTTACTTTACAGTTTTATGTTAGTTTCTGCTGTACAATGAAGAGAATCAGCCATATGCATACATATGTCCCCTCCCTGTGGGACCTCCCTCCCACCCTCAACCCCCAACCCCCATCCCAACCCTCCAGGTCATCACGGATCACTGAGCTGAGCTCCCTGTGCTATACAGCAGGTTCCCGCTTGCTGTCCATTTTACACATGGTTGTGTTTATATGTCAGTCCTAATCTCCCAATTTGTCTCTGTGACACAGAGTTCTAAAAATCCTTGAAATTTCCTAAATGGTGAGAGAGACAAAGGCGTCATTTTTCACTTAACTTGGTGACTTTTGAAAAGTATCTAGGTCCCCTAAGGATGGAAGCTGGTTGCCAATGGAGCTCACAAAATGATCAGAGGGTTGGAATTTTCAGTCGCTGATCTCCTGGGAGGGAAGAGGGGCTGGAGATTAAATTCAGTTGTCAATGGTTAGTGTTTTAGTCAATCACGCATATGTAATAAAGGCTCCATAACACCCCAAAAGGATGGGGTTTGAAGTGGTTTGGGGTCAGTGAACATGTGGAGATGCACTGAGAGTGATGCGCTGAGAACATGGAAGCTCTGAGCCCTTCCCCACACCTTATACGACACTTCTCCATCTGGCTCATCCTGAGTTACATCTTTTTACATCAAACTTTTGATTTAGTAAGTACACTGTTTCCCTGAGTTCTGTGAGCCATACAAGCAAGTTGATGGAGCTAAAAGAGAGGGTCACGGAAACCCCTGATCTCTAGCTGGTTGGTCAGAAGCACAGGTGACAATCTGGACTTGCCACTGGTATCTGAAGTAGGGGGTAGTCCGCCATGGGATCTGATGCTATCTCTGAGTAGGTGGTATCAGGGTAAAGTTTAATTTTAGGGTAGGCTGAGTACCATTCCTTGATATTTATATACTACATCTTCTTCATCCATTCATCTGTCAATCGACACTTTGGTTGCTTTCAGATCTTGGTTATTGTAAATAATGCTGCTATGAACATTGAGGTGCAGGCTCCACTTTTTTTCTTTTTTGCTGTTTTTGTTGTTTTGACTGCAGCTCACAGCAGGCAGGATCTTAGTTCCCCAATAAGGGATAGAACCTGCATCCACTGCAGTGGAATCTCAGAGTCTTAACCACTGGACCACTAAGGAAGTGTCAAAGTTTTTTGGTTTTGTCTTTCCAGCTAGTGTTAGAGAATTGCTTGGTGGCACAGGAAAAAAAAAAAAGCCCACACATTGGAATTGGGTGGGGAATCACACATGGTCATCAGAGGAGTCACTCACAAAGTAGTTGTCCCTTTAGTTACATGATTGTGAGCTAAGCTTTCATGTTTGGCAATTAGAGCACATAGGCAATATTCATCACCGTTGTTTTATCAGGAAGCAACAGAGACAAAACACTAATACTGTGAAATCTATTTTTCTACTAAACCTGGAAGGATGTGCAGAAAGCAAAGGACAAGGGAAAAAGTATGAAGTACGCAATGCCAAAATAAATGAGGCTGTTCCTCGCCAGCGAGCTGCCACGGCTGTCACAGGCATCCATCCTTTCCATGTGGCAGCAGCAAGAGCCTCTGCTTGTGCCAGAAACAACCTAGCTGTGACATGCACACTCAGATTTCAACACTCCTGTCAGAGCAAAGCAGAAATGTAAAAATTAACCCCAACGGGGATTTGTCACCATCAGGGAGCATGAATATTTCCATTTCTGGATACATCAGTTACCAGGAAGACACATGGTGTCTTAGAACAAACAAGTTATTCCCAAATAATTCTCTCAGTCAAAAGTGAGAGCGGTAAAAAGAGATGCCAGTTTTTGAAAAAAAATTAGAAACCTATAAAAAACACTCCTTCGTTACGTTTATCAAATACTCCAATAATGCTAGAAGCATTGAAAGTAATGCTGCCCCCGACTCCCTTCCCTCACACTCGGTTTTATTCCCCAGATCTAACCATGGTAAGTTTCTTGTTTTCATATCTAGGAAAATATGTGTATTTTTGCAACTAGACAATTCTTTCATTTACACAAATATTTTTGCTTTACGGTTTTTTTTAACTAACTAATATTTCGACCAACTTTCCATTTAAACAGTTAAATCTACCCATTTCCAATCACAATTGCAAAATAACACAATGTATGAATATTATTAATGGGCTTCCCAAGTGAGTCAGTGGTAAAGCATCTGCCTGCAAATGCAGGAGACATGGGTTTGATCCCTTGGTCAGGAAGATCCCTTGGGGGAGAAATGGGAAACCCACAAGAGTATTCTTGCCTGGACAATCCCAGGGACAGAGGAGCCTGATGGGCTATAGTCCTTGGGGTCACAAAGAGTCGGACATGATTGAACACATGAACATTATTAGTATTTCTCTTTTTGGTGAACATCTGTGTTGTTGCTGGATCTGAGCATCAGTGAACATCTCTGCATTTAAGTAAAACTGTAAGATTAATTCCTGTGAGTATGATTCTGAATCAGAAGAAATCTTGGTATTTTAACATTGCCTTTCAACACGATTTGTGAGTAATTATTCTAGCCAGCACTGGCTATTATAAAACATCCTAGTGTTCCCAATAAGATATGGGGAAATAGTGTCTTATTGTTACTTAAATTTGCACCTATAGTTATGAGTGAATTTTAACATTTAACCATATGGCTAGCTATTCACTATCTGTAATTTTTTCCTGTGAAATGTTGCTTCATCTTTGCTCATTTTTCTATTGTGAGGAATGTTTATGTAGTAAGAAAATATGGCATTTGTCTGGCATAGATTTTACACTTTGCGTATATTTTCCATAGTTGTCATCCTTCTTGTGACATTATGAAAGTTTTTTGCAACATCAAATTTATACTTTTCATGAGGTCTGATTTACGACTTTCTCAATTTCTCAGTTAGAGTTTTTTTCCTTTCTGAAGTTTGTTAAAAGCGAGATTATTTCTTTTTGTGCTTTAGAATTTCTCTTTTTAGTTTAAATGCTACTATATCTGGTATTTATTTTAGAATAAAGGTTCCAGTAGGGACTTAGCTTTAGTTTATGAAAAGAGCTATCCAAACTCCCCAGTAGAAGCTTCTGAATAACCTTTCAGATCTTCAACATATATGTTGAATATATGTTCAGCAATATGTTGGTTATGTTTGTATGCTTGTCTCTGACTTTTAGTTACCGTCTTCTCTTTATGAACTAGTACCAAATTACTTTAGTGTATCTTAACAACACTTTTTAAACCAATAAAAATGACTTTCTGCTAGTTACTTTTCTTTAATAGAATATTCCAAGATATTCTCATATGTTGATTATTTTACATGAATTTTTGGTAATTTAAAAATATGCCATTTTAATTGAGATGGAAATGAGTTTATTGTCTAATTTTGGGAAAAATGCCAATAGAAATTCTGTTTTTCTATCTAAACAGGGTATGGCTTTCCTTTAATGTAAGGCTGACTTTATATCTTTTAGTGAAATATTAAAATTCTCTTTATATAATTCCTGAAAACCTTAATTTTGTCTTAGATATCTCTGTTGTTTTGATGGTGATAGTCTCTTCCAAAGTGCTGATAAAAGAAACATGGAGAAGATATGACTTGTGAAGTTGAAAAACTCAGAGTTGAATTAGGAGTTTCCAAACTTGTAAAATTGGGAAGACAAAAACAAGCACAAAATGATGTAAGAATTCAGAGGAGACAGTGTTCATCTCTGCAAAATAACTTTCCTAATAAAATGCAACATTCAACCTGGATGTATAAGAATCATTACAATTTCTGGGGCAATCCAAGATTAAAGAACTTTGCAAGTAGCTGGAAGCAGAAATGCAAAAACAGGCCAGTGACAGAAGAACGCATTCCTCATGAGACGCTCCTATTGGAATGGCAGGATGGTTGGAACTAGACATGTGAAATGGGGATTAGAACTGAGCTCTCAGACACATCGTCTGGGTTACACATGCATAGTAAAAGGTCTTTCATTTCAAGTTAAGAAATTGGGAACAGATTAAATGTGTCCTCTATGGCAAGAGGATTTAGGTAGCTATGAAGACTTTTATCTAAAACTAGGAGAGACAGGTGGCAGGGAACGCCAAAAGCGGAAGAAAGGTCAGGTTTGCACAGGGAATCTGATGTCCTGAAAGCACATTCCAGTGATAGCAAAGTTCCTAACATGGAGATAACTCTCATCAAATATTGAATGAATTAAAGAAAAACTAAATGAAAAATCAAGAGTGTTTTGAGATCAGGTATTTCCAGAAACACATAATGTGTAATAATTTAATCTCAAGGTTTAAACCACTCATTCTATAAAACCACCAGACTTCTGAGAGGTGTAGTATTTTGCCTAATAAGCATGACAACATTAAGGAACCAAAATCTGGAACATAGCTCTATTTGAAACACAGCAGTAATTAAGTAAATGAATTAATGTTTCAAAGCACTTGTGACAGTATTTTGCACAAACTATGTGCTGTATAACTGACTTGTTCAGTAAATAAATACTGAATGCTTGGATAATGGGCCCTGGATAAAAACAGGAAAGCAGTCAATGTTTAGATCAGATCTCACTTCCCTTGTTCTGAACTACTTTCTTCTCTCTGGTTGTCCCCTGTGTTTGTCTCACACCATTGTTCTGAGTTCCAAACATCTCTATTAATCTGCCCTTTTCCCAGAATATCTCACAGAAAAGAATATATTTACTACGGTAGTATGCTCAAGAACAGATGAAGAGGGAGCTTGTGTCATTTGACACAAGAAAGGAAACTGTGCAGCTGGACCATTGTGAACTACAAGGAAGATGATGAGCAGAGATGGGCAGGGTTCAACTCAGGCCACTTTTAAGGAGTTTGGACTATGTCTTTTGGAAAAAAACTATGGTTTTTCCAGTAGTCATGTATGGATATGAGAGTTGGACCATAAAGAAAGCTGAGCTCCGAAGAATTGATGCTTTTGAACTGTGGTGTTGGAGAAGACTCTTGAGGGTCCCTTGGACAGCAAGGAGATCAAACAAGTTGATCCTAAAGGAAATCAACCCTGAATAATCATTGGAAGGACTGATGCTGAAGTTGAAACTCCAATACTTTGGCCACCTGATGCAAAGAACTGACTCATTGGAAAAGACCCTGATGCTGGGAAAGTTTGAAGGCAGGAGGAGAAGGGGATGACATAGGATGAGATGGTTGGATGGCATCACTGACTCAATGGACATGAGTTTGAGCAAGCTCCAGGAGCTGGTGATGGACAAGGAAGCCTGGCATGATGTAGTTCATGAGGTCACATAGAGTCAGACACGACTGAGTGACTGAACTGAACTGACTGGACTTTGCCTTAAGAGCAATGTGAAGTCAGTAAATGGATTTAGCAAGAGAAGTATGTGTTTAGACTTTCACTGAAAAATGATTCTTATATTTCAAAGTGGAGAACAGAGCTAAATCAGGAGAATCAGGAATAAATGTGGAGTAGTTATCTCTATAGTCAAAGTAAGAGATAGTGATGGTTTAGACTGCAGGAGGGTCTGTAGACAGGGAGAAGACCACTAAAAGGAACTGGTTGATGGAGAATTAAGGAGGAGGAAACATCAAGTATGATGACTAGGTTTTGTACCATAAGCAACTAGCTACCATTTCCCAAGGCAGTACTTTGGAGGAAGTTCTTGGAAAAAAGCATGAGTTGAGTTATATGCATCTGGAGTATAGAAAAGTTCGGACAAGAGGAAGATCCTTCAACATTTTATCAGGCCCCTTTCATGCATCTAATACATCCCTTTTACCCCACCTCTTCCTCCAACTGAACCTGCTACAATCACCACTGTATCCCTTCTCATCCTAGCTCCAACCAGATACACATAGATCCAATTTGATAGCACCTCTCCTAAGCCTTGAGCTTTCCTGGTGGCTCAGATGGTAAAGAATCTGCCTGCAGTGTGGAGACCTGGGTTTGATCCCTGGGTTGGGAAGATCCCCTGGAAAAGGGAATAGCTACCCACTCAAGTATTCTTGCCTGGAGAATTCTGTGGACAGAAGGAGCCTTGTGGGCTACAGTCCATGGGGTTGCAAAGAGCCAGACATGACTTAGCGACTATCACTTTCACTCCTAGGCCTTAGCCCTGTATCCCTTGGTGGCTGCCTGAGGCTTGTATATGGAACCCTCCAGAATGTGAGGGAATGAACTCCTGTGATGCCATCTTTGATCAATGGGGATTGAAGTTGATGAATAAATGCTTATTTTTATTTTCCCCTGGGTAGACAGATCTGAGCTGCATTTTACAAGGCTGCTCAGATGATCTCAGAAGGATCTAGCACCAGTGGCCTCTGCGGAAGTGGTCAACTTGATAAATCAGCCTTCTGCTGGCTTTTCCTCCTTCCCTGTCTTGCTTGCCCTATGCATTTCTGCCACTGCTTGGAATAACTTTCAAATAAACTTCAAACCTTTGCTTCATTCTGCTTTTGGAGGAACCTAGGATAAGATAGGAGTTATCAGTGAGTAAGTGGTAATTCAAGTGCCAAGAGTAGATACGATCACAAAAAGAGAGAAAGGAAAGGGTAAGCAGGCTTCAAAAATCTAATATTTACTGATTGGATAGAATGGATAAAGAAAATAAAGAAAAGAATCCAAAGAGGAGGGAGAAACAGCGATAGAGAAACAAGGGGAGAGAGACAAAAACAGAGAAAGGGAGAGATGGCAAGGAAGTCACAGAAGCGGGTACCAAAGGGAGGGAGTGGTCAGTTTTGTCAAATGCTCCTGAGATCAAGAAATATAAAGACCAAACTTGTACAGAAGATTTGGCATCGTGGAGGTTTTTGGTGCTCATAGTTGGGACCGGCCTTTCTTTTTTTTTTTTTCATAAAACACCTGTTTAAAAGAATGCATGGAGCTGAATCAAAAAGCTTCTCAGATTGAAACTCTTGGTACTGATAAGCTGCATACGCAGATGAGCAAGGGGGCTTAAACACCCCAGGAAACAGCATGGTGGGAGAGCTCTATGCAGGAGGCTGATTGTTTTTGACAGCTTTGGGCACCACACTGCTTGGTTCCAGTTGACGGATACTTGAGAGGCTGGACTGATGGGCTTACTGCTGATTTAGACATTTCCCAGGATACATTCACCAACACCTGTGCCAAATTTATGACAATTTTTAACTTAGTTGTCATCTTCGATCTTGTAAACATATGACGGAGTTCTCATCTGTGAGAGATTAACCTGAAATTGAATCTCCAATTCTATCTTAAAGTGAATCTTGTACAGCTTTTGTCATATAAAAAGCATTTTGTGGAATTTACTTGGTATTTAAACTACTCCCCAGTTTATGCAGTTGTTGATACTAAACATTTTCTGTAAGAGCAAAGAGAGAATATTTGCTAGAATTCCTCCATCCATGTGTTTTATAGCAAAGTGACTTAAAATTCTAGATTGGCACCACCACAAAAATGCCAACTTATCCTTCCTAAGAAAATCCTTCTTGTCTATCATCCCTACCTAGTCACTGTAATTTTTCCCTGACTCCTACACACAGCTGGCAGAGAACTTAGTTGAAAGGTTCGTACAAATGAAGACATATTTTGAAATATAAGATTTCTCAGTGTTTAAAGAGAGGAAGAGCTCAATATTATATTCTAAGACTCTGGTTATAACTTTTGATGGAATATAATGCTAATAAAGAAAAATAAAGTTTGGAGAAAGAGAAATTATTTTGTGTTTCACAGAAAATTTCAATGATATTATTCAACTCTTGAATTGAAATGCTTTAGTCCCGCATGGAAAGATGATCAAGAATCTGTAGTCAAAAACAAACAAAAACAAACAAACAGCTAACATTCTAACATTTACTGTGTGCCTAGCATGGTTTGGGCTTCCCTTGTGGCTCAACTGGTAAAGAATCTATCTGCAATGTAGGAAACCTGGGTTTGATCCCTGGGTTGGGAAGATTCCCTGGAGAAAAGAAAGGCTACCCACTCAGTATTCTGGACTGGGGAATTCCATGGACCGTATAGTCCATGGGGTTGCAAAGAGTCAGGCACGACTGAGCTACTTTTCACACTTTCACTAGAATGGTTTTAATGCATAACTTTTCCTGAGTCTAATTTTTTAAAATAGTTACATAAAGTAAGTTTCATTCTGTTTAATCAGTAGGGAGACTGAGATTTAAGAAATTAAATTTAAGAAATTAAATTAAATTTAATTTAAGAAGTTAAATTACACTTAGAAAATTTAAGTAAATTTCCCATTTGAGCAGAGCTAAAAAGTAACAGAACCAGGATCCAAATTCTAATAGCCTTGCCTCAAGTCCATGCTCTAAACCCTAAGAGTGTGCTCAGTTGCTTCAGTCGTGTTTAACTTTCTGCAGCCCCATGGACTGTAGCCCACCAGACTCCTCTGTCCATGGGGATTCTCCAGGCAAGAATACTGGAGTGGGTTGCCATTTCCTTCTCCCAAACCCTAAGTGTAGGCCTTCTCTAAAAATATAATGAAGCAAACAGTCCATTTAATTCCTCCTTTATGTATGGGAACTTTCTGGTATTCATATTCTTACATATCCAAAGTAAGCAGTCACAAGTAAGAGAAGTTCAGAAGTTCAGTACCAGTCTAAGGCAGTCCATCACTAAACACATGGAACATAAGATCCAGTGAGACTATTGACTGATGGTTAATTATAGCGGGTATCAAATCTACATGACACCACAATCAATAGACTAGAAAATCAAACTTCATAGTGTGAAATGCGCCCTTCTCATGTCATTCTTCATCAGATTTCAAAGCCTCCAGCGAAAGGGAGACTTTACACAGACAAGAGTCCAGAAGAAGAGGGGGCATTACCATCTGAAAGAGGAGTGTTTGCTTCTGCCCTCCTAGCACTGCTGTGGAAAACAGTCCTGTCTAGACGCTGACTGCTCTGAGCCACCACCCTGGGGTGCTGGGCAAAGCCTCTTCATTGCATCTGCCTCTACTTCTTATCATAATGTTAATGTGAAAAGGCAGTTTAAAATGTGTCTGAAATTGAAAAACAGTTTTGCATAATTAAAATTCATCTATACTGAAGTTTGGGACTTTCTAGGTGGTGACAGCAGTAAAGAACCAGCTTGCTAATGCAGGAGATGCAAGAGACACAAGTTCAATCCCTGGGTCAGGAAGATCCCCTGGAGAAGGTCATGGCAACCCACTCCAGTATTCTTGCCTGGAGAGTCCCATGGACAGAGGAGCCTTGGCAGGCTGCAGTCCATAGGGTCGCACAGAGTTGGACAGGACTGAAATGGCTTAACAGGCAGGCATATGGGAGTTTAAAAAAGGAGGGAAAAGAAACTTTTCATATTCAAAAAAACTAACATATAATACAAAGAAGATTTAACTAAACACAACTAGTGGAGTCTCCCAGGGAAAAAAGTCATAGTGAACATCTCTACCTGTTTTTCTGTACTTTACAAAGTCAGAGATTTCTGAAACAAAATAACATTTTCTTCTGTGCCTTCAAAATCTGTTTCTTGAACATATTTTGCTTCGATGAATGGTATGATCTTCAAAATGGTTTATACAAAAAGCGTTCATTTTTTTAGGTATAGCCATGGCTACAAATCCCAACTAAACATTTATGCAAACATTTTATTTTAGACAACATTTGGAGCTTCAGTATTCTCGCATGCAAAATAAAAATAACAGCATGCACTTTATAAAGGTAGTAAAGACCACATATGTGAGAGTATTCTCACGATGACTGTCACATAAGAAAGACTTAAAAACAGTGATTACATCTCAAAGTCAATTCTTCACACACCAATTCACTAGATTCAATAAATTGCTTTGTCATTCAAAATATGTCATTCAGTGACCCCCATGTGTCATCAAGACTCTGCAGGAGTCTTAGGAATAATTAAAATTGATGGACCTTGGAACATTTAAGCCCCACACCTCCACTAGGCAACAATGAAGAGAATTATCTGCTTAAGATGTTCTCCTTGGCCTAAAATGCTGGTTTAGTGATCACAGAGGGACACGGGAAGTCCATTGGCAGGTGGGCAAGGATATTCTTCCTCTTTTGAAAGTTCCAGACTGTGGGATTACTGATTTTTTCCTCTAAATATGCTGTGTGCTGGCTGACCTCTTAGAGAGCAGAAGCAATCTCATGAGGGAACCTTTATAAACACATTTAGCCTGCTCAGGTCATGGTGACAACACTTCTAGGGCACTGGACCTACATGCTTCATGGCTGGGCTGAAAGCTACTGACTGAGAATTCAGGATGCATTCCTTTCAGAATGTGTGGGACTTAAACATGTTAAGATGGTTCTTTATTCTTTGGAATACAAGAACAAAATAGTCTTAAGAATCTGGGCCATTCTGAAAGTTCTATTACTGCATTAGGTTGAAACTTTGACATAGGGATGATAAGAAATATATTTATTTCATTAAAAAAATGTATAAAACAAATTTCTCCATTTTCAATTGGTTTCTGGAGTAGCACAACCTAGAAACTGTATTTTTTATTTCAGCCAAGGAAAGGCAAATGAAAAGTTTGCCTATAACTATCTCCTATCAGAAAGTTTCCTGTGTGGCTCAGTAATCTCCTGGCATGAAAGAGAGGTCAAATTCATTAAAGCATCATCTTAGAAAGAAGATGATATTGTCAGATACAGAAACTATTTCCTGGGACTTAGTTGTTCCTTGGGAATGTCTATTTAACATTCTGCATGTGAGTATGCGTGCATCAAAACATAAGTATCAGCAGCTTGCATGTGTCACCTTGATGGTCTTGAAATAAAGGAAGAATAGAGTAAGATTAGAGAAAGGAAGAGATGTACCACAGTCTCTGGGCTGAGATATGTGAAATAGCTCTCTCTATCCCTTAACCATCTCAGAGGAGATGTGGTGAACACAGCCAAGTAAAGATTTTTATGCTACAGTTTCTAAGAATAAAGAGAAGAGAGTAGTCTGAAGGGGGGAAAAGTAGCTATTGAAAAGTTGAATGTTTGATGTCAATGTAGATGCCTTTTGCTTGGAATAAGGAAAATTTCCCTAAAAAATATATACTGCTATTTACAACTTTTATCTTTTTGAGCAAAAGTTTCCTGGAATAGTAAAATCGTACTAGTGAGAACAGTTCAACAGTACAATTCTGCAATGACATATAGTAAACTATATGTGTGTAGATGGTTTTGGTTATCAAACACATCTAAATTTTCTAAGAATACAGATTCAATTAGGACTAAGGTTGTCCTAGTGGCTCAGACAGTAAAGAACCTGCCTGCAATGCAGGAGACCTAGGTTTGATCCCAAGGTCCGGAAGATCCCCTGGAGAAGGAAATGGCTATCTACTCCAGTGTTCTTGCCTTGAGAATTCCATTGACAGAGGAGCCTGGCAGGCTACAGTCCATGGGTCACAAAGAGTCGGACATGACTAAGTGACTAACATACACACACACTCAAGGTTTCCAAAATTGGGTCAACGACAAAGCTTAAAGGAATTATATAACTTGTTTAAATCCAATTAGTTTTAGAGCCAATATTTTCACCCAGGCTACCATGTTCTTTCTCCTCCATGTTGCCCGCTCTGTAGAAATTCTTGTTATGGTCATGTCACCACAAGGTACAGTGAAAGGTCTAGTCCATGTTGAATTAATCTGATATTTTGTTACAAATTTCTAGTACAACTACTTTTGTAAAATATTACGCTTGGATAGTAGAGTACCCTGGTTGGTGCAATCATGATGCACTTATTTATAATAAATATCCCACCCAGTTCCAAAAACAAATCTAAGGTTTCTCAGGTATGCCTAACACCTGTGGAAAGGGCCTTGTGATTCATTTACATTGGATCACAGAGTCTAGTACAACAACTTGTACATGCTAGGATAGATAAGATAAAATACTTTTAGCAAATAAAGTACAATGAAGATAACTTCAATAGTTGAATTCTTTAATTAATGAGTTTCAAGGATCTCTTAATTATGATGCTCTGGGCTTTTCAGATGTCTCAGTTGTAAAGAATCCACCTGCCAATGCAGGAGACATAGGTTCAATCCCTGGGTTGGGAAAAGGAAATGGCTACCCACTCCAGTATTCTTGCCTGGAGAATCCCATGGACAGAGGAGCCTGGTGGGCTACAGTCCATGGGGCTGCAAAGAGTCAGACATGACGGAATAATCAACAATTATGGTGCTTTATTTCAGGTTTTTGTCCTCCAGACTGTATCTACCCTCATCTAAATTAATGAACAAAATAGAACATGAAATTCTGGAGGAACGAATTTTACAAATGTTCTTTCAATAGTTGTAGGAAATCACTGTGATTGAATTACCAGACAGCATAAAGTTGGGAAGAAGAAGGAACACTGTTTTGGAAAATATGGTTTCTCACTTCTGTGGCTTACTTTTTATCATTCTTTTATGTTAGTTTCACTCTCATTTTCTATAGCTCCTCTTTGAAACTCATACTGTCTTCACAGGAATGAGATTTCCTTCTTCAGGATTCTGGGAAAGCAAGCTTCTAAATCCACTTGTATAAATACTGAAAACCTTAATTTCTAACTATTATCACATCTCTTCCCTATTACTTCTATAATGTAATCATTTCTTCTAGGTAAATCTGATATTCCCTCTATTCTCTCACCTTTAAAGTTAATTTGCTCTCACATACCCTAGACTGACTTCCAAAGAAGTCAGAATCCTTCAAGCAGTGAAATCAAAGGCCATAAGAGGAGCAGCTCTGCTCCACCTTCCAGACAGAATGGTGCCAGTTGAGGACTGATGTGGGTGAGCATGGAGGCCTGAACTCCTAGCCCCATCTGAAAAAAAAGTCTAAACTGAGCCTCAGGGAATAGTGAGACTATAACAAAGGATCTATCAGAATCCCAGAAGAGGCAGAGAAATAAGACAAAGGTTAAAAAAAAAAAGTGCTCAAATTTCCCAAATTTGGCAAAAGCCATAAACTCACAGATTTAAGAAGCTGAGTAAATATCAAAGGTAAAAGTACAAAGAAATCCACACCAAAACAAATCCTGGTCAAACTTTTGGAAACTAAATTCATCCAAAAAATCTCAAAAGTAGCAAGAAGAGAATGATACATTACCCATAGAAGAAAACAATTGGAATGGAAGCTCATTTCTCTTTGAAAATCACAGAGGCCAAAAAGAAGGAAACTGCTTGATATTGTCAAGAGCTGAAAGAAAAAGTACTGCTGACAAAGAGTTCTATATCCAGCAAAAATATCTTTCAAAAAGAAAGGGGAAATCAAGCAGTCTCAGATGAAAATACTGAAGAATCAGTCACTGGTAGACAAACCATAAAAGAATGATTAAAGGAAGAACTCTAAAGCAGAAAAGAAATGGTGAAAGAAGGACTCATGAAATAACAGAAAGAACAGAAGAATGGAAAGAGAGAAAGTATGAGTAAATTGATATTCTTTCTCCTCTTGAGTTTTCTCAAGTATATTTCACAGCTGAAGAATAAATTATAACATAGTCTAATGCAGTTCTCAATAAATATACAGGAAACATTTAGACAACTCTACTACACAAATTGGGCTTCCCTGGTAGCTCAGCTGGTAAAGAATCTTCCTGCAATGAAGGAGACCCTGGTTGGATTCTTGAGCTGGGAAAATCCCCTGGAGAAGGGACAGGCTATCCTCTTCAGTATTCTTGGATTTCCCTGGTGGCTCAGATGGTAAAGAATCTGCCTGCAATGCAGGATACCTGGGTTCAATCCCTCAGTTGAAGATTCCCTGGAGGAGGGCATGGTAATCCACTCTACTATTCTTGCCTAGAAAATACCCATGGATTTAGAGGAACCTGGTAGGCCATAGCTCATGGGGTTGCAGAGAGTCAGACATGACTGAGCAACTAAGCACAGCACAGCACTACACAAATTACACAAAATTATAAACATGATAAAATCATATAGAAATAAATATTCAAAGATAAGAGTGCATATAAAACTGGGAAAAATCTAAGATTAAAATTAGATCAATTTCCTGTTTGTGACATTGTGCAGTAACTTTTGCAAGATAGTATCATTGGCAGAATTGGGTGAAAGATACATGTCATCTTTGCATTATTTATTGCAATGGCTTGTGAATCTACAATTATCCCCAAATAAAAGTTTTAATAACAATGCATTCCTGAAATGGAAATTTATAAGAACAAGCCCCCAGAAACAAAGGCAGATATCTATAGAAATAAAAATAGAAACATTAGACAGAAAACACTGTTTAGCTGTGTATATTAATAGAAACTGGTAGGCAATCAATCAACCAGTCAATCAGTAAATAAGTCATCTAGAAAAGATAGCAAGATCTCATTACATGGTCACAATTTGACTCACTTAGAGTCCATGGTAGGGTTCTGATGTTTGCAAGTTCAAAGTCTTCACTTTAATCAAAGTACACCAAATTTATCCATCTCTGAAGACTGACTTTATTAATTCAACTCATAAGAGATTAATACTTACATAAGCAGGAACACTTGGATGCTCTTTTCTTTGCTGACCCTCACTCCTCAATTCCCCTCCTTTTTTTTTTTGGATATTCCTCATTCAAGGTCCTAAAATTAGAACACTCCACCCAAGTAACCATGCATTTTTCGTAAGGACCATACATTCAAGCCTTCTCTGAAGAAAGGAAAAATTTCCCCAGTAATTTAACTTTGACTCTACCCTTTCTAAAACAGCAACCTCTGCATTATTCTTACCAAGAACATTCGTTTCCTTCCTGAGATTGACCTGTATTATAAAGTCTACAACACTGTATAAATATCTCCCTCTTTGGCATCCAGTACAAGTTCACTAGGTAGTTTATTTTTAATTTCACAGTAGAGAGGAGATATAGAAGAATGTATCCTATTATCTGAATCTCTGACATTCCTTGCTCCTTCACTGCTGAGCCTTACCTTGATTTGATCTCTTTCCCTATCTAAGTACTTCTTTCGCATATTGTTCATAATTGCAATTAATTAGTTACAGATGCAACAATTGTTTCAATCATGTCATGCTTTATTTCATGCTGGACTCTAAGATCCTTAAGGATAGGGACCACATCTGTCTTGCATGTCCATATGTTCCAATGCCTATCACAGGCAAATAGTAGGAACTCAATAAGTATTTGTCAAGTGAGTGGATGGATAGAGAGGAAGAAGAGAAGTGACTTAAAGTCTCTGTGTCTAGTGTTTTTATATGTAAAATGGAGATGCTGTGAAGATTAAATGCGATACCATTATGCATACAGAAGTTTTCAGGGCTCTTCTGTCTTTCTTCCCTATCCATTCATCCACCATCCAGCTATATATTTAATCTGTATCATAGAACACAAGGGGATAATTAAGATCTAGTGAAGGTTAAAAGTAACTAGACTAGACCTCGCTTATAAAAGAGTCTTAGCATAA
The DNA here is from genome assembly GCA_024291935.2 of Okapia johnstoni. Taxonomy (NCBI): domain Eukaryota; kingdom Metazoa; phylum Chordata; class Mammalia; order Artiodactyla; family Giraffidae; genus Okapia; species Okapia johnstoni. The sequence continues at coordinate 29,582,428 of CM044321.1, read as the reverse complement.
TTTGTATAAGACTGTAGTAACATCCTTACCATAGTAAACTTCTAAAATATAAAAAGAATAAAGAGGAACCAAAGAATTTCCCATGGTACAGAAACAATTGCTGTTAAAATTCTAATAGATTTGTTTCAATCCTTTTTTTATGAATAAAGTTGATTAAAATATCAAATGGCAAGAACATTAAGAAGCAAGCTCTGAAATAAGCCCTCAAGTAGACAAAGTAAACTCTCAGGGTTAATGAATAAATTGATCTTAATTAAAATACTTAGTAGGTATAATATATTTTAAATAATATTTTCCAATTACAAAATTGACCTCTATTTTTTATAAGATAATTGTAAAATATGAAAAAATTTTAAAAATTTAAAATTTTCCATAATTTCACTGCAAATTTTTTCTGTACTTCTGTTTAAACACTTTTTCAGATATATATTATAAATAGTGCATTTTTTAAGTATATAGAATATTTAGTATTTGTTATAATCTAAGATAAATATGAGGAGGGCATGGCAACCCACTTCAGTATTCTTGCCTGGAGAATCCCATGGACAGAGGAGCCTGGTGGGCTACAGTCCACAGGGTTGCAAAGAGTCAAACAAGACTGAAGTGACTTAGCACGCAACACACACGCACAAGATAAATATAATGCATAATTACAGATGTTTACCCAGCTATTAAAAATCTATGTAACCATTTCACATGAAAAATAATCTACTATTTTAACATTCTATAAGTAAGATAACTTTTTATATTGCTGAATATTTGTTATGCATAATTTTTCAATATTACAATGTTATAAGGGTAAATTTTAGTCTTTTTTCTTTATCTATGAATTCTTCCTTGAAAGAGACTCATATTTTAAATGTGAACTATTTTTTTCACTTCATTTAATAAAAATATATGGTTTTATGAGTTTAATATTATAGATGTGTCTAAAAGTAGAAAGTGAAAGTCACTCAATTGTGCCCAACTCTTTGAGACCCCTGGACTTCAGCACACCAGGCTCCTCTGTCCATGGAAATTTCTTGCCAACCATACTGGAGTGGATTGCCATTCCCTTCTCCAGTTGATCTTTCCAACCCAGAGATCAAACTTGGGTCTCCTGCATTGCAGGCAGATTCTTTACCATCTGAGCCACCAGGGAAGCCCATAAAAGTATAAAGCTTTGTATAAATATTCTAATCTGGTATGCACCCTTCTAGATTTTATATGCTTTCCATGTTGTTTCATGCCTGATTCTTACTTAACACTGAAATGCACAGAGGAAGGCAACAACAGAACTTATTGGGAAAGTCTTGGGGGAGGATATTTATCCATCTGTCTATCTGTCTATACTCACATTTTATGCTAATGATACAAGTATGTACTTTCTATCTATGAAAACCGGTGCTCTGATTTTATCTTTATAAACTTTCTCAGTGACTTTCTTAACAGAAATACTAAGTTGAGTTAGTTTTTCCTCATGGAAGATCATATTTTGAGTTCATGAGGCAGGAAAGAAATTAAGCTATTAAAAGTATTTTCTTTCACATTCAAAATATCAATATGAATAATCATTATTCTAAAACACTCTTCCTTCTCTTCAAAAAAATTCAGTGTACATTTTTACTAAACAAAGGATGATCTTAGACAAAACATCTCTTCTGGCACTACCTACACTGACAATGTTTTGTGTTAATGTTTGTTTCAATCATTTCCTCTTAGTCATACATGATTAAAAGATTTGTCTATTATTATTATTTCCAAGATATTATATTTGGAGGACTCTCTTTTCACTACAATCTGTGGGATTTTTAACTATGAATTTACTGATTTTCTGTTTGTCTAGTGTGTAATCAGTTTTTTTTGTTTGTTTGTCATGAATATTTCAAAATAAAGTATATTTCTTGGGTATGGAGTCAATGTGTATTGAAACTCTTTTATATTTGTCAACTGCAGCCATTACATTCGAAAAAATATAAATTAAATGTTCCAGTCTGGTTGTGGTTTGGTTGAACCTAAGAAAACATATATCTAAATAGATAATATCAGTGGATATCTGCTTTGATTATTATGCCCTGTGTTTATTGAGAACAAGTCACTTTTCTGAATCATTACTGTGTTTTTAGTATTATATTGGGCAAAGGAACTGAGTTCAAAATCTATCTTCTCGGTTGTTGTTAGAATTTCAGACAATTTGCTTAAGCCCTTTGTAATTTCCTCATTGGTGAAATCTAAGTAATAATAGTCTTTAACAGACTGCTGTAAGGAGCAAATTAAAGTCGATAATGTAAAAGTTTTTTTAAGTCATTTTGTTTTCAAATATGAAATATTATTTTTATTATTACTTTGTAAGTTTCAGACCTGTGACTAATATGTCTCTTAGACTGTCATTGCAAGGATGAAATAAGCAAAATACAAATTTAAAGATTTTTTTAAAATTTATTCTAATGTGTGAAGTATTTGCTATGAACCTGGACCAAAACTGTGAAGGCCATTTTCTTATAACTTTTCACAAAAGCTCACTAATAAATGGATGCTAACTCTTTAGCTTTCTTAGAAAATTATTTTATTAAACTATTTTATTCACCAGAGCATTACAGAAGAAGAGATGAAATGCCATTCTTGAGTTTAGGAATATATTCTGCTATTTTTCACAGCTAGAACATTGAATGTGAATCCTCTTCAAAGTTCATTTTATCCCCTAAATTAACTTTAGTGTGTTTGTTTTAGAACATTATGCTCTTATATGTGAGTCAAGGGGCATATGGTCTCTTTATTGGAAAATAAAGAACAGATGTGTGGTTTAGATAAGTACACATAAACATGTGAAGGTCAATGGCAGGTGACTCAGCGTTTTCACCATGTTGTGGAAGGGATGTGAATAATTTCCTTAGAGGAAATGTAATCCTTGATATAGTGACATTAAAAAACCATTATTTATTTTATTAGATAAGCATTAAAAGATCTAATAAAAAGACAGGTTTCTCCAAGTTGTTGATAATTCTCTGGAAGCCTGGGTGATGAATTTAAGAAAATGTTCTGAAAGCCAATCCAAGTACTGAACACATATGTCAACAAAGACTCACATTCACTAAGAATAGCATCTTCTTTAATATACCTTCCCTTTAATTTCTTTGAATATTCATTTCACTTGGCATGAGAAACCTGTGGGTAACTTGGCTCAGTAGGGTGTTTCACTTTAAATATTAAAACCCTTTATTGGAATCCCTTGAAATCAAAGGAAAGAATGTAACCTTGAATAGAAAAAAAAGGAACTTTAAGTTTTTGAAAACTGTTGACGTCTCTTTTCGTAATTTTATATTTCTTTGTTAGAATTTTCCATTTTGGCCAGTTCAGAAGTTTGCTGAAAAACAGAGCCAGTCTTAAATCTGGAAAGCTGCACTGATTTTGCCTTCAGAGTGGGTTACACTTATGTTCTCTCAATGGAGGCCAAATCTTTTTCTGGCTCCATATTTTTTCCCACAACTTTAGGAAGCTAGTTCAGACTCGAAATCCTTGAACCTAGACTCCAGATACATCCTTCTAATTAGTTTCCCATGTATCAATTTCCAACTATATCAAATAATAATAATAATACAAAAGTAGCAAGCATGTCCTCAGAGTCAACTATTCTCTTACCTCTCATTAATGCATGCATTTATTAACTAATTTAATAATTCATCAATTATCATGTATGTGTTAAGAACCCTGCCATGAGCCTGGAGAAATGGAGATAGTATTGCTTAAAAGACCTGTTTGGGGGCCCTGGAGAATCTCAGATTATGGTGCAAAAGAGAGATGTACATAAATTATTACAAAATAATGCAAGAAGGAATGAAATGAATGTTTCCCCAGGGATTAAGAGAGCACCATAGAGGAAATGCAGATTTATATCTACATTGGTAGTCATTATATTCTAGCACCTGGAACACTAAAAGCCGTGGCATTTGGTGAATATATGACAAACTCATGGACAAATGGATGGATGCATAGATGGATGGAAGGGTCAAGAATATCCTTTTAGAAGAAAGATCAATTCACTTGTGGACTGAAAACTATAAAGGTATACATGAAAGAGACACTTCCAGGTGGGTGGCATGATACAGAGAAGTCAAAGATCTTTGGTATGTTCAGGGCACAGACAAATAGCTCGGTGTGATGGAGAAGAATGTTTAGCAAAATGACAGAGAATGAGATTGGGATGCTAAAAGAAACTGGAACATGAAAGGCTTTTCCAACATCATCAAGAAATGTGGTTTTGGTGAGTAATAAAAAATACTAAAGATTTTAAGTAAGAAATTGACATGATCTGATTTGCTGGGTATGGACAGAGCTACAGAGAAGCAAAGTTTTTGAGAGTTGTAGCCACAGAATGGTTGACATTACTACTCTGGAATTCAGGTTGATAAAATACACTCTTTCCCCATTTTTAATTGCTTAGGGATTCCAATAACCTTGAAAGGAAGGATAGCATAGTGGCTTAGATCAATTATACTGGAACTAGACTGCATAGGCTTAAATCCTGGTTCAGCCCCTTACCAATTGTGTGACTTTAAACAGGTTGCTGAGCCTCTCCCGGCATCAGTTTCTTTGAATGAAAATGAGGATGGCAATAGCAGTGCTTGTGTTGGAAAGTTCATTATTATGAGGATTAAACAAATTGGTCTCTAAAGTGCTTGGAAAAGTGGAAGTAGAGGTTGTTAAATTTGTTATATTTAAACCTTGTATCAGTTCAGTTTAGTTACTCAGTACTGTTCGACTCTTTGCGACCCCATGGACTGCAGCATGCATGGCTTCCCTGTCCATCAACTCCTGAAGCTTGCTCAAATTCATGTCCATCAAGTCGGTGAAGTCATCCAACCATCTCATCTCCTGTCATCCCCTTCTCCTCCTGCTTTCAATCTTTTCCAATACCAGGGTCTTATCCGATGAGTCAGCTCTTCCCATCAGGTGGTCAGAGTATTGGAGCTTCAGCTTCAACATCAGTGCCTCCAATGAATATTCAGGACTGATTTCCTTTAGGATGGACTGGTTGGATCTCCTTGCAGTTCAAGGGACTCTCAAGAGTCTTCTCCAACACCACAGTTCAAAAGCATCAATTCTTTGGTGCTCAGCTTTCTGTATGGTCCAACACTCACATCCATTCATGACTATTGGAAAAAACCATAGCTTTGACTAGATGGACCTTTGTTGGTAAAATATGTCTCTGCTTCTTAATATGCTGTCTAGGTTGGTCATAGCTTTTCTTCCAAGTGTCTTTTAATTTCATGGCTGCAGTCACCATCTGCAGTGACTTTGGTGCCCCAAAAATAAAGTCTGTCGCTGCTTCCATTGTTTCCACATCTATTTGCCATGAAGTGATGGGACCAGACCAAGATCTTAGTTTTTTTGAATGTTGAGTTTTGAATGTTGAAAAGCCAGCTTTTTCACTCTTCTCTTTCACTTTCATCAAGAGGCTCTTTAGTTCTTCTTTGCTTTCTGCCATAAGGGTGGTGTCATCTGCATATCTGAGGTTATTGATATTTCTCCTGGCAATCTTGATTCCAGCTTGTGCTTCATCCAGTCTGGCATTTCTCGTGATGTACTCCGTATATAAGTTACATAAATAGGGTGACTATATACAGCCTTGATGTACTTCTTTCCCAATCTGGATCCGCTCCTTTGCTCCATGTCTGGTTCTACCAGTTGTTTCTTGACCTGCACACAGATTTCTCAGGAAGCAGGTCAGGTGATCTGGTGTTCTCATCTCTTTAAGAATTTTCCACAGTTTGTTGTTATCCACAAAGTCAAAAGCTTTGGCATAGTCAATAAAGCAGAAGTGAATGTTTTTCTGGAACTCTGTTGCTTTTTCTAAGATCCAATGGATGTTGGCAATTTAATCTCTGGTTCCTCTGCGTTTTCTAAATTCAGCTTGAACATCTGGAATTTCTTGGTTCACATACTATTGAAGCCTGGCTTGGAGAATTTTGAGCATTACTTCGCTAGCATGTGAAATGAATGCAATTGTGTAGTCATTTGAACATTCTTTGGCATTGCCTTTCTTTGTGATTGGAATGAAAATTGGCCTTTTCTAGTCCTGTGGCCACTGCTGAGTTTTCCAAAGTTGCTGGTATACTGAGTGCAGCACTTTCACAGCATCATCTTTTAGGATTTGAAATAGCTCAACTGGAATTACATCACCTCCACTAGTTTTACTCACATTGATGCTTCCTAAGGCCCACTTGACTTCACATTCCAGAATGTCTGGCTCTAGGTGAGTGATCACACCATCATGGTTTTCTGAGTCATTCAGATCTTTTTTGTATAGTTCTTCAGTGTATTCTTGCCACCTCTTCTTAACATCTTCTGCTTCTGTTAGGTCCATACCATTTCTGTCCTTTATTGTGCCCATCTTTGCATGAAATGTTCCCTTTGTATCTCTAATTTTCTTGAAGAGACCTCTAGTCTTTCCCATTCTATTGTTTTCTTCGATTTCTTTGCATTGATCACTAAGGAAGGCTTTCTTTTCTCTCCCTTTCTATTCTATGGAACTCTGCATTCAGGCAGGTATATCTTTACTTTTCTCCTTGGTCTTTTAATTCTCTTCTTTTCTCAGTTATTTGTAAGGCCTCCTCAGACAGCCATTTTGCCTGTTTGCGTTTCTTTTTCTTGGGGATCGTCTTGATTACTGCCTCCTTTACAATGTCATGAACCTCTGTCCATAGTTCCTCAGGTATTCTGTCTATCAAATCTAATCCCTTGAATCCATCTGTCACTTCCACTCTATAATCATAAGAGATTTGATTTAGGTCATACCTGAATGGTCTAATGGTTTTCCCTACTTTCTTTAATTTAAGTGAATTTGGCAATAAGGAGCTCATGATCTGAGCCACAGTCAGCTCCCAGTCTTGCTTTTGCTGACTATATATAGAGAGCTTCTCCATCTTTGGCTGCAAAAAATATAATCAATCTGACTTCAGTATTGACCATCTGGTGGTGTCCATGTGTAGAGTCTTCTCTTGTGTTGTTGAAAGGGGGTGTTTGCTATGAGCAGTGTGTTCTCTTGGCAAAACTCTGTTAGTCTTTGACCTGTTTCATTCTGTACTCCAAGGCCAAACTTGCCTGTTACTCCAGGTAGCTCTTGCCTTCCTACTCTTGCATTCCAGTCCCCTATGACGAGAAGGACATCTTTTTTGGTGTTAGTTCTAGAAAGTCTTTTAGGTTATCATAGAACCGTTCAACTTCAGCTTCCTCAGCATTAGTGGTTGGGGCATAGGCTTGGATTACTGTGATACTGAATGGTTTGCCTTGGAAATGAAGAGATCGTTCTGTCTTTTTTGAGATTACATCCAAGTACTGCATTTCAGACTCTCTTGTTGACTATGAGGGCTACTCCATTTCTCCTAAGGGATTCTTGCCCATAGTAGTAGATATAATGGTCAACTGAATTAAATTCGCCCATTCCAGTCCATTTTAGTTCACTGATTCCTAAAATGTCGATGTTCACTCTTGCCATCTCCTGCTGGACCACTTCCAATTTACTTTGATTCGTGGACCTAATATTCTAGGTTTCTGTGTAGTATTGCTCTCTACAGCACCGGACTTTACTTCCATCTCCAGTTACCTCCACAACTAGGTGTTGTCTCCACTTTGGTTCCATCTTTTCATTCTATCTGGAGTTATTTCTCCACTCCTCTCCAGTAGGGAGAGGGAGTTCATCTTTCAGTATCATATCTTTTTGCATTTTCATACTGTTCATGGGGTTCTCAAGGCAAGAATACTAAAGTGGTTTGCCATTCCCTTCTCCAGTCGACCATGTTTTGTCAGAATTCTCCACCATGAGCCTTCCATTTTTGGTGGCCCTACAGGGAATGGCTCATAGTTTCATTGAGTTAGACAAGGCTGTGATCCATGTGATCAGTTTGGTTAGTTTTCTGTGATTGTGTTTTTCATTCTGTCTACCCTCTGACTACTAAGGATAAGAGGCTCGTAGAAGCTTCCTGATGGGAGAGATTGACCTTGTATGTTGATTCACAACTATTTTGTCTATATGGGCATGCTAAGTCACTTCAGTCATTTCCCTACTCTTTGTGACCCTATGGACTGCAGCCCACCAAGCTCCTGTGTCCATGGGATTCTCCAGACAAGAATATTGGAGTAGGTTGTCATGCCTTCCTTCCTCCAAGATATCCTCCAGACCCAGGGATAGAACCTTTATCTCCTGCAGCTCCTGTATTGCAGGCAGATTCTTTACCACTGAGCCACCAGGAAAACCCATATTCTGCCAGGCTTCTCTGTCCATGGGAGTTCCCAGGCTAGAATACTGGAGTGCATTGCCATTTTTCGAGGTATCTTCCCAAACCAGGGATCAAACCCACATCTTCTGTATTGACAGGCAAATCTTTTTTTTTTTTTAACACTGAGCCACCAGGGAAGTATTTTGTCTGAAGTATGCATATATATTTTGTTTTTCATTTCTGTAAAATTACACATATACGCTTTTTATTTCAGTAAACTGAAAGTTTTATCTCATTTTTACCCAAAGCTGATATTAAAACGGGTTGTGGGATAAACCAACCAGTAGGACTTATTAATACAAATATTTAGATGCTCAAGATCATATTAAATACATCCTTCCACACTGAGCATGTAAAAGATCCAGAGAGAATTTGTGAGAATGATCTTAAGGAAAGTGTATTTGGTACGCAGTGAGCACTCACCACCTGGCTGGCTTCTCATTCTCTCATTCTCTCTTCTTTCGCAGTCCCTTGGCACCTTGAGCTTTGCTCTGCAGAGGCCTGTTCCCCAGCATACCTGCACAGGATCCTTTCTTATGTGTTGTCCCTGTCATGACGCTCAGGAGTAGTCATACATCCTTTGCTCTGATACATTTTTTTGGGCTCTATGTAAAATCCCTTTTCTCACTTCTGATGCTGGAGGTCCTGACCAGCCTCTCTTTTGCCATTCTCAGTGTTAGTCATTCATTCATTTCCTACTCTTTGTGACTCCACGGACTGTAGCCAGCTAGCTCTTCTGTCCATGGAATTCTCCAGGCAAGAATACTGGAGTGGGTTGCCATTCATTTCTCTAAGAGATCTTCCCAACCCTGGGATGGAACCCAGGTCTCCTAGCATTGTAGGCAGATTTTTTACCATCTGAGCCACCAGGGAATTATAATTCTCAGGAAGAATTCAAACTCCAGGAATGAAATCCCTCAACTGCTGGGAACACAGTGGAAGCTCTCAGATTGGTCCTGAGGAAGTTGAGATGAAGAAGGTTGCTCACTCTGTTTCTCCTCCTGGTCTTTGTCTGCATCTAGGAAATTGCCAGTAAAAGATCTCCAGCAATAGGGAAGGCTCCCGTCTCTAAGTCAGAAATTTGGTTTGAAGCTAGACCTGACACAGACTTAGCATGGAAACGGCTTATGAGAGCAAGCACCTCTCATCCCCCTACATCCCCTCGCTTCCCAATTTCCAAGCACAGGGCTGTTGGACCAGAAGTTAGGTTACTGAGTTGGGGAAGAAAATCAAAGCAGCTGGTAATCCATATCCCTGAACCCACTCCAACAGAAGTTGAAAGCATTAACTTCCATAGATGAGACTGGTCATTTTAAGTACAGAAATGAAACAACTGCATGACTTAATGAGATTTTAATCTTTGGTATGTGTCTACAAAGTCCTATAGCTGCCTTTTTCATGCCTCTGTGTGTGTGTGCTCAGAAGCTCAGTCATGTCCAATTCTTGCGACCCCATGGACTGTAGCCAGCTAGGCACTTCTGTTCAGGGATTTCCCAGGCAAGAATACTGGAGTGGGTTGCCATTTCTTACTCCAGGGTGTCTTCCTGACCCAAGGATCAAGCCTAGGCAGGGGGAAATCTAGGTCACTGAGCATCAAGAGACCAGTGAGAAAAGGAAATAAATGTGGTCTGTGAAATGCATGCTACAAATTGTACCTGTTCTAAGTATCGGTTATAATTTTTTAATTCTGCCTTCTGTTTTATCCTTTTGCACATTTTACTCCAGATGAACCAACTCACTCTATCCACCACTCAGTAATTTTATTTCCACATCTTTTCTCATGCCTTCTCTTCCAACTGACATGAAAGCACTCATGACATTCAGGACCTCTAACAAACACCCCATTATTCTTATGATGCCAACAAACCCTTTGATCAGAGGTTCTCAAGCTGCTCTTTTGGATGAATTTCAGAGTCTTTGAATCCCTGAAGTTTTACCCCAATATTTGGGTGAATGTGTGCATGTACATTTTTCTTCTGGTGTCAGAATTTATAGCTAATACCAAATTCTTAAAAGAGGCCTAGGAGGAAAAGGTAAAGGAACATCTGTCTTTATTCCTTTTCTCCTATAGCTGAAATAAATTCAAAATATGCATGCCCAGGTCTGTACAAAATTATGAATGAGGTGAAGTTTCCTTCTCTGAACTTACTACCCCTAAGGGCTCTTTGGTCTTTCCTTCCACCTTTTGACTCTCTAGTAATAGGCAATATTAGTATCAGGCATATATTCTTTAAGTTACTGATGGACCTTTCCACAGAAAATCTCACTGAAGCACTTCTTTCTCATAAATCCATTTCTAGATGTAGTAAACTTGGGTAAAGACTTTATTGGTTGTTAGTGGAGATTTCTTAACCCCTTAAGGTGCATTGTGTAGACTATGCCTAAGGCAATATACGTATATATATATATATATATATATATATATATATATATATATATATATATTTGTTTTCAGATGTTAGTGTAAATATACACATACAGTTAGTTTTTTAATGTATGTGTGTTGATTTCTTCGAGTCATACATGGTGTTTATTACAGAAAGTGTTAGTCACTCAGTTGTGTCCAACTCACTGTGACCCCCATGGACTGTAGCCAGCTAGGCTCCTCTGTCCATGGAGTTTTCCAGGCAAAAATACTGGAGTGGGTTGCCATTCCCTTCTCCAGGGATCTTCCCAGCCCAGGGATCAAACCCGGGTCTCTCGCATTGCAGGAAGTTTCTTTACAGAGGAACTGAGTCAATGTTTGACTCTGAGTGTGTTGGTTGGTTTCTAGAAATTGAACCTAACGAATGCCTGTGGTTGTCTGATTTTCACTGATGATATGTCTGTCCATTTCTCTCTCTCTAGGCACTTATTTGAGTTGTTATTCCAAAACTTTCATTCATTTGCTTCTTTTTTTATCCCTTCTCTATGATTTTAATCATTTTTTCAGAGTTGGAGCAGTTATCCTTGGTGGCATTTGATTGTGAGTCAAAGTTATCACAATTCCTGAGGTACTTCAAGATCCAATTTCTATTTTCCCCCACAGAAAATTAAAGGAGGTAATTTCCCCCTCATTTAGCATCTAAATCTATTAGCTTCAACTCATAATTTTAAATAAATACCAATAAATATCTATTAATAAGGGGGGAGAGTGTCTGGAGGAAAGAGAGTTGAAAATGGAAGTGTTACTTATAGATTTCCAGATGATTTTTCTGACTTTCTATGTCCTACACACGAGTGTAAAATTTATCCTGCTGAGAGAATCCACTTTCCAGAAACATACATCTTCCTCTCCTGGAGAAAACTGTCTCTTCTGCTCCAATGACGATTCCTTTCAAATCCACAAATAAAACTTCCACACTGACAAGGTTTGGAAAAAATGAACGAATAAAAGAAACTTAAGGTGAAAGTAGAGAAAAAAGTTCTCTTTGAAGTATAATCAAATTTTGAGCCTCCATTTTAACTAACAGAAACTGTCCCTTGATCTGTTAAATCAATGTTTAAAAAAGATAACTTGGGTAAGTGCAGTAATTGGTGTCTTATCACTAGTCAGGTGACAGGATTGACAGGATTGGTTTAGGGGACACAAGCCTGAGCAAATAAAAGTGGTAAAAATAAGGTTTTCAAGGTGACTTAATGTTGCACAGCACTTTTTAAGAAGTACACCTACTGAGGGGTGTGACTGTGTGGGACCCCACTGAGCTGGTTGGGCTCTGTGTTTATTTCTGAACCCCCTGCCTTCTTGGTAGGTATATACCTTTCATCTGGCTTTTGGGAACAGTGCATGCCAGTGCTTAGTCACTCAGTCATGTCCAACTCTTGGTGACCCCTGGACTGTAGTCAGTCAGGCTCCTTTACCCATGTTTTCCAAGCAAGAATACTCCTGACCCAGGGACTGAACTCAGGTCTTCTGCATTGCAGGCCGATTATTTACCATCTGAGCTACCAAGGACCCTGCCCAAAGCACAAACCCTGGCTCCTCCGTGCCTGGTCTCTAGGATAACATACTTTTTAATACTTTCTGGATGCTTGAAATTTGGGCTGCATTTCTTACTGTCCAAATGGTATTTTTGTACTAGGTTGGCCAAAAAGTTCGTTTGGGTTTTTCTGTAACAGCTTACGGAAACACCCAATGAACTTTTTGGCCAACCCAATACATGGGCTCCCCAGGTGACTCAAGTAAGAAAGAACCTGCCTGCCAATGCAGGAGACATAAGAGGCACAGCTTCGATCTCTAGGTCAAGAAGATTCCCTGGAGGAGGGAATGGCAAACCATTCCAGTATTCTTGCTTGGAGAATCCCATGGACAGAGGAGCCTGGGAGTCGGACGCAACTGAAGCAACTTAGTATGCAGCATGAAATATATGGTGTGGTTAAAATTCAAGGTTGTTCTTTCTCCCATCTAATTGTTCAACCATATTTGTTAAAAAATAGATGTTTCCCTTTTTTTCCCCCAAAGGAATACATATTTTAAAGAATTAATGTTTCCCTGAAATCTCTCTTGTAAGGGACAACCACACCACCATGGTTTATGTTTGTCATACACATTTTACAAGATTCCATTTATATATTGATTTACATAAAGGACATATTTATAATCATGCACACACAGACACACAAAAGTACAAGAAAATATAGCCAGCTGGTTAAATGTATGGACCCTAGGGACAAATTGCCCACATTCAAATCTCATCTGTAAACTTTTAAGTAGCTTATCTCAGCTTCTCTTTTCCTATCTGTCATTGAGAAAATACTACATATGGTTACTTTTAGTATCAGTCTGGAAAACCACCACCAAAATGCCTAATACATAGTAGACAATGTGTTCACATTAGTCATGATTATACTATAAAATGTTCCTTAATTGCTTTGTCCCTTATCAGTAATTCTTAGATCCCTTGCTCAGACTGTAAAGAATCTGCTACAATGGAGGAGACCCAGGATCGACTCCTGGGTCGAGAAGATCCCCTGGAGAAGGAAATGGCAGTCCACTCCGGTATTCTTGCCTGAAGAATCCCATGGACAGACAAGCCTGGTGGGCTACAGTCCATGGGGTCGCAAAGAGTCAGACAGGACTGAGTGACTAACACTTTCACACAGTTTCTCATAATGTTGTAGAGGTGGCTTCTCTTTAATACCTATTCTGTTCTATGCTATTCTCTATTCTACTCCATCCGATTCTATTCCATTTAGCAAGCCTATTCCATATTCTACTGAGTTTCCATTCCTAGAATTTAGATTCGGCGTTAAGACCAATACCATATTGTTTTAATTACTGTGCATTTTTAAAACTGTGTTGTAATACTAGGAGAGTCATATTTATCCAAACATTCATGTAACTAATAACTACTGTGTGTTTACCTTCTGTTTAGATTTTCTTTGCACTAATGAGCAAAGGAAAAAGTAATTTTAAGGTTTGTGATTGTTTTTGTTGATTTTTCCATTGAACATTTTAAAACAATTTATAATTATACACAGTAGAAATTATATTGAAAGTATAGATTACTTTGAAGGCAGAGTGCTAGTGCTAAGCTGTTCAGTCATGTTCAAATTTTTGCAGGCCCGTGGTTTGTAGCCCACCAAGCTCCTCTGCCCATGGAATTTTCCAGGCAATAATACTGAACTGGGTTGCCATTTCCTCCTCCAAGGGATCATCCTGACACAAGGATCGGACTCATGTCTCTTGTGTCTCCTGTTTAGGCAGGTGGAGTTTTTGCTACTAGCACTACCTGGGGATAGTGACATCTTTACACTACTATTCAGGAATGTTCTCTCTGTTTTCATCTCTGCTTTCAGATATGTTTCCATGAAGTTATCCACTTCCATGAAGTTTCAGATATGTTTCCACGTGTGTCTTTAATTCTTTTTATTCCTCTCCACATTACTAGTTATGTAATTTTTCTTTATCATAATGTTTTCTATTTCTGTTTAGTCTTGTTTCTGCTTTGCTCACACTTGTCAGTGATTCCTGTATTTTCAAGTAGGTAGTGACATTTTTTACAACACATGATTTTTTAAAGTTTAGGCAACCTAATCTATTACTCTTTTCCTTTGAAATTATTTTTATCATTTTTCTTTTTAGTGATTACTTCCCCAGTCAAGGATTGGGTAAATATTCATTAATATTTTCTTCAGTTGTGAAAATAAATTTTAAAAGTTTATTATTAAAATATATACCAGGATACAGTTCCTAAATATTTCAACTACATGCTATTAAAAAGAAACACCTAAAACAGAATGCTTCAGAAGTTTAAAAATAAAAGGAATAACAAAGATGTATTTTTTAAAAGTTAGTGGTAATAATAACAAAGTAGAATCTGATGCAAAATGAAATGCCTTAAATAGGAAAAAAATAATAATATTGTATCAGTAAAAGCTTATAGGGCACAATAATAGTAAAATTAATATAAACATGGATGCAACAAATACATTTCATTAAGATATGTGGGGGAAACTAACAATTATAAAAGAAATAGGTAAAAACACAGTATGGACAAATGATTTCAAAATAGCATTTTCAATGTATGATAAATCATGAGAAAATTATAAATTATTTGTCTAAAAATCTTTTTTTAAACCATGAAAAAGTCATAAGAAAATCTAAAAAGTACAATTTTTTTCAGATTACATTCTAACTACGGTACAAAAAATACCTAGAAAGGGATAGCAAATGTTTAAATTTAAAAGAAATCAACTGAAGATTCAAAAACCTTCCTAAAAACTAGTGGGTCAAAGAGGAAATTCAAATGATAATTATATAGTATTTTGGAAATGAGAATATTTTACTTACTGGAAACATAAAATATACAGGCAAACTCAGAGTTAAATTCTTACAATTAAAAACTTCATATTCTAAAGGAAGAAAAAGGGAGTAACTGCAAAAGACTTTGTAATGGATTAGGCAATCTGCAAAATCCCTGCCATGCCCATAGCCTCTTGGGAGGTGAACCACCTCTCACAAGCCCTTCTGCCACGCGGCGATACCCTGTACCCTTCCTCCAGATATTTAGTCAATGGGACCAGGGGTCAACGTGTGATCCAGAATTGCTTATCCTTAGTTAGTAGAAATCTACTATGAAAAGATGAGCAGGACAACGAAATGAAACTTCTTCAGGTAGTTGAGCTGCTCAAGACAAAATACACCTCTTGCCATGATGCCTCCTGGTAGATATGTTCTCCCAATGGCTAAGAGAAAAGTTGATGACCTTGTGTGTTGGGATGCAGGTACAGAGAGATTGGATACAAAGTTTCTTCTAGTGCTGATTGGCTCAGAAAAGCTGATTTGAGCAATTATAGAGTAGCTGTTTGCTTTTCACCTCTGTGTTTCTCCTAATCAGCATTTCCAACAATTAGCAGACTATGAGGGGCCTATCTTAATTGTGACCATTCATGTTTTTTTTATTGAGAAGGCAAAATACATGTTATATTATTTAAGAATCTCAATCCATGCTTCTTAAGGATATAATATCAATGCTTGTTCTTCTGGAGCATGAAAGGAAAAAGGCCTCACATATGATCGTCCTTCCATTTAAGGTGCTATTTTTAATCTCTGCTTTTAACCACTTTCAATAGTATTTAATAGAAGTTTGGAAGAAAACATACCAAACTAGTTTACTGAAATATAAATAAGGTATGTAATTATTCTTTCATTCTCTTTGTTTCATTTATTCATCTGCTCGTTTATTTTCAAAAATGTATATAATGCCAAAGGAATGAAGTTAATATTTTTGGCAAAAGGAATAAATGCACAAAAAAGTTAATAAAGCCAGAAGTGAAGTAGACAGTAGAAAATATGGACTGCACAGTCCCATGCAGTTGCTAAAGATAAACTGAAAATTTATTTCTTTGTTCCACCAGCTAGACAAAGAGAGAAATAAAATCAGTTATAAAATTTTTCAAAATGCAAAAATCAGTTATAAAATTTGTAATATTTTCAAAATACAAAGAAGTTGCTCATCTTCTTATTGAGGAAAATCCAGGCTTTTTTTTCCCTCTATGGATGTTTTTCCTTATTTGAACAGGTAAACAAACAGCTTCCTGATAAGCTTTCCCCCTAGCTACAGGTACAAGCGCTGTGCAGTGTTAGTGAACAACATGTTAAAAGAGCCTGAATTAAAATAATGTGAATTTTATTCTGATAACTTACTTCAGTTTGTGCTAATGGCATAACATGAAAGAGTAGTTCAAAAGAAATATTCTAAGAGGGACAGAAAACAGAATGCATTTTAACATCTCAGTAAAATCACGTGTGTTAAAAGATTCCAATCTCTTTAAGTTGGGAATAAGTATTGTATTAATTGGCTTCAGTTGTACTGATGGCTTCAACATTGATCCTTGCATGCATACTCAGTCGCGTCTGACTTTTTGCAACTCCATGGACTGTAGTCCATAAGGCCCCTCTTTCCATGGAATTTTCCAGGCAAGAATACGGGAGTGGGTTGCCATTTGCTTCTCCAGGGGATCTTCCCAATCCAGGGATCGAACATGCATCGCTCGCATCTCCTGCATTGGCAGGCGTATTCTTTTACCACTGAGCCACCTAGGAAGCCCAAATTAATTGGCTCATGAACAAAATTGCAGGTGCGGGTCTTCCTCTCTTCCTGCCAAGTTTATCTCAGCTTTTCTCTGCATGCTGGTTTCATTATCTGAGAGCAAGCTATGCCACATTCTTGGGACATGGCCATGGCCATCAGCAACTCTAGACTTACTTGGTAGCCATGCACACACTTGATATTAAAAGCAAAACTCCAAGGAAGGACTTTGGCTTGGGTCACATAACCAGCTGTTAATAATTGCTAAACCAGAGACTCAGTCATTAAAAAAAGAATACCCGATCATTTGGAACAGTTGTCCAGGGATGGAAAAAAAAAAAAAAAGAAAGCAATTCTCCAAAGGGAGAGATGGGATTGGTAAAGACAGGGCCCTTGGAAAACTCAGTGTGAATGCCAAGTGCTAAATAATAATATCTACTGAGTATGAAATATGAGAAACTGCTGTGCAAGTAATAAAGTGATGTATAAAATCCCAACCATTATTTTTTCCAATATGATATTCTTGGAAATTTAAATTTTCACCAAAAAAAAAAAAATTAGCTCAGAAAAAGATTTCAAAGGAGAAAAGAAGACTGATATTTCCTGGGAAAAAAATGAAGCTGCTTTTCTCCAAATCCTTGTGACTTAAGAGCAAATTGCTAGCTACTAAAAGTTTGAAAATGAAGAACCCCCAGGAGTCTACTCTACTAGCCCAATAGGAAGATGATAGCTCAGTAACCTTCCTCCTAGCCAAGTACACCACTGCCTACTTTGAGTCCTCTCGAAAATCTAGGAATAATATAAACATAAGCCAATGACAACAATGCTTACTGAGGAAATACTTGTGTGTATGAGCTGCAATTCTTTGTAATTAAATGTCTTCAAAAATCATTTCCTAAGAGTTCTAAAAAGAGTTTGAATCATTACCCTCCCATTTCCATGCAGCAATATTCCCACAGGTGCTATGAGAGAGGAAATACGCCAGTAAAAGTCATTTTCTAAACAATGCTCTGAAGGACATCGAAGCAAGGGCATACTTAACAAAAGTGTGTCATGCCTTATAATGTGAAGCTGAAATTTTGGACTATATTTTCAAGATGGTTTCATAGCCTTACCGAATGCTGAAGAGCACACTGAAATGTCCTTCTCATCCTTCTCCAATAAGAAAGAAAAACTCCAACCTGATGCAACAATTAAACATGGAAACAGATAGTTTTAGAATTCAGTTTTCATCTTAGCTTACCTGCTAATGAAAACTGGTAAGCATAGGTTTCATAACTAGTATGTAATTAAACTTTTCATGTAAATGGTAGACTCATATTACATATCTAGTAAATATGCTTCTTTAATTAATTTAAAATTAATTTAATTAATTTATTGCTTTACAATGATGTGTTAGTTTCTGTTGAACAGCAAAGTGAATTAGCCTTTTGTGTTTATATGTATACATACACATATATCCCCTCTTTTTTGGATTTCCTTCCCATTTAGGTCACTACAGATCACTGAGTAGAGTTCCCTATGCTATACAGTAGGTTCTCATTAGTTATTTATTTTATACATAGTAGTGCTTCCCAGGTGGTGCTAATGGTAAAGAACCTGCCTGCCAATGCAGGAGACAAGAGAAACGGGTTCGATCCCTGGGTCAGGAAGATCCCCTGGAGGAGGGCATGGCAATCTACACCAGTATTCCTGCCTGGAGAATCCCATGGACAAAGGAGCCTGGCAGTCTACAGTCCATGAGGCCACAGAGCCAGACATGACTGAAGAGACTCAGCATGCACACCGTGTATATATGTTAATCCCAATCCCCAACTCATCCCATTCCTTTCTCTCCCTGGTAGCCATAAGTTTGTTCTCGATCTTTGTGATGCTATTTCTGCTTTGCAAATAAGTTCATCTCTACCATTTTTCTAGATGCCACATAAAGATGCTGCTGTTTAATTCTTCTGTTTTGCCTATTTTCCTTTGGAGCAAATTAGTTTCCAATTACCAGATCCATATTTAAGTAAATACAATTAATCTATATGCAGTTTGCATGAGAGTTATGAGAAATTTGAATGCTAAGGCTGATTGTCAGAAGAAAAATCTCTATTTCAGTTGTCTTTGAAATACTACACTTAATTTTGAATGACTGAGGAGGGCATGGCAACCCACTCCAGTATTCTTGCCTGGAGAACCCCATGGACAGAGGAGCCTGGCAGGCTATAGTCCATAGGTTGCAAAGAATCAGACATGACTGAAGTGACTGAGCATATTTTGAATGATTAATAAGATTTTTACTGTAAAGAAAGGAAGAGGGGTAGTTCAGGATAGGAAATTGCATACAAAGGCCAAGAACCATGAGAGGGTAGGTTGAACTCAAGGATATAAGTGAGGATGGTAATAGCACAGTCCCCTCTGATGGAAAGATGCCCAGGAGTCACCCAGTTTAATGCCCAGCACCAGCCCCAGGGTGCTCTGGGAGAAATGGCTATAAATTTATACCACAGCAGAGTGATTTGTAAACCTTAGTGCAAACTGTGGCAGCTGAAAAATTAACATAATCTGAGCCAAGCTGTTGTGCTTGACTGTGATAATCAGAAAATCCAAGACCTGTCCTTACATTCAAATCAGGCAACTTCCTCTTGCCTGTTAATAAATGTGCACCAACCTCAATGCTCACAAAAGCACATATCAATATTGAGATAAGCAAACTTCTGAATTTCTAGCCTAAAGGGTCTACAGTTGCACCTTTAAAGATTCAGCTTCAAACTTTGCTGTGTTTCCCCCCTCCCCCTTTTTAGGTATCACTAGGGAACAGGGACGTGTGCAGAGTTAAAGGTACTGTCTGTGACTGCAACCCATTAGTCATTTTAGCACCTGCCTCATCTGATGTCAACACAGAATTCTGCTCTTCTTCCTCATTCTCCTTCATCTGCTCCAGAATTTCAGCCAACAATCAAGAACACACCACAGTTCTTGGCAACCCCAAGGCCCAGATGCTGAGCAATTTTTAACAGTGAACTCATTACTAATGGTATTCTCCTACCAACACTTTGGAAGCAATCTGTGACCATGAAATCTGCTCACAGGATACTTACTGCCTTACTAAATCCACATAGACACAGCAGAAGTAGCTGTGTGCAGGAGGACTTGTGATCACCCTGACTATCATGTATACATAGTGAGATTCTGATTCAGTGCTTTTATTGCCAACAGGTGATTGTTTCTCAAGTATTTGTGCCAGGAGCACTCATATTATAAGCGGTGCTTTGCTTCTTGGGAGAAATAAATAATTTGCTCCAGAACTAAAAGTTCTTCAGAACAGCAAGTAAAAAGCAATAATGTTTTTGAGGTATATTTCCTTATTTGTTTATCCTTTTCACTGGGTTTACGATGCTACCTTAAGCAAGTGAATTAAGATGTTTTATACTGCCATAATACCCTCATTTAAAAGACTTTAAATCAGAAACATATTGTGTTCTGACAAACCACAGAGGCAAAGTGGTACAAGTAAATGATTACCACCTCTGACAGGCAGTCTGAGGTAAAGGGAGAATTTGATTAGTGCTACACACATTGAATTGGAGGACTCTTCATAATCGCTGAAATTAAGATCTTTTACCCCTCTGTCTACCCACTCCAGTATTCTTGCCTGGAGAATTCCATGGGCAAGAGGAGCCTGGCAGGCTACATCCGTGGGGTCTCAGAGTCGAACATGACTGAGCAACTAACACTTTCACTTTGGGGGCTTTCCTGGTGGCTCAGACAGTAGCAATGCAGGAGACCTGGGTTCGATCCCTGGATCAGGACGATCCCCTGGAGAAGGGAATGGTTACCCACTTCAATATTCTTGCCTAGAAAATCCCACGGACAGAGGAGCCTGAGGGGTAACAGGGTTGCAAAGAGTCTAACATGACTGAGCGACTAATACTTTTGACTTTTACCCCTCTCAGCCAAGATGACAAATACCCTCAAAACTGCTGATTAACGCAGAGCATGTTTCCCTTTGGTGTCTGCATGCAGCCTCAGAACTCTCCAGGGCACCTGAGAGGACTTAGCCAGCCCCTGGAGCTGACTTGCCAACTGAAACTTACTTGTCATCCTTGCCTTGCAGTGAGAGTGCACAGAAGGAGTCTTAGCTCTCTCCCTTCCTCACTTGGTTATGGCTGACCACTGAGCATATATAAAGTGTTAGTTGCTTAGTCGTGTCAGACTCTTTGTGACCCCATGGACTGTAGCCCGCCAGGCTCCTCTGCCCATGGAATTCTCCAGTCAGGAACACTTCAGTGGGTAGCTATTCCCTTGTTCAGGGGATCTTCCCCACTCAGAGATCGAACCGGGTCTCCGGCATTACAGGCAGATTCTTTACCACCTCAGCCACCAAGGAAGTCCTGTAGGAGTTACTCCAAATGCCTCCATGATCAAGATCAAAACAGGACCAAGAACTTTTTTCTTCTGTTGCAACTTAAAACACTTAATGGTCTAAACAGTGGCTCTTAGGAGACTGTATGTAATTACTCCATTTTTTTTTTAACAATTGTTGATTTCCAGAAATGATAGGGCAGGCCCTTAGATGAGTTCTATGAATACCAGACCATGAATATGATAAATCCCCTTAGTCACACACCTTATCAGATTAACTTCGGCCTGCCTCTTCCATACTGATCTCAATTTAGCATAATCAATATTTTTAATGATGAGTCTGTGAGTGAATAACTCTATAGAGTTATTACTATAAAATCTTGAGTTATAGTATTATGTCTAAGGTAATCTCCAGGATCAGACTATCCATATCTGAATTCTGCCTAATAACTGTGGTGGTGCAGTGGAAAAGAATCTGCCTACTAAAGCAGGAGACTCAGGAAATGCAGGTTCCATTCCTGGATCAGGAAGATTCTCCTGGGGGAGGAAATGACAACCCACTCCAGTATTTTTGCCTGGAAAATCCCACGGATAGAGAAGCCTGGAGGGGTAGAGTCCACGGGGTCACAAAAGAGTTGGACATGAATGAGCAGCTAAGCACAAAGCATAAAACCTTGGACAAGTTAGCTAATATCTCTGTGTTAGATGGAGATATACTAGTATACATCTTGTTGGGTTGTTCTGAGAATTTACTGAATTAATACATATAAAGAGCTTGATACACAGTAAGCACTACAGAAGTGCTAAATATTATTATTTTGCACCTATATGATACCTACTTAATTCCAGATATTTCACCAGGAAACATTGATCATAATGATCAGTTGATCAGCCTCAGTGAGAATGTGAAAACTGATCAAAGTAAATGGAGCCACATTTCTAAAAAAACAAAATCTATTTGTGATAGTGAATTACTTGTATTTACAAAAATTCCATGTCTGTGTTTATATTTGATGAGTAGAGAATTTGACAAGTGAGAATTAAAACAATTAAATTCTTTGGAGCATCTATCTTCACAGGAATTATTTTTTGTAAACAATTTCTAACTTTTAAATCTGGTGATAGAAAAAGTTGATATTTTCTTCTTTTTTATAATGCCTCTGGTTTTTGTATTTACACAAATAATTGTGTATTTGCATCAGCCTGGTGTATGTCACAGTAATCATTATTTTTTCAATAGAATAAGTATTCATATTTTTGAAACTAAATTGTTTACAGCTTAAAATTTTTATTTAACTGAATAGTTTTTGAAGAAATTACCATCTAAATTTCTGATTTATGTACCCTGGCCTCTTGAGAAGTTCATAAAAAGAAAGTCATATATAAAAAGTCTACAAGCAATAAATGCTGGAGAGGGTGTGGAGAAAAGGGAACCCTCTTACACTGTTGGTGGGAATGCAAACTAGTACAGCCACTATGGAGAACAGTGTGGAGATTCCTTAAAAAACTGGGAATAGAACTGCCATAAATATACACCGAGGAAACCAGAATTGAAAGAGACGCGTGTACCCCAATGTTCATCGCAGCACTGTTTACAATAGCCAGGACATGGAAGCAACCTAGATGTCCATCGGCAGACGAATGGATAAGGAAGCTGTGGTACATATACACAATGGAATATTACTCAGCCATTAAAAAGAATACATTTGAATCCGTTCTATTGAGATGGATGAAACTGGAGCCCATTATACAGAGTGAAGTGAGCCAGAAAGAAAAGCACCAATACAGTATACTAATGCATGTATATGGAATTTGAAAGATGGTAATGGTAACCCTATATGTGAGACAGAATAAGAGACACAGATGCATAGAACAGTCCTGTGGACTCTGAGGGAGAAGGTGAGGGTTGGACGTTCTGGGACAATAACATTGAAACATGTATATTGTCATATGTGAAGCAGAACACCATTCCATGTTCTATGCATGGGACGGATGCTCAGGGATGGAGCGTTGGGATGACACTGAGGGATGGGAGGGGGAGGGAGGTGGGAGGAGGGTTTGGGAGGGGGAGCACGTGTGAACCCATGGCTGATTCATGTCGATGTATGGCAAAAACTACTGCAATATTGTAAAGTAATTAGCCCCCAACTAAAATAAATAAATAAAAAAAAAATAAAATAAAAGAGCAACATTAAATTAAGTAGTGAAGTAATGCTACCTTTTTGAAATATACACAATCCACAGCTGAAAGAGGCTTTAATGTTACAATACCTGAATTAAAGTAATACATACCATCCAGTCAGCATTTAAGAAAACTGGTTCACTTCACAACTAATTATAAATCTCTAAGGGCATTAGTGACCCTATTTGATTTTCAAAATAGCCCTTGACCTAAATCTACTTTTTAAACTACACAGTTTGAAAATGAGACATTGAGAACCAAAAGAGTCAGCGTTAGAACTATTTTCTAAAAGAAACATTAACCCCTCTCAAATTGATTTGATTTGCCCCCCACATGTGCCAATTCTTCAAAATTTAAGATATGTTTACTTAAAGAAAAATTCACAGCATGAGAGTTGTGAGTTTAAGTTTTATTCAAGGACTTACTTAGGACTGTAGCCTGGGAGACAGCCACTCAGTGGCTCAGGAGAAGCCAGTTTATATATGACTTTTTTTGGCTAGGAAATACATGCAGTCAATCATATATTGTGGTAAAAGATTGCTGCTAATTACAAAGAACAGAGATCTCAAGTTAATGATGTTAGTGCTTTTCTATATACAAGGAGAAGCAAAAATCTGGCATCACTGAAATTCTCCCCGAGATATGGATCTAACTATTTTGGCTGTTTATCCAAGTACAGGGTACCTCATTCTGTTTTTCATCCTTAATTCCTCTCAGGATGCACTGTTGGTGGACAACCTCACCAGGTTATGACTTCACCAGAAGTGCTCTGTTTTCCTTCGTTCCCAGTCCTTTATTTAATACCACACTTCCCAGTTAAAATGAACTCCTTTGGCTTTATAAAATGTAATGTCAAACTTAAATTATAAGCATTGTCTATTTAAGCCATTTGAGACACACACACACACATTTCTCTGAAAGCAGGAAGTAAATTTCTCATATGAAAGGTTCACTCACTGCATATGGCCAATTTAGGCTGAGAAACCTGTGTAAACAAACCTTGTTACTTTAATTTACTACCCCAAACCCACATTCTGTTTAGATTCTTCACTAATTGAGCACACAAAACCTAAGTTTCTTTGTCCTATCAATTCCTCACAAATGTACTGTCTCTTTTTCTTAAAAAACTACACGAGTGGCCTGCTTTGGCCACTTCTAGGTCCAATTTCTATGATACCTCCATGTGCATGAATTAAAATCTGTTCATTTTTAACTTGTTAATCTGTCTTGTATGGATTTTGCTATTAGTTCAGCCATAAGAACTCACAAAGGGTAAGAGGAAATTTTCACCTTCCCAACAACGCCTAAGAATGTGCATTCATTCATTTTATGGCTACTGTTACGGTCAATGTCTTTCAAACTTTAGGTAGAAAAACTGCAGGATTATAGATTGTTTTTCAAATGAAAAGTGATTCATTAAACTAATATTTCATAAAAAAAGAATTTAAGTATAAAGTGTATTTTTACAACATGCTACTCATATTTAAAAGCAAAACACTAAGTCACTTAGAGATTTATGACAAAGGAGAAAAATTATATCTTTAATAAACTGCTAATAGATTTTCATACCTACAATTAGATTTCAAAGGCTTAGCATTTTTAGGTAGAATATGGTGACCCTTTTTTCTACAACCTTAAAGAGAACTAACTGGCAGTTCCTTGGTTGTAGCCAAGTGTCATCGTCCTTAATCTCCCTTTTCCTTGATGCCATATCAAGCTCAGTAGCTCAATTGCGTGTGACTCTTTGTGACCCCATGGCCTGTAATCCATCAGGCTCCTCTTTCCATGGAATTTTCCAGGAAAGAATACTACAGTGGGTTTCCATTTCCTACTCCAGTCTTCCCAACCCAGAGATCAAACCCATGTCTCTTGCATCTCTTGCATTGGCAGGCAGATTCTTTACCACTTCACCACCTGGGAAACTCCCGTTCCTCCATAACAAGGGTTTATTGGGTGTTCTTCTCCCTACAAACTAATTCTAAACCAAAAAACATTGACATGGGACCTAAATTCTTCCAATTTGACTTCACTTTCTTGAAGTCCTGTCAAATCACTCTCTTGCCAAGGTATAGCTATTTCTGTAATGTCATTGTTGACCAGCTTGTCTTTCTTTCCACCTTGTCCCATTTTTAAGTCGTTGTCACACCATTAAAAATTTAAAATATCAAGAGATCTGTCCATGCTAGCTCAGCACTCTTCAAAACTCCCTCCCACTTTTGGTTTCGATGTCTTGGGCTATGATATGTACAAATACCAGGTGCTATATTCCAGGATCCCAGGAAGATTCTCCAAAATCTTCATCACTTCCTATGTAGAAGCCCACAGGGCTGGTCTGATGGTCTTTGTCTCTATACCATTGCATCCTGCTTGATTCTGTCTCTACCCACATACACTTCAGCTCCCACTCTCCTTCATCTCTGTTGCCACATTGTGATATTATGATTTATAAAAAATACATATATTTGGTCTCTCAGATGATCAAAATATATTTCTCCCTTATATTCATTCTTCCTTCACAGTTACTGGCTCACAGTTCCCATAACCCTTGGGATTTCCTAAGCAGTGAAATCAACGGGAGCACCTTTCAGTACAATATTTAGTCTCTTGTCTACAATTCATGGGAACGCTTCAGAGCCATAAAGGTGAAATGGGTGCTTTTATTACTCATAATAAGCCCTTCCCACCACAACTTTTTTTTAGTGAAGGTGACTTCAAAGTACTTAAGGATGGGGGCTGGTTGCCAGGGAAACCAACTTAATAGTGGTTTGAAACTTTTAGTCACATCACCTGACGTCCAGGGTGAGAAGAGTGGCTAAAGGTTAAATCGATCACCAGTGGTCAACGAGTTAATCTTGCCAATGTAATAAAGTCTCCATAAAAATCCCAAAGGACGGTATTTGGAGGCTGCCAGGTCAAGGAAACAGAACATTTCTACAAGCCACCTTGCCAGGCCCTAAGCTCCATGGAGACAGAAGCTGCTTTGTTTGGGACCTCACAGAAAGTATCTATCTTTTCATCTAGCTATTGACTCATATCCTCTGCAATAAATTGATAATCTAGTGAGTATACAGTTTCCTGAGTTCCACGAGCTATTACAGCAAATTAATTGAGCCCAAAGAGGGAGTCTTAGAAACTTTTGATCTATAGCCAGTCAGTTGTGCAAGTAACAACCTGGACTTGTGATTGGCATCGAGTTGGAGGGGTTTGTTAGAATCTCCAATTTGCAGTCAGTCAGTCAGAAGACCAGGTAACCTTCACTTGCCACTGGCATCCGAAGCATAAAAATTCCTGGACCCAATTCCAACATATATGTGTGGAGGTCCCCCCTCCACTAACATGCAATTCTTGGACACTTGCAGCACATCTGAGAATTCAATTCAATTCAGACACTCTCTACTTGGAGATAATATCAGATATTACAGGTAAAAGGTTCAGTCTCTGGGTCAGGAAGATCCCCCGGAAGAGGGCATGGCAACCTACTCCAGTATTCTTGCCTGGAGGATTCCATGAACAGAAGAGCTTGTCGGGCTACAGTCCATGGGGTCACAAAGAGTCAGACATACTGAGAAACTTAACACAAAGTGCATATTCCACTTAAACAGAGTGGAATAACAAGTGACATAACAGAGTGATAAGGTATTTTTCAAACTTAGTTTATCACTATCCTTTCCAAAAATGTTTGAGATAGCAATAATGTAGCATAGAGTCCAAGTTTTCAGAGAAAAACAGTTTTAAAATAATGAAATAAAATTTTGATATAGCAAATTCCTGACTTAAATTCCATTCTTGTTGCATACTTTTGTCTTAGTCTAGTTATGAAGACTATTCTTTAAGTAGTAATATATAAAGTAGAGTCATGGGAAAAGTAGTAACACTGAAGTGCTCACATTATAAAGAGAGTATCAAAGATAAGTGTTTGAAGAGATATTTAAGCACATCATAAGTATAAAGGCTGCTACTGTGGATCTATGCCTCAATGGCTTTATTCCAGTGTATTACTATATTAATAAAATACATGCTATTATCAGCACACTGATTATTACTAAGAGACTAGTCTCTCAAAATAATATCTTATGATAGTCATTAATGAATCCCCTATCTAGAGCAGTAGCGCTTTCGTAACTTAGGGAGGTAAGGCTATCACTGAAAAGTTGACTTGCATTCGACCTATCACCTCCTAATTAGGTGACACGTGGGAAAATATTTCACATTTGTTATAAATATTAGATATTTGCACAAAATAATATATATATATAACTAGCTAGAATATAGATGCTCCTTAAATGTTATCACTTTTTATGGCATTCAGTTAGTGACCAAGCACATGTCTAAGCACTGTTCTAAATACTTATATAAGTGAACTTATCTTTTGTATGTTACATATGTTTGCAGTCAAAAGTGACCATGTATACCATTTTGAGAAATTTATAATTAAATATTTTACTACATGTAAATAAAATAATACTACATAGATTTTTGGTACAGTTACTTCTTGGAAATATTTTCACCAAAACACTCCATATATGCAAGTGGGCTCACTTCAGAGGGATTTCTGGAAAAGCAATGCTTTTTGTTGCTGTTGTGACTCCTCTGTCCACGGGACTTCCCAAGCAAGAATACTGGAGTGGGTTGTGGTTTCCTCCTCCAGGGGATCTTCCTGACCCAGGGATCAAACCCCTGTCTCCTATGTCTCCTGCATTGGCAGGCAGATTCTTTACCTCTGAGCCACCTGGGAAGCCAATAGTGCTTTCAATCTTTAGCATGTGTTGGAATCACCCAAGTTTTTGTTAAACTACAAGCCACGTAACCAGAGTTTCTGATTCAGTAGTTCTAGTGTGGGGCTCGAAATTTAATAAGTTCCCATAACATGGTCCCATGTGAAGCTGCTGGTCTAGTGACAGTAATTTAAGAATCATTGCTATATTTCTGTGATCGTCAGGAGGCAAGAAATTCACCCTTACTTCTAAACTGAAGTCCATCTGATTCATGTTCCAAACTTAATCTAAGAGTAAATAATATAATACATTTGAATTACTCTTGCCTACATACTCTCTAATTTCTCTTGAAATATTGAAACTAAAATTGGTGTGGATATTAAGACAATCTTTAAACTCAGATGACAACTCTTACTTTCAAAATATGGAAGATACATACTTACTTATAAATAGCCCCATGACACAAATTTTGAGCATCAGGGGAAATAAGAAACCCTTTACAGTCAAGAGGAAACAGTCCTGCTTTGTTCTGGATAGACAATACATCCTTTCAAGAACATTAGCACTAAATTTGTCAGTATTTTAATTGATGCTGGCAGGTGCAATTGGATCATCTCAGGCTGATTATAGAAATTAAAGCCATATAAACTCCATTGTGTATTTATTTTTAAAATGTTTCAGTAGCAGACAAATTACTCTCTTGTAAAGAACATTTTACTATTCGAAAATTTAGGCTGTAATTGATTAGTCATGATACACAAAATACATTTTTTCACTGAGGTAGAGAAAAATATCAAAGCCTTCTTGGTGTTTCTAACTCCAAACTTGTTAAGATGAAGATAGGAGGTAGGGTTTGCCAGAATGTCAAGCATTCAGTTCAATACCATCAGTGAAAGAGTCGGCAGTCACATGCCATATGCATGAAGCAAATTTTCTGTCCTGAAAAATCATTTTTATCCGTAAGGGTAAAATAGGATGAGAAATTACACATGATACTCCCCAAGTGCATGAAACAAAAATTTCCTTAACTATTTAAGACAGACTTCAACTTGTTCTTAAATGTTTTTTCCTCTGATAACAGGCTTAGAAAAATAATTTTAACTTTCTAACTAAAAGGGAAGTCATTCTCTTTTGGATATAAATGGAGCCAGGTCACAGTCAAAGTTTAATCTCCCTGCTAGGCTTTCTCCCCCATGAAGGGGGTCTCACACCCCTCCCTCCTCCCAAGATAGTACCTGAGTACAAAGAAAAGAAGGGGCTTCCCTGGGGGCTCAAGGGTAAAGAATCTGCCTGTGATGCAGAAGACGCAGGAGACCCAAGTTCGATCCCTGTGCTGGAAAGATCCCCTGGAGGAAGGCATGGCAACCCACTCCAGTATTCTTGCGTGGAGAATCCCACGGACAGAAGAGCCTTGCAGGCTACAGTCTATAGGGTCGCAAAGAGTCAGACACAATTGAAGCGACTGAGCATCCAGAGAAAAGAAAGCTAATCTTCTCATAGCACTGGATTATCAGAGATCCAAACGCTATCCCCTGAATGAATGTCTTGTCCCATTTGTCTTTGGGCATCCGCTCACAGCCTCTAATGCGGACATGTCTGCGGCAGTGTATCAGTTTATATAAGTGTGAACTGCTTTCTCAGCCTGGGCAAGGCTGCTCATTGCCTCCAAAAGACATCAGCCTCTTTTTACTGCTGGCCGGTCTTCCTCTCATGAGCACTGCAGATTTCCTTATGTGTAGCCAGAACTGTTCTGTGCGGCCATACTGCAGCTATAATTTCATGCTCACTGACCTTCTACAACCCTCTCAATTTACCAAGGAATCTGTGGAACCCATACAACTCCACTTGAGAGCTGAGTTTTACTCAGGAACATTGTATATTTTAGGTCATCCTGCCTCCTAAACACACCACAGCACTGTTTCTTTCATCTACACCTGCTCTGTGTTGGATGTTGGAGAGGGGTCCTTGAGTGGTAATTGCCCTGACATCCTGAAGTCCCCACCTGGAGTTTCTTCCTTCTTAGGGTTAACACCCAAGGTAAAACCTGAGGATAAAGCCTGGAGAAGGGAGAGCAGAGCCCTGAGTCTCTGCCTTCTCCATACAAGAATCTTCATAAAAATTGGCTCAGAGAGTAGAAATTAAAATGTTCTCACCAAAAATCAAAAATTTTTTAATTAAAAAAAATTTAAAGACTTCATTTTTAACCTGGGCATATCTTGAGTTCTTATTGTATGTGTGTGTGTGTGTGTATGTGTGTGTGTGTGCGCTATGCTAAGTTGCTGCAGTCTTGTCTGACTCTTTGCTACCCTATGGACCACAGCTCACCAAGTTCCTCTGTCCATGAGATTCTCCAGGAAAGTATACTGCACTGGGTTGCCATGCGCTCCTCCGGGGGATCTTCAGATCCAGGGATCAAATCCTGCGTCTCATGTGTCCTACACTGGCAGCCTCTCTTACGTCTCTTGCATTAGTAGGCAGGTTCTTTACCACTAATGCGACCTGGAAAGCCCCTACCTATGGTTTAAAATCTCAGTTCAGATTCTGAAGTCTTACTCTTGATATGCGAAGGCTTTCAGAACTATTGTCTGTCTGTGGGCTGTACTATTGCATTTTATCAGTCAAAAGCTAAAATTAATATTTCACATTCTAAGTTATTATGACCCATATCTTCCTAAGATAATGCATACCTTTGGCTGAAAGGAAAAAGAGGTCAAATTCAAGCAAGTATAAAAATAAAGAGCACATCTGTATATTTTCAAAAAAATTCCTTCCTGAAAAGATGTTTTAGAAATATTTTATAAAAAAACAATGAAGATTAGGTACACATTCTGAGTAGAGTCACCATCATTTAAAGACTGCTTCTAGCCACTCTTTAGAAATTAAAGAAAAATTTAATCATATTTACCCCAAAGTACGCAGGCCTAATGAATTAATTTTCACAATTTAAACCCCCCAAAAAAGCTAATTTCAAAATGATAAAACTAATGGTATATCTTATAATGTGATTTTTGTTTCATTTGTCATCCACCAATTATAATTGCAGAAGGCAAAGCAAGGTCCACACTGAAAGTAAATAACTTTTTATTTGATTTTCAACAAAATCTGGGTGAGTTTTTTTTACACAAATAGTTAATGTACAATATTATATAAGTTTCGGGAGTACAACATAGTGATTCACAATTTTTAAAGGTTATATTTAATTTATAGTTAGTATAAAATATTGGCTGTATTTCCTGTATTATATAATATACCATTGTAGCCTATTTTAACATTATATTTATAATTATTTGAATACTTGAAGAGGATATGAATACTTGAAGTGCTTAGTATGTGACTAAGCACTAATACTGCTGAATAGTGTGTATAACTATATGGGTATATCCTTAAATGTTATTGTCTGTGTATTAGGAAGTTTAATCAGGTCTCAGGAATGTTTCTTTCATATAAATACAAAATAATATCAACTAATCTGATAGTTTAATACCATAAATAGATTTTTAATTTGGTGTTAAATACTTTTCCTGCTTGAGGATATTCATTAGAATAAAGAGGGAAATAGTATAGCAATTGACAGTTAAAGATAGATCTGGAACTAGACCTTAGTTTCTGACATCACTCATACTTTTAATTGAATATGTTAAGAGAAGAAGATAAGGCAAGTATCTCTGCTCTTACCACTTCTATTCAGCATTATGCTAGAGATCCTAATCTTTGCATTAAGGCAAGAAAAAAAAAGGTATAGAAATACAAAGGAAGAAATAAAACAGTTTTTACACAGATGAAAAATCATCTAAGTAGGAAGTCTCAAATAATCCATCAAAGAAAAAAAAAACTAGAATATGTTAATTTAGCAAGGCTGAATGATCGCTGTCATTATGCAAACATCAAATGTTTTCCATATACTGAAAGTGAAAAGAAACTGAAGTTTCTCAGTCATGTCAGACTCTTTGTGACCCCAGGGACTGTAGCCAGCCAGGTTCCTTCGTCCATGGGATTTTTCAGCCAAGCATACTGGATGGGTTGCCATTTCCTTCTCCAGCGGAATCTTCCCGACCCAGGTATCAAACCCAGGTCAACAATGTACAATTAGAAATCGATTTTTTAAAAAATAGTGTCACTTACAATAGAACCATATAACATGAAATTCCTGGATACAATCTTTAAAAATAATTATAAAACCTGTTGGAAATTATAAAAATTAATAAAATTTTAACAAATGGGATTTTTATGACATCCACAGATTGAAATAACTAATATTGTTAAGATAATAATTTTCCATAACTTAACTATTGGTTCAGTTTAGTTCAGTTGCTCAGTTGTGTCCGACTCTTTGCGACCCCACGAACTGCAGCACGCCAGGCCTGCCTGTCCATCACCAACTCCTGGAGTCTACCCAAACCCATGTCCATTGAGCCGGTGATGCCATCCAGCCATCTCATCCTCTGTCATCCCCTTCTCCTCCTGCCCCCAATCCTTCCCAGCATTAGGGTCTTTTCCAATGAGTCAACTCTTTGCATGAGGTGGCCAAAGTATTGGAGTTTCAGCTTCAACATCAGTCCTTCCAGTGAACACCCAGGACTGATCTCCTTTAGGAAGGACTGGTTGGATCTCCTTGCAGTCCAAGGGACTCTCAAGAGTCTTCTCCAACACCACAGTTCAAAAGCATCAATTCTTCGGCACTCAGCTTTCTTCACCATCCAACTCTCACATCCATACATGACTACTGGAAAAACCATAGCTTTGACTAGACGGACCTTTGTTGGCAGAGTAATGTCTCTGCTTTTCAATGTGCTATCTAGGTTAGTCACAACCTTCCTTCCAAGAAGTAAGCGTCTTTGAATTTCATGGCTGAAATCACCATCTGCAGTGATTTTGGAGTCCAAAAAAATAAAGTCTGACACTGTTTGCACTGTTTCCCCATCTATTTCCCATGAAGTGATGGGACCAGATGCCATGATCTTAGTTCTCTGAATGCTGAGCTTCAAGCCAACTTTTTCACTCACCTCTTTCACTTTCATCAAGAGGCTCTTTAGTTCTTCACTTTCTGCCATAAGGGTGGTGTCATCTGCATATCTGAGGTTATTGATATTTCTCCTGGCAATCTTGATTCCAGTTTGTGTTTCCTCCAGCCCAGTGTTTCTCATGATGTACTCTGCATATAAGTTAAATAAGCAGGGTGACAATATACAGCCTTGACGTACTCTTTTTACTATTTGGAACCAGTCTGTTGCTCCATGTCCAGTTCTAACTGTTGCTTCCTGACCTGCATACAGGTTTCTCAAGAGGCAGGTCAGGTGGTCTGGTATTCCCATCTCTTTCAGAATTTTCCGCAGTTTATTGTGATCCACACAGTCAAAGGCTTTGGCATAGTCAATAAAGCAGAAATAGACGTTTTTCTGGAACTCTCTTGCTTTTTCAATGATCCAGTGGATGTTGGCAATTTGATCTCTGGTTCCTCTGCCTTTTCTAAAACCAGCTTGAACATCTGGAAGTTCACAGTTCATGTACTGCTGAAGCCTGGCTTGGAGAACTTTGAGCATTACTTTACTAGTGTGTGAGATGAGTGCAATTGTGTGGTAGTTTGAGTATTCTTTGGCATTGCCTTTCTTTGGGATTGGAATGAAAACTGACCTTTTCCAGTCCTGTGGCCACTGCTGAGTTTTCCAGATTTGCTGACATATTGAGTGCAGCACTTTCACAGCATCATCTTTTAGGATTTGAAATAGCTCAGCTGAAATTCCATCACCTCCACTAGCTTTGTTCATAGTGATGTTTTCTAAGGCTCACTTGACTTCACATTCCAGGATGTCTGGCTCTAGATGAGTGATCACACCATCTTGATTATCTGGGTCATGAAGATCTTTATTATACAGTAACTCAACTATAGATTAAGTGAAATTCCAATCAACACTTCAAAATGTTCTTTTTTTAGTAAAAATTGTATACTGACTTTATATGTAGCCCAAACAATTTTGAAAAGAAGAAAAATGTTGAAGAACTTGGATAACATGATTTCAGACTAACTATAACTGTAACGATAAAAAAATAGACTATTAATGTAAAGTAAGCAAACCTAGAGTTTAGAAATGAAACTACATACATATATATGGTCAATTGCTTTTCAATAAAGGTATCACAGTAAATCAAATGGGCAAAGGATAGTTTCTCCAACAAATGTTTTCTACATATGGACATCTACATATGAAAAAATTAAGCTTGACCTGTGCCTGATACCTTAAGCGTAAATCAACTCAAAATGGATCATTGACCTAAATGTAACATCTGAAACTATGTATCTTTTAGAAGAAGACATAGGAGAAAATCCTTATGACTTTGGTTTAGGAAAAACTTCTTCGAACCGAAAAAGCATGCACCATTAAAGAAAAAAAAACCTTGATAAGTTGCAATTTATAAACACTAAAATTTTCTACTCTTTAAGGATTCTATTAAGAAAATGAAAGGACAAACCTCAGGCTGTAAGAAAATAATTGCAAAATCTGATGAACAACTTGTACTCAAAATGTAGTTTAAAAAGATTCTTACAACTCATTTATAATAATAAAAAAATAATTGAGAACATGAGTTAAGAAATTTGAACATATATTTTAGCAAAATTGAGATTTCAGTTGCAAATAACCATATAAAAAGCTGGTCAATAAGACTTGCCATTATGGGAATGTAAATCTAAATCTGCAAAGAGAAATCACTGCACACCTACTAGAATCGCTAAACATTAAAAAAAAAAAAACTACAAAGAGTAAGTGCTGGCAAGGATGTGGAGCAATTACAGTTTCTCCTAACATTAAACATACATTCACCACACAGTCCAACAATGCCACTCCTGAGTATTTATCCAAGAGAAATAAAAATATGTGTGCACAAAATGTACTATACATGGGAGTTTACACAAAGTACTGTACAAGGGAGTTTTATCAGCTTTACTCACAATTGGGCTTCTCTGGTGACTCAGATGGTAAAGAAACCATCTGCAATGCAGGAGACCCAGGTTTGATCCCTGGATTGGGAAGATCCCCTGGAGAAGGGAATGGCTATCCACCTCAGTATTCTTGCCTGAAGAGTCCCATGAAGAGAGCAGCCTGATGGCCTACAATCCATGGGATTGCAAAGAGTCTGACATGACTGAGCAACCAAGCACACACACCAGCTTGCTCAAAATTTCCAAAAATTGGAAATAACCCAGATGTCCTAAAATTGGTGGATATATGAAGAAAGTGTGATATATGATACAAATGAATAGTACTTATCAACAGAAAGAAACTTCTGTACCTCCTCTGTCCATGGAATTCTCCAGGCAAGTATACTGGAGTGGGTAGCCACTCCTTTCTCCAGGGGATCTTCCCAATTCAGGGATCAAACCTGGGTCTCCTGCATTGCAGGCAGACTCTACTGTCTGAGCCACCAGGGGAGCCCTGGCGTCAACATTAATCTCGTACTGCATCAACATTAATCTCAAGGGCATTCGGTGAAGTGCAGTAAGTGAAGTACTAAAAGCTACATAGAGTATAATCTACTACTACAGAATTCTGGAAAAGGCAAAACTATAAATACAGAAATCACATCAATAGTTACCAGAAGGTTGGAGGAGGAAGTGGAGAATACCACACCAAAAACAGACACTAGAGACTCCCTGAGATGATAAGAATGTTCTATATCATGGTTGTCATGGTGGTTATACTTTTGTATACATTTTTCAAAAATAAATTGTATACCTAAAAAGGATAAATTTTGCTGAAAACAAATTACACTTCAATATATATGGCTTAAAAATAAAAATAACTAAATGCTCTTTTTTTTTTTTACACTGGACATTCTCAAACATTTCAAGAGGATGTATAATGCCAAATGTACATGAAGAGTTATCTACATGTGAATGCTGAAATAGGTAACATTGTATCCAAGATTCCATCCCCTTCTCATTAATCTACCTCTTCCCAGGCAGTATGCCAGGTTCTTACTAGTTGTCTCTGACAAAAAATAATGGCTTATATACTTAACTTCTCTCTAACTCCATAGCAGGTGTTACAGCCTCAGTCACTTGGAGTGCTAACTTCTCTCACAAGACTAGTTGCAATTTGTTGGCAATCAATGAGAATATTTATTGGAAGGACTGATGCTGAAGCTGAAACTGCAATACTTTGGCCACCCGATGCGAAGAACTGACTCATTGGAAAAGACCCTGATGCTGGGAAGTATTAGAGGCAGGAGGAGAAGGGGACGACAGAGGATGAGATGGTTGTATGGCATCACTGACTCAATGGACATGAGTTTGAGTAAACTCCGGGAGTTGGTGATGGACAGGAAAGCCTGGCATGCTGCGGTCCATGGGATCACAAAGAGTCGGACACGACTGAGCAACTGAACTATAACTGAACTGTATTAAGGAGCAGGATTCTGAGATAATGGTCCTGGATAATGATCCAAAACTGGAGGGAGAAGTGATCAAAAGTAAATTAAAAAGTGAGAATAAATAAGGAGGGATAGCACTTTAAATATAAGGCTAATGGAGTCATGCTTCTCTTTCCTGTATACATTTATATTTTTCCTGTCATATATTCAGATATAACATACAGCTTATTTTAAGGTGAGGAAAGTTGTGTCATGGTTACTTAGACAAGTTAATAGAAAATATTGAGGACTTCCCAGGTAGCGCTAGTGGTAAAGAACCTGCCTGCCAATGCAAGAAACATAAGACATTCAGGGTTTGATCCCTGGGTCAGGAAGATCCCCTGAAGGAGGGCATGGCAACCCACTCCAGTATTCTTGCCTGGAGAATCCCATGGACAGAGAAGCCTGGGGAGCTGCAGTCCATAGTGTTCATAGGGTCACAAAGAGTCAGACACAACTGAGGTGACTTAGCACAATAGAAAGTTATCAATTATAAAAGTTAGAAATTATAAAATTATAATAATTATATATAATTATAAAATTATAAAATCTGCAAAGGTAAAAGTCACAAACATTTTATGGTTATTGTGCATTCAGTAGGCATTGATTTACTTACTTGCTGAACACTATCAAACCTTCTACAAGCTCATACTATAAGAGAAAAACATGAATCTCAACATTTGATTCAGCATGAATAAAATGAAAGAAATATAAGTGATAAGATTAAATGTTTGACGAAGGAGGCAAAAATATACAATGAAGAAAAGACAAGTGGTGCTGTCTCTTTAACAAGTGGTGCTGGGAAAACTGGTCAACCACCTGTGAAAGAATGAAACTAGAACACTTTCTAACACCATACACAAAAATAAACTCAAAATGGATTAAAGATCCAAGTATAAGACCAGAAACTATAAAACTCCTAGAGGAAAACATAGGCAGAACATTCTCTGACATAAATCACAGCAAGTTCTTCTTTGACCCACCTCCCAGAGTAATGGAAATAAAAGCAAAAATAAACAAATGGGACCCAATTAAACTTAAAAGCTTTTGCACAACGAAGGAAACTGTAAGCTAGGTGAAAAGGCAGCCTTCAGAGTGGGAGAAAATAATGGCAAATGAAACAACTGACAAAGAATTAATCTCTAAAATATACAAGCAGTTCATGGAGCTCAATACGAGAAAAATAAATGATCCAATCAAAAAATGGGCCAAAGAACTAAACAGATATTGCTCCAAAGAAGACATACAGATGGCCAACAAACACATGAAAAGATGCTCAACATCGCTCATTATCAGAGAAATGCAAATCAATACCACAATGAGGTACCATCTCACACTGGTCAGGATGGCTGCCATCAAAAAGTCTACAAACAATAAATGCTGGAGAGGGTGTGGAAAAAAGTGAACCTTCTTACACTGTTGATAGGAATGCAAACTAGTACATCCACTATGGAGAAGAGTGTTTTACAATTCCTTAAAAACTGGAAATAGAACTGCCATATGACCCAGAAATCCCACTGCTGGGCATACTCACCTAGGAAATCAGACTTGAAAGAGACACGTGTACCCTAATATTCATTTCAACACTGTTTACAATAGCTAGGACATGGAAGTAACCTAGATGTCAATCGGCAGATGAATGGATAAGAAAGTTGTGATACATATTCACAATGGTATATTACTTAGCTATAGAAAAGGACACATTTGAGTCAGTTCTAATGAGGTGGATGAAACTGGAGCCTATTATACAGAGTGAAGTAAGTCAGAAAGAAAAATAGCAATACAGTATATTAATGCACATATATGGAATTTAGAAAGATGATAATGACTACCCTATATGCAAGACAGCAAAAGAGACACAGATGTAAAGAACAGAGTTTTGGACTCTGTGGGAGAAGGCAAGGGTGGGATGATTTGAGAGAACAGCATTGAAACATGTATATTACTATATGTGAAACAGATGACCAGCCCAAGTTTGATGCATGAAGCAAGGCACCCAAAACCAGTGCACTAGGACAACCCAGAGGAATGGATTGGGGAGGGATATGGGAGGGTGGTTCGGATGGGGGGACACATGTACACTGCAGCTAATTCATGTCAATGTATGACAAAAACAATCACAATATTGTAAAGTAATTAGCCTCCAATTAAAATAATTTTTAAAAAAGATTATATGTGCTTCGCATGACTTAAATTAGAAAAGTACACCTTTATTTAGAAAAGATCTTTTTTCTTTGTTCTTATGTTTAAAAAGTATCTGTATCTATTTGAAAAGATATATGCACCCCTATGTTCACAGCAGGGCATACCAGGTAGCTCAGTGGTAAAGAATCTGCCTACCAACAAGGAGACATGGGTTAGATCCCTGGGTCATGAAGATCCTCTGGAGAAGGAAATGGCAACCCACTCCAGTATTTTCACCTGAAACACCCCATGAAC
Organism: Okapia johnstoni; assembly: GCA_024291935.2. Taxonomy (NCBI): domain Eukaryota; kingdom Metazoa; phylum Chordata; class Mammalia; order Artiodactyla; family Giraffidae; genus Okapia; species Okapia johnstoni. Next base: position 29,543,571 of record CM044321.1, on the reverse strand, counting down.
AGGGGAGACTGGTGGGCTATAGTCCATAGGGTGGCAAAAGAGTCAGACATGACTTAGCGACTAAAAACAACAAACAATGTTCACAGCAACAAATATTACAATAGCCAAGATATGGAAGAAACCTAAGTGTCCACTGACAGAGGAATGGATAAAGAAGATGTAGTATATGTATATATGGGAATATTACTCAGCCATGAAAAAGAATGAAATTATGCCATTTGTAGCAACATTGATGGGCCTAGAGATTATCATATTAAGCGAAATAAGTTGGAGAAAAGCAAATATTCTTAAAGAGAAAATTCTTAAAGAGATGGGAATACCAGACCACCTCACCTGCCTCTTGAGAAACCTGTATGCAGGTCAGGAAGCAACAGTTAGAACTGGACATGGAACAACAGACTGGTTCCAAATAGTAAAAAGAGTACGTCAAGGCTGTATATTGTCACCCTGCTTTTATATGCAGAGTACATCATGAGAAACACTGGGCTGGAGGAAGCACAAGCTGGAATCAAGATTGCCAGGAGAAATATCAATAACTTCAGATATGCAGATGACACCACCCTTATGGCAGAAAGCGAAGAACTAAAGAGCCTCTTGATGAAAATGAAAGAGGAGAGTGAAAAAGTTGGCTTAAAGCTCAACATTCAGAAAACTAAGATCATGGCATCTGGTCCCATCACTTCATGGGAAATAGATGGGGAAACAGTGCAAACAGTGTCAGACTTTATTTTGGGGGGCTCCAAAATCACTGCTGATGGTGATTGCAGCCATGAAATTAAAAGACACTTACTCCTTGGAAGGAAGGTTATGACCAACCTAGATAGCACATTGAAAAGCAGAGACATTACTCTGCCAACAAAGGTCCGTCTAGTCAAGGCTATGGTTTTTCCAGTAGTCATGTATGGATGTGAGAGTTGGACGGTGAAGAAAGCTGAGTGCTGAAGAATTGATGCTTTTGAACTGTGGTGTTGGAGAAGACTCTTGAGAGTCCCTTGGACTGCAAGGAGATCCAACCAGTCCATCCTAAAGGAGATCAGTCTGGGTATTCATTGGAAGGACTGATGTTGAAGCTGAAACTCCAATACTTTGGCCACCTCATGCGAAGAGTTGACTCATTGGAAAAGACCCTAATGCTGGGAAGGAATGGGGGCAGGGGGAGAAGGGGACGACAGAGGATGAGATGGTTGGATGGCATCACCGACTCGATGGTGATGGACAGGGAGGCCTGGCGTGCTGCGGTAGATGAAAATTGAAGGCGGGAGGAGAAGGGGATGACTGAGGATGAGATGGTTGGATGGCATCACCGACTTGATGGACATGAGTTTGAACATGCTCCAGGTGATGGACAGGGAGGCCTGGTGTGCTGCAGTCCATGGGGTCACATAGAGTCAGACATGACTGAGCGACTGAACTGAACTGAGCATATTTTCAAGAAAGCAATATAAATGCATAGATTCTACCATCCCCAGCCAGTCCTTTTTGGCCTACCTTGCTCAAATATTTTTGGATTGACAAGTGACTAAAATGAGTCATGTCTAACTTGCTTATTCATTCCCTAAGGCAAAAATAAGTCAAGCTAAGGCAGCAGAATTACAGTTCCTTAGTTGTCATCATCAGGTGTTTTCCAAGATACCAGTGTATGGAAAAAAAAAAAAGATGAAAATGACTATGAAAAAATTTAATTGGTTGGTGTTATGGTTATTTAAGTAGACAATTCACATCAGTCTTCAAAACTGCATTTGCTACTAAACACTATTGCTATTATTGATGGATTTTGAAGCCAAAACAACTCTGAATGATTTACTCTGCAATTGAATTGCACCATATAACTTCATTGTGTTTCAACAAAATTTTTTTCTGTAATTCAGAGTCTGGGAGACATTAAGTAGCTATGCATTGATTCTTTTTTTCCCCTCAAGTAATCAATTCAGACCCTGTGGTCTTAATTTCCCAAAAGACTGTAACATCCATATAAATTCTATTTTTGTGACTATAAGGTTCTGTGTACTACAGAATGCCATCAGACATTTTTGAGGCCCATCTGTACTGTTGTCACTTCAGCAACAGAAGTGGTAGAGAATCTACTGTGCAGAAACATCAGAAACTAAAAAGGAAAAAAAAATTCTTTGTTGAAAATAATATGTCTTAATACATGCCAGAAAGAGATGGAATTCACTGGATAGGATAAGAATAGATTTTTTTCTTGTAATTCTTTTTTATTGACTGGACATTTGTCATTGAGCATAGGTGAACTGAACTGATAGGTGACAATAAAATGTTATCATGGAAGGTCTCAGAGTTTATTTAGGCTTAAATTATGAGGAAATTAAAAGTTACCTGATATTGACAGTTCACTGAACAATAAGCATTTATTAAGTGGTTACTATGTACCAACCAATATCCAGGGAACAGGAAACAGAGCAGTGAACAAAATAAACAAAGCCTTTTTATCTTCATAGGCTTACATTCTGGTGGGAGGAGACAGACAACAAACAAATGTGTTGTAAGTACTCTAAAGCAAAATGAGTTCAGATAAGGAGATAGAGCAGGCTTCCCAAGGTGGCGCCAGTGGTAATGAACTCACTGCCAATGCAAGAGACATCAAAGAAACAGGATCCCTGGGTTGGGAAGATCCCCTAGAGGAGGACGTGGCAGCCTACTCCAGCACTCTTGCCTGGGGAATCCCATGGACAGAGGAGCCTGGCAGGCAATAGCCTGTAGGGTTGCAAAGAATTAGACATGACTGAAGTGACTTAGCACACATGCACACAAGGAGACAGAACATTTGAGAAAGTCCTCTATGAAATGAAGATGTGAGTCACGTAATTATGTACATGTCTCTGCCACTCAGCTAGGATACATGCTACTTAATGGCAGAAACAAACTATTATGCACCTGTGATCTCCTTTCTCCTCCTCTTAGGATCTTGCACAATAGGGGTCTAAAATACTTAGTTGCTTTGAAAGTTATTTCATAAAAGCCAGGACAATCAGCACCTCGTCCCAGCCTATAAAGCAAACGTGCAACTACTAAGTTCATGAAACACTAGGACAAATTCTATCAGGTATAAGTGGTTTCCCCAACTATTCTACTTAACCCATATGAGAAGTCTCATAGAAGAAAATAGCGAACCCATATTCATAAACTGAAAAGAAATCCATTGTGTGTTGTCTTCAACATCAGTTGTCAGTTCACTGAGTTATTAGCTCCTGTAGAGGGACAAATCTCCTGCTATTTTGGCAGTCATGGTCCTACTGAAACTCCCATAAAAATAATGCAGATGAGAGTTATAACATTGACTTGCAAGAGGTTTCAACCTGACAAAACTATGCTCTATTTTATCCAGCCAGCAAACACGTGCTGTGCATGTCCTATTTGCCAAATATTGGAGGTGTAATGTAGAAAAGAGTTCTGCCCTCAAAGAGTTTATTTGCTGGCAACATTTCAAATAGAACATATTCTCTCCTCCTATAAAGGGTGATTCTTAGGGTTCAGGTACCATTGCCACTCAGTTTTGCTTGAAGAACAATACTGAACACTCAGAGAAGAGTCTAGTGAAATACAGCCCCAGGATTCAGTATACTACTGGCCCAAAGGACAGTGGTTTTCTTGACTTGGCAGTTCCAACCCTAGTGTCTCTTTGCAGATGGTGACAAAAGTGTTCAAAACTAAGTCCCTTACTGAGCTAAAGGTCTTTGGCCAAGTCCTGACACAAGCAGACATAAGCACACACATCTGAGGATACTGCATGGCTGCCACCACTGTACCCATTACTCCCCACTGTCCATTACTGGGCTTTCTCTGCCAGATGTTGATCCATGACAGTCTTTGAACCACTGACCTCTGGGTGGGTCATTAAGAGACCTCTGCTCCTGGAAAAATCAAGACGTGCATGGGTACAAATGAAAAATAGTCGTGTCATTGTTTTAACATCCTCAAGTTACCAAGTTTCAGCTTTGGTTCTAGATAAGTCATTGAGTAAATCCTTATTTTATATGGAAAATGAGAAAATCTAGCATTACCTGTTTTTTCTCTGTTTTATGCTGGCTTGTACACTTCTCAGACTACCCCTGAGTTAGGATAGTTAGGGCTGGATTTGGTGTCCTGTTGTATTTAGAACCTCCCATCTCAGGGAAGAGTCTTTGATTGGACATCTTTTCCATCTCATTTGTCCTTTTTTCCCTCTGTTTTGACTGTTTCTTTGGGAGAATCAACATATTTTTTTAGTAGCTTCCCAACTTGACACTTGGTGAGTACAGGCGTGTCAAGTTGCTATCTAATCTTTCCAGAGTCATGTGGCTTTCCTGTAAAGTTCTGATGGGAAATCTGACATACTCTGTGATCATGCTGTAATTCTGACAAGGGAAGTCTAGCTGAAAACACCATTGTCTCCACACAAACGACCTAGAATGTCTCCCAGTCTTCCAACCATAAAACAAATGGTTATGCCAACTTGAGATGTAGAGCCATGAAGAAAATGACATATGCTTTCAGCTAAAGCTATGAGAAATTTGTGCTTTATATGCTCAGGATAGCAACCTTCAGGCGCACAAACAGATATTATTATAGTATATCAATTTGCATTTTCTTAAAAATATATACTGCTTAAAAACAAGATATTGAGTATAGTTCTCCATGTTCTATCAGTTCAATTCAGTCGCTCAGTCATGTCCAACTCTTTGCGATCCCATGAACCATAGCACGCCAGGCCTCCCTGTCCATCACCAACTCCCAGAGAGCAGGTTCTTATTGCTTATATCTATTTTATATATAGTAGTGTATTTCTTTTCTTTTTTTTTTTTATATAGTAGTGTATTTCTTTAGTCCCCCCTCCCCTTCGGTAACCTTAAGTTTGTTTTTTAAGTCTGTGAATCAGTTTCTGTTTTGTAAATAAGCTTATTTGTTCTTTTTAAATATTTTCTAAGAATAGAAAGTGTATGATATTATTAAATAGTGAAGGTATTAGTCACTCTGTCGTGTCCAACTCTTTGTGAGCCCATGAACTGTAGCCTGTCAGGTTCCTCTGTCCATAGAATTTTCCAGGTAAGAATACTGGAGTGTGTTGCCATTTCTTTTTCCATGGGAACTTCCCAATCTAGGGATTGAACCCAGGTCTCCTGCATTGGAAGCAAATTCTTAACCATCTGAGCTGCCAGGGAAATCTAGATTATTATATAACCCAGATTATTACTATATAACCTAGATAATTACTATATAACCTAGATGATTATGTAACCAGCAAATTAAAAGTCTGGAACTAGAAGAATGGAATTGGTACTAAGTTTTAGGATTTAGGGTCTCTGAAAATAAAGAATGGAAAATAAAATTACAGATTGGAGGTGATGTTTCATTGTGGTTTTGATTTGTATTTCTCTAATAATGAGTGATGCTGAGCATCTTTCCATGTGTTTGTTAGCCATCTGTATGTCTTCTTTGGAGAAATGTTTTTTAGGTCTTTTTCCTACTTTTTAATTGGGTTATTTAATTTGTTTTTCTGGTATTGAGCTGTATGAGCTGCTTGTATAGTTTGGAAATTAATCCTTTGTCAGTTATTTCATTTGCTATTATTTTCTCCCGTTCCAAAGGCTGTCTTTTCACCTTGCTTATAGTTTCCTTTGCTGTGCAAAAGCTTTTAAGTTTAATCAGGTCCCACTTGTTTACTTTTCTTTTTATTTCCGCTACTCTAGGAGGTGGATCATAGAGGTTCTTGCTTTGATTTATGTCATCGAGTATTCTGCCTATGTTTTCCTCCAAGAGTTTTGTAGCTTCTGGTCTTACACTTAGGTCTTTAATCCATTTTGAGTTTATCTTTGTGTATGATGTCAGGAAGTGTTCTAATTTCATTCTTTTATGTATAGCTATCCAGTTTTCTCAGCACCATTTATTGAAGAGGTTGTCTTTGCCCCATTGTATATTCTTGCCTCCTTTGTCAAAAATAAGGTACCCATAGTTTCATGGGTTTATTTCTGGGCTTTCTATCTTATTCCATTGGTCTATATTTCTGTTTCTGTGCCAGTACCATACTATCTTGATGACTATAGCTTTGTAGCATAATCTGAAGTCAGGAAGGTTGATTCCTCCAGTTCCATTCTTCTTTCTCAAGACTGCTTTGGCTGTCTGGGGTCTTTTGTTCCATATGAATTGTGAAATTTTTTGTTCTAGGTCTCTGAAAAATGCCATCGGTAATTTGATAGGGATTGCATTGAATCTGTAGATTGCATTTGGTAGTATAGTCATTTTCACAATATTGATTCTTCCTACCTAGGAATATGAAATATCTCTCCATCTGTTTATGTCATCTTTGATTTATTTTATCAGTGTCTTATAATTTTCTGTGTACACTCACACTGGTCAGAATGACCATCATCAAAAAGTCTACAAACAATAAATGCTGGAGAGGGTAACACTCTTGCACTGTTGGTGGGAATGTAAATTTATACAGCCACTATGGAAGACGGTATGGAGATTCCTCAAAAAACTAGGAATAAAACCACCATATGACCCAAAAATCCCCCCTCCTAGGCATATACCCTGAGGAAACTATTGTTGAAAAAGAGACTTGCATCCCATTGTTCGTTGCAGCACTATTTACAATAGCTAGAACATGAAAGCAACCTAGATGCTCATCAACAGATGAATGGATAAAGAAGTTGTGGTACATATACACAAAGGAATATTACTCAGCCATAAAAAGGAATGCATTTGAGTCAGTTCTGATGAGGTGGATGAACCTAGAACCTATTATACAGAGTGAAGTGAGTCAGAAAGAGAAAGATAAATATCATATTCTAATGCATATATACAGAATCTTGAAAAATGGTTCTGAAGAATTTATTTATAGGGTAGCAGTGGAGAAACAGACATAGAGAATAGACTTATGGACATAGGGAGAGGGGAGGAGAGGGTGAGATGTATGGAAAGAGTAACATGGAAACTTACATTACCATTTGTAACGTATACAGCCAATAGGAATTTACTGTATGGCTCAGGAAACTCAAACAGGGGCTCTGTATCAACCTAGAGGGGTGGGATGGGGAGGGAGATGGGAATGAGGTTCAAAAGGGAGGGGATATATGTATATCTATGGCTGATACATGTTGAGGTTTAACAGAAAACAAAATTCTGTAAAGCAATTATCTTCCAATAAGAAAAATAAATTAAAAAAAATACAGATTGGACAATACAGTATTTTCTTTTCTCCATCGTTGAAAAGATTCAATAATTTCACGGTCTGGTCAATGATCCTTTTTGGACACAACAGCCATTTTAACACAGGCTGTGAGGGATTTGTATTTACTGTAGCTTTGGAACAAAACATCATTCATCCTAACTTCTGCTTCTCCATAACATTCATTAAACAAACAAACAAAAAATCTTAAAAAAAAACACTGTAATATCTGCCTTTTATCTCTTATACAACATATCCTTTTCTTTATCGTTAAGATCACCTTGGAAAAGTTGATAGATTATATTTAACAAATCTTTGTGAAGAATGACAGAGTTCAAATATATCAATTCTTTCATTTTTATCAGAAGTAAAGTACAGTTTATTCAAGTCTATGCCCCTCCCAGTTACAGAGCCTTCCGTTTATACATCATTCACTTTATTAAGGGCTTTGCAAACCCTTTTTCATAAAGTGAGTCTGTCTGTTTTACCATTGTCAGATTGGAAGTCGACAACTGAGAGATTTGAACTGGCATTTCTTATTACAGAATACATATCTGCATCCTCCTAAAAGAATACATATTCACTGTTATTAATTAAATAATAGAGACTGTATAATATTCTTAAAAAATGACTTTTAGTAAACAAAAAGTGACTAAATTATATGTAAAATAGGATTGTGGCCAAAACAAATTTTGCAATGAGAAAGAAAAGTTCAAATGAATGCTCCGTAAAAAAAAATCCTTCCTAAGAAACACTTCAGCTATAGTCTGGAAGTAGCTTATGCAGGAGAGAATGGCAATGTGACAGGATTATAAGACTAAAAAAAACAAAAAACCTTAACTGTAAGTCTTTTGACCAAAAACATGACCCAAGTCAGTTATTTAAATTATCTCGATGTGATTTCTCATCTTTAAAAATCTACATCTACCCAACAAGGATAGAATAAAGTAAGCAAACAGATAAAACGGTGCTTGTAGCTTATTTGTTGCTGTTGTTATTATTCAGTCACTAAGTTGTGTCCGACTCTTTGGTGACCCCATGGACTGTAGCCCGACGGGCTCCTCTGTCTATGAGATTTTCCAGCAAGAATACTGGAGTGGGTTGCCATTTCCTCCTCCAGGGGCTCTTCCCACCCAGGGATCCAACCGGCATCTTCTGTGTCAGTAGGCAGATTCTTTACCACTGAGCCACCGGCACCATAAATAGGCAAGTTACTTAAATTCTTTCTGTGGCATTACAAAGCTAAGTATCTTACAACCAGAAGCACAACATTAGCTTCCATTTCTGAAATAAAAATATTATGTTCCATGAAATGTGTGTGTAATGTATCAATATATGGCTTCCAAAGAGGAAGAGAGTCTCAGCATGTAACACGGTAGAAGGGACACTGCTTATTTAGACTGCTTATCTAGCGTAAGCTACCGGAATCTTGCCAGCTGGGATCCAACTGGCTCAGATACAGACCCACAACAACGCCCAGAGTTCTTTAATGCATGATGGTAAAAAAGATGCCAACAACTCAACTGAGAATGACTAAATTTATCTTCTACTGAAATTTAGAGCTGTACGCATCTTAGTACATGATTGACAGAAGTACAGGTGAACACAACAAGCTATAAGTGATGCAAAGTGGTGTTCCATTGTTAATCCCTCCCTTACCCACACTCATAGAAGAATTCGTGGGGTTGGGCAAATGTTTTTAATGTTCTGTGTTCCCTCCTGTTTCCACCTTTCTGACTTGATGATCTCTCCATGTCCTCCTTGATCTTGTCCCAGTCTGTGAAGTGAGGTGAAGTGAAAGTCGCTCAGTCGTGCCCAACTCTTTGAGACCCCTTGAACTATACAGTCCATGGAATTCTCCAAGCCAGAATACTGGAGTGGGTAGCTGTTCCCTTCACCAGAGGATCTTTGCAACCCAGGGATCGAGCCCAGGTCTCCCGCATTGCGGGCGGATTCTTTACCAGCTGAGCCACAAGGAATGTCCAAGAATACTGGAGTGGGTAGCCTATCCCTTCTCTGGGGGATCTTCCTGAGCCAGGAATCCAACTGGGGTCTCCTTCATTGCAGGCAGATTCTATACCAACTGAGCTATGAGGCTTTGCACTAAGCTTCTTTGCACTAAATCCCACACTGTCCCAGTCTGCTTTGCACTAAATCTACTGTACCCATATTTCTTTTCCCTTATAACTAAATAGAGCAAATTCTAAGTCTGTCTGGAACTGGACAAGGTTCAGACTTCAAAGAGCAAAGTCCTCATTAACTCTCTTGCTAAGAAGACTGCTTCCTCCAGCAGATTCAGAAAAACGCCACTGTCATTAACTTCGATTTAGAAAATGACTCCTCTTCCCATTTGCCTTGCAGTGAAATTTTATTTCTGAATACTTTGTTTGGAGTCACATAGGTGGTTAAAAATAAAATACTCCTCTAATATTTGAATGTTCTGAAATTATTTTAGAAATAAATATCTTAAAAAATCAAAAGAAAATGTTAAGAAAAACTTTGCTGGAGAATTCCCTTTTTCACTTTCATTGCATGAGATACGACAATTGCCAGTTCTATAGCCATCTCTCCAGTAAAGCACCTTATATTTAGGATCAGCCAAATGAAAGGCCACTATCTATTTTGCAAAAATTATTAACTGTTTGATTTAACTTTAGCTCAGGTCAAGAAAAGAGCCTTCTACTTTGCGGCTTCTGTTTTGTTTGTTTGTTTTTGATGTGAACTATTTTTTTTAAATTAGTTTATCTATTTTTTTAACTTTAAAAGATTGTATTTGTTTTGCCATACATTAACATGAATCCACCATAGGTGTACATGTTTTCCCCTTCCAGAACCCCCCTTTCACCTCCCTCCCCATCCCATCCCTCCTGATGTGAGCTATTTTTAAAGTCTGTATTGAACTTGTTAAAATATCACTTCTGTTTCATGTTTTTGTTTTTTGGCCCTGAGGCATGTGGCTCCCTGACCAGGCATTGAACTTGCACACTCTGCATTGGGAGGAGGGAGCCTTAACCACTGGACCTCCAGGGAAGGCCCTGCAGCTTCTGTTTCTACCTGTGGTTTTCTTTTGTTTTGTTTCCATCTTATTTCATATTAAATCGCATTTAGTTATCTCCTATGTGGATTCTGTACCGGTATACTGACAATTAGGCTAATTGTCATTCTTGCTCAAAACTACAGAAAGTTACATACTTTTTAAACTCTTTAAAGAATCCTTCAAGATTAAAGCCCAGCAGAAAACTCTTCAGATTTGCATTTCACAATCCATTATTCATTATTGTTGTTTGCCCTCTAGGAACATTGTTCTTTATGTACTGCTGTGAGCAATATATAGTCCAAACTCATTATCTTTTTCCCTTTGTCTATCCAAAACTGAAACCCAAGAGAAGACTCTCATATTGCATACTTGAGATAATGCCTCAAGTCACCAGCTGAACAGCAGATCTGTTTTAAGAACCCAACTTTGAGCTTAAAATGTCTAAGTGTATGTCATTTGTGGCAATTCATACATAAACTACTCTTGTTTCTGATCTCTCCAGGATCCTACTGTCTGAATGAGTTATTCTAGAGAGAAAATAATAAATGAAACATTAGGTTAACTGCTTTCTAGCTCTCTTGGCTCATAGCAATCTTTATTGTTCTGGACATTCCCAATATACAGCAACAAAATCAGATTCAAGACACAGAGCTCTCCTTTATAATTCTAACCACAAAGAACACTGTCTCCCTTTTACTATTGCTAATAAAGTAACATGTTTTCCTTCTAAGTTCTTATATTTAGTACTGGGAGAACCACAGACAAGTAATTGCTTTTTCCAAACCATGAAACGTATATTGCCCAACAGCCCAGAAAAAAAATAAGAAAGAAAGAAAGAATAAAGGACACGAGGTAAAGGGAGCCCACAAAAAAATCGATTCTAGTAACACAGAGTGCGCGTCATTGTAATCATCCTGGTTTACTCAGCTACTGACCAAATCACTGGAAGTCTATCTTACTTACCAAGTTAAGCGATCTTCCAAATGGCATTTTGAATCAAGTATTGCTACTGCATCTTTTTTAACTGAAATAAACCGTGGTTCAACTTAAAGAAAACATTCTTGGTAGAGTTGATAAAGCTGCCAGGAGTAGGATGTTACAAGTAAAAGTAACTTTTAGAAAAAGATTTAAGATCTTTGAAAGACAGATTTATCAGCCCAGACTCAGACAGTGAGTATAGGAAATCAATACTATGAATAAAATTATTATCCATAAGAATAAAATATTTTGGTACTTCAATAAAAGTTACACAACTGCCTGAATAGCATGCTCTGCCTGGAATAGAATCTAGTATAATAATGTTTTTTTACACATCATCTTGAATATTGATGTCTGTCATCACCCCACATGTATATATAATATATATAAATTATATTTAAAATCATATAAAGTCCAGGTAAAAATATAAAAAAATTTTAATTTCTCATGCCGGTATTTGGTAGCTCATTGACTGCTGGCTGGGGCAGCATGGTGATGGATATAGGAAGAATTTCTCCACCTAATTTGTTAATTTGCAAATTCTTAAATTAAATAGATGATTATTGTTTTAAGGCAGTGAGCTTTTTAGAGTTTGCTACGCAGAGTTATTGGGGCTACAGATAATGGATGATCTTTTTGGATTATAATTGCTTCACAATGTTGCATTAGTTTTTTCTACACAACAAAGCAAATCAGCCATATGTAAACATACATCCCCCCTCTTGGACCTCCCTCCCACACCCCTCAGTCCACCCATTTAGGTCACCACAGAACACCAAGCTTAGCTCCCTGTGCTATGTACAACAGCTTCCCACTAGGAATCTATTTTACACATGGTGGTGTATATATGTCAATCCCAATCTCCCAATTCACTCCATTCTCCCATTCCTTCCTTATGTCCACATGTCCATTCTCTACATGTCTCTTTTCCCGCCCTGCAAATTGGTTCATCCGTACCACTTTTCTAGATTCCAATATATGTGTTAATATACGATATTTGTTCTTCTCCTTATGACTTACTTTACTCTGTATGACAGACTCTAGGTGCATCCACATCTCTACAGATGACCAAATTTCTTCCTTTTTATGTTTGAGTAATACTTCATTGTATATATGTGCCACATCTTTATCCATTCCTCTGTCGATGGACATTTAGGTTGCTTCTATTAATCTCCAAAATATACAAACAGTTCATGCAGCTCAATAATAACAACAACAACAAAAACCCTATCCAAAAAAAAAAAAAATGGGTGGAAGACCTAAATAGACATTTCTCCAAAGAAGATGGAAGGCGGCCAAGAGACACATGAAAAGATGCTCAACATCACTAATTATTAGAGAAATGTAGATCAATTTGCAATGAAGTATCACCTCACACTGGTCAGAAGGGCCATCATCAAAAAATCTACAAACAATCAATGGGTGATCTTTTGATGAAAGAAAGAACTGCATAAAGAGAGGCATAAGGATACCAACGAAAATCCTTCTCTACTTCTCCACTGCAGCCCCTCAACATTCTAGAGTTCTTGTCTCCCTTATCAGGTGTTGTTTTAGTCTGCCTAAACTCAGTTGCTAAAATTTCATCTAGAGTCAGAAAAAAAAAAAAAAGAATTTAAATCCCAGTCTGGGGCTTATTACTTCACTGAAACACTCTTAGGTTTCAATATCCTCCACAGTACTACCCACGGCATGGAGCTATTTGGGGACATGTACTAGGAAAATATAAGTAAAGTTATTCATATGTTATTTGATCCAAAGCACGTGCTCAATAAATGGGAGGCACTAAGGAAAGATTGCGGAGAAGGCAATGGCAACCCACTCCAGTACTCTTGCCTGGAAAATCCCATGGATGGAGGAGCCTGGTAGGCTACAGTCCATGGGGTCGCTAAGAGTCGGACACAACTGAGCGACTTCACTTTCACTTTTCCCTTTCATGCACTGGAGAAGGAACTGGCAACCCACTCCAGTATTCTTGCCTGGAGAATCTCAGGGACGACGGAGCCTGGTGGGCTGCGGTCTATGGGGTCGCATAGAGTCAGACACGACTGAAGCGACTTAGCAGCAGCAGCAAGGAAAGATTGACCAATAAATGACCGTGTGTCTTTCTCATTCTTCAGGAAGCTGAATGGGTGAACACAGGGAAACAAGTATAGTCAAATCCAGTTACACAAGGTTAAGCCTCTGCTTTGTGAAAACTGCTAACATCTCACTGGACAAAGCAAGTTGCATGCCTGACACAGAGTGGAAGTGAAAGGGCATAACAAAGTTACAGGGCAAACGATTTGAAAGCATAGGTTGGAGAATTAGGCCCAGTAATCAAATCAATATACCACAATCTATAACTTTTAATCTTATTTCTAAATATTCTTTTCACCCTTGGCATTTTCAGGCTTTGATTCCAAAAGAATAGCGATTTACAATAAATGTTTAGCTCAGTTCAGTTGCTCAGTTTGTCCAACTCTTTCCGACCCCATGGACTGCAGCACACCAGGCTTCCCTGTCCATCACCAACTCCCAGAGTTTACTCAAACTCATATCCATTGAATCGGTGATGCCATCCAACCATCTCATCCTCTGTCATCCCCTCCTCCTCCCACCTTCAATCTTTCCCAGCATCAGGGTCTTTTCCAATGAGTCAGTTCTTTGCATCAGGTGGCCAAAGTTTCAGCTTCAGCATCAGTCCTTCCAATGAATATTCAGGACTGATTGCATTTAGGATGGACTGGTCGGATCTCCTTGCAGTTCAAGGGACTCTCAAGAGTCTTTTCCAACACCACAGTTCAAAAGCATCAATTCTTCGGCGCTCAGCTTTCTTTATAGTCCAACTCTCACATCCGTACATGACCACTGGAAAAACCATAGCTTTGACTAGATGGACCTTTGTCGGCAAAGTAATGTCTCTGCTTTTTAATATTCTGTCTCAGCTGGTCATAACTTTTCTTCCAAGGAGCAAGCATCTTTTAATTTTATGGCTGCAGTCACCATCTGCAGTGATTTTGGAGCCCAAAAAAGCAAAGTCTCTCATTGTTTCCATTGTTTCCCCATCTATTTGCCATGAAGTGTTGGGACCAGATGCCATGATCTTAGTTTTCTGAATGTTGAGTTTTAAGCCAAATTTTTCACTCACCTCCTTCACTTACATCAAGAGGCTCTTTAGTTCTTCTTCACTTTCTGCCATAAGGGTGATGTCATCTGCATATCTGAAGTTATTGATAGATGTATCTATATAAAATGACCTTTCATTACTCCATCATGAAAGATGCACTGATTACTTCGCTACTCAAAGATGGTAACTGGACCACTGGTGTTGACATTTTGCAGCACCCTGATAAAAATTCAGAATCTTGGGCCATACTCAAAGCCTATTGAATCATAATGAACATTTCAACAGGACATCCAGCTAACTTGTATTAACATTGAAATTTGAAAAATCACTGGCTATTAGATTTAGAATTCTGTTCCCAGATTTGCTTTCTGTTATATTTGCTAAGGAAATAAACTAATGTAATTAGAAGAATTTTTAAGTGTAAGGATTTTAACTATCCAGTAATAACCTAGTTTTTATGTAGATAAAAGATTTGAAACTTCATCAAAGAGTATATACAAATAACCTCTAGCCACATGAAAAGCTGATTGGCATCATTAGTCATAAGGGAAATGCAAGTTAAAATGGTACTAAAACCCATGAGAATGGCTGAAACTAAAGAGACTGAAAATATTTGCATGAAATATCTCAAATATGTGTTTGAGACTCTTATAAAACGATTTTGGAAAGAAGTTTAACAATTTTTTACAAAGATAAAGTTGTACCGACCCCGATGACCCAGCAATTCCATTCTGAGTATACACTTAAGGGAAAAGAAAGTGTTCAGTTCAGTTCAGTCGCTCAGTCGTGTCCGACTCCTTGTGACCCCATGAATTGCAGCACGCCAGGCCTCTCTGTCCATCACCAACTCCCGGAGTCTACCAAACCCATGTCCATTGAGTCAGTGATGCCATCCAACCATCTCATCCTCTGTCGTCCCCTTCTCTACCTGCCCCCAATCCTACCCAGCATTAGGGTCTTTTCCAATGAGTCAACTCTTCCCATGAGGTGGCCAAAGTATTGGAGTTTCAGCTTCAACATCAGTCCTTCCAATGAACACCCAGGATTGATCTTCTTTAGGATGGATTGATTGGATCTCCTTGCAGTCCAAAGGACTCTCAAGAGTCTTCTCCAACACCACAGTTCAAAAGCATCAATTCTGCAGTGCTCAGCTTTCTTCACTGTCCAACTCTCACATCCATACATGACCACTGGAAAAACCATAGCCTTGACTAGACGGACCTTGTTGGCAAAGTAATGTCTCTGCTTTTAAATATGCTATCTAGGTTGGTCATAACCTTCCTTCCAAGGAGTAAGCGTCTTTTAATTTCATGGCTGCAATCACCATCAGCAGTGATTTTGGAGCCCCCAAAAATAAAGTCTGACACTCTTTGCACTGTTTCCACATCTATTTCCCATGAAGTGATGGGACCTGATGCCATGTTCTTAGTTTTCTGAACGTTGAGCTTTAAGCCAACTTTTTCACTCTCCTCTTTCACTTCCATCAAGAGGCTCTTTAGTTCTTCTTCACTTTCTGCCATAAGGGTGGTGTCATCTGCATATCTGAGGTTATTGATATTTCTCCCAGCAATCTTGATTCCAGCTTGTGTTTCTTCCAGCCCAACGTTTCTCATGATGTACTTTGCATATAAGTTAAATAAGCAGGGTGACAATACGCAGCCTTGGCATACTCCTTTTCCTATTTGGAACCAGTCTGTTGTTCCATGTCCAGTTCTAACTGTGGCTTCCTGACCTGCACACAGGTTTCTCAAGAGACAGGTTAGATGGTCTGGTATTCCCATCTCTTTCAGAATTTTCCACAGTTTATTGTGATCCACACAGTCAAAGGCTTTGGCATAGTCAATAAAGCAGAAATAGATGTTTTTCTGGAACTTTCTTTTTCGATGATCCAGCGGATGTTGGCAATTTGATCTCTGGTTCCTCTGCTTTTTCTAAAACCAGCTTGAACATCTGGAAGTTCACGGTTCACGTATTGCTGAAGCCTGGCTTGGAGAATTTTGAGCATTACTTTACTAGCATGTGAGATGAGTGCAATTGTGCGGTAGTTTGAGCATTCTTTGGCATTGCCTTTCTTTGGGATTGGAATGAAAACTGACCTTTTCCAGTCCTGTGGCCACTGCTGAGTTCTCCAAATTTGCTGGCATATCAAGTGCAGCACTTTCACAGCATCATCTTTCAGGATTTGAAATAGCTCAATTGGAATTCCATCACCTCCACTGGCTTTGTTCGTAGCAATGCTTTCTAAGGCCCACTTGGCTTCACAATCCAGAATGTCTGGCTCTAGGTGAGTGATCACACCATCGTGATTATCTGGGTTGTGAAGATCTTTTTTGTACAGTTCTTATGTGTATTCTTGCCACCTCTTCTTAATATCTTCTGCTTCTGTTAGGTCCATACCATTTCTGTCCTTTATCGAGCCTATCTTTGCATGAAATGTTCCTTTGGTATCTCTAATTTTCTTGAAGAGATCTTTAGTCTTTCCCAATCTGTTGTTTTCCTCTATTTCTTTGCATTGATCGCTGAGGAAGGCTTTCTTATCTCTCCTTGATATTCTTTGGAACTCTGCATTCAGATGGGAATATCTTTCCTTTTCTCCTTTGCTTTTCACTTCTCTTCTCTTCCCAGCTATCTGTAAGGCCACCTCAGACAGCCATTTTGCTTTTTTGCATTTCTTTTCCATGGGGATTGTCTTGATCCCTGTCTCCTGTACAATGTCATGAACTTCTGTCCATAGTTCATCAGGCACTCTGTCTATCAGATCTAGTCCCTTGTACAAAGCAAAATCACCAAAAGGAAAAGGTATATGGGACAAAGTCTGAAGGAAACCAGGTATAAATTTTCAGAGTCCTCTCCCAGTGGAATTACACAGGGTGTAATTAATTCCCTTTATAATGTGTTGTGACAGCACATGTGAAATGTTGTCTACCAGGGAAAATTATTAAGGACTCAGTGCCCAAGATGTCTATGGGAGGCTGGTCATGTAGGCACTCTCTGCCTAGCGTGTACCAAAATTCCAGACTCACAGAAGGAAAGCAGGTGTTCAGCATAAACCACAATGTTCATACAAATAGTTTAGGCACAGTGAGCCATTCTTGTCAGGGAATGGTGAAAACCCTCTTGAGATCCAATTCCAAGATGCCAGCCAAGGGCCAACCTTTCAAGTAGGCCTTTTTAGGGATAACAGCAGAGAAGGCAATGGCACCCCACTCCAGTACTCTTGCCTGGAAAATCGCATGGATGGAGGAGCCTGGTAGGCGAAAGTCCATGGGCTCGCTAAGAGTCGAACATGACTGAGCAACTTCGCTTTCACTTTTCCTTTTCATGCACTGGAGAAGGAAATGGCAACCCACTCCAGTATTCTTACCTGGAGAATCCCAGGGATGGCAGAGCCTGGTGGGCTGCCGTCTATGGGGTCACACAGAGTTGGACACGACTGAAGCAACTTAGCAGCAGTAGCAGCAGCAGGGATAACAGTCTCAGGCCTGATATGTTAAGTCCTTTTTTTTTTTTTTTTTTACAGTTTTAAACTGATCAGTCAGTTCTAGTCAGATCTCCTTGCAGTCCAAGGGACTCTCAAGAGTCTTCTCCAACACCACAGTTCAAAAGCATTAATTCTTCAACACTCAGCTTTCTTTACAGTCCAACTCTCATACTCATATATGACAACTAGAAAAACCATATCTTTGACTAGATGCAGATATTCAAACAAAAAAGAGCTAATGGATTTAAAAGCCCGGAGAAGAACGTTTCTGGTGGGATATCACTATTTGAATACTAAGCATAGTGTTTGCCTGTCTAATATACACTTTTTAAAGATTTTTTGATGCAGACCATTTTTAAAGACATTACTGAATTTGTTACAACATTGCTTCCATTTTCTGTTTTGTTTTTTTGGCCCCAAGGCATGTGGGATTTTAGCTCCTCGACCAAGAACTGAACTCACACCTCCTGCATTGGAAGGGGGAAGTCTTAGCCACTAGACCACCAGGAAAGTCTCTAATATACACTTTTGTCTTTTCTCCATTGTTGCAGAGAATGGGGAAGCTTCCAAAAAGGGAATTGGAGAAGACCCTAGAAAAAGGAGATGATTCTTGCTAGGGGAATCAAATTTGGTTTGGAGCTATTCTTCCCTGTGGTTCTTCAGAATCATGAGGGAAAGACAAGCATTTTGGACCAGGACTGAGAGACTAGATGGAAATTACAAAATCCTGCATCAAAGTCAACCTAAAGAGAGAAGAATTTAAAAGAAGCCATAGTGGGAGCCATGGGTCCAGCTAGCCAGTGTGATTTGATGATTTCTATACGTGAAGTGTCAGCAAGGAAATAAAGACAGACCGGGGATTGTGGTCTGGTTGCCAGATGTCAGAGCTCCTGAACTTCAGATAAGACAGCTTCTCTAGGCTCACAGGCTGCTGTAACTATTTCTATTCCCCTGGCTGAACTTCTAGACTCACATCCTTGAAGCTAAGGGAATGATTTATTTGCTGGTACTAATATATATTTGAATCAATATGAAATTGATTCTATGCATAGAACATACTAAACTCTCCCTTACAGGAGAGACTGCTGATTTAACAAGAAGCACCACTGTGATACTCATTAGGCTTACATGCACCTAGGTAGTAAAACTGTACATTGTTCATCACTTCATTGTTCTGATTCTTCTTAGTAAAATCCAAGTTAGAGCTGGCTAGGGAAAAAAAATCTGTATACAAGGAGGGGAACGGTGTGAAGAGAAGTGTTTCCTGTAATAAATAAAGAATCAGTCCAGTTCAGCTGCTTAGTCGTTTCCGACTTTTTGTGACCCCATGGACTGCAGCATGCCAGGCTTCCCTGTCCATCACCAAGTCCTGGAGTTCACTCAAACTCCTGTCCATCAAGTTGTTGATGCCATTCAACCATCTCATCCTCTGTCATTCCCTTAACCTGCCTTCAATCTTTCCCAGCATCAGGGTCTTTTCCAATGAGTCAGTTCTTTGCATCAGGTCGCCAAAGTATTGGAGTTTCAGCTTCAGCATCAGCCCTTCCAATGAATATTCAGGACTGATTTCATTTAGGATGGACTGGTCGGATCTCCTTGCAGTCCAAGGGACTCTCAAGAGTTTTGCTTTCCAAATGAAGGATGGAACTAAACTAATCCAGTGTTTTTTTTTTTTTTTTAGCCTGGAGGCATATTAGTGTCATATCTGAAGCTTTAAATAAGGCACCACTGTGTAGGTCCCATCGCCCAGAGATTATAACTTAATTTGTGAGGGGATGGAGAAAGGAGAGAGTTATGAATTGTCATGAAAGCTCCATGGACGGTTCTAATGGGCTCCCTGGGGCTAAACTTGGCTGAGAAGAGAGGATAGTCATTCAAAATGAAGTAAATGTGTGTGTAGACCAGCTCTCCAAAATGGATTGGTTCCAAAAACTTCTACAGAAAGAAGAAAGGCATTCAAAGATGTGGTGCCATCTTCAAGTCAGATGGAAAGTCAAAGGTAAAGACCTTAGAGACCCCGAAGCTACAAAACTCTCCCAAATGAAAAAGAAATATGACTCCACAAGGGTCTCCATTGCTTCTGTCTTTGCTGCCAACACATCTCATCCTGCCATCACTTTTTGTGGACTTAGGCTGTCAACATGGGATCTGTGAAGTAGGGAGTACTACACTTCTCGCTTCATCTTACAGCAGCTTTCCCACTTGGAGTCACTTTGATGTAAGTTACTCAGTTAAGCCTGGAGGACAAGACTAAACCCATTCAATTTACTGTTTGCTCTAAACTGGAAATTGTATGCTCACATCCACCCAGCAGTTAAGAAATGTAAAATATAATAATTACATACTCTTAGGATCAGATTAGAGAGGATTAAAAAATAATAGTCAACATAGACAACCATAAGGGAAAGACTTTCTCACACTCTGCCGATAAGAATCTAAATTTGTGTCTCTCCTGGAGGACAATTTTTGTTTTTATCTCAAGAGAAATCTTAAAAGATCAGAAAATATTTGATCCAACACTCCCCTTCTGGAAATTTATCCTAAGGATACACATAAATACTTATCTACTCATGATGATCGTAACATTAAAACAACCTAAATATTAATGAGTTTGAGTAATTCAATCACTAACTCCATTTCATAAAAATGATATAAAAGAATATTTTACAAAATTAATATGTGATCAGACAAACAGATAAAGCAGAATATACACTAAAATCCCACTTTTTCTTAATATATATGCATAGACAAAAGAGTGGAACCTGGCAACAAACTGTTGGCAGTGATTATCAGGGTGAAGAAGCACTTTCTTCTATTGAACACTACCGTTTTGCTGTATTTTATAACTTGAATATAATTTTTTGTTCCTTATATAATTGAAGCAAATGCGTAAAAACAAAGAAAAAAAGACTAAAAAGCAATATGACAAAATATTAACAGCTGATAGTCAACTTTTGTTTACATGTATTTTCAAGATTTATAACAATGAATATGTGTTACTATTACAACAAAAAGTGCCTCAAGTAATTTTAATTGCAGACTTACATAATGTAAGACATTTCAGATTCTTTAAATAATTTAATTGTCACAGCTATGGCATTTCCTTTGTTGAGCTCAAGATTATGTTTAAAAACAACTGCAAACAAAAACACTTAGCATTAGCACAAGCCTATTTAAGAGAGAAAGACACTGACCTTTCACTGCTGACAGTCTATATGGGTTTTGAGAACTGTCCTTGCCATTGTGTGTAGCTTTGATACTTCAGAACAGAAGCCCCTTGTAATTTTGCTCTGCTTAGGTATCTCTATTTTCTTTTGTGACATTGCATCCTGCATTTAGAAGCAAAAGGAACTTTATTAACAATTTTGTTCCCAATTCCTTTTTCACTTGTATATTTTATTGCTTTTTTCCCACATTTTGAATTGTCCTAGGTCTTGACAACACACACCCTTTAAGTATCAAGCAATACTCTAATTATATTGTGTCTGCAAATGTTCAGGTAACATTTAGTGCAGGAAATCCATCAAAGTATTCCTTTTCAAATTTCACATTCAGGAAAGGAAGAAGCTATTTTAGGACTTCCAAACCTATCATCTCGAGGAACCAGAGGTATGCCTACTGAGAAAAGTAACTGTCCATCAACTGTAGTCTGAGAATGCTGCTTATATAGAAAATTAATACTCCTTCTCCCACTTCTTTCTGTGCAAGAACAAGGTGTAATTTCCTGGAGAGGGTGCCTGAGATGCCTGCCTCAGTCTCGAAGGACCTCTGTAGCCCTCAGACATGCTCTTATAAGAAGTGGTATACATTCACTGGAAATATTTTATGGCCAGACCCAGGCATTGTCCAGATTGATACACAGGATATCTCAGGAAGAACCAATACCCACTGCTGCCCAGAAAAGCAATGGCATCACTCTCTACAAGCTTCCTATGAGCAGATGCTAAAACTTGAGCCCCATTGAGTCCTCAGCACTAGGCTTGTGTCCTCAGCACAATGATACTTGTCATCAGGTCAGGTCATGCATGTGTGCTCAGTCATGTCTGACTCTTTACAACCCCATGGACTGTAGCCCACCAGGCTCCTCTGTCCATGTGATTCTCCAGTCAAGAAAGCTGGAGTGGGTTGCCATTTCCTCCTGCAGGGGAATCTTCCCAACTCAGGAACTGAACCCCCATTTCCTGAGTCTCCTGCATTACAGGAAGATCCTTTACCACTTGAGCCACTGGGGAAGCCCTCTCGGAAGCTCACTCTCTCCTTGAATTCTATAATCTAAGGTCCTGATAAAAGAGAAGAAAATTCATTAGGACTGACTCAAATGCATTCTTTTTTAAAGCTGAGTGACATTCCATTGTATGTTACTACTTTCTCAATTTGTCCCACCTTCTCCCTCCCACACTGTGTCCACAAGTCTGTTCTCTATGTCTGTGTCTCCATACTGCCATGGAAATAGGTTCATCAGTACCATCTTTCTAGATTCCATACATATGCATTTAATATATAATATTTGTCTTTCTCTTTTTTATTTACTTCACTGTGTACAATAGGCTGTAGGTTCATCCACCCCAATGTTCACTGCAGCACTTTTTTACAATAGCTAGGGCATGGAAGCAGCCTAGATGTCCATCAACAGATGAATGGATATGGAAATTGTGGTACATGTATACAATGGAATGTTATTCAGCTTTAAAAAATAATGCATTTGCTGCTGCTGCTCAGTCGCTTCAGTCGTGTCTGACTCTGTGCAACCCCATAGACAGCAGCCCACCAGGCTCCCCCATCCCTGGGATTCTCCAGGCAAGAACACTGGAGTGGGTTGCCATTTCCTTCTCCAATGCACAAAAGTGAAAAGTGAAAGTGAAGTCGCTTAGTCGTGTCCGACTCTTAGCGACCCCATAGACTGAAGCCTGCCAGGCTCCTCCATCCATGGGATTTTCCAGGCAAGAGTACTGGAGTGGGGTGCCATTGAGTCAGTCCTAATGAATTTCCTTCTCTTATATCAGGACTTGAAATTACAGAATTCAAGGAGAGGTTCAGCTTCCTAGAGGCCTTCCCAGGTGGCACTAGAGATAAAGAATCTGCTTGCCAGTGCAGAAGACCTAAGAGATGCTGGAGATCTCCTGGAGGAGGGCATGGCAATCCACTCCAATATTGTTGCTGGAGAATCCCACGGACAGAAGAGCCTGCGGGCTACAGTTCATAGGGTTGCAAAGAGTTGGACATGACTGAAGTGACTTAACATCCATGCCTGTGCTTGCCAGAAGAGTGAAAACAGAGCCACTGGGTGGGGCAAAAGCAAACTGAATCATTGTATCTGCTGCCTGACTCATTTCTGCTTCTCTCCTTCTTTATTCCTGGGTGATTAAAGATCCTATGGTGAATGTTCTGATAATATACTGTTATGTAATAAACTACCCTAAAACCTAATGACTTTAAACCACCACCATTTTATGGCACCTTATATTTATGTGGGTCAGAAATTCAGGATCCACATAATTTCTGCTTTTTAAAAGACACTGCTAATATATCTGGTACAGAATTTGTATCCAGAATGTATTTTTAAAAAACTCTGAAAACCCAGTAACAAAAAAGCAAGCAAGCCAGTAAAAAACAGGCAAACCTTGAAACACACTGCACCAGAGAAAATATATAAATGGCAAAGAATCCCATGAAAATTTACTCAATATCATTAGTCGTTAGGGTTCTGTAAGTCAAAACCATGAGGAGACACTGTGTGTATGTTTTAGTTGCTCAGTCATGTTGGACTCTTTGAAACCCCATGGACTGTAGCCCACCAGGTACCTCTGTCCCTAGGATTCTCCAGGCAAGAATACTGGAGTGGATTTCCATTCCACATAGTAATTTATAGAGATTAAAAGTAGATGAGTGGTTTTCTCATGAGTGGTTTCCTCCTTTCAGAGGAAGAGCTCAAGGGAGGACCAGGAGTTATCACAATGGGACACCAGTTAATTGCGGAGCGATGGATATGTTCACTATCTTGACTGTGGTGATGGTTTCCCAGGGGTATACCAAATCAAAGCATATGAAATCATTCAGTTTAAATCTATGCAGTTCATTGTGTGCCAATTGTACCTCAAACAGTTTTTAAAAGAGAACGAAAAGAAGGAATCTTCCCTCCAACTCTCATCCCACCATGAAAACCACAGAACTTTAAAACTTGTAGTGACAAAAAGGTTAAAAGAAATTTGAGACTGATACTTTGTGTTCCAAATGAGGAAATCACCCCTCAGATAAAAGAGTGGATTTGCCTAAGGTCACAGTGCTGTTGGCTACAGTTTCAAGTTCCCCTCTCTTTACTTCTTATAAATTGTATGCTAAGTGGCTTCACTGGTGTCCAACTCTTTGCAACCCTATGGACCATAGCCCACCAGGCTCCTCTGTCCATGGGATTCTCCAGCAAGAATTCTGAAGTTGGTTGCCATGCCCTCCTCCAGGTGATCTTCCCAACCCAGGGATCTAACCTGCATCTCTTATGTCTCCGGCAGGTGGGTTCTTTACCACTAGTGCCACTTGGGAAACCCCTACTTAACTACTACTCTCTGCAGAAATGTGCCTCTTTTTGCATTTACAAAGGAAACATGTTCAAAGTATTTCAGGATCAATTAATATGATTGAAAGTGTGATTTTAAATGTAGACAAATATAGGTCTTAATTTAGGTGAAGGACATCTAAAACTCTGATTTAAAAAAAGCCACAGTCTTTCTGGCCTAAAGAACTTGAAGGTGGAGTTTGGAATAATCACAGACTCTGGAAAGTGAGTTGGGGAATCCTGCCTCTGGCATGTGGAACCAGGCCACATGTTAGGTGAGAAGTTGATGGTATGGTGTCATAATAAGAGATATTTCTAGAAAGATCAGTCATCAACTAACCCTAGAAGCATGTTGAATCTCACGATAGATCTTGATAAGGGAGAATAGGTACACCTCAATGAACAGGAGCACAAAAGAAGGACATTGGGAGGATGTTGACATGCTAGGCGGTATGTTTCTACAGGGATTCAGCTCTCTAAGAAGACATCTCCATTCCCCTCTCTATCAGGCTTAGAGGAAAGGAATGGTCTATAGATGGGTAAACAGTGTCCTTAGCATGGGCTAAGCTCAAGGTCATGGAGAGTGCATAAATGTAAACCTGAAGGTCTGAAGGCAGACTTAAATAACTGTTTGAAGTATATTTATTTTTCCATAGGAGAGTTGGAAACACTGCCTTCAATCAAACTAAGCTGTTTCATAGCCTCGTTTAACAAGTAAATGAAATCTCACGGCCATCCTATAGCTTCAGCTTTCATCCTGGCCATCATAATCTGTCTGGCAGGCTTGGAAATGAGGTGTAGAATATCACATTCAGTTTTAGCATGAGCACTGGTTCTTGGCCCTATCAGTCAACCCTGGCATACTCCAGAGTGTTCCTGGAGGAGTTTTTAGCACCAAAAGTGTTTTCTGAAGACAAAACCCTATACAAATGGAGGAGAGAGTGTCGTGATTTTATTTAAGTGCCATATATCTCAAGATAACCCAAGTTGTCTGGGTTGCTAACAAGCCCTGCCTCCTGTCAAGATTGTCTACCCAGGCATATCCTCAGCAATCCTCAAAGTCTATAGACTCTAAAGTAGATTAAAGTACATATGTGTGTGTACATGTGTAAGCAGCTGAAAACCAGATTTGGACTATATCTGCCAAGTTATCTGAGCAGGTCCTCAGTCAACAAGAGCTGTTTTTGGAGATGCAATATTTTTCTTGGGTTGAGAGCCCTCTCAAGGACATTATATCAGATTCACAATAAATATAAATATCTGTTGAACGGATTATGTCTCCAATAACAGTTGAACATAGTCTTGTGTCTCATCAATTGGCTTAATGATACTGAAGGGCAATGAATGGCTGCTGAGCAGTAAAACTTTATCCAGGAATCACGGAAGGCTTCCTTAACACAGGGGCCTGGAGGATGAAGAGAATACATCCAAGTTCAAGAGAGGGGATTAACTTTTGAGGCAAAGGGAATGTTATTGGAAAGCCTGGTGCATGTGGCTGGACCAGAGCAAATGAGGAGTGATGGAATGAGGTTGGAGGGCGAGCCAGCTAGTCAAGACCAAAGATAAGGGCCGAGGAATGCATCCACCCCACTGGCAGCAAGAACAGCAAAGTTCAAGGCAAAGAGTTTGGGAACAGAAAGGAAGAAAGACCTGGAGCCAATAATTAAATCTACCAATGAAGTCCACCACTACCATACACTTTTAAGAATTAAAAAAAAAGATAGGTGATCTTAAATTGTTTGAAAATAACTACAGATTTAATAAAATGAAAATAGTGATAACCTTACTCTTCCTCTGAAACACTAGGTACCAGAACAAATAGAACATGGTATGGTAGGCTGAATCATACCCTCGCCACAAGATATCCCCATTCCAACCCTCAGAACCTGGGAATATATTATCTTCCAAGGTATAAGGGACTTTGCAGATGTTATCAGTTAAGGATTTTGAGGTGAGGTGATTCTAGAGTACTCAGTTGGACTTAATGTGACACTTTTATCTTAGTCCAGTGAAATTGATTTCAGACCTCCAACAACCAAAGCTGTAAGATAGAATGTCACTGCTGTTTTAAGCCACCGTCTGGTAATTTGTCAAAGGAGCAAGAGGATGCTGATATACATGACATAAAGACATTTGAAGGGGAAAAGTTGTGACTTAAATGTATTTAACTAGTAAGTTGCTTTTAATGGATGAAAGAAATAGAAAAATAGGAAGTCAAGGACTCAGGAAATATACTTATTTATAGCAATTTGATTGACCAAAATTCTTTTTAGGTAGTTTCAATGAAGAATACAACTTTGTTTTATAACACCCTTCCATGCTACTGAATTTTTATGATCAATTTTTTGGTTGACTATGTCTTCAAGTAATTTTTTAAGAAAGCACATCTGGATGTTATTCCTGAGCTTTTGTGTATCTAGAAGGATATGCTTATTGCTATAGTACATATGCATTAGCTTGACTTATTTAAAATTTTTAGGCCAAAATATTTTTTTCTTAAACATAGCTTTAAATGTTTTCACGTTAAACAATAAGGAATAAAAATCAATAAGCTTTGTGTTAAACCTCAGATATTTAGAAAAGATTAAAAAAAAACAGCTAAACATAAAATAGTTCAGAATAGGGTTAGTTATAGCTATGGTCAGGTAAAAAGTGAAATCAATTAAATGGAGAGACTTTTGCCATATCCAATTTTTAGAAGAGAATAAAACAAAAATAAGACTATTAAGAAAAAAGGAGAGAGAGAGAAGACTAACATTAATAAAAATATTTTTACAATCACTATTAAAACTTTGCACTTTTAAAAAATGGATAATATCTAAGTAGAACTATAAGGCTCAAACTTCTCAGGACTCCTTTAAACACTTAAAATGTATTGAGGAACCAAAAGTACCTTAGTTAATGTTTGTCATATCTGTTAATATTTACCATCTTAGAAATTAAAACTCGGATTTTTTAAAATTAGAAATTGTTTTCTTTTTTTTGTTGATGTATAGTTGACTTAGGACTAGGAATATTTAAAACACACAGGAGTGAGGGTATTACATGGGCTCTTCTGTCCATGGCATTCTCCAGGCAAGGATACTGGAGGGGGGCGCCATTCCCTCCTCCAGGGGATGCTCCTGACTCAGGGAGTGAACCCTCGTCTCTTATGTCTCCCACACTGGCAGGCAGATTTCCTTCCACTAGCACCACCTGGGAAGCCCTGAGCTTCCCTAATGGCTCCAATGGTAAAGAACCTGCCTGTAGAGCACGTGTTGTAGCAGATAATATAGAAGGCAGAGCAGAGAAACGTGATGTTTGGGGATAATAAGAGTTAAGAACGTGAAAGTCAGGAGGTACACCTGCCTGAAGTCCACTCTGTCTCTGGACTGTCAAGTTATCAATGGACTTGCTTATAGTGTAAGTCACTTTGGGTTAGATCTCTGTTATTTTTAGTGTCAAGAGTTCTAATTGATCCAGTAGTCTATGGTGTGAAAGTGTTAGCTGCTCAGTCATGTCCTACTCTTTGTGACCCCATGGACTGAAGCCCACCAGGCTCCTCTGTTCATGGAATTATCCAAGCAAGGATATTGGAGTGGGTAGCCATTCCCTTCTCTAGGGGTTCTTCCTGACCCAGGGATTGAACCCGGGTCTTCTGCATTGCAGGCAGATTCTTTACTGTCTGAGCCACCAGGAAAGCCCAGTCTATGGTGCAACTCTAACCAGTCTTGTTTAGATGGATAATTGAGTTGCTTACAACCTTTGACTATTTACAAACAAGGAATCATGAATACTTTTGTACATGTTCACTTGGTCACACGACTTTGAGACCAAGCTTGAATATATCTGGAGAAACTAATCAAATTGTTATCAAAAAAGAAATGTAGCTTTATCAAGAGTTTCCAAATTTCCCTCCATATAACTTGTATCAATTTGTACACATATTTACAAAATATGAGAATGTCTCCTTCTCAAAGACTCATTGACACAGTATTAGTAAAGTTTCTGATCATCAAAGATTTTGTTTCCAGGAGCAATATTTAAAGTTAATAAAGGTATCACAAAATAGGTACCCCTAAATGCTTTTGTGTAATTATGTACAATCTTTCTGGAAGCAGTCAAGCAACATGAATCAAGAAATTTAAATTGACTTTTAAAATGGGGATATAATTGCCATACAGCATTATTTAACTTTGAAGTGTACAACATGCTTATTTGGTACACATGTTATATTGCAATATTATTACCACTGTAGCATTAGCTAACACCTTCATCACCTCACATAATCATTATTTCTTTTTTTGGTGAAAACATTTAAGATCTAGCTTCTCCACTTTGGACACTCGATTATGAGGAAAATTTTAGAGATGTGGATAGTGGTTTATACTTAACAAAACACTGAGTTATTATTTTTAAAAATACTGAAAATAAGAACAAGTTGCAAAATAAGTTATGGCTTATCCATAGGATGAATATTATCAAGACATTAAATAAATATCTTGTTTTTGAAAAACAGTAATAGTGAAGTTTGCTTCTTGTTTTCATTGTTTAGTTGTGTCCAACTCTTTGTGACCCCATGGAACTGCAACACACCAGGTTTCTCTGTCCTTCACCATCTCCTGGAGTTTGCTCAAACTCATGTCCATTGAGTTGGTGATGCCATCCAACCATCTCATCCTCTGTTGTCCCCTTCTCTTCCTGACCTCAATCTTTCCCAGCATCAAGGTCTTTTCCAATGGGTCAGCTCTTCGCATCAGGTGGCCAACGTATTGGTGCTTTGGCTTCAGCATCAGTCCCTCCAATGAATATTCAAGGCTGATTTCCTTTAGGATTGACTGATTTGATCTCCTTACTGTCCAAGGGACTCTTAAGAGTCTTCTCCAGCACTGCTTCTTATATAAGGTTAAACAAGCATTCATTTAAAGTAACATGCTAATTTTGAAAGTATACATACTCATACACACATATGTATATGTATTCTTCTGTATTAGACATGAATATATGTACAAATATGATTTATATATCTATATGTGCATAGAGGTCTTAAAGGATTTATGCACCAAAATATTCTCACTTTTCTTTTCTTGACAGATTTAGCAGTAATTGATTCTTAATATCTTCTTAAAAATCTTCTACATTTCTAAAACTCCATGTAATGAACATGTGTTATTTCATAATCAGAAAAATGTTCCCTTCTTTTACTATTCCTTGACTTTAGCTTGACAAGGAATTTGAATTCATAATTAATTGGAGGAAGGGAAATGGAACATCATGAAACTTTCTGGTTCATGAAACTGTCAACGTGAGTGAAAAATGAATATTCTCTAACATTTCTGACATGCTGATCTCTCTACTTAAGACTCTCCATTTTTTAAGTTGTTAGGCCATGAAAATATTCATTACCTATTTCAAAAACCTCTGCCAAAGCTCATAAGGATTTTTGGTGAAATAATTTAACACAGCAATATGAAACCCCAAAGTACAGGACACGTATGAGAGGAAGTTAATATCTAAAATATAGATTTATATGAATAGTTTAATATTTTATTGATTCAGTTTTCATCCTTTCATTTCCAGTTGTATTATGTACCATAACAATGAGTTATACAGATTGTTACCCTTAGAATGGGAAAATAGACGTTCACACAAATAAATGTAAATTGTGACTGAAAAATGTCACTATGGGAGAGAAACAGCATAAGTAAGGTCCTTAAAGCATGAACTCTGGAGTCTAATGCCTGAGATCGATCCCTTCTATCACAGACTAACTATATGACCCTGGGAAAACTACTTAACCTCTAGGTCCTCAGTTTGCTGACATATAAAATGGAAGATTTTTAAAGTATCTATTTCATAGGATTGTTATAAGCAATGATTAGGCTAATTAAAATATTATTGAGCTAATTAAGATATTAGCTCAGTCAATATTTACAGCAAGCCTATGAAATAGGATTATGTAATTTTACATGTTTGACACATAGCAACTTCTAGTTAAATGTTTCATAAATGAGAGAACAGAATGAAGTACATGTATAAAGAGCACTGAATAAGAAGAAATAAATGACTGGTGATGACCAGAGAAGTCCTTCCTGCATGGCTGGTGACTGAAAGATAAGAGCTCCCTACGTGAGGAGCATGGGTTGAGGGAATAGTGTAAAATTAAAGCGCAACATAGAGAAAATTAAGGGCAAACAATGGCGGGTATGTTTGGCCACATTAAATATTGGGACTTTATTTTACTAAAGTGTTATACAGAAGGTGTGACTTGATCAGGTTTCTCTTTGGAGAAAAAAATTATTACTCTGACTATTGAGTAAAGACTGGAAGAAGACAACTGGCTCTAAGAGAAAGTCCGTTAGAAAGTGATATACTATTCTAGGCGAGAGTGTGGCAGCTTGAACAAGGGCAGAGGAAGTAGAGAAGAAAAAAGGACACACAGAAAAGCATCAGGAGGAAAAACCCTTCCTAGTGGTAAACCAGGCTTCCTGATGGCTCAGATGGTAAAGAATCTGCCTATAATATG
Source organism: Okapia johnstoni (assembly GCA_024291935.2). Classification (NCBI taxonomy): domain Eukaryota; kingdom Metazoa; phylum Chordata; class Mammalia; order Artiodactyla; family Giraffidae; genus Okapia; species Okapia johnstoni. The sequence goes on along the minus strand of CM044321.1, from coordinate 29,512,746 downwards.
GGAGACCCGGGTTCAATCCCTGGGTTGGGAAGATCCCATGGAAAAGAGAATGGCAACTCACTTCAGTATTCTTGCCTGGAGAATCCCATGGATAGAGGAGCCTGGTGGGCTGCAGTCTACGGGGTCACAAAGAGTTGGACATGACTGAGCGACTAACAGTTCACTTCAGTGGTAGATCAGGTATTGAGAATAAGAGAAAGGGAAAAGATAAGGTTAATTTCTGGGTTTTTGGAGCTGTTGAGTCAAGGACTACTGAAGGAAAAGACTAGAATTAGCAAGTAGAGAATGACTTTGAATCTAAATAAGCTGAGTTTGAGGTAACTTTGAATTATCCAAGTAAAAATATTAAGTAGGCAGTTAGTTATATGAATCTGGAGCTCAAGAGGATTGCAAAGCTGAACTGTAATATCAAATTTTATTACATAATGGATATTAAAACTAAATTGGAAAATTTTAATTATAATGTGGGACAAGGTAAAGGAATATAAACAGTATAGATGGAAATTTGGGATAAAAAAAGGGTTGTCAGAGTTTGTTTCAATGAAGAGCATCAAAAATTGATAAGAAAGAGCTATTTGAGAGGATGTTAAATATACAAGACAAAGAAAGTATAATCAATAGCACAAGATTTTTGAGTAGGCAAATAAATGAATTAGCGTTAAAGAAAAGACTTCAAGAGAAAAGGAGAACAGAATGGATCCTGATGTAGGATCCTGAGCCTCTAGCACATTAGCCCCTTCTAGTTCATCCTGCCCAAACAACATAATATCATTGGTGTGATGGATGCGTGTGATGTTCTGTGGGCTCCTGATCCCTTCATACCTGAGAGAAAGAATATGAGTTAGCACATCCCTAGGTAGGGCAAACATATTCATAAATATTTGTCCATTCCATGAAAATATGAACTATTTATGATCTTCTTCTCTGATTAGAATACAAAAAAAAAGCACACATTCACCAAATTAATGGCCCAACGTCATTTAACTGAGGCTTTCTATATCTCTTTTAGCAACAAATGAAACATCTGGCACAACAGCTGCAAACAGGGCTACTATATGTATGAGCTTGCAGTGATCTAAAGTTATTCTCCAGGTCCATCAGTATCTGAAAAGGCCAGACTGACAAATCAAAAGGAGATAAGGAAATGACAAGGGAGCACCACTCCACTATCTCTGCTGTGCTCACTCTACCCTTGCCCCAGAATATGGTAGCCAGGGAAGTTTCAGAGGTTCCTATTAGGCTGTCTTCAGTATATGATCTCTTACCAAATGGGCCAAATACTCAATGAAAGAATTATCTCAACTGTAAGTATGTTCATCCTACTATACATTTGGGAAATGACCACGGAGTAGACCAGTGGAACCAATGGACCCATTAGAAAGTAGATTTTAGAATTCCGTTTATTATCTAATCTTCATAAACCAGCATTCTAGCAGGGGAGCCATCATGATGCTCTGGTTCTCCAAGCACCAAATTCAACTTACTTGTGTCCAACAGTCTTTGAAATATCTGATCATTTCCCTTTCCTGAGTGTGTAGTCATCTGAGTAAATGATACAGGTTCTTCTGGGGAGGCACAGTGAAATCATTACAATATGCAATTGCCAGGGAGTTGCTGTGACCTTTCTCCTAGGTATGAAGCCACCCTTTAGTCAGTGGTTCCAGATCCGAATATTGGCTCAAGTCCAAGAACTGAGCAAGGAATTATGACTAACTGGACTGACTACCTTCAGCTTCCTGTCCCTCCTCATGCCTTCTCATTATCAAAGTTAAATAGCACATCCATTTTACCCCTAGACCCCCATACTCTATTAAGCCTTCTCCACAACTTCTGAAAATGTTCCTAAAGTTTCTTTAAATGCTAGATATAGATCTATAATATGATTTAGCTAAGAGAAATGAATGCACATGTTCATAGCAAAGTTTGTGCATAAATGTTCATAGCAGCTTTATTTGTAATACCCAAAAGCTGAAAAAAAATATATCCACCAGCTTCTGAATGTATAAACATGGTGGTCTATTCATACTCAGCAATACAATGGACTATTAATACATGAAATCAACTAAAATATGAAACATCATGGGTGGAAAGCTATGCAAAAGGAAATCAATCAGGCGCAAAAGCAATTTACATGATTCTATTCATATAAATTCTAAAAAAGCAAACTATAGTCCCAGAAATATCTGTAATCACCTAAGGCTACAGATTAAAGGAGAACAGATTTCAAAGATGCATGATGAAATTTCTATGGTATTAGAAATATTCTGTTTCTTGCTTATGGCATGATAACTGTATATATTGAGTTGGGCTAAAGGTTTATCCTGATTTTTCATAAGATCTTAAGGAAAAACCTGAACAAACCTTTTGGCCAACCCAATAACTGCCAAAATTCGTCAAACTCCACTTAAAATAGATTTCATTGTATGTAATTATACTTCAGTAAAGCTGGAAGGAAAGCTGAGTACTAATGAAATAAAAATATACAAAAACTGTATCCTTGTACTCAATGTATAGTTTTGTAAACAGAAAAATACATATAAATATGTACATAAAATGATACATAAAATGAGTTGTACCATGAAACAAGTGCCAAACGTTATGAGGATTTATAGGTGGAAGAGGTCACTTCCATTTGGGGAGCTCTTGACAGAGCTTATGGAAAGAGGGTAACATGTGAATTAAATCTTAACATATGAGCTAGATAGCTTATGGAAGCAGAAATTTCAGGAGAACTGAAGTAGGAAGACATTTATCTTTATTTATATTTATAAAAACCCATGGAGTATACTTGAAAAATGTTTTGTTGTTCAGTTGCTAAGTATTGTCTGACTCTGTGACCCCATGGACTGCAGCACTCCAGGCTTCCCTGTCCATCACCATCTCCCGGAGTTTGTTCAAACTCACGTCCATTGAGTCACTGATGCCATCCATCCATCTCAATCTCTGTCACCCCCTTCTCCTCCTGCCCTCAGTCTTCCCCAACATCAGGGTCTTTTCCAATGAGTCAGCTGTTAAAATCAGGTGGACAAAGCATTGGAGCTTCAGCTTCAGCGTCAGTCCTTCCAATGAATATTCAGGGTTGATTTCCTTTAGGATTGACTGGTTTGATCCCCTTGCTGTCCAAGGGACTCTCAAGAGTCTTCTTCAACACCACAATACAAAAGCATCAATTCTTTGGTGCTCAGCCCTCTTTATGGTCAAGCTCTAACATGCAAAGGGACATAAATTTCATGTAAGAAATTTTTCAGAGATAAGACATTGAAGACCAATAGAGCCAAGTCATGGATCTCCTATGATTCTAGTGTGTAAGTCACAAAGTGGCCTTACTTAAGAGTTGTGTGGCCAGACTTTGTTTCAGATGAATATTACACTGGTGGCTCAGGGCAGAATGGATTGAACCAGAGGCATGGAAGGAAGCTATGGAAACTATGCTACTGAAATTTTTCCATTTCAGAATGCTGAGATGAGAATGGATGAGAAAAGAAATACATAGGAGAGTTTGCAGAATAAGAAATTGGGGGCTGACTGGATATCATGGTGGAAATGAAATATGAGGAAGATAATCCTAAAAGAATAAGTTGCCTCAATCAAATTAACATTGAGCAGAATTATTATCAGAAGTCTCCGAAAATTAAGGTTGGTTTGAGAAGGGGTTCTTGGATGAGGTGGTTATCTTGTCACTCACTGAATAGTTATGGAGGGTCAGCTGTGCACCAGAGAGGATATGTTGGAGATACAGTGAGGAACAAGACAGATAAATTATTCATCCTAAAGGGGTCTATATTCTTGTTTGAGAAGACAGAAAATAAACATGTAAATATATGTGATTTGTTTTAAATATAAGATAATTCATTGCAATTAGGAAATTGTGCCTTCAGGAGAGTATTTCTCTCAATGGAATGTTAGACATCAAATTGTGTTTATGGAATCAGCAATTGATTAAAATCGGAGCTAGTGGGCATAGAATGCTACTGAAAAGGAAACATAGCAGCAATTTAAAGAAGATGCAAAAATGTTAATTGGAAAAAAAGAAAGAAATTGTAAACAAAGTTCTTGGAGATGTGAAATAACTGGGAATAATTAATAGAGTAAGTTCTACAAAAGGGATGCATTGTGAGCATAGTATAAGCCACTGGCTTTGAGAAGAAAAATGAATCTTCTTTCTCCATGTTAAGACTTTATAAAAATTAATATTAAGATGACAGATGAAAATACAAAGAAAATGCAAGGAGGGAAATATCTGAGGGAATATGAGTTGGAAATCAGGTTGACTTTTTTTAGATGGTGTGAATAAAAGTTTTCACCTTGGTGAAAATAAAAGAGGATGCAGATTGGTTTCCTGGTCTGAAGACAGCAAAACATTTAGGGAATGGCAGCTATGAAGACCCTGGCTCTGCATCATAACAATTGACTAGCAGGATTTGCTGGCAGCTCACCAAAGGTTATTTTCTTTGAATTCTTAAGCACCTACATCAACATGACTTTCTCCAGCAATCCAAGAGTGGCTGTCTATTGTTTAGTGGCTAAGTCATTTCCAAATCTTTGCAACCCCATGGCAGTAGCACACCAGGCTCCTCTGTCCACGAGATTTCTCAGGCCAGAATACTGGAGTGGGTTGCCATTTCCTTCTCTAGAGGATCTTCCTGACCCAGGGATAGAACCTGCATCCCCTGCATTGTCAGGCAGATTCTTTACCACTGAGCCACCGGGAAAGCCAACCCAAGAGAGGAGGATGTAAAAAATTCAGGTTGTAGGCCAAAATTAAATCTAATTAAGTACATAAAAAATGAAAAATATGTAAGAAAGTCAAGGGCATCAGGTGTATAAAGGTGTTATTGAAATGGATGATGACGACGTGCTCAAATATAAGTTGAAAATTCAGAGTCTCGGGGAGAAGTCCATGGTAAAATGGTAAGGTGATAATAATAAGACAGTCGTAACCAGTCCATCCTAAAGGAGATCAGTCCTGGGTGTTCACTGGAAGGACTGATGTTGAAGCTGAAACTCCAACACTTTGGCCACCTCATGCGAACAGTTGACTCATTGGAAAAGACCTTAATGCTAGGAAGGATTGGGGGCAGGAGGATAAGGGGACGAGAGAGGCTGAGATGGCTGGATGGCATCACCGACTCAATGGACATGGGTTTGGGTAGACTCCAGGAGTTGGTGATGGACAGGGAGGCCTGACGTGCTGCGATTCATGGGGTAGCAAAGAGTCAGACACGACTGAGCGACTGAACTGAATTGAACTGAAAAGTGGAAAGTAAGAAGATCCTAGACAGAAAGGAATACCAGAAACTAGGGTAAAGGGTTACAGAAGTTCCTAGAAATAATAGAGTCAGGATGAAGTGTTAGGCCTTAATTAAAATATCATATACAATAAGGGTTTCAAAAGTACTTTTCAAATTTCAGTTCTCTGTTTATTTACAGATCTCTATGTGAAATCCTAAAGTGCTAATTAAAGTCTTTGTAAACATTTGCACATAGTAATTTCACAATTCTTTGAGGAGATAAGAAGAAGCACTTCATCTTTTGAATACAGTTTATTTTTACAAGTGATAGTTATCAATGTGAAGTTAGAAAAAAGGAACTTCAGATGCCTTCTCTGCGGCAACAGTCTCTTTTTTGGCCAGAAAAGGATGATGATGGGATTGGATTACAGACTAGAAAATTCCTAAATGGGTCTCATGCTGCATTTATGATGATTGAATTAAATTCCATTACCCCTGGGGTTTGGTAATCAACTAGGGGAACAAACAAAAACTAAAGAAATAGAAGAGAACATTCTCTCCTAACACTCTGCTTCTCAGAAGTAGAGAAAATGAATTTTTAAGAGCTATATTATTTTGACTGGAAGAAACAAAACTCCGGCAAGACAGCAGGTGGTTATTGTTTTGAAACAAAAATAAACACAAATCCCCATATCTTAAAATTCAGTTCAACTGAGTATCAATATCTCTTGGGTATTGATGCCCAAGGGCGAGCTCTGAAATGCTAATACAGTGAGTGACTTTATACTCTGGATCACATATTCAAAGCCACCAGCCAAAAGTCTAAGAAACAGAATATCCTTCCCCTCCTTGTGCTATAAAAGACCGATTTTTGAAACTAACATCTATTGGTCAACATCCACTGTAAACATTACCATGACAATAGAATGAAAATATCTGGTATACCAGTTCCCTGAGAGCATTGCCTTTTTCATCTCCTGGTAACACATATAGTACTGTGAGGTCTACCCAGAACAATTTGCCTATTTTAGACGAACCACAGAGTAGCAAAGGACTACACTGCTTAGCCCAATTTGGTCACATCTCTATAGAAATGTTTGTTGGATTTGTTTTCTTCTACAGTAGAAGGATTTTTTTCCTCTCCTTTTCTGGAATGCATAAATTCATCCTCTTAGCACAGTTTAGAAGTTCTGCAACAAGCTGACAGTCTACATTGACAGGTATAAAATGGAAACAGACGGATCAAGGCCTCCAAATTGCAATAGACCAGAAGACATTATTCTCAGAGAACACAACATTGGACCTGAGGGGGGTGTCATTCGCATTGTATTCTATGTTGTGCAATATGGTGGCCCCCTGGAGAGCAGATGACAAATGAGTTGACCAGGTAAGTGTGCATGATCAAATGTTTGCTATGTGGAACAGACTGTTTATTCATCATGCAAACAATAAGAAGAGCGAACGCTCACATAGTAACCACTTCTGCCTGGCACTCTTGGAACCCTATGGGAAAGGCAACATTATTATCTCATTCTACACATAAAGAAGCTGAGTTAACAAGAGGTTATGTGCGTGGCCCTGGGTCATAAAGCTAATCGGTGGCAGAGCCAAGGTTTGAAACCAGGTAATCTGCTTCCAGAATCTGGGCTCATCCGCTTTCTAAGTAGTGGTCCTGGTTTTTCCCCAAAGTAAAATAGTATGTACACATATACATACACACACACACAAAAAGCTTAGAGTTCTTGAGACCTGCAATGAAAGAAATGTTTGGTATGATACTTGATTTATTATCCAGGCTGGGTCTTTCAAAAGAAAGTACTAGAAAAAATTTGCTAGTATCTTTTAAAAATATAAAAAAATAAATAAATAAATTGACAGTGGTATTGGGGAGAGCAAATTTAATTTTGAAGCAATTACTTCTTCCCTCTTTATATGGTAACATCCAATCAGCATCAAAAAAAGAAAAAATTAAGAAACCAGAAAGGTTTCTTTAGAGAGGATTATCACATCCTACTCTTCACTTGCATTTTTCTTCTCTTAAATGGAACACAGCGAAATAAAAGTATGGGCTGTAGTTTGCCATATGTTTCTTTACCTTTAGCATGTTAAAGTTAATAAACAACAAAAGAGAAATACATGAAAACCTAGATGTATAAAGAATAAACCAAATATCCTAAAAGGGAGACCATTACTGGTACAATTACTTTTCTGTTGATTTTATTCACATGCTTCCTGGTGATGCCATATCTGATTTTTGTCCCTTATCTGATAATAGCCAACTAAACTAAATTTTTCAGGAACATAAGAGAACTTTTCACAATATGCTATACAGAATTTTAAAATATAATTTGCTTTTATCAAACACAGGAACTATTTTCCTTGAGTTAAAACAAGCATTGCTGATTTAAATGTACCAGGTAACCACAGAGTACAGTTTTTTCCAGCAAGATATATCTTCTACTTGACAATGTTCATATATCATTCTTAGATCCTGACAGATAACATGACTGTAAAGATTTTACAACCACACTAGTAATGTATGTCAAGGTTCACATAAAAGGAACTCTGGCAATTTGTAGAAGGCTTCTCAATAAAATGGAGCACACCTCCATCTGAAATAGCGATTGTTAAAGACTGGGAGATATGGGCATTCGGATAAATATTGCTTGGAAAAGTCAAAGGTAGCAAACTCGCTTTTGGATTCAACTTGACTCTGTACCCCAAGATGAAAGTCACAAAGCAAGCATGAAGACATTATCTTCAGAGAGCAACGATAAACATTTCTGTCATGAAAGCTTTTCAGAATACAAACATTTCCCACTTCGGTTTAAAAATGCCAAAAAGCAAATGCCTTAACACAAACTAAAATTCTTCCTAGAAAAAATTTTGTTGATTTTTCTGGAGTTTGATATAGGAAGCTTTAATTGGACAGGGTATTAAAGCCACTTCTTGGAAAGCTCAAAAACCATAGGATTGTTTCTATTGATCAGGAAGAAAAGCTGAGGCTGTATGCAGTTTATTTTGTTATCACTATGAGTGTGCAAGGGAACTGCACTCAAGAGTATGGAAAATATTAATATTCAGATTCTTTAGGAGAAAATGACACTCGTCGCCAGTAGCAAGGAAGAGTGCACCCTGAGCCCATAGCTCTCTGGGCTCTCTACCCCAAAGAGCAAGTCTAGGATGTACCTGAGACAAGGCTTTCCCACATAGCAACTGTCAGCATGGTCCTCAAAAGTATGAAATCTGATTTTTCCATCATCTTGTCTTTTATTGACTCAGCAAACAATTCATATTTTACAACACATTCATTGAAGGGGAAACTGTAGTCAAGACTGAAAAGTGAATTTGAGAAGTGAAAAGGATAGAATGTGTGTGTGTGTGTCCTTATCTTTCTATTTGTCTAGCTGAGACCAGGAGAATGAACAATGCCTGACTTAACAAAAAGGGATGTAATATCAAGAAGAGCTTTTCCTCATCCTTTGTTCTAGCTGGATTTGAAGGTCAGTGTGATTTTACAAACAAATGCTTCTATGAGAATCCATGGCAGAAAACAAAGACAGGCACAAGCAAAACAGGAGAGGAAGGAGTCAGAAGATTTTGTTCCTTACTTTCTCCTTCCTTGTCCCTCTTGTGACCTCCCAATCTGAGCCTTCCTGCCTGAATCTTTTGGACAATGAGCAGGCATTAGCATTTGGTTCTTTCGTTTCCAAGTAACAAAAAACCACTTGGGTTATCCCAAGGGCAGAGGTACCTTAAGTATAAGGATGCTCAGTTGAAGAATCGAAGCTGCTATGCAACATATTTGTTTACTTTCCATCTGTCTCTCTTCATCCCTCTTTCACTATCCACATCATCTCTCTTGTACTCTCTCCAGCTTTTTATATCTTTTCTACTTCCTTACAATTTCAGTTTGCACAAGGCTCTGGCTAGTCACAGTCTTGATCCATGACATCCTTTAAAAAAAAAAAAACCTTCCTATTTTGCTTAGATTTCAGATTCTCAAGATAGAGAATGTGGTTGCTTCAAATCATTCTTTTCTATCCACAGTTCATAAATATTTGGTCACTGTTATAGCTTGAATTGTGTCCTGCCCCAAAGATATGCTGATGTCTTAACCCTACTGAAACTTATGAATCTGACCTCATCTGGAAATAGGGCCTCTGACTGTAATCAAGTTAAGATGAGGTCTTTAGGATGGGCCCTTAATCCACTATGATGGGTGTCCTTATAAAAAGAGGGAAATTTGGGCTCAGGCACAGAGAGAATTTGGCCAAGTGAAGCCTGAGGCAGAAATGGAGGTTACACTTCCATAAATGATCACATGCTTAGGGCTACCAGAAGGTGGAAGAGGCAAGGAGGCATATTCCTTTAGTGGTTTCCTGCCAATACTTTAGTTTTGGACTTCTCGCCTCCAGAACTGAGAGGATACATTTCTGTTGTCTCAAGCTGCTCAGCTCATGGTACTTCATTATAACTGCTCTAGGAAACTACTACAATCAGTTATTCAACCCTAATCCAAATATTTGGAGGTTGTCTTATGTCAAAAAAAAATGACACTTTTGCCCTTTGGCTGAACTTGTGAAAGACTTGTTTTTCCCTTTGAAATTGTGAGAGTAAGTAGCTGATGTCCATGTCTCTTGTCAAGAACGTACCTGGTAACTATTGCTGAGAAAGGTCTTCTCTAAAAAAAGGGAAGGAAAGTGATATTATTTTCTCAGAGATATGTAGTTTATTCTCCAATTTCTGTGAAAGGGGAACTTTTCAAAAGGAAGGAAAAATATGTTCTTTCTTCTAAAATTGGAACTGTTTTAGAAATTTCTTTAATATTTCTTTTTGTTTCCTCTACCCAAGTTCTCATATTTTTCAAAAGGGAATTTAAATACAGGAAGAATTACATATTTAACATTGACCATCACTCATCATTTTTTGAAGTCTTTTGTTCTTATTAGCATCATGGTAAAGCCCAAGGAATAAAAAGGTACATATGCCATCCAACATATCCTATTTGCTTCCTTCAATTTTAAAAAATTGAAATATAATTGACATAAAACATCATGGAAAGTTAAGGGGTACAACTTGCTGAGTGAATACACTTACTTATTGCAATATGTTTCCCATGAGAATGTTAGCTAACACCTCTATCTCATTATATAATCACCAACACAGAAGTAGAAAAGCAGGAAAGTGAAGGTGTGGGCAGAGAAGTAGGAGAAGCTCTGAGACAATTCTTTTTAAAGAGCCAGATAGGAAAGGCTGCTGGCTTTGCAGACTGTACAATCTCTGTCACAAGTTGTAGCACACATCAGCCATAGACAATACGCACATGAATGGGCACGGCCCTGTTACAATCAAAATTTACAAAAACAGGAAAGGGGATTGTATTTGACCTGGAAGCCATGGTTTGCTAACCCTTGTGCTAGAGGATCAGTGCAAGCACTCATGGTGGTTTTTGCTGAGGCTCTTCTTTGGTTTGCTCTCAGCATGGACAAGTATAACATTCTATCCAGGAAGGCTCAAATGACTTTGTCCTCTTCCTGTTTCTCCAAAGTGGGTCTCAGTCACAGTCAATTCGAGTGTAGGGGAACACCTGTGGTCAGTGATAGCACCTTCAAGGCATAGAAGGTGCCTGGTGCTTCTTGGAGTACCAAGGCCTGGCGCTCCTTGATGATGTGTTAAGACCTTCCTCTGTCACTTGGAACAACCTGGAAATATTCAGAATTCAATATGTGCTGGCAGTCACACTTCACCATTTGTTGACAGATTGCCACACTAATGTCCTTTATCAGAAACAAAAGTAGCATGTAAAGCAGAGGGAATCCTTACCATCAGCATATCTAGATGCAAAACCCCAAACAGGTCTACAGTCCCACAGTCTGAACAAATGCTTAATGGCAGTAGAATGCATATGAGTGCCTACTGGTGTTCTAGAGGCACAAAAAGAAGTTGGTGGCTTGTTCTATAAGAACAGGACACAATACACACTGTCGCAAGCCACAGAGACACTTAATTCCTAATGTCACCCTGGTCAGTCCTCAGTCATTCACATGGTCAACAAAATGCACAATGGCCTTGCACCTACCTACACATGCTCAGAATGTTGCTAGCTGCAACAACTCATGCGTAAGGTCAAAGACTGAACAGAGATCCCACACAGTTTTCTGACCTACCACTGTCCAAATATCCCTAAGACCTTTGGCTATTATACTGTACAAACCTAAACCACTTCCATTTATAATAGGTGATTCCATCCCACGCACACACACAGCATATTTCTGCCTTTATCTTGCCAATGATGTGCTGAATCTGGCTCTTATAAGCTTGTCAGAAAGAAATGTCAAATTTTCAGAAATTTTTTGAGCCAATTGACATCACACTGTAGAGCTTACAATCAGCCATAGTGGAAGTATTCATTTCATGTGCATGCGTGCTAAGTCGCTTCATTCATGTCCAACTCTTTGCAACCCCATGGACTATAGCCTGCCAGGTTCCTCTTTCCATGGGATTCTCCAGGCAAGAATACTGGAGTGGGTTGCCATTTCCTCCTCCAGGGAATGTTCTTGACCCAGAGATCAAAACTGTGTCTCTCATGTCTCCTGCACTGGCAGGCAGGTTCTTTACCACTAGCACCACGTGGGAAGCCCATTTATTTCACAAACATTAGCAAATACTACAAATGGGGATCTTTCTACAGGGAGCCGAATGAGAAACATTTATCAGAATAGCACTGACCCTGGTGCCCTAATGCACCAGCCAAAATGTTCTTGTCTTTTGTCCTTATTGAACTGATCAGCCATTCGATCACCAAGTTCCAGCATTTTGTCTTTGTTCCCTGACTATAGAACAATGAATTAAAATCAGCTGTTATATCTCCCACCGGGAACAATGACAATGAAAAAAATCAGCTGTTATATCTCAACCAAGAACACATCTGGTCCACACATTAGAGAATTCATCTCGTAATCCCTCATGATACTCCTACAGCAGTGACAGCTGTTACCAGTACCATCAGCCTGTGACCCAATCCCACCATCTACAGTTCCTCCAAAAGGCGGCATCAAAGGCTTTTAAAAGATTAAATGTAAAAGTGAGCATTTAGTAATGAGTATTTTAAAATTCCAGACTCAGTCAAAAGGAGCACAACCCCCCAAAGAACTACTGAGCAGGACTAATTCCTTGGATAAGCTGCTTCTGCAGAGTTGAGAAGTAAGAGCAGCTGTGAATGTTGGCTTCAATCCAGTGTGGTAAGTTAGGGATGGTCTGCTGCTCTTCATGGAAACCGTTCACAACTCCACTTTTCAAGATCTGTAATAGGGATTGTTTATCCATTGTGGTTTTCCATTGATTTCTCTTTCACATAAAGGGAAATAAGCCTTGGTCTAAGTGTAAACCCTTCTAGACCTCATAATAACATGAGGAGATGAATCTTACTTTTTCATTATTTTTATAGCTGCACTCATTTGCCCTCTTGTGATAATGAGACAGAAAGAAATACTGATATAAAAGGGCTGATTTATCAATACACGATGCTTGAAATGTACACATTAAATGCAATTCTGACTAAAAAATCACTCTCATGAGCCAGCCATAATGTCTAAATTTCTACTATTAGTATTCATTCCTTTCATTTTACAAAGTACTATGTTAAACTATTCAAATTTTAACATGAACCAAATTACCCAAATTTTGAACAAGTTATATTTTTCACACTGTAATCTCTGAATGCCCAGAGATTTATTGGACTGTGATAAAGGAATACATATACGAAGCTTAGACTTGATCATGAGAGATCTTCATGGACCCAAGTTTCTTTTGAAGTGTCTCGCAAGATGGTACCAGGACAAGTTTATCTCCAGTGTTGAAAGGTAAGAGGTTCAAGAACATGATTAAAATCACATATCTAGTAAGTGGGAGAGCTGAAAGTTGAGCCAAATCTAATTTTAAAACATTAGTCTTTATCCTATACTGTGTTGCTTAGGGAAGTAGAACTGAGAAGCTTAATCTTCTCAGGTAATATGACAACAATCCTGGGAATTATGTATAGCATGTCTTTGTCCTAAATGCTAGTTTTTCTAGACTACGAAAATGTTAATCAGTGTTCTGTGAAAACCCTTGGCCAGACAAAGAATGATCTAAGAATTTTGTTGTCTATATCTTGAGACCCATGTATTATGCTTTAAAAGGAAAGTGGTAATGATAGTTTTCATTTAATAGTACTTGCATAAGTTTCCCATGGTTGCTATGACAGACGACCACAAACTGTGTGACTTAAAACAACAGAAATGCATTTCCTCATAGTTCCGGAGACAGAAGGCCAAAATCAAGGTGTCAGCAGCACCATGCTCTCTGAAGGCTCTAGAAGAGAATCCTTTCCTTGGATCTTCCAGCTTCTGATGTCTGTTGGCATTCCTTGGCTTGTAGCCACATCTCTGCTCTGTCTCCACATAACCTTATCCTCTGTCTGAATTATCTGCCTCTGCCCTTCCCTAACAAGGATACTTGTGATGGCATTTAGGGACCCCTCAGATAATTCAGGGTAATCTCCTTATCTCAAGAGCCTTAATTAAATGGCATCTACAAGGATCCTCTTCTCATTTAAGCTACCATTTACAAGTTCCAAGGATTGATACTTAATGTCTTTGTGTTATTATTGTTATTAAACCCACTGTAGTATTACATTTGGGCTTCCCTGATGGCTCAGGCAGTAAAGAATCTACCTGCAATGCAGGAGACCTGGGTTCAATCCCTGGGTTGGGAAGATCTCCTGGAGAAGGGAATTCTCCAGTATTCTTGCCTAGAGAATCCCATGGACAGAGGAGCCTGGCAGGCTACAGTCCATGGAATCTCAAAGTGGAATCTATTTTTTAATCACCTACAGAAGTAGAGTTAAATTATTGGTCTATCTTTGAAGCGAAAGTTGCTCAGTCATGTCTGAGTCTTTGTGACCCCATTGACAGTGGGGTCAATGTCTTTGTGACCCCGACCCCTCTGTCCCTGGAATTCTCCAGGCAAGAATACTGGAGAATTCCCTTCTCCAGGGGATCTTCCCAACCCAGGGATCGAACCCAGGTCTCCCACATTGTAGGCAGATTCTTTACCAACTGAGTCACCAGAAAAGCCACGGACTATCTTTGTTTCTTCAGAAAAAAATGAACAAGACACTACTCTCTTTTCTCCCCATATTCCTACCACACTCCCCGTTCCCTAGTGTGCCCCACCCCATCTTCATCTCTTGCCAAATTGGATCATGCTTAGAGGGAACTGCTCCTGGAGTAAGGTGAGCCACAGGTTGTCAGTAACACTGCCATTAGATTCAGGTTCCTAGGGCCCCTGCCATGGGTCCTGCAATTTCGAGGCCTCACTATTACTTCACCTCCTCTCCACAAGGCAAGGAGCTCATGGATCAAGGAGAAGCACCTATGAAGAGCTCATGCCCTCCCCTTCACATTTTAGACCACATTCTAGGAATCCGAAATCATGACATTTCCTGCCTAAAGAAAACCCAAGTCTTTCCTTCTGAAAATGGACTGCACTACCAATATAGACACCTCTAGTCCTGAGAAATGCCCAAGATGAAGGTGTGAATTCTTTTGGGTGAAGAGGCTGGAACATCTACACACATGCATTCCAAGCCAGAGTCAGGTGTGGGAAGTGAAGGTGAGAGCCTATGGGTTTAGAGCTTCCATTCATTCACTGACCCAAGGCCTATAAACAACATCAGAGGTGGATCTTGCAATAAGGATGGAGACTGATGCAAAGCCAGGGATAGCCATGAGCCACCCTTTGGCTTCTTCAAGTCATGGTAAGAGACAGGAAAATAACATAATTGTGAATAGCCAGGTCACTATTCTGCTGGTTTAACTTCTACTAAATGCTAAAAATATGTAATGCCTGGTTCAGTATGTTAATGGCCTTAATAATGTCTCTATTTTTTGACAATAATTTCACTTCCTAGAATTTGGTCCTTAAAAATATTTCCATATAGAGAAAAGTCTTCATATACAAATTTTCACTCCTTAATTTTTTAAAATATTATAAAAAGGGAAACATCCCAAATGCCTAGTAATAGACGTGGCTACATAAACTGTGGTATATTAAAATCAATATAATGGAGCTTATAAAAATAATGTTTACAAATTGTTTTAATAACATGGAAAATCTTTATAATTTTGACTAAAAATAAAAAGAAGATATAAAATTATAGCCACAAAATGGTCTCAATTATGTAAAAAATAATTCTGGAAAAAAATGACTTCAAGGAAATAACCAAAATGTTAACTACCCACAGAAAGTAGTACCCTGGATTGTATTTTATAATTTTAAAAGTTGTCCAAAATAACACATGTTACTTTTACAACCAGATTTTTTAAAGCAATATTAAAAGCACTGAGATCACTTACTCATAGTGTTCATTAGTTCCTTCCCCAAACTGCACTAGATTACAGTACAGAGAGTTTTTTTGTTTTGGGTTTTTTTTTCTTTTTTTTTTTTTGGTAAGGGTATAAATCCACAAAGTAAAAGAGAGCAAGAAAGAAGACAATATCAAAACAACTTTGGAAACTAAAAAGGTATTGGATAAGAGGTAATTAATGACATACAGCTGAGAAAAGTAACCTACCACCAGTGTCAGGAAAAAGCCAGGATGATCCACAGAAAATCTCAGGAATTGAGGCACCTTGTTATATGACCGTGGAAGTTCAGATGGGCTATAAAAACAAGAAAATAAATTGAAAATCTGCACAAAATGCATTTGGAACCCCTGGAGTCTCTCCCACCCCAACAGAAGACAGAGATTTACTCTCTAAAAAGAGTGAACTAGAGAGATTCTGAGCTCATCGCATAAGCAGAACTGAGGGCCAGTGTATTATGTTGAAAATATGGGCATTAAGTGAACAGTGAGAGCCCTGCTCACTTCCTCCAGAATGCTGATGGAAAGGCTTACACCTTTCAAATGGGAAAATGAAAACCAAGAGAAGAAGTGGTGTGGAGTCTGTCAATAAAGAAGCCATTCATTGATAAACCCTTCCCCTTTATGCATAGTGACTGACCGACATTTTATTGCCTCATTCTTAAAAATGAATGGAAGTCAAGAATCATTAGTCATTTGAGGAAAGTCTCCAACGTGAAAGAGAGAAGTTAAGATAAACAAAAAGTAAAAATAATAATAATAATAACTCAGGACAAACAAAAATATTGCACTAAGCAGAGTTGAACTTTGAGTAAACTATAATTGAAGCTGTCAGGGAGGTATGACAGTACTATACTCAATCCACAAAGTAAAACACAATTCTATACATCTAAGAATACTGAGAGAGAAAAAAATAAAACCTTCAAACTTAACAAACAGTATGATGACAAAATGAAAATCTCAAAAAAATTTTGGAAGCAGAGTTAACCACTGTAGGGTGAGTGGTACAACACTCAAACCTAACTGAGTTTCTAGTATTTCTCTTCCTGCCTTCCATCAGTGCCTGCTTCCAATATATTTTCTTGGATGGTGACTATGGTTTAAAGAATTCAGCTGGGGCATTCTAAGCCTCTCTTAGAACTGTTATAGCAGGCACTTTATGAGCAATGAAATTTTATTGCCAAACTCTGCCATTTATCTGGAAATAGAAGAATAGCTTTCCCCTGTCCCCCAACTTCCCCCTCATTCTTTAATGCATTCTGTGTAGTAATTTTATAATCCCAATCACCCATAGGGTGTTTTACATTCTTTTTCCCAGGCAGCCTACACAAAATTGACTCTCTTTTTATAGCGTTTGGAAATAGTAACTCGAATTAGGAAGAAGTATTGACATACTCCCAGAGGCAAACAACAGCTCCAGCAGTAACTTTTGCTAACACCAGCCAGCTCCACCTACAGATGCCATCTCACCCTCAATCAGTTTTCGATCAGCCCTCCAATCTCTCCAAGATCAGTAACTACCCACTCCTTCAGCACCTTCATGCTGCACTTGTAGGTGCTGACAGCACAAACCTGTCACCTTTTGTGTGCTTGTATGAAACTCGTGCAGCAGGCAAAACTCAAACTTCATCATATGAAGCTGATGCACTTTCTGTAGCAAATTGTAACAGCATTTAAGTACAGTATGACAGATCTGGGACTATAACAACACTGTTGATCAGTTTTATTCTCAAGGCCAGGGGTCCTGCTTTGTGGAAAGTTCAAGACTTGATTTTAAAAAGCTTTCGGACTTTGACTCTGGTTGTGCTAAAAGCTTTCACTTGTTTTTGCTGTCATGTGAGAAACACTGGACTTCTAGCAAAAACAAATACACAAGGATCAAATTGGCTTGTATTGCACTGAAAGAGAAAAGAAAGTGAAAGTATTAGCTACTCAGTCATATCTGACTCTTTGTGACTCTATGGACTGTAGCCCGCCAGTCTCCTCTGTCCAAGGAATTCTCCAGACAAGAATACTGGAGTAGGTAGCCATTTCCTTCTCCAGGGTATCTTCCCAACCCAGTGATCGAACCTGGGTTTCCTGCATTGGCAGGCGGGTTTTGGTTTTTTTTTTGTTTTTTTCCCATCTGAGCCACCAGGGAAGCCCAGAGGTATTACCCAAAACAAAAGTCCATTAAAATAGATGTGCTTCATAAAGGAAGGGCAAGTGTGTCCTGCTATGAGAAATTTCAACACCTGAACATAAAACAAATATTTTAGAGGGAGCCATTTGGATCACTAAGATGTTTAATCAATTAGAATTTGTTTCAAAAATAAAATCCTTTAGGATATCTAAACCACTCCACATACTTTGCAATTTTGAACTACATACTTTATAGCATATAAGTTTGCTTTTACTGGAGCCATAACATTTATCTGATAGAGCTTCCCAAATAATTTTGCATATGTTATTTAATTTTATCCTATTTACAACCCTGAGTATTCAGTGCAACTCTTTTATCCAGTTCATAGGTAGTGAAATAACTTGCTATAAAGTGTGAAAACAGGCTTTTTTTTTTCAAATAAATGTTCCTCCTTTGCATATACCAATGTATATGAAAGCAGTACCTGAAAGCTACAAAAAGTTCTACAAATGTTTCTAGAAAAATATAAAACTAAAGAAAATATTCACATTTAAAGTTACATCTTAAGGAATTTCAAAGAACAGTGTTTACAAGAATAATGCATATGGTGAAATACTGACACAGCAAGGGTATTACTTTCTTAGTTTTTTGGAAGAGACAAAAGTTTTTTTAACTCATAGTCAGAACATAAGTCATCCTTTGGATGTAATGTCAGCATGGCTTGCTGTATCTTTTACAATATCTCTCTCACAGAAATCATCAAAGTAAATAAGGTAAAATGTTAGGCTACTTGGCAAATGGCCAGCCTTAAATAGTATAATCTGAGCTACTCACAGCTATTAAAGAAATTGCAGTTAGTTCTTCTATTTGAATCACACAAAGCAACTCAAAAAATGCCAACACTATGACTTTGGTAGAGAAATAAGTAAAATTCATTATTAGCAAATAAGTGTATCTTTTGTGGTTACTTTGTGTACAGAACTCTGTGACAGAGGTGGCCACATTATTCCGTAATCATCTCTTAAGCCCCGGCAAGGGACTGGATTTTGTTCATTTTGATACTGCCAGAGCCTGTCTGTGTTATAGGGACCCAATAAATGCTTGATGAATAAATTAATTAATAAATAAACTGTTGGTGTTGTTGTTAGATGCATCTTGGCAAAGAAAATAGCACAGACTGTGGAGTCAGAAATATTGGGGTTCACTCTCCAGCTGAGCCAAACAGTAGCTGTGCGATCTTAAGTTCTCAACCTCTCTGCCACTCTCCTGTCTCAGCTGTAAAAGGAGTTTACAGTGGGTTCTAATGCCTAGCTTATAGGGTTGCTCTGACAAGGAAATGAGAGAATAAATTAAGCATTTTAACCATTTTCCCTGACACTGTGTTTGTACTATAAATTTACTTTATGAAAAGTATTTTTACCAAGCAAGCTAAAATTTAAGATTTCAAAATAGCACTACCTTAAATGATCAAGTTCTGAAACAGTAAAATTTGGCTAAACTCACTGTCCTCTTTTAATACACAAGGTAGAGGATGATTAATTTAAAAGACATACAAATAACCATTAATTAAAATAGCAAAACAAATAGTGCTTATGTTACCATCCATTAAAATATCTCAATGAATATCACTTTGATGTCAGTTTGGTTATTAATTTTATTGATTGTGTGTGTGTTAATCACTCAGTTGTGTCCAACTCTTTGCAACCCCATGGACTGTAGCCTACCAGACTTCTGTTCATGGAATTCTCCAGGCAAGAATACTGGAGGGAGTTGCCATTCCCTTCTCCAGATCTTCCCAACCCAGGGATTAAACCCAGATCTCCTGCATTGCAGGCAGATTCTTTACCATCTGAGCCACAGTGAATATTAATTTAAGATAAAAAATTTGATTCTGTAATTTGTTGAAATTTGGACTCTGATGATACCAATTTCTACATTGGAAAAGAAAATACAGTTCATGGAAGTAGAAGGAAAAAAGCTTCAAAACCAGCTTTCAGCAAAAAATAATAATTAAAAGAACCCAAAACAAAATATTTGCAAAACCTCTGTGGGAATTCCCTATTTCCATCATTGCAGACGATAAAAAATCTGGCCTGGTGTGATTTCTAATTCCCTGCAAGCCTTTCTATAATGCATATGTCATGTTGAAAAATTTGGCAATTGCATTAGGGAAAGGTAAGTGGCTCAGATCACTGGAAAATGTTTTGACATTTAAGTGACCCTTACTTTCTGCTTTACAAAAGAAGTTCCAATTAAGCTCAGAGCTTTTCTCTTATTTACTATACTGACCCTGAAAATGAAGGCTGTGAAAAGTTGAATGCTTTTCTTCCTGTGGGAGCCGGGCGCTGCTCTGCAAGAGGGAACAAGAATTCTAAGCTGCCTCTGAAAATGTTGAGAGCTGAGGGAAATTGCTGCTTTTCATGAAGTTCATCCCCATTTCCCCAAAGCACCGGCTTAGTTTGCTTGACTGTAGCCCAACATGGATGCTCACTTCAGCTGGCAGTACACAGGGAAGAGACTCTAATATTGGAAGGTTCTGGTCCTGACTTTGCTTCTGATTTGTCACATAACGCTGAATGTGCTGTGCTTAGTCGCTAAGTCATGTCTGACTCTTTGCAACGCTATGGACTATAACCCATGAGGCTCATCTGTCCATGGGGATTCTCCAGGCAAGAATACTGGAGTGGGTTGTCACGCCCTCCTCCAGGGGCACTTCCCAACCCAGTGATTGAGCCCAGGTCTCCTTCTGATTTGTCACAAAATGCTGCGACTGTGTGGTCAGTAATGAAGGAAGAAGAGGGTAAAGCTTGGGAAATATGTAATTTCTCCAAAGCAACCAACTGTCCCCTGCTTCCAGTGGAAACCCAAGTGTTGGCAGGAATGGAACAATGGAAGTGATCAGGGGCTAAGGGTGGCCAGCTCACAGTTACTCAGCTCTGGAGTCCAGAAATGAGACCCGGATCTCAGCAGGTGCAGGGGGCTCTGACCATCTAGACAGCTTGACTTCAAGACTTGCTTGAAATAATTGTGAACAAAAGGCACATTTACTTCTTCTCTGGTGTTAATTAGGACTCTTACATAGTGGGTAGTAGAAGTCATACCAATGTAGCTTGAGGAAAAAGGTGCGAATGATTATAGGAATATAATCTGGACCTAGGAAAGCACTGGAGCTGTGAATCCCTCAGGAACCCTGCTGGTACTCTCTTGCTCTTACTGTCTCTTGCCTCTGCTTCTTTCTGCACACCTGGTTTCTCCCACTCCTTCCCACCTTCTTTTCATCCTTTATCCTTTATCTTACTCCTTTTCCTATTCCCCTCCCCCTTCTCCCATCCCTCTCTTTCCCTCCCAGTAGGTTTTCTCTACTGTCCATCCACACAGAGAAATATGAAGCTACCACCACTCCTGACTTTCCAGGCCACATCTTCCCATATCTAGAGAACTGGCCTCCTGAATCCATTTGCAATCCACGTGGGGAGAGACACTGAATGGTCCAGGTGTCTACATCTGGTCCAACTTGAAAACAAAAAAGCTAGGGGAAGGGGGTCACTTGGGTGCATGTGAAGAGCATACAGTTCTAAAAGTTCAACTGTAAGATCTAATCTTTCTAAGCTCTCCTCAGACGTAAAGTCAATTTCAATCACTGGGTCTCGTTTATCCATTTGAAATTGGTTATGTGACTGTCCAACCTCACTCATCATCATAATGTAGCTAATAGCTGAAATATTTTTTAAACTGTCAAGGTTGATATCACTTTAAACTAGCGCTATGCAATTAAACATAATCACATTTAAAATGAGAGGTCTTTAAATGCTTGTTCAAAATCTTAATAGACATAGTTGTTACCATTATGTGGCAACATATTACTCACATGATTCAGAATACTGGACTCCACAGATGCTTCGCTCTGGAATTTTTTCTTGGGCCAATTTACTCTAAATCAACAGGAAACATTGTACTTAAGTTTTCTAATAGGTTATATTTATATCTTGTATTATGTGAAGATTCCAACTGATGTCAGGACACTGAAATAGTTTCAGGAAATTGCAAGAGGGAGGAAAGAAATTGCCAGAGATATTTAAACACATCTTTCCTCAAGTATCATCAAAAAAATGCGTGTTGGTTCCAGTAGGAGATTTATAGAGCCTTTCCATTCTTAGCTATGAAATCATGTCAGTTTTCTTCTATTTACTCATTTCTCCTCTCAACAAGTAGTTATTTGTTGTCTATGCTGCAAAAATAATAATTTCCTAGAATCTTTCTTCCACATGTAGTTAGAGTGGTCATTTGTTACCAAGAGAAGAATATTCTCCACTGGGCTCAATTAATAGTCACTGAAAAGCCATTAAAACTCTAACATAAATACATTTTCACCATTTTATAAGTTTTTCATTCCTGGATAAAAAAGCATGTGTTGCCAAAAAAGTATGAATGATAGAGAAATAAATCAGAAGGTAAAATCTCCTATAATCACAACATTTCCTCTGTTAACTCTTTGCTTGTAAATTCTTAGATCTTTTCCAAGTATATACAGATGCAAACTATACGTGCATGCAATTCACAAATATATAAATGCACATGACACATATACATTTATTCAAGCCTCATAAAAAAATTTGCCTCACTCATATTTCTAGTACTTTTCTTTCCTTGTTTTTTCCATTTAACCAATAAGTTTGTTGAAGTCTCACACGTTGGACAAACAAACTAGATAAGTAAAAAGCTCTTTTGACTCCGTAGCTCTCTCAAGTTAGTGTCTCCCCATCTTTGCGCCTCAATTCATCTTATCTGGGGACTAATCTGCACTTCTGGTAACACAGCCTTTCACTCTACAGCCTACTGGAATCCACCTTCTGTCATCTTATATCTTCTCTCCCCGAGTTTCCCAAGTGTCCCCTGCCTCCAGTATCATTCTCCATCCTCATCGCTGCAGCCAGTGTTCTTTCGAAAATTCAAAGCAGTCATGCTGTTTCCTGGCTTAAAATGCATCAAACTCTCCCCATTGCCCCACTGCAAACCCTATGATGAGGTGGGCCTTACCTTGAAGGTTTGGACCAGTGAGGGCCTCTCTAGGTTTCCCTCTGCCAACCTCCTGTGCTTTAGTCACACTGAGCAATTTGCAGTTCTGTGGATTCCTACTGCCTTCTTTTGCTTTCAGGCTTTTGATCCTTATGCTCCTCTACCTGGAACACACCAACCTTCCCTGTATCTACCAGGCAAAAGGCCTCCATCTTTCAAGACTCAGCACTTGCTTGCCTTTTGGAGGCTTCGTTGACTAGCCATCCTACTTCTTAACCCACATCCTATGGACCAGCCTTATTATTACTTTTCAGACCTATATTATTCTCTCTAGACTTTAGAAACTAGGGAGACAGTACAAGGGATTGTTTGGGATAGATTTTATACTCTCTCAGTATATCTTTTTTTTAAATCAGGGCATTTTATCTATTAAAAGTCAGAAGTGCACCAGGCACATTTCTTGTCCGGTAGGCTAAGC
This sequence comes from Okapia johnstoni, assembly GCA_024291935.2. NCBI lineage: Eukaryota > Metazoa > Chordata > Mammalia > Artiodactyla > Giraffidae > Okapia > Okapia johnstoni. Next base: position 29,489,491 of record CM044321.1, on the reverse strand, counting down.
AATACAAATGATGTACTAATGCACTTATTACCTTATCATATTAGACAAATTACATTTCATAGAAATGAGTATAAAATGCATTGCAGAAATAAGTAAAATATATTTTATACTTACAGATATTAAGCATGTATATCTTAATTAGTTGCTAAGTCATGTCTGACTCTTTTCAACCCCATGGACTGCAGCCCAGTAGGCTCCTCTTCCATGGAATTTCCCAGGCAAGACTACTGGAGTGGTTTGCCATTCCCTCCTCCAGCGGTTCTTCCCAGCCCAGGGACTGAGCCCATCTCCTGAACTGGCAGGCAGATTCTTTACCACTGAGCCACCTGGGAAGCCCCTACAGACCTTAAGGCACCAAAATAATTATTTTTTTTCCTTCTCATTGTTTTATTGAAGTCTAGTTGACGTGTAAGATTATACTAGTTTCAGGTATACCGCATATTCAACATTTACATACATTAGAAATTGATCACCACAATAAATCCAGTGACCATATGGTGACCTTCTGTCACTATATGAAGTCATTACAATATCATTGACTATACTCCTTATGCTATGCATTACAGCATCAGACTCTCATGATGTATATTTTAAAATTGAAAGTTTGTGCTTCTTAATCCTCTTCATCTATTTCACCCAGCTCTCCCACTCCCACACCCCGCCCCCAGGACCACCAGTTTGTTCTCTGCATCTCTGAGTCTATTTCTGTTTTGTTTTGTTTGTTGATTTGTTTTGGTGTTTGAATTTCACTTATAAGCAGAATCTTACAGCATTTGTCTTTCTCTGACTTATTTCATTTTAGCATGATAACCTCTAGGTCCACATTTGTTGCAAATGGCACCTAAGTAATTACTAATAGAAGCCAGCAAATCCATATAAGAGATAACAAAACCACAAGTTATTTCTTTATCTTAGTCCATAAAAGAGGAAAACAAGCTATCACCATGCTGAAATAGGCTTCAGTATTCAATGCAGACATCCAGTTTCAAAACTAACGTAGTCTAATATAATCTTAAAAATTCAATGTTTTTTTCTGTATTATATATCACTATTATATTTCTCAGTTTAAAGATTAGTTTTGGTTTCAAAGTAAGTTTAATTTAGTACTTCAGTCCCATTGTCTCACAGATTATTGATCAGGAGTGGGTAAGGATCATTCCAACTAATATTGGTTAGAGCAACCAAATATAAAGGGGACAGTTTAATCAGCTTTGCCTGACACTCTCGCCTGAGAGTGAACTCATTGGAAAAGACTCTGGGAAAGATTGTGTGCAAGAGGAGAAAGGGGCGGCAGAGGATGAGATGGTTGGGTGACATCACTGACTCAATGGACATGAGTTTGAGCAATCTCCGTGTGATGGTGAAGGACAGGGAAGCCTGCTGTGCTGCAGTCCATAGGGCCACAGGGAGTCAGACACGACTTAGTGACTCAACAACAACAAACCCAGTTGAGAAGTTAGGAAGGTGACATAGTTGATTTAAACTAGAACATAATAGCAGAAAGAAAGGGGGGGAAAGGACAAAATGTCGGTGTTTTTTGTTAGAAGAAAATCTATCCATTAAAGCTATTTATTGCCTAAAGCCAATCAAAATAAATACATAATTATGGAGACATAAGATACTCACCACACAAATGACTTCTAAGGAAAGTTTGTTACTCCCTCCCCCTCCCAGTGAATTCTTCTCCCTAAGCCCCTTTATATCCATCAGGCATTTGGACAGGAAATAGATCCTACTCTACATATATAAATAGAAAGAGACTGATTACAAGGATTAAGTGCTTATAAAATTGTTGGAAGGGCTGAAGGAGAAGGAGCCAGGGGTGACTGGAACTATTGGATTCAAGAAAACACCAGCATGAGAATCAAGAAGACCCTGCCATCAACCCAGTTGGGGCAACAACCATAGCTGTCTTATGACTCTCACAAGGCAAGCAAGGTCTCAGCTTCTGTAACTACCTCTCAGCATTCACAACTTTGAGCCCAGGTTCTCAGCAAGAGTGTCAGAAAGAAGACCTCTGCCTCTCTTCTGCTTTCCAGGACTCCTGCACCTATTTTTGGAAGTTATTTTACACTGAGAACATCAGCTGCAAGGGAATCCAGAAAAACTAGACTTTTGCTTTCTAGCCTTTTGCAACACAAGACAGCACATAAAAAGAGGGGGGAATGGATGTTTAGAGCCAACTGACCATATCAAACATCCCTCCTATATAGAAATTTTAGAACTACCTCTGCTCTTACACATCTATCTGAATACTTAAAGCACTTTCTTGTGATCATGTTGTGATTATTCCTCTCCTTATGAGAACCTAAGGTCCTTGAAGATGGAGACTGTAAAACAGATAGCTTGTCTATCTCACAGTGTCTCGAGAATAGTCAGCAAGCAATATATGAAACAATGAATTAATAAATGCACATAGAGAACCAAATAATCTTGTCCATATATTTCTTCTCACCCCACTACCTACCCCCTTGTCCAACTGCCCCACTTCCTTTTAGGATACACACATAGAGAAAGGCTAGAAGTCAACCTATCTTAAGAGCATGGATTTTGGAGTTACAAAGGTCAGCATTCAAGTCTAGGTGTTGTGTGATCTTTGGGAAATGTATCTGCTCTGAGCTTCAATTTTCTTCCTTTCTTTCTTTGGAGGGGCTTCTTAGAAACATTAAATGAAGCAGTCTGAATAAGGCACTTCCTGCTCAACAGATGCTGAGCCAAGACTAGTTTCCCTCACCCAATGAATTTCAATCTTTCTGTGTCTCTTAGCTCATCTCCTGTATCTACAACAAGGGGGTTAAGAACCAAGAATAATGTAATATGAAGGACACTACATGGAACATTGATTTAAACATTTTTCTGCTGTAACTAATCATCTTAATTACTTTGTCCCTTTGGAGTCTCCTATCTGAATATTTCAAAGGACTTTACAAGCAAGAATTATGATACGTAATTGAAAACCGGAGTAACTGAGGCTTACAGGTTGAGCGATTTGTCAGTTTTCTTGTGATCCTCAAAATACCAGCAGCCTACTGAGTTTTTTCTTTCTTTCTTTCTTTTTCTTTTTTTGCTATGTTTTTCTCTTTGTTTCAGTGTTTTAGTCATTGCTGTTTAAAAGCTGGTGCAAAGCACTTTTTAAAAATGGGTTGTCAAGCGAGAACAAGATGGCAGAGCAGTACATGAATGTGGCATACCTCTCTCTCCACGGATATGTCAGGAATACACCTTCAGACAAAGAAATGCATGCAGAACACCAGCTGAGAGCAGACAGGAGTACTTGGTCAGCAGAAAAGAATGTATAGATCCAAGCAAAACTCCGTAAGATGACTGAACTAGGGGGAAAAACAGGAGTGTTAGTAGGACTGGACCTGCCCTCGGCGGGTGGGGAAACTGAAGCAGGGGTCCGATCCCCACATCAGGGCAATTGTCTGAGTCAGAGGAGAAACATTTAAGGCTGACAGTGAAACAGCTGATCTGTGGCAGCCTAAATGGAATGAGAATCAGACTGTCCTTGCCGCAGCCACGCATACCCCAGACAGGAATGCTGGTCCCCCGGAAGGCACAGCAGCTGGGAGCTGGTGTTTAGGGATTGTGGAGCAATTCCCGGACGGGGGCTCCTGTTGAGTGTGGAGACAGATTGAGGGGATGTGAGGGAGCAGACTGTGGTGGGAAATGCTTGTTGAGGAAAGCCGGGAAGCCATGGAAACAAAGCAATACTGCTGAGTCACCTGTAGGGGGTGGAGCCATCACCATAGCCTCTCTCTCCCCACACGCCAGCATCAGGGGGGCCCCTTTTTGTGACTGACATGCCAAACAACAGAGAAGAACCCAAGGCAAGGGAGCCTTCTAAGCGCCTGAACAGGCACAGCTATGGAGAAAGACTGGCCAAAGAGGCCTTCTGATGGCCAGCTACAAGAGGCTCGAAAAAAGACTCTGATAGGGCCATAACTCCTGCGGCAGAGGCAGTCCGTGTCCCTGCGCACTTGGCGCTGCCAGGGTCCCTGCAAGCCAAGCAGCTGGACCACCATCACACGCCACTCTCACTGAGGCAGAGCTGTCACAGGCAAAAAACATCTTGCGCCTATGGGCGAAGGGTCACTTTGGCCGTGTCTGACTCTGTGACCCTGTAGCCTATGGCCTGCCAGGCTTCTCTGTCAGGGAGGGGGGTTCTCCAGGCAAGAATACTGGAGCATACTAGCAAATACTGGTTGCCATACCCTTCTAGAGCACTTTATTTCCTGCTGCTTAGCCGCCAACACCCCCAAGTACCTGGTGTTGCCAGAACCCCTGCAACCCAAGCAGCTGCACCACTTCCATACCTGGCCCTCACAGGGGCAAACTCAAGTCCTCCAGGACAGTCTCAGGAGCAAACCCCAGTGGACGAGCCACATGCAAAGGTGGAAATAAAACCACACTTGAAACCCAGGGGCAGTGTAACTAAGGAAGAAGACCCCAAACCCTCCCAACTGCTGTATTAGCTGCAGATTAAATCCACAGGATCAACTAGGCAGACTCTGCATCTATGGGATAGATAAAAGGTCATTGAGAGCCCCCACAAAAGGATAGCTGTGGACATTGGAGGCAAGAACACAGAAGAGTAGGACCGGATTCGAATCTGAGCTTCCTCCACAGCAAGTCCAGAGATCAGCACAGTGGTAGAAGGCATCCCTGGGAGGTGAGGTGGACTGTGACTCCCAGTGAAGGAAAGGACTGTGACAGAAGTGACTCAAGAAAAACATTTATTATTCTTTTATTATTTTGATAATAAATAAATATTATTATTATTACTATAAATAAATTTATTATTAATTTATTATTATTCTTTATCTTTTGACTTGTTCTGTAGAATCTTTTGGATTTTTTTCCTCCCCCCTTCTGTTGTAGTTGTTGATTTTATTGGCACTATGAAATCTAATTACACTTTTGACCCTTTTTTTTCAATTTTTTTTCTCGGTCACATTTTTTATTGTTGTTATAAACCTTTGCCTCTACATCGGGCTTCTGCAGTTCCAAGGAGTTTTCCATTTTTTTCTCTTTTTATAATTTTAATTTTTAATTTTTAAACATGGTATTATTTTTCTACATTTATTCCTTTGCTTCCTTTTCCTACCGTTCTTTTTCCCTTGCAGTTAATCTTTAATATACATAAATATTTTTCATCTACCTCTATTTAACTTTGCGTATCTGTTCCTTCTTTCCTTTCTTCTCAACACATTTGTTACTTTTACTCTCACTGCTTTATTCCCCACTTGGCACCTTGCTTTAGTTTTCTTTTCCAGTTTGTGCTTGAGTTAGTTTTGTTCTTAACTGGTAAACATAATTTTTGATTTCCTTTGTTCGTCAGGTCAATCTATTGTACTTTATTTTTGTTGGACTGTTTTGACTTTGCTCCTGGTTATATATGCATATGTGTATATTCCATTATTTTAACTATCATTTGCCTGATTTTGTAACTGCCATTTGTCTGGGATTCATCTTTGGTTTCTCATTTTTGGATATTTGTTTAAAGCTCACTTAATGCCATAACAAGCCACTTGTGGAATCTTCTTTTCTGACCAGATATCAAGCCCTTAGCCTGTGGAGTGGGAGCACTGACTCCAAGACCCTAGACTACCAGAGAACTAACCCTAAGGGGTGTCAAATAGTGAGAACACACACAAAGGAAACCACTGGAATACAAGACCAGGCATCACCCAACCACCAGTAGCCCCCTGTGCAGGATGCCTCAGCTAAACAACAGACAAAACAGAAATACAAGCCCAATCATCAGCAGACAGGATCACCACCTCACTCAGCCCTGCCCAAAAGAGGAAAAACAAACAAACAAACAAAAGCTCAGCACAAATCTCACCCTATACGAAGCTTACACAAACCACTGGACCAACCTAAGGAGGGCAAAAACCAAAAAAAAGAAAAAATTCAACCTTGAAGCCTGGAAAAAGGAGACCTCAAACACAATAAGTTAAAAAAAAATAATGAAAAGGTAGGGAAGTACTACACACATGAAGGAACAAACTAGAAACACAGAAGTCCAAATAAATGAAGAGGAAATAGGCAAACTACCTGAAAAAGAATTCAGAATAATGAGAGTAAAGATGATCAAAAACTTTGAAAACAAAATGGAGAAAATGCAAGAATCAATTAACAAACACCTAGAAGAATTAAAGAGTAAATATGCAGAGACAAACAACACAGTTACTGAAATTAAAAATACCCAAGAAGGAATCAATAACAGAATAGCTGAAGCAGAAGTACGAATCACTGAGCTGGAAGATAACATGGTGGAAATAACTTCTGAAGAGCAGAATAAAGTAAAATGAATGAAAAGAACTGAGGATAGTCTCAGAGACCTCTGGGACAGTATCAAACACACCGACATTAGAATTATAGGGGTCCGAGAAGAAAAAGAGAAAAAGAAAGTGTATGCGAAATTTTTTGAAGAGATTATAGTTGAAAATTTCCCCAACATGGAGAAGGAAATAGTCATTCAAGTCCAAGAGGCACAAAGAGTCCCATATAGGAAAAAACCAAGGAGAAACATGCCAAGACACACACTAATCAAAATAACAAAGACTAAACACAAAGAAAGAATATTAAAAGCAGCAAGGGAGAAGCAACAAGTAACATACAAGGGAAATCCCATACATTTAACAGCTGATCTTTCAGCAGAAACTCTGCAGGCCAGAAGGGAATGGCAGGATATATTTAAAGTACTAAAAGGGAAAAATCTACAGGCAAGAATACTGTGCCTGGCAAGGATCTCATTCAAAATTGATAGAGAAATTAAAAGCTTTTCAGACAAGCAAAAGTTAAGAGAATTCGTACCACCAAACCAGCTTTACAACAAATGTTGAAGGGACTTATATAGTCAAGAAATACAAGAGAAGAAAAAAGATCTACAAAATCAACCCCAAACAACTAAGAAAATGGCAATAGGAAGATGTATATAAACAGTTACTTTAAATGTAAATGGATTAAATGCTCCAAGCAAAACACTGGCTGAATGGATACAAAAACAAGACCCATATATATATACTGTCTACAAGAAACCCACTTCAGACCTAAAGACACATATAGACTGAAAGTGAAAGGATGGAAAAATTTATTCGATGCAAATGGGAAGAAAAAGAAAGCTGGAGTACAATCCTCATATCAAACAAAATAGACCTTAAAATAAAGTAGATTACAAGAGATAAGGGAGGACACTACATAATGATCAAGGGATCAATCCAAGAGGAAGGCATAACAATTGTAAATATCTATGCACCCAACATGGGAGCACCTCAATACATAAGACTAACACTCATAACAGACGTAAAACACTATAGCAGATATAAAAGGAGAAATTGACAGCAACACAATAATAGTAGACTTTAACACCCTACTCACACCAATGGCCAGATCATCAAAACAGAAGATTAATAAGGAAACGCAAGTCTTAAATGATACAGGGATCAGATGGGTCTCGTTAATATTTTCAGGACATTCCATCCAAATGCAGAAGAATACACCTGCTTCTCAAGTGCACATGGAACACTGTCCAGATTAGACCACATCTTGGGTCACAAGTCAAACCTCAGTAAATTTAAGAAAATTGAAATCATATCCAGCATTTTCTCTGACCACAATGCTATGAGGTTAGATATCAATTACAAGAAAAAAACTATAAGAAACACAAACACCTGGAGATTAAACAACACGTTTCTTAATAACCAACAGGCCAATGAAGAAATCAAAATGGAAATCAAAAAATTTCTAGAAACTAATGACAATGAAAACATGACAACTCAAAACCTATGGGATGTAGCAAAAGCTGTTCTAGGAGGAAAGTTTATAGCAATACAATCCTACCTCAAGAAACAAGAAAAACATCAAATAGACAACCTAACTTTACACCTAAAACAACTGGAAAAAGAAGAACAAAAAAACCCAAAATTAGTAGAAGGGAAGAAGTCATAAAGATCCGAGCAGAAATAAATGAAAAAGAAATGAAAGAATGGTAAAGACAAATAAAACTAAAAGCTGGTTCTTTGAGAAGGTAAACAAACTTGACAAACCTTTAGCCAGACTCATCAAGAAAGAAAGAGAGAAGAATCAAAGCAACAAAATTAGAAATGATAAAGGAGAGGTTACAACAGACAGTGCAGAAATAAAAAGGATTATAAGAGACTATCATGAACAACTATATGGCAATAAAGTGGATAACTTGGAAGAAATGGACATATTTTTAGAAAAGTTCAGTCTTCCAAGACTGAACCAGGAAGAAATAGAAATTCTGAACAACCCAATTACAAGCACTGAAATTGAAGCTGTGATCAAAAACCTCCCAATAAAACAAAAGCCCAGGACCAGATGGCTTCACAGGAGAATTCTATCAAACATTTAGAGAAGAGGTAATGCCTATCCTTCTAAAACACTCTCAAAAAGTTGCAGAGGAAGGAACACTTCCAAAGTCATTATATGAGGGCACCATCACCCTGATACCAAAACCAGACAAAGACAACACAAAAAAATAAAACTACAGGCCAGTATCAATGATGAATATAGATGCAAAAATCCTCAACAAAATTTTAGCCAACAGAATTCAGCAACACATCAAAAAGCTCATACACCATGATCAAGGTGGGTTTATTCCAGGAATGCAAGTGTTTTTCAATATACACAAATCAATCAATGTGATACACTATATTAACAAATTGAAAAATAAAAACCATATTATCATCTCAATAGATGCAGAAAAAGCCTTTGACAAAATTCAGCACCCATTAATGATGAAAACTCTTCAAAAAATGGGCATAGAAGGAACCTACCTCAACATAGTAAAGGCCATATATGATAAGCCTACAGCAAACATTATTCTCAATGGTGGAAAACTGAATGCATTCCCCCTAAGATCAGGAACAAGACAATGGTATCCACTTTCACTGCTATTATTCAGCATAGTTCTGGAAGTCCTAGCTACAGCAATCAGAGAAGAAAAAGAAATAAAAGAAATTCAGATCGGAAAATAAGTAAAGCCCTCACTGTTTGCAGATGACATGATACTGTACATAGAAAACCCTAAAGATAGTGTCAGAAAATTACTAGAGCTAATCAGTGAATTTAGCAAAGTTGCAGGATACAAAATCAGTACACAGAAATCACTTTCATTTCTATATATTAACAATGAAAAATCAGAAAGAGAAATTAAGGAATCAATCCCATTCACCATTGCAACAAAAAGAATTAAATATCTAGGAATCAACTTACCTAAGGAGACAAAAGAACTGTACACAGAAAATTATAAGACACTAATGAAAGAAATCAAAGACATAAACAGATGGAGAGATATTCCATGTTCCTGGGTAGGAAGAATCAATATTGTAAAATGACTATACTACCAAATGCAATCTACAGATTCAATGAGATCCCTATCAAATTACCAATGGCATTTTTCAGAGAACTAGAACAAAAAATTTCACAATTCCTATGGAAACACAGAAGACCCCAGACAGCCAAAGCAGTCTTGAGAAAGAAGAATGGAGCTGGAGGAATCAACCTTCCTGACTTCAGATTATACTAAAAAGCTACAGTCATTAAGAGAGTATGATACTGGCACAAAAACAGAAATATAGACCAAAGGAACAAGATAGAAAGCCCAGAAATAAACACAGGCACCTATAGTTACCTTATTTTTGACAAAGGAGGCAAAAATATACAATGGGGCAAAGACAGCCTCTTCAATAAATGGTGCTGGGAAAACTGGACAGCTACATGTAAAAGAATTAAATTAGAACACTTCCTAACATCATACACAAAGATAAACTCAAAATGGATTGAATACCTAAATGTAAGACCAGAAACTATAAAACTCTTAGAGGAAAACACAGGTAGAACACTCAATGACATAAATCAAAGCAAAAGCCTCTATGACCCACCTCCTAGAGTAGCGGAAATAAAAACAAAAGTAAACAAGTGGGACCTGATTAAACTTAAAAGCTTTTCCACAGCAAAGGAAACTATATGCAAAGTGAAAAGACAACCCTCAGATTGGGAGAAAATAGCAAATGAAACAACTAACAAAGGTTTAGTTTCCAAAATATACAAGCAGATCATATGATTCAATACCAGAAAAACAAACAACTCAGTCAAAAAATGGGGAAAAACCTAAACAGACGTTTCTCCAGAGAAGACATACAGATGGCCAACAATGAAAAGATGCTCAACATCGCTCATTATTAGAGAAATGCAAATCAAAAGCACAATGAAATATCATCTCACACCCGTCTGAATGGCCATCATCAAAAAGTCTACAAACAATAAATGCTGGAGAGGGTGTGGAGAAAAGGGAACACTCTTGCACCGTTGGTAGGATTTTAAGTTGATACAGCCACTATGGAAGATGGTATGGAGATTCCTTTAAAAACTTGGAATAAAACCACCATATGACACAACAATCCCCCTCCTAGGCATATACCCTGAGGAAACCAGGGTTGAAAAAGACACATGTATCCCACTGTTCATTGCAGTACTACTTACAATAGCTAGAACATGGATAAAGAAGTTGTGGTACATATACACAATGGAATATTACTCAGCCATAAAACAGAATGCATTTGTGTCAGTTCCAACGAGGTGGATGGACCTAGAACCTATTATACAGAGTGAAGTAAGTCAGAAAGAGAAAGATAAATATCATATTCTAACGCATATATATGGAATCTGGAAAAATAGTACTGAAGAATTTATTTACAGGGCAGCAATGGAGAAAAAGAAATAGAGAATAGACTGATGGACATGGGGAGAGGTGAGGAGAGGGTGAGGTGTATAGAAAGAGTAACATGGAAACTTACATTAGCATATGTAAAATAGGTAGCCAACAGGAATTTACTGTATGGCTCACTGAAACAGGGGCTCTGTATCAACCTAGAGGGGTAGGATGGGGAGGGAGATGGGAGGGAGTTTCAAAAGTAGGAGGATATATGTATACCTATGGCTGATTCATGTTGAGGTTTGACAGAAAACAACAAAATTCTGTAAGGCAAATATCCTTCAATAAAAAAATAAATAAATTTAATGTTTAAAAGTGGATTGTCATCAAGTGGGCTGACCAAAATGGCATGTTTAATGGGAGAAAAGGATAAGAATCAAGGACACTGGACCTGAGCTATCAAATCCCTTTTCTGCTTCTAACCTGGTATAATTTTGAGATCATTTTGCATTTTATTATGTAGCTTATTTTTCCTTAGATTCCTGAAGCTTCAGTCTTTAGTTTTGAGGAGGAGAGTCACAGACCCAATGTCTATCCCCAAACTTCCTACTAGTCAACTTTGCTGAGTTAAGTAAGTCAAAATCTCTGCAAAATCTCTGGATTTTGATGCCTCGTCTCTAAATTAGGAATTAGGTAATCTCTTTTCCAACTCAATTTTTCTGTAAGTCTTTATGTACAATTCCTAGGACTCTGAACCACAAGAGACCAATTGCACTTTCCATCAGGGACCCATGAGAAGCCCCAAATACAGTCTCTTTAACTTCCTTTCTGAGTAGAAACACCAGGGACAGTCAAGAAGAGCAAGTCTCTCTTTGTCTTTGCCAAGGCAAGGGCTTGCCTGGTAGCTCAGCTGGTAAAGAATCCGCCTGTAATGCAGGGAGATCCTGGTTTGATTTCTGGGTCAGGAAGATCCCCTAGAGAAGAGATAGGCTACCCATTTCAGTATTCATGGCCTTCTCTGATGGCTCAGATGGTAAAAAACCCAGCAGCAATGTAGGAGACCTGGGTTTGATCACTGCATTGGGAAGATCCCCTGGAGGAGGGCATAGCACCCACTCTAGTATTCTTGCCTGGAGAATCCCGATGGATAGAAGAACCTAGAGGACTACAGTCCATGGAGTTGCAAAGAGTTGGACATGACTGAGCGACTAAGCACAGCACAGCACAGTACAGGGTCAGGGCAAAGAAGCCATAGGGTTGGGAGTTGAGAGTAGTTTGAAGCAGAGTTGGAGAGCACTCTGAGAAGGCAATATACTGAGATGCTCAGGAAAGCCTACATACTCCCAACCTGAATGGCACCAAACATGGTTGTTTTGTTGATGGTTCTGTTTAGTGATGGGCTTCCCTGATGTGTTGGTGGGTAAAGAATCCACTTGAAATGCAGGAGATGCAGGAGACATGGATTCAGTTCCTGGATTGCAAAGATCCCCTGGAGAAGGAAATGGCAACCCACTCGAGTGTTCTTACCTGAAAAAAATCCCATGGACAGCAGAGCCTGGCAGGCTACGGTTCAAAGAGTTGCAAAGAGTCAGATACAACTGAGTAACTGAGTCCCCTTCCCTGTTTAGTGATGCAACCTGCAGTTATTTACTTTAATAAAATCCCAAATAATTGAAATGGTATTTTTACGCAGAAACTTGGTCCCTTCTATGGATACATCTAAACTACACAGGCATACAAAGAACTATAGTAAAAATGTTTAAACAAAAGATCAAAGAAAAAAATAAGACTAAAAAGGGACTTTGAAAACGGCTAAACTAACTCTTATCTACCCTTATGCTCCTTCATTTTTATGGATGATAAAAAAAAAATGAGATTGAGAAAAGTAATTAGTGACTTGTCTTCCAGTTTATCAGTATTGGAGTTAATTTAAACCATCTGATTTCTAAGTTGAATCCCACTGAGGTTATGAATCATATATATGCCTTTGTGAACTATACTGGGCTACCCCTGGACTCAAACAGGATCAGAAAACCACTCCACAGTATATACTCAGACTGGGGCAATCCATTCATGGTCCATTTGGTCTGAATTTGCCCCAGGAGGTTCAGGCTGGAAGTGCTGGAGGCCCCAGGGACTCCTGTGTGTGAAATCCTTAGTCCCATTGTCTTCCTTGGTCTTTTGTCCTCAACAGCCTTCCAAAAGTACCTCTCCCATTTTAAACTCTGCCCAGTCCAGCTGGAGATTCAGACATTCTCTTAGTCAGATGCTGCAACGATAATAACAATAAACCTGAAAATCCCAGTGGCTTACTTAAAAAAAAAAATTAAGTGTTTCTCACTTATTGGTCTGCAGGTCATCTGGAACTCTGCTTATCTCTGCTCCATGGGCCTTCTCATTCTGGATGCTGGCTGAAAGTGTGACCCCCCCGGCCCCCACCACCACCTAGAAATCTCATCCTCATGGTAGACAGAGAGAGCAAAAGGCTGAACTAAATCACACAACATGTATAAGTTACTGCTGGAAAGGACACATGTCCACTCATATTCTCTCAGTCAAGGAAAGTCACACAGCCCATCCTGTCTATGGAATAGGAAAATACCATCTACTTGGCATCATGGCAAGGGTGGGGTGTGTTACACTCTTAAGAGGAGTGAAAGTGAAAGTGTTAGTCACTCAGTCAAGTCCAACTCTTTGCGACCCCACCAGGCTCCTCTGTCCATGGAGTTCTCCAGGCAAGAATTTTGGCATGGGTAGCCATGCCCTTCTCCAGGGGAACTTCCTGACCCAGGGATCAAACTCAGGTCTCCCACACTGCAGGCAGATTCTTTACTGTCTGAGCCACAAGGGAAACCCACTCTTAAGAAGAAGGAGCAGAAAACTGGAAACAATAATGCAACATACCACAAATATCAAAATATTAGTATGTGAATGAAGTGTCCTTGAAGCCTAAAACAACAACCAGTTTTGCCTGCAGCAGATCAATTAAAGAGGCTAAGAGGGAGAAAAACACATTCCAAAGGCTTTTGTGAATGACTAGGAATTTTCCAGTTATAAAAGGATGCTAAAGCATTTTAGGCAGAAATAATACTATGGGCATTAGCTTGAAAGCATTAAAGAGCATTTTACATTCAGAAAATTGTGAATAATCTTCCAAGAATGAATCACATTTGTTTTACAAATGTCTTCCTTTCATCTTAGCTAGATCATAAGATTCTACAGAGTATAAAACACAAACATACACATACACACATACAAATGCACGCAAGATCCAAGGGTGCAGCACAGAGAAATATTAAGGTTTAGGAGATGATGTTTACCTAGATTTCCTAGACCTTTCTCTAATCTCTGAGATATGACATAATGGCTAAATGTTCAAAATACCATAGAGTATCTTGGGCTGGGAGTGTAGGCATAGGTCAGCTAAAAGTGTCAGTCACTCAATCATGTTCGACTCTTTGTGACCCCATGGACTGTAGACCACCAGGCTCATCTGTCCATGGAATTCTCCAGGCAAGAATACTGGAGTGGGTAGCCATTCATTTTCCCAGGGGATCTTCCTAATCCAGTGATGGAACCCGGGTCTGCTATATTGCAGGGGGATTCTTTACCATCTGAGACACCAGGAAAGCTCATATTTTGCTCTAAAATTTCTGAAAGACAGTGAGAGATAAACTGTAAATTACATGCGCTCCCATGTTCAGAATATAAAAGCAAACCAAACAAGGTTCTTATTCCAGGTAATAAGGACTAAGCACTCATCACTCCATCTCTGCCATATGAATGCAGTCATAAAATTTGGACTGAATACATGGAAGACCTCTTTGAAGACACTGAAATGTAGCAGGTATATTAGGAAAGCAGATCAAAATTCTAAGTGTTGGTGAACTTTTGGTAAGTTTTTCTCCAGTAGCTCCAGCCAGGACTTAGAAGAAACAGAGGCAAGGGCATTAATGACAACTGGGGTAGCCCCAGAAGAAGCCCACGACTGGGGATCAAGGAATGGAAAGAAATCTGCTGGCCCCAACAGCAACAGCCCCCAAAATGGCAGACCCCTAAAACCCTCTAGAAGGGGAAACTTCTTCCCTGATTGGAGGAGCTTTGATCTCAAGAGAACAAGTGACCCCTTCATGCTTTTGCTCTCTTTTTGTCCTATCTCCTCCTGGCCACAGAGTGAGCACAGTCATCAGAATATGTGGCAAAGTGAAGTAAGTAAAGTCTTTAAGTTTCTGGCCCAAAGATTGATAAGAGATATCTTCCAAGAATTGGAAAGTACAAGGGAGACCACTCAGAGGGAAGTACTCAGGAAACTGATTCCACAAATCAGTATATGACCACTGGGACTCACTTTGACCACACATGTGTGGAAATAAAGCTAAACAGCATAGTAAGGACTTTGAGAACTGAACCAAGGTATAGATACCACCCAGGACAGTCCAGCACCCGGGTCCCAGCACTGGCCACTGGGTGATACACACATGAAACAGATCTGAGTAACACTGAGAAGGCTTTGAAGATGAAGGAACACTGAAACCAAAGCCAACCAAGGATTGGAGGAAATGTGCAGGCTGAACCCAACTTAACTGATTGCCTGTAGAAAGAAAAATATCAACACTTTCCTTTGGATTTAAACAATATGCACAGTTTCATAATGTTCAAATGACCAGAATACAATCCAAATTAACTCAGTATATGAAAAATCAGGAAAATCTTAACTCACATGAAAAAAGAAAATACTGGTTGAGCAAAATTTTCGTTTGGGTTTTTCCATAAGTCCTGACCAAAAAACGTTATTATAAGATTTAAAATTGAGTGGTGAGGTTACTCCAACTTTATTCTTATTTTTAGAACTGCCTTATTTCAATGCCTTTGCCTTTCATATAAATTTCAGAATTAGCTTTCTGTATTTACTGAAAATCCTGTAGACTTTGCAAAAAACTAAGTATCATGGCATCCAGTCCCATCACTTCATGGCAAAT
The DNA here is from genome assembly GCA_024291935.2 of Okapia johnstoni. Classification (NCBI taxonomy): domain Eukaryota; kingdom Metazoa; phylum Chordata; class Mammalia; order Artiodactyla; family Giraffidae; genus Okapia; species Okapia johnstoni. The sequence continues at coordinate 29,473,825 of CM044321.1, read as the reverse complement.
AGATGGGGAAACAATGGAAATAGTGGCAGACTTTATTTTCTTGGACTCCAAAATCACTGCAAATGGTGACTGCAGCCATGAAATTAAGGATTTTTGCTTCTTGGAAGAAAAGCTATGACCGACCCAGACAGGATATTAAAAAGCAGAGACATTACTTTACCAACAAAGATCTGTCTAGTCAAAGCTATGATTTTTCCAGTATTCATGTATGGATGTGAGAGTTGGACTATAAAGAAAGCTGAGCCCTGAAGAATTGATGCTTTTGAACTGTGGTGTTGGAGAAGACTCTTGAGAGTCCCTTGGACTGAAAGGAGACCAAACCAGTCAATTCTAAAGGAAACCAGTCCTGAATATTCATTGGAAGGACTGATTCTGAAGTTGAAATTCCAATAGTTTGGCCACCTGATGCGAAGAACTGACTCATTGGAAGACTCTGATGCTGGGAATAATTGAAGGCAGGAGGAGAAGGGGACGACAGAGGATAAGATGTTTGGATGGCATCATCGACTAGATGGACATGAGTTTGAGTAAGCTCCATGAGTTGGTGATGGACAGGGAAGCCTGGCATGCTGCATGCCATGGGGTGACAAAGAGTCAGACATGACTGAGTGACTGAACTGAACTCAAGTTAAATCTATAGATCAGGAAGAATTGACATCTTAGTAATACTGTATCTTTAAATCCCCAAAAGCGAGGTGACTCCATTTATCAAGGTTTTCTTTCATCAACATTTTGTAGTTTTCAGCATACTAGTTCTGCATGTGTTTGTTTAGATACATACCTAATATTTTATCTTTTGGAACTAATATAAATGGTATTTTTAAAATTTTTCAGTCTATAATTCTTCATTGGTGATATACATATAATTGATTTTGGTGTGTTGACTTTGCATCCTGAATTCTTGCCAAACTGAGTTATTTGTCTTAGAAGATTTATTGTGGATTACATGGGATTTTCTAAGCAGACAATCATCCCATCTATCAAAAAAGAGACTTATTTCTCCCTTTCCCATGTGTATGCATTTTGTTGTTGTTGTTCTTGCCTTATTGTTCCAACTAAGAATTCCAGTACAATTTTCAGCTGAGAGGTGAGATGGACTTTCTGTGTTTTTCCTTATCTTAGGAGGAAAATATTCAGTCTTTCACTCTTCAGTGTGATATTAACTGTGGGTTGTAGATATCCTTTATCAAGCTGAGGAAGTTCTGTACCTAGGTTACTGAGAGTTTTTATCGTGAGTAGATTCTGAATCTTGTCAAAGGTTGTCTCTGTATCAGTTGATATAATCATGTGACTTTTTCTTCTTTAGAGTGTTAAAATAATGGCAGATACAGTGACAGATTTTTATATATTAAACCAGATTTGTGTTTGTTGTGATAGGTCACACTTTTTATATATTGCTGGGTTTGACTTGCTGATACTTTGTTAAAGGTTTTTGCATTTGTGGTTCATTCTGTGGTTATCTTCCTTGTTCAGTCTTTGGTTATGGTATGAGTGTAATGCTGACTATATAAAATGACTTGGAGGTATTTCTTTTTCTTATGTTATCTGGAAAAGATTGTGCATAATTGATCCTATTTCCTTTAAAAATGTTTGGTAGAATTTACCAGTGCAGCCACTTAAACCTGAAGATTCATTTTCTGGAATTAAATTTTTAAATTTGTTGAAGATTTTTTTTAATGGTCCAGGATATGTTCTATCTTGGTATATCTGTGGATATTTGAAAATAATGTGTATTCTGCTATTGTTGGGTGGAGTATTCTATAAATGCTGTTCTGCTTTCTCCTGGTCTCTATGGTTTCTAGTGAGAGATACATGGTAATTAAAATCATTGTTTTTGTATAGTGTATCACTTTTCTCTGGATGTTTTCAAGATATTTTCTTTGTGTTTAGTTTCCAGTGGGTTGATTACACTACATCTACTACATCTTGATACATAGCTACTTCATATTTACTGTATTTGAGATTCACGGCACTTTGTGTATTCCATCAAATTTTAGGAAGTTTTCATCCATTTTTTCAAATATTTTTGTCTGTATTATGTTCTTTTCTTTTATTCTTGGCTTCCAATGATATAAATTAGATCTTCTGGCATTATTTCATAGATCCCTGAAGCTCTGTTCATTAAAAAAGAACAATGTTCCTCTGTATTCTTCAGATCGGATAAATTATATTAAACTATTTTCAAGTTCAGTGAATCTTTCCTCTGTCATTTCCATTTTGTTATTGAACCCAGATAGCAAGTTTTTAAAAGAAAATAAAGTATGGTATCAAGACAGTATAATATTGGAAAAAGTATAGACACATAGATTAATAGAACAGAATAGACAGTGCAGAAATAGATTCACACAAATATAGTAAATACTACCAGTTTGTATTCAAAGCTACTTAATAAAGGAATAGCCTTTCCAATTGGTACAGAGAAATTGGTCTACCATAAGCAAATAAAAATAAAGAAAGAAAAAGATCCTAAACCTTATGCAAAAATTAACTGAAAATGAATCTCAGACCTAAATAGAGATGCAAAATTATAAAACCTTCAGAGACAAACAGGAGAAAATATATGACAAACATTTCCTGTAGTGAAGGCAAAAAATAGGCAAAATTCATGGATATAATACAAAATAATAAATTAATTTTAAATATTAACAAATCAGACCTAATCAGATCTTAAATTAGACCTAAGTTTATTCTGTGAAAGACACTGTTAAGAGAAAGAATGACTGAGAGGGAGTACTTGCAAACCACATGTTCAACAAGGAACTTTTAGCTAAAATACACAAAGAAATCTCAAAACTCAACAGTAAGTAAATACCTGAGTCTTTAAAAAGTGAGCAAGAGTTTTGAACACTTCACGAGAGTATATACAGAAGGCAATTAAGCATCTGAAAAGATATACAATACCATTGGCCATTAGGGAAATGCAAATTAAAGCTCTAATGAGACACTATAGCATATCTATCAGAATGTCCAAAACAACAATTATGGACAATGTAAGTGTCGACAAGCACGCAGAGCAACCGGAACTCTCATACGTGGCTGGTGAGAACGTAAAACAGTACAACTGCTCTAGAAAGCAGTTTGGCAGTATATTGCATAGTTATGTGTGTGTGCTCAGTCACTTCTGACTCTTTACAACCCCATGGACTATAGCCTGCCAGGCTCCTTTGTCCATGGAATTTTCCAGGCAAGAATACTGAAGTGGGTTGCCATTTCCTATCCCAGGAGATCTTCCAGACCCAAGAAACAAACCCATGTCTCTTGTGTCTCCTGCATTCATGGGTAGATTCTTTACCACTGTGCCACTGGGGAAGTCATTACAAAGTTGAACATACACTTACCATACGATCCCACATTCTTACTTTTAGTTATTTCCCCTGAGTAACAAAAACTTCACACACACACACACACACACACACACACACACACACAACAGTACATGGATGATCATAACAACTTTATTTATAATAACTAAAATCTGAAATAACCCAAACACCTTTCAGTGGGTGAGAAGATAATGTTACATTCATATGATGGAATACTACCCAGTGATAAAAAGAAATAATGATATGACATCTTGGATGATCTCAAAGGCATTCTGCTAAACGAAAGAAGCCAGTCTTATAAGGTTACATATTGTATGATTCTATTTATATGATATTGTCAAAAAGACAAAACTGTAGTGATTGGCAATAAATCAGTGACTGGGGATTAGGGGGAGAGGGAAGTCTGACTACAAAATGAAGTGAAAGTGTTAGTTGCTCAGTAGTGTTCGACTCTTTGTGTCTGCTCTTTGTGATTCTTCATGACTGTAGCCCACCAGGCTTCTTTGTGCTTGGGATTTTCCATGGCAACTGGAGTGGATTGTCATTCCCTCCTCTAGGGGATCTTCCCAACACAGGGACCGAACCCAGGTCTTCTACATTGCAGGCAGATTGTTTACCAGCTGAGCTACTAGGGAAGCCTGACAAAAATGAAAGCACAGGGGAATTTTTTGTGGATGATTAAACTGTTCTGTATCCTATTGTGGTGATAGTTACCTGAAAGTAGATATATGTTAAAATTCTACTATATACCTACTGACTGTACGTTCTACTGAATATGTTCCCCCAAAAGTTAATTTTACTATATGCTAATTTAAAAATAAAAGCTCTTAAAATACTTGTAAAATGCCTCTAGTCTTGGTACTAAATCCCATGAGAAATTTCTCCCATTCTAATGAATGTTGTATAATGAATAGTATAGCGTGTATGTGTGTTAAGTCACTTTAGTTGTGTCCAACTCTGTATGACCCTATGGACTGTAGCCTGCCAGGCTGCTCTGTCCATGGGAGGTTCCAGGCAAGAAAACTGGAGTGGATTGCCATGTCCTCCTCCAAGGGATCTTCCCAATCCAGGGATTGAACCGGTAGTAATGAATAGTAATGAATACCAAATACCCATGTAGTCATTTAAATATTTGTTTATTCATTCATTCACTGAACACGTAACTAGTTTTCTAAACACTCTGCCATTCACCAGATTTAGCAGTAAGTATCAAAATCAAAAGATCTTAGTTTGAGACATCTAATGCAGGCTAATAGCACAATCACTAAATCCAATTTGTAAAAGCAATCCTACATGAGCCAAGATAATACAGCACATCTACTCAACTGTCCTCAGCTCTGACTTAAATTTAGCATGGACTTTCGAAAGCATGGAGGAATAAATGGATCACAATATGTAAGTATTAGTTCTTTAAACTGAGCTTTAAATAAGCAGTAAAAGTGGCAGAGTTTGAGATAATACCCCATGAGTACCTAGAGTACAATATTCTATCTTTTCAGTTAAATCCAGAGCCACTTTTTTTTCTGAGTCAGCCCTTCTGTGGGTGGAACTGCCACTCTCTGACTAAAGCTGAGAAGTCTGGTAAGTGCTTCAGTCCTAATAGAAAGCCACTCTTCCTCAGTCCAAAGAGGATGGAGGAGGTACAGATGGGAAAGGTCATGAAAAATTTCCATCAAGGACTCATAGAAAGCATAATTTGGAACCATATAAATTTTTTATATATCCTACAGAATTTACTATGTCAAATGATTAACCCTAAATCAATATTGAGGGAATTGACCACCAAAAATTATTATTTAGGTTTTAATATAGTTATTTTGCAGCTCTTTCATGAGTTAAAAGACAAGACCACTAGCAGTGGACTAAATTATGTACCCCAAAATGCATATGCTGGTGACCTAACCCCCATTGTGATGGTATTTGGAGATGGGCCTTTGGAAGATAAATAGGTTTAGGTGAAGTCATGAGGGCAGGACCTCCATGTTAGGATTAGTGCCCTTGTAAGCAGGGACCAGAGAGCTTGTGCTCATTCACATTTTCCCTCCCTCCCTCCCCCCCTCCCCAATCCCTCTCTGTCTCTCTCTTTTCCTCTGCCTCGCCAACCCCAATGTAAGGACTCAGCAAGAAGGAAGCCAGGAAGAGGGTTCTCACCAGAACTCAACTGTGTTGGCATGTTAATCTTAGACGTTCAGTCTCCAGACTGAGAAATAAATTTCTGTCGTTTAAGCCACCCAGTCTGTGGTATTGTTTTATGTCAACCTGAGCAAACTAACATACCACTCCTAAGTCATGACAATAGTGAAAATTATTATAATTGCTAAAATACATTGAATGATTAATACATGACTAATTATCTCACTCAATCCTCACAACATCCCTGTGAATTTGATACTATCATTATCTCCATCTCACAAATGGTTAAACAAACACCTTTTCCAAAGTTACCCAGCTAGTTGTTGTTCAGTCTCTCAGTCATGTCTCTCTGCAGCCCCATGGGCTGTAGCATGCCACGTTTCCCTGTCCTCCACTATCTCCTGGAATAATAGTAAGTGGACTACTACAAATAGCTTCAAGGTATATCTCTGGTTTACCCACTGCACATGGACATAAGAACTATCCAAAATCTTCAATACTGATCTTGCATTAAGGTGCAAATTCTAAATAACTGTCAATAACTGGGCGGGAATGGTGTCTATGGAGATCATATTGATAATCCAAAAAGTATTCTTATAAGAACAACCACAAATAACCTTCTATTACCCCCAGGAGATTTCTCTCAGGTAATAAAATGTGTAACTAAAGAGGTTAATGGAATACACTTTACTTAAATCTTTCTTCTTACTTTGTCAATGGCCTCCAGCTAAAAACTATCAGGAGGAACACCTCTGTATTTAAACAAACTGAATTTATTGCTTGTTGTAATAAAGGAGACGTACACCATGAAGAACCATGGGATGTCTCAATAAGAGGATATTAGAAAGAACTTCGGAGAAGGCAATGGCACCCCACTCCAGTACTCTTGCCTGGAAAATCCCATGGATGGAGGAGCCTGGTAGGCTCCAGTCCATGGGGTTGCTAAGAGTCGGACACGACTGAGCGACTTCACTTTCACTTTTCCCTTTCATGCACTGGAGAAGGAAATGGCAACCCACTCCAGTATTCTTGCCTGGAGAATCCCAGGGATGGCGGAGCCTGGTGGGCTGCCGTCTATGGGGTCGCACAGAGTCGGACACGACTGAAGCGACTTAGCAGCAACAGCAGCAGCAGCAGAAAGAACTTACCGCAGGTGTCAGACTTGGGTTAGGTGACTTTGGGGAAGTTTCAGGAAGCAAAGCAATTGTTTTAGGAAAAAGGAGAAATTCTAGAACCTATCTTCTAGGGAAGAAGGGGAGTGTAGAGTGAGGCTGGGGTCGGGAAAGAAGCAGCAGTCACTCACATTATGCAAGACTGGGGATTTTGTGTGGGGTTTCGTGGCTGGTACGTAACCCTGGTTTGTCTGTGTGCAGACACATCACAGAGTGGCCTCCTCTTGTGCCTCCTGTCATTCACTGGTCACAGAGAGGCCTTGCGCAACACTGGTACTTCGTGAAATAGACAACAAGGTCTGGCTGTGAGTTTCCTAAGGTTGGCTTTCAAAAACACCAACACCTAGCTGATAGTATCAGGCCACGTCCTAGGTATCAAAGGCCACTTTTCCCTTTCTCAATTTAAACCTTTCCTTCTCGCCTCATAAAATATAGACCTAGGAAAATGAAGTCTGCAGTGTGTCAATTAGGCAATTGGCATTGGGCTGCTTTTCAAAAGGAGCAGCCAAGAAACTAATTAGCCTATAAGTTTAAGGAAATAGTGTTGTCCTTTAACAAAAATGAGCTATATCACTCCCTGAGTCAACAAGCTATATATTATGTAGCAGTGGGTGTCCTTTCAAAAACAAAATAAAAAAATATTCCTTTTAGCCTTCTTCCTTGTCATTGAGATTATAAAATCACTTTTTATGTTATTCAAATGCATCAAAATGTTTTCTTAGTGTCCATGGATTCTTTCCAAGGTCACAGAGGCTAAGGAAACATTTAGATTTTAGTAGAGGGGTTTTCCCAGTGGTAAATACAAGTAGTTTGGTCCAATAGAAAGAGTGCAGGTTTTAAAGTTAGATTGTAGTTGTCTAAATATCAGCTCCATCACTTTGCACACATGACCTTGAGCTTATTGCTTAAACTTTCGGTAAAATAGAAATAATGTTTATATCTACTAACATAGGTTCAAAATAATTGAGCTAAAAAAATAAGAAAGCACCCTGTAATCTTTCAAAGCACTCAATACTAGTTAATATTATTATTACATATATAAAATATTATGTTATGAATTAAAAGTTCATCAATAATGTCAGAAATAAGGTTATTGATTTAAAAAATAAGCTGATCGTATTATACAATCCTTGCAAATTAAGCATAGAATGTTTTGATTTCTAGAAATTCTCTAAAAATTAAAGCAAGTTTATATAAGATGTTTACCTCCAGAAAGTTAAGTAGATTCTCCAAGAGTCATCTCATCTACTATCTAGCTGGACCAAAGCCATTAATGTAAAATAAATGATCCACAGTATCATATTGATTTATTACTTCACCCTATAAAAGATATTCCAATCCTCAAGACTCTGTGGGCATGTAATTTTAAAGAAGAATAAATAGTGAGACTAACTTGAAACTAAAGGCACAGAAATTGGTGAGATTCTGAGAAGAGGGTCAGACAAATAGTTCAATCAATATGCATGTATAAACACAGCTGAAAGTAGGAGCCTGTTCCTGGTTTTAAGGTACAAAACTCTTAAGGAAGGAAAGAAACAACTCAAGAAATAAACAATAAATTTGAAGGAACATGTAACAAGCAAGGTCTAAATGGAATTCATTTGTCTGTGTTGAGGAGGCAGAAAGAGAATGTGTTGGAACTGGTGGAGCCTGGGACAAGAGATTCCAACTGTGAGGAGACCACAGATCAAAGCCAAGTCAGGATGCAGAGATGGCCCAGCCTCCAACCAGAAGTCCAGGCTATTGCTAACACGCAGACACACCACAGGTTCAGAAACAGAGCCCATAAACCACCCCGTCTCCACTCTTGTGAGTGGTTCTTACACCAAAGAGCTAGTATCCTCTCCGATGGAGTTCAGGGAGGATGGCACCTTGACAGCAGCTAGAATTGTTCAATGGCTATTGACCAGCCAGCATGAACAACATCCATCAGAGCTCCAAGACTCTGCTCAGTCTGTATCAACCTCACGTCTATGTAAAATCCTCTTGTCCCAAGAAACTCATAAGGCCAGATCTGTATGGGTCTGAGAAATGCAACATCTACAAAGTGGTCAAGGTGCAACAGAAAGCACACATATTAGTTGAAAGAGAATATATCCAGCTGAAGAGCTCCCACTCCAGGTACACATGTATGTAAAACTAACGAGAGAAAAAATAGAACCCTAGACAGCATGCCTTCTCCTAGACAGGATATTAAAAAGCAGAGACATTACTTTAACGACAAAGGTCTGTAGTCAAAACTATGGTTTTTCCAGTAGTCATGTATGGATGTGAGAGTTGGACCATAAAGAGAGATGAGAGCTGAAGAATTGATGTTTTTGAACTGTGGTGTTGGAGAAGACTCTAGAGAGTCCCTTGGACTGAAAGGAGATCAAGCCAGTCAATCTTGAAGGAAATCAGTCCTGAATATTTATTAGCACTGATGTTGAAGCTGAAACTCCAATACTTTGGCCACCTGCTGTGAAGAACTGACTCACTGGAAGAGACCCTGATGCTGGGAAAGATTGAAGGCAGGAGGAAAAGGGGATGCCAGAGGATGAGATGGTTGGATGCCATCACCGACTTGACGGACATGAGTTTGAGCAAGCTCCATGAGTTGGTGATGGACAGGGAAGCTTGGCACGCTGCAGTCCATGCAGTTGCAAAGAGTCAGACATGATTGAGTGACTGAACTGAACTGATTCTTCTCCAGCTATCCTTGAACATCCCAGAGTTCCAAGAGAGACATTAGACCAAAGAGATTTCCACAATGTCTGTCATTTATAATGCTTACTGAATCCGTCAATAAAGAGTAAGTAATAAAGAAGCCAAGAATTTTATCATTCAAAAAGATAGAGCATAATGGAGTGACCTCTTGATCATCCTTTGTTGATAATTAATTTTTATAGGCAGATACACACATGATTGACTGTCCCATGTTAATTCTACCACTACTCATTTGGCATCATCAGTGTAATGCAGGTAACTGACCCTACCCCAGAGTAGATACTAAGTCTATATCAATCGTGGGAATTTCTTTATTCACACAAGCATCAAAAAGCCATGCCTAGGCCAATGAATCATAGTATTTTTCAGGAAACAGACATCAGTTCAGGAATAGGCGTCTGACTCAAATCAGGTCAATGAGACATCAGAGGCCAATTTTCAGGAAGATATTCTTTCTCTCTTTTGTGCCAAAATGGCTGAAAAATAAGGTAGCTTCATTTGCTACTGGAAGTTCCTCTATGATTATCAAGGATCCAGCTTTAGCATGAAGTCTGCATTGTGAGCAGCAGATGAAATGGAAAGAATCTGGATCTTTTATGGCACCCTGAGCTGCTGGCTTAAATAAACCTGATGCCTGCCCTGCTTCTGTTAAATAACCCTATACATTTCCTCAAAATTTAAGCCAGTTAAGTCAAGTTTCTGTCACTTTTGACCAAAAGGAAACTAAGTGATATATATGACTTGATGCAGGTTTAAGGGAATATCATAGCTTGAGGCTCTAGAGATCAAGCCACTTCCTATACATAGAGCCAATTTTCACCTAAAAAATGTGTCCTTTTCTGGCATTCTTTTAGGATAAAGTTTTGTCCCTCAGGTTAAAAACCAGGAATAATTGGATAGCCTCATGAATGAATCAGAGTTAAAATACCCTTTCTTGACTTTGTAGCAAAAAGACCAGGTGAATAAAGTTATTTTTTTTTTTCTGAAAGAAAGGCATGAAATGCAACCAGGAAGCTAGAAAATGAAGAATTTGGCTAAAAGTGTTCTTTTAGGAATAAAGCTAAAGTTAGCCATAGCAGGAAAATCCTAATATTATATATACTGGCTGTAATTTTCTGCCTATAGTTGCTGTATTTTATACCTCTGTTTACTCTTGGTATTTTAAAAAGTCTTTTTTGTAAGGTCTGGTCTATCTCTGCTGTTCATTGAGAAAATCAAAGTCCTTTTAACGGATTGAGTGTATCCCTAATGGTACAAGGAATTAGAGTGAGAGGACTCTTAGATAAATGAGAACAGTTAGGGCACTGGATGCTAACACCTCTTTGGAGATTTTCTTCTAGGGCTTGACCCAAGAGGTCCTAGGTTTTATTTTGCTGATGAGCAACATGTCCCCTACATTGTGGTGACCTGTGGCTGTGCTGGATTCTAAATGGACCAAACTCAGCATCTCGATGGCCTGAGCAATCACACTGGTGACAGATACATAGTCCCTGTATAGTGTCCCCTCACTTTAGGAATGCCCAGGTTGAGAGTTTCTGTCCAGGTTACTCATAAAAACCTTTGGGCACCATCAACACCAGTGTGTAGTAGGAACCCACTTCCTTCCAAGTGGCACATGCAGTCTGAAAACTGAAGTTTCCCCGAATATGTACCAGCACACCACTTTATAGACACTGAGACCCTGCCCATTCATTTTAGAGCACCTTGCACATTCTCATTTCAACAGAAAATCAATATATGGAAAATAATTCACATATCAGCACAGTCAGCAGTGCACAAAAGCAGAGACCAGTAAAGTAAGCATTTTTTTTAATGATTTGGAGTAAAAAAAAATAAGTTATGGCAATTTTTTCTCCCAATCATTCAGCAAAAGAAAATACAATTTTAATGTGTCCACTTTTACTGGATGATTACAGACTTATCTGACTTTAACTGCTTTTCTTGGAGTAATTTTCATCTGTTATATGAATGCACCAGACTTACTTACTAAAAAAGCTTTTGAATTATTTCACTGGGAAAACAACAAAGTTTCTGAAAGAAAACAGACCTAAGAAACAAAATATCATACAAATTCCGAACAATGTTAATTAATGTTTTTTTAAACTTGGTTGCATTTTTCTGCATATCTCTAAGCAATTGCACACATTATCAGTTGCTTCTTGTGCAATTCTAATTTGTAGTGATGAAAATATTTTTTAATTCTAAATAGACTTAAAAAAATCATTAGCTTATGGTCTTGCTTTTGCAATTTATTTGAATCCCACACAAGTGCTTTATTTTTAAAAAAGTCTGCCATGGTATAAAACGTCTTTGGTTTTTACCCTTAAGTTTTAATCCATGGTTATATGTTTTATTGGGCTTCCCTGCTGGCTCATATGGTAAAGAACCTGACTGCAATGCAAGAGACCTGGGTTTGATCCCTTGGTCAGAAAGATGCCTTGGAGAAGGAAATGGTTATCCACTCCAGTATTTTTGCCTGGAGAATTCCATGAACAGAGGAGCCTAGCAGGCTACAGTCCATGGTGTCACAAAGAGTTGGATACAACTGAGGGACTTTCACTTTTTTAATATGTTTTATTGTTTTGAAGTTAGAAATCACTCAAGAAACACACAACAACACTCTTCTTCAAATGACCCAGCTATGCACTGTAGTTGAACATTGCTAATATTATATAATGTTTTTGAGTTCTTTAAAAATTTTGAAAGTCCAAAAAATCTAAAGTGACTTGTCTTTGATATGCACCATATGCAACCTCTTTGTTTAAAAGTGGAAAGCTGATCCTTGGAGCAGGAATTTGTAGTGACACTGGATCTATGTTTCCGGTTACTGTTATTCTCAATATTGCTCAGAAATTTGGTTCACAGGGCAGTAAAATATAGGACACCATGAGACACATTTTCAGCACAGCAAGCAGTTGCAAGATTTCCCCATGCAACTTGCAATAGACTTAATGGGTAGTGAGAAATACATTTTGACCCACCATGCTGAAATGGATGTTAGTAGGGCTGTACTCAGAACATAATACCAGTGAAAACAGTAGAATACACTGTTTGTGGTTGGTGGGTAAAGCACAAAGAGAGTAGAGGATATGAGAGATCAGTTAATTTGGCCAAGAGGGACTCCCTAAGTGAGCTCATTTACATTTTAAGATGGATCTAGGAACTCTTCTCCTTATTGGTCAAATTAATCATGTAATTGTCAGACATCGTGATCGTAGGCAGTTTGCTTTGTGAAAGGTACAAAGGAATGTGATTCAGATACCTGGTTTTTCTGATTTACTAATGTTACTAAGATGGTCTGTGAATAGTGGATGCAGTAGTTTACTTCCCAGGTACTTCTTAAGCCATTCATTATATGAAAACTAACAAAGCCAACCAACAGTCATTGGTTACATCTCATTCCTTGAAAAATGTACAGATTTTATAAACGTGTTCACACATAATCTATTTATTCTTCCCACAAACATGTAGTGGGACCCTCTGAGGACATCATGAGAAGAGACAGGCTGTCTTGTGATGTCCACAAGAGAAGGAAGAACATAAACTACGTGACTGTCCATTTCAGTTTTATAGGAATTAAAGTGTTACCTTCAGAATGAGATCAACGCATAAAGCACAAACTGAGCTCAAACAGCAAACATTCACCCCCTGTGTGCCTTTGCCAAGTCAATTTCTTTAAATCTTGGTCCTCTTATATGTATATATTGTTATTGTTTAGTTGCTAAGTCATGTCCAGTTCTTTTGCGACCCCATGGACTATAACCTGCCAGGCTGCTCTGTCCACGGGATTTCACAGGCAAGAAAACTGGAGTGGGTTGCCATCTTCTTCTCCAGGGTATCTTCCCAACCCAGGAATCAAACCCACGTTTCCTGCATTGGCTGGCAAATTTTTTACCACTGAGCCAAGGAAGCCCCTTATATGTAAATATGGAATTTGATTATTAGAATTTTAAGCAACTAGAGTTGACCACTGCTTTGTATCTATGATTTGAAAGATGTCATCAATATTCTAGCAGTAAACACCAATGGGAATATATCTCATCTTAAAGCCTACCCCTAAGGAATTCACACTTTGAATTAAGATCTTCTGCTCTATTTAACGGAGAAGGCAATGGCACCCCACTCCAGTACTCTTGCCTGGAAAATCCCATGGACGGAGGAGCCTGGTAGGCTACAGTCCACGGGGTCGCTAAGAGTTGGACACGACTGAGCAACTTCACTTTCCCTTTCATGCACTGGAGAAGGAAATGGCAACCCACTCCAGTATTCTTGCCTGGAGAATCCCAGGGATGGCGGAGCCTGGTGGGCTGCCATCTATGGGGTAGCACAGAGTCGGACACGACTGAAGTGACTTAGCAGCAGCAGCAGCCCTATTTAAATACAAAGACAGGGAAGAAAGAACATGCATAGATATTTTCAGTCATTAACATCTTAAGAGTAATTATTTTGTCATATATTAAGTGGAGAACCTATTGCACAAGGTTTTCAGCTATGGGCAAGAGGAATGGTGGGTCCAGAGAACAACGTTTTATTATCACATATCTATGTGACCTGCCCAGGCAGGAGTATCATAGCCCAGCATATGTACTCAAAGAGAGAAAGGAAAAATGGCAACAAATGGGAAGGTGGGAAATTTTTAAATAATGGGTAACACACGATAAGGACTATTCTAAAAACCTTGCGTGCACAGCTCATGTGGTATTGGGAAGGAAGAAATTTTCCTTTACTTTCCTAGGTTCTTCTGACCGGTTTAAGAATTAAATTGACATAAGACAGATTAAATTAAACAAAAGTTTAATAACGTATATGCATGGGTGAGACCCAAGAGAACTGAGTCATTTGTCAAAATGACCAAAACCCTCACCTTAAATATTAATACTATCTTCAACTAAAGACAAAGGAAGATGCTGAGGGTAGCAGTTTGAGATCTCAAAAGGGAGGAAGACAATTCACATGAGGATGGAAAAGCATATGTTTGGTAAATAAATGTTTGCTGGGCCCTGCAGAGAAAATGGGACACAGAGTAGACTCTGGTCTCTGAGTTTTCCCCACTACACCTAGCCCGTACTCAGAAGATATCTCTGCAAAGCTCTACTCCGGGAACAGGGCTTCTATACAAATTATTTTAGATAGTTAGGGCAAAAGTCAAGGTTTTTTCCTGGGCCTTGATTATTTCCAGCTCTAAATAATCTGCATGCCCAGGAGACATTTTGGGATTGCAGATTTTGCAAGTAAGTACCTAAAGGTGCTTACAAATGATTTTATTAGGTAAGCATTAGTCATGCTCTCAGTTTAAAGCTGAGAAGCTTGAAACAAAGAGCTGTTAAATAACATCCCCCATATGCACAGGTAATGTGAGCAACAAAGCCAAGATTCATACTCCAGCAGCCTGACTCCAGAACCCTGTCTTAGCTACTGTCCTACACAGGCTTATTTGGGCCTTTAATCACATGACTAGCTTGAACTTGCATTATGACATTAACAAATGTGTTAGTTACAGTTCTCCTGAGATGCAGAACTAATGGGATATATTGAATATATATATATTCAATATCAATAAAGATATTTATTATGAGTGCTTGACTTAACACAATTATAGAGGCTGAGAAGTCCCTGGCATCTGCAAGCTGAAGGCTCAGGGAAGCCAGTGGTATAGTTCTCAGTTCAAACTTGAAGGCCTGAGAACCAGGGGAGTCAGTGGTGAAAGTCTCAGTCTGAGTCTGAAGACCTAAGACCCAGAAGCACCAGTGCCTAAGGGCAGAAGAGGATGGATGTCCCAGCTATCGCAGGGACCAAATTCACCCTTCCTCTGCCTTGTTGTTCTACTCAGACTCTCAGTGAATTGGATAAATCCCACATGCACTGGGAAGGGCCATCTTCTTTACTCAGTGTACTGGTTCATATGCTAATCTTTTCCTGAAATGCCCTCATAGTCACATCCAGAAATAATGTTTTACCACCTAGCTGGGTTTATTCCTTAGCCAAGTCAATTTGACACATAAAATTAACCATTACAGCTAGGATTCTCAAAGTTCTTTGTATGTATAAGTCCAACCTCTGAGTCAAAGAGAAGACCCATTTTTACACTGAGAATTTCTCAAGGGTGCAACAGAGTGGTAAAATAGACACAATACCAAGGGAATCTGCGTCCTAAAATTTTTATGAAGAACACTGGAAGCCAGTACAATAGAAAACAACATGGAAGTGAAGCATTTTGGAAGCTCTTCGTACGAAAGTGACAATTGCTTACCTTTGAGCACAGCTGTCAGAGCACAGTAAATAGCACTTCTCTCAGATAACTCCAGACATTGATACTTAACAAAACAAGGCTCCCAAGTCTATCTGCACGTGTGCATGCATGCTAAGCAGCTTCAGTTGTGTCCCACTCTCTGCAACCATATGGACTGTAGCCCGCCAGGCTCCTGTTTATGGGATTCTCCAGACAAGAATACTGGGGTGGGTTGCCATGCCCTTCTCCAGGGGATCTTCCCAAGCTGGGGCTCGAATCCATGTATCCTATGTCTCCTACATTGCAGGCGGATTCTTTACCATTGAGCCACCGGGATGTCCCCCAAGTCTAACTGTGTGTGCTTAGTCACTCAGTCATGTCCAACTCTTGGCGACTCCATAGACTATAGCCTGCCAGGTTCCCTCTGTCCATGGAATTCTCCAGGCAAGAATACTGGAGTAGGTCGCTATTTCCTTCTCCAGGGGAGAGAAGTCTAACTACTTGGTAATAAATGAAGTAGGAATACTACAACCTACCAATTCACTTACTGGCAGTAAGTGCATCTGGGGTTGTATTTGACATTAGAGGTCTCAACCTACAAGGAATTTCTAGGGTACAGGAATTTGGGAACATGGGCAGAGGGGGAAGGGACAGGGAGCATGTTAAATATCTTGTTTAAAAACAGGAACATCTTGTGGTGTGGGAATTGAATCTTTTCTCCCAATTATAAAAGTACTCAGGGGCTTGTCTGAGTTAAAAGTATAATGAATTTCTCATCCTGGAGACCAATATGTCCTCTATAATTTCTCATTTTTGCTTGGGATGACTTATATCTTATTGCTAATGTCCCTTCTTTGCCTTATAATAAGATCAAGTGGCAGAAATAAGATGCTAGCTCCCCTATTGAGGAGGATTGGGGAATGAAGGACAGGAATCAAAGGGTGGGAGAGGCCTTTTCCTTCCCCGTGGGCCAATGTTGTCTTTTAATTTCCATCAGTGTTATGACTTTGCAGGAGGGTATAGAATCAAGAAAAAAGAAAAGAATGGGGAAGCTGGTACTTGCAAAATGACTTCTAGACCTATTAAAACATCAAAGCCAAACCATTTCCCCCAGGAAAGAACTTCAGATGACAGTTTAACAGAAGACATACTAAGGAATATTTTATTTCATATTCACAAAACCTAAGGTTCCCATCTCCATAGTATTCTATATTTTTCTGTGTTTTAACAGCTTGTAATGTCTTCAAAAAAAGGAATAAAAATATATGTGGCTAAACTATATATGTATACATATATGTGTGTATAAATGTATATATATACACACACACACATACACAATTCTTAATCAGTCAATATCACTCAAGACTTATCCAACATGGGCAGGATAAAAGCTGAAGTTGTCATGCAAATTAAAGTAGAGAAAGAGTCCTTTTACCAGATTGCTCTTTATGGAGAACTTTCTTATTGTCACAAAAAAATGTTTTCAACCAGTGGAACACAAAAGGTACACAGATACGTGAAAGCATGAAAGGCACTGTGAACCTATAGTTAAGAGGAAATCTACTCGTAGAAAAGCACACACGTTCTTTCAAGTGTATAGCTCGGCATGAATCTTTTTCATATAGAAAGAGCACAGTGATGCAGTTAAGAATCAATCTTGTTTTTAATCAACTTTTTAATGCATTGTAAAGTTAAGAGGATATGAGGTTTTGAGCTCTTGGTAACTTTATGGATGCTTTCCTGGAGTTTTTACATTCGAAAAGCCAGTTCTAGGAAATATTTGAACTTTGGTTAGAGATTTTGCTACTTGAAGCCTGCTGATGCTTCCACGGGAATGGGGGAATAAATATCCCTCCTCTGTCAATATCGCCTTGAGAACAAGAGCCATAGGGTTTGAATGGAGCCTCTCCAAGGATCCACTTGTGCTCTCTGCAGCTGGCAGTGGGAGCTGCCCACCTAGGTCCCTTATTCCGAGGCTGATAGAAATCATAAAAGCCAAGTTGTCAGGAATACTTGTGGTGTAATATATTTTTGGACAGAAGCAAAGAGGAACTAAAGAGCCTCTTGATGAGAATGGAGGAGGAGAGTGAAAAAGCTGGCTTAAAACTCAACATTCAAAAAACTAAGATCATGGCATCCGGTCCCATCACTTCATGGCAAACGGATGGGGAAAAACTGGAAACAGTGATAGATTTTATTTTCTTGGGCTCCAAAATCACTGTGGATGGTGGCTGCAGCCATGAAATTAAAAGATGCTTGCTCCTTAGAAGAAAAGCCATGACAAACCTAGTCAGCGTATTAAAAACAGAAACATCACTTTAACAAATATCCATATAGTCAAAGGGCTTCCCTGGTGGCTCAGCTGGTAAAGAATCTGCCTGCAATGCAGGAGACCTGGGTTTGATCCCTGGGTTGGGAATATCCCCTGGAGAAGGGAAAGGCTACCCACTCCAGTATTCTGGCCTACAGAATTCCATGGACTGTATAGTCTGTATACAGTCTGCAAAGAGTCAGACATGACTGAGTGACTTTCACTTTCATATAGTTAAAGCTATGGTTTTTCCAGTAGTCATGTATGAATTTGGGAGTTGGACCATAAAGAAGGCTGAGCATTGAAGAATTGATGCTTTCAAACTGTGGTGCTGGAGAAGACTCTTGAGAGTCCCTTGGATTACAAGGAGATCAAGCCAGTCAATCTTAAAAGAAATCAAGTCTGAATATTCACTGGAAGGGCTGATGCTGAAGCTGAAGCTCCATTACTTTAGCCACCTGATGTGAACAGCAGACTCATTGGAAAAGACCCTGATGCTGGGAAAGATTGAGGGCAGAAGGATAAAGGGACAACAGAGGATAAGATGGTTGAATGGCATAACCGACTCAATGGACATGAGTTTGAGCAAACTCGGGGGGACAGTGAAGGACAGACGAGCCTGGTATGCTGTAGTTCAAGGGGTCACAAAGAGTCAGACATGACTTAGCAACTGAACGGCAATATATATGGTGATCTTGTCCCTAGATAGATACACACTGGTCAGACCGTGTGTACTGATGTTTTATGTGGGAAATATAAGTGACCATATGTTAAGATTTCTATGTTTCACTAGTTCTATTTCCTCTCCCTACTTTTTTTTTTTTTAGCAGTTTATGGTTTCTTTTCATTGGCAAATTGCCAACTCTTAATTTATAAAACAGACTAAGTATAAAGTAACTGTAGTGAGGAAATCAAAACAAAGAAACCAAAGAAGGAAATAATTATATCAAAATATCTCCCACCACAGAGGTATGATCTCTTTTGGACTTTCATGATGTGAACCCCTGGAACCTCAAGGGGACCGAGAATGGCTCAGAGGTGACTGGACTACTACGATGTTCTGTCTTCTGTATCTGTTTGGTGAGGGGGAAGGGAGACTTGTTCAACTTACAAAGGAGCCAGTCTCCTGAAAGAAGCACAAAGGAACTGATAGGTTACTCAGCATTTGTAGAGAACACATTTTCTTACTCTGGCTTTATCAAAATGAAAAGAAAATATCATAAATTAGAAAACCCCAGGAAACTCCCAATTCTGCCCTAGTATCTAAGTGCCTAAACAGAATCTCACAAAGCTAGTAAGCAAGGGTCTTTGAGGTTTTCTCCCCCTCCTTCAACTCCTCAGACATGGCTCTTCCCCAGACTTCCCTCTGTTCAGTCTGACATCAGCCAGAGGCCCCCAGAGAGACCAGGTCAATACCCAAATTGAGGATTATAGATTCTCTGTTCAAGGTAAAGGGCTCACCTATTCTGACTCACTAAAACATCATTTTTCTGCCTAAATCCCACCCCCTTAAAACGAGAAAAGACTTGATCTTACAGTAAAAGGGATGGAGTGATTTCCATATCTTAAGGAATTGTCTCCTTGCCTCTAGCTATTTCAACCTACCTAAGAATATGTGCTTGAAAGATGATGGATGGAGTAAGGATATGGAATAGAATTCATAGCAATAAGGCTCCTCTGCCCATGGAATTTTCCAGGCAAAAATACTGTAGTGGGTTGCCATTTTCTTCTCCAGGGATCTTCCCGACCCAGGCATCAAAGCCATGTCTCTTGTGACTCCTGCATTGGCAAGTGGATTATTTACCACTAGCACCACATTAAGTGGATGCTACTCACTAGTAATTAATCGGTTCTCAGAGTAGAGGCATGGAGGAGAAACCACAGTCCCTGCTTCTGGCTATTTTTCTATCCTTAACTCTCTACAGACTCACAGGGTGCTTTGATTACTGGATTGGCTTCCCGAGGGGCTTGATGCTTGGGGGTAGTGTCCTGGATAGGGGACATGAGCACTGGAAAGGATGTTCTCCTCTCCCCGGCTTAATTTCTACTTCCAGTCCCCATGTCTAGCTGAGGGTGTTTTCTTTGGTGTCAGTCCATCTCTCAGAGTCTCTTGGCCTCTAGAAGCACTGTAATGCCAAGGTCCTGGATCTGCAGAAATGATCAGATCTGATCTCAGTGTCTTCACTTGGGGTACTCTAAAAAAGAGATGCCTACTGATGAAAAGCCAGTCAATCAATGACACACTTTGGCCTCACAAGACACTTCCGTTTGAAGACTGATTAAACTATACTCAGCCAATCTCTTCTAATTGTTTCTTTCCTAGGTTCACCCTTTCTTCCTTTGACCTACTATGCCACTTACCATTCCCCTAACATGCCAAGAATATTCACATCACTATCCTCTCCTCAAAGTGTTCTTTCTACTGAAAATTCTTTATGACCAACTATACCCAAAAAAGTCACAGGAAGAGAGTTTTTGAGGATAATTCTGATGCTGCCTAATCTACATGGTGGAAGGGAAGTGATGCCATTAAGTGAGCTGAGATGCAGACACAGGGTGAAGCTGAAACAGAGCAGGACCACTGGTCCTTGCCCCCCCCTCCCCTGACCACGTGCTCTGCCTGACTTTTGCCTGTGGAAAACTTTAGTCAAAAAGTAGGTTTAATCAGCAAAGTGAGAAATGCTAAAACAAAGAAAAACAGTCAAAGGAGGCTAAATAATGATAGTTTTTAAGCACAGTCAAGGACCTTTACTTCTTTCTCAAGAGGTATAGATAATATTCTGAACCATATTCTGTGAGCTGTCTTACAGATACCGAAACACCAGTGGAGAAGTGAACTGCATGATGACCAGACTGTACCCAGGACAAGAGCTGCCACAATTCTGAAAACTGACCACAAAGAAATGGAAATAAGTGGACCCTGGAACTGAAGATTAACTGTACCTAAAAAAATCAAGATGATGCTGGTCAGACCACTGATAACCAATTAGAAAATGACTGTCAGAGATGACTGTGCTGTTTCTTCATGTGCACCCCCTACTCTGTCTATGAAACTCTCACCCCCTGCTTGTCGGAGGGGTGGGGAGTCAGCCTTTGGACAGATGTCTGCCACCCTCCCCCACTCCCAATTGCCAGCATCCAAACTTTCCTTTCCACCAACCTGGCCTGTTTGTTGGCTTTTGAGCAGCAAGCAGCTGGATCCCACATACATACTGTTTCTGCAACAAAGGGAAAGAAGGGGATAGTTAGGAGATGATGAATTTGGGGACGTGTTGTCTTTACAGTAGCTGTGAAACATTTCAGAAGAGAGACATGTAGCATATATTTCAGGCAAGAGGTTGGAGATGGCAATAATACATGAGAATCATCCAAACAAAGCAGTGAAGGATAAAAGGATTTCCAGAGGAAAGGTAGCAGAGTGGGAAAATAAACAAGAACGAGGACAGTGACTTGGTAAGTGTATAAATATAGAACAGACACACACAAAAACGTAAACAACGTAATAAAATCCACAAAAAAAGAATCAAGCAAGTAACTAGGAGAACCAGAAGACTTCATGGTCACAGAATCCAAGGGAGAACTGAAAGAGGAAGATTACCAGTGCCGAGTGACATCAAGATGGTAAGCAACCAGATAACTAAAAAAAATGTCATTCAATATGGTGATTAAGAGATCACAGAAACCTTGACTGGGAGGCAGCCTGGCTAACTCCGCATTTGCATCCTAGCTGCACCTTTTACTCACTCTATGAAACTGCACAAGTTATTTATTCTCTCTCTGCCTCCGTGTCCACATCTATTAAATGGAGATAATGATAGGCACCTACTTCAGAGACTGGACATGAGAATCACATGAGTTAAGTGTTTAAAGTGCTGAAACTACTGCTTGGTACAAGCTCAAGGTAAATGTTTGTAGTTATGATTTATTATCATAAGATTCCAAGGATTCAGAAAACAGTACAAATATGGTACAATAAAATAATCTCTGAAGAAGCATGGCAACACATCGAAGGAGGAAAATAGGGCACTGTCTTAAGTAGGAAGATGAGTACAGGCATTTTTCCTTTTGATTTCACCCTACAACAATGCTCAGCACAGAAGAAAAGAATAGGAAACTGATGGAGAGTTACAGCATAAACACTAGGAACACAGAAGTGAAAGTAAAAGTCGCTCAGTTGTGACCCCATGGACTATACAGTCCATGGAATTCTCCAGGCCAGAATACTGGAGTGGGTAGCCTTTCCCTTCTCCAGGGGATCTTTCCAACCCAGGGATCAAACCCAGGTCTCCCGCATTGCAGGCAGATTCTTTACCAACTGAGCCACAAGGGAAGCCCAAGAACACTGGAGTGGGTAGCCTATCCCTTCTCCAGTGGATCTTCCCAATCCAGGAATTAACTGGGGTCCCCTGCATTGCAGGTGGATTCTTTACCAACTGAGCTATCAGAGAAGCCTAATAACATAGAAACTAAGTCAAATACTAGGAAATTTCACCAAAGTCCTTATGGGCACTCCTATTCTGACTTTATTTTAAAACATGGAGTCAGCACTTACCTGTTTGATTTGCTTAAGGTCTGTTTTCTATTTCCACCAGCTCTGCAACTGTATAACTTGGTAAATGAAATATCTATCAAGTTTAATATCAATACTTGGCCTCATTGTGTCGAACGTGATTTTAAGAAGTAAATGTTGCCTTAAAATAGATTTATTAATAAATTAATCCGCCCTTTTCAAAGAAACATTACAGAAGAACTAAACAACACTTGTCATTCATTTAAGTAAGAACAAATTATGCTTCCCCAGGTAATTTTGCCTTAACTCTGGCCATCAATCATGTCATGATTAGTAAAGAAAATGGTTCTTCTAACTATGTAAACCCTTATATGTATGAGTAGAAAGTTGGAAATAAAGCAAGAATTTATTATGAGGAATGTAAAGTGCTTTTTTAAATTAAAAAATGACCATTATTTTTAGTTTTCCTAGCATTTGGCAGCATTCAGCTGATACAGTATTCTGTTGTATTCTTATTCCTTAGCCTTACAAAGCTTCCATTCACATCAAAAGTATGTTGAAGTCCTTGGACTTGACCATGAAAGTTCTCTTTGTCTTCATGATTACAGCTGGTGAGCTTAACTAGCCACCTGTCACCAATTATTTTATTTAGCATCATAGAATATTTTGGCCTGTTCAATAGAGGCTTTCAAGTAAGGTTTGGTTGGAAGTTTTTGTTTTATTTTGTTCTTTTTTTTTCTTCTGAAGCAAGAGAAAATAAGGTAACAGGTAGTGGTTTTTAATTTTCAAGCTTTTGACGAGTCACATTTGGAAAACAACCAGGATTTTCACAAGCAAGTTACCAAGTGACCTTATCGTTACCAGCATAGGTCCAACAGATATGCTGGAAGTCATGATTTGCCAAGTTATCTACTTCATGCTCCACCAATCTTTCCATCAAAGAACCTTAGTCACACAGTGGGCTCCCTGTGTCAAGAGCAAGGAGCAACACTGAACATTCACCTGAATGGACAGGTATTAAAGATGAGAAGAAGGGCTTCTTGTCATAGCAAAACTACATCCAAGAAAAATCTCAGCAGTCAGTTCTGCCCAAGAAGAGCAAAGCCAGGAGTCTGAGAGAATCCCCAGCAAATAGCTCAAGCATATAACCTCCTTTAGATGGATCACTTTCAAGCCATACATTTCTCTTTTTATCTAGAATAGTAGAGTTTATTTATAACTTGATCTTTTGCATCATGTTATAACTAGTACATTTGTAAATTGCAACAGATTTCTCATATGGGCAACCTAATTACTGGGCTAAAAAAATGAAAAACTTAAAAAATGTGTGTCCTCCTTAGAAAGAAATTCCTGCTCTTCTATGGTTTATTATGTATGGTTATGGACTAGTTTCCAAAAATGTTTCCAAAAATGTTTTATTTCCACAGAATTATGCTGCATGGGACACCAAGGCCTGTGTGACTTAAGGAGAAGCTGCCCCACGGTTGCCCTGGTAAGGGGTAACCACAGCTGCTGCCTGAATATCCTGGTTTAAGGATATGCAGACCCCAATGTGGGGCATGTACTGGCTATGTGTACTGGCCAGAGACCTGAAAGGGCCATCTACTTTCTAAGAGATTATTGCACCTCACTGGACGCTGTTTAACTCAATGGATAAATTGACGTGAAAATGACACAGCTAATTAAGTCGATTCCAGGAAATTAAAAAATAGCAGTGGATTTAGATTAGATTGAGAATCAGTAGAAAAAAATCCTGCCACCCAGCATCACTGCCAAACTTGCCGATTGATGTGGTTTTGTTGTGGGGTGAGGGGCACAGGGGGCAGGGCAGTCATCCTGACTGCTGCACACCAGTTGTCTGAGTCATTGGCATGGTTTTCAAGCCTGTGACTCCTAACTCCACAGTTAGACACACCAAGGACTTTGAAGGACACTTCATAAACTATACCCTATTCTCCATCAAGTACCAGGGTTGATCCAAGCTGCTACATTTGGGTTACCATTTGCTGCAATTTTTTATTCAGTCTTTCATTCCATGTCCCAGCTGAAGATTGGTAAAAATCTCACAAATAAGCACTTTAATATTTGAATGTCTGTTGTCAAATTCAGTGAAGAATATCAAACAATCGTTCAATGTTTCCTATGGTAAGCTGTCGCATAGTCATTTTTAAAAGGTAAGAGGGAAAAGGGACTGCTGAGTGAAATTCTGTCCCTTGATGCAGAACAGACACTAATGACTTACTAGAAAACTGTTCAATTCATGCACAAGTAACCTGAATTCCTTTAAATAAATGTGCATGTCAAATTTGTTATTTTTTTAATCTTAACAACAGTACCCTGGAAATAACCTTTCTAATCAAGGAACACCAGCAATTTGAAGTATGCCAATAAAATCTAGATTTCTGACTAAGTTTATTAGGCCTAACTAGCAGACTACAAAAAATAGCAATATATATTTTAGATTAATGAATATTAAGAAGACATTTTACATGCACATTATTATGGTGTACTGTATTCAACAATAAATGCGGCATCAATGCCTCACAATCAATATGTATTGAGACAAAAAAATCCCATCATGAAACCTCTAGCACTGATGTCAACCTTTCCAGTTCAAGTATGCCTGTGTTCTCAATGAAAGTGAAACTGATAAAATTGACTAATATATAATATTTTAAGTTTTTCTCCTATCTTTTAAAGAAATGTATTTTGGCTAATGTTTTCTTTTTCTTAGGTCAAGCTCATTAGCTGTATGGAATCTTACTACAGGATTGGTTCCTATTTGACTCACAGAGAAGCTAAAATTTGGACCATATCTTCATGAAGTCCATAAAGGAAACAACTATATAACTGATGTCAATCCTCATGATATAAATAAAGGCAAGCATATTCATTATAACCTTTGGAGCTTCACTGGTGGCTCAGTGCTAAGGAATCTGCCTGCTAATGCAAGAGACATGGGTTTGATCCCTGATCCAGGAAGATCCCACATTGCCCTGAGCAACAAATCTCATGCACCACAACTTTTAAGACTGCTCTAGAGCCTGGGAAGCACCAACTACTGTGCCCACTTGCTGTAACTACTGTAGCCTTCATGCCCTAGAGCTCATGTTCTACAACAAGAGAAGCCACTGCAATGAGAAGCCCAAGCATAACACCTAGAGAATAACCCCTACTCACCACAAAGACCTAGCACAGCCAAAAGTTAACAAATAAATAAAAATAAAATTATAAACAGAGAAACATTATAAACTTTCAATAGCCGTGGGAGATGACTAAGATACCTATCAGTAAGCTTTCTCATTCATGACATCAAAATATTTTATCTACTATAAATATAGAGAAAACAAAGTTTGGTCTTTAATGATTGAGGGTCTGATACTCTGGTGAGAATACAAAATAAAATATTACTTGATTGTACATCAAAAATAACAAGACAAATAATGTAATTTCTTATAATTCCAGTCTTGGTTCTTGGTATGATTTTAGCCTAATATTTAATCTCTTCAAGGCGACTTTCAGATTCTGAAAATGAGCATATTAGAATAAATGCTTGCTTAGAGCTCTCTTACCTCTGAATTACCAATGAGTTCAGATTAAACAAAAACATGAATGCTTTACAAAGTAGCTCAGGCTAAGGAGTAAGGTTATCAAATACGAAGGAAATTCAAAGTAGGGATCAGTCTCTGCACCCTGGCCAGGGGAAGACACCCTGAAGAACTGAAGAGAGTCCAGGTTTGGATGACTGTAGCTGATTGGGGCCACTCAGGACCAGGACTGATCTGCTGAGGTGAGGTGATGCACAGTCTAGAAGCAGATTCTGGAGACCAGGGGCAAAGCCAGCTGAGCAGAAACAGTGACTTGAGGTTGAGTCATCAGCCCTTAAACCTAACTCAGCCATGGTCAGGCTATGTCCATGTGCTAGGACCAGGCTCATGGTCCTGAGGGAACCAATGACACCAGTGAAGGGAAAGAAGAATTACAGAAACTGAAACCAAGCAGGTCTTAAGAAATTGTTTCCTTCACATTAGGTTGACTTCACAAGTTACTGGTGCATAATTTTAAACTGGATGTAAACAAAAAGCCAAATTCTACTTCATGAAAGAGCATGTTGAAACACTTCAATATGAAGTGTTTCTATTGAAACAGTTATACTGGATCCTTCCTAAGTAAAGGATAGAAATGCACCATCCAACGAAAATAGTGATTTAGAAATAAGAGGATCTAAGGAAATAGGCATGTATGTATTCCTTTTCCAAACCCAAATAATACCCTAAGAAGCTGAGAATATGAATATCAGTTTCAATTCAAGGATTCTGCATTCATGAGAGATTTCATCAGGATTTCTGGGTCACTAACCATATCTGGTCAGCTCCCACATGCCTGAACTCCTGCCTAAGGATGAGGATTGAAGACGTCCATGCTGCTTGCTCAACCTGATCCTTTAGTTAATCAGCAAACCCCACCATGTATAGAAACGTTATCCCCACCCCTAATATGGTAGCCTTGTGGATGCTGTCCAGTTTGTCCCAAATGTGCCTTTGAAGATATGTGTAGCCTCAAGCCACCAGTTTTTGGGTGAGCCCAGCGTGTGTGCCCTGTTCATGTGACAGGACTTCTCTGGTTCCCAGTTATTCCTCAATTCCCCCACTGACACTTTTTAATTTTTAATTGGAGGATAATTGCTCTACAATATTGTGATGGTTTCCACCATACATCAACATGAGTCAGCCATAGGTATACATATGTCCTCCCCTTCCTAAGCTGCCCCTCCACCTCCCTCCTCATCCCATCCCTCTAGGTCATCACAGAGCACCAGCTTTGGGTTCCCTGTATCATACAGCAAAATTCCTACCAGCTATCCACTTTACGTATAGTAATGTATGTTTCACTGCTACTTTTTGAGGTCATCCCAACCCTCTCCCTCCCATACTGTGACCATAAGTCTGTTCTTTAAATCTGCATCTCCTTTGTTGCCCTGCAAATAGGATCATCAGTACCTTATTTCTAGATTCCATATAGATGCATTAATATAGGATATTTGTCTTTCTCTTTCTGACTTACTTGACTCTGTGTGATAGGCTCTAGGTTCATCTACCTCATTAGAACTGATTCAAATGCATTCTTTTTAATAGCTGAGTAATATTTCATTGTGTATATGTAGCACAGTTTCTTTATCCATGCATTTGTCAATGGACATCTAGGTTGCTTCCATCTCCCAGCAATTGTAAATAGTGCTGAAAAGAACATTGCTGTACATGTGTCTTTTTCAACTATGGTTTCCTGAGGGTGTATACCCAGTACCCCACCAACTCTTAAATTTAATTCCAGCCCACTTTTCTGGGGCTATGCTTAACTAATCAGTGGTACTTTCACATTTCTAATACAAAAGACTAGAAGTTTCCAATTAAAATGGTCTCCACCACTTCCAGGGATGGCTGCTGTCGATATATTTATGCTGGCACTGCCAGCAGCCTTTAGCGGGGTTCATTGGTCACCACATCTGCCCTTTAACAGCACAGCAAATTTCTGAATTGTCCCTTAGCTCCCAACAGATTCCAAAATCTGCTTCCAATGTTAGTCATAGTCTTTCCTCCAAATCCAGTTGTGTCAGCAGCTCTTGTAGGGAATGGGAAACTGTCATTTAAGGACAGTTGCCAGGGGGAAGGGATAGTTAGGGAGTTTGGGATCAACATGTATACACTGCTATATTTTAAATTGATAACCAAAAGGACCTACTGCATAGCACAGGAAACTCTACTCGATGTTATGTGGCAGCCTGGATGGGAAGAGAATCTGGGGGAGAAGGGATACATGTATATGTATGGCTGAGTCCCTTTGCTGTCCATTGAAACTATCACAATATGGTTAATCAGCTATACTTCAATACAAAATTAAAACTTAGAAAAATAATAATAATGGATCTGGATCCCAGTGTGGCTCTCTTAGCGTAAAATCTGGAGACCAGTTCATAGCACTCTGTACCTTATTGTGTTAGTTTTTTACTGCTATATAAAATTACCATAAACTTAGTGACTTAAAACAATATCCATTTATTTCATTGTTCTGTAGATCAGAAGTTTAAGTGAACTCAGCTAAATTCTCATGGGGCCAAAATCAAGTTGTTGACTAACTAATCTAAAGGCATAGGAGAGCAATCCACTTTCTTGTTATTGGTAGAACTCTCATCTCCTTCCAGCTCTATGCCTGAAGTCCCTTTCCTTGGTGAGCAACAACCAGAGTTCACCCACAGATCCCAGAGGGTGCTCATATTCCTTGATTCTTGGCCCTCTCCATCTTCAAACCAGCAATGACACATCAAATTCCACTACTGCTTCAAATCTCTCTCACTTCTTCTGCCACCCGGCAGAGAAAATTATCTGCTTTTAAAGGCTCACGCAATTATATTAGGTCCACTTAGGTAATCTTCCATATTCTAAGGTCAACTATACCTTATATTATGGCTTCGTGTTTTCCCAAAAAAGGTATGTTCAAGTCCTATCCCATAGTGCCCCACAATGTGACCTCATTTGGAAACAGGGTCTTTAAAGAGGTAATCAAGTTGAAATGAGGTCATTAAGTTAGACCCTCATCCAATATATGTGTGTGCTAGGTCACTCAGTCATGTCTGATTCTTTGTGACTCCATGAACTATAGCTCCCCAGGCTCCTCTGTCCATGGGATTTCTTTCAGATAAGAACACTAGAGTGGGTTGCCATTTCCTCCTCCATGGGATCTTCTCAATTCAGCGATCAAACCTGCATATCCTGCATTGGCAAGTAGGTTCTTTAACACTAAGGCACCTGGGAAGCCCCCTCATCGAATATAACCAGCATCCTTATAAAAAGGGAAAATTTGGACATAGAGCCTGGCACAGAAGAAAAATCATATGAAGACATACAAGGAACATGTCATGTAAAGGCAAAGGTAGAGACTGACTAAAGCAACTGGAAGTGAACAGCAAGGATTATCCACCCCCATCAGAAGCTAGGAAGAGGCAAGGAAGGATTCTACCCAGAGTCTCAGAGGGAGCATGGTCCTGATAACACCTAATTTCCAGATATCTAGCTTCTAGAACTTTGAGGCAATACATCGTTGTTTTAAGCCATCTAATTTGTAGCGCTTTGTTGTGGCAGTCCTAGCAAACTAACATACCATGTAACATTACACAGTCAAGGAAATGCAGCTCATCACATTCACAGGTTCCAGGAATTAGGAGGTGTAAAATGTTGAAGACACATCCTAGAAGTTTGCCTACTGTACTGACTCTACAGCCCACTGAAAATCTGAGATTTAATCACACTTCCCCTTTGCCACATCCCACCATCACACCAACAGGGCTCTAGTATAAGAACAGTGGATTACACTTGAAAACGCTGCGTGACACAGTCTCTTTTTGAGAAGGAATAATTAGGAAAGTGAAGAAGGGAGACAAGAATAAGGATACTGGAGGAATTCAAAGCCTCTAGAGCCTGTAGCTGGAGAAAGAAATGGCAACCCACTTCAGGATTCTTGCCTGGAGAATCCCACGGACAGAGGAGTCTGGTAGGTCACAAAGATTTAGACACGACTGAGTGACTGAGCATGCATGCACAGCACCTATAGCTACAGCAAGTGTTAAAAACAGCCTAATTCCTAGACAGACTGACATAAGTTTTCACATAAAGGTCCATTTGCTTTAGCTCCTATTACTTGATGCATGTCCCGCTTTCTACAAAAAAACTATAACACACATGAATAGGAAGGATAAATAACAATTTGAAGAGACAAAGCAGTCCAGACAGGTGTGACGTACATGTTAAAGTTATCAGATAAGGAATTTAAAATAGCTGTATGTTAAGGACTCTATCCTTTTTATGTTGGAAAAAAACTAGGCAGCATGAATGGACAAATAGGTAAAGTGAGTAAAGGTATGGAAACTAAAGGAATTTTAAAAATGGTACAAGTCAAAAACATCGTAACAGAAATGAAGGATTGTTTCAATGAGCTCATCACTGCACTGGATATGACCAGTGAAAGAAAAAAAAACAGGATAGTGTATGCAGGAACAGTGGGGCAATATCAAAAAGCATAATATATACATAATTAGAATACTAGAAGGAGAAAGGAGGAAAAGAAACATTTGAAGTAACAAATATATTGGCATAAATAAATATCCTTGTAAATGTCTCAATACACAAGTTCATGCATGGCTATGGGAGTGGCATAATTTCAACTTTGGAAGATAATGTCAAACTTTATCTTAAGATTTATTGTTAATTTACAGCCTCATCAGTTATATGGGAGTTCTGTTTGCTCCACATCCTCACCAACACTTGATTATATCTCTTCTGATGGTTGTATAATGGTATTCATTATGGTTTTACTTTACATTTGACTTACTGCTAAAACAGTTGAACACTTTCCATGTTGTTGGCTATTTGTACATCCTCTTTTGGAAGTGCCTGGTCGAGTCTTACGGCTTCTATTTCATTGTCTGTCTTTAGTTTATTGATTTGTGGGAGTGATTTACACATTCTGAATGTAAATATATTTTCAGTCTATTTCTCGTCCACATTTCCAGTTTGTCCCCTTGGTCCCACGTAGCTGTCAAAAGCTCTGCTATGGTTTTCAGCCTCTCTGCTACCTCTGCAAAGTCACCCGGTATACTTAAAGAAAAACTGGAAAAACTGACCCAAATGCTGGGCTTACTTTTCTGGACCTCCCTTTTTCCTTAGATTATGACTCCAACTTTTTTACTGTCTTATTAGCACACCAGTGCTTTCATGCAAGTACTTTCAGCTTATTTTTTCACCTTTTAAAGCTATTTTCAATACTAGAGTTACACTGAATTGCCTTATCAGCCATTACCAGAAGTTGAAGTCCCTAGCAGATGAAGCCTGCAGTCACTCTTTTTAACCCCTTTCCACTCAGCTATAAAGAGCATGAGGGTATATTCGTGACTCTATCTGCAGACATGGAGTAGTAAACTTGGCTGTAGTATTTTACCTTCTTTTATATTAGGCTACAGTCTTCTTTTATACATAGTACTTAGCATCTTAGAAACATTCTTCAATTTATCTTCTAAACACTAAGTGAATATTTAGTTACTTAATTTAGGGATTTGAGTGCTTATCCATGCAACCATTGCCTAAACAGAAGTCTGATTTTCATTCATTCATATATCCACTCAAATATTTATTGGTGGTTTGTATGTACCAAGTGAAAAGTGAAAATGAAAGTCACTCAGTCATGTCCGACTTTTTGCAACCCCATGGACTATAGAGTCCATGGAATTCTCCAGGCTAGAATACTGGAGTGCGTAGCCTTTCCCTTCTCCAGGGGATCTTCCCAACTCAGGGATCAAACCCAGGTCTCCTGCATTGCAGGTGGATTCTTTACCATTTGAACCACAAGGGAAACCCAAGAACACTGGAACAGGTAGCCTATCCCTTCTCCAGAGGATCTTCCTGACCCAGGAATTGAACTGGGGTCTCCTGCATTGCAGGCAGATTCTTTACCAACTGAGCTATCAGGAAAGCTCTTGTATGTACCAAACATTGTTCTAAAAACTGGAACAAGACAGATCAGGATCTCTGCCTAGAAGACAGAGACAAAATGAATGCCTGAATAAATCAGAAAATTGACAGAGAGGAAATAAAAATGATTACATATTAACAAATGATATGCAAAGAATTAACATAGATTAATGTGAGAGAGCAAAGAGGAATCACTTTACAATGGGACTCATAAAAGTCTTGACTGAAGAGCTGATGTTAAAGCTGAGATCTGGATGATAAAGAGCTACAGCATGAGGGTCAGAGAGAAGAGTGGTCTAGATAAAGGGATGATTTTGTGCAAAATTACTGAAGCTAGAAGGACTTGGTTTATTCAAAGAGCAGAACAAAGACCAGCATGGCTGGAACCTAACGAGTGAAAGGTAAAATGGTATAAATGAGACAGGAGTCACAAACTGGAACCAGATCATGGCACACTTTGCCATCCAACATGAGAAGTTCACATTTCACTCACATTGTGATAGGAAGTTTTTGGAAAGATTTAAATGATTTTGACAGGATCTAAGTAACATTTTTAAAACTATTTGTCAGGCTGCTGTGTGGAAATTATACTGTGTAGGAGTATATAATTAGTACTAAATAAAGAAATGCTTTAAAAAATCACTTTAGGGTCTTTTAAACAAAGGATATTTAGTACTAGGAATTGGGTACATAGCTGACAGAAGACCTAAGAATTTGAACAAGGTATGATGAAGCAATGTGAGACTCACTGTAGCCACTGCTACCTCTGGGACTGAGGAAACCAAGGGCAAAGGTAGTATGAACAGGGCTCAGGTGCTGAAGTCACCCAGCTGACCTTAGCATGGAAAGACTTTCCAGTGGAGGTGGTGGAACTATCTGGCAGCATCTGGAGTCACAGAGAAAATGTGAGAGAGATATCACAAAAAGCAGTCTTCCACCAATCGCTTCTATTGACCCAGTCTATTCAGAAACCAGAGGTCAAGGGAGGCTGGGAAATTTAGTTCTCTGAGGCACAGAGCTGAACAAGAGATCAGAGAACAAAAAGACAGTTTACCAGCCCAGGAGACAAAAGTAGAAACACAGAGACTCATACAATAGGTCAAATGATAATCATGGTAGATTAGACTAGGAGGACAAAAGTAGAAATGAAAACAAGTGAATGAGGTCAATATACCTGAGATATGATCAACAAAACTCACTAGGAAAATGGATGCAGCAAGTGGGATAAAGTATAAACTTAGAGATAACTCCCAGTTTCTTTACTTGAGCAACTGAAGGGACAGTGACAACATTTATCAGCATGAGAAAGACTAAAAATAGAAAATTAGTGGAGTTAAGGTATACCTGGAATTAAAAATTCTGTTTGGTCATATTAAGTTCAAAGTATCAATTAGACATCTATGTGGAGAGTTCCAGTAGGTATTGGATAACTGAATCTAGAATTATGGGGACATAGCAACACTCAAGACATAGACTTAGGAGTAATTGGCATATACATTGTTTTGTTTTGTTTCCTAAGGGGGACTGCATGAAATTACCATGGCAGAATAAGTAGAGAGGAGAAGGGTCCTAGGAGCATCCCAATGCTGAATGATGTTGAGAGGTCAACAAAGATAAAAACAGAAATAACCATTGCATTGTCAACCCAGAGGTCATTTAATGATTTTGACAGGAGCCACCTCAACTTAGTTGAGGGGTAAAAAGCCAAATGAGAGTTGGTTGAAGGGAGAATATAAATATAATGTGGAAAAAATAAACTATTTTTAAGAAATTTTGTTCCAAAGGTGAACAGAGAAATGGAACCATAGCCACAAAGAAATGAGTTTTTCTTCTTTTTTGAGACAGGATATTTAAGATGGAAGGGAAATTTCATTGAATATTTGATGGAAATCATCCAGTTGAGAGGTACAGAAGATGCAAGAGACAGAGAGGGAAAACTGGCGGAGCCAAAATATTTTTTAAAAAAATACTACTCAGCCATAAAAAAGAATGCATTTAAGTCAGTTCTACTGAAATGGGTGACCCTAGAGCCTATTATACAGAGTGAAGTAAGTCAGAAAGAGAAAAACAAGTATTTTATAATAATGCATATATATGGAAGCTAGAAGGATGGTACTGATTAATCTGTTTGTAGAGTAGCAATGGAGATGCATATAGAGAGAACAGACTTATGGACAAGGGTGGGGAGAAGAGGAAGAGGGTGAAATGAATGGAGAGAGTAGCATGGATGCATATACACTAACATAGATAAATAGAGAGCCAATGGGAATTTGCTGTATGACTCAGGGAACTCAAACTGGGGCTCTGTATTAACCTAGAGGGGTGGGAATGAGCGGGAGATGGGAGGGAGGTTCAAGAGGGAGGGGAGATATGTACACCTATGGTTATTTCATGTTGATATATGACAGAAATCAAACCAATATTCTAAACCAACATCAATCAATTAAAAATAAATAAATATTTGTAAAAATAAACAAATAAATAATTTTTTGATTAAGAAAAATTATGATTCGAACCACAATGACCTGAGGCTTTTGACACTTGCTATGCTCAGGGACATTCCATCTCCAATAACAAGCCAGAGAGTTGGCTACAGAAGTGTGTGAGTGAACGTCACTCAGTCATGTCTAACTTTTTGTGAGTCCAGCTCTTTGGACATGAACTGTAACCTGCCAAGCTCCTCTATCCATGGAATTCTCCAGGCAAGAATACTGGAGTGGGTTGCCATTCCCTTCTCCAGGGGACCTTCACGACCTTGGGATTGAACCTGGAGCTCCTGTGTTGCAGGCAGACTCATTACTGTCTGAGCCACCAGCAAAGTGTGTAGGTTGATAGTTTGGAGAGCTTCTGTTTGATTAGTTCTATGAGACAAGGTCATCAGCTAAGAGTGAAGGAGAAAGGTGTTTTGAGGGAAGTTCTAAAGAGAGTTTGAAAATGTTTTGAAAAATAATAAAATATGCACAAAATGTATAGTAGGATTGCCCTATATGTATGACAGCCTCATTGGAGTTGCTGACTCATAGTGTCTAACTAGGCAAGTACACCAGAGCAGATGAAGGACTTTGGGGATGTTGGGGCTTTATAATGGTGAACTACACAAAGTTACTTCAGGTGGCAAGTAGATAAATGGCTAACTCTCTCCTAGCTCTCTCTCATCCTAGTGGATGCATGGCACACTGTGCTAATTATTTACATGAGCGCTTGCAAGACAGCTTTCTTTTAGTTCCATAGAAGTGTGTATATGGCAGAACATATGCTCAAAGGCAAGAATGACAACCTGAACAAATCAAGGAACAGAATCCAAGAGTCTTCAATAAAAGGTTATGTGTGTCTTCTACCCCTGGAGTTCATTTTTAATTCCTTAAAAAATACATGTTTACATTATCCAGTTATTTCTTCACAGGGTATAATTGGGTTTTTTAAGTTAGTATTTTTATCTACTAACAGCATTTACTTTTATTTTTGTGTATAAACCCCCCAAATGAAATGCTATGAAGCCCACTAACCTTGGTAAAGTGAAACAGATTCCATCTTAAACAAAGATGTCCTTATTGTATAAGCAACTTTATTTTCACCAAAATATGAAGTAGTTAAGCATAGGAGCATTTTTAGGAATCAAAAAACAGGTCATGAAGGAATGAGGTGGGTAAAAAATCATTTAAAAACCATTTTATAGACTGTTATATAAAAGATATCCAAGAAGCTGAAAGACTTAAGGACAAAATTAATTGAATTACATCATTATGAAGACCTAACCAGGGGGCTTCCCTGTTAGTTCAGTCCATAAAGAAACTGCCTGCAGTGCAGGAGACCCAGGTTTGATCCCTGGGTCGGGAAGATCCCCTGGAGAAGGAAATGG
Organism: Okapia johnstoni; assembly: GCA_024291935.2. Classification (NCBI taxonomy): domain Eukaryota; kingdom Metazoa; phylum Chordata; class Mammalia; order Artiodactyla; family Giraffidae; genus Okapia; species Okapia johnstoni. Next base: position 29,438,064 of record CM044321.1, on the reverse strand, counting down.
CAAACCACTCCAGTATCTTTGCCTGGAAAATCCCAAAGACAGAGGAGCCTGGTGGGCTGCAGTCCATGGGGTCATAAAGAGTCTGGCACGACTGAGCAACTAACACACACAGACCTAACCATAGTAATGGGCTTCCCTTGTGACTCAGCTGGTAAAGAATCCCCCTGCAATTCAGGAGACCTGGGTTAGATCACTGGGTTGGGAAGATCCCCTGGAGAAGGAAAAGGCTACCCACTCCAGTATTCTGGCCTGGAGAATTTCATGGACTTTATAGTCCATGGGGTCACAGTGAGTCAGACATGACTGAGTCTTTCACTTTCACTTCAACCATAGTAATAGGAGTGCCCTTTTTTCTTTCAATATTTTATGTGACTAAAAAATTTTCCCAAGAGCATAAATATATTGAGCAATATTCAACCTTTTAGGGAACTCATTTCCTCTTGTTAAGTGAAGGGTTACTTTCACATAATCTCAAAATTTTTTTCTTATTTTATGATTCTGTAACTATAACCAAGAGGCTAAAAATTTTAATAACAGAAGCCATAGCTGGAAATAGCATAAGTTTATTTAAAAGCCTAGTACTGCATGTCTATGCCATTATCACAAATGGCTGTGGCCTTATTTCCAGGAATGGGCCAAATAGAAGGAATTAAAACCATAATGCAAATAACTCAAACAGAATATGGTATCAGTGGGGGAAAAAAGATGCAAATGATTAGAAAGGGGGAATTTGATGGATGAAGTGGTGGTCTCGCTGCTTAATCTATAATCAATGTAATAGAATAAGCAGTATGAACAACTTCCACATTCACAGTGAACATACAAACAAGCTGCTTTGTACACCACACCTAAGACCCAGTGAAAGAACAAAGCTTTGTAGTCACAGAGCTGAGATCATCCTCTAGTTCCTCCTCCTACTGTGTGGTCTTGGGCAAACAACTTAACCTTGCTGATTTTTTAGCACCCATGTCGTTCAAAGGACAATATTTTCATTGTTGTAAGAGTTTAATGATGTTGGATATTGTGCAGTGCATAATATAGTAACTGGAACTTAGTAGAGTTGGATAGTTATTGTCAGACAATGATAAAGCATACAGTGAATCCAACCTACTACAGTGCTCCAAATTCTAATAATACAGAATATAGAGAGGGAGTCACGTAGAAAAGAAGTCAGACAGTCACATGAACAGACTGAAAATAAATGCCAATCAACCAAAGAAGGTGAAGCTTCAACTATCCTCGGTTGTGGCATCCTGTATGCAGCAATCCCAACTCCCCAGAGATCTGCGGAAACATTTAACTAGAAAGTTTCTGATATAAGAGGCAAGAAGCTGGGAAGCTATAAACAATTTTTTCTCTATTACAGATCATTCTTATTTGCTCAACTAGCAGAACCAGTGACAACTCAGGAAACTCAGCCTGTATAAAACTTGCTCCAAAGGAGACCTAAAATACCAGCTTAGGGTTTCTAGCGGATGTGAAACTTACTGGCTCTAAGGGAATGATTTCTTAAACTAACAGAAGACAACTGAAAGATTTGTCAGAAACCAGAAAAATAACTTTCTGTTGTGCAGCTTCAGAGAGCACACAGCAAAACATTCCCACTTAGGAATCAGTAATGTGACAAAATAGTTTTTGTTTTACTGTAGGTAGACAGTAAATACAATGGCGGTGATTTAATATAACTGTATAAATGTCTTTCTCCTTTACTGATATGACACATGGATAATTTGTCATCTATCATACTAGCTGAGTTTATAAGCATACTGATTTTGTACTCTTTAAAATAACCCATTTGACATCATTCGTGGATATGCCCACACAGTGAAAATTTGACATAGAAACCAAATAACTATATATAATCTTCTGTTGCAAAAGTCCATTTGGAGACTGACATTTTCAGTGAAGAATTTTAATCAATTTTTAATCCCAAGATATTAGAACTACAAAGGATCTCAGAGACCACCTAGACCCATCTCCTTATCTAGCAAATGAGGAAACTGAATCCCAGAAAGAATAAGTGTTTTATACCAGGTCACATAATCAGTTAGAAGCAGGAGACGGACAAAAGTCCAGACTTCCTGACTCCACAGATAGTGCTCAAAACACTGGCCTGGCAATCAATTTAGAGCAGACAGATCATTCCAAGAAATAATAGATCCATTTAAAAATTTTTCATGTAAAGTATAAAGCAGCTCTGTAAGTACTCAGTATTTAATGAAATTAGGATGAGATTAGTGAAAATAATAACTAGCCTAATGAAGACAGAAATTATTAAACAAGTAGGTAATATATGTTAACCTTTTTCCCTCACTGACTTGCTTTGGCTTACTGAGAAATTTAACTTTTTATGAGATTGTGTCTTACATCTTTCACCCTAGGTCTTAGAACATCTTTCACCCTAGGACTTAGAGCATCTGGAAGGGCCATAAACGCCAAGAAGTAGAAGGAGAAACAAAAACAAATACACATACACAACCACATTAATTTGAGAAAACTTAGGCAAGAGCCCATGCATCAAAAGCAATTTCAAGAACCAGGTGTTCTAACAACAGAAAGAATTTAGGCATCAAAATCCAATTTTAGTATCCACTTTGTGTAAACCAAAGGAAGCTGTATACAAGGCAGTCTGCAACGAGGTTATCTGTCATTACTGAGAACACTTTTACATTCATAGAAGGTTCCTAGGCAAAAACATGCCAAGAATCACCCTCTTTCAGGATGGTATTGTTAAGGGATTCAGCTGTAAAATCAATGCATTTACCACACTGAAAATTCTATATGTTTAAATATTGAGAAATATTCTTTAGCTGTGAATTCTGGTTCCCAAATTTAAAAATCCAGGGGAATAATAGCTGCAGTAAAAGATGCCGGCCTATAACTATCTATATTGAGGCACCAAATGCCACCAGCAGAGCCAGCCATCCTACAAGTTTCAGTGTGTTAATGACCAGTAGCAATATCCATGGCTGAATTGATTGTGGAGTGAACTACATATATCCTTGAGAGAGCCAACAAGGTTACTTCAGCATTGCTATACATATACATTTTAATCTCATAGTTACAACCCGCAAAACAAGACATATGCTAATATTTGGGCTTCCCAGGTAGTGCTAATAGTAAAGAAAATGCCTGCCAATGCAGGAGATCATGGATTCGATAACTAGATCAGGAAGATCCCCTGGAGAAGGAAATGGCAATCCACTCCAGTCTTCTTGCCTGGAGAATTCCATAGAGGAAGGAGCCTGGAGGGCTACAGTCCATGGGGTCACAAAGAGTCGGACACGACTGAAGAGACTTAGCAAACACGCACGAGATTTTAAAGTTGTATATGTGTGTGTGTGTGTGTGTGTGTGTGTCTATTGATGTTAAACATCAATAGACAAAAATCAATTTTGTTTCTATGTAGCATAAATAAATGTAGGGTTTTTTTAAATAGCATTTACAATAGCATTAAAATGTCAAATACCTAGGAATCAATAATTTTAAAAATATTATTAGGAGAAATTATGACAAATAAATGGAGGGCTATAATTACTTTCATGAATTGAAAAACTCAGCTTTTTAAAGAAGCAGTTGTTTCAAAATTTGTCTATGTATTCAAATTTCTACAGTTTTTGGTAGAAGTTGGCAATCTAAGCTCCATATTAAAATCAAGAATAACCAAGATGAAGAATAAGATTGTGATATAGAAAGTAGGACCTTTACCCCAAAATTTTATTCAACAAATATTAATTTAATATAATTTCAATCAAAATCCTAATTTTGATGGTCGTTTTGTTGTTTTTGGTGGAGGGATGGATAAAATTGTTTTAAAGTTTATAGATATAAGAAGTGTCTATGGTAATAAAAAATCATGAAAAAAGAAAAATGAGAGGGAGAACATGTACCTTATCAGATATTTAAATGTACTGCAAAGTCACTATAATCTCTGACACTGACACAGAAAAAGTAAATATATTTGTGGAACAAAATCGACAGTGCAGAAATAGATCCACAAAGTGCCATTTTAATTCAGTGTAATATAATTGGTTTATTAATACATGATCCTGGCATAACTGGCTATCTGTCTAGAAGAAAACAAGCTAGATCATCTACCTCATACCATATGCCAAAATGAATTCCAGATGGATAAAAGTTAAGCACAAAAGTACTTTTTAAGTTCTTAAAAATTAGAAAATTAAAATATTCTCATAAACTTGAGGTAGAGGAAAACTTCCTATGCAAAACATAATTGCCTGAAATCATAAATAAAGGAGAGACATATTTTGACTTCATAAAATTAAAACATATTATATGGCCAATTCACTACAAACAAAGTCAAAATGCAAATGATAAACTAGGGAAATATTTGCAGTTCCTGTGACAAAGGGCCAGTACTTCTAAAAAAGTAAAAAGAATGCCTCAAATTTGAAAAAAATGAAAGAAAAATAAACAAAAGCTACAAAGAAGCAATTCACAGAATATGAAATACGATTGGGAATTAACATGAAAAGATGCTTAGTTTCACTAGAATTCAGAGAAATGGCATTTTTCAACCTTATCTGCAAAAATAAGATTTTGAGCATTCAGTACTGATGAAGATAGGAGCAAATGGGCACTCCCATATTTTATTGCTGGGACTACGAGATGCTCAAGCTCCTTATAGTAAGCTAGCACTTAAGATGGTGTGATCACTCACCTAGAGCCAGACATCCTGGAATGCGAAGTCAAGTGGGCCTTATGAAGCATCACTACAAACAAATCTAGTGGAAGTGATGGAATTCCAGTTGAGCTATTTCAGATCCTAAAAGATGATGCTATAAAAGTGCTGCTCTCAATATGCCAGCTAATTTGGAAAACTCAGCAGTGGTCACAGGACTGGAAAATGTCAGTTTTCATTCCAATCCCAAAGAAAGGTAATGCCAAAGAATGCTCAAACTACTGTACAACTGCACTCATCTCACACGCTAGTAAAAAATACTCAAAATTCTCCAAGCCAGGCAGAAACAATACGTGAGCCATGAACTTCCAGATGTTCAAGCTGGATTTAGAAAAGGCAGAAGAACCAGAAATCAAACTGCCAACATCTGCTGGGTCATCAAAAAAGCAAGAGAGTTCCAAAAAAACATCTACTTCTGCTTTATTGACTATGCCAAAGCCTTTGACTGTGTGGATCACAACAAACTGTGGAAAATTCTTCAACAGATGAGAATACCAGACCACATGACCTGCCTCCTGAGAAATCTGTATGCAGGTCAAGAAGTAACACTTAGAACTGGACATGGAACAACAGACTGGTTCCAAATAGGGAAAAGAATACTTTAATGCTGTATATTGTCACCCTGCTTATTTAACTTATATGCAGAATACATCACGAGAAACACTGGGCTGGATGAAGCACAAGCTGGAATCAAGATTGCCAGGAGAAATATCAATAACCTCAGATATGCAGATGACACCACCCTTATGGCAGAAAGTGAAGAAGAACTAAAGAGCCTCTTGATGAAAGTTAAAGGGGAGAGTGAAAAATTTGGCTTAAAGCTCAACATTCAGAAAACTAAGATCATGGCATCCAGTCCCATCACTTCATGGCAAATAGATGGGGAAACAGTGAGAGACTTCATATTTGGGAGCTCCAAAATCACTGGTGATGGCAGATGGTGACGGCAACCATGAAATTAAAAGACACTTGCTCCTTGGAAGGAAAGTTATGACCGACCTAGACAGCATATTAAAAAACAGAGACATTACTTTGCCAACAAAGATCTGTCTAGTCAAGGCTATGGTTTCTCTAGTAGTCATGTATGAATGTGAAAGTTGGACTATAAAGAAAGCTGAGCACCAAAGAATTGATGCATTTGAACTGTGGTGCTGGAGAAAACTCTTGAGAGTCCCTTGGACTGCAAGGAGATCCAACCAGTCCATCCTAAAGGAAATCAGTCCTGAATGATCATTAGAAGGACTGATGCTGAAGCTGAAACTCCAATACTTTGTCAACTTGCTGCAAAGAACTGACTCATTCGAAAAGACCCTGATGCTGGGAAAGATTGAAAGCAGGAGAAGGGGATGACAGAAGATGAGATGGTTGGATGGCATCACTGACTCGATGGACATGAGTTTGAGTAAGCTTCCGGAGTTGGTGATGGACAGGGAAGCCTGGCATGCTGCAGTCCATGGGGTCGCAAAGAGTCGGACACGACTGAGTGACTGAACTGAACTGAACTGAACATTTAAGAGATCCAGCAGTTGCTATTAACATCCAAAATATACTGTAGCCCATCAGGCTCCTCTGTCCATCGATTTCTCCAGACAAGAATACTGCAGTGTGTTGCCATGCCCGCTTCTGGATCTTCCCAACCCAAGGATTGAACCCACCTCTCTTACATTTCCTGCATTGGCAGATGGGTTCTTTACCACTAGTACCACCTGGGAAATGCTAGTGGTAAAGAGAATCTCTCCTAGATTTCCTTTTGACCTCTTTCTGTCTCTTATCTATCTTTTCTATTTTAGCATACTTTCCTTACTCATTTCCTTGCTTATTCTTGAAATAAATTATTTCTGCTAATTCCTTTCCATAGCCATTTTCTCCATGTGTTTATGGTCTCTTAACTCATCCATTCACTTATTTGTGATACCAAATCCTTCTTCAAATTCAGAGAAATGTAAGAACAGCCATGAAAAATAAAAATTGAGTCAGATAGTCCCTTAATGTAGCAAAAAGTTGGATCCCTAGAGGGAAGTACATGAAAATACATTTTGAAATACCAAGAAGTAACCAGCTACTTGGGGCTAAGCCTTTGAAGCAGAATCCTGGAGAAAGAAAACTGGCTTTGGCAGATGAGTAAAGATACTCATCATATTTCCTGATACTGCTAACTGTGGTTGTATGTTGCCATTCATTCATTCTCTCCTTTTTTCCAGCAACATTTAGGTTTTAGATAAACTGCATGAATTATAGAAGACTGCCTATTGTACTAAAATTGTACTAAAGTTAAATTTCCTTTTCTGAAAAACATAGAGAAGTAAATATGTTGCCTAGCTGGTAAAAAATAATTAATAAAAAGTACTAATTTGGAATTCCAGTCCAGGAGGAGAAACAAGATCATGTAAATCTCATCCTGTTTTCCTCTAAGTTTCAAGTGTCTATATTTTTAATCATTTTACATAACAAGCACAGTTCCTAACCTCGATAAACCATGCAGATATCAGTTAGTCAGTTCAGTTGCTCAGTCGTGTCCAACTCTCTGTGACCCTATGGACTGCAGCACACCAGGCTTCCCTGTCCATCACCAGCTCCCAGATCTTGCTCAAATTCATGTCCATCAAGTCAATGATGCCATCCAACCATCTCATCCTCTCTTGTCCCCTTCTCCCCCTGCCTTCAATCTTTCCCAGCTTCAGGGTCTTTTCAAATGAGTCAGTTCTTTGCAGCAGGTGGACAAAGTGTTGGAGCTTCAGCTTCAGTATCAGTCCTTCCCAAGAATATTCAGCACAGGTTTTCTTTAGGATTGACTGGTTTGATCTCCTTGTAGTCCAAGGGACTGTCAAGAGTCTTCTCCAACACCACAGTTCAAAGGCATCAATTCAAAAGCATCAAAATGCAGGTATAATGAGTGTGAAAATAAAGGAAGTATAAACGGTGCTGTAGAAGTGCATACATTTTTTATCCTTTTGTTTGCTTAATTAGTTTATTAGAAAATATTTTGTTATATATGTTGATCCTAATGGTTTGTTGCAGCAGGGTTGGTGGGGGCGGGTGGGTGTGGGGAGGCAGGCGGGGATGGTGTTCCTTAATGTTGGCTGGTAGTTTACCTTTAAGGAAAAATGAAGATGTTTGAATTGGGAAGTGGGGCAGAAAGAAGCACTAAAAGATGATTGCTATTTGTAACTGCTCTGTTGGAACAAAAGAACCTGGGAGAATTCAGGTAGAGCTCTACAGCTTTCTTCTCTTCCCATCACACCACAGGGTATGAGTTACAGGAAGAGGCACCAGAGAGGAGAAGGTGCTAGAATCAGATAAACAAGTCTCTTCCACTCTTTGGCTAGGTTATCTTCTAGTACACAGAAATTTATTTGCACAATGACATAAAAGAGACTTTTGATTATTTAGGAAACTTTGTCTTGTAGGTAGCAAATTATAGACCTACACAGAAGATAACAGGAAGCTATCTTAAAAATACCTATCTCCCTCTTTCCTTTTATATATTAGATCAGAGCGGAGCAGGTAAGTAAGACACTCAAGATGCCACAGCTTCTGAGCAAGCTTCCCTCCATAATTCTACCTCCCTAATATAAGTCCTTTAAATAAGAAGCAAGCAAACATTGAATTTCCACAAGCATGAATTTAAATCTTTCTGAAAATTTGTACAATAGAAATATTACTTTAAATACACAAAGGAAATTGTCTATTTAAAGAAGCTCTGAAATGAATTATTTTTAATGCAAACAGATATTATGTTTGGGTTTTGAAATAAATTTTGAGTAATAATATGGTTCAAAAATCCAAAGATATTATTTTAAGTCAGTTCAGTTCAGCTCAGTCGCTCAGTCCTGTTCGACTCTTTGCGACCCCATGAATTGCAGCACGCCAGGCCTCCCTGTCTGTCACCAATTTCCGGAGTTTACCCAAACCCATGTCCATCGAGTCGGTGATGCCATCCAACCATCTCATCCTCTGTCATCCCCTTCTTCTCCTGCTCCCAATCCTTCCCAGCATTAGGGTCTTTTCCAATGAGTCAACTCTTCCCATGAGGTGGCGAAAGTATTGGAGTTTCAGCTTCAACATCAGTCCTTCCAATGAACACCCAGGGCTGATCTCCTTTAGGATGAACTGGTTGGATCTTCTTGCAGTCCAAGGGACTCTCAAGAGTCTTCTCCAACACCACAGTTCAAAAGCATCAATTCTTCGGCACTCAGCTTTCTTCACCGTCCAACTCTCACATCCATACATGACCACTGGAAAAACCATAGCCTTGACTAGACAGACCTTTGTTGGCAAAGTAATGTCTCTGCTTTCAAATATGCTATCTAGGTTGGTCATAACCTTCCTTCCAAGGAGTAAGCGTCTTTTAATTTCATGGCTGCAATCACCATCAGCAGTGATTTTGGAGCCCCCCAAAATAAAGTCTGACACTGTTTCCTCTGTTTCCCCATCTATTTGCCATGAAATGATGAGACCAGATGCCATGATCTTAGTTTTCTGAATGTAGAGTTTTAAGCCAACTTTTTCACTCTCCTCTTTCACTTTCATCAAGAGGCTCTTTAGTTCTTCTTCACCTTCTGCCATAAGGGTGGTGTCATTTGCATATCTGAGGTTATTGATATTTCTCCCAGCAATCTTGATTCCAGCTTGTGTTTCTTCCAGCCCAGCATTTCTCATGATGTACTCTGCATATAAGTTAAATAAGCAGGGTGACAATATACAGCCTTGACGTACTCCTTTTTCTATTTTAAGTCAACTACACATCAATTTTTTTAAAATGAAAAAAATTATTGAAAAATCCAAAGATATTAAATGGTCTACAGTGGAAAGTGACTCAGCCCTGTTACTCTTGGAAGCTATTGTATTCATGTTTTATGTATCTTTAAGTTGGGATTTTTAAATATGATTGTTTCTGAGAGAAGGAAGCAGTGCTTTAGTCACTAAATCGTGTTCGACTCTTTCGCGATCCCATGGACTGTAGCCCGCCAAAGGCGCTTCTGTCCATGGGATTTCCCAAGCAAGTATACTTGAGTGGGTTGCCATTTCCTTCTCCAGGGGATCTTCCTGACCCAGGAATCGAACCCATGTCTCCTACATCACTGAGCCACCAGGGAAGCTGAGAGAAGGAAATATCTGTGTTATATTCTTCAACAGTGCCGATGAAAAATCAATGCTCTTGTCACAATAGCTAGAGAAATCACTGCAATGATCCCATCAACTTTACCATCAATTACTGAGAAATGCATAATGTTTCTATTCTATGAGATAATGTGTGTTTTTATCAATAAAGGAAATCTTGAGATAGTCCAGTTAGAATCAGATCAGCACATTTAACCAAATTCAACTCTCCCTGGAAGTCCCATTAATTCTGACTTGCCTTTTGCTTCTCTGCCTCCTGTAGACCTGGTTTTTTCCCCTGGGATTTTAATTTATTGACTATACTTTCTTGTCAGCTGCAGGGCACCACAGATTTCTAAACACAAGGCATTCATGTCTGATAAACTGTTATATAAATACTTCAGAGCCTTTTTTTATAGCTCTTGTCAAGCTCTCCCTAGTACATTTCAATCTTCAATGATTATATTTCCAATCATACCTTAAATAAAAGAACATTCAGATATGGTCTAAAAGAAGACACAAAGCTTGTAAAGGAAGGTGAGTGAAATCATGTTATATTTTGGAAAACGGGTGTGAGATATCACAGAATATTCTCTTCTTCCCTACCTTTACACAAGGTCTTACTTTTCCCTTCAGTGGTTATAGCTCAACTTCAACAATACAATCACACCAATACAACACTTTATTTCAACAAATATTTTAGTGCCCTGTGTACTGCAGGCACTGGAACATCACAGACAAGTGGGACACAGCCCATTGCCTAGAACTACACCTAAAGATGGCACAGGAGAGAGATAATCTATTTAAGTATATTACAAGGTGGTCAGTGCTATATATGATCATGTGATGAAAACTTTTAAGTTTCTCTTAAAAATTGGCGACTTAAAATAAAACCACAACCTCAAAGTTGAGAGTAATGTTTTATTTGGATTTTTAGAACTTCAAACCTGGGAGACAGCATCTCAAGAAACCCTGAGAGAACTTCTCGGTGGAGGAGACAGGAGAAGCCAGGCTATATAGAAGTTTTGCAACAAAGGGCAGGTAATCTGAACATCAAAAGCTTATTGTTAATTAAAGAAAACCAGATATCCCACACCCCATGGACTGTAGCCCGCCAAGCTCCTCTGTCCATGGACTTCTCCAGGCAAGAATACTGGAGTGGGCTGCCATTCCCTTCTCCAGAGGATCATCTCGACCCAGGGATCGAACCCGGGTCTCCCGCATTGCAGGCAGATTGTTTACTGTCTGAGTCACCAGGGAAGCCCTGATATCCCAAGTTAAGGAATTTAGCACTTTTTTATGTATGGGAAGATGCAAGAATCTTCCCTGAAATCATTCCTTTCCTATGTATCCCAGCTGCCCTGGGTCAGTATTCTGTGTTTTTCACAGCCTCAGCCCCCCTGGGGCTCACCATAGGAAGTGGTTGAACCCTGGTGGCTGTTAGATAGCAGATATTCTTCTCCTTCCTGAGTACACTTAGGGCTCACCAGCTCATGCTGGGGGGCTGGAATTACTTGGTGACTGGTGACATCTTCTTTGTTTACTGATATGGCAGGAAATATTTCATTTCTCAAAATGAATATACGGAATAAAACACGTGAATTTTATATAAATGAGAAATTAGAATCCAAGATAGATGATGACTTGCAGATGAAAACTATGCTTAAAAGATTATTTGGTATGGCTATCTTTGGTCATTGAAGACCAAACAGCTCTTAAAATTGGTCCTCTCTCCTTGAACATCCCAAGGTGTTTGGATTCTCTTTCGAATTCCAACCTACTACTATCCCTTCTGCTCAAGTCCATCCACCTCACCAGGAGGTTCTTTGGGATATATATACATATATCTAATCTAGTTTACACTTCCTTGGTGGCTCAGCAGTACAGAATCTGCCTGTCAATGCAGGAGACATGGATTTGATCCCTGGGTCAGGAAGATCCCTTGGAGAAGGAAATGGCACCCCATTCCAGTATTCTTGCCTTGGAAATCCCATGGACAGAAGAGCCTGGTAGGCTACAGATCGAAAAGAGTCAGACATGACTTAGCAACTTGTCTCCCCTTCTCCCTGACTCTTCCCACTCAGAGCTTTTTCAGTTCTTACAAATTATAATTCCTCACTTTCATCTCTAAACATTCACCTGGTGACTGGAATTAACTTTAGAGTCTGGAACTAGAATCAATCACTAATTTAGGAAGCCCCAAAGCACCTCCTGCTTTCCACCCACAAACAATAACCAGTGTTAGCACCAATAAGGCATCAGCATAAGAGATCATGAACTCAGGGATGTAAAACCCGCCCCAAAACTAGAGATGAAAGAGGTAGTAAAACAGAGTCAAAGCCAATCAAGACAGGGCAGAAACAAGATTTTAAGTAGACTAGCAGAGTCTGAATGGGTTTTCAAAGGGTTCCCCAAGGGCAGCAAGCTGACTGCGTTTTTTCTCCTGATTTGGGGTTTTTGTTGGAGTTCAGTTTTGTTTTGAATGCCTCCAATAGCTTCTTCCCACATCTTGATCATCCAAGAGGAAAACTATAGTTTTCTCATCATCCAGATGCCACATGTAGCCACTTCAACCCACACTTAAGGCATCAAGAATTCTGTCTGTAAGACGCAGTGGGGAGAAGAAGGTTAAGGGCTCTGGTTGCATCTGGGTTTGATCAGTCCCAATCTTCCAGTGGACACTTGAAAGAAGGAGACTTTTAAGGCTCACAATACTAAGAAGAAATCCTGCAGCTTCAGAAAAGAGGCAGTGGGAACCTTCCCTCAGCATATTTTCTAGCTTCTCTGTGATCTGTCTTCCCAACTAAAGCTCTGAGGAGGAACCTGACATCTATAGATCTCCTATCTCAAGCTGACCCATGGAACACACAGCCTGGGTTCTTTCCATGGGAGAAGTTGATTCTTTACTACTTGCTCCAGACTTTTGTCTGGTACCTTATATCTTTTTTGAAACTACAAACATCTTTGGGCAAAGAATTTCTACATATTTTCTAAGCCAAGTTTTAAGATCACCTATTATCTATGGGGCTTTCTCTATAGCTCAGTGGGTGAAGAATCCATCTGCCATGCAGGAAACACAGGAGACCTGGGTTCAATCCCTGGGTTGGGAAGATCTCCTGGAGGAGGAAATAGGAACCCACTCCTGTATTCTTCCCTGAAAAATCTCATGGGCAGAGGAGCCTGGTGGATTATAGTCCATGGGGTCACAAAAAAGTGGAACACAACTGAGCGACTAAGCATGCATTATCTAAGGGCACCTTCTCCAGCTGAGATACTCACACAAGACATAGTGTTGTTTTCAAACAACATTTGTTTTCAAATTCAACAACATAGTTTTCAAACACCATTCTATTATCTTGCAATATGCACTTCAGCTGAAACCCTATTTAGTCATTATTCATCATGATAATATTTCTTGTGTAAACTTATGTCATGAAAAATACTATCGAAATAGTAAAATACTATTGAAAATACTATTGAATACCTTATGAACATTAAATAATAAATGTGGAAAGATAAAATTATTCATCATTTTCTCAGAAAACTGGGATAATTTTAACATGTTTAACCCGAAATGCTTATATCTTATGCAGTTCAGACAAAAATAAGACTAGTGTTGGTTCAAAATGTTATGACCAATTATTTAGGACTGAGTGAATTTTTTCATACAGACTGTATATATGGTGCTTAAACAATGGTACCAATCTTCATTAGCATATTTGATTTCATTTGACACTAATTGTACCACTTCCATTGCAACAAACCTCCAAGTACTCAAGAATCCAGAGCACATTACCTACTTCACCATGCTTCTCCTCACAATACCCCTCCTTATCTCATCTCCTCCATGCATGAATGCTCAGTCACTTTAGTCATGTCCGACTCTTTGCAACTGTGTGGGCTGTAGCCCACCAGGCTTCATCTGCCCATGGAATACTAGAGTGGGTTGCCATGCCCTCCTCCAGGGGATCTTCCCCACCCAGGGATCAAACCCAAGTCTCTTACATGTCCTACACTGGCAGGAGGGTTCTTTACCACTAGTGCCACCTGGGAAGCCCCCCACTTAAGGTTTATTTAGCAGCTATTAAGTTCTGAGGTAGGACAGTATGTTAAGTCCTACCTAATTTCCTATCAATACATTTGAAAATCCAACCTTTGAAATTCTGATAGGGCCTATAATTAAGTCATACATATTAAAGTTACAATCTTTCCAATTATTGCAGACCTAGAGCAGTCCTCTATGTACCAGGGGACACTGCTTGGTGATAGGTGTAAAGATGAGGAAGACAGCATTTCTACTCTCAGCGGAGCTCACAGAAGAGTGGGCAAAGCAAATACCTAAACAGGTAACGCCCTTTGGCCTTATAGCCTCTGACCGCATAACACGTTTGGAGTCAGAACCAGCTGCTCAAGACAGTTTTGCTAAGTATCAACCCTACAACTTTAGCACATTGTGAAACCTAGCTTCTACCACTGTCATGCGGTTTCACCACTTCGTGACAATGATGGAAGTTAGGTTTCACGGGAGAACACACGAAAACCACAGCTTGCAGTGCCTTATGTGAATTAAGAACATTTAAAAATGTTTCTCTCTTTCCTCCCCCCTGCCCCGCCAATATTTCACGTCATATGTGAAGTTTTAAAATACTTTTTAAAAAGATGAAATTCTAGTTTTCTGAACCACAGAGAAAAAAGAAAGCTAGGAACATAATTGCTACTCCATTGGGCAGCCTACAGAGTAATCATATCTTACTGGTACCTTACTTCTTCCACTGTGAACAGCTTTTCTGATCCAAACAGTGGTGGGAACATGGATCATCTAGACAGGCTGGACCTTTCATTATCACTTAACGCAGACCACAACCTGCCATAGAGTGGGATCCTACATACAACTATAGAGGTTTCATTGCTGCAAAACAACTACGGCAACAGAAAACCAACATATTTCCAAGCTGATCTAACATCATTACTTAGAAATGACCTTCTAAAATTTTAAGAAAAGAAAGAAAAATAAGAAATAATTTCCTATGATTTTCCTTTATTTTCTTATTTCGTAAGAGTCCCTTTGTTCAGAGTGACCTGACAAAGCATAGTTGACAGGAACTTGCAGCAAATTTTAAAAATTCCATTCAGAAGGCTCAATTGAGGGAGAGAAAAGCCAAGAGCCCGAGAACATTTGAGAAAATGCCAGGGGCTTGTTCAGAACTTATTAAAACTCAGAGCCAGTTAGCAACAAGTTCTTCTTTTTTAGGTGAATAACGAATGATCTCTAAGGTGCCTTCTGGCTGGAAATTTCTGTGATTTAAAGTGAGCAGGGTTTCCTTAAAAGAGCACGTTTTTTTTTTAATGATATGAGCAGTGGATCTGAACCCTTAAGCTCTTCTTCAGAAATTCATTTCAAGGGACTGATTTCTGCTTTCAGTATTCATCAAAGCCCAAGCCTGTACTTACTCCACAGAGGCAAGCTTCTTAAGAGGAGTGTGCCTTTATGCATTGTGCATTGCCAAAGTAGCATGCATTTTTAACCTGGGATCACAGTATTGGAGTAAGTCCACGGGAAGTGTTTCGAGCTGATCAAATGTTTTCTAACCCCTCTGACCCAGTCTGTGGTAAGAAATGAAATACAATATTCTCTGAATTTCAGTTGTCTATTTAATTAAAATTCTTATTTCTCCTCAGTCTAAATTCTTAATGTAGGCTCATCCTTAATTCTTTCCAATGCATATCTCTGAGTGATTTGAGACAATTCAATACACAAAAATTACTATTCAAGTTTCCTCCAAGACAGTTTTCTCCAAGAGGCCCCATGAAGAGGAAGAAACTGAGCAAGCAGAGACTAATAAGAGCTAACATGCCTGACATTCATCTAAGGCCTCATATAAATTCCTTTAATCTTTGTAATTACCCTAAGAGGTAGGGACAGTTAATATCACCATGTTATAGTTGGGAAAATGGATGCCTAATAAGTTTCCTAAAGTTACACAGATACTAAGGCATAGAGACAGGTTACAGACCCAGGATGCCAAGCACTGCCTTACAAGGGCTCTATGGGAGATGGATTTCCTTGACTTGATCCTCAGAGCTTCTGATTCACTTACAGTGGGGAGGGATGGGATGAGGGAAGGGATGGGATGATGGAGCCTGGTGCTGGCTCATGCTGACTTGGGAACTAGCTACTGTCCCCCATCCCCACCCCCACAGAGCCAGTTGTTAATCTTGGCAGCACACTACTGGCTGGATACCATGTATTAGTATATTTTCTAAACTCCTCTGATAATTCCCATAGGCAAGGGTAGTTGAAAACTACTCCTGGTAGAATTTTGACTCTAGTTTCTTCAAATGACAAAATCAGATGAAAGGAAAGGTGGACTATTCACTAATTTTTGCTACATGATATGCTTGATATAATCAAACATTTCATAAAAATAATTTGCCAAATTTATAGAAACCAATAAATGAATATCTTTTTCCAGTTTCCACTGTCTTTTACTTATAGATTCAGATGTAACAGTTGATGTCATGTTTTGGTCACAGCAATGGGGCAGAGATAGCCGGTACTGAGGAAAGGTCCTTATCAACCTTTATAAGCAAAAAGCAAGAGCTGCAAAGAGTCAGTTCTGTGAACAGCCAAGAGCAGATTCTCAGCAGACAGAGCATAGTTCTAAGGAGGAGACTTCAGAGGGCTCTGGTACCAGATAGGAGACAAAGATAGAGGAAATTAGGCAGAGAGTTCTAGAATCCAGCCCTGATGCCTGGGCTTCAGAGACAAGAGAAGGGTTCAGACCTGAGAAGACTGGAAGGAACAAGAGAAACTTTGGTCTTAGAAGAACTAGGACCCTAGGCAGGATGCCCAGAAGCAAAAAGAATGTGGAGAAGAAACACGAGACCCAGTTACTGAAAGACCTGTTAACTAGGCCAAGGTTCTGAAAGGACCAGCAACAAAGCTGACCTACAAGCCTCTGACTGAGTTCATTAAATGCCTGGGTTCTTGGCTGTATCCCTACCATGTCCACGGGAACAAAGACAACCAGACTCTTGGCACTTGCAGGGGAGTCTGCGTGTGTGCTCAGTCACGTCTGATTCTTTGCGACCCCATGGACTACAGCCCACCAGGCTCCTCTATCCTTGGGATTTTCCCAGCAAGAATACTGGAGTGGGTTGCCATTTCCTTCTTCAGGGGATCTTCCTGACCCAAGAATTGAACCTGTGTCTCTTGCATCTCATGCATTAACAGGCAGATTCTTTATCACTACACCACCTGAGAGGAAGCCCCACTTCCAGGGGCAGAGAACCAAAAACTTTGAACATTCATAGTGTCACTTCAGCAACTGTGACACTGCAATTTATAGCTTTTTCTTGCTAGGCAACTTCAGTTAAGTAGACCAAATAAAATAAACTCAGATGCTATTACAATTAATGAACATATGAGGCCAAAGTATCCCCATTACAAAGTTTGTTACATAACACAAACACTTTGTCTTGATCTAGATTCAAGATCTTTGGTGAAAATCAACTTGTGTAGCAAAGATGAACTAATTAATAAGTAAGAAGAGTAGCTGTTGACAGAGCAGCATGAATGTGGACCATAAAGGATGTGTGGCATATCAAAGCCAAAATTTAGAGCAGAGGATCTGGCCCCATTATGTCCATATAATGCTTAAGTTATCCTTAAAATTTTTCAATCAACATAAGAGACGAAATTTTGAGAATGAGAAATGGCTCCTAATGCTGACCACTAACAAATTTGTGGATCAGCAGGAAACCTACTGTGTTGGCAAAATTTTTTCAGCAGCCTAATTCAGATCTTTTGAAAACAGTCTCATGCTTTCCATCTGACCCATTTACTTAGAAGTGATAATGACAGAGCAAATAAAGTTACTATTCATAAAACTGCAAATTCAAGGAGAAACTTCAGTAGTGCCTAACACATAGTAGATATTCAATGAATGTTTAATGAATTGAAAAGATGGTGTGTGATGATCTCAATATTGTGTATGACTTGGGCAGATCTGGTATTGCAAGCATGAAAGGAATTTAGGTGATCCATTGAATGAATTTTGATGAAGACTTTTTAGTCAGTTACTGGAGTAAAGTAAGGGTCTTTGGTGGGTTACACTTACTAGAATGATATGTGCTACAGACGTTTGCAGTCTTTTAAACATTAGAATCACTTCATATCACATATAGGAAGGGAATATGTGGACTAATTTCCTTATGAGTCTCTAGTGGCCTATTAACCTAAAATCAATTTTTATCAAAATTTAATTTGTTTATGCTGTATCAGTAAAACTCTCCCTGATATTTGAGTTATTTTTCTATCCCTTTAGTTTTTTATTTTAACAAGCAAAATATGTCAAAAATGTCTTTAGTCAACTTAGAGATATTTCTGTTTTAATTTCTTATTTCTAAAAAGAGTTCAGTGACAACAGCGTTTCATATATGCTCGCATGTTCTTAGCCTCTTTGACACTTTTATCATCCTTTCAAATGTATCCTTTTTTATTTTGTTGACATTCAGGAATTTTCTTTGCCCAATTTATCTAAGACAACTTTCATTTTATTTACATTTTTGCTGAGTGTTCAGTTCTCTGGCTGTGCCAACGGGCTCAAGCTTAGAGACTTCGTAGCTGCATAGCAGAAAACGCATGAATCACTCCTGTTTGCCTAATAGTCTCTAATTAGTTAGCAGGTGATTCCGCTTGAAATAAATGCTCTGGCAAGGAACTCAAGCTGCTGGACAGTAAAGGAAAAACAGAGAAGAAGCGATATCTACAGCATTCTGCCTCAGGTCTTCTACTCACCAGGGATTCCACCCAGAGAGAGTTTCCATTCAGGTGTGGGGATGCTCAGTCACTTCAGCCATGTACGACTCTTTGCGACCCTATGGACTGTAGCTGGCCAGGCTCCTCTGTCCATGGGATTCTTCAGGCAAGAATACTGGAGTGGGTTACCATGCCCTCCTCCAGGGGTTCTTCCCTACCCAAGGATCAACTCTGCAACTCCTGCACTGCAAATGCATCCTTAACTGACTGAGCCACCAGAGAAGCCCATGGGCCTCTTCAATTCTGAAGGAATCCAGAGCCAGCTAAGACCTCTTTTAAAAATTTCACCATGTGAGCTAGTCTCCTATGATGGCTGTCACAAAGTATCACAAATTTAGTGACCTAACCTATATTTATTTATTCTCACAACTCTGGAAACCAGAAGTCCAAACTGGTTTCACTAGGATGAAATGAACATGTTAGTCTCTAGAGAAAATCCCATTCCCTTGCTTTCACATTTTCTCGAGATGCATTCCTTGCACTGTGGCTCTTGGCCCCATCTTTCATCTTCAAAATCAGAAGCAAAAATCTTGCTTCTGTGGTCACATTGCCTTCACTTGCAATTGCATTTAGAGGTCACCCAGATAATCCAAGATAATTTACCCTCTCAAAACCCTTAACTTAATCCATCTCTTTTATCATGTAAAGTAATATTCACAAGTTACAAGGATTAGGATCTACAGTAGACACCTTGTGGCTCAGATGGTAAAGAATCTGCCTGCAATGCAGGAGACCTGGGTTTGATACCTGGGTCAGGAAGATCCCCTGGAGGAGGGCACAGCAACTTACACCAATATTCTTGCCCGGAGAATCCCAAGGACAGAGGAGCGTGGCAGGCTAAAGTCCATGGGGTCACAAAGAGCTGGACAGGACTGAGTGACTGAGCACAAGCACATGAGTATTCACTCTATCACACTGTGTTATCTTTTCATTTATCTTTTTTTTTTTACTAAACATTTATCTCTATGTGTTTGTACTTCAGTAATAGAAATTTGTTATCTTTATTTATTCTACTTTTCTTTTCTTCACTTTTCCCACTTGGAGTTGAAATCTTTGTGCCAGATAAAGCAATAATAAAAGAAGATTTATATATGACTCAGATGCTGAAGTGATTAAACAAAAAAATTAAGATAACTATGACTAATGCATAAACGGCTCTAATGTAAAAAGTAGACCGCATGTCAGGATAGATGGGTAAGGTGGTAATCAGACAGATGGAAACTATAAGAATCAAAAGGAAATACTAGAAGTCAAAACACTTGAAGAAATAAAGAATACCTTTGATGGGTACATTCATAGACTAGACAGCTAAGGAAAGAATCAATGAGCTTGAATATAGGACAATAGAAACTTCCCAAAGTAAAATTAAAGAAAAACAAGGACAAAATAGAGCTAAAAATAGAGAACATCCAATAACTATGAGACAATATGAAAAAACATAGATACACATAATTAGAATACCAGAAGGAAAGAGAGACAGAATAGAGAAGAAGAAATATTTTAAGTAATAATGATCAAGAACTTTCCAAAATTAACAATAGACACCAAACCACATATCCAGAAACTCAGTGAATACCAAGCAGGATTAAAAAGCAAACAAGCAAAAGCTTAAACCTAGGCATACATATCATGTTCATACTGTGGAAAATCAAAGACAGGAAAGAATTTTGAAAGAATCCAGGAAGCCAGAGGGAGAAAAAATGTAATAACTCTAGAAGAATAATAATAATAATAAAATGTGTAAAGTATTCAACAAAATACAAATGCAATAAGTAGAAAACAGTTACAAATATTCTAGATGCTTTTTAAATTATGTCATAGGGTGCTATATGCATGAAGCATGGAAGAGATTTAAGGTGATGAATCTACTCTTTATGATATTGTAATAGTGGATACATGACACTATACATGTTTCAAAAACTATAGTGTTTTTCAGAGTAAACATCTTGCAAATTTTTAAAAATTTACAAGATCAGGGAATCCCAGGATGGAATGTGGTATGTGACAGAAGAATTTAAGTGTATTACAAATATGTGAAACAACATCCTTAGAGGGAACGGAAGGAAAAGTGCTGATCTAAGTAACTTTGAAAATGAGGGGAGACTGTAAGATTGAAAGCAAAAGAAATTGTATGCAAGCATTACACTCTAGTTGACAAGTTACTTCCTATTCTGAAACCAGTATACAAGAATACTGAGAGTTAACATGTGGATGGTGGATGGTTGGAACCATCTCTCACTGTAGGAGTGGGAGCTTACAAAGAAGCAAGAGAAGGCTAGAATGATCTGCATGGGAATGGATTAGAGTTGGAGATATCAGTATAAACTGATATTTAGCTTAATATAGATACAGATGGATATATTATAGAAATATTTACAGACATATGTATATGCACAGATTAGTATATACACATATATTTCCTTGCTCTGTCAACTGAAAGGTCCAAGAAGGAATAACATCCCAGTAGCAATTACACCTAGCACCCAAGTTGTGGTTTGTAATACCCATTCTCCAACAAAAGAAATTAGGATTCCTTGGGGAAAAGACAAATTCTAGAATGGGAGCACAAAATACAAAAAAATGAGCCTGGAGCATATTGTAGTTTCAGAAAGTGAGAAAGTGCCTTTAAAAAAAAAAGGTAAAAATACAATGATGTGTATATGTAGAAGGACAATGAAGCCAACTAAAGGAGCTTGGACGGCATCACTGACTCAATGGACATGAGTTTGAGTAGGCTCTGGGGGTTGGTGATAGACAGAGAAGACTGGCATGCTGCAGTCCATGGAGTTGCAAACAGTCGGACAGAAAGGAGCTTGGAATAGCCAAAGATGCAATAATTTGAGCAACAGAATAAAGTAGTATTGGACTATAACCCAGAGTATAAAATAAATACCTGAACCCATGCTAGTATAAATACATAATTGAATACCAAATAAATGTGGGAGAAAATACAAATCTATGCAGAAGAATTCCACATTTATGTAGCTCACTTCTCTCAAGGAGGTGGAATATAACTGCTTTTTAAATAATTTTTATGTATTTATTTATTTTTGGCTGTGCTGGGTCTTTGTTGCTGTGTAGGCTTTTCTTTAGTTGCATCAAGAGAGGGCTACTCTCCAGTGTAGTGGCTTCTCTTGTTGTGGAACATGGGCTCTAGACACACGGGGGTCAGTAGTTGCACTGCACAGGCTTAGTTGCATGTGAGATCTTAGCTCCCCAATCAGGGATCAAACCCGCATCCCTATATTGGCAGGCAGATTCTTAATCACTGGACCACAAGGGAAGCCCCTGGAATAGAACGCCTTAAAAGCCGGATACACACAGAAACTTCCTTCCAGATAACAGAGTGTAAAAACTCTAGGGAGAAGGGTAACTTTACCTTTGAGAAACCTGACAACCTCTACATCATCAAAGTGATCAAGACTAATATTAGTAGGGATAAATCATGTTGATAGCATATATCTTTGATATGATATGATGAGAATGATTGTTTGTTTCTGTGGTCTTCCTCCCCTTCCTTCCTCTGATCATGAGAAGAAAGATCAGACCTAATTGAGAGATATTCTGCAAAATACTCAAACTGTACTCCTCAAAACAATCAAGGACATCAAAAACAAGAAAAGTGTGAGAATCTGTCATAGCCAAGATGAAAGTAAGGAGACATGACAACTAAAGGTAATGTGGTGACCTGGATGGGATCCTGGCATACAAAAGGACATCTAGTGAAAGGCAAGGAAGTCGAAGAGAACAAGAGGGCAGAGGAGTAGATGGAGGTGGAGTACGTCTCTCTCCACAGATACATCAGGAATACACCTTCAGACACAGAAGTGCTTGCAGAACACCAGCTGAGAGCAGACAGGAGTACCTGACCAGTGGAAAAGAATATATAGAACCGCACAAAACTCGGTAGGATGAAGGAACTAGGGGAAAAACAGGAGTGTTAGTAGGACTGGACTTGCCCTTGGTGGGTGGGGAATTGAAGCAGAGGCCCAATCTCCACATCAGGGCATTTGTCTGAGTCAGAGGAGAAACATTTAAGGCTGAGAGTGAAACAGCTGATCTATGGCAGCCTAAATGGAAGGAGAATCAGATAGTCCTTGCCGCACCATACATACCTCGGAGAGGGATGCAGGTCCCTGGAAGGCGCAGTGGCTGGGAGCTGGAGTTTCGGGATTATGGAGCAATCCCAGGGCGGGGGTTGCTGTTGAGTGCGGAGAGTCAGATCGAAGGGAGGTGAGGGAGGAGATTGTGGTGGGAAATGCCTGTGGAAGAAAGCCAGGCAGTCATGGAAGCAAGGCGAAACTGCTGAGTCACCCATAGAGGGTGGAGCATAGCCTCTCTCTCCATCCACAGGCCAGCATCCAGCATCGGCAGCTGAACAATAGAGAGGCTGGCCCGTCAAATGCCTGACGCACTGAACTACAGAGCAGGACCCAACCAGGGTGCCCCTTTAAGTGCCTGGTGCACCAATCTACAGAACAGAACCCTGGCCGGGGGAGGCCCTCTATGTGCCTGACGCGCCAAACAACATAAAAGGACCCCAGGTAAGGGGACCCTCTAAGCGCCTGAATGGGCGGAGCTACAGAGAAAAAAAGACCGGCCAAAGAGGCCTTCTGACCGCCAGCTACAAGAGGCTCGAAAAAAGACTCTGATAGGGCCATAACGCCTGCGGCAGAGGCAGTCCGTGTCCCTGCACAGTTGGTGCCGCCAGGTTCCCCACAAGCCAAGAAGCTGGGCCACCTTCACACGAAACTCTCACTGGGGCAGAGCTGCCACAGGCAAAAAAAGTCTTGCACCTTAGCACACTGGGTCACTTCGGTAGTGTCCGACTCTTGGGGACCCTGTAGACTGTGGCCTGCCAGGCTGCTCTATCAGGGAAGGGTGTTCTTCAGGCAAGAATACTAGAGCGTATTGGCCAATACGGGTTGCCATATCCTTCTAGAACACTATATTTCCTGCTGCCCTAGCCACCAACTCCCCTGAGTACCTGATGTTGCCAGAACCCCTGCTACCCAAGCAGCAGCACCGTCTCCACACCTGGCCCTCACAGGACCAAACCCAGATCCTCCAGTGCTGCCTCAGGAGCAATCCCCAGTGGACAACCCACATGTAGAGGTGGAAATAAAACCACAGTTGAAACCCAGGGGCAGTGTGGCTAAGGAATAAGACCCCAAACCTTCCTACTAGCTGTACAAGCTGCAGATTAAATCCACAGGATCAGCTAAGCAGACCCTGTGTCTATGGAATAGATAAATGGTCATTGAGAGCTCCCACAAAAGAAAACACACTAGTTCTGATAGCTGTGAACATTGGAGGCAAGAACACATAGGAGAAGGACCAGATTAGAATCTGAGCTACCCCCACAGCAGGTCCAGAGATCAACACAGTGTTGGAGGGAATGCTAGGGAGGTGAGGAGGACTGTGACTCCCAGCAAGGGAAAGGACTCTGACAGTAGTGACTCAAGAAAAACATTTATTATTCTTATGTTTTGACTTGATCTGTAGATTCTTTGGAGTTTTTTTTTCTAGTTTTTTCCTTTTCTCCCCCCTCTGTTGTGGTTGTTGATTTTATTGGCACTATGAAATCTAATTAAGCTTTTGAATTGTTTTTTCTCAGTCACATTTTTTATTGTTGTTATAAACCTATGCTTTTGCAGTTCTGTGTTTTCCCCTTTCTTTTTCTTTTCTCTTTGTTTAATTTTAATTTTTTTAAACCTATTATATTTTTTATACATTTATTCCTTTGTTTGCTTTTCCTGCTTTTCTTTCCCCCTTGCAGTTAATCTTAAATATATATAAATCTCTTCGTCTACCTCTATTTAACTTTGCATCTCTAGTCCTCCTTTCATTCTTTCTTTCCTTTCTTGTCAACATTTTGTTAGTTTATTTTCACTGCTTTATTCCCCAATAGGCACCTTACTTTAGTTTTGTTTTCCAGTTTGTGCTTGAGTTAGTTTTGTACTGGTAGATATAATTTTTGTTTCTTTTGTTTGCTGGGTCAATCTATTATACTTTATTTTTGATGGACTGTTTTGATTTTGCTTATGGGTGTATATGTATGTGTGTATATTCAGTCACACATTTTATGTTGCTATAAACCTCTGCCTCTATGTTGTCTTTTGCAGTTATGTGGAGTTTTCCTTTTTTTTCCCCTTATTTCTTTCTTCTTCCAAGTTTTTTTCTTTTCTCTTTTTTATATTTTTAATTTTTTTGAACTTATTATGTTTTTTTTTATATTAATTCCTTTGTTTGCCTTTCCTACTGTTCTTTCCCCCTTGCAGTTAATCTTAAAGGTATTCAAATCTTCTTCATCTACCTCTATCTAATTTTGCATATCTATTCTTTCTTTCTTTTCTTTCATTCCTTTCCTCTCAACATTTGTTAGTTTTATTTTCACTGCTTTATTCCCCACTCGACATCTTGCCTTAGTTTGTGCTTTAGTTAGTTTTGTTCTTAACTGGTAAATATAATTTTTGATTTCCTTTGTTCACCTGGTCAATCTATTGTACTTTATTTTTGTTGGACTATTTTCACTTTGGTCATGGGTGTGTGTGCGTGTGTGTGTGTGTGTGTGTGTGTGTGTGTGTGTATTCCATTATTTTAATTGTTATTTGCCTGATTTTGTAACTGCCATTTGTCTGGGATTCATCTTTGGTTTCTCATTTTTGGATATTTGTTTTAAGCTCACTTAATGCCATAACAAGCCACTTGTGGAATCTTCGTTCCTGGCCAGAGATGAAGCCCTGAGTCTTTGGAGTGGGAGCACTGACTCCAAGACCCTAGACTACCAGAGAACTAACCCTAAGGAGTATCAAATAGTTAGGACTTACACAAAGGAAACCACATGAATACAAGACCCAGCATCACCCAACCACCAGTAGCCCCCTGTGCAGGATGCCTCATCTAAACAGTAAACAAAACAAAAATACAAGCCCAATCATCAGCAGACAGGATGACCACCTCACTCAGCTTTGCCCATCAGAGGAAAAGCAAACAAACAAAGACTCAGGACAAATATCACCCTATACAAAACCAACACAAACCACTGGACCAACCTTAGGAGGGCAGAAACCAAAAGGAAGAAAGAATTCAACACTGAAGCCTGGGAAAAGGAGACCTCAAACACAATAAGTTAAAAAAAAGATAATGAAAAGACAGAGAAATACTACACAAATGGAACAAACTAGAAACACAGAAGTCCAAATAAATGAAGAGGAAATAGGCAAACTACCTGAAAAAGAATTCAAAATAATGAGAGTAAAGATGATCAAAAACCTTGAAAACAAAATGAAACAATGTAAGAATCAATTAAGAGACATAGAAGATCTAAAGAGTAAACATACAGAGACAAACAACACAATTACTGAAATTAATACTCTAGAAGGAATCAATAGCAGAATATCTGAAGCAGAAGAATGAATTAGTGAGCTGGAAGACAAAATGGTAGAAATAACTTCTAAAGAGCAGAATAAAGTGAAAAGAATGAAAAGAACTGAGGACAGTCTCAGAGACCTCTGGGACAATATCAAATGCAGCAACATTCAAATTATAGGGGTCCCAGAAAAAAAGGGGGAAAGAAAGTGTATGAGAAAATTTTTGAAGAGATTATAGTTGAAAATTTCCCCAACATGGAGAGGGAAACAGTCAATCAAGTCCAAGAGGCACAAAGAGTCCCATACAGGATAAAACCAAGGAGAAACACGCCAAAATACATACTAATCAAACTAACAAAGACTAAACACAAAGAAACAATATTAAAGCAGCAAGGGGGAAGCAACAAGTAACATACAAGGGAAACCCTATACACTTAGCAGCTGATCTTTCAGCAGAAACTCTGCAGGCCAGAAGAGAATAGCAGGATATATTTAAGGTATTGAAAGGGAAAAATCTAAAGCCAAGATTACTGTACCCAGCAAAGGCCTCATTCAAAATTGATGGAGAAATAAAAAGCTTTTCAGACAAGCAAAAGTTAAGAGAATTCAGTACCACCAAATCAGCTTTAAGGCAAATGTTAAATGGACTTATATAGTTAAGAAATACAAGAGAAGAAAAAAGATCTACAAAATCAACCCCAAAAAATTAATAAAATGGCAATAGGAAGATGCATATAAACAATTGCTTTTAAATGGATTAAATGCTTCAACCAAAAGACACAGACTGACTGAACAGATAACTAAAAAAGACCCATATATATGCTGTGTACAAGAAATCCACTTCACTTAAAGATACATATAGACTTAAAGTTAGAGAATAGAAAAATATATTCCATGCAAATGGGAAGCAAAAGAAAGCCGGAGTAGCAATCCTCATATCAAACAAAATAGACCTTAAAATAAAGTAGATTACAACAGATGAGGAAGGACACTAAATAATGATCAAGGGATCAATCCAAGAGGAAAGCATAACAATTGTAAGTATCTATGCACCCAGCATAGGAGCACCTCAATACACAAGAGAAACACTAAGACATAAAAGGAGAAATTGACAGTAACACAATAATAGTAGGAGACTTTAACACCCCACTGTCACCAATGGACAGATCATCAAAACAGAAAATTAATAAGGAAATGTAAGTCTTAAATGATACATTAGATGACATGGATCTCATTGATATCTTCAGGACATTCCATCCAAATGCAGAAGAATGCTTCTTCTCAAGTGCAGATGGGACAATCTCCAGGATAGACCACACCTTGGGTCACAAATCAAATTTCAATAAATTTAAGAAAATTGAAACCACATCAAGCATCTTCTCTGACCACAATTCTGTGAGACTAAATATCAATTACAAGCAAAAAAAACTATGAGAAACACAAACACATGGAGATTAAAGAACATGTTTCTAATAACCAACAAGTTACTGAAGATCAAAAGGGAAATCAAAAAATTTCTAGAAACAACTGACAATCAAAACATGACTACTCAAAACCTATGGGATGCAGTGAACACAGTTCTGAGAGTGACGTTTATAGCAACACGATCTTACCTCAAGAAACAAGAAAAACATGGAACAGACAACCTAACTTTACACCTAAAACAACTGGAAAAAGAAGAACAAATAAACCTCAAATTTAGTAGAAGGGGAGAAATCATAAAGATCTGGGCAGAAATAAATGAAAAAGTTAAGTTAACATGTATATTATCATATGTGAAACAGAACACCATTCCAGGTTCAATGCATGAGACAAATGCTCAGGGCTGGGGCAATGGGATGACTCAGAGGGATGGGATGGGGAGGGAGGTGGGAGAGGGGTTCAGGATGGGGAACACATGTAAACCCATGGCTGATTCATGTCAATGTACGGCAAAAACCACTACAATATTGTAAAGTAATTAGCCCCCAACTAAAATAAATAAATTTATTTTAAAAAAAAAGAAATGAAAGAAACAATACTAAAGATTAATAAAACTAAAAGTTGTTTCTTTGAGAAGATAAACAAAATTGACAAAGCTTTAGCCAGACTCATCAAGAAAAAAAAGAGAAGAATCAAACCAACAAAATTACACATGAAAAAGGAGAGGTTACAACAGACAATGCAAAAATACGAAAGGATTATAAGAGACTACTATGAACAACTATATGGCAATAAAATGGAAAACTTGGAAGAAATGGACAGATTATTAGAAAAGTTCAATCTTCCAAGACTGAACTAGGAAGAAATAGAAATTATGAACAATCCAACTACAAGCACAGAAATTGAAGCTGTGAGAAAAAATCTCCTAAAAAACAAAAGCCCAGGACCAGATGGCTTCATGGGAGAATTCTATCAAACATGTAGAGAAGAGCTAATGCCTATCCTTCTAAAACTCTTTCAAAAAATTGCAAAGGAACACTTTCAAACTCATTTTACGAGGCCACCACCACCCTGATACCAAAACCAGACAAAGACAACACAAAAAAAGAAAACTACAGGCTAATATCAATGATAAACATCGATGCAAAACTCCTCAACAAGATTTTGGCAAACAGAATTCAGCAACACATCAAAAAGCTCATACACCATGATCATGCTTGGTTTATTCCAAGAACGCAAGGATTTTTTAATATATGAAACTCAATCAATGTGATACACTATATTCACAAATTGAAAGATAAAAACCTTATGATCATCTCAATAGATGTAGAAAAAGCCTTTGACAAAATTCAGCACCCATTTATGATGAAAACTCTTCCAAAAATAGGCATAGAAGGAACCTACCTCAATACAGTAAAGGCCATATATGATAAGCCTACAGTAAACATTATTCTCAATGGTGAAAAACTGACAGCATGCCCCCGAAGATCAAGAACAAGACAAGGGTGTCCACTTTCACCACTATTATTCAACATAGTTCTGGAAGTCCTAGCTACAGCAATCAGAGAAGAAAAAGAAATAAAAAGAATCCAGATCAGAAAAGAAAAAGTAAAGCTCTCACTGTTTGCAGATGACATGATACTGTACATAGAAAACCCTAAAGATAGTGTCAGAAAATTACTAGAGCTAATCAGTGAATTTAGCAAAGTTGCAGGATACAAAATCAATACACAGAAATCACTTATATTTCTATATACTAACAATGAAAAATCAGAAAGAGAAATTAAGGAATCAATCCCATTCACCATTGCAACAAAAAGAATTAAATATCTAAGTATAAACCTACCTAGGGAGACAAAATATACACAGAAAATTATAAGACACTGATGAAAGACATCAACGATGACATAAACAGATGGAGAGATATTCCATGTTCCTGGTAGGAAGAATCAATATTGTAAAAATAACTATACTACCAAATGCAATCTACAGATTCAATGATATCCCTATTAAATTACCAATGGCATTTTTCACAGACCTAGAACAAAAAATTTCATAATTCCTATGGAAACACAAAAGACCCCAAATAGCCAAAGTAGTCCTGAGAAAGAAGAATGGAGCTGAAGGAATCAACCTTCCTGACTTGAGATTATACTACAAAGCTACAGTTATCAAGACAGTATGGTACTGGCACAGAAACAGAAATATAGACCAATGGAACAAGACAGAAAGCCCAGAAATAAACCCATGCATCTATGGGTACCTTATTTTTGACAAAGGAGGCAAGAATACACAATGCGGCAAAGACAGCCTCTTCAACAAATGGTGCTGGGAAAACTGGACAGTTATATGTAAAAGAATGAAATTAGAACACTTCCTAACACCATACACAATGATAAAATCAAAATGGATTAAAGACCTAAATGTAAGACCAGAAACTATAAAACTCTGAGAGGAAAACACAGGCAGAACACTCGATGACATAAATCAAAGCAAGATCCTCTATGACCCACCTCCTAGAGTAACGGAAATAAAAACAAAAGTAAACAAGTGGGACCTGTTAAAAGCTTTCAAAAAACTTAAAAGCTTTGGCACAGCAAAGGAAACTATAAGCAAAATGAAAAGACAACCCTCAGAGTGGGAGAAAATATTAGCAATGAAACAACTGAAAGAGGATTAATTTTCAAAATATACAAGCAGCTCATATAACTCAATGCCAGAGAAACAACCCAATCAAAAAGTGGGGAAAAGACCTAAAGAGACATTTATCCAAAGAGGACATACAGATGGCTAACAAATACATGAAAAGATGCTCAACATCACTCATTTAGAGAATTGCAAATCAAAACTAGAATGAGGTATCAGCTCACACCAGTCAGAATGGCCATCATCAAAAAGTCTACAAACAATAAATGCTGGAGAGGGTGTGGAGAAAAGGGAACGCTCTTGCACTGTTGATAGGAATGTAAATTGATACAGCCACTATGGAAGACGGTATGGAGATTACTTTAAAAACTAGGAATAAAACCACCATGCGACCCAGCGATCCAACTCCTAGGCATATACCCTGAAGAAACCAAAATTGAAAAAGACATATATATCCCATTGTTCATTGCAGCACTATTTACAATAGCTAGAACATGGAAGCAACCTACATGTCCATTGACAGATGAATGGATAAAGGAATTGTGGTACATATACACAATGGAATATTAAGTGAAAGTTGCTCAGTCGTGTCCGATTCTTTGCCACCCTGTGGACTATACAGTCCATGGAATTCTCCAGGCCAGAATACTCGAGTGGGTAGCCTTTCCCTTCTCCAGGGGATCTTCCCAACCCAGGGATCAGATCCAGGTTTCCCACATTGCAGGTGGATTCTTTACCAGCTGAGCCACAAGGGAAGCCCAAGAATACTGGAGTGGATAGGCTATCCCTTCTCCAGCGGATCTTCCCTACCCAGGAATCAAACCGGGGGTCTTCCGCATTGCACGTGAATTCTTTACCAACTAAGCTGTATTACTCAGCCATATAAAGGAATGCATTTGAGTCAGTTCTAATGAGGTGGATGAATCTAGAACCTATTATACAGAATGAAGTAAGTCAGAAAGAGAAAGGTAAATATCGTATTCTAATGCATATATACAGAATCTAGAAAAATGGTACTGAAGAATTTATTTATAGGGCAACAATGGAGAAACAGACATAGAGGACAGATTTATGGCCATGGGGAGAGGGGAAGATAGGGTGAGGAAAGAGTATGGAAGGAGTAACATGGAAACTTACATTACCATATGTAAAATAGGCAGTGGGAATTTGCTGTATGGCTCAGGAATCTGAAACAGGGGCTCAGTATCAACCTAGAGGGGTGGGATGGGGAGGGAGATGGGAGGGAGTTTCAAAAGGGAGGGGATATATGTATACCTATGGCTGATTAATGTTGAGGTTTGACAGAAAACAACAAAATTCTGTAAAGCAATTATCCTTCAACCACAAAAAAATAAATTTAAAAAAATAGAAAATAAAAGTGTAAGGTTCTGCTGTACAATGCAGGGAGATCAAAACAACAACAACAAAACAAAAAAGCCAAAGAAGTCTAAATAAAGGATGGAGCTTAGTATTAAATGTATATACATATATATATATGTATATACATATACATATAAAATCTGCCTGCAAAATGCAGGAGACCCAGGTTCAATTCCTGGGTTGGGAAGATCCCCTGGGGAAGGGAATTCCCACCCCAGTATTCTTGCCTGGAGAATCCCATGGGCAGAGCAGAGTGGAGGGCTACAGTCCATGGGGTCGCAAAGAGTAGGACGTTAACTGAGAATGCATATGTTTTCATACATGTATATAACTGGAATTTTGATTTAAATGTTAACTATGAGTAAAACTGATCATTTCATATGTTTAGTTCTTTTCTTTAAGGACACGTTTTATTTGAAAATTGGTTCCTTGCGAAAGGAAAGGAGGAACAGAAAAGAGAATAAGGGAGGGAAGGATGCAGGAAACAAAGAATGGACTTTCTCATCTTAAAATTTTTTAACTCTTTTTCTTTATATTACTCTTAATTTTTATCTTAAATTTTATACTTTAGTTTTTAAAATTATTCTTTTCTCTTACTTTTATTCTGAATCTTTATAGTTTTGATTTATATTAATATTTTCATTGTTAATTTTCAACCACTTCACTTTTTAAATCTCCATTTTAACCTTTTATCCTCTTTGGAGAACTCCATTTCAATCTCCTCGTTTTTTATACAAACTTCATGAACTGATTTTGTTTGTGAAGAAGCATGTTCTGACTACAGTGGGAAAGCCAGCAAGCAGGAGAGGTGGGAAAATTACCTCGCTGCCTGACTGAGATCTGCTGCATAATAATCACTCCAGAGTGGACTGATGAAAACCACAAGAGTCACTTATTATCGCACATGATTCCTGTGGGTCAGAATTCACACAGGGCACCCCGGGGGAACTGGTTTCTTCTCCATTAGGTCTGGGGCCGCAGCTAGAAGTCTGAAGTCTGGCACCTGGAATCATCCAAAGGCTGGTTAACTCACCAATCTGGCATTTGATTCCAGCTGTCAGCTGAGACTTGAGCTTGGGCTGCTGGATGGAAGCCCACAGGCACAGCCTCACCATGGGGCCTGAACTTCCACACAACATGGTGGCTGTGTTTGAAAAGTGAACAAGCTGAGAGAGGGGGAGACAAAAATGACCGCAAGTGGAACCATACTGCCTAATTATAATGTAGACTTGAAAGTCACCCGGCATCACTTGTGCCACATTCTGTTGGTCAAGGCAGTTGCAAACACACATCTAGTTTCAATGGGCGAAAGTATTGTCAGTGTCATACTCTCTGAAGAGCATATGCGATGGGACACATGTTAGTGAGGCCATACTTAGAAAATGCGATTTGCTGGAGTGCCAGATACATCCAAAACAATCCTTCAAGTTTTCTGCCTAAATGAACTTCATGGCTTCCAAGTTTGGCTACAAAAATAAATAAATAAGTGCATTAATGAATGACTTCACCCGGTTTGTGCTATGTACTTAGTCGCTCAGTCATCTCCCACTCTTTGTGACCCCATAGACTGTGGCCCGCCAGGCTCCTCTGTCCAGGGAGATTCCCCAGGCAAGAATACAGGAGTGGGTAGATGTTCCCTTCTCCAGGGGATCTTCCCAGCCCAGGGATCGAACCCATGTCTCCTGCATTGCAGGCGGATTCTTTACCATCTGAACCACCAGGGCTCATGTGGTTTAAGATGATTTAAAATACTTTTAAAATCATCTTAAATACTTAAATTTTAAAATACTTTTCCCTCCCCTCCACTGGGTTCATTGAAGATTTTATCTGATAGATAAAATGTCCAACTCTTTGCAACCCCATGGGCTATAGCCCACCAGGCTCCCCTGTCTATGGAATTCTCCAGGCAAGAATACTGGAGTGGGTTGCCATTTCCTTCTCCAGGGGATCTTCTTGACCCAGGTCTCCTGCATTGCAGGCAGTCTCCTGCATTGCAGGTGGATTCTTTACTGGGTGAGCCACTAAGGCATTATTGAAAATAATCTATGAGATATCCCAATCACTACTACCTAGCTCTGTTCCTATTTCATTCCTGGAATTACAGCATTCCAGAACAGCAGCGAATCTGAAACTTTAGATTTTTCTTGAGAAGTTTAAGCAAGTGATTTGGTGAAACTGTAGAAGCAACAATCTCCAACATATTGCCTGGTTAGGTTTTGATAACTTGATTTCTAGTCACTAGAACTGGCAAAGGAGAAAAACCTTGAGAATATATTTATTTTTACTTTTGGAATATGGTCAATCACATTGTGTAAGTTAAGATCCTGATTTTTACCTGTGTGATTCCTTTCTGGCAGCAATGTAAAATAAAACAATACCACCTTCTCCAAAGTGTGTTGAGTCTTTGCCTCCAGCATACATATTCATCATGTGACTCATTTGCTATTAATTCTGGAGAAACTTTTGTGTCTGCAGCAGCACTTATTTCTGCAGATTGGGAGAAGCAAAGTTGTTAACTTCATTCACAGACATCCCTGAAATTGCCAGTCAGCTTCACCCTTGGCCTTCAGAAAGCTGAATAGCCAAATCCATATTTCAACATCACTTACAGCATCGATAAACTTGCAGCTAATTAATTTCCATGAGAATGTTTATTTGTCATCATAACTACTCAGCCTAACAATGCCGAATAATTTCTTGTTCACATTCTTTAGAGCCTTCATGATATCTGCATCAGAGAGGGGTTTCATGGATGTTGTATGTAATTTTGAAGATTTTCCTGCTTTGAAAATCTTCAGGTGACACAGTTAATCTTCTGCTTTTAATTCTCCTCACAAATGTGAAGAAAGACATTTTGTTGTGAAAGACTTAAGACTTAAATGGAAATAAATAATAATTAAATGCAATTTTTATGTCATCTTATTTAGATTTATGAATGCTAATACTCAAATGATTCTACAATGTTTAAAATTGTATTATCTACACCCTTTTATTTTGTCTTGCATTATTTAAACTTCTGCAACTGTATATATATAGATAGATATACATATATACATATATATATATAAGTTTTCAAGAATATATGCTATTCTTCAAAAAGTTTACCAAGACACTTGTAATATTTTAGTAACTGCCAATCTGTTTCCATACTCACTTATTTAAAAGTTTTTGTCACTGTTTTTATATAAAACTAACAAGTTTGCTAGTCAACTTTTATTACTGTACATTTGACTCCAGACATCTGATAGAATTTCAATATGTAAAGCACATAAGGATATTATTTGGCTCTATCGATGTATGGCTCATGCACACCTCTATTTGAAAATGAAATCAAATATTAACAATGACTCCAAAACATGCCTTGCTCATACCATTGATTTGTTACGGTTGATAAGATATGATAGAAATCTAGTTTGTTCAAAGTGTAAATGCTGGGATGCCAGAAATGAAGCAAACTTTTATCTATTTGGCTTTCCAAGGACTAAGAGCACAGGTGAGTCAAACACGGTGGCCCAAGGTGCCCTTTGGCTACCCTAGGAGTTCTGATGGAAATCTTAGAATTTCCTAAGACCCAGTCAGCAGTGTCACAAGACATATGAGTTGAAAACTGCAACTTTAGGGTTGGTTAGATACTTTCTCCCAAAGGTTTCTCCCTGTATTCCAGTTCTCATTTACCCCTGGATTTAGGTTTTGACAAATATACAAAATATTATTCATATGAAAGGTAATCCCTCACAGTAGCTCCTTTCTGCATTTTCCACATTTGTACACATGCTACCTCTCCCCTAATTTTTTCTTTAAATACAAAACATGTGTGCCCAAACTGTAGACAAAGGAAAACCCTTCCTTGATAGTCGCAGGTTTCCAACTGTCAATGTTTCATAAAGTTATTGTCATGAAAACTTGTCTCCACTTCTAGGGATGGTCTCAGAAAAACAAACCTGTCAGCAAAGTTTATCCCTATATCTGTTCACACCCACTACACACTACCTCCCTCCTCCAGAGGAGTGCCCTTCCAGACATCTGGAGCTCAACCCTTCCACCAAATCTCTCCCTGCCTCTTTGCCACAACTTTTTTCATCCTGTTCACTTTCCCAAATCCCTGACCTGCCTCCAGGTAACCAGGAAGAGGAAAAAGGGCAAGGGGATATATTCTGAATATGTCACCCCACTTTTTGGACATACTTGTATTTTATTGAGGTACTTTAGAGAAAAGGTTTATCCGAAAGAAGTTATTACAACAGTGGCAATTTTAGGTATTCCAGCAGTGTGATACTGAGAGTAGTGATTGATGATAGAGAGAAACATTTTTTGAACAAGAAAACTTTTCTGCATCTAACACATTATACTACAAATTTCAGTATTAGTCTTTCAATTGCAGAAGATCAGGTGTGACCTCTTCAACATTCCCCCAGCCTTGCTGGGGCCCCTTTTCCATGCTCTCACAGCATCCTACTCATGTCCCAGGCAGTGCACACGCTATGGAGATTCCATAAAAGCTACTTGGCCATAAGTAACAACCAGTAGAAAATAGAGATAAGATTTGAACCTGGGCCTCTCTGTTATCAGAACCTATATTCTCATAACCCCATGTCCATCCATTGTAGTACTATTCTAAATGATCAAGACTTGGAAACAAATCAAGCCTCCATCAATGGATGATAAAGATTATATATATATATATATATATATATATATATATATATATATATATATATATGTATATATATATGGGCTTTCCAGGTGGCTCAGTGGAGTGGAGTGGTAAAGAATTTGCCTCCCAATGCAGAAGGCACAGGTTTGACCTCTGGGTTATGAAGGTCCCCTGGAGCAGGGCATGGCCACCCACTCCAGTATTCTTGCCTGGGAAATCCCATGGACAGAGGAGCCTGGAGAGTTACAGTCCATGAGGTCACTGAAGAGTTGGACACAACTTAGCAGCTAAAACAAATAACAATTTGTAACAACATGGCTGGACCTTGAGGACATGGTGCTAAGCGAAACAAGTCAGATAAAGACAAATACTGTAAGAATGCTGTGTGATTCCATTTATATGTGAGATTAAAAAAAAAAAGCGAAACTCATAGAAACAGAGTGTAAAATAGTGGTTCCCAGAGGCTGGGGTAGGAGGAATGAAAAGATGTTGGTCAAAGGGTACAAATTTCTGGTTGTAAGATGAGTAAGTTCTGAGGATCTACTCTTCACCATGTTGACTATAGTTAACAGCACTGTTATTACAAACTTGAAAGTTGCAAAGAGAGTAGATCTTAAATGTTCTTGCCATACACCAAAAAATACTGTAATATATGAGGTGATGGACATGTTAACTAACCTTACTTAGTGTGGTACTATTTTGCAATATACACCTGTATCATATCATCATACTGTACACCTTGAATGTATATGATGTTATATGTCAGTTATATCTCAATAAGGCTGAAAAAATTCAGTTTAACAAAATGTCCCCTATACAGTCTTGGCATGCAGTAGGAGCTCAATGAATGTGGAAAGCTTTCTGGATGAGAGGCATCAGGTTATGCTGGAAAGAGCACAGAGCTTTGCCAGTAACTTAGAGGAGTCGCTTTTCTTCTATGAGTCTCAGCTCTTCTTCCCTAA
The DNA here is from genome assembly GCA_024291935.2 of Okapia johnstoni. Lineage (NCBI taxonomy): Eukaryota > Metazoa > Chordata > Mammalia > Artiodactyla > Giraffidae > Okapia > Okapia johnstoni. The sequence goes on along the minus strand of CM044321.1, from coordinate 29,401,004 downwards.
CATGAGGAGATTGGTCCTATTATTAGGGAAACTTAGTATTGAATAATTTGCTACTGGCCCTGCAACTCCAAATCAAGCACATTTAACAATGTTTCTCATCAGAAAGAAGCATATTTCTTTAAAATAGTCCAATTGCAGAACTATAAGAAGAAATATTCTACTTACTCCACATATCAGTTTACATAAAAATAGAAGTGCCTCAGAAAACACTAAAACCTAATAAAGTGTCTTAAATGCCTAAGTGAAAATAATATGTATATGTAAAAACCCTGAAAGCAAAGAATAAACTTGCTTTTGATATTTGACAGCCCCAGAAAGGGATGACAGATTATACATTTGCTTGTTTGGAATTCCATCTATATTCAATTCAGTGCTGTAGGATTTAGAACATCATGAAAATGTTTCAGCTCTTAGGCAAGAAAAAAGAGAGAGAGATAATAAAGTTAATCCTTGGATTAAATGGAGTAAAATTAAAGGAAGTTTAAACACACCTCAGAATACAACATATTCTGTTGTTGTATGGAAGAAAACATACCTTCCAAGGAAAAAACGGAGTGCATCATTCAGGTAAATGCAAGCTTAATAAAAAGAAAGATATTTATAGATTTGCCACACTGCTGAAGCGTACACCAGAGCTTCACTCTATAGATTTAAATACATAATTGCTTCAGAGTCCTACGAACTGAGTTGAAACCTATAATTGTTTAAGACCCTATTGTAAGCAAAGCTTTGCAAACTCTCAAATATGTCCGGGGGAAAAAAAATGCTACCCTCAGCTGTGGCTAGAAAAACAATCAGAAGACATTCAATAGCATTTGTTAAGTTATAAGAAAATATTCAACTATCATTTCTTCTAATTTAGACCAGCATCCAATTAAACCCAAATCTTTCACAGATCTTCATTTAAGTTTTAAAACCTATTTTTATTAAAAACTTTAAAAAGGATTTGAGTTTTCTTAAGTATTCCCAGCTGGATGCATTATCTGTATTGAATTTATAATTCAAAGTAGCAGTGCCAGGTGGTCCCATAGGCTTAATGAGGATTTGATTATAAGTACAGAGGAAAAACAGCGAAATAGATATGTTTAGGACACCTATATTTCTAACTTGTCTAGATGCTACCTTTTAGCTAAAGCTTCATCTTTGTCCCTAACAGAGACATGGCAGAAATAGTAGGGATGGTCAACAGCCACTAGACAGACCTGTGCTGGAATTTTATTTTGGCCTTTTCCAGGACTATACCCTGTGTAACTGGAAACTCTGGAATAAACCAAAGCAGACTACCTCTAAATGATTCCAGATGCGTTGCTATCCATGGAGTGATGTTTTCAAAGATAATTTTAAAGGAAGAGAAGTTGTAAAAGGAAAGAGGAAGAAATTCTTTTGCAGCTGATATTCGAGGAAGGAGAGTTATTGTAACAAAATATAACATATGTGTAATAAACTGCCGTCTTGCCAAAGTGGCCAGTTACCCTAAGAGATAATTCTCTTTAAGTTTAGGTATGCAGGTTTGATGGCAGAAAGTCAAAAATGACTTTGAAAAAGGCAGGAAAGTAATTTTGAACTCTGTGGTTGACATGGGATAAAGGAGAGGCAGAAATATAGAGGTTTTTCACTAGATGAGTGAAAATTCTTTAGATTAACAGAAATCATGAGGCAAGCTCTAGACTCTTAAAACCATGATTTTAGCAGGAGTCTTAGAAAATAGTATCTGGTTATCAGGAGCTTGAGAGGCTTTATTTCCTACCTGGGTTACAAATGAAAATAAACAATGGGGCAGACCTCCCCAGTGGCCCAGGGGTAAAGAATCTGCCTGCCGACGCAGGAGCATAGGTTCCATCCCTGGTCCAAGAGGATCCCACATGCTGTGGGGCAACTAAACCCAAGTCCTGCAACTACTGAAGCCGGCAATCCTTAGAGCCCATGCTCTGAAACGAGAGAAGCCACTGCAATAAGAAACGTGCACACCACAACGAGAGAGTATCCGCTCGCTGCAACTTGAGAAAGTCCAGCTGCAGCAACCAAGTCCCAGCACAGCCAAATTAAATAGTAATTTTTTTTTAAATTTAAAAATGAAAATAAATAATGGGATATATAAGGGTCTAAATATAGAGATCGAAATTTCTGAACAGCAAGTACAGTCAATTATAGGAAACACTCCGTGGTCTAGAAGAAAGCTCTGAAGTCATTTAGTCCTAGCCCATTCTTCTCACTGCAGCCTGGACACATTCAAACCATCACAAACAAACAGCATTCATCACATCCTTCCTCCTGTAAGAAATCCACCCTTCTTTCTGCCTACCCTGGGGACACTTCCCAGTTTTCACAGTTCAGGGCAGTATTTACAGAAGATTTGCATAACTAGATAAACCCCTAGTCCTTACAGATCTATCTACCATATAAAGCCAAGAAATCTTGTCAGATTTCATGAATTAATCCATTTACTGAGAAATACTTTAATTATTCGGCAGTAAGATTAATAATAGAGAATGTTGCTGAAACTACAGCTAATGTTTCCCAAAAGGAATCAGCAATTGTATCAAGACTTTCAAATACCTTTTCTCTTTACCTTAAATATTATTTCAAATTTAGTCAGGCTTCCCAGGTGGTTCAGTGGTAAAGAATCCAAAGAGTCCGCCTGCCAATGCAGGAGACCCTGGAGACACAGGTTTAATCTCTGGGCTGGGAAGATCCCCTAGAGTAGGAAATGGCAACCCACTCCAGTATTCCTGCCTGGAAATCCCATGGATAGAGGAGTGGACTATAGTCCATGGGGTCGCAAAGAGTCAGACATGACTGAGCGACAGCACAGCACAGAGGGAAGGAATATTTTTTGAAAACATTCTGGCTGCAAAGTAACTTGTCAGAGTTGTTTACAATTAATTGGGATAGAACCACTGTCAATTAAAATTGATTTGCCACACCTTACTCTCCCAAAACAGCTGAAAGGCTAAAGGAGAAATTCAGCATGTCATTAAAATTTAGTGACACTCAGGATTGAAAGTGGTCTTAACAAATGAGGAGACAAGGGCAGAATGGGTGACTAAAATGTATTTCAAGCAATATAATTTCATTTAGCCATCACTGTTAGTTCACTCTTTGTTCATCTTTAATTTATATTTTCCCTGGCCGGGTGACTAAAATGAAGGCAGGTTTAAATAAAGAGAGGAAATAAAGGAACTAGATAATCCATGAATTTGATACCCATCTGTTGAATAATGTAACATTTACCACAATAGAAATAGCCCACTTTTGGTGTTACCTCTAGGCCAAAAACCAAAACATATAACAGAAACATTATTGTAACAAATTCACAAAAGACTTCAAAAATGGTCCACATCCAAAAATAGAGGTCTTTTTAAAAAAATAATTTTTTTTTGTTTTTCATTCAGAAGCAGAGGCATCAATGCAACAGCCAAAACGGTCCCCTTTTATTAGTCCTTAAACTTCTCTCTTTCATTCACCAAAAGATACTATAAACTTTGCTTGGGTGTACAAATAGCATTCATAAAAGCGTACATTATAATACAAATTATGGTATATTTTCACTGAGTTGAAAAGAAACATTTTTATTCTTACATTTTCATTACAAGTTACTTCTAAGTGTCATATTCGGATTAAATGCCAATATATTTTTATGTCAGTATTTTTCTTCCTGTGAATGTATACAGGCCACGAACCATGGAATAAAGCTATTTATTACCTATAAAAACTTTTACAGCAACTGCCCATGTAGATGACCTTGTTGACTTTGGTTATAATTCAGTGCATTGATAAAATCAAAACAATTTGGGAATGAGTTCAAGATGAAAATAGAAAGAAAAAAAAAATAGCATATTTTTCAAATGACTCTAAACAGGTAAATGTTGATCCAATGCCACTTCTTTACCCATCTGGGTTTGGGTTGTACTCTTTGGGCCTTGGGCCTTTTGTGGATGAATACTGTACAATATAATTCATTTAGAAAATTATCCTTAGATTAAAATAACAATTTAATGAAAGTAAATTTATTTATGATCAAAAGTGTTTTGTCTCAGATGTCTTAAACTACTCAATTAGATTTAGTTGATGCTATTGCTGTTATCTTATTCTGAACTACATAGATTAGGAAACTAAATTTCCTTAATATTTAAGCTAATTTGAGTTAAATCTCTGTTACTTTTAGATGAAAGGAGTCTGGTCTAACATATATATTATAATAAAATTTATGCAGTTCTTATAATAAATAAGACCCGTGATAAATACTCCAAACATTATCTCACTTTATCACATCATCCTCCAGACCTTCTAAATGTTGTCTTTTGCAGATGAGGAAACCAAGGACAAATTAAGTGACTTGTCCAAGATCCCATAGGCCAGGTTTAAAGCTCAGGCAGTCTGCTTCTAGGCCCTTCCTTTTTTTTTTTTTTACTATAATGTATTGACTTTATTTTTTTTATGTTGTATTTTATTTTTTATTTTGTTTTTTTAATACATTTATTTATTTTAGTTGGGGGCTAATTACTTTACAATATTGTAGTGGATTTTGCCATACATTGACATGAATCAGCCATGGGTTTACATGTGTACCCCATCCTGAGCCCCCCTCCCACCTACCTCCCCATCCCATCCCTCTGTAGACCCTTCCTTTTTTAACAAAGCATTCTTCTAGAGTATTTAATAATACCTGATTGAAACTATGGAAAAAGCCATTTTTCTTTTAAAATGCACTTGATAAACTAAACACACAATAGGTAGAATTATTACACTGTTTCCAATATTCTATCCATTTCACAAGTATAACAAGCCAAAAGTTTGTTCAGTGACCCTATTTCTCTTAGACTTTCAGGGATTTCCCCCAAAGATGAAAGAAATGACAGAATTAACTTTGTAGAGAAGCCAGTGGAATGTGTAATTTTTAATGAATACGCTGTGCATGGATGTGTGTCTCTTCATTTGTGTCTGACTCTTTGTGACCCCATGAACCACAGCCTACCAGGCTCCTCTGTCTGTGGGATTTTCCAGACAAGAATACTGGAGTGGGTTGCCATGCCCTCCTCCAGGGTATCTTCCTGACCCAGGGATTGAACCCATGTCTCTTATGTTTCCTGCAATGGCAGGTGGGTTCTTTACCACTAGCACCACCTGGGAAGCCTGATAAGCTGTAGTTAATATTAATTCACAATTTTAAAATGGAAGTATAAACACTGCTACAATAGCAAAGAACATCTGGACCCCCTAACCAGAAAGCAGGGGTCTTATACTTATTTTGTTGCAAAGAACATAGAAACAGTCAAACAGTGTATGATTTTTTTCCTCTTAAACAGACTGCTGATCCATCTCAACCAGGTTTATGATTAAACCTGGTTTAATGATTTGGTTTTATGACTTGGTTTTGCTCAGGATCAGATTCTCTAGGTTGGAATGGAAACTGTAGAGTTGTGAATACTCAGAGTCAAGTGGACACCTGATGATGAACCACTGGGAAAAAAATGAGGCTCAAAAGTCCAAGAGACAGAAGCCTAGTGCCAAAGCCAAGAGTAAAAGACAGCAATCAGCACAAGGGACAAAAAGCCCTTGATCTTGAAGTCAGAATTCTAGCAGACCAGAACCAATCCAACAGGACATGAGTTTTCAGAAGAACCATCTCCACTACTTCTAGGTATTCACGCTCCCTTGAAGAACTAAGGAACCGCTTGATGAAAGTGAAAGAGGAGAGTGAAAAAGTTGGCTTAAAACTCAACATTCAGAAAACTAAGGTCATGGCATCTGGTTCCATCACCTCATGGCAAATAGATGGGGAAACAGTGGAAACAGTGACAGACTTTATTTTGGAGGGCTCCAAAATCACTGCAGATGGTGACTGCAGCCATGAAATTAAAAGACGCTTGCTTCTTGGAAGAAAAGTTATGACCAACCTAGACAGCATATTAAAAAGCAGAGACATTACTTTGCCGACAAAGTTCTGTCTAGTCAAAGCTATGGTTTTTCCAGTAGTCATGGATGGATATGAGAGTTGGACTAATAAGAAAGCTGAGCACTGAAGAATTGATGCTTTTGAACTGTGGTGTTGGAGAAGACTCTTGAGAGTCCCTTGGACTGCAAGAAGATCCAACCAGTCCATCCTAAAGGAGATCAGTCCTGAATATTCATTGGAAGGACTGATGCTGAAGCTGAAGCTCCAATACTTCGGCCACCTGATACAAAGAACTGACTCACTGGGAAAGACCCTGATGCTGGGAAAGATTGAAGGCAAGAGGAGAAGGGAACAACAGAGGATGAGATGGTTGGATGGTACCACTGACTTAATGGACAAGAGTTTGAGTAAACCCTGGGAGTTGGTGATGGATAGGGAGGCCTAGCTTGCTGCAGTCCATATGGTCGCAGAGTCAGACACGACTGAGCGACTGAACTGAACTGAACTGAAGGAGCCAGAAGGTATGTGGTGACTGAGAAGATAACAATGGTTTCAAAGACTGAGTCCAGGCAGACCTCCAAGGATCTCAAACTAAAAGCCAAGATTTAAACACTTAAATGTGAATGACCTTAGTGGCTCATAGCAAAATGTTTCTTGCCATGGTGAATATCTGAAAGCAGAATCTTCCTCTTGGTGCAGCAAATTATCTCAAGTAAGACACAGCACGAGAAGGCACAGCTGTTATGACAATTATAAAGGTCAATAATTCTCAAGTACACTTGAAGATGTTAAAGTTTTAATAATATTCAAATAGTGCAAAAGAGTAAAGACCAAGTGTCCTTTACATAATCCTTCCATCAAAAGGCATCAAGATTAACTGAAATTCAAACCTGGACTGCAGGACAGCTATCTGGAAAAAATGTTGCAAAACTACAGCATGGCAAAGAAGTCAGTCTACAAAGATGAACTGTAGCCCATTGGACACATGTTATGTATCACAGGCCATACCAGACCATGCATGCCAGTGACTGTCAATATTCAAACCTGACATAATTTCAGTGATAAATATTAAATATTTACCAGCTGGTGCACCACTGGATGAGTGGGCTCATCCACCTCTCTGGAGTACACACAAAAATAAATGAATAGATTTGGGCTTCCATCAGCAGGAATGGTTTTCCTCAAAATTGGAAATCAATGATACCACTATGGTTACATCAATAGGTTAAGCAATTAATGGAGGCTGCTGTCATTTTTTTTAACTACTATAATAACAAGAAAGACAAGGTAAAGAAAAAATAATATTTTTTTTAATGTTTGCTTTATGTACTTTGAATTTATAAAATGAATTCTTACAGAAGTCTGAGGCTACATGGACTTTTTCAAGGAACATATCCCAAACTAACGATGTCTCCTAATACTAAATCCAGTTCTTGTCAATCTGTCCTTAAAAATATTTTAGGTTCAGATTTTCAGTTCCTGTCTATGCTAAGAAAAAGCACGATGACTAAACTTAAGGAGGAATGGGAGATGGAGCTGCAATAAACAGTCTCATAGAAACAGGTTAAAGAACTAAAAAATATGTATGTTTTTCTTTTAATCTATATTGTATTCTATTAACTCTCACACCATATAACATCTGCTGAAACAAAAAAGCTCCCAAGTCATGACTTAATCATGGAAAATTCCGCTGTTAATGTTGTCTCTCTGAAATGATGACAGTGGGCTCTGAAATATGAAAATGAAGTGTTAGTCGCTCAGTTGTGTCCAACTCTTTGCGACCCCATAGACTGTAGCCTGCCAGCTTACTCTGTCCATGGGATTTTCCAGGCAAGAATGCTGGAGTGGGTTGTTATTCCCTTCTCCAGGGGATCTTCCAGACCCAGAGATAGAACCCAGGTCTACTGAATTACAGGCAGATTCTTTACCATCTGAGCTATCAGGGCTACTGATATTGGGCTCAAAGAATAGATAACTAGTCTTGGAAACTTATTTAAGGAAATGATTTATACTAAGATTGTGACTAAAATACTAAGTTGGTGCCTTTAACCATCTCTTCAACAGCCTAAATGAGGTCTTCCGGTAGTGTGACAATAACACCTTTGTGAAGTGGCTATGACAAAACCCAACCTGAGACATGACATAGAATCTTCAGACACACCAGTCAGAGGATTCATCCCTGAATAGCTTATTCCTATTAACTTGAATCAAAGAGTTGGCCCCAGTTAATTCAAAGGAGGTCCAGAAAGGCATCTACCTCTGCTTAACTGACTACACTAAAGCCTTTGACTGTGTGGATCACAACAAACTGTAGTAAATTCCTAAAGAGATGGCAATACCAGACCACATGACCTGCCTCCTGAGATATATGTGTGCAGGACAAGAAACAACAGTTAGAACTGGACATGGAACAACAGACTGGTTCCAAATAGGGAAAGGAATACGTCAAGGCTATATATTGTCACTCTGCTTATTTAACTTATATACAGAGTACATCATGTGAAATGCTGGGCTGGAAGAAGCACAAGCTGGAATCAAGATTTCTGGGAGAAATAGCAACAACCTCAGATATGCAGATGATACCACTCTAATGGCAGAAAGTGAAGAGGAACTAAAGGGCCTCTTGATGAGGCTAAAAGAGGAAAGTGAAAAAGCTAGCTTAAAACTCAGCATTCAAAAAACTAAGATCATGGCATCTGGTCCCATCACTTCATAGCAAATAGATGGGGACAAAGTGGAAAAAGTGACAGAATTTATTTTCTTGGATTCCAAAATCACTGTGGACAGTGACTGTGGCTACAAAATTAAAAGACACTTGCTCCTTGAAAGAAAAGCTATGACAAACCTAGACAGCATATTAAAAAGCAGAGACATCACTCTGTCAACAAAGATCTGTCTGTCAAAGCTATGGTTTTTCTAGTAGTCATATATGGATGTGAGAGTTGGACCATAAAAAAGGCTGAGCACTGGAAGAATTGATGCTTTCAAATTCTGGTGCTGGAGAATACTCTTAAGAGTTCCTTGGACAGCAAGGAGATCAAGCCAGTCAACCCTAAAGGAAATCAACCCTGAATATCTGGGAGGACTAATACTGAAGCTGAAGTTCCAATACTTTGGCCACCTGATGTGAAAAGCTGAGTCATTTGAAAAAACCCTGATGCTGGGAAAGACTAGGGGCAGGAGGAGAAGAGAGTGATGGAGGATGAAATGGTTGGATGGTATCACCAACTCAATGGACATGAGTTTGAGCAAACTCCAGGAGACAGTGAAGGACAGGGAAGCCTGGAGTGCTGCAGTTCATGGGGTTACAAGCAGTCAGACACGACTAAGTGAATGAACAGCAACAACAACTCAAAGGATGAGACAACAACAATAAAGGATATTAATGGGGCACATTGATGGAACCAGAAAATATGTCTCTTCTTTGAGAACTGGCACTAATTAAAAGGAAGATATAAGTTACAATTTATTTCTAGCCAGAAGGGCTACAACATAGAAAACCATTTCAGGAACCTAAAAATACATTGTTTCTTCCATTGCTATTTTGAAAAATTGTCTTTCCTTATATGATAATATTCAATAAGATTCAGAACATTTGAAATGAACAGGGACTTGTTAGCTTTTGTCTGTGCCATAAATCTGTTATTATTTTACATATCCTTTCTCTGTATTTCCTCATGTGCAATATAAAAAAGATTCCTAAGAGTTAGATTATTTTTCTACAGAATCTATGTTTTTATGAAAATTCCAAAGCTAGAAAGCATTGCATACAAAATAATATGCAAGCAGACGTGTCAATAGTAAGAACTAGCTCAAAATGCCCCTGTCAGTAATCACTTAAGTTGTAAATAGATTAATCTGGCTTGGTTTTCTTTTCATTTCTTTGTTCTTCTAATCTATACAGATTCCGGAAACTCCCTGGAGGAAACAGCCCAGTCAGTGTATGTTTCCTGCAGCTTCTGTATCAAGCCATACTAAAAAAGCAGATGCCAATAATGCCACCTCTTATTAAAGTGATAATCTCATTCAATAAGCATTCAGCATTTGTTTACTGAGCCTCTACTATGAGCTACTACTGCTAAGTTAGATGATGAACAGATAAGACAGTGATCTGGCAGCAAACCATCCAATGCCAAGTGTTTTTTTTTTTTTTTCAATTAAATATGGTCCAAATGTGAAAAGAAAGTGTAAGTGTTAGTCGTTCAGTCGTGTTGACTCTTTGCAACTCCATGGACTGTAGCCTGCCAGGCTCCTCTGTCCTTGGAATTCTCCAGGAAAGAATACTGGAGTGGGTTGCCATTCCCTTCTCCAGGGGATCTCCCTGACCCAGAGATTGAACCCAGGTCTCCTCCATTGCAGGCAGATCTTTCTTTCATCTGAGCCATCAGAGAAGCCCCTTCAAATGTGAAAACATGCATGTAAAATTTGGAGGTAAAGAATATTCAGCCCTCAAAACTCCTCTTGGTGCAAGCATTGCACATTTTAGTGAGATTTGAGACACTAGAGGACACATTCAAGTAAAAGATTTTCATTCAAGTGTTTTCTAAGAATCAGAAACCTGTTAAATGTGGCCTCATGTTCTAGGTCCTGTGATGAGTGAGCAAAAAGCCAGGGGTAGGAGTAGTGAAAAAGTGGATCATTCTGCATAACAGAGGGCAAAGGAGTTTGAAGACCTCTGGGAAATTTTAAAAGAAGGAAGAGGACACAGAGAAGCAGAGGCAAGAAGGAAGAAACAGCAGCAGAGTCTTGGTAGGGACGAGGCCAAGAAAGAAATCCAGTTAATGTAAGTTATCTAGCATGATTTTATTTTCACCCTAGTCATTAAGTTTCTTGGTGTTTGATAATCTTGATACAACTTCCTGGTCAACTCATAAACTTCAATCTTGATTATTTTCTGAGTGAATTGACTAATTATTCAATGTCATGATGCTATGTTCTCATGCCATTTCAACTATCAGTTCAGTTCAGTCACTCAGTCGTGTCCGACTCTTTGCAACCCGATGGACTGCAGCACGCCAGGCTTCCCTGTCCATCACCACTCCTGGAGTTGTTCACACTCATGTCCATTGAGTCAGCGATGTCATAATTTAGTGCATAGTATGATTAAATTAAAATTGGGGCTATGAATATGATGACATATCATGCTTGTGATTATTATCTTACAAGGCAAAAGAGACTTTGCAGGTATAATTAAGGCTGTTAGTTCTTAGTAAGGTGCTTATTTCCATGCATATATTAGAATGATATTGAACTGTTTCTAGTAGGTAACTGTGTGAACCATTTTTAACAAATAGATGATTGTATGGAATCTGATTCCATTTATTTATTTATTTATTTATTTTAACTGACAAAGAAGAAGACTTTATTGGGAAGGGGTGCCTAGGCAGAGAGCAGTAGGGGAAGGCAGCCCAGGAGAACTACTCTGCCACATGGCTTGCAGTCTCAGGTTTTATGGTAACAGAGTTAGTTTCTGGGTTGTCCCAGGCCACTCATCTTGATTGACCCATACTGAGTCTGACTCAGGGTCCTTCCTAGTGGTGCATGCATCTCTCAGCCAAGACAGATTCCAGCATACTGAGTCCATTTTTGATGCTTGATGGAAACATCTCTCAAGTCCTACCATGCTCTATGTTACATAATAAGGCTTGTATGTTACTCAGTCGTGTCTGACTCTTCTCCACCCCACGGATTGTAGCCTGCCAGGCTCCTCTGTCCATGGGATTCTTCAGGCAAGAGTACTAGAGTGAGTTGCCATTTCCTCCTCCAGGGAATCTTCCCAACCCAGGGATGGAACCTGGGTCTCCTACACTGCAGGCAGAATCTTTATTGTCAAAGCCACCAGGGGGCTCTATGTTACATAATATAGGACACCTATTCCTACTCAATCCTCCCACCATGTTCCTCCACCCCATATCTTCAGTAAACATTATCAAAAAAATACACTAACAAAAATTCTTGATGTTTATTGGATTTCTTGACAAAACCATTGACTGTACAGTGATTCAAATCTGGGTTGATGCAGCCTGAAACAGAATCAGGGTGTGGTTGAGGGGTGGCTAGCATTGGGTTGGTTAGATACATAAAATCTAAAAGCAGGGTAGATCCAGGGTTTCTGGGGCCTAAAGTGATAAAAATTGGAGGAATTGTCTTTTAAGGAAAACAATTCCACAAAAGTACAAAGTTGATAACAGGGCCTAGGAAGGAGCCCAGATAAGTGAAGCATACTGAAACTAAAGTTTCATTTGCTTCAAAGCAAATCCACCTCTGCCTATAAATCAGTGAAATCATGGAGACTTCTGAAAGAAATATAACTATTTTGCAACACTATTCTTTAGATAAGACAAGAACCTCAGAACTCTGGATAGAATGGAGAAAAGATGCTGCTGCTGCTGCTGCTGCTAAGTCGTTTCAGTCATGTCCGACTCTGTGCGACCCCATAGACAGCAGCCCACCAGGCTCCTCCGTCCCTGGGATTCTCCAGGCAAGAACACTGGAGTGGGTTGCCATTTCCTTGTCTAATGCATGAAAGTGAAAAGTGAAAGTGAAGTCGCTCAGTCGTGTCCAACTCTTCGCAACCCCATGGACTGCAGCCTACCAGGCTCCTCCTTCCATGGGATTCTCCAGGCAAGAGTGCTGGAGTGGGTTGCCATTGCCTTCTCCGGGAGAAAAGATGGGGAACATATAAAAATCAATTTGTTTGTAATGTCAATGTTTATCATTTATCATCTAAATCATTTCCTATGTCCCTATCATTGACATATTCTTTTAATTAAATGCATGTCAGATATAGAAGCCATCTCATTATGCTGCTATAATCAGACGGGAGCAGTTTATGTCATTACACTTAAATGCATGGTAATTCCCAGTGTCAAGATAAGTATATATAGAATGTTAATTGCACTGGTTTCCAGTTCCTCTTATTAAGATTCGCAGACAATCTGCATAAATTATAGAGTGCGTTATTGTTATAATTATGGTGTAAAATAAATAGTAAGTAGATTGGACTGGGTTTTTTTAAGTTCGTCTAACAATGAGGGATGTCCATCTAAGAAACAAGAAAGAGACATCACAGCAGTCTTTGACCACCCAGCTTTCCTAACCTATGCCTTTCCTTCAGCTCAGTGCCTTTCCTTTCAGAATGTTCAACTGAGAATCTACACAAAAACATCAGAAGAACATAAAAAGTATGTCAAAGAATCAGATTTTTAATCCGAACATTGTCTTTGTACCTGCAATCATGTTAACATCGTGTTAGGTGATATGGCTTAAGGGTGGGGGCTTAGTTGCTTCAGTCATGTCTGACTCTTAGCAACCCTATGGACTGTAGCCCATCAGGCTCCTCTGTCCATGGGATTCTTCAGGCAAGAATATTGGAGTGGGTTGCCATGCCGTACTCTAGGGGATCTTCTTGAGCCAGGAATTGATCCCATATCTCCTGTGATTTCTGCATTGCAGGTAGATTCTTGACTGCTGAGCCACCGGGGAAGCCCAGCTTAAGGGACAGCAGGATGTAAAACTCCATCCCATGGTCTGCTTTGCCACAGTACTGAGCATGCTGGGCCAGCCTCCCTCCCCCTGTGTCCTGTCAACAACCTCTGCTTTCCATTTGAAAAACCAAACCCCTTCCCATTCTTTTGGTCCCATGGACACTGGAAAAAGGGCATGTGATCCAGGCCAGACTAGTTGGATTGTCTTTCCTGGGAGGCTCCATCTATCCACAACAGCAGGAAAAACAGATGGAAGCCATTAGGGCTGGGTTTTTCCAAGGGCACTGTGACATGGTCAGTGGATTCCTGACAAACCCCTGGACTTGTTCCAGCTCCTGTCCTTCCAGAGGCTTGGGGATTCAACAGTCCTTTGGAATGTGTAAGAGCTCCAGAATCCTTCCTACAAAGTCCTTATATGCTTAAGTGAGAAAGAATCAGTATCTATTGCTTGCAATCAGTGTGCCCTAATGTGGGAAGTGTTAGTCACTCGACTGTGTCTAACTCTCAGCAACCCCACAGACTATAGTGCACCAGGCTCCTCTGTCCATGGAATTCTCCAGGCAAGAATACTGGAGTGGGTTGCCATTCCCTTCTCCAGGGGATCTTCTGAACCCAGGGATCAAACCTGGGTCTCTGGCATCTGATCCACCAGAGAACATGGCAAGAGATGTGCTGACCCCTCTGTGGAAGGTAAGTTAGCATTAAATTAACAGGGCCTCACTATCTGAGTTCCCAGTTATGTTTAATTCTCCCTTTTATCTTGGATCTACTTTTGAGAGAAATCTAAAAGCAGACTTAAAAATTCCCTTCCTTTCCCCCCTCAAAAAATGTTTCATGAAAAGTTTAAAAATATTTAGTTCCTTTCATACTTCACCAAAGCTGCCATACTGTGTCTAAAAATACATGCAAAATGCAATATGAGAATAATAGTGTCTTATATGGAAATCCCCCAAAGAATTTTTTTTTCAAATGCTTATAAAAGCCAGATGAATTTTGGAGTTAAAAAATTGTCTCTTGTGGTTTGAGACCTCACTGAGATTTTTTTTTTTAAACCCTCTTTAAGATCTAATTTGCAAGTTTGTAGTCACTCCTGGTGGACTTTTAGTTTTAGAACAATTTCAAAAATGATTAGCTAGTTTTTAAATTATTTAAAATACTTTTGGCAGGTTTATATTTGTGTGTATGTTTGTATAACATGAAAGAGATTACTTTTGACAAATTGAAATTAGAAAGCCAGTTACCTCTAATAGCAGCTTAATTGCTTTATGTATTTGAACAACAAAAATAAGTTGATATAGCGAATTTTCCAAGCACAGCATTTTCCTAATGACTTCACTACCAGCCTAGTGAATCATATGACTAACAAATACAGACAAAGAGAGTGAGCCATCAGTGGAATTACTAAGAAGAGATTCCCCACTTACCTTTTTCTGTATCAGATCATGCTGGAGACAGGCCTTTCCTCTCCCCAGATTAAGACAGGACTTAAATTCAACAACTGCCTAGCTATCTACTCTAAATTCTTCAGTGTCTATTTTTCAGAGTTGAGCCAAATGTATTTCTAGACTTGTGTATGAAAATGTTTTTAAAACAGCAAAGGAAATCTATGTCCAATGTAGTATTATATTAAATATTCATAAATTGCTATTAATTACAAAATAACCTTTGACTTTTTATGCCTGTACTTTTGAGTCACTCAAATTAGGACACGCTTTCTCCAGAAGCAATGCATCTGATCTTTTAGAGATTAATTATTAACCATAGTTCAAGTCAGGGTAAGAGAATGGAAAGCTATGGTTTTGGCACCACCTATAAACATCTAGATAACATTTGCTGATACTGAGATTATGGAGATAGTGTGTGCTATAATATCAAAGAGCAATGAAACAATCTTGGTGACAGCCATATTTTGAGCCTTCTTTAGAAATCAAAATTGAAGTAAAATATTACTTGTTTTGTTTTTTTTTAATAGTAGTGTGAGTTATAGGGTAGGGAGTTGTTGTTCAGTCACTAAGTTGTGTTCTACTCTTTGTGACCCCATGGACTGCAGCACACCAGGCTTCCCTGTCCCTCATCACCTCCTGGAATTCACCCAAGTTCATGTCCATTGAATTGGTGATGCTATCCAACCATCTCATCCTCTGCCGCCCCCTTCTCCCCCTCCTTCAATCTTTCCCAGCATCAGGGTCTTTTCCAATGAATCCGCTCTTCACATCCGATGGCCAAAGTATTGAAGTTCCAGCTTTAGCATCAGTCCTTCTAATGAGTATTCAGGGTTGATTTCCCTTAGGATTGACTAGTTTGATCTCCTTGCCATTCAAGGGACTCTCAAGAGTCTTATCCAGCACCACAATTCAAAAGCATCAATTCTTTGGCGCTCAGCCTTCTTTATGGTTCAACTCTCACATTCATACACGACTACTGGAAAAACCATAGCTTTGACTATACAGACCTTTGTCAGCAGAGTGATGTCTTTGATTTTTAATACACTGTCTAGGTTTGTCATAGTCTTCCTTTCAAGAAGGAAGTAGGGATAGGGACATAGCTTTAGAAAACATGGTTTTTGTTGCTCACATAACAGAGATGGTACACGTGGCCATGTTTCCACATGTCCCAGCTCTGGGAAAGTATCTCCAGTTGTTTCTCTTTGGTCACACCAAGTAAAGGCAGAAGGGTTTTCCTCTCCCATGTCCCATATCCCTCTGTTTGTCAAGCACCTAAATTTTTGGTTTTGGATGTATTCTGTAGATACGATTGGGAGCAACATTAGAACCACCAAGTGTTCTGGGTTACTACAAGGGGGAGATCCATACTGAGGGTTTCAGATGGAGCTGAACAGGCATTAATTTTTCCCATCACATCAGCTCTCAGCAAATATCCACTAGAAATACAGTTGCTGTAGCTCCTCTGCATCAAGTGTGGTGCGGGCCACATGGACGGGAATGCACAGGCGCTGATGCACTGCCATGCTCTCAATAGTGGGCATGTGGCAGGAGCTGGCAGAGTCTCAAGGCTCCTCTGCTCTTTGTTGTGGGGTCCTTCCAAATCTTTCCCTTTCATCACATGGCCCACACATGTCATGTCCCATTTATGCATAATCCTTCTCACATGTCACAGTCCATGCATAATCCTCTTGCATCACCACTGACCTCACTAATCCCATCTCCTGAGGGCTCTTCATCCATTTCCTTCCCTGGCAATTGTGCACATGTGTGTCATCTTGCTTCATTTCTCTCCTTGGCTAGCTTGACTAGCTTTGCATTCCTAGAAGTGACATTTGCTGGCATCTGAGTGTACCACACACAACCTGCCCTTCCCAGAAGGCAGGATAAAGTTAACAACTGAAATCTGTTTCTTCAGAGCAAGAAGCTACCCAACAGCCTGTTGGTTGGATGCAAATCTATTGAAGTGCTCACATCTTTTAACTAGAGAATCACCATTTGTTTCTCTAGGCACTCTCCTTTCTTCCAGCATCACTGGAAGCATCACACCCCACCCCACCCAGATTGCCCAATCTCAGACACAGGCATGGTTTCCCTTGAAAGCAGATAGGCTTCAGTAGTGCTTGCTCAAGGAGAGTGAGCAGCTGCTCTTGTATAAAGGTAGAGAAAAGTATCGGGGTAAACACCAACACAGTCTCCTGCCCTTCCTTTCTCCTCCCCAAAGTCATTGAGTCTCTGAGGTGTGGTCACCTACTCTGTGTAGATTTTATCTCCACTTTCTGGATCCTTTCTCATGCCCCCTCCCACTCTCTCCCCCAGGTCTCCTGAGTCTGCTTTAGTATCCCAATTCCTAGCTTGAAAATTTCTTCCTTGCCTGATAATGGGGTAAGCTCTCTTCTTTCAAAGACCCTCCTAATATGTCCCAGGCCTCCATACATTTTATCTAAGATTGGACAGCATTTTCTCTTCAGGAAGTGTCAGTAGTTTCAGCTCCTGTATGTCTATAATTGGGGTCTTTCCGTGTCCATCCTTTGCTGTGATACACTTTCAGTCATGGGCTTATGAAAGTCTCTGTTCCAAAATCAACTGGGACTTCAGAAAACATATTTCTTTGCTGCACATCATTTTTCTCATTGGCTCGCAACTCTTGATTTCAAGCTGACTTGTTCCAATGCTCATCTAGGATTATGTTATTAGTTTGTGGATCAGAGTTGCCTTGTACAAGAGTTCTTCATCATTCCAGACAAGTGTCCATGTACAAGGGATATGAATTTCAACATTCACCGAAGGCGATTTGTATAGAGATAGAGTTTTCCTTATACCTTCATAACTAAACACATCTCATACACTCCTTTTTTTCCCTGCTGAAGCTAAAAACATAATTATTTCAGGTATGGATATAAAGAATGGTAAAAGAGTCAAGTGGGAGGGGACATGGGTAAACGTTTCCATGACTGATTCATGTTGATGTTTGGTAGAAACCAATGCAATACTGTAAAGCAGTTATCCTCCAATTAAAAATAAACAAATTTTAAAAAGAGAATGTTACAGTCTAAGTTGTGGCTGAAGCTCCAAAATAATGGATGCCAATCATTTCCACACTTGACTTCCTACAGCGGAGGTAATTAAAACAAAAATAAAATCAAAAACGGTTAGACACTCATTGGCCCTTAACCCACTAGGAGTGTAAAGCGAGGAGTGTAGAATCTTTTTGTGACCTCTAACCAAGTGAGAAAATGTTCAGTGGGACCAGGTCACAAAGCTTCCCCAGCACAGATGGGATGAGAAAGGTTCAAATAAATTGTGTTCTTCTCTCACAATTAGGGTAGGCCCCATAGGTTATCCACGTGGCGCTAGCAGTAAAGAACCCACCTGCCAATGCAGGAGACATAAGGGATGTAGGTTCAATCCCTGGGTCAGGAAGATCCCCTGGAGGAGGGCATGGCCACCCGCTTCAGTATTCTTTCCTGGAGAATCCCCGTGGACAGAGGAGCTTGGCAGGCTATAGTCCATAGGGTCATATAGAATCGGACATGACTGAGGCGACTTAGCACTCATGCACCATAGGTTATCTAACTTTGCTCAAATAACATCCTCCAGTTATGTCAGTACTGCCTAAAATAGACTTGTCTTAGTAACTGAGGTGTGTTTTGTGTTAATAACCAAAAACTTAATCTTCATTCAGAGTTAAAACTTCTGCCTTCCATAGCTCAAGCCCTTGATAGGTGGGAAACCAGCAGTGGAAAAGGAGAGGTAGACTCTTCCATCTTTATTCCATCAACATCTCCAGAAACCTGTCCTACCTCCTGGCTATAGTTTCTGATCCCTCAGGGCTTAGAGTGTAGAAGGGAAGAGGAGATAAGGAAGGAAAAAATTTTGCCCAGTTGGTACCAATCTGAAATTTGTTTCCACAGAGATTGGTTGGTGTTTAACATGGATTCTTTTTCTCATGGGTGTCTCTTCATAGACTCTTTGGCAGGATGCTCTAGGCCAGTCCCAGGTCTGCTTCCTGTCAGATTCATTCTTATTCCACCTGTCCTGTATTTCAGCAAGCTGGCTTCTTCAGGTTTGGCCAATTAGGGCACTAAATGGGGCCCAGAAGGGGGTTGGGGGGAGAAGCCAGGATAATTCTCATCATGTCACTTGACCTCCAATGTCCTCTTCAGAAATAAATGGCTGTGCTTCCTCAGAGACTCAGTCCTACCAAAGAGCCCCACTTTGATTCTACCTTCTTTCTGCTGGTCCCAGCCCATGGACTGCAGTAGCATCATTCCTCACTTTGTTCTCTACCCTAAGGATGCAGTGGTTTCCTACTCTTTCCAATTTCTGGATCACCTCTCCAGCCCCTGTCTGGTCAGCTCCTCTGTCACCTGCATAGACAACTCCCCGCATTAAGTTTCATTCACTGGAAATACATGAAGGTGTTTCTGTTTTCCTACTTAGACCCTGACGATGCACTCCAACACACACACACACGCACGCGCACGCGCGCACACACACACACACACTGTCTCCCCAGTACTGGGACCTCATCTTCAATTCCCAGACACAGACATGTACTCTGGGTTGGCACTTGCAGTTACTGCCTCCTTCTGATCCTTGAAGATACTTTAGTATCTTTCAGTTGAGACCTCCTTTCCCTCCATTCCTTTCTTTCCTTGGCCAATGGCCATCTTTGATGGAATTTAAGACAGACCAAGCAAATCTGATTTTTAAGAAAACAAACTGTAGGAACTGTCAAAGGAAGTCTAATTACTTCCTGTTTTAGCCTGGGTTCCCCTAAAAGCAGACTCTGAGACACAGGTGTCTGTATAAGCAATTAATATGAGAATATGACCCCAAGGAACAGGGGTAAGTGATGAGGGAACAAAACACAAACACTCTATTAGTTTTCTATTACTACTGTGTCTTAAAACAATGAGAATTTATTATCTCATAGTCCTGAAGTCAGATGTCTGAAGTGGGTCTTACAGGTTAAAATCAAGGTGCTGACAGTGCTGGTTTATTTTGGAGCTTCTGAAAGCAAAATCCATTTCCTTGGGTTTTTTATTTTGTTCTGTTTTGTTTTTTTCAGATTCTACTTAGATGCTGCCAGTATTCCTTAGCTCCATGACTCCTTTTTCACAAAACTCCAGCTTCTTGTATCCATCATATCTGCTATTATCTGTAATTCTATTGCCTCCTTTTTTATTTTTTATTTTTACTTTTGGCCACAGCATGCAAGATCTTAGTTCCCCGACCAGAGATTGAACCCATGCCCCCTGCACTGGAAGCACAGTCTTAACACTGGACCACCAGGGAAGTTCCCTACTGCCTCCTTCTTACAAAGTCTCTTTTGATTACATTTGGTCCATCCAGATAACTCAAGATAACCTACCCACCTCAAAATCCTCAATGCATTCATATCTGAAAGTTCCCTTGTGACATAAGATAACATATTTACATATTCCAGGGTAAGAGCATGATTATCTTTGGAGTATCATTTTTCAACCTACCACAAATGCACTGACCACTGCTATGTCAATTCATTCTGGCAGAACCTTCTAAGTAGTCATGAAATCCATCTCAGGCCACCCAGCTGGGGAAAGAAAGGAAGACAAAGTTCTCTGGCAGCACCCATCCCTTATTGATCAGGGTTGTCCCCTGGGTGTAAACTCCCCCATAAGTCCAGAAGCTAGTGCATTAGAGCGAAGTGGGGTCCTACAACTTCCCATGCCACAGCCTCAGAGAAACCACAGCACAGGAAGCAAGAGGTTCAAGGTAAGATACAGTCAATTTTCACTTCCCAAAATAGACTGAAGCCTGAATGGCTAAAATAAGAGGTGAGACCTAAAGAATGTGAAGAGATTAATAATAGGCATCCAATTCACTTCCTTGCTCTCATCTGAAGACCCTGGCAATTTTAGCCAGTTTGCTTCCCTCTCTTGGGCATCAGGCCACTCTTTCTTCCTTAGAACACATCTTCCAGGGCTTTACATAAAGAGGAAGCATCCCATGGCCACATCCCATGGGGGAGAAAAGCGGTCAAGAGTACAAACTCTTCAAAAATCTAAAATGAAAGAATCAAAATATATCTCTAGTGGCTATCACAAGGAAGTGACACAGAAAGAAACTCCCAAAGATTGAACTAAAGCATGAGAAAGGAAGTCAAAGAAATGTGGTTCCCTCTAGCTACAGACAATTATTAGAGTTCAAACTCTTCTCAGAGAGAACCAGGGAGAGAGGACTTGTGTCCTGAAATGGCATGTTTCTAA
This sequence comes from Okapia johnstoni, assembly GCA_024291935.2. Lineage (NCBI taxonomy): Eukaryota > Metazoa > Chordata > Mammalia > Artiodactyla > Giraffidae > Okapia > Okapia johnstoni. The sequence continues at coordinate 29,379,925 of CM044321.1, read as the reverse complement.
AATACTACCAAAGTGACAAAATCAGGAGATAAACAAGATACGCCTTTGAGGTCATTCATGTTCTCGGTGACAATTCCCTTTAATGAACAAACATCCAGATTTGTTGCAAACCTTAGGGCTGACTTCACTCTTCTACCATCAGAAATGGGAGGAAAGTATTGGTTTATGTATGGAGACTGGAGGTGAAGTGAATAGCTACATGGTCACACTGATAATCAAGAGTGTGAACAAAGACCATACTGTTTTGCTTATTAGATGGGCAAAGATTCAGAGGAGAAACTAAATACAGTTTTGAAGAGGGGATGGAATAATGAACATTCTAAAAATGCAAAGTATAAATTGATAGTTTTTTGAAAGGCAATCTGGCCTTATCTATCAAAATATAATGGGTGCTGATCATGTGACTCGTAATTGTACTCCAGAAAAAATATCTAACAGAAATACATAAACAGATGAGCAAAAACGTATATTAAGGCATGTTTATTACAACATTGTTTTGAATAGCTAACCATTTGAGAAGCTATCTTAGAAAAAAACAGAATGAGTTAGTTCTTTATGTACTGATGTGAAGGGGTTCATAATCTATAAAGAGAAATAAGCAATTTGCAAAACACAATGTGTTCTGATCCAGTTTATATATATATATTTAAATAATATTTGCACCTGTGAAAACTTAGGTAGGACTTCACTGTAATGTCACATCCTTAATATTTTATGGGACAAACACTGTTTATATGGTCCCTTTCATGGCCAACATCAAGTTTACAGAAAAGAAGCTGTGAGAGCTACTTCCTATGTTTCAGAAAAACTCTTTTGCTTCTCACGAGAATGGTAAAATGGGTAATTAAAATGAGAATAATGAATATGAGCTCTGTGTTAATGAGAGTGCTAGTATCAATAAGAAAAGAAAATCCACTCTCTTGAACAAAAACTGTATATAATCAAATGTCAGATGTGCCTAGGGGTGTTTACATTTTGTTGCTATTCTTTCAAGAGTTACTCAAATTCTTAGAGATAAAAAAAAATTTTGTTTTAAAATTCTAAACTCTACAGTTTCAACTCCTTTTTCTTTTGAAATAATTTATTAAGTGACTTTTTAAAAAGCCAGACAGACTTCCTAAAGAAGAAAATTACAGCAGAACAAATTTATATATGTTCATAAAAAGCTAAAGAGTCTGCTAACATGGCAGATGGAATGTGAATATAACTCCCTTGCAAATCCCACTAAAATAAGAGAAGATATCAAATCAAGATACAAACCCACCCCTGCAGCATCAAGTTTTATATAAGTTACATCTGAGGGTGTATTTATTTTCATTTTGCCTCTAAGAAGATTTATTATATTTATTCAATATTTATTCATATTGATATGTGTCTTTTTATCATCAACTTTATGGATGTGATAGTAAATATTATGTAAATTGCTTTTATACACTATTAGATAACTTCGGCACAAAAGGCATGAAAATTAATGTCAAGCATTTATGTACTTTCGAAGTTTAATAAAAATTAATAATGCATTCGAAAAGAAGATTCACAAGGACTAAGAGAATGTAAGAGATAATAGTAAAAAAGCAGTGTTGCGATTTCCCTGGTGGCCCAGAGGCTAAGACTGTGTGCTCCCATTGCGGGGGGCATATGTTCAATCCCTGGTCAGGGAAGTAGATCCCACGGGCTGCAACTAAGAGTTCGAATGCTGCAACTAAAGATCCTACATGCCGCAACTAAGACCTGGCACAGCCAAATACATACATACATACATAAAAATACTTTAATAAATAAATTAATGAGCAGTGTCAAGACATTTTGGAAGATGGAAAAGTATTCAAGTTACCAAAAGCTGAACAAGTACTCCCAATGAGCACTAGAAAGGGAGGAAGAAGGGAATGAAGCAAGTCACTTCATTCCACAAAAACCCAGAGACTCAAGCACTGGGAGGGGAATAGTTGTCTCAAAAGCTGGGCAGAGAACCACACACAGAAGGAGTGTCTGAAAGCCTGCTGCCCTCCAGGTCTCCTTCCTCATCTGACACCTCCAGGCAACAGCTGCTGATCAGAGCTCAGAAACACACGGCTGTCTTGTTTCTGCATCCACAAGATACTGAAACTCCTACATGGGAGGCAGTGGTGAGACAGTTTCTGGAGGGAGAATGGCAGAAACTTGGGACTACCGCCTGCATCTTTGTAGTCCTGGAAAAACTACCACCATTCCAGTAGGAAGGAGGAGGAATCCAGGAAGGAGGAGAAGGCAGAGGAAAAGCTTGAGGCCTAGTGAAGGAGAAAAGCAGACCCTTCTCCAGGAGAACCAGAATTGAACTCCAAGACTGAGAAAGTAAAACTGTTTAATGGATGTTATATGAGAGGATAGGCTGCCCCTTTGTAACTGGTTTTCCCTCAAAGCAGCATGCCACAGTTTTCAGAGCACTTTTTTAAAAAATGACCATTGTCTGCCCTGGAAGAAGGGGAAAAAAAAAAAAGTTTAATCTAAGATGGCTGAAGATATCAAATTTAAATTCCAGACTTGTATCCACTAGAGTCAGCAGAAAACCCTGCCAATATAGACAGTTTACTTGGGAAATACTCAAAGCGGCAAAAACCTAGAGCAAGTATGCAGAGATTTCTTGTCCTTGGAATGAGAGAGAAAGAAATCCAGGGACATATTGTGGTGACCCGCGACTTCAATCAGTATGCACAAGCCCATGATACTAGTGGTTAGGAAAGCACTCAGAACTACCCAGTGTGACAAGAGAAATATTGTTTCACATATGCGGTTTCTATTCAAATCCACTCAGATCCAGAGAAGGGGATCCTATAAAGAAGTGTTCATTAACTCGGGTTACAAAGGTCTAAGACCACTCCCAAGAAGACCTGCAATCTGAAAGGTTCAACGAATTTAACTCAATTTATTGGTGACAGTGAACTTTGGGTCACCATCCAGCCCCAACTATATTAGCTATCTCTTGCTGTGACACCTTTACATAAACACAACCACAAATCTTAAGTGACTCACCATCTTAAACATTTATTTTGCTCACGAGTCTATGGGCCATTTGGATGACCCTTCTGCAATGGGACAGGCTTAGCTGATGTTGGCTGGACTTGCTCGTGGATCTGAGTCAGCTGGGGCCTGGCTGTCTATTGCGGTTTCAGTATACAGCTGGGATATCTCCTATCCCATTCATGTAGTTCCTCTGTTCAGCAGGTTAGCCCAGCCTTGTTCTCATAAAGGAGGCTAGGGTCCAAGATAGGGAGCAATAGCACCCGAGGCTTCTTGGGATCTAGGCTTGGAATAAGCAGATCTTCATATCTGCTGAATTTTATTGGCCAAAGCAAGTCACATCAGCCGGATTCAAGCATGAGGAGGCAGAGCTCTTCTTATAGGAGATGCTAAGATTTCACATTGCAAGGAGCATGGATACAGGGAGGGTTCATCAATGAAGGCCATTAGGACAACTAACCTACCACACCAGCAACTGATGTAAGAGAATTATTTCTGTGAGTAAATCAAAAGAACTTGGTTAAAGACAATGTGATATCCTGGCACAGCAACAAAAAAAATCATATTGGTGAGAAAACTACTGAAATCTGAATGAAGTCTCTATTTTAAGAAAGAGTAATATTTATCTCGTAGTTCTGAAAAATTCATCATGATTATTATAAGATGTCAGCAAGAGGAGAAGCCAGGCAAAGGGCGTATGGGAATTATACCATCTTTGCAACTTTTCTGTAAAACTAAAATTAATTCAAAATAAGGAAGCTTGTTTTGGGGCTTCGCTGAGGGCTCAGTGGTAAAGAATCCGCCTGCCAATGCCTGGCGATGCAGGAGACACGGGTTTGATCCCTGAACTGGGAAGATCCCATGGGCCATGCATCTAAACTCATGCAGCAAAACTATTGAGACTTTCATTTAGAGCCTGTGCTCCACAACAAGAGAAGCCAATGCAACGAGAAGCCCACACACCGCACCAGGAGAGGAGTCCTCACCCACCGCAGCTAGAGAAAACTAGCCCTCGCCTTTGCCCATGGAGCAACGAAGACCCAGCACAGCCAAAAATAAATAAATAAAATTATTAAATAATAATAAACGAAGTTCAGTTATAAAGAGGAAGAGAGGGACATTATAAAAAAGGAATGGAAGGATGTTATAAAAAGAACTTGGAACCTAAATCATGTCGGTGTGCAGCACCCTTAACTGGGTGCATCTCTGAGAGTCACAGTGAATGCTCTAAACCCATATTCAGAAACCTCAGAACCCTGGGAAAGTTTGGCAGCAGTGGGGTGCTGAAAAGCCAGAGCAGGTGGCTTGGCCAGGACCACGTCTCTGCAGACCTCCCAGGCTACAGCTACACTGAGCCTCAGGCTTTGGCAGGGGAGGTTTCAAGCTCAGCAGGGCCAGTGGTCATGCCAGGATCCTTTCTCAGGGTGATGGATGGGGTGGTGACTCCACTGGCACTGGTGGTTACAGCACATGGCACACGGCCATGAGGCTGCAGCACTTAGGGAGTCTCTTTCCTTCCCTTTTCAAACAAATGAACTCCAGACTGTACCATGGCCTTCTGACTTTGTGGGAGGGACAAATTGTGATCTTCTTTGCCACGCTGGAGCTCTGAGTCTAACACAGAGGCTCAGTGAGACACATAAACACACAATTATGGTACAATGGTGGTACCTGGTTGTTCAGAGCAACTCATCCATGTGGGCACTGAAATTGGTCAAGGGAGAGGCCCATGAGTGAAAGACTGTGATTTCACCATTTTAAAGCAACTTCCAGGAGGATAAACCCCATCTCATTCTCCCAGACTGTTCCAAGAACAGGGACCAAGAGGGAAACAGATAAAGACATTGCTAAGAAACAGGAACTCTAAGTGGACTAACCAGGTCTTCTCCATCACATTCGAGACATGGTCTCTGGGAAAAGAAGAGTCTTCTTTCGCTGGTGCCAGAAAGCGAAAGTGTCAGTCACTCAGTCATGTCCAACTCTTTGCTAGAAACAGTTATAAAAATATAGGCTGAAGCTAAAGACTACCAAAGAGAAGAGCCAAGATATGGAGAGGGAAAAAAAAAACTCATCATAAGGTAGGGTAGGCTCCAGAATGCAGCCAAACCTGAGGTCAGAGATACCTCTTGGGTTTCCATACTTCTGACCATAGTCTAGTTTGAGTTGGGTTTCTCTCACTTGTACCCACAAGAATTCTGCCTAAAACAGAGATCAGTGGTGGGAAGTGGGGTGTTGAAAACTGACAGGCATTACAACATAAGTCTGGTTGCAAACAAACAGGATGCTGGGCAGTGAGAGTGGCCGTTTGTTACTGAGAAGGTGACAGTACTTGGTAAGTGGTAACAAAGCAGCCTGGCAGACTTTTCCTATCTGTGTTCTGGGACTCAATCTAGTTCACTTATGTGTGTCTGGGGAACCAACTATGACAAAGTTAAATTGGGTTGACTGTGTTTTAGTCATGCTTCAGTGAGGTCCTAGACGTTTCAGGCCAAGCTCACTCTCTGATAGGAGAAAGGGAGGATAAACCCCATTTTACTATCCCAGCCTATTCCAAGAACAGGGACCAAGAGGGAAACAGGTAAAGACATTGCTAAGAAACAGGAACTCCAAGTGGGCTAATCAGGAGCTCTGAAAGCAGGTTGGATTCAAGGATCAAGCTGTGGTATGATTGTGTCTTAGTTGCTAGCCTATTGGATTTCCAGACATTGAATAGGCTGACTTCCCTCTGAGATTTTAAGGAAGTATTATTTCCAGAGACTCAGCGAGCCCTGACAACAGGCTTGTGATAGATTGCTCAACCCCTGAAGCTGTCCCCAGCCCACCCCCAAAACCTCTACAGGAAGTTCTCCAGCAGCTCTTCCTGAACTTTATGGGTAAGTTCAAGGAAAAGATTCCAGGAAGTCATATTTTACCCCACCTCTGGCCTAAGTCCCAGTGCAGCATGATCAGTAGTAAACCAGACACTGCATTTTCATCTCCATCTGGCTTGTGTGTGGAACACACAATTGATTCTGAATCTGGAAAGGAAGAACGGTAAGTAATTAAGCTTCTGCCTCAAACCCCAACACCAAGGAGCTGGTACTTTATCCCGTACACTTTTGGAAACAGTAGGGACTTATCACCAGTTTTAAGCAGGCTTAAGGCAGATAAAACTTGTGGTGTGTTTTGTAAGGGTAACTATGGTGGCATGGTGGATTGGCAGGAAAAGGGTAAGACTGGAAAAATGAACCAGAAAAATTAGGAAGCGATAGCAATAGGAAAACTTATAAGGGCTTGAAGAGTTACAATGAGTAGGGGAAACACTGAGGGACACTGGAAGATGAAAAGCTAGCTGATGCAGGAAATGCAACAGAAGGAATACATCCTGTAGGGGAAAGGGAGCACCAAGGTGAAACTTTGTGGACTGTAAATGGATACAAGTCACTTGCTTTGTTTTTGTTGGAGGGAAGGAAGAAACAGACAGCTGGAATTCTGTCCACAACAGAAGGAAAGATTTTTAAACCTCTGTTTATTTTACACTTGAAAAGGATTCATCCTGAAAACTGCCAAGCTATAAAGATGCTCTTAAGGGATTTTGGCAAGATGTACACAAAAGAAAGTCTTGGTTAGCTACTGAACTGTGGCCCCCTGGGACCTTAAACCATAGCAGGCACTCAGCAGTCTCCAGGTCCACAGCACAAGGTTTTTGGTTAGATGATAAGGCTGAATGACATTCTTTTTAGATTCCCTTTACCCTGGATGAGAGCGTCGTGCTAAATGATCCTCAAGGACTCAGCAGACTATAGAAACATGCAGACCAGAAAAAACTCACAACACACTTTCATGACTTAGAAAGGCTAGAAGAGATGATTACCTGCCCAAGTGAGTTTAGCATCAGTCCTGTTCCGTCAACATCCCTTCTGTTAAACACTGCATTTCTCACCGCTGTGCCTTTCCTGCTTTGTCACAGCTTTATTTTAGTCCCTAAGTAATTCTACCAGGGGCACTGAATAAATACTCATCAGTCTCTCAGGCAAATGTAGATTCTGTTTGGCAGTTAGAGTTTGTCCATCTTGCAGGGTTTATGTGAGGTTTACCATGTGGGCTGAGTGCCTAGCTTAGATTCCGCCATATAAGATGAAAATATAGTGTCTATCCCCAACTACACAGAAAATTGTGGCTTTAGCTACAAAAGCGTTTAGCAAAAAGACACTTTGCTGTTACAAATATCTGGTAACCCTTCCCTGTTTTCACTCCCATCTGTACTTCCTTCCCTTTGATGCTTCTCCAGAATTACATTTATCACAAGAATTCAGAAACTTAGTAGGTTACACTAAAAAAGAAAAAACTTAATGGTAATCAAAACACCACTCAAAACATTCTTTGGCTGGCCCCGAGGTTATTATTCACCAGCATACTGCTTCTAACTCTTCACAAAGACTAAAAACTGTTTCTCATCATCAGTAAGAAGACTTAAGTTCTTTCCCAGAAACAGCTTCAAGTTCTTCCCCAACTTGGCCAGCTGTACTTGAATTCAGGGTTTCCGCCCTAGAAAGAATGTAATTGTGTCCAAGTGGCATGAGTCAATGAATTCTAAGCAGGGGAGTTTTCATCTCTTTAAGAGGGGCAACAGTGAGTTGTTTTTTATGGTGAAATAATGCTTAAAGTGGACTAGGACTCGAGGCGGCCCATCTCATAGCTTTTTTCCATGACTGGGAGCTGTAAAAGGAAAAACTGATGAGAGAAAAAGAGAATATTTGAACTCTGGCTGTGGGCCAATCAACTTTGCAGATTTACCAAGTAATCTTGGCCAGGAACAAAGGTCCTTGAGTGACGGTATGGACAGTATGGCGGGCTACAGTCCATGGGGTCGCAAAGAGTCGGACATGACTGAGTGTCTGAGCACAGCACATGGAAAATTAAGCCCCTCTGGGATGCCCATTAAGGGCTTGCTGGCTGTCTGTAGAGAGCCCTACAGTCTGCTTGAGGATCGCTTAGCACAGTGCTCTCATCACGTCCGGCCGCCCTATTTGCTGCTGAGAGCTCCATAGATAGACTGCATGCCAGCTCCACCTTCTTTGGACTTTTATCTGGAGAGCTCGGCCATTGTTTCTGAGATTTGCAACAGTTCATCATGACTCGAATATCATTTACATAAAGATGAGTTTTTATTCATAGAAAGAAAGTTTTCGGATGGACTTATGATTATGTGACTCATGCAGGCCCTTTTTTTTTTTAATTGCTGAGGAGGGATCCATTTAATTTTACCGATAGTCTTCCATACAATATTTCGTGGAATCATCACACCAATTTGAGAAAGATAAAGTAGATAATATCAGTTCTATTTCATAGAATCACATAGCAGGCATGCAGCAAACACCTACTAGAATATGAGCTGCTCTGCTAGAAGCTTTGGGAAATAAAAAGCTGAGTAATACATAGTTCCCACTCTCTGATAGCTCATAATCAAGAGGCAAGACAAAGCAAAAGCATGTGTAACCACAATATAAAGTGGGCTGTGAAACGATATTGGTTATTTTCCATAGACTAATGGAAAAGCATTGAAGGACTGCATGCAGGAGAGTGACATGATTGTAACTGCATTTTACAAAGATCACCTGGCCAGCAGGATGGAGAACAGATTTAAAGGGAAGAACTGAAGCAAAAAGCATTAGGAGGTTATGGCAACAACTGAGGTAAAATACAGATTCAACCTAGCACATGGAATACAGAGGAAATGCATGAAAAGATTTTAATCAGAAGAAATTAATAGGATGGAGTGGCAAAGGATCAACTGATGAGGGATGCTGAGGGAATGTAAAAAGGAACGGCTAGACTTCTGCCTTCAGCTGCTAGGTGGGAAGCAGTGTGTGGACTGCAAGAGAACTTGGCAGTGCTGGAGAAGGGCATTCAGGCCAGGCTGAGACAAAAGAGCCAGGGGAGCCCTAGGGAACCATGCCACCCAAGACAGAGTGTGGGGTGCCTGCAGTAGCTTCACAGCAGACCAGGTCAGGAAGGCAGGCTCTGGGCCATGGATGCCAAGCACAGAATTGGACTTTAATTCAGTGAGCTGGGGAGAGGCTTGAAAGCAGGAGAAAAACAAGATTGAAGCAGTTCTCGTCTAAAACTAAACGAATCAACAAAGAGACGAAGATTCCAAAAGGTGAAGTGGTATGAAGACACCTAGTTAGTGTCAGAGACAAAATTAAAAGGCAAGTCTTTGGACTCCTGGTCCATTCTGTGCAAGGACAAGAAACCCTGCCTGCTTCTCAGAATTCTGTGTCCTCCTCTCTCCAAGAAGTCTTTCTCCCCGAGGGTGGGATGATTTCAGAGAACAGCATTGAAACATGTATATTACCATATGTGAAATAGATGACCAGTCCAAGTTCGATGCATGAAACAGGGCGCCCAAAGCTGGTGCACTGGGACAACCCAGAGGAATGAAATGGAGAGGCAGATGGGAGGAGGGTTCAGGACGGGGGGACACATGTACACCTGTGGCTGATTCATGTCAATATATGGCAAAAACCACCACAGTATTGTAAAGTAATTAGCCTCCAATTATAATAAATAAATAAATTTAAAAAATATATAAGAAATACCAAGTAAGAAAAAAAAGAAGTCCTTTTCCCTTAATCAATCCCAGCCATGATATTTAGCTTGGACTAGAACATTTAGCACATTAAGAAAACGAATGGCTACTTCCACTATTTTTTGGTAAGGACCAAAGAGCCCAGTCCAGTGTTCTGATCAAAAAAGCTCAAAAATACTGGTGATTATAAATGCAGATAATGGCAATGCTCTTTAAGACTCTTTCAAAGTCTAGTGGGAATAAAAAGGGTAGAAAGACACTTTAAAAATTAGAAAATGGCTTCCAAACACGCATTAGTATAGTCGCTATTGTTCAACTATTAAGTTGTGTCCAACTCTTTGCAACCTCATAGACTACAGCATGTCAGGCTTCCCTGTCCTTCACCATCTCCTGGAGTTTGCTCCAACTTATGTCCATTGAGTCAGTGATGCCATCCAACCACCTCATCCTCTGCTGCCCGCTTCTCCTTTTACCTTCAATCTTTCCCAGCATCAGGGCCATAGTATGACAGCAATAATAAGAGAGAGATTTTACTGAGATTTTATTCTGTGATAGCAGTTATTCAATGCATTATTTTGTGTTGTCTCAAAAGATATCTATTTGACAGATGAAAAAACAGACAGAAAGTTTACATAATTTGCTGGCTGCCATGTAGTAAATGGTGGAGTCAGAATTTAAGCCTCAAGGGAACCCTCCTACACTGTTGGTGGTGATGGAAATTGGTGCAGCCGCTATGGAGAACAGTATGGAGTTTCCTTAAAAAACTAAAAATAGAGTCATATGATCCAGCAATCCCAATCCTGAGCATATATCCAGAAAAATGAGAATTTTTATTAGAAGAGATGCACCCCAATGTTCATAGCAGCACCATTTACAATAGCCAAGATGGGGAAGCAACCTAAATGTCCAACAACAGATGAATGAATAAAGAATAAGTGATATATAGATATATAGATATAGATACCATATATATATACATATATACATTATTCAGTCATAAAAAAGATGAAATAATTTCATCTGCAGCACCATGAATGGACCTAGAAACTACCATGCAAAAGTGAAGTAAGTCAGAGAGAGAAAGGCAAATATTATATAATATCACTTATATGTGAAATCTAAAAATAGTGCAAATGGACTTATTTGTAAAACTGAAACAGACTCATAGACATAGAAAATAAATTATGGTTACCAAAAGGGAAGGGGGGAGGGATAAATTAGGAGTATGAATTAATCAATGCACACTATCATACATAAAATAAACTAAGAATTCGCTATATATAACAGGGAACTATAGTCAATATTTTGTAATAAAGTATAATGGAAAAGATTTTAAAAAATAGTATAAATGTATAGCTATATAATATATATGTGTAACCATATCACTTTGCTATATACCTGAAACTAACAAATATTGTAAATAAACTATACTTCAATAAGAAAAAAAAAAAACTGAAGTCCAGTTCTAACTCCAAAACCCAGCTTTTAAATAGTCCACTATTCTGCTCTTCAAAGTTGTTGGCTAGAGAGAGTTCAAAAAAAGCTAGAAAGAGAGCAGCAAGGTTTTTGCTTTGCTTCTTTTTTTAATCAAGACAACAAACAGTGCTTTTCATGGGGCTGTATAGGCCTTTATAACAGACAGTTGTCTTTTACTCAGAACCACAGTAAGAATCTACCAGCTCAGAAAAAAAAAGGTTCCCAACTGCAGCAAAACTGTTCGGGAAGAACAAGTTCCTATTACCCAGGAAATAAAGCTTGAGGAGGAGGGCAGAATGAGAGGTGAGTGGACGGCCATTAACTTCATTTGTCTTAAATAAGCACTTTGATGAACAAAAACAATCACGAAACCTCAATACACCAATTTCTAGTCAGCAGATGCCTTTCAGGCACACGTGAGCTTGCGTGCACGCATGCGCTCACGGTTCCTCCAGAACTTGAGGGGAAGCACTGGAAATCCAACAGCCAAGGTCAGGCTGAAGCAGTGGACATTCCGGTGGACTTCCCAAAGCTATTATTTTCATGACATAAAATGCTGTGCATTGGTTCTCCCTTTTTATTAAGGCCCTTGGGTATATTTATTTTTTATGGTTGTTATTATTTGCTAAAGTAAATTTGAGAGAAATTCCATGAGAGCAAAAGGTTGAGTTTTCTAAACAAATATTTTGTAATATAACTTTACCTCAACAGCTCTCTTTACCATGTTTATTCATGAGCAGGCAGTGAATTTTAAATCTGCTCCTTCTGCAATCCATCTCTTGAGAAGAATGAGAGTTGAGCTTGATGAGAGAGAAGGCTCACAGGAGAAAATTTCTTACACTGTGCTAAGCAGTCATCCTGGTTGAGAAGGGATTATGGGGAAAAGGAGCCATAAAAAAATAGTATGATCAAAGAAGCCTGTGGGAAAGGAAAAAGAAAGAAGCAGAGTGATACAAGAAAATAAAAGCAAGATGATTAGAACCAGCAAAAATTGATTCTTTTACATGTACTGATCCTTTTTTTCCAACATTGTTTCACCTAATATTATCAGTTTATAGTACTGTCTGGATTATATCAAAAGTGTTGGCCCACTGCAGCATCAAATTTGGGAGCCATGTGGTCAATCCCATCAGCAGCAAAGCAATTAATTGTATATGACTACTTCAGAGGTGGCTCAGGCAGTAGAGAATCTGCCTGCAATGCAAGAGACCTGGGTTCGATCCCCGGGTTGGGAAGATCCCCTGGAGAAGGGAATAGCAACCCACTCTAGTATTCCTGCCTGGAGTATTTCATGGACAGAGGAGCCTGATGGGCTACAGTCCATAGGATCACAAAGAATCAGACACAACTGAGCAACTAACACTTTCACTTTCACACTCTCAAATAAACAAATGCTGATTCGGAGAAGGGATGTAGACAGAAGTAAAGGATGACAATAAAAAGAGGTGGGGAGGAATGGGGGGGAGGAAATCACTCAGAAGCACAAGATGTGATTCCTTATGAAAGAGGATGCATGTTTAAATTTAAACATTGTTGCAAAGAACAGATAAAGCAATTGAAGTAGTTTAAGAAAAAAGAAATGAACAGTAAATCTCAAAGATGTTATTACTACAGCTATTCAAAACTAAAATTAGATATGATGCACTCTGAAACTAAATATTAATATATTCAAAAAAGAGAAAATAGGGAATATAAACTAAAGCCACAGATACTGTCAATAATGTACTGACTCAAAATACTGTAAATCTAGATGAACACTTAAAGGCAATTTATTCAAGAATGAAAAAAAGAAAGTGAAAGTGTTAGTAGCTTAGTTGTGTCCAACTCTTTGAGATCCATGGACTCCTACCAGGCTCCTCTGTCCATTGGACTCTCCAGGCAAGAATATTGGAGTGGGTAGCCATTCCCTTCTCAGGGGATCTTCCTGACCTGGGTCTCCTGCATGGCAGGCAGACTCTTTACAGTCTCAAACCTAAAAGAAAGGTTATTTATTTACATGACAGAATTATCTGAGAGCTTATGAATACCACTGATCATGTTTTACAAGTAAGACAAATGTCTTTAACAGAAAAATAAAAGATTTTTGCACTTAGTATGTCAAATGAATTGTTAAAAAATTTTGTAAAGACTTGGTCTAGGATCACCAAAAATATTATAAGAAATTATCTACCATAACTCCTTCTTTCCTGGTTTTTCTATAAATAGTAATTTTACATTGGAAAACTTGGGGAGGATTTACCATTGACTCATAGATCTGGAAATAATCTCAAGAAGTTGTCTAAAAACCTACATTCTTCCAGACAGTAATGCTTTCAAACTAGGTAACTTATTCATATTTAAACTTTTCTAACAAGGCTCAGAAAAGGAGATGCTACAATAAGCCTTGAAAATGCCCATTGGTCAATTCCCAACAACCTCAAAAGACGGTTTTTAACTCTATCATGGAACAATAAAAATAATCAAGTTTTGGAAAAGACACTTTCCCTAAATATGATTGTCTTTGGGGTAGTATGTTGCTTTCCTCTTATGACTAAAAAGTATAAGCTAAATTATTTTAGTCTATTTTGCTATAAAAAAAAAATTATTTAGGTTTAGAGGCCAGGCAGTCCAAGGAAGAACCTGGAAAAGACCCAGACAAGCAACAATCTAGCTCCAAGGAGACCCCATGTCCACTATGGGCAAACTATGACATGACTGGTCCACTGGGTGAATCACAACAGCGTATCTATGTCTGGAAATGACAATGCAGAAGTAATCAACTTCTGTGCACTATTTGTAGTTGGAATCTTCAGTCTTAGCCTTGGAAAAGACCCTCCACATCCCCACTTCCTCATAACAAAAATGAAAAGCTAAGAGAAATTTTCCTCCCTTTTTAATCAATGCTCCTAATTTCAGCTTGCAGCCTGTATAAAAGCAAAATGTGGTACCTTGTGGAACTCACAGCCTCAACAACAACAGCGCCCTCTTCTGGATCCTCCCCATTCTCCTCGCCTCTTTTTAAAGTTCTCCAGATCGTCACGTCCACAATTAACCAGTAAATACCTTGCATCTCCTGTGGCACCTGTTGCTGAATATAGCATAAAAGCACTTTTGCTCAGCTTGCCAACCTAGAGAAACCCACAAAAATATCTAAAAATACAGAGGAAAAACTCCCACTTCTGCAAAACATGGGCAGTATCACAACCACAAACCACACATCCGAGAGCCAACCTGCCAGGCACTGTGCAATCTGGACTGAGTCAGGTAACTGCCTGTGTGCACAGTCTCTCAGACATTAGGTGGGATAAAGGCATCCCCTACAGTAAGTGACGGTCACAGCCAGTAATCTTTGAACTGAAACCATGTGTTCTTGACATGAGAACAGATGATGAGAGCGGCAGGGAATGGTCCCGGACAGTCATAGAGCAATATCACAAAACTGGAGAAAGGAGAAGGAGCTCAAAGTGAAAGCATGTCACCTTACCTTTTCTATGGGATGATCCAGCCTCTTACCCAAGAGAAACAGGCAGAAGTGAGGCAGAGTGGAAGGAGGAGAGGAAACAGTGATGGGCAGGGAACAGTGAGCCTGTGATCCAAATGACTTTGCTGTTCACTATACTATTCTCTATATAAGGAAAAAAGCACAGGAAAATTGTGCCCCTAGGCAAAAAGGGAGTGTCAACTTTGGGAAGGGAGAAAGTCTCCAAGACAAGAAACTTCAGTGGGTATCCATGACTTACTCCACCACTGCTACCCATTCAGTGTTACCCCCCAACACCCCTTCTCTACATACACACAAACACACACACATATGTACTGGGACCAGGAGTAAGGTGAGGCAAGTAAGGAGCCCAGGGAGACCCTGAAAGTCTGTTGTTCTTGAATTGTTTCACCCCAGGCACTTTGCTTGTCTCACCTTAACCCCATTTCTGACACACAAATGCATCAGTGTGTCAGTAAACCATTGGCTCCACTCAAATATAAGGAATTTATAGGGGAAAGAAAGAAAATGAAGATAAGAAACAAACAACTCTCCTTGGCCTCATAGAAAAGACAAAATCATCAGGAGGGGAGGGAGGGAGTGTCACCCCAAAGAGGGGGAAAAAAACTACAAAGAAGAGCTTGTTAAATTATAGAAGAATATCATATGCAAGAAAGCAGAGCTCAGAAAATAAATGGAAGAGGAAAATAACATTTCAGTGGTAGATGCTACACAAGAAGAAATTAAGAAAATGGAATAAGAACAACTGAAAATATCCTCAGGGACATAATACATCATCTTGAGAAAGCTAAACAAAATGAGATGAAAAAGACGAATAATATACTTAAAATGTCTAGAAAAAGTGATAGGGAAGATAGATTTTAAAATGAACATACACATAAATGTTGTGAAGACAGAACAGAAAAATGGAATAGAAGAAAATGTACAAAGATATCTTAGAAAAATAAATAAATTTTCTTGAACTAGATCCTTCCAGGTACAAATTATTAAAGTAAAACATGTAGTTGTAAGAACATGATCAGTATGATCAGTGGCAGTATACACCCTGACAAAGTACCTGACTGCCATAAAAAATTAACAAACATTGTTTAAATCTAGGCATAAAAAGCAAATAGCTAATCAGATAGATCCCAAATTTCTCCACAAAATTTCTCAATTCCAGAAAATATTTATAGTCTTGAGAGTCAGTTTGGGCAAGAACTTGCAAAGTCTATAACCCATAAGACCTAAAAGGAAAGAAAAATGAAAAACTGGGAATTCCCTGGCAGTCCAATGGTTAGGACTTGCCACATTCACTGCCTTGGGCCCAGGTTTGATCCCTGGTCAGGGAACTAAGACCATACAAGTTGCCCCCCCCAAATAATTAATTTAATTTAAAGATTTTTTAAATATGGAAAGGTAAGGTCCAGTCAACATAAAAATGAACCAAAATAAATTATTTTGGAAAGAACAGACAGGTGGTAAACATCAAATCAGTGTGTACATAGAACTATGTATAAATGTATATCTCAAAAATCTTAAAAATAGAAAAATTATAATGTGAATAATTTTCAAAACTGCCATCCAGGTGAAAGCTGGAGGGAGGAAGTGTGCTAATTTTCTAATATTCAGAGCAAGGAGTCAATAGATATTATCCAAAATTTAAATCTGCAGTTTTAAAAAAAACGACTACATTCTCTGTATCCTCTTAGCAAGATTCCTTGAGAGCCAATTTGCCTTACAGTGAAAATTTATCTGAACTTCAGCAGTACTTCATTTCAATTCTGTTTCTTCTTTTTTTGGTTAAATTATTAACAAGATAAAATTTAATGCATATCACTTTCAAGTAGCATATGGAGAATAACTCCATTTTTTAAAAGTATTTATATCTCTATGTATCTATCTTTCTAATATATATAGAAAGGTGTCTGAAATAACCATAAGTTATTTCTGGTAGGAAATTGAAGATATTTATAATCATTGCAGTTTTATACTTTTCAGCATTGTGTGATATTTTATGGTGAGAAAGTATGATTTTTTTTTAAAGATAATGTCAATATTTTTTATGTGACTGGTGGCTCTGTCAGTACAGAATCCATCAGCAATGCAGGAGTTCAGTTCACTTCAGTTGCTCAGTCGTGTCTGACTCCTTGCGACCCCATGAATCGCAGCACACCAGGCCTCCCTGTCCATCACCAACTCCCAGAGTTTACCCAAACCCATGTCCATAGAGTCGGTGATGCTATCCAGCCATCTCATCCTCTGTCGTCCCCTTCTCCTCCAGCCCCCAATCCTTCCCAGCATTAGGGTCTTTTCCAATGAGTCAACTCTTCACATGAGGTGGCCAAAGTATTGGAGTTTCAGCTTCAGCATCAGTCCTTCCAATGAACACCCAGGACTGATCTCCTTTAGGATGGACTGGTTGGGTTGTCTTGCAGTCCAAGAGACTCTCAAGAGTCTTCTCCAGCACCACAGTTCAAAAGCATCAATTCTTCGGCGCTCAGCTTTCTTCACCGTCCAACTCTCACATCCATACATGACCACTGGAAAAATCATAGCCTTGACTAGACAGACCTTTGTTGGCAAAGTAATGTCTCTGCTTTTAAATATGCTATCTAGGTGGGTCATAACCTTCCTTCCAAGGAGTAAGCATCTTTTAATTTCACCCATAGGTGAGGAAGATCCCCTAGAGGGGGAGGGCATGGCAACCCACTCCAGTATTCTTGCCTGGAGAATCCCCATGGACAGAGGAGCCTGGCGGGCTACCATCCATGGGTCACAAAGAGTTTGACATGACTGAGCAACTAAGCACACAAAGAGAAAGAAACAGGAGGAGGGCGAGAAAGAAGGGAGGGAGGTGTGGAAAGCAAGAAAATTTTCACCACATACACTCAAGCCAAGTGCCGTTTTTGAGGAAAACATGACTAAGCCATGTTAAACAATTAGTGGGAGGAACACTTCACTTGGGATGGAGTCCCAGGCAGAACAGCGATAGTGATGGGCAGGAAGAGGGTGTAGTAACCAGAGTTCTGCTGTTACCCTCTCTCTATCAAAGAGCCCAGGAGTGTTTGTCCGCTTATCTCTCTTTCCCAACTAATACAACCAATTGTACTTCTTCATTTTGCTCTGATAATAGGTATCAATGGGAAACAATGCACCCTTGTGTTGTTCACCCCTCCCCTTGAGATATGCCCTTGGTTAGCCTGTTGCTGGGCATAATGCCTTAATATAAAGCGCAAATTCTAAAGGTGAGAAATTTGTCAAACATCAGTGCTAGGCAGTGGCAGGGAATTTGTCAGGAGAATTTCAGTTGAATTAAGCTTCTCAGGCTAGTACTTATCAACTGTTTGTTTATACCATCCTACCAGAAACAAAACTTTAATTCACAGTGGGGATTTTTGATGGTGAGGTTCTGACATGAGGACATTTGTGACTTTTCCTCCATCCGGAAATATTACTCCACACCTGAGCAGTTCAGGACAGTATGAGCTGCAGGAATGGGATAAGCTCATGACTGGAAAGGATCCAGGATAAGGTATGTAGAGATGGAGTGGGGTATCTACTGCACCCGTCGTATAGTGATTTCTTTTTAAGATGGAAATTTAACATTCATTTTGAAGGTCACTCTTGGCCTGTTCAGGAGATGATTGTCTGACTCTCCATGCTTAAATGGCTTTCTGCGTCTCTCTGCCTGCGCTGGCTGTGGGAGGATCTTGGCAGGCTGGAAATTGCTCTGGGGTGGGCAGGGACACTCAATGGCTGGCGGGGGTGGGGGGAGATGTATCAATACTCTGCAGTGAGAGGATTCTGAGATGTGTTCCACAGTCCTTCAGAAGCTCCCCAGAAGCACTGAGGACCAATTCCTCATAGCCCCAGTTCACTCATTACCACACTTTTCACTGGTTTTCCTTCCTTCTTTGTCTCACAACCTCACCATTTCACAGTGCTTTCTGGGACCTCATGCCAAAGAAACTACTGGTACTCAAACCTTTATCTCAGGTTCAGTTTTTGGCAGAAATCATCTATGTTAATCACCTCAGGTTGCCATAACAAAATAGCACAGACTGAGTGGCTTAAACAACAGATATTTATTTTCTCACAGTTCTGGAAGCTAGAAGTCCAAGATCATGGTGTTGCGAAGTTTGGTTCTAGTGATGCATCTCCTCTTGGTTTGTAGATGGCCATCTTCTTGCCATGTCCTGACATGGCCTCTTCTCTATGTACTGGCAGAGAGAGAGATCTGATATCACCTCCTCTTCTTACAAGGATACCAGTCCTATTGGATTAATCCCTACCCTTATGATTCATTTAATCTTTATGACCTTCTCAGAGGCTCTATCTCCAAATACAGCCATATTGGGAGTTGAAGCTTCAACATATGAATTGGGGGAAGGAGAAGACACAATTCAGTCCATTAAGACATCCTGAGATGTCTTAACTTTCCAGGAGGGAGACATCAGTTCCAAGATGCTTCTGCAGGGACTTTCCATCACAAGCATTGAGAGCCACTCAACCTGAGTCAAGGGAAGGATAGGTAAGTTGTCCCCCTGTCTGGCTACAGGCTTAACCAGGTTTCAAAAGGTGTTACCATCAGAAGCTGCAGGTGAAGTTTCAGAATGGCAGGACATCATGACCTGGAGGTTTCCAGCTCTAGTTACCATCTTAGTTGAGATGAGTAGCAACCAAGTAGTGGCAGTAGGAAGTGTAGGATTTCAATATACTCTCACAGAAGGGAGGAGCTGACAATTTCTCAAAAGAAATCTCACAGCCTTGAAAGTCAAGTTATAGAAACCTTACATTTGACTCCAAACTCCAGATACCCAATAAATGAAAGACATAGTTTAAAAAATTACTTACAGTCCTTATATATTTTTTTCCTAAGTGACAGAACCACAGTTTACTCCTTTGCAAAACAGCAATAATAATACTGAATTGCAAGGTTGTGATGAATAAATGAGATAGAACATGTAAAGTGTTTAGTCTAGTGTGTGGCACTCCATAAGTATGGCTTCCCTTTCCCCTTCCACAAATATGAGCATCCTTCCTCCATCCCAGGAAACTGGGACATATACTGGTCTCTGGCTTCACTGCAGGACATCAGTCACACTTATTTTACTATTGTCATTGCTAGTTTTTAAAAACCACCTCTTGGTTCTTGTGTTTCCAATCAAATGATGTTAAATGAAAACAGAATCTCTTTTTCATGGATTCCTTAAGCCTTCTGGTTTCTATCAGTGTAAGATTCTAGATGCAAATCTATCTTTAACTGATTTTTAAAAAATCAATCTTACTTTAAGTGTGTTATCTCTATGGTTGATTCATCAGCTTCCTAGATTAAAACAAGGAATATCACAAGTGCCTACTTCTAGAGCCTGGAGGTTGGGAGTAGACCAGATAATACATCTTTCACCAAAGGAGAGTTCTATTTCATAGGAAAGAAGAGATAAAGTTATTTCCATTGCTTCTTCTCTTACTTACCCAATATGCTTTGATTCTATAAGTCAAGTTCCTTTTCAAGTTCTAGTTCTTTGATCTGTAAGCATCCAAAGAATATCTATTTTTTTTCCTCTCCCATTTCCATGTTTCAAATTCCCATCCTACAATGATTCCCCTCTTTTCCTCTCAGTACATCTATGTATTTCTCATACCACTTCTCTCACTCTCCCAAGCCTACACTTGTGTTTCTTTTCTTCCTATTTGCTACAACAAAGCCATCACAGGAAAGGATGTCTATGATGCCTTGTGACAGAACAGTGAAAGCCTCCATGACAGTCAGGTCCTCAGATAACACACAGGTCCCAACTGATGCTCACACCATGCCCAGGGCTTACTAAGAGGGTCTATAGCTTTTAGGGGCTTCCCTGGTGGCTCAGTGGTAAAGAATCTTCCTGCAGTGAGGGAGAGCTGGGTTTGATCCCTGGGTCAGGAAGATCCCCTGGAGAGGGGAATGGCCACCCACTTCAGTATTCTTGCCTGGAAAATTCCATGGACAGAGGAGACTGGTGGGCTACAGTCCATGGGGTCAGAAAGAGTCGGACACAACTGAACAACTAACACTAACTAACTATAGCTTTTTTAAAAGTGTTCTTTGACAACCTCCACAAAGGATTCCCAGATGGCACTAGTGGTAAAGAATCTGCCTGCCAATGCAGGAGACATAAGAGACATGGGTTCGATCCCTGGGTAGGGAAAATCCCGTGGAGAAAGAAATGGCAACCTACTCTGGTATTCTTGCCTGGAGAATCCCACAGACAGAGGAGCCTGGTGGGCTATAGTCCATAGGGTCACAAAGAGTCGGACATGACTAAAGCAACTTACCATGCACAAATGCTTTGACCTTCACCTTCTCAACTTCTCCAAAGTTAACAAGAGGAAAGCTCTTGTGATCCCAGTGGAAGAACAGTGCAAGTCTGGTGTCAACAAACAAATTCCCTCATTAGTTGACCAAACGAAATATTCAGCCCCAACTTGCTGGGTGTTTCTCCCTGCTACCCAGTGTTACAGTGCAGACTTGCAGACTTCCCTGTTGGCCACCAGGGACCTCAGTCTCACAACTCACAGCACACAGGAGACAGGGGAACCCACAACAAGAAATGGGTTCACAGCCTTAAGCCATCGGGAAAGCTCAGTGCAGACTTCCATCAGCAACCCCAGTAACATCCTTCCTTTATGTCAACTAGCAACTTGGAACTCTCCCCATTTCTCATGCACAGACCACAGATACCACCTTCCCCACACTCTCACCCAGGAAAAGAACTCTGTCACTTTCCAGAAGTTTAGTCGCTCGACCTCTGCTGGACTATTTCTAGAAGGCAGCAAACCCAACAAGCCTGGAGGGACGATGTGGACAGAGTTTGCTCCCTATTTCACATCTCATTTTAATCTCTTCTTCTGCAAAATAAAGAGTCCAAGGCCCTTCTCTCATTCCCAGTTTGTGGATACTTCACTCCCTTAGTTGCCCTATTCTTATTACATTTGAGTATCAAAGCTAGTTTCACCAAGGGTGTTTACCATCATCACCAAGGGTGCTTACAATTCTAGTTAATATTATTGATAATGTTATTGACACAGTATTACAGATAATGCATTATTTATCACTTGTCTCTATAATGGGAGGCAAATGCCTGGGCCTTTAGGAGTGATTATTTACTTTCCCCATTACATACTGGAGCACACAGTAACCACCACTTAGCTGCTACTTTCTGATTTTTCTCAAATAGTTGGGGAAGGAGTTTTTAAAAAATCACATACATTTTCTTTCAAAATCAAATCACAGCTTCTTAAAGTCAAATTATTTCCCATGTATTTTTGAAAATTTAATATGATACCATTCCTGGAAAGAGCCATCAACAAGAACTAAAGAGCAGTGAGATTTAATTCAATGAGGATTGGAGGGAAATCCGTGTTAAAATACATGGAAAATCTATGTGACACTAAAGAGGATCACACTGAGTTGAACTAAATATAGAAGCCAAATTTTGAAAAAATTTTGAGTTTGTGTCCATAAACTAAAATTCTGCTAAATATGTCAATATTATAGAAAGCAGCAAACCAAGGCCACTGTCTTACTTCCTATATGAAGTGGGCAAATATTAAGAAGACACTGGGAGATCATTATACTTTAGAATCACTGCATAGCAGGCTGAGAATAGTATAGCAGGGAAGAAGAAATTGAAGGCAAGAGGAGAAAGAAGGAAAAGAAGGATTAAGTCAGTAACAGAACAAGCCAAGCCTACTTGCCTCTACAAATACATATTCTGCCAAGAGAAGAGAGGATGAGAATAGTGTTTCATCTTCAATAATCCACCTATCAACCTCTCATGTAGCTACTATAATGATTTATGCAGTAATTTGTAGAAACCATCCTTATCTATATTGTCTAATGTGGATTTGAACAAAGAACGTCACGTATATACCCTGAAATAAGAAAACTTTAAGAGACATAAGCACACACCCAAAGCTACTATTGAAGAGAGAGGAGTAAAAAGAAAGAATTGTTCTTTCCAGACATCAAAATGTGGCAGGTTTAAAACAGGAGGGAAGTTATCTATGGGTTTGTGCTATTTTGTTTTGTTTAGATGATAGACTCTGCTGAGAGACTTTTAAAAATGGAAAGAAAAGCTACAGCAGATGCAGCTGAGACAACATGAAGAGCTGTCTTTCCTGAATCCCAAACAGCAGCAGATAAAAAGCAGAGAGTAAACTAAAAGGTCATCTCACACTCGTGGCCTTCTGGGTTTGGGGTTTTCCTTTTGCCTTTGGCCACTACCTTGCCAGTCATTTCCATGTTGTTTTTCTTGTTTAATGAAGAAAAACAGACAAGACAAAGGGGATTATTTTCCAGAAGCTCTGCTTGTTTAGTATCATAGGAATTTGAGGTTGTTATCTAGTACATTTGGGATGATTCTTTGGGGTAACAACAAAGTGTACAATGTTTATGAATTTGTTTTCTAGTGTGATATTTCTACCACCTTTTACTCTTCCAGATGGGTTTCAACTGCATCTGTCTGCTTTTCCTATTGTTTATGAAAGTACACTTAGTGTTCACTATCCACAGCTGCTTTGCATTAGCCTCATAGAATTATATGAGCAGAAAAATTTTAAAACATAAGAGATACAGAGTTTTCCATAAAGTCTTATTAATCATATTTTGAAAGGGATATTTTGAAACATCTTGCCAAAATTGTCTGAATTCCTGGTCAAGTAAAAGGCAGGTCTTCAAACCATCAGACAAAATGTATTCAGTTTATATCTAGTATGTCCAGAACTACACCCAGGTACCACATGGGACATGGCATTTTTAAAATACAAGACATTGTCCTTGCTCTCCTACATGGTTTAAAGTTTAACTGAAACAATTTAGAGAGCAATGAAAAGGTAAAGCAGGAGTAAGAGAGGTCTCAGGAGGAACAGAAATGCCAGCAAGACCTTGAACTATTTAGGATTCATGGGGAGGTAGAGAGAGGGGACTCCAGTCCAGGAATAGCAAGATTAAAGATATACAGGAGGGTCGCTTTGAGAATTTTCAGGAACACTGAGTAAGCCTGTGAGGAAACAAGCAGAGAAAGCCAATTAACATGTTCAAAAAGTTTCAATTGTTTCTAGGAAGGGATCATTTTTCTGCTCATTAGAGCATCAAATGCTTTGATTAAATGGGTTTTTATCCCCATTTATCTTAAGTTCTATTTTCTTTAACGCACCGTATTTTTTTTGGTAGTAAACTAAATACAGGACCAGAAGTAGTGCTTCTTCACAACCAAAGTATGACCTCTTCCCTGGAGAAACCACGTGTTAGCAACCACATGTTCCTCCCACCACCTGCCCACCCTACTGCCAGCTTGGTGATAGTTGGGGGTGGAGGGAATAACATAGCATGGGTGCCTTAGGACTGGGTTTGAATTTTCTGTCTTGGGGGTTTGGTGGGATTTGTATGTTAGTATTTTATATATAGATAACATTCTATTAATTACTTAATGTCAGTTCCACTGGAAATGGAAATAATGTCAGAAACCCATACCTGGAAAGAAAGAATAATTACTTTGTTTGGCTTTGGTAACATCCATGAAAGAATTTCCTTCTTTCTCAAAGCAGTATACCTCAGAGGAGCCACCCTATGTTTCTGTGTTCAGTTAATATCCAGTATATTACTGTGAAACTCTTGGTTCTGCTATTTGATTTTGAAATTCCCCTTCAATTCTCCTCCTTCAATTGGACTGACGTTCAGGTAAAGCTATGAAACAATCCAAAGACAAATAAAAGGAAAGACAAATAGCAGTAAATACCATTTGCTAGTATCTTTCCTATGTCGGATGTCTGCCAAGTGCTTTACCTGCATTATCTGATTTAATCCTTCCCACCACCCTATGAGATTGGCATTATAATCCCCACTCTATAGATAGGGAAACCGACAGGATGGGTTGTTTCCGAAAGTCACATTCTAGTGAGTGATGGAGCTAGGACTCAAGGCCTAGCCTGCCCTTAACTACCATGCAAATTTTAATATGGAATGTGGAAAAAGTGAAAGGGAAGAATGGCTACAGAAGAGAACTGAAAGATGATACTGGTGTCAAAATGACTGATCATTCTGAAGCAAGAAGGTAATTGAGGAAGTACTAGGATTAAAAAGTTTAAGACTAATAAGAGATACAGAACTGATGAGCAATACCTGGATACTTAATGTTTAGTCTCATCTATAAATACTCTGAACTGCTAAAATGCAAATTGAAACCACAATGAGATACCACCTCACACCTGTCAAAATGGCTATTATCAAAAATACCGCAAATAACAAGTGTTGTCAAGATGTAGAGAAAAGGAAAGCCTGTTAGTGGGAATGTAAATTGGTGCAATTACTAAGGAAGACAGTTTCCTTAGTATGGAGTTTCCTCAAAAAATTAAAAATAGAACTACCATACAACTTAGCAATTTCACTCCTGAGTATTCATCTAAAGAAAGAGAAAATAGTAACTTAAAAAGATGTAAGCACCCCTATGTTTACTGCAGCATTATTTACAATAGCAAGACATGGAAATAATCCAGGTATCAACTGAGGGATAAATGAATAAGGAAAATGTGGCATATCCATACGGTGGAATATTATTTGGCCAAAAAAGGAATGAAATCTTGCCATTTGCAACAACATGGATGGATATTGACGATATTATGCTGAGATATGCCAAACAGAGAAAGACAAATACTGTATCAACTCACTAATATGTGCAATCTAACAAACCTAAACTCATAGAAAGAGAGAACACATTGGTGCTTGAAGCAATCTAGGGTGGGAGAAGTGGGTGAAGAAAGTCAAAAGGTACAAACTTTAAGTTATAAAATAATTAAGTCATGGGTATATATAATGTGCAGTGTGGTGATTGTAGTTAATAATTGTATATTTTAAAGTTGCTAAGAGAATAGATCTTAAAAGTTCTTATAAAAATTAAAAAAAATTGTAACTATGTGAGGTGAGGATGAGACAGAATGAGATGGTTAGATAGCATCACCGACTCAGTGGACTTGAATCTGAGCAAACTTCCCTGAGTTGAGGACAGAGGAGCCTGGTGTGCTGCAGTCTATGGAGTCACAAAGAGTCGGACACAACGTAGCGACTGAACAACAACATGAGGTGACGTTAACTAGACTTATTGTGGAGATCATTATACATGTGGCAATGTATACAAATACTGAATCTTTATAAAACTAATATAATCTATGAATTACATCTCAATAAAAAAGATAAACTGAGCTCCTGAATTCTCTATCTTAACCATAAATTATCTATGTGGGATCTGCTCCATATGAATATAGTCAAATTGAAGGAAGTGACCTTCTCAGAAACGCCAAAGATGGCCTCTATTTTTACACTTGGGTGGTAACTACCTCTTATGAGGAAGTAAGATCAACAGAAGAACCAAAGAATAGAGGAATGAGTTCTGTCAGCAATATCATGTTTATCTTCAAAGCACACTATCTGGAACATTTTGTCATTTTTTTTAGACCACCAATGTTGAGAAGAGATTATTCAGAAGGATAATAATTTAAATGTAACAGGATGCTGTTTTGTAAGCTAGACCACCAGTTGGGTTGGACCTGCATGTGGATTTAGGCAACACTTCTGGGAGTACTTATGATCTTCCCTGCTGCTGTTAAGTCGCTTCAGTCGTGTTCGACTCTGCGATCCCACAGACGGCAGCCCACCAGGCTCCGCCATCCCTGGGATTCTCCAGGCAAGAATACTGGAGTGGGTTGCCATTTCCTTATCTAAGACCCTAAAAAAAGTATCTTTCACTGTCATGATCCTCAGAGACATGCAAAACATGGAAAGGGCTCAAACTATAACAACAGTGATATTCAGGTACATTAAAAATATGACTTCTGGAAACGTCCAGAGGAAACGAGATGCAGGAAAGGACAGCCAAAGGAAAACATTGTAAATAAGGAGAGAATCTGGGAGCTGGTGAGAAGCCAAACAACACTTAAGTATCCAAAGCTAAAGTGCTGACTGGCCCAGAGCAAGGTGATGCACTGATACATGGTTTTCAGGAGTTTGGGATAAACGTGTCCACACTGCTGTATTTAAAGTGGGTAACAGACAAGGACCTGCCGTATGGCACAGGGACTTCTGCTGAATGTCATGCAGCAACCTGGATCTCCTGGGAGGGGATTTTGGTGGAGAACTGAACACATGTATATGTGCGGCTGGGGCTTCCCAGGTGGCACTGGTGGTAAAGAACCTGCCTGCTAATGCAGGACC
Source organism: Okapia johnstoni (assembly GCA_024291935.2). Taxonomy (NCBI): domain Eukaryota; kingdom Metazoa; phylum Chordata; class Mammalia; order Artiodactyla; family Giraffidae; genus Okapia; species Okapia johnstoni. Next base: position 29,353,171 of record CM044321.1, on the reverse strand, counting down.
GATAAGAGACGTGGGTTCGATCCCTGGGTTGGGAAGATCCCCTGGAGGAGAGCATGGCAACCCACTCCAATATTCTTGCCTGGAGAATCCCATGAACAGAGGAGCCTGGCAGGCTACAGTCCATAGGTTCACACAGAATCAGACACAACTGAAGAGACTTAGCACACACACACCCATATGTATGGCTGAATCTCTTTGCTGTCCACCTGAAACTACACAACATTGTTAATCAGCTATCCTCCAATATAAAACTAAAAAAAGAAAACTCAGTCTCTTGATTGGGTTTAAGGCCCTAAGCCCTTCCCAAGCAAAAGGAATTCACTAAACAACACCTGGGCATCTTTGTATCTTCTAAACCAAGACTCAGAATTTAAACACAGTCCATAAAGCCTACATATCTGCCCTCATTATTCATGTTGTTCAAGCTTCAGGGAAACTTCACATCTCTCATCCTGTCTTTGAAAGAAATGACAACTGTATCCAAATGCCATGAAGGTTTGAGGGCTATGACCCTGCCAACTTCAGAGACTGACAATGCTTCAGAGTACAGGGAGGGTGTTAGCAGCTAAAAGTGCTTAAGAAAAGAAAACCATAATAAAGAATGTGTCACAATCACCCCCCAATATTATGAATATAATAACTTCATGCATAATGAGGTATCATTTCCCATTACTACTGAGCATTCAGTCTTCTTTCTTTTTATGTTTCAAATTGGGGGTCCTGAGGCACTAACAAATAAGCACACTGCTTATAGCAATTGCATGTGCAAAATGAGTAACATTCTTCAATATTAAATAGTTCACATGACTCTTAAGTTATACATACATAAGTTCACATTTTAAAACAATGCATAAAGATCTAAACAAAACATGCATGAAGCAAAATACCTTTATAGTGGCAACTAGATGGACTTTGAACACTAGAAGTAGTAATAGTTTTATTTTTATAGATATATTTAAATTATTTTATCTATATCCAGAAAATTAAATATCCAGCTTTATTTTCAAAATTGATTAAAATTTATGATATTCATTAATTCCCATTTGAATTTTACCTCTTAATTTCAATAGAGCTTTTTTAACATTTCAGAAGAAAAAAAAGAACCTTGTGGAAAATACAAAAATATTTTATTTTTCAATCTTTTCATCTATTTTAATTTATGTTTTTAAAAAGTGTGTTCAAATTTAGTACACTATACTTTAGATCATCAAAGTTGAAAGCAAGACAAAATTATGATAGAAAATGAGAAATGAGTTAAAAAATGTAAAAAGGCTGAAATTTTAAAAATGGAAATTTCGTTGAAATAAAGGGACATTTGTCGTTAGGAAACAAGATGTATTTTATATAACACATTAGGTTTGCTTGATTTATACTCAAGTATTACATGTGCATCTCCATTTTTTTACTCTTACTCTGGGCCTCAAAAACATTGAGGGCAGGACTGCCTACCCACCTTAAAAAAGAGAAATATGTTAAAAAAACAACTTTCTTTAAATGTGCAAAACTGTCTCAGTAAGACCCTAAGCCACTCTGCTGTATGAATTGCCATTTTGCCACTGGAGAGCTCATAACAGAACTGAAACTCAGGTTAGCTCTTAAAGTCTGTTATGAGGCAGTCATTACCTCCCACCCACATGCTCAAGACGGAGAGAACTGGACTCTAGAAGGAGAGGCTGTTTTCCCATTGACCAAAGGGTGAAATGAACAGCTTGGGTCAGGAGGCAGAATTCCAGACCATAGCAACTCAGGATAAACACTCCAGGTCACTAGAGGTCAAGGGCAAGTTGCACATGCCAAGCAGAGGAGCAGCAGCCAACCTACAGGACCAGGAAGGCCAAGCCAGGCAGCTTCGGCCCTCTCCTCCTCTAATTCTGGAGGATCCCCTGAATAACCCAGTAGCCACAACAAATCAGGGCCTGCCTCTCAGAAGAAGTGGTCACTGATGCACGCAGTGAGAGGACTACTGCTGTGAGAGTCACCTCAGCCGGGGACTTCCACAAGCTGGTGGAATTAAGAAATGTTCAACTTCTGTTGATACAAGGGAAAATATTTGTATGAACATTAGTAAGTAACAATATCCCAAGCTCAGTCCTTAAGTAATGTAAAACTTAGAAAAAGGATGTTACTAAGTAAGACTAATCTGCTTAAAAATTTTCCCTGAATACAATAAAATACTATTTTGAGATATATATTTAAAAATCTAGAATTTTCAACTTTTTTTGTCTCAGGCTTAAACTACATAATATAATACATGAGGTACTTTAAGAAACCAAAAATTCTCAACAGATAACTTGGCAAACTTTAGGTTGGCTAGTTTTTTGATGGCATAATTGATACGTTACACTCTTCTAGGCCATAAATGTCATAGATACCACTTAACCAAAAGAAATAAACATACTTGAAAGAGAGGCTCTCTGTTCTAAATCAAACATAGCAAATAAAATGCATTGGGAAAGGATTATTTCTCAAAGAGCTCTGAATGCTATTATAATCAGCTTTTTATGGAAAGATGATTCCATTCTTTTGCAATAGTCAACATTTCCTTGGAAAACAAATGGAAGTTACTCTTATGCTCAGGATATTTGCATCCAAAGGACAATTTTACTGGGGAATTTATCATTCCAGTCACTGGTGAAAATGTGAGAACGCTCCAGAATGACATGTTCTGTAAGTCTCCCATCAGGAGGAACCTCTAACACTCTCAGCCACATTCAAGCCTTTCTGGCGACTGAAATACTATGCAGGAGTCAGTCTTCCCAGAGAGGGCTACTCTAACCAGAGGAGAGGAACTGAGGCATAATGTAATGGAACTGTCTATATAGTTAATATTTCTCTCCGCTACTAAGGGAGATTTTCTTCAGACCATTTAAATAGGCATAATATTCACCACATATGTTAACTGCCTAGAAACATTTTTTTGAAAATCTCTTCCAACTGACCTCTTTTAAGCAAATTATGCTGCTCTCTCTGTGGTTGGAAAAGTGGCCCACACCCAAATATCGGCTTCCCACTTGGAACACATAGGCTGAGGAGTTTTCCCATTCATCTCCTCATTTCGTTGGCTCTCTTGTGTTAGCTGTGTTTCACCCTAAGCTATTAGGGCAAGAACTTAATGATCCAGCAATCCCAGTCCTGGATGTAAATCTGGAAAAGATGAAAATTGCGATTCGAAAAGGTGTATGTCCCTCATTGTTCATCGCAGCACTATTTACAGTAGCCAAGACATGGAAATGATCCAAGTGACCATCAACAGACAATTGGCTTCAGAAGCGGTATATATACAGTGGGATAGTATTCAGCCATAAAAAGAGTGAAATATTGCTACTTGCAGCAACGTAGACAGATCTAGAAAACATTATACTTAGTGAAGTAAGTCAAATAGAAAAAGACAAATACTATATGATATCATTTGTATGTGGAATCAAGAAAATAATACAAATGAATCTATATATGAAACAGACCCACAGACAGAGAAAATAAGCTTATGGTTACCAAAGGGGAAAGGGATCAAGGAAGGGTTAAATCAGGACTATGGAATTAACAGATACAAACTAGTACACATTAAATAGATAAGCAAGAAGGACTTACTATATAACAGGGAAATACACTCAATGTTTTACATTAACCTGTAATGGAAAGTAATCTGAAAAATATAAATATATAACTGAATCAAATTATTATACACCTGAAGCTAACACAATATTGTAAATCAACTATACTTCAATTAAAAATTTAGATAAAATAAACTCACTAAAAGCCAGTATTTAATGAGTATTCACTATATATCTGACAGTGGGTTGTAAGCTATCCATGAATTATCTCACTTAGTCTTTTTCATAACACTGTGAGTTTAGAACTATTGTTATTATGCTCATTTTTCAGATGAAGGTGCTGAGGTTTGGAGAGATTAAATAAACTACTCCAGAAATTTGATACCAGAATCAAAACTCTGAATTACTTAATTGCACCTATTCTAAGAGGCATATTTTTTTTTTCACATTTAAACATCTCTGAAATCTCTGGGGTTACCTGACAACATTAAAAAAAATACAATAAAAAAAAATTTTAAACATGCAATTAAAACTGGCAGCAGTTTTCTTCCTTAATGGTACATAAAATAACACTGTGTTTATAACCTATGACGTCTTCATTTCTCTGACCAGTCTTAGTCACTTGTAATTTCTGTCTTAGTCATATTTAATTCCCCCATAGGACCTGACCCCGTCCAGTACAGGGTAGACATTCAATAATTCCTTTCTTACCTTCCTCCTTGTTACTCTTTTTCTCTCCATTTTATTGAAATATAATTGGTATATAAATTGCATTAGTTTAAAGCATACACCATAATGATTTGATGTATGTTTATACTGCAAAGTGATTACGACAATAAGTTTAGTTAACATCCATCACCTCACAATAGGACTCCTTAATGTACCTGCCCTTTCAGGGTAATTCCAGGTCTCTCTTTCCATTGACCAAGTTGTCCTGTGATTTCAGTGTAAAAGTTGGGACATACCTAGTAGCTTAGTATACTAGCTTGCTAACTGGCACAAGAAGGACTAGTGTGTAGTCATATTTATAATTCTGACCCCAGAAAATTTCACATACCTCATACAGCTCAGAAAAAAATGACAAAATAACTGGATGACATGTTGTCTGTAGATCAAATGAGCTCATCACATCTGCATCTGCTCTTCTCATGAAGCAACAGAGACCACGTGTTGTATAATCCTTTCCATCACCAGTTACTCAGGATCCACAGGTTATCTTTCACATGGGCAAATATCCCACACCCATCAATGTTTGCAGCTCCCTAACACGATCCTTTCAAATAGACTTGAGCAGCATCTTTTCTGTCCCTACAAAAACTTCACAGGTGCCCCACCACTCCTGCCTTTGAATGTCCCTGATGATAGCTTTCATATAATTCATGTAAATATAATTCATTTGCTCTTATAAAGAAAGCTAGACTAAAAATCCAGGGCTTTCCTTGCGGATCAGCTGGTAAAGAATCCACCTGCAATGCAGGGCATCTGAGTTTGATTCCTGGGTTGGGAAGATCCCCTGGAGAAGGGAAAGGCTACCCACTCCAGTATTCTGGCCTGGAGAATTCCATGGACTGTATAGTCCACGAGGTCGAAAAGAGTCGTACAGGACTGAGGGACTTTCACTTTCAGACTAAAAATCCAAGCCTAAATATAATGAGAATAACCTGGAGTACCCCTCATTTGCACAGCATAAAAATATCTGAAGGACAAACAAAAAATCATACTAACTAATTTTTAAAATAAAAGTGGTTATCTAGAGTAAGGTAGTAATTGCATGCAGCTGGGTTGAAGCCAAGACCGAAATTTCCAGTAGTGCCAGAGGTAAATCTGCCATGTATGTATGGGCAGCTCTCTTTCCAGCTCTGGGATTATGAGGCTTTAAAAGCAGGTGACACACACATACCCCAGCACCTCCAAACTATCGGCCTAAGTTTACATTTATGGAGATTGCTATCAGGTGAAACTTCTGCCCAAACCTAAAGACAAGCAAGCATGTCAACTAAATGGAAACCTATAAAAAGGTGAAGAGGGACCAGCCCCTGAGGGGAAAATGAACAGGATTCAACCTCATTTATAGAAACTTCACACACCTGTTCAGACTCTGCACGCCTGAGGATCATGTTTTAGTGCATATGGTGGGTAGAATGTCAGGGAGTGAAGCCAGCCTTCATTTGACCTCTGTGCCTGTCACCCTTCTGACATTATTTGAGGCTCTCTCCTTCCTCCAAGTTCTTGAGATACATAGTCCTCACCTTTATACTCATTGGCCCTTTTTGGCAGTAATTTAATTGGTTAACTTAATATAGCTCATCTTTTCCATCTTCACCAACACCCCATCCCTTCATGTCCTCACAAAGTACACTATACCTTCAGAGCTTGAAATGTTCCATTTCTCCTGCCATGTCTTCCCTACCAAACCGACTCTCTTCCTTTGTCAAGAGAGCCACTAATCCTTTAGATCCAGGAAACAGAGATGCTGAGACATTGCCATATTCTCAGAACCCCAGTCTGTAAAATAAACAACCCATTAGTCACTCAAAAGACTTAGAAGCCAAAGACACATGAGCCCTACTACATCTGCCAGCACTGCAGTCTGAATCACACAGAAGCCTGAGTGAATTAGGAACTTGAGGTCAGCTTGGAAGAGCAGCCACACTTGGAATCTCCATGGTTTCCCATAGCTCCAAGTAAAGACTCCTCCAGCAGTCTAAAGAACACATGCTGAAGTCTCAGTCTGGGATCCAATGGGCTTCTGAATTGGTCAGGGCTCTCTAAAGAAACAGAACCAATAGGATATATGAAGTGAAAGTGTTAGTCTCCCAGTCGTCTCCGACTCTGTGACCCCATGGACTGTAGCCCACCAGGCTCCTCTGTCCATGGAATTCTCCAGGCAAGAATACTGGAGTGGGTTGCCATTCCCTTCTCCAGGTGATCTTTCTGACCCAGGGATCGAACCCCGGTCTCCTGCATTGCAGGCAGATTCTTTACCATCTGAGCCACCAGGGAAGCCACTGATATGATGTGTGTGTGCGTGTGTGTTTGTGTGTATACACATAGATTTATTTTAAGTGATTGATTAAAGTAATGGTAGGGACTGGCAAGTCCAAATTGTGCAGAGCAGACTGCTGCTGCTACTGCTGCTAAGTCGCTTCAGTCGTGTCCGACTCTGTGCGACCCCATAGATGGCAGCCCACCAGGGTCCGCCGTCCCTGGGATTCTCCAGGCAAGAACACTGGAGTGGGATGCCATTTCCTTCTCCAATGCATGAAAGTGAAAAGTGAAAGTGAAGTTGCTCAGTCGTGTCCGACTCTTAGCGACCCCGTGGACTGCAGCCCACCAGGCTCCTCCGTCCATGGGATTTTCCAGGCAAGACTAGCAGGCTGGAAAGTCCAGCAGAGTCAATGTTGCAGCCTTGAGTCCAAAGGTAGACTGGAAGCTGAATTTCTTCTTCTTGCAGGGACTTCAGTATTTTCTATGAAGGCCTTCAACTGATTGGATAAGGCTTCCTCACATTATGGAGGGTAATCTGCTTTATTCAAAGTCCACTGATTAAAGTGCTAATCACATTTGAAAAATACCTTCACAGCAACACAGCAACATCTAGACTTTCATTTTGCCAGACAACCATGGCCTACCACCATGGGTTACAAGAAACCTAGTCTCTCCCCAGGATCCTCTAAGCATGATCCCCTCTTCTCCATGCCACTTAGCCTGGGAGCTGATCCATTCTCCATCTATATAAAGTCACCCCTCTGACATAGTTATATCCCAAACTTGAAAGATCCCAGAGGCCCAGAGATTTCTCAGCCACCCCAGATTTCAGGGGCAGGTCTCTCCCCTCCAGAGCTCAACATCATGTCCAAACGTGAAGAATGGGGTTCTCCTTCTCTCCACACCCACATAGATCAAAATGGAGCCTCCTCACTCCACCAAAAGAATTGAACTGGATGGTTGATAGACCCCCCAAATCCACCTGTCACATACTTCTAGACTGTGTCTCTTAAGCATCCAAACAAAACACTCTTAAGTATTTATTCTTAAATCACTCAGAGATCTCTAGATTGGTATCATTTTACTTTAAAAAAATGGGCATTTTTTGTATATTAAAATTTATATATGTTAGGAAATGTGTTCATTTAATCTGTAAGCTTACTCATAGTTTCAGAAATAGACTCATTCCTTACTGTTTTTGGCAACAGAAATTATAGCTCTGAGAAAACACAAATAAAATAAGATACACCCCAGATCCAGAGACCATGTGAATTGAGTTCCTGAAGCCACAGAGTAAGTCAGGAGAAAGAGGTCACTGAAAACAAAGCATGGCGCCAGTGTGTAGAGTGCTCACTCCCTACAGCTGGCATAACTTTTATATACAGAGGCTTTGTAAAGAATGCTGGAAGCCAAGGGAGAGGAGTGTCATTCAGCAGAGGGAAAAACAAAATATGAGCAATAGCATTTCCACCAGAGTGTAGGTTTTCCAAATACCTCTTCATTCTCTAGCCAGACAATTGCAAGCAACTGTAGCATCCTAAAATGAGTTACCGCATATCCTAGTAGCACTGTGGAAATTAAATTAGTTCCTCTATTCTTAGTACAATCAATCATTCAAATGGAGATGGGTGGCTGCAGCCAGCCCCCATAGAGCCTTGGGTTCAAGGAGGAAGTGGCCACCGTTTCTGCTTCATGCTGGTCTGTTCCTTCCCCTAAGAAGGAAGTTGAGTGCTGTGAACAGCTGATCTTATCTGCCTTGTTATCATCATTAGTATTTGACATTTGCCCAGCATGGAGAGTACATAAGGGTCTGGCAGAGACTAAAACTGCACGGTGGGCCTTTAGCCTGATTTCAACCCCAAAATGTCCAAAAGGTCAACCACCAAAAATTCATAACCAGAGGGAGGGGACTTGCCTCGTCAGACCGAGAATTGGCCAGATTACAAAACAGGAAAAAGAAGTGGCCAGGGAAGAACTTGAAAGAGGAAAGCAGATTTTTGGAAATGTGTCATTTCTTTCCTTCACCCATTGACCTCTTTTGTAGGAGTTTTGCAATGAAGGGATAACTATTTACAGAAATGGTTCACAGCCCACCAGAGGAAAGATAAGAAAATTATTACAGATTTCTTTTTGAATAGGGGAGGTTTTGATTTTGGATGAATATAAAAAAGTTCTTCTTCTTACAAGTTATAGTTAGTCACAGGAAAACTGAACATTTACAATAGCCCTGGTGCCACAAGTCAAATTTGACATACAAAGAAAATGTCCTTATAACAAATAGGAAATGCTCATTTCTGTTTTACAGTAGGTCTTTTGGGCATGAGTCAAATTTTTGGCATACTAGTCATGTGACTTTAAATAACTCACAACTTTTGTGTCTCAGTCTCAGCATTTGTAAAATAGAGATAACAATGAAAGTAGTCTGAAAGTGTTATTGTGAAGATCCAGTGAAATAACACATATAAAACCCTGGCACAGTACTTGGCATATAGTAGGTACTCAATAGATATTAACTACAATGTAAGAGCTCTTCACAAACCTCTAGTGTGACACAAATACCAGTTCCCTTATATGACATGAATGGTTACAGAATCAGCTTTTCTTGTTGTTGTTCAGTTGCCAAGTCATGTCTGACTCTTTGTGATCCCATGGACTGCAGCATGCCAGGCTTCCCTGTCCCTCACCATCTCCCAGAGTTTGCCCAAGTTCATATCTATTGAATCAGTGATGCCATCAACCATTTCATCCTCTGTCGCCCTCTTCTTCTGCCTTCAGTCATTCCTGAAGCTTTTAATTGCTTCCAAATAACATGTTTGCTCTCTGTAAACAGACCCATATGGTAAGAAGTGTCCCATCATGGTGAGTTTCCTGTCTGACTAGAGGCCAAAGTAACAGAGAGGTGGCCTCCTGAACTGGGGAGGAAGGTGAGGGAGGAGATACTGATTCCAAACTCCACTTCTGCCATGTTAGTTGAGCTGAGAGTTTGGTCCCCTGCAAAGTCCTTCAGTTGCTAGTGCAGCAACATTTTTCATCTTCTATGCATGCGCATGCTAATGTTACTTCAATCGTGTCTGACTCTGTGTGACCCTATGGGCTGTAGCCCGCCAGGCTCCTCTATCCATGGGATTCTCCAGGCAAGAATACAGGAGTGGGTTGCCACGCCCTCCTCCAGGGGATCTTCCTGTCAGTGGAGTTTGTAATTTCCTCAGTTCTGTCTCACCACAGCAAAAGTTTGAAGTGACGGACAGACCAGTGTTACAGCTCAGTTTCATTTGACAAGCAAAGGAAAATACATCCTTGAGGTATGAGGGCAGGACGACCCAAAAGAAATGAAGAGAAGAGAAGCCTGCAGCTCAATTTTGGTTCCTCTTTTTGTATGTTTTTTTCTCCTCTTCCTGAGCCTGCCCTATGTAAATTGGGCTAGCCAGCAGGGCTGTTTGCTTCACCTGAGGTTCTCACTCTGGTCCTTGGACCTTCCTTTTCTATTTTTGTGGGCTTTTTTCTTTCTTTGTCTTTTAGTCACCAATATTTTTGACTCTTTTTCCTGTTCTAGCTACCTAACATTCCCAAACCCACACCCCTTACATGTCCAGTATTGGCAGGCAGGTTCTTTACCACTATCATCACCTGGGAAGCCCTCTTCTATGCATATTAACCCCTAAAATTAAGTCCACTGACAGAAAGGGTAACTCCTGGCAGCATTCGATTGGGGAGCTGCCATGGATTTGCAAGAATAATGTATTCCCCAGCCCTCACCCTTTTTCTCTTTCCCCTACTCTACACACACCCTCCAGAGGAGCTCTGGAGCTCTGCCCAGAGCTGCCATTTCTGTCCATGGGAGGCAACCTACTGTGATGCTGAAATGTAAGCCATGGTCAGACTACATGGATTCAAGTGCCATGAGACTTTGAGAAAGCCCTTCAATTTTCTGTCCATATACTTTCTTCCTCAATTTTCTTGCCTGTTAAATGCAAATCATAAAATGCTTACATCAAACATTTGTTGTGAGTATTCAGTGTGATAATACATGTAAAAAATAGGTGGTCAATAAACATTATCTATTAGAATAACCATCTTCATCACCATCTTCAACATCACCATCTTCTTCATCATCAGCCCCATCGTTACCCTATCATTATCACATACTCCTCTCAGAATATTCCTCACTCCTCTCAGAACATCCACCCTCAAGTTTGACGGTCCATCATCCTCTCTGTGAAAGGATTAAATCATCTATAGCAGCCAGTATACTAAGTAACAGGAGAATAAGAGGACAAATATGGAGGGGCCACAAATACACTACCATGGCCTGAATTAGGCGAGTTCACCAGCATGAGAGAGGCCAAGCACTGCATGCAACATTGAGTGGGGAATGAAATAGGATATCTTTGAGGTCACTAAAGGTTTCATGTCCAATACAAGGGAGCATTCTTTAGGAATGACTCATCTGTGCTTCAGACCCACTGCCTGGTTTCACAGATGAGGAAAGCAGGGTCCAGGACGAAACGACTTGCCCAGGAAATTCACATCAGAGACCAGAACCCAAGCCTCCTGATGTCCAGCCCAGCTCTCTTCATGGCTCCCCGGCTGACTGACAAATTGAAATTGTACCAGCTCTCATCCAGGTTGAGGGGAAGGGGAAGGCAGGCTCAGCACTGGGGCCTCACTCATCGTGGACAATCCCAATTGCCTCTACCAGTAAGTTGACTTTCTTCCCATCCTGTCCTTATTTCCTTATTGATCAGTTCCTCTTCCTCTCCCAGGTCACAGCCAGGCTTCCAAGAAGATTCAACAGTCACGGGTCTTAAGCAATGAAATGCAGGTTCTCAGGGTCAAAGCCCTTCTCAGGCCCCTCTCTTCCCTCTCTTACTCACCACACTTCCTCTGGATTCTTGTCCTTTCCATCTAGGCCCTTTGACAACTAATCCTAGAGTCTCTCCCTTGAAGCCCTTATTTCCCTGTTTCTCTGTCATCTTTGCTCTCACCCTCTGCAGGAAATGCCTGTCTTCCACCTTCTATCCAGTCACCTGGCTAGCCCTCCCTCCTGTAAATCTCAGTTCTGAGCTCCCTAGCTCAGCATCTTTCTGAATCACTCCCACCCACTGCCAGATGAGCCCCAAGAGTCTCCCTTTCTGGTTCCTGAATGTGTTTTTCCATCTCTGCATTCTTGCCCTTACCACACTTTTTACAGTTTTGCTTCCCTAGAACCTAGAGTCCTTTGAGGGTGGTGACCATCTGCTCTCACATCCCTGGGACATAGCATAGTGCCTGATCCAATACTGGATTCCAACAAGCATTTGTTTGAATGAATGTAGCACAAGTGAAGCTCTCCCAGCTATGCCATTAAGTCCAACTGCCCCTGTTTGCATGTCAATGACTTAAAACCCTTCCATGAATTCCTTAACACATTATTGACGAGGGGATTTTTGCAGAAACTAACCTGGGTGGCCAGTTTGATTTGTTATGTAAGTGAATATTGAAATGTTTCTGGTCAATGACATTCAGGTAGCAAAAGATGTAGTATGATAATAAATTTCTGGTCAATATGCTGTTAATTGTTGAAACAAGCAGCAGTGTTATGTTCTCTTCTCCTGACTCATTTCCAAACGTCCTCTCATGAGACATCCCCTCACTTCTTTCTCTTTTTTTCCCCAAAATCTACTATTTCAAAGTCATCCTCTCAAATCAAGTGGTCAAAACAGACTTGTGATTATTGGGGTTGCACAAATTGTGGAATCGTTGAGTAAATAGGAAGTATAATTTTTGCAATGACAAATACACAGAACTAGTGGTAGGGAGGTCTCACTGCATCAAGGCACATGCTATAGCTGAACACAGGTGCCCTTGGAGAACCACACCTCCACACTTGGTCACTCACTCACTTTGTGCTGCCCGAGAAACTCGCAAGTTGCCTCTGATGCGTTCCTCCTTCTGATTTCTACTTCCTCTTTTCTCCTCAAACCTCCAGCCCACCTCCTCATTCTCACCCTCAGCAGCTGTGACCTTACTTACCCTTTCACTGGAAAGAGAAGCCATCCAAAGGGAGCTCCTGCAAGTTTGCACCTCTTCATATGTGCCCACCCTGTGGATACACTAAGGACCCTGGACCCTCCTCCTCTCCTGGAAAACGTTAAGGCTCCCATCCATGCACTAGATCCCAACACTTCTTACCTCTTCTAGGACATTCCACCAGCTGTTCTCCCAAGCTTGGGCAACATCCATTTTTTCTCCTTATACTGAATACTGCCATCAGAGAACAATGTGTTCTCTTGCACTCATCTTAGGAAAAATAACCTCTCTCTCCAGTTACTTCCACATTTTCTCCTTCCCTTTATAGCAAGGATCTGTCATGAGAAGTGTTCTCAACTTAACATTCTCTGCTGTGACTTGAACTGACTCCAGTCATATTTTTGCCCCCCAAACTCCATCAAGGTCCTGAGTGCCCTTTACATTGCTGCAGCTATGGTCCAAACTGTTGTCTTCAGCTCGCTGATATTTCAGCAGCAATTGAGACGGGTGATAACTGTACTTTTCTGTCACTTCCCTCTATGACTTTAAGGACCCCTCACTCTCCTGATTTTCTTCCTACCTGTCTGGATACTCCATTCTGACCCTTTTTTCTGGTTCCTCTTCCTCTCTCAAATCCCCCATTGTTGAAGTACCCCAAGCTTAGCCCCAAATTCTCTATCTTTACTCACTCCCTTGGCAATCTTATCTAGATTTATAGCTTGAAATACCATCTTCATGCTGACCACTTCCAAAGATGTCTAATTGGCATCTTCAACTTATCATGTCTAAACTCTTGATTTATACCCCTAACTTAGCTCCTTTGATGCTAACTACATCTCAGTTCTTTCAATTGCTCCAGCTGAAACTCTTGGAGTCATCTTTAGCTCCCTTTTCTCTTTACTCTACATCAGCTTTGTCAGCAAATCCCATTGGTACCACTCATTTTCTGCCCCCATCAGCATCTTCTATTATTATTAAAAACTTGAAGCCTCACACAACTACAGAAATTCAAAAGGAACCACAGATGCTGTCAAGAATGCCAAGGAACACAGACAACCCTGAGAAAGTGCCACGACTTTGCCAGACCCTCAGAGCCTCCTCATTCCCCACCTACACTGACACTTCTGTCCTACCCTCACATAAGCTAATAATATTGCTTAACTTTTCTTGTTTTGAAATATTTACAGATTCACAGGAAGTTGCAAAGCACAGAGATCCCACATAATTTTTACCCACTTTTCAACAATGTTACATCTTACATAACTACAGCACATTATCAAAACCAGGGACTTGACATCTGTGTGTATGTATTGCTCCATGACATTTAATCAGGTGGTGGCCCCTGTAATCACCACCACAATCAAGAGACAGAACATTTCCATCATGAAAAAGAAAAAATTTCTCATGCTACCCCTTTACAATAAAAATTTCTCATAATCCCCTCATCCTTAACCCCTATAAAATTGCTAATCTGTTTTCCATCTCTTTGATTTTGTCTTTTCTTTAGTGTCATATAAATGGAGCCATAGAGTATGTGATCCTCTGAGATTGGCTTTTTCACTCATCATAATACCCTTGAGGTCCTTACTGTATGCATCAATAATTTGTTCCTTTTTCATGGCTAAGTAGTATTTTGTGGTACAGATAGTCCGCAGTTGTTGAACCACTCATTTATTGAAGGCCATTTTGGTAGTTTCCAGTTTTTTTACCATTACAAATTAAGTTGCAATGAATAACCCTGTACAGGTTTTTTGTGTGAACATATTTATTTCTCTGAGATATTGACCAGGAATGCAACTGCTGGGTTGTGTGGTAAATGCATGTTTAGAGTTTTATGTCTGTTTGTTATTTCTGCTTTGTTTTAGAAACTGCCAAACTATTTTCCAGAGTGGCGGTACTGTTTTACATTCCAAAATGTTTCCAGAATCCATCCACTTGTCCTGCTCTCCTCTGCCTGCTCTCCTCTCTCCCCAGGATTACTTCAGTAGCACCATGACCACAGCTGCTCCTTGATGTTCTCTCCCCTGCCCCTTCAGTCTGTTTCAATCCAGCAACCAGAGTGATCCCGGAGAAATGAAACTCAGATTGGGTGACTCCTCTGCCTGAGACCATTCAATAGATTCTCGTGTCACCCTGAGAAAAGCCAAACCCTTTATCATAACCTTGATAATGTGTCAGTCCTCTGACTCTATTTCCAGTTACTCTCCCCATCACTAGCTCATTATCACTCACTCACTCACCATCCTTCCCAGCTAGGACAACAGCCCCCTTGCCCTGCCCTCCACTTTTGTTGACTTCACATTTGCTGTGCCCTATGCCTGGAAGAGCCTTCCTACATACCGCATTCCCAAAATCCTTGAGTCTTTATTCAAACATCCCTCTCAGGGAGGCTTCCCCCCCTCCCCCTCTCCACCCACCTCCCTACCAACTTCCCCTGCTGTGTTCTTCCCCTCAATACATTTATCACCTCCTGACATGCCACATGCTAATCTCACCTTCTTACCTCTCATCCTTCACTAATGCAAGCATCCTGAAGGCAGAGATATGTGTCTCTTTTGTTCTTGTGTTTACTGCTGGTCTAGAATAATATTTAGAATAATGGCACATGATAAATGAACAATGAACATGTTTTAGGGGAATGGATGGATAAGTGAGTCAACAGTCACCAACTGCAGAAATATGATTGCAAGCATTTCATATTTGTTCACAACATCCCTCGGTGGAATGCTACTCAGAGCACATTGAAATGGAGGCAAGAATAAAGCACCAAGACAGTTTAAAAATGTTCCTGGGAATTAATGACAAATATATGCTTATAAATGGAATCATCAGTAGTATACCTGGCCACTCAGCTAGAGTCCTGTGCATTTCTGTGTCACTAGAATGCAAGTCTGGAACTGACCCGGTTCTGAAGTGTCACATTGCTACACACAGCTCAGGAAGCTGAACAGGAAACCACAAGTTTATTCCCTGATAACCTGGACAACAAAGCCATGTAAATTTCACATCCACCATTTGGTTATCCATCCAAACACAAAGATGGACTCCTTCACTCCTACAATGACTGTTTCTCAAAGCCCATTGCACTTTGAACCAAACTTATATTCAGTAAGTGATAGCATTTAACCAAAAAACAACAGGCAAAGAGCTCACAGAGGGTAGAAGAAAGTTCAAAGTCAATGAAAAAAACTTGTTTACAGATTGGCAAGGCATGGCATGGACCTACTAGAAGAAAATTCTAAGGAGGCTAATTTATACTTGCATGTGTGCATGCATGCTAAGTTGCTTCAGTTGTGTTTGACTCTTTGCAAAGCTATGTACTATAGCCCATCGGGTTCTTCTGTCCACGGGACTCTCCAGACAAGAATACTGGAGTGGGTTGCCATGCCCTCCTCCAGGGGATCTTCCCAACCCAGGGATCAAACCCGTGTCTCTTACATCTCCTGCCTGCAGGCAGGTTCTTTACCATTAGCACCACCTGGGAAGCACCAATTCATACTTACTGATATCAATTGCTATTTTTTTTTGAGTGCTTGCTCTAAATATAGTCAATAATAATATAGCACAGACTACATACCGAGGACTATTCTAAACACCTCATTAACTCAATCAACACACCCCAAAAAAACACAAGGATGTAGATAGTATAATGGGCCCCCTAATTACACAAAATTTTACTAATGGATCCAAAGGCACACAGCCAGTGAGCTAGGCCCCCTGAACTTGAACCTGCGCAGCCTGGCTCTGGAATCTGCATTCCTCACCTTTCCTCTCCATTTTGTGCTAAAGTCTCTGTTAAAATGTTATCCTCATTATCTCATTCGATGTTTAAAATCAATTCAAGAGGTAACAGAAGAGGAATTGAAGCTTAAAGAGGTGAAGTAAGTAGGCTGGGAAGTAGTAGCAAGAGTTTCAAACTAAAGTCAGCCTGACTCTTGAAGTCCATCCACCTGGCCTCTTCTGGCCCCTCCTACATTTTCCTACCTGGCACCCCCATTGGTGGATGGGTTGCTGTCCCCAGGACCACCGTCGCTGCCCTGTCTCCAGCCTACAAGGCTCCACACACAGGTGAACCTCTCTTTCCTATACATTTCCCTCAATTATGCAGTGTGAAATGAAAATATCTCATGCTATATCAATAAACAAGAAATGTCACAGCCTTCAGTGATTTCTGGCCTCCAAAAGTGAATGAGGGCCCCCAAAACTGTGATCCATCGAATGCTGCCACCCCCCAGGATGATTGCTGAGGAGCTGGGGGAATGCAATAAACAAGGTGAACAAGGAAACAGAAGTGGCCCCAGATAGCTGAGGTGCATATGAAAGGAATGAATTCAGTGAGCCCAGAGGCTTGCATTTTCCCATAGAGAATGCTAAATTCCTTAACCTGATACCTGATCTTTGATGTTCAGACTGCCTGCTCCCTTTGTTGCAAACTAGTATATAGCCTGACTTCCCCATCTGCCTCCTTGGGGCAGTTTTCTCTGAGATGCTGTCTCCCAGGCTCAGAGTCCTAAACATTTCCACCAAATAAAATAACTCTCTACATTCAGGTTGTGACTTTATTTTTTAGTTGACAGTGGGAAAGTAAATGTGACTTGTCTCTTTCTTGAGGCTTTCCTTTGAATAAAGTCTACCCTCAAAATTTAACTCAAATGAAGCTGGTACTGATCAGGCTTCAGACTAAGATAAGAATCTCAGAGAGCATTATGGATATATGCTTGACTAGGAAGGTCTCTTTCTGATAGATGTAAACCATATCCCATGAGGGGTCATCTTGATCTATGAGTAAAGGTGGCAAAACCACAGTAGCCCCATACCGCTTGTGTGATCTCTGACAAGTCTCATCAACTCTGTACCTCAGTTTCCCACGTGCAAAAACATACCTCCCTCATGGAGTGTGAGAGGAGTCCTTGAGCTATTTACAGAACACAGTGCTTAGAACATTTCCTGGCACAAGGTAAGTGCTATGTAAGTGTTTGCTATTGTTATCATGATTATTAAATGCCTGGGTCACTATCCCTGTATGGAGTGAGGAGGCAAGGAGTGGAGACAGGTTTCTCGTCTCTTCATTCCCAATCTCCTCTCAATCTAGAAAAATTTTATGCCACTGATTTTCAAGAAAGCTTGCTTTCTGCCTCATGGAGTCGAGAATTTGGGTTGATTCAATAAAGCTTGCTATTTATAGAGTGTTTTTCTTCCTTAAAAGACCTCTGCGCAACCAACAGTTCTTTCCGTGACACTGAACAAAGAAAGAATCTTTAGCAGGAAATTTTTGAAAGAAATGCCGTGGGCCTCATTTTCAGAAATGGCTGAGCTGGTTCATGACTGCTTACAGTGAGAAGTATAACAAAACAAGAACTTCTAGGGTACAAGAAAATGAACTTCGTTCAAATGCCTCCCCCCCCCCCAGAAAAAAGCTCTTTTACACTTTTCAGCATTTGAGAGTAAATTTGCATTATTCCAAATGCTTTGCATGCTGCTTCTTAGGCTTCTTTTAAAAGAAATTTTAATAGAAGAAAAAGAAAAGGGAACAGTGCAATAAAAAAAAATTTTAAAAAAATAGCATCCCTTGCTTATTTGACTCGCACAGTCCACTGACGATTTTCACCTCGCTTGATGGAAATGTCTACATTTCCTCCTTCTTCAGTGGACTGTTCATCTTCCTCATTCAGAAATCTATTTCCCAAGCTATGAATTTTAACTTATTCACACTTAACTCTTTCCTGGGCTTCCCTGATAGCTCAGATGGTAAAAAAAATCCGCCTGCAATGCAAGAGACCCTGGTTCGATTCCTGGGTGGAAAGATCCCCTGGAGAAGGGATCTTTATGGAGAAGGGATAGGCTACCTGTTAGGGGAAGTACACTGACTGAAACCACCCATGCTGGCCAGGCGCCATAGTAACTATTTGCATGAGTTGTTTTAGGACAGGAGGTCCTGGTAAGGAACACAGAACTAATAAGCCACCACCAACAGGAAGAGTTCAGGAAAGGTCAAAAGGAGACACCACATGTCCAACCACCTCCCAGAATCCTTCTCTCTGGCATCCATCTTGGCTGAACAAGGAGTGCACCACCAGGAAGGACTCTGAGTCATAATGATTGGCTGAAGACAAACTGGAAACTAATCCTATCATCATAAAACCCACGACTGCAAGCCACGAGACAAAGCTGTTCTCCTGGGTTCCCTTACCCTATTGCTCTCCACCCGGGTGTTCTTTCCCAATAAAATCTCTTGCTTTGTCAGCATATGTGTCTCTTTTGACAATTCATTTCCAAGCTTTAGACAAGAGCCCAGTTTTGGGCTCTTGAAAGGGTCCCCTTTCCTGCAACATACCCACTCCAATATTCTTGGGCTTCACTTGTGGCTCAGCTGGTAAAAAATCCTCCTGCAACGCAGGAGACCTAGGTTCAATCCCTGGGTTGGGAAGATCCCCTGGAGAAGAGAAAAGCTACCCACTCCAGTATTCTGGCCTGGAGAATTCCATGGACTTGTATAGTCCATGGGGTCGCAAAGAGTCAGACACAACTGACGGACTTTCACTTTCATTTTCAACCCTTTCCTGGCTTTGTGTACTAAGAAATGCTCTGAAACATAGAAAGGAAATGCCTTCTGCTACCTACAACTTCAGTAACATCTGAATATGTGCTTGTGTGCTAAGTCCCTTCAGTGGTGTCCAACTCTTTGTGACTCCATAGAGTGTAGTCCACCAGGCTCCTCTGTCCATGGAGCTCTCCAGGCAAGAATACTGGAGTGGTCACCATTTCCTCCTCCAGGGGATCTTCCCAATTGGCAGGCAGGTTTTTATCACCGCAGTGACTCTTAATATTGCAACTTCAAATGAAAGGATTTGCTCAGGAAATTATGAAAGAAACCAGATCAGTGGTTGAACACCTGCATGGTCAGAGATGAAGGGCTTTTCCTGAGTAGTGTCAGCTTGAGGACAAGGCCTCCAGTCCTGGAGGCAAACCGTCTCTGTCTGGCCAACAGTGACTCCCCTCAACTTCCCAGTCTGATTAAAAGATCAACATGTGTACCTACATGGCCTTCCTTTCCAGTTGTCTGGTCTGTATTTGACGTACAAGACATTGGACTATTTACAGGTGGGGGCTCTGTGATTCTGCCCCATGACTGAGATATCCTTCGCTGATGGCCCCATCTTGAATGACAACTCAGCAGGGTTGGTCTGGAGCTGTGGCCTCCTCATTGTCAATGACTCTCACACATGACCTTAACTGTAACGTAACCTCTGTAAACAGTGCCACCATTGCTTTGACTTCTGGCTATGACACACAGCCTGTTCATGAACACAGATAAGAAGAGATGTGTCCAAATTAAGCAGATTGCTTTTGCATTTTCTTCATTAGATTGAGGAATTAAGTTGCCCAATTATGGGTGCCCTGAACTCCGTGGTGGCCAGATTTATACAGCTGAACAGGATTTGTGTTGCTGGTTGAATCCAGAGAACACATACACTCAGTCTGCATTTTATTCCTGCAGCTTTCCTTGGTTCCAAGAACTCTCCTTGAAGTCAGCGCTCTTTAGTTCAGATGATAAGCACATTATTTTAATAAGGTCAGAACTATTAATCTATTCATTTGTCAATTAATGTCACTCAGTTCCATGTCACAGACTGCACTAGTCCTTGCCAATTGTCTCAGAAATGACTATAGGTTACTAAGAATACCAACTTATGAAAGTGCAGCCAGGTCAGCACAAATCCACCATCCCAAGAGATGAAACAAATCAAAGCATCCCTCCCATCCCAAAAAAGTGGAGGGAGGGTCATAGTCCTGTGAAAACAGTTGCATTGAAGATATAAGTGTTCCATTAAAAGTGTCATTTACCAGTGTTTATAAACAACTGCAAGCCAGCATCTGTACTAATATTGCACGCACAGTGTCAAAAGATCAGTCTCAGGTTCACACAGTTAGTGACATTATCACGACCAAAGCCTTCATGAATTTTCTCTACAGCCTTAAAGCATAAAATTCAGTGGCACTGGCTTTGCTTCTAGAGTAACTGTGGCAAAGTTTACAATGCCATCAGAATGTATTATATCAATAAACTGAACACGAAGTCTGTTCACCAATATAGATCATTTTAAACATGAAAACATAAAGAGCCTGAAGTCGGTATTTCCCCATATCAAAACAGCCAGGAAATCAATGTGCTGGCCCAAGGGCAGGCCTCATCCTGTTTCAAGGGCAGATATAGCCCAATAATGAAGACGAATTGATCAAGTTCCTTTTTGCCAAATGCCATGGATTAGTCAAATCACACAACAAACTCTCCTGGTTCTAAGTAGAATCTTTATGGCTAGTCCATAGAACTAAGATGCACTCATATATTAACTGAATGCAACAAATAAGCATTAACCATCTAATTCGGGCTTAAGAATATAGTATCCTCTGGAGCTTGAATTCTAGACAGCCATTGATCAAAGAATTATACAAATACATATAAAATCCCAGTTGTGATAAATGTGTGAAAGGTTTCTATTCCTAAAAGAGCAGAAAATAATTGGGACATATCAGTATTTGACTACATTGATAAAGTAGAAATCAACATAATATTTAATTTTCAGAATTCTTGTGGAGATTAAATTTTGTATATACAAAAATGTATTTTTAAACTATACATACTTAGATAAAAATCAGGATCATTTTACCATAGTGGATAGACTATGTTGCAATAATAAGTAATGAGTAAAATCTCAGTAATTAAATATTCTTCCCAACCCAGGGATCAAACCCAGGCCTCCTGGGCTGCGGGACAATTACTTACCAGTTGAGCCACCAGGGAATTCCAAGAATATTGGAGCGGGTAGCCTATCCCTTCTCCAGGGGATCTTCCCGACCCAGGAATTGAACCACGGTCTTCTGCATTGCAGCCGGATTGTTTATCAACTGAGCTATCAGGGAAGCCCATACTGGAGTGGGTTGCCATGTTCTCCTCCAGGGAATCTTCTTCCTGACCCAGGGATCAAACCCACATCACTTTACATTTTCTGCATTGGCAAGCAGTTTCTTTACTACTATAGCCCCTTAGTTAAACAGATCAAAGGTTTAGTCCTCACTTGAGTATAATCACTGTCAATCTGGAAGCTCTGCAGGGCAGTTCCCTTCAAGCAGAGAGGCAGGAATCCAGTCCATTTGCATCCTGGAGCTCCAGAATCTTAAGATGTGGCTTCTATATCATGGTAGCGACAAAGACCCTCAGAGCAAGGGATCACAGAGCCATGCACTGACACTCAAATGTTCCATCTTCACACAAGGGCACTAGTAAATGCTGGGGAGAACCTGGATATTCAGTAAAGACTTCTGCCATGAGTGGGACAAGCATGGTTCTTGAGCAAGTCATCCAGCTTTTCTAAGACCATTTTCTTGTTGATCAAGTGAAAAGGGTGATTTACCATCTCACAAGGCTTAATATGAAGACTTCATACATTGCAAGGAACCATAGAAAGGGCTCTTACTGCTGTATCTACCACAACCACCAATGACACCAACACCAGGGAGCAGAATAAAAACTGAGCTGAAGAGTGATAGGCCTGGACTACTTCCTGTTGATGAAACAGGCCTGCCAGCCTGGCACCTAAGAATGGACGGCATCCTAAATCACCTGGGGTGGGGGGGAGAGTAGGAAGGGGTGGGTGAAAACAGCACTGAGACAAACTAGTACAGACCCTGGCCCTCCCCACTAACCTCCTGGAGAGCACCATTTGACTTCTGGGTCACTGCACATTTGCCTAATTTTCCTACTGGGCTAATCTAAAATTGTCTAATCCAGTTAACAGACCCAGTTTTAATTTTTTAAGAAAGCTAAATATACCAAGTTACCTAGTATTTTCTCATCCAGAATCATACTACTTGAGGTCAGAGATGAGGTATATTACTTGTTTAACTGGCATTATTAGTCCCTATTTGACCATCAGAGAGTCAATGGCCCTGAGCTAAATTACAGACCCTTGTTTACCTAACTAAAAACCAAGAAACCTATAAAGCAGCAATTCCTGGTTATCATTATGGCTCCCAATTGTCTTTGCGAAGATGGAAACTCAGGTGGTATTTATCTGTTTGAGAAATACTGTGCTTATTTATACTCTCTTAAGCAACTATCCTCAGCACCAATATATCTGCTTAATATACTCCCTTTATTGCTTTGGTGATAGATTCAACCATTAGGTGCACAGCATGACAAATGGATATTCGGGACCTTGTGCAAATGATGTCAGCCTCTTCATCATGGGTTTTAGCTCTCTATCTGCTCATGCAGGCTACTCACAGCTAGAATGAAGAAAGCAGTGTGCTGTTACATTAAAGGCAACACCAGAAGCAGAAAAAAGGATATTTCTGTAAAAACAAGTAGAGGTGAAAGAGAATGAAATGAAAGTAATTAATTGTAAGAAAAGAGTCTCAGAGAGTTCAAAGACCAAAGATAAAAAATCCAAAGGCTTGGGAGATTAATTTAACCACTACAAAAAAGATAATTCTGAGAAAAAACAACCTACAAGACCAACTGAAGAATAGATGGCTGTTTCAGAAAATAGAATACAATTGAAAATGCCGAGAGGGTAGAAAGGATATGGTAAACAAAACAACACTTATTTATTTAGGAAGTTGATAGCCAAAATGTGTGTTCTTGTTAAACAGCATGGTGACCCAAAGCAAATAAAAATGGTACATTTCTGCTGCCTATTAAGAGAAGTTATAGTATCTTGGGGGCTTTCCCACAAAACTAAACCTTGAGAAATCACACAAGGAAAAACAATTCACTCATGATCTTGGTAGAAATTCATTCTTAAGTAATAGAGAGTATATTTTTAGCCTATTTTATGAAAATTGTCTACATATTAATATTACATCATATTATGAAAATAAATACATTGGGATGTTTCAAAAGGTGCTCGTGCATATGTGTTTATGGACATATGTTCTGTGGGAAGGACCACAGGTGTTCACTCACATTTTGAGCACGTGTAAGCAGCACCTTGTATGTGTACGGTGTGTTTACATACGTCTGTGTAACTTGAGCGGTTATGTATGTGGTTGTGCATATGAATGGATGTGTAAGTGTGTGGCATGTGTGTATGAAAGTGTAACAGCGTATATGAGTATATGTGACTCTATGCAAGAGTGTCTGTCAGAGGTATAATTGTGAACACATGCAACTCTACATGTGAACGTGGATGTACATGGATGTATAAGTATGTATGAGTGTACATGTGAGCGTGCTGTGAGTGTGCATGTATATGCACATGGACACATGTAAGCACATGTAAGAGCTGTTGCTAAGAGCAGATCACTTCTAATAAACCAGACAATAAGGTGTTTCCATGGCTTAGAAGGAGACAAAGAGCAGAGATATTTAAAGGGGAATTAGCATAGCAACTGTCTTATGAGATCACTGAGACCAGAACCACATTCAGCGCCGAAGTCATTTCCTAAGTGGTCCCCTAGGGACTGAGGCCTGCTTTCCTCACTGCTCTATTCACTGCACTTTTTATCCTTATTAGCTTAAGAAGGCCAAAAGACTCCAGCAGTAGCCCTTATTCCCTCCTAACCAGGTCCTTCTCATTTCCAGGCACCCCACCTCCTCTGTGAGGAAGGGGCCAGGCTCCACATGTTCATCCCTGCCCATGACATCTTCCAAACTCATCAAAAACATTTTCATTCAAGAAAGCTTCCCTCCCCAGCAGTCCCTCACACTGATCTCTCTCAGCGTTAAGAACAGCATTTAGCATTTTGAATTACAGACTAAATTAAGTGTACAAAGAGATTAAATCACGTGACGAGCTACTCAGGATGATTATAACAACAGTTAACTTTTATTGGGGGCTTCCCTGGTGCCTCAGACAGTAAAGAATCCACCTGTAATGCGGGAAACCTGGGTTTGATCCCTGGGTCAGGAAGATCCCCTGGAGGAGGGCATGGCAACCCACTCCCGTATTCTTGTCTAGAGAATCTCCATGGACAAAGGAGCCTGGTGGGCTACAGTTCATGGAGTCACAAAAAGTTGGACACGATGGAGCGACTAAGCACAACGTTCATTGAGAACTTACTATGTGCCTGGCACTCTGACAAATAAGCCTTTTATATACATCTCAATTAATTGTCGTAACACACCTTTGACAGAGCTCTAAACAGGACTTTCATTTTAAAGGTGTGGGGGAGAGGCTTAGTTGCTCAATCATCTCTGACTCTTCGAGACCCCATGGACTGTAACACACCAGGCTCCTCTGTCCGTGGGATTTTCCAGGCAAGAATACAGGAGTGGGTTGCCATTTCTTCCTTCAGGGCATCTTCCTGACCCAGGGATCAAACCTGCGTCTTCTGCATCTCCTTCATGGCAGGCAGATTCTTTACCCCCTGAGCCATCGGGGAGGAAAGTGAAATCCAAACAGTTTGGGTAACTCATACAAAGTCTTTTTATTTTCTATCTATGTTCTCTGCTATTCATACAGATTACATTGCATTGATCTGTTCTCAAATTCACAGATTTTATCCTGTCTTCTCCACTTTACTATTGAGCCCATCCAGTGAGTGCTGCAGTTCATGGGGTCATAAGAATCAGACATGATTTAGCAACTGAACAACAACAATAATGAGTTTTTACATTAGTCATTGTATTTTTTAGTTCTATAATTTCCTTTTGGTTTCTTTTAAAAATAATGTCTATTTTATTTCCTGAAATTTCCTAATTTTTTCGTTTGCTCAAGAGAATTTGTAATTCCTTGGGAAACACTTTTATCATGCTGCTTTAAAATTGTTGCAGATCATTTCAATATCTGATTCATCTCAGTATTAGCATCTGTTGATTGTCTTTTCAAATTTATGTTTTATTTCTCTGGTTCTTGGTATGACAAGTGACTTTCTATTGTACTCTGAGCATTTTGGATATTGTACTATGAGACTCTGGATCCTATTGTATCTTGCTTTTAGCAGACAGTCCCCCTGGTGACAGTTTCCTTTGAGCTTTTTAGTGTAAGGGTGTATATGCTTAAATTCCCTCCAGGCCCTGCCAATACCAGCATGGGAAGGGTAGGGCACTCACTTGCCCCCCTCCCCCATAGAGTGGGTTCCTAGTCATCTCCCGTCCTGCCCTATTGACACTTTCCTGATGAGAGGAGTACCAACTCCCACCCTGCTGGGCTCTGCTGCCACCAGGAGAGGGGAGGGAGAGGGACGGAGTGCCAACAAGCCCACCTCCAGCCTCCTAATTCTGTCTTGTTGCTATTGGATGGGGTGGAGGCTAAGCTCCCCACTGAGCCCAGGGGACAGCGGAGTACTGACTAGTCCTGGCATGTACCATCTCCTTAAATTTCATTGCTGCTGAGTGATGATGAAGACTCAGGTCACCACTGGACCCCACTGACACCACCCCAGCAGAATTGGTTCCACTAGACAGGGAACGAAAGATGAGCTGCCCATCTGGTCCTGATGCCAGCACTCAGTGGAAGAATGGGGGGTCTGCTTCTATCATGCATGGGACAGAAGGTCAGCTTCCAGCTCAGCCCTGCTCATACCACCCTATGGAGTTGAGGGAGCAGGCAGCCTGCCTGCTTCCACCCAGCACGGGGGTGGAGGAGAGAGGGGGCATCTTTCAGCTGGTGTTTGGCTACAGTAGGGGAGATGTTTTCAAATGTTCTTGGTCCTTTGCCCAGGGAGAACAGGCTTTCCTTGGAGCTTTTTATATCTGTGCCTATTGGTGGTTCTGAGTTAGAGGCTTCTGTGGTGCCTGTTCAAAATAAATATATAATAAGGTAACCCAGGGGCATCCCCAGAGGCTCAGTGGTAAAGAATCTGCCTGCAATGCAGGAGCCACAGGAGATGTGGGTTCGATCCCTGGGTTGAGAAGATCCCCTGAAGGAGGACATGGCAAGCCACTCCAGTATTCTTACCTGGAGAATCCCATGGACAGAGGAGTCTGGCGGGCTACAGTTCATGGGGTCACAAAGGGTCGGACACAACTGAGTGACTTAGCATGCACACACACAAGGTAACCCAGGAACTCATCACTGTCATTCCTCAAGGTCTCACCATCTCAGGTAGCCCATTCTTTCACCTTTCACAGATTTCCCTTGCTTGTTTGTTGTATCATGTCTGTTCAGTTGTAAAGGGGGGAACCTTGGAGGAATGGGACTACTCTATCTTGGTGGAGTCAGAAGTATCCAAGGTCTTATAAACTCATAACTAGTAAGGCCAGAATTTGAACCCAGGAGGTCTAGTCACAGAAAATATTATTTTATTTAAATCGCCAAGCTAGCACCAGTCATAATAAAAAGTATTATGTGTATGAGTTTGCTAGGGCTGCTATGACAAAATACCATAGACTGTGTGGCTTAAATAACAGAAACTTATCTGCTCACAGGGGCTTCCCTGGTGGCTCAGATGGTGAAGATCTGCCTGCAATGCAGGAAATTCAGATTCAATCCCTGTGTCGGGAAGATCCCCTGGAGTAGGAAATGGCTACCCACTTCAGTATTCTTGCCTGGAGAATCCCATGGACAGAGGAGCCTGGTGGGCAACAGTCCATAGGGTTACAAAGAGTCAGACATGATTGAGTGACTAACTTTCACTTTCTATCTACTCACAATTCTGGAGCCTAGAAGCCAAGATCAAGGTGTCGCAGGGTTGGCTTCTTCTGAGGCCTCTCTTCTTAGCTTATGGATAGATAGATGCCTCTTCACACATCTTCACATGGTCTTCCTTCTGGATATATCTATGTTCAGATGTTCTTTTTTTATAAGGCTAATCACAATGGACTAGGGCCAACACCATGAACCTCATTTTAACTTAATTATCTCTTTAAAACTCTATCTCTAAACATAGGTGCATGCTGAAGTACTGGGGGTTGGGACTTCAACATATGAGTTTGGGGCTGGGGGACACAATTTAGCCCATAACAATATATCATATAATAATATAGTATATAAAATAGCAGACCTTTGTGCCACTGATTTTTTTTATTCCTCTTCATTCACTTATGATTTGGATCACATTGAAACCAGCGGACACTCCCAACACCATCTTCCTTCTAGGAGATGTTCCTCTCCCTGTTCCTGTTTAATGCCTGAGCCCTTTTGATAGACTGACATCCCACCACTGATCCTGGCAAATGGAGCAGGAAAGACTCTCTAATTCAAACCAGGCCAATGAGATCCTTATCTAGAATTTTTAGACTCAATGCCCAAAGATTTGAGGCAGAAAAAAAAAAAAAAGTTTAGGGACTTCCCTGGTGGTCCAGTAGTTAAGGATCCACCTTCCGATGCAGGGGACACAGGTTTGATCCCTGGTAGGGGAACTAAGATGTCACATGCAAGGAGCAACTAAGTTGCTGTAGTCGCCACAACTAGAGAGCCCACACTGCAATGAAGATCCCACGTATTGCAAAGAAAATCCAGCATGCCACAACTAAGACCCGATTCAGCCAAACAATTAATAAATAGATAACAAACACTTTGGATGCTGGTGTCTCGATGTCTGCCATGTGTCTTGCTATGGATAAAATAGAGGCAGTGAGGGTTAAGATTCCAGTAGACAAAAGAGGAGCAGTTGAACAGAAAAAAGCACAATCGAGGACGGGGGAGAAAGCTCTGGTGGTGCTTGATTCCCTGTTTCTGGTTAGTCCCCGAGTCTTGGCTGAATTCCTCTTCTTGGGTTAGTGAGACCCCTCAATATTTAATAAATATTTATTACTTAAATGTATATAAATGGATCATAAATTTAAATGTATATACATTCAAATGTATATAAATGGATTGATTCTTTGCATGAAAGTAATAGAAACGCCATTTAAATCCCTTTAGGTTTAGCTACTTTAAATGGCGTTTCTATTACTGTCATGCAAAGAATCTTCTTTATGATCCATTCTCCATGAGGCTGACCCGCCACACTTGCCCATCACTGTCCACCTTCCTGAGTCCTCTCTCAAGCTGTCAGTCAGGAAGAAATGCCATGAAGGAGATGACTAGTATTGATTAGTTCAGTCAGCATTTATTGAATACCCTGTGTGTGACCCTGCGGTGCTGGGTGCTAAAGATATCAGACCCTAACCCCCAGGAGAAGAAAGTGGCATTAGACCATGCTCTAAAGAAGAAGCTGACATCAGTCATTGGCACAGCTCACCTCAACTTTGAGCTTCCCTAGAATCTCCTTTTGTTTCTGAAATGTAAGCTCCCAACATCTCTGGAACCACGCTTCTGGATCTCAGGATTAACATTTACTAATTAAAAAAGAGAAGTGTAAATTTATATATAATTTAATACATTCTCTCAGGTTTGGCAAAAAAGGAAAGACTAAACCTTCCTCTTATTTCAATACAGGAATGCATATCCTCAACTTTTACAGAACAAATGTTCCTTGATACCTGACTGTAGAGAACAATTCTTTTTTTTCTGGCTGTGCTGGGTCTTCATTGCATCATGTGAATCTTTGCTAATTGCTGCGTGAAGGCTTCTCTTGTTGAAGCAGTCAGGCTCTAGATTATGCAGGCTCTTAGTCGCCCGGAGGTATGTGGCATCTTAGTTCCATGACCAGGGATCAAACCCATGTCCCCTCCATTGCAGGGCAGATTCTGAACCACTGGACCATCAGGGAAGTCCCCAGGGAACAAATTATTGACCCACATATCAGGTCACTTCTGCACTGACTATTTTTACTCCAAATCTGCACATTTATATAGCATATATCCCATGGATTTCATGAAGCAATGAGAATTCCACACACATTTATAATATCCAAAATAAATTAACTTTTTGCTCTGTGACCAAAGCAAGGATTTCACATTGCTCCCAGCCTGGGTTTCACAGATAACATTGTGGCCGGTGTCCCAAACCACACTGTGGCCATAAAGAAATGTTCCCAGTCACTTTGAACTGAATCTACAAAGCACACATATTTTTGCCTGCCAAGCATTCAAGCCTTTGAAAGGGTCTCCCTGTGTCAAAACTCTGAATTCTGTGATACCAACGGAATTTCATCACACAAAATGAAGTTATTTGTGGTAAACGATTAGCAAGGGAAAACTGCAGGTCCCCTGGAAAAATCAGAACAATAAAAAGTTTTAAAAAACAGTCCTTTGGACACTCCCAGGGTCTCTCTCCCTGTGGACCAATTAACTGACACATTCAGATGTTGGCTGTCCTTTTTGTTTTCAGAAACGCAACCCAATTACCAGGCTCCACACAGCTACGTTTTATAGCTGAGATGATTTTCAGCCCATGTTTTCATTGCACAGTATGTGTTCCTCTTTGTGAAACAAAAAAGTTCACAGAGAAGAACTGCAGTGGAGGAGGGAGAAAGGGAAACAGGTAAGTGAAAGAGCAGACCCGAAAAGCCACATGCAAATTAAGGGAAAAAACAGCAGTCTCTGGACTTCAGCCTCTGCTTTAGGATCTGTTGTCAAATATGTATTTAAAAAAATATCCCCAATTTAGAATTTATTTTTTGTCTTTGTTGGAAGTGCTGTTCTGCGATAGGTTATGTTGAACAATAAACCTAATTCAGTCACCAAAAGACAAAAAATGAGCAGTCGATCTATTTTGCTGTTTTGCTTTATCCATGACCAAGTCAGATAGACTATGGGAGACTCTTCATTGTTAAATGCTCAGTCACTAAAACTATCTGGAGTGAAGAGCAGGAAATAGGCTTCACATTTAACACAGATGTGGACGAAGCCTCAAACCTGTCTCAAGCCTTCGGCTGAGGAGGAAAGTTTGTTCACTGTAACAGATGTGGACTATTTGGTTTAAGTAACTGAGGCATCCCCCTCTAGCATGTGATTGTACAAAACCACTCTTCCCTGACCTGTGTCTTATAAATGAACTTTCTTTTCAAAGTTCTGTCTTGGGTAAGTAAGAAATTACACATGAAAGAAATGAAACCTAACTCAGAGAATGACACAGATTTATCTGTTGTCAAACCTTTGTACTCAGTGGTTTTCAGTGAGGGGAGAGAGGGCTACCACCCTCCAGGAATCATTTGGCAATATCTACAGAAAGTGTTGGTGTCACAACTAGGGTGAAGGGGGCTGCTGGCCTATGGTGGGTAGAGACCAGAGATTTGGTTAAAGATTCTAAAATCCACAGGACAGCACCCCCCACCCAATTTACAATAGAGAATTATCCAGTCTAAAATGTCAATAGTGAGGAGGTTGAATAACCCTGCTTTATACTTCCACGTAAATTAATGACCCGATCTTTTCATAGGTTTAGCTAATTGAGATGAGGCTTCCGTACAGTTTTATCTCATGGAGCAATGTGCCTCGGGTGGGGAGGAATAAAGAAAAGGGCAGGGGGTACCTCAAAGGGAAAGAAGAAAACTAAAAAGAGCAGTTCCTGGAGTGAAACAAACCTTTCTTACATTCCATTTGGGCTTAAAAGCCAATTACCTACTAGAACCTAATTAATAATCAGCCTTGTTACACCCTCATCTCTCTTCTAAAAGATGACTTGGCTGCACTCCTGCTCCTGCGGGTGTTCAAATTCATTTCTCCATTAATTTCTTCTCTACACCAGGAAACAAATTTCCTTTCTTTCTCTCTCACCCTCTTGGTGCTTCTTTCTGGATGTTTAGGTCTTAGAATTTAGCTTTTGATATTCCAGACAGAAAACAGGCCTTGTTTATAACAACCTTTGTGTGTTATATTTCAAAGTCAATTTCACATTATCTATCTAAAATTCTATATATTTTGTCTCTGAATACAACACCAGGACAGAGGCATCAGCCCACTGAACAGAGAATTCTCGTGATATAAGGGTACCGACCCTCTCAGTTCTCTAGAAGTATTGTTACACATATCACGCTATCAGATCAGCATTTCTCATCACGTTTTCTTAGAAGAGTAGTTCCTTGTATGTTGCCCAGAAAACAAGTCATACGATCAAATAAGATAATAACATCACACTAAAAATGAGTAACTGAGTATGGACTACTATGCCGTGCTCTGCCGAATATTTTATATACTATATATATATACATATATATATTTTTTTTTTCCTCCACAACAGCCTGAGCTGGGACTCATTTTCCCATTGTACAGGGAAGAAACTTGCCCAAGTCTCAGGGCTCATGGTGAGCCTGGGATTTCAGTACAAGTCTACCTGTGTTCAGAGTGGTGTTCCACTGTGATCTGCTACTGGGTTAAACAGAGTTAAGTAGAAATTCTTTACTGCAGAATATCTTAGACCCTTTAATGCATGTGTGCATGCTAAGTTGTTTCAGTCATGTCTGACTCTGTGACTCTATGGACCGTAGCCCGCTAGGCTTCTCTGTCCATGGGATTCTCCAGGCAAGAATACTGGAGTGGGTTGCCATGCCCTCTTCCAGGGGATCTTGGCAAGCCAGGGATCAAGCCTGTGTCTCTTATGTCTCCTGCGTTGGCAGGCAGATTCTTTACCACTGGCACCACCTGGGAAGCCCCTTTAATATGCTACTTCATTTATAAGCTCTAAATTCATTTCCTAAGCTGACTTGTCCCATGCGCCTTTTTCACCATGAAGCATCCTGTGTGGTCAGCTCTCCAGAGGACCCCTTTAGAACCAAATCATGTTCTCCACCGGAACAAGCTAGTCAGAAAAAGATCTGAAGAGAAGATCACATCAGTTAGTTTTTCACTGAGTAACCTGAACCAGTGACCACAGAAATACCACTGAAAAGCTTTGAGAAGCACGACAAGTGTCATGGGGCTGAGGGGAAAAGATACTGATATATCTTCTGAGAGTAGAGGCTAAAGAGAATCAGATGTTTTGTAGAGTTGCTTTTAGAATTTAAATCAAGCACAATTTTCTCCCTATAAGTCTCATGTTATGGTCTTTACCAATGAACAGCTGGAGAGGATTAAAGCTGTGTGAATATCTTCTTACATTCAAGAACAAAAGATGTTAAAATAAACTTCCAAGGCAGCTTTGGTGACTTATGAAGTGTCCTGCATTATGAGCAGTTTGGTTGACTGTGAGATTGGTTCATAAAGGCCAAAAATGAAGTGTTACCATTGAACGAGTTTCCACATATCCATAATAACATCGTTAGCTTATTTTGCTTTTCAAAACTTTCTTCTCTGTTCCTTACTTTTATAGTCAATATTTAAGTGGAATCATAATTCTGGGAAGATTCGAGCTCTGGGAAACAAAGGATGGTCAGGTAAAGAGATATAATATATTACTTAGGGAAGCCAAGAGAGAGACAGCAAAATAAAACCAGATGTGAATTTGATATGATTATATCATCCCCTCCAATAGGAAGAACAGTTTCAAATTCACAGTATTTTTTTCTCTTGGAATCAGTTGCATCACTGAATTCTTTCAAATAAGTAAAACAGTGAGCAGCTCTTGCCCAGAAAGAAATTACGTGAAGCCCACACAGGGCTTTGAATGTTCATTTGCATTTGAATGATGCAAATTGTAATTTGGGATAATAAAGTCTATGTGACTGAGCAGGAGAAATTATATGAACAGCCAGAATTCCATTCAAGTCCTCTCCTAGTTTTTATCCCAACATGCTAACTTCAATCTACATGTTCCGTCAGAAATGCATTTCTAAAAAGAACACAAAACCCTGCCACATTTGCCTGGCTTAATAGGATCAAATCATTGGTTATTATGGGTTATTTCCATTTAATGTACTCTGAAGGATTCCCCATGAACAATATGTTTCTGAGTCTTCTTTGGCACATCAGATACAGCATTATGGTGCCACAATAAGAGTGAACCTAGGATATGTTCAGATTCTGATGTAGAAGCAGCATAGTGGCACTTCTGCATTATGAAAGATCATATCTTTGCTGGAAAACTGGTATTAATCATTTGACTCTCAGACTACAAACATCTATAGACATAATTCCTTATTTTCAAATACAAGTAGGATAACAATGCAAGACAATTTGCCTGATCTTCCCTCATAATGGTTAATTTATGTAATTTCTAAGCCTGAATGGGCTTCCCTCGTGGATCAGACGGTAAAGCATCTGTCTGCAATGCAAGAGACCAGGGTTCAATCCCTGGGTCGGGAAGATCCCCTGGAGAAGGAAATGGCAGCCCACTCCAGTAGTCTTGCCTGGAAAATCCCATGGACGGAGGAGCATGGTAGGCTACAGTCCATGAGGTCACAGAGTCGGACACAACTGAGCGACTTCACTTTCACTTTTGCTTTAACACTGAATATTATACAAAGGGGCTTCCCAGGTAGTGCTAGTGGTAAAGAACCCACCAGCCAATGCAGGTAGATGTAAGAGACGTGGGTTCAATCCCTGGGTCGAGAAGATTCCCTGGAGGAGGGCATGGCAACCCACTCCAGTATTCTTGCCTGGAAAATCCCATGGACAGAGGATCCTGTCAGGCTACAGTCACACAGAGTTAGACATGACTGAAGTGACTTAGCACACATGCAAAGAGACTAAGATATCATGATTTGGGGAGAACATGAAGGAGAAATGCAATTTCTTTTCACTGTGTATGTGTGTGTTTGCTTTGTGACTACAGCATTTACTGTCCCCTTAAAACTGAGCTTAAATTTTGCAAAACTCCTTCTTTAAAAAAAAGTATGACTTTTTCACATGAAGGGTTAAGCCCCAGAACTAAATTACATTATTTTTACCAAGACCCTACTGACTATTTATAGCCAATCAGGAAAACAGTGTCATGATTTCATTATAGTTACCCAATGTATCACCAGAAAGCATTGTTCACATAATGTGTCTTCATAAGAACAAGTTATAAATAAACTACAAACAACAACAGATTTTTTTTTAAGTATGACTTTTTAAAGATTTTTTATTGACTCTTAGACTTCAGAGAATCTTAGAAGTCATCAAGTGTCCCCACCCGGTCCCCTCTAATCAGGACTTACTTCTTCATTGATGGGCAGTAAGGCTCTCTTTAATGGGGAGGCAGCTAAAGATGCTTTGAGGTAGTTCCATTCCACGTTGCACATTTCTATTCTTTGAAAGTCCCTGCATTAACATAAACAGAATTGACTTCTATAAGTTCCTCGGTGCCCTCAGGAGGAGCAACACAGACTAGACCTAGTCCCTCTTTAAAAGACTAAAAGTCACACCAGTCCACCCTTGAAAGGACGTGCTCACCCATTATGGCCATTCATTCAAGTATTCTTCATGTGATGGTAAGGAGACTCAAGCATCTTTGCCTCCTTTCTCTGACACTCCTTCACAGCCTCCTTTTCTCTACCTACCCTTGTATGTTTGGGTTTTCTCATTTTCCTTCCCTTTTTCTTATCAAACCCCACACTCCCCTCCCAACTGTCACATGGGTGAAGACCACCAATTCTGAATCTCCAATACAGACTTCTCTTTTGAGCTCAACTCCTAGCTGAACCACATGCAGGTTCCAAGGGCAGCTCAATCTCAAATGTCACAGCAGCATCTTTCCTCTACATTCCCTATCTCCATCAATGCTATTTATTAATGCCATCACCCAAGGAAGGCATTTTGAGCCATAATAAACCCTCTTTCCCCTACAATAAATTTCTCTTCTAATAAATCTACTTCCTAGCATATCCTTGAATTCTGTTCTGTCTTCTCCATACCACTCCTACTACGCGTCAATCTGGTCTCCCTAGTTCCAGTCTCACCTTATTTCCCTCACTGCAACCAGAGTTATCTTCCCGAAACACAGCATGTTCTTGTCACACCCATTCTAATCACAATGAAAGAAACTGTATCTAACAAAACCTCCTTTCATGCAAAAGCTTACCCTTAACCGGCTGGGGAATAAAAAATATGCAAATAAATTATATTTTTTTTTAGAAGAAGTTTGAGTTAAACAAAAGAAACAGTTGACAGAAAGGAAGAACTGCAGCTTTAAAAAGCATTTCCACCCAGCTCATCAGTTCTCAGCTGTTAGCTGACAATAAACATATGGGAGGAAACTACAGTATAAGACAAAGATTTAAGAGCCCATAACAATACCTGTGTATGGTTAAATAAGACATTTTCCAGACCCTCTTATCTGGGTAAAATAAAAGGACACGTTCTAAGAGTCTTTCAGTTTTTAAGAAGTTAATCTTCCCTCTCCCCCATCATTAATAACTCCATGGGACTTTTACGCCTTTCTACACACACTGATTATAGGGGGTTCCTGATAGAGCTCTCTAGGAGGAATAAATGCACTGGGGAGAAGGGTTTGAAAGGATTGTGATTCAGTGGCAGAAACAGAAAACTTTATTACATTTTTTTTTATGAGGCAGGTTAGCTTCTATATCATACGAATTGTCTGTCACAAACAGCATCACACTAGAGATAAAAGTGGATTCTGTTAGTCTTCAGTCACTTTTATGGAACAAAGCAGACTGATTTAATTATATATTTTTAGGATCCTAAAACTGGCTCTCCCATTCTTGGCTCTTACAATTTTCAATAAATACACACTTAGGGTTTCTTGATGACTTCCAAACAAAATATTTCAGATTTGTTCATTTGTCTAAATTTATTTAGAAAAAATATATATAAAGGATGATGATGGAACAGACCCTTCCAGATGAGTGCGTGCATGTTCAATCGCTCAGTCGCGTCCGATTCTTTGCCACCCCATGGACTGTAGCCTCCCAGGCTCCTCTGTCTGTGGGATTTTCCAGGCAAGAATATCGGAACGGGTTGCCATGCTCTTCTCCAGGGGATCTTCCCAACCCAGGGATTGAACCTGCATCTCCTGCATCTCTTGCATCACAGGCAGATTCTTTCCGCTGAGCCATAAGTACAATGTCTTAAACTTTCAAATTTACTTACTTCTTTTTGAAAACATCCATAGTACAGTCTCATTGACTGTGGAGTAAAATGAAAGAAAAAGGTTTTTGACTATTGTTATTTTTTATTGAAATGTAGTTGGTTTACAATATTTTGTTAGTTTCATTCATTATTGTTATTTGACTTTGAAGAGTAATGAACTCTGAAAAATGAATAAATAAAACACTAAATCATAAACAATAAATAATTCTAGTTAGGTCCCAGGCCTGAAGTCTGACTTTTCTCAGGTCAAAAGAACTGACATATACTCTAGAAACAAAACTGATTTTCTTGCATGTTTATAAGTGTTTATGTCAGTGTGAAGCTATGTGTTTTCTTCTCTACTTCCTTCAAAAACAGAAGTATGTTCATTTAGATTTTATCTTCCATTTCCTTCTTTGCTTTGGAATCTATTACGATGCTGGTGCAGATCTGCAAAGCCACAATCAGGTGTTGCCAGCAGCTTCTGCATAAGTTTATTTTTACTTGGTGTGGGTTTGAAAAAAACTTTTTTTAAATGGCTCCATTGATAAACATTATCTGAATTGAACTTTCACAGTTCTGTGGAAAATCAAGCAGAACACACATTTTGTTGGTCATATCACAAGGTTTTCACCCTCCCCAAGGATTTGTGAGGATGGATAGGTTCATGGTCAAGTCACTATCCTGTTTGTCTACTCAAATCAGATGATTTGGGGTCACAATTATATAGAAAAATGAGATTTTACTCTGTTTCATAGAAGGAAAAATAATTGTAATAGTTTTTGCTCTATCTTTTGCTATGGTTTTTTAATCCTCTCCCCAAATTTACAGATTATTTCAGATGCAACAGGCAACTTAAAAAAAAATAATGGAATGGGAAAGAAGGGGAAAGATCCTGAAACACAATGCTCGAACAACAACAATCCCATACCTAAATGCAACCAAAAAAAATGCGGACAATATCTCTCTATGGTGGATAAAAAATAAATGAAACCTGTGAGTGTAAAACAAGAGCAGTTTGAGAAGATGTCACAGATGATTAACCTCAGAAATGCTAATATGTTAGGGAGAATATGATAAGGAAAGTAGATTGCATTTCTCCATGCTGAACCAAAAAGATAACAGTACATCATTAGCCAAAAATTTTGTGTGTGTTGCCATATATGAAAATCTATATAGATTTTGCCCTGTTTTTAAAAATGCATGTAGAAAAGGAACAATTTTCAACCCCTCAAAACAGCACCAGTTGCAGATATTTTATTTAACTTTAACCTTTTATCCAGACCCATAATTCATTGATTAAGAATTCTTCTCTATATTTCAGCTCTTGGCTTAAGGCCCCTCATACCACATATGTCAATCCAGGACTATCTGGAGCATTAACTTAAAATGTCAAAAATGTAATTTTTCTTTACAGCAGAAGTAGAATTATAAAAATTAGATCTTTCAATTACAGATGACATTTACCACTCTAATCAAGGTTAGCCTTACATGTGGGTGGAGTCAGAGGTTGAATGAGAATGATTCTCTATACCAAAATAACTCTACCACAGGTCTGCCAAGGAGATTTTGCTTCTACTTTTAGTAAATACTCCTATTATCTTGGGCTTCCCAGATGGCCCTAGTGGTAAAGAACCTGCCTGCCAATGCAGGAGACTTAAGAGATGCAGGTTCCATCCCTGGTCAGGAAGATGTCGTAGAGGAGGCCACAGCAACCTACTCCAGTATCCTTGTCTGGAGAATCCCATGGACAGAGGAGCCTGGTTGGCTACAGTCCATGGGGTTGCAAAGAGTCAGACACAACTGAAGCTTCTTAGCTTTCACAGGCACCGATTATCTTGGTTCTGAGCCATGACAACCATAACCATAACTATATATTATAGTGGATTTCCTATGAACCAAATACTGTGTTCAGCTCTTAATGACTGACATAAAGGAGTCCTTAAGCATGGACACTAAAGTCTAGCCCCATATATTTGAACCCTAGATCTTGGGAAAATTAGCTAACCTAACTGAACTTCTGTTTCCTCAAGTGTAAAATGGGTATCAGTTCAGTTCAGTCACTCAGGCGTGTCCGACTCTTTGTGACCCCATGGACTGCAGCACTCCAGGCTTCCCTGTCCATCACCAACTCCTGGAGCCTACTCAAACTCATGTCCTTCGAGTCAGTGATGCCATCCAACCATCTCATCCTCTGTCGTCCCCTTCTCCTCCCGCCTTCAATCTTTCCCAACATCACTGTCTTTTCTAGTGAGTCAGTTCTTCACATCAAGTGGCCAAAGTATTGGAGTTTCAGCTTCACCATCAGTCCTTCCAATGAATATTCAGGACTGATTTCCTTTAGGATGGACTGGTTGGATCTCCTTGCAGTCCAAGGGACTCTCAACAGTCTTCTCCAACACCACAGTTCAAAAGCATCAATTCTTTGGCGCTCAGCTTTCTTTATAGTCCAACTCTCACATCCATACATGACCACTGGAAAAACCATAGCCTTGACTAGATGGGCCTTTGTTGGCAAAGTAATGTCTCTGCTTTTTAATATGCTGTCTAGGTTTGTCTTAGCTTTCCTTCCAAGGAGCAAGCATCTTCCAATTTCATGGCTGCAGTCACCATCTGCAGTGACTTTGGAGCCCCCTCAAAAAAGTCTCTCACTGTTTCCATTGTTTCCCCATCTATTTGACATGAAGTGATGGGACCAGATGCCATGATCTTAGTTTTCTGAAAGTTGAGTTTTAAGCCAACTTCTGAATGTTGAGCTTTAAGCCAACTTTTTCGCTCTCCTCTTTCACTTTCATCAAGAGGCTCTTTAGTTCTTCTTTACTTTCTGCCATAAGGGTGGTATCATCTGCATATCTGAGGTTATCAATATTTCTCCCAGCAATCTTGATTCCAGCTTGTGCTTCATCCAGCCCAGTATTTCTCATGATGTACTTTGCATATAAGTTAAATAAGTAGGGTGACAATATGCAGCCTTCACATACTCCTTTCCCGATTTGGAACCAGTCTGTTGTTGGGTATAGTAATATCGAAACCATAAAGTGGCTTTGAAAATGATGAGAAAGATGAGAATAGAAAAATTAAGCAATTTTCCTAAGATCACACACAGCTAAGTAGAAGAAACAAATTTCAACCTAGTTCTTGTAATTCCAAATTTCCATTACTTTCCACAATATCACACCACCTCTGAGGGTGCCCAGGATGACATGCAGATAGAAGGCACCAGAGAAGAGCAAGTCACAAACGCAGGCAGCGTTTCTATTCTTGGAAGAAGACATGGACCTTTGGGGGTCCTGAGATAACCAAAAGAAGATGGATTCTGTTTGACTCTCAGAATTATAGGAAATCATATTGGTGACACACTCAGCTGGACATCATGGAAACTGACAAAGAGTTTCTAATCAACAGTGCTCGACATACCATAGAACTTAAAAAAAAAAAAAGGAAAGAAAACCAAAAAACAAAATAGCGAGTGAAAAAACTGAGTCAATTAATGAACCCTAAGAACTGTATGAGGCTTCCCTGGTGGCTCAGTGGTAAAGAATCCACCTGCAAATGCAAAAGATACAGGTTCAATCCCTGGGTCAGGAAGATTCCCCTGGAGAAGGAAATAGCAACCTGCTCCAGCATTCCTGCCTGGAAAATCTCATGGAAAGGAGGAACCTGGTGGACTACTGTCCATGGGATCGCAAAGAGCTGGACATGACTGAGTGACTAAACAACAGCAAAGAACTGTATACTGTATAAGAAAGAGGAAAGCTCTTTCACCCAGTTAATACATTTTACAGTCCACTTCTAGCTTCAGCCTCCTTCAAACCTCAAATTCTTACATTTTGTAACAGAAGATGAAGGTTCACTTCAGGAAAGTTGGGATGAGGGATGTTGCCCCTTGGTTATAAGCTCTACCAGGGTAGGAAGACCAGCAGTTTTAGTGACCGCTTTGTAACACTAGCTGGCGCATGCTGAGTTAACTCAATAAACGTTTCTTGAATTGAATTCAGTCCAATTGCTACTATGACCTTCATCCATAATGCAAAGATATATGACCCTCCTGTTTTCTCTTGAGCTCTTAATTAACATCTAGCAATATTCCATTTGACATGCATTTGGATCCCACCCACATTAAGCATCTGCAAGGCAGAGTCCCAAAGTCACACAGATCAGACATATCAGCTCAAGAAAAATGGAAACAGTTGCATCAAAAGGAATGTGTCTTATTTTAAATGATAAATGTACAAGATAATTTAATAGAGAAGATAATCCATGTTGATCTATCTATCTCTCTAGGGATTCAATATTACATGATACTGACCTGGATTTAATGTAAAACTTTTTCCTTTTTTCATGGAATCCAGAAAGTGTCATGGTGATTTTCTTTATGAGATATTACAGTCATCTAAAGAACATGCGGTCCAAAAGAGCAGGTGGGAGGTACAATCTTGTAAGACAGAGTCTCAAAGCCACAAGTCATCACTCTGAATCTTTGGTGTCACCCTGCAGGCTACCTCTCACAACTTTCCTCCATAAAGCCAAGTTTTTGAAGCTGAAATAACATTGTTCATAAGACTATATGAGTACGACTACTTTTCTGTAAATCTATTTGGAAATGTATGTCAAAACCTTAAAATACGTCCATCCTTTGACTGAATATTTCCTCTTCTCAGAATCTATCCTAAAGAAATAATCAAAAATGCAAAGAAAAGTTTGTATTAAAAGAAAAAAGGGAAAGTTTGTCTTTTATAAATAAAAGACCAAGAATAACAAAATGGTCAATTAAATTCAGGTGCATTTGTTGATACTAAGACTCACCTTTCTCCATTTTAACATATTTGAAATTGGAATATGTTTTATAGTAGCTAGCGTTTTATTATCCCCATCAGCCATGCAATAGCCACAAAGTAGCTGTCATTGACAGGCAAGAATTAATTTGGTCACAGAAGTTCATCTTGTCATTACTTCTGTTGAATGATGGGCATTGCTGGTACTACACGCGTTGCTTTCACTGCCATTTAAAAGTAACACAGTGATTCAGTATTGAGATGAAAAGTTATTGTGTAACCATGTAAACAGAACTGCAGCAGGTAAATTTTATATTGGTGAAGCAAATATTCATCATAGGAGAAATGATCACTATTCCATATTTTGTTCCAAAGAAAAAATAAACCATGTGTTTTAAGAAACCTAAATAGATGAAACAGTACTACATTTTGTTTTCTGAGGAATATGCAAAAGAAGCATCTCCTACATGCTAAGTAGTGCAACTCTTAGGCAAAAGAACTGCCAAATGCTTAGAAGAGATGAAAGAAATGTCAAAGCATCAAAAGGCTCGTGTAAATAACAAATGTGTTTCAGGAGATCCTGAAGGCTTTGTGTCATAGCTTAATTGAAAACATCTTTTTCCTTTCATAGTAGTGTGTAGAATAATGTGTTCTACAGTCAACAGCATCTTAAAATCATTTAAAGTAAAGACTTCCTAGAGACAAAAAAAAAACTCTGGGCTTAAATAAAAATATAAAAAAAGAATAAAAAATTGCAAACTCACAACTATGTAAGACAACTTTTAAATAGTGTGGAAATGTGAAAGCAAATATGTTAAAATGTGTAAAAATCTGTAAAGTGAGACTATGATTAATCTTTTCTTCTTCCTTTTTATGTTTCCAAGTTGGTTTTTTTAACTTTCCATGATCATTTTTTGTGTAATAGGGTATATTTTGTTTCTAATAATAAAAGATAAAATTAGAGATGCTTTCCTTTTTATTAAAATATGATTTACAATGTTGTGCTAATTACTGCTGTACTGCAAAGCAATTCAGTTATACATATATGTACATTCTTATTTTAACAAAAGAGTGTGTTTTTTAATTAGTTCAAAATAATATTTAGAATATTAAAAACAAGGGTGGAAATTTACCCTCCATGCACCCATCACTTCCTTTATAACCATTATTGTTATGTGTCTAAGCCTTTTTTGAATCTGTTAATATTTTATATCCTTATTCTTCTGCGAGGATAATTCTATAGATTCTGTGCAATACAGTCAATAGATTCATAAGCTTCCACTTCTGTCTCCTGCCTGGTGTTCTTAAATCCAGCCCATGCATGTCAACCCAATCTATATTCTTCACACTTTCATTATGCTCCATCAAACTTTCTTGTCCTTTGCTATCCCAACCACAAAAGCTAACTTACTACATTTTTTCTAACTATTAAAGCTGTCTCTGATAGAGGACCTTTCCAACTCATCTTTCTTAGTACTTATAATTATTCCAAGTTCACTACCCAAGGCTA
This sequence comes from Okapia johnstoni, assembly GCA_024291935.2. NCBI lineage: Eukaryota > Metazoa > Chordata > Mammalia > Artiodactyla > Giraffidae > Okapia > Okapia johnstoni. The sequence continues at coordinate 29,310,619 of CM044321.1, read as the reverse complement.
TTCTGAGATCAGGTGAGTTTATTTCCAAGTTATTTATCCAGTTGTGGTATCTTTCAGTTTCTTTTCTGTATGAAAGAAAACTAAGAGGAACAAAAGAGGAAACACATCTCTTTCTGGATATATTATTGACCAAAGGGCCTTCTAGCTAGTATAGTTTGCAGCCGTGGACTTTTGGATGGTAACCTTAATGTCATTCACTAGAATTTCTGAGGTCACTGAGAAGATGAATGAGGAGAGCATAAAGTGAAGATGGAACAGAGATAAGGAAATACAGAGCCTGAAATGAACCTCAGAACCAGGGGACCCTGAACAAGCTGGATTCACACTAGGGAATAATGTATCCCCAGGCCCAGATCTTTCTGAGTATCATTTATTTACAAAATCTGTCCATTCTCCGGACTCTCTCATTCTTCCACAGTTGAAAGAAATTGCGCCAAACTGCCGCAGGCAGCCTGGGAGTGCAAGCAGGAAGTAGGATTAAACCCAACTTCATATGTTGGGGCTCCTCATCAGTCAGTGCTTAGATAAGACTTCTCCGCAAGCAGCATCTCGATTTGTCCCTGCAGTTACCAAGACTGCATCCTCCATGCCTCAGGCACATGTGTACTACTGTCACTCATGGTCTGTGGGGGGCCCTCCTGTACATATGGCAAGACTATCAGAGCAACCAGTTCCACAAAGGAAGGCCCCCAAACTAAGCTCTCCACTGGCACCATCAATCAGCCGAGTCCTAAAAGGAAGCTCTGTTTTCACTTCAGTCCGCCCACAAGTCTATGTATTTGATGGTAAAATTATAAAATCATCAATGCATTTAACCTGTAGCCCATAAGCATTTAAACTCCCTATTTGCGCCTCATCCCACCCCAAACTGGGCTTCCTTGATGGTTCAGTGGTAAAGAATCCACCTGCAATGCAGGAGACCCAGGTTCAATCCCTAGGTCTTGAAGATCCCCTGGAAAAGGGAATGGCTATCCACTCCAATATTCTTGCCTGAAGAACTCCATGAACAGAGGAGCCTGTCGGGCTACAGTCTATGGTGTCGCAAAGAGTCAGATATGACTGAGCGACTAACACACACTCACACACCACCCCCAATTAGTTAAAATAATAAATAAATAAAATCTGACTTGATACTACTCACCCACAACTTGTAATAAGTATCTGAGTTGATCTGAGATTGAAGTTTAAGACTTGCTTTGGCCAGAGTTGGACTCTCCCTGGAGACTTGGACACAGAGGCTTGGTGGGAAGCGATGGGATGCAGAGATGCCATGGCAATCTAGAGCTTACCTCAAGTCAGAGACACAACACACGGGGTCAGTGTGGGGAGAGGAATATCCATGCAGGGTAGAAATCTGAAGGAGGTGGGAGAGAGGTCTGCTACAACTGCCTTGTCACCATCACATGAAGACTTAGACTTGTCAAGTTGAATCTGCCAAAAATTGTAAAATAAGGATACTTCTCATTGCTCTGTCATATGTGAGATGTTCATTAGCATTTCATGCAGGCAGGCAGAAAATTGCTGGGGAAGGAAGAAATCACATCCCGAGCTCATCCCCCAACTAAGCACTGCAAATTTGGCATTTCTGCACAGGAGAAAATGGTACCCTGCTGGCAACAGGTTCTTCATCAACCCAACCTGCAATGAAAACACAAAGCAAGCAAAAGACGCTGCATCTTGATTGCTCTCAGTACCTTGTGAGTACCCATCAGTCCTAGGAACAGTTCGGGGAATTGTTACAGAAACTCTCTGCTCACCTGAAGTACTGTGCTCCCTACCTGAATTCTGTTTAATTCATTAGAATCAATACCAGAAATTTGGGGATATAGGGGAAGAGGGAAGGAAAAGCATTATTGTATCCAGAGCACTAGAGCGAGGCTGGGTATCATCGCTGTCCCAGCCTTGTTCTCCCAGGACTTTTCAGTAGAGAAGCTCTCTCTTTAATCACATAGGGCTCCACAGCCCCAAATGATAAACCAGCCTCAATGCCAGATTTGGCTTTCATCACTCAGGTTATGGGGGTCCTTCCTACTCTGCAGGTTCCCAATTGTCCATGGCAACAGGGAATAACAGAAAGCAAAGGAAGGCAAGCCCTTTGAACACTTTGTCTCTTCTTTCAACACACCTTTTAACAGAACTGATTGACATGGAACAAAGCAGACTGTTTGAACTTGTACCCATTACTCTTTTAGTTGTCCTCCTTTTGGTGGAAGAGTGACAAGCAGTGATGTAGTCTAAAGGCTGATTGTCCAAGGGGTGACCAAGTGGGCTGGATAATCGGCGCCTGAAGCGTCAGTTTGGCATCTGAGTCACTTCCCAGGTGGCGTTAGTGATAAAGAACTCACCTGCCAATGCAGGCAGACATAAGAGAGGAGGGTTCAATCCATGGGTCAGGAAGATCCCCTGGAGGAGGATCCAGGAAAAGGAAGGTCCCCTGGCAACCCATTCCAGTACTCTTGTCTGGAGAATCCAGTGCACAGAGGAACCTGGCAGGCTACAGTCCATGGGGTCACAAAGAATAGGATACAACTGAGCAATTTAGCATGCAGGCACATGCACTTCCAAGATGAGGACTTTATCTTGTGGGAACCTGGGCTGACCAGTCTGTGGCCTAAATGGTACTTAGCATTACAAATGGATGCTGAAGAGGGGGACAAAATAAGAAGCTATTACATTCTCTTAAGTGTGTGTCTTTGAATTGACTATCTGTCATCTGCCGCTAAACGCCCTCATGTTGCTGCTTGGAAAGGACTGACAGCTCTCAGCTGCTGCCGTCACCAATCCTTCCACGCTGACATACCAGATCAGATCATAGCACCAAACCTTAGCATGCCTTTCTTTTAATTCTATACCAGGGTTTATGCCACATCATCCTGTTCTAATGGTTCATCATGTAACAAAAACCAAAAGGAACAACAAGAGAATATTCTTTAGCCATTTAAAAACCATAGTGTTGCAGAACATGCAATGATATGGCAAAGTCCTCATCATATAGTATGCAATGAAAACACCCAGAGAGAAAATTATGCATGCAATATGATCTAATTGGATTATACATATGTATGTGTGTGTGATTCCATAATACTAATCTTGAACATTTCTTGACAAAGTGGTTAAGAGTAATTTTGATTTTTTTCTTTATACTTTCAAAAGTGTACTCAGTTGAGCATGTATTACTAATTTTTTAAATCTGGCTGTACCTCGTCTTAGCTGCAGCATGCAGGATACTTAGTTGTGGTATGCAGGCTTTTAGTTGTGGCATTCGAGATCTAGTTCCCTGACCAGGGATGAAACCCGGGTACCCTGCATTGGGAGCATGGAGTCTTAGCCACTGGACCACCAGGGAAGTCTTGAACATGTATTATTTTTATAAGCAGAAAAAAAATAATCTTTTCAAACTGCTACACAGAGATAAGATAGTCCTCAGTTTAAACCAGCATGTTATTGTTTATTTATACCACATTCTACGCCACTAATTTCATTTCCTATTCTCTGGATTTCCCAAGGCCCATATGGTTCAACTTTGTTTCTGGCGTCCGGGATGCAAATGAAGCAAGCAGGCTGACTTTTGGGTGACTTCTCAGTTCACCATGTGTCAGGAAGCAGAAGGAGCCAGAAGAACTGGCTCTGAGTCCCCATCCTGCTTCCCAAGTGTAATCAGGGACCTTGGAAATCCCTGAGCATCTGGGCCAAACTCTCCCCACGTTATGAACTGAAAGGTTGGGCCCTCGCTTGAAATGAAATGTCTGCTTTCCGTGAGCTGCTAGATTCAATTGCAGCAGAAAGTTCTAATTGCCATGAATGTGAGGGTGCTGCAAATTTCCTTTGCAGAGTGAGTCTCATTCAACCGGAAGTGGTGAAAGCTGAGTCATCAATATACAGGAGATCCAACATGCTGTTTTATCTCAGAACAAACCTCTTAGGCAAAATATTCAACGCAGATGTAAATACAGTCCAAGCGTCTACAGTACTGAAGTAGGCAAGGTGGGCTTTGAGAAACCTAGATCATGTAGTATAAAAAACATAAATAAGGAGTTAGCTTTATATCCAATATTTAAGTTTGGGCTTCCCTGGTGGCTCAGATAGTAAAGAATTTGCCTGCAATGCAGGAGACCTGGGTTGGAGACCTGGGTTTGATCCCTGGGTTGGGAAGATCCCCTGGAGAAAGAAAGAAATGGCTATCCAATCCCATATTCTTACCTGGGAAATTCCATGGACAGAGGGCCCTGGTGGGCTACAGTCCATGGGGTCACAAAGAGTAGCACACGACTGAGTGACTAATACTTTCACTAAGTTTAATCATCTGAATCCACCTGAATCATCAGGTGACTCATGTACAAACACGTGGAATGATTATAATGACCTGATCTGAATAAGTAATCAGAGAAAATATAACCCTTCCCTTGAATGGAATTATTGATATTGTAAATTCTGAAAATTATACAAGCAATACATAAAATCACTTCAAAACAAAATTCATACCATGCAAATGTCCACAGAGTGAAAAATGGAAATGTCTCCTTAAAGTCTCACCCTCTGCCCACCTACTCCTCTATCCACAGATAACCTGTTTTAGATCCTTCCCATTTTAAACGTACGTATCTCCACATGGTTCCTATCACTTGCTCCCAAAGCTCCACAAGAGTATCTATAAATATCTCAAATCTTTGTCCCATCAAATGTAACCAAAAACGACAATTTTTTTACTAAAATGAAATGGCTGTTTTTCAAAGAAATGTTCATTATTTGTAGCCTCTACAATTGATGACCATTATTTTCTCTTTGCTCATTTTATTATCTTTAAATAATAAGTAAATAAACATGAATATTAGAGGAAAAATGTTACTGGGTTAGCAAGAACAGTACAAAAGCCCCTGCATGCAGAGTTTTTGGTCTCCCAGACACAGGCATATGCCAACCTTCATCAGCTCAGACTCATAACTGAGCTCAACAGATGCCCCAGGTCAGCTCCCATGTGAAAACACATCCCGCCTGTGGGCACTGCCAGGGAACAGCATCACGACTCTTCTCTGCAAAACCTGGACAGAGCTCCAGGTCCAAGAGGAAGGATCAGATGATTTTGCAGGCACTAGAAGTTCAGAAATGGCACTTAGAGACCAGTCCTTAAGGTTTCATTATTTAAATGCTGACATGGACAATTGATTACTGGCAAAACCAATTCTGTGCAGAGATCACTTAAGTATAGAGCTCGCCTAAGAGGAGAAAAAACAGGCAGTGGTCCCCAACCTCCAGGTCATGAACTGATACCTCCTGACAGATCACCAATGGCATTAGATTAAAGTGCACAATAAATGTAATGTGCTTCAATCATCCCGAAACCATCCCCTTTCCCCCTGGTCCATGGAAAAATTGTCTTCCCTGATGCCAAAAAGTTTGGGTACCACCGGTTTAAAGAGTTAAATACAATTAACCAGACAGCTCAGGCCCCCAAAATTGTTACACTGGGCTCAAAGAAGGGAAATGATGCTTTTTGTTAAAGTAAAGGAAATACACTCTATCTGCTAATAAAAATGATCATTTATTGAATACTTCTTGTCCTAAGCATCTTATGTAAATTAAACAATTTAGTTTCACAACAAACCCAGACAAGGGTGCTATTATCATATCTGTTTTAAAGATGAGGAAACTGAAGAACTCAGAGCTGGTCAGCTTCATCTTGAGAGGATCTGGGCTCTCCCTCCTAGTGGCAAAACGGCTGCAGCAGTGTCAGCCTTTACATCTCAATCACCACACTATCCAGAGGAAAAGAAACTCTCTTCTGGAATCCACATTCTCATTGGCCTGATTGTGTTATGTGCTCATTTGTTATGGACATGGAGACTGAGATGTGCAGATTAGAACAAGCCAATCAGAGCCATCTGGTTATATACTAGGAGGTATAAGTAGGATCAATGTCACCTAAGTTTCCAGGGGGATAATGGATGCTGGAGAGGTGAACACCAAATGTGTACTGCAGTATTCACCAGCCAGAAAAGAAAAATTTTCCAACAGAATAATTATAATCATAGTTTAGCTTGAAACTCTTAATTCCTATTGATACTATTTGTTCTAGAACAATATTTTCTCCATGTAGTCACTTTGAAAATATATATATATATTTACATATTTTTTATTCTATCTCCTCTTCCCAAGAATTGATTTTTCCTAAGGACAATAGGTTTGCAACACATGGTGAGCACTCTTAGGCATATATGTGTTCATTACTTTTAATATGAAGTATGATAGTGGAGAACTAGGACTATCATATACTCTTTGATTAGAGGAAAATCAGGATTTCAAATGAGAAGCTTCTTCCTACCTAGTTATCTTATGTATGTGTTATTTTACCCCTGAGTTATGGATTTAGTGCTTTGCTTCAGTTCAGTTCAGTTCAGTCACTCAGTCGTGACTCTTTGCAACCCCAGGGATTGCAGCACGCCAGGCCTCCCTGTCCATCACCAACTCCCAGAGCCTACTCAAACTCATGTCCATTGAGCCAGTAAGGCCATCCAACCATCTCATCCTCTGTTGTCTCCTTATTCTGCCTTCTATCTTTCCCAGCATCAGGGTCTTTTCAAATGAGTCAGCTCTTCGCATCAGGTGGCCAAAGTACTGAAGTTTCAGCTTCACCATCAGTCCTTTTGATGAATATTCAGGACTGATTTCCTTTAGGATGGACTGGCTGGATCTCCTTGCAGTCCAGGGGACTTTCATGAGTCTTACCCTACACCACAGTTCAAAAGCATTAATTCTTTGGTGCTCAGCTTTCTTTATAGTCCAACTCTCACATCCATACATGACTACTGGAAAAACCATAGCCTTGACTAGATGGACCTTTGTTGACAAAGTAATGTCTCTGCTTTTTAATATACTGTCTAGGTTGGTCATAACTTCTCTCCCAAGGAGTAAGCGTCTTTTAATTTCATGGCTGCAGTCACCATCTGCAATGATTTTGGAGCCCAAAAAAATAAAGTCTGCCACTATTTCCACTGTTTTTCCATCTATTTGCCATGAAGTGATGGGACCAGATGCCATGATTTTAGTTTTCTGAATGTTGAGTTTTAAGCCAACTTTTTCACTCTCCTCTTTCACTTTCATCAAGAGGTTCTTTAGTTCTTGTTCGCTTTCTGCCACAATGGTGGTGTCATCTGAGCATCTGAGGTTATTGATAGTTCTCCCAGCAATCTTGATTCCAGCTTACACACAAGCAAAGCACACAAGTGAAATCAGAACTGTAGGAGTCCTTATGAAGTGCTCAGAATTATTCCTCTGCTTTTATTCTAAACAGATAATTAGCTATCCAATTTAAAAGATGTTCTCAAATGGAGATGCCACAGCATTCTTTGGGAACACACTTTAAAGTTTAATGACCTTCCCTATCAGTGTGATGCTTATATTGAAACTAATGTTGAATTCAAGTTAATCCCACAAATATTTGTTAAATGTGACCATCTTGATCATGCCTATGTCTCAATAGAAAACATCCTCTATGTAGCCTTTATAAACTAGAAGACCACAGTTATACATAAGTTGATCAACACATATGTATTAGAGCATCTGTGCTAGGAATGGAGGCTTGCAAACAAGTATAAACATTATTCTCAACCTTACCTCTCCTGGATACATGGCTGAAATCCATTTTCCTGGTTCTTCATCGTTTCCATGGCTTTTCTCTGGACCTTCTGCTAGTTTTCCACAGCTACGATAAACGATGTCTCACAATTGACTCCACAAATAGAAACAGCCAAATGGATTCTAGAGACGAAAAAAAAAAGTAGCTTAATTTGGGAAGCAGATTCCCAACCACAACACTTGCATTAGGTTGTGCTTGCATTGGAAAAGAAAAATCAATATAAAATGGAAAATGTGAACATAATAGATATCATCTCATAATCCAGGGAGAGACACCTCATGTCATGGTTACTAGGGATGACTAATCCAGTAAATCCCTTTGCTAACACCAGCTGTCCATAACTGAAACAGACCAGCAACCATTCCCAGGCCAACAACATACATACCCGCTGCTAAGAAGGACTAATTCTATCAGAGCCTGAGCAGTTGCAAAGTTCATTCAGTTCTGCTCCTACAGAAGTTTCAGAAACATTGTAGACCTCTCTATTGTGATTTAAAGCTGCAGAAAAGGCATATTAAGGGGCGATTGAGGTCATCTTGTTTAATGCAAGAACCCCTCTATACCCGTGGTTATCCATCAACCCAGCAATGGGAAACTGAGCATGGCTGTTCCAATGACAAATATTGGAAAGCCATTCCTCACACTAAGTCAAAGTCCTTACGACCCTCCACTCTGCCATTCCCACCAAAATATGTCTAAGTCTTCTCCCAATGATGAACCTTTAAACAGAGGAAGTCAGCTATCATATTCCTTTCTTAGTCATATCTCCTCTGTCTTCTTCATAGAACATTCTATAGCTTGCATAAATTTTGTGTCATCTTTCTCCTTGTCAGTTTAGTTGAGCAAGTTAAGTGACATAAAATCTAGAAATTCTGAAAAATGTAGTTGCTTCATTTTCTATCATATTGCTTTTGCTAAAGGTGTTCATGTTCACTTTGCAGTCACTCAGAATTGAACAAATAAGTGAACTAGTACACATCCTAATAAGCATTTATCCTGAGGATGTCCATTTTGTCATGAGTCAACATTCTCACTGCTTTGTGCCTCCTTAAACGATACTCTGCTGATTTTCTCCATCTTTGAGTCTTACTGTATTCAGCCTTCCCCATTCAGTCATTCTTGCCCAGGAGATTAAGGTCAGGTAGCAAATGCCTCTTTCGCCCATCATCTAATTGATCATGCTGGTGTGACAGTTCAATCCCTCCTTCATCTTGAAAAGTGGCCTCGTGTTAGATGGTAATTCTGTGGAGGAAAAAACAGAAAGAGAAAAAGCCAATTAACCTTCAGAAAATGATAGTACAACTTGTACTTCTCCACACCTGATTATTTTCTAAGCATCAAAATTTTCAATTTATTAAGCCTTAGGTGGGTAAGTGATGCTTTTACAAACAGAGAATGTGAGATACCATTTTTCAGTCATTCTGTGACAATCACAGACACTGGGAGAGATTGAGGTAATGAGCAACTATGAGAACCACAGATCTGAGTTTCAAACACGAGAAACACATGTCTGCACATCTCTACATTGCTATTTAGAGAGAGAACTCTAACATGTAACTCCAAAAGGTGGAATTCAGACCTTGTCCAAAAGACCTGGGTTACAATTGTAGGTCAGACCAAAGTATCCAGTATAGATTAGCTACTACTGTGTATAGCACCTTTATGTACCTTAACTCAGTTATCATTCAAAACAGCCTGTCAAGACCCAGGAAGATGGGCTCCAATTTACAGATGAGGTCACTGAAGCTTGGATAATTATGACTTGATTAAGCTCACGTTAAGTGCCAGATGGAATTAAAACGGACTTCCCGTGTGGCGCTAGTGGTAAAGAACCTGCCTGCCTAAAGCAGGCAGACATAAGAGATGCAGGTTCAGTCTCTGGGTTGGGAAGATCCCGTGGAGAAGGAAATGGCAAACCCACTTCAGTATTCTTGTCTGGAGAATCCCATGGATGGAGGAGGCTGGCTGGCTACTGTCCATGGGGTCACAAAGAGTTGGACATGACTGAAGCAACTTAGCATGCATGCACGGAGTTAAAATCAGAAATCAATCCATCATTGATTCAGGATACTACACTAAGAATTCACCATAGCAGTCTTCAGTGTTTATTGTAGCGCACCTTCTCTGAGATCTAATATAACAAAATTAACTTCTGCTTTGACTTGCCCTAGATTTTGACAAGTGACACAAGCAAAAGTCAGAGGAGAAGAAGGATCCTAAGAAGGCTGCAAACATGTATCCTGAAGGATACATCCCCAGAGCATTACCCAGCAGCCAACCCTAATCTCAGCTTCAGTGACAGGAAGCCACCATATATTCTGATCACAGTGTCTTAACATCTGCTAGTGGCCATGCCTCCTTCTGTTCCTTGCTACAGAACCCTGACTCTAGATACCTATTTCCAATAGGTGTATAGGACCTTACAAAACACTGGGTCTCAAGATAGGTGTACCCAACTTTTCACTCTCTCTGGATTAAGGTGTGTGCATGTGCTAAGCCGTCTCCGTTGTGTCCGACTCTGCAACCCTATGGACTGTAGCCCTCCAGGCTCCTCTGTCCAAGGAATTCTCCAGACAACAATATTGGAGCAGGTTGCCATGCCCTCCTCCAGGGGATCTTTCCAACCCAGGAATCGAACTTGTGTCTCTTATGTCTCCTGGATCAATGTAGGAAAACCTATTTTTTAGTGTTCCAGTGTGGGAAGGACATTTTTTCTCTCACTTTCTGAGACCACTGGTAAGTTTCTCACTGAAACGATTTTAGGGAAAAAAAAGAAAAAAATCCTGGTGTGGGAGGGTTTCAATTTTCCAGATATTTCTAAACTTTCACATCACTAACTCTGGGATTAATCACATGAATATCGTGAATCTTTTTTCAGTAACTAAGCACAGAACAATTTTCTAATCTCTGCTTTGCCATTTTCTTTATAATTGTGGGCTAGTGACATACGTTCCTTCATCTGTAAAATGGTGATAATATTAGCCTACTCCAGGGAGACTTTGTGAGAATAATAGAAGAAAAGCCTTTAAGTTTAGGTATAGCAGCCACCCCCATGGATGAAGGTTTCAGGGGATTTGGGAGGAATGGGAGGGAGCACAGTGGGAGTGGGATGGTATAAGGAACTCAGAGAAAGAAGTTCAGCCCACCCCTCCCAAAGCATAGCATCCCACCTTCTCTTACTCTAGTTCAAGCTCTCTCTTATGATCTTCTTCCTGCAGGTCCCAGGGAACTACTGATCTCATGTTAAGAACACTAGCTTAAGATTTTGCCTGAGGTTCTCACATTTCTAGATATGCATTGCTGCTTTTAAGACTACACAAAATATGTGAATGCCATGGCTGAAGATTCCTTCATTAAGGAAATTATAGTGATGTGGGATCTGTTGACTTTTCAGCTTGGAGACCACCAAATATATTATCATCCACTTCCTGTTTTAGGCTTAGCTCATATAGCCACCTATCAGTAAAGCAAAAGCTGGTCTCCAGGGTAGACCATCTTGCCATTCTTTTTTATTTTAATGATTTTTTTTCCAAATAAATGGTTTTGTTCATTTATTTTATTTATTGGCTGTGCCACACAGCAAGTGGGATCCTACTTTCCTGACCAGGGATGGAACCCACGTCCCCTGCAGTAAAAGCACAGAGGCCCAACCACTAGACCACCAGGGAAGTCCCCACCCTGCCTTCCTTACATACAGTCAGCCTTAGAGGAAATAAAGTAAGACCCACCACTGGAGAAACAAAGAAAACAAACCTCAACTGAACACCATCATGGCAGAATTGTGAAAAAAATAAAGCCACAACTTTACTGAATTTTAAAGGAAATGGTTTGTGTAAACTCCAGGAGTTGGTGATGGACAGGGAGGCCTGGCGTGCTGCAATTCATGGGGTCTCAAAGAGTCAGACACGACTGAGTGACTGAACTGAACTGAACATAGAAAAAAGCACATTTCTTTTTGTATACCCAAATAAATAACATATAACTCTATTAGAAACTTCTACTAGTAGTGAATGCCCACCCTCTTCTACTGAAAACATTTCATTTGCAGACAATATTTATCAATGACTATAGGTCTTAAAACACTGACAAAAACTCAAGATTCAAAATATAACAACTTCGATTCAGTTTGTTTTAATCACAGATGCCAATGTTTTCAAAATGCTAGAATATCCTTTCATAGCAACCACTGTTTCAAAAAACAGACCTCTTAATTGTGTTTGTCTAAGAATTTAATGTGATAACCCTACTTTTTTAATTAAATAAAAATTCAGTATCTATATTGAATTTGATAACGATGTTTACCCACAAATACAGCTAAATAACAACTATCTCCTTTTTCTAGAAACAAGACAGAAGTATAAAGTGTCAAGTGTAAAGTCTGATAATTTTTAGTTTAGCTTCACAAGTCTTAAAAATAACCTGGGGCTTCCCTGTAGGTCCAGTGGTTAGGACTCCACTTCCCAGCACAGAGGGTGCAGGTTTGATTCTTGGTCAGGGAGCTAAGATCCCACAGGCCTCGCAGCCAAAAACCCAAAACATAAAACAAAAGCAATATTGTAACAAATGTAATAGACTAAAACTGATCCACATCAAAAAAAATCTTTATATAGCTATGGCCGATTCATGTTGATGTTTGGCAGAAACCACCCCAATACTGTAAGACAATTATTCAATTAAAAATAAATAAATTTTTTAAAAGTCTTTTTAAAAAATGACCTAGACTAGATGATTACATATTCATTTACCTCTTCCTTTCCAACCACCTACTTTGTCTCATAAGCCAGATCCCTGCACACTTTCGATCCTTTTCATGAATATGTTAAAAGGGCTGGTGTTTCAGTAATCTCAACCCCTCTCTGTGTGTTTCCATTCACCTTTTCAACAATTCCCTCATGGCTCAGCTTGTAAAGAATCCGTCTGCAATGCGAGAAACCTGGGTTCGACCCCTGGGTTGGGAAGATCCCCTGGAGAGGAGAAAGGCTACCCATTCTTTCACTTTCACTTATTTTCAACAATTAGCCAATTAATGATCTGTTCATCTCCAAGTCACTATTGAAGTACCCCATAAATCAGCAGTTGTACTTTTGAGTCAATATATTTCCTTCATTCCTTCTCTGCTAGACTCTAAATAAGAAGTCATTCAGATTAGTGAATGTTATTTCCAAAAGACAGACATCAAAGGAGTGTTTCATAGCCTTCAAATCTACATCAAATTTGTAAAACTTTGATTGTGAAGTATTAATTAAGCACTATCATTGCAAAGTACCATCACAAAGTGGCAAAAAATCTATGCACAGCATATACACAAATGCATATGTGTAAAACAATCAGATAAAAATACATGAATAGAAGTTATTTTGGTAGATAGTTGTGTGCATGTGTGTTTAATATTTTTGGCAGCTCAGCATCCACTTATCCTTTCTATAAAACACAAATTTTCTTTTGGAGAATGACTTCTTTCCAGTAGTATTGTTTTGGTGGTGAATTAGTCTCTAAGTCGTATCTGACTCTTGCAACCCCGTGGACTGTAGCCTGCCAGACTCCTCTGTCCATGGGATTCTCCAGGCAATAATATTGGAGTGGATTGCCATTTCCTTCTCCAGGGGATCTTCCCAACCTGGGGATCAAACCCAGGTCTCTTGCATTGCAGACAGATTCTTTACCCACTGAGAGAACAGTGAATCCCATGCCTGCCTCTCACTAGGAAAGTCAAATAAACCAGCATTCCTCAAACTTTCTTTCAAGAGTCAGAATCCCAGGGAATTAGCTACTGTCTTCCAGGATTTGCAAATTATGTTGGAGATTCTGGGATGGAGGAAACTTGAAATCATTCTTTCCAGCTATGGTTCTCTGACATGATTGTGTCTTTTCTGGAAACATTCTCAGCCCTTCAGAGCAGCCTTAAGTAGTGACTATTACCAATCCCTATTCTCAGCTTTCCAACTGATTTGCTGAGCTCCTGGTCAGTTTCCAGGAGATTCCCTTCTAAAATTGCCCAAAGTCAGTTTCTGTTGACTACAATCTAAGAATTCTGACCATTACAGTTGCTGATGAAACAAACTCTAAATAGGAAAACAATTAAATATATTATTTAATTTGGGGCAATGAGTATATATGGATAGATGCATCTTGTTGATCAATGAGTAAAGAGGATCCAGGGAAGTTGAATTTCCAGGCAGGAAGGCTGCCATGAGCTCTCTCCAGGGGAAATGACAAGTGCTAAGAAAACATCTTTTCCAGGCATGACACACACAAACATGTATCTAGTGATATATTCTGAAATTTCATTAACAGGGTTTTTCAGTGAGTATTGCAACCCACTTCAGTATTCTTGCCTGGAGAATTCCATGGACAGAGGAGCCATAACCCATGGGGTTGCAAAAGAGCTGGACACGACTGAGTGACTAGCACTTATTCCAATAGCAATGAAGTATTTTGTGTTTTATGCAGCCAGTTTAAAAAACATTTCTTCCAACTATTCAATGTATATGTAGCATATTATACTCAATGGCTCAGGAAATTTCATTGTTCACCCTTGCGATCTTTTTTAATAGTGACTTACTATCCTGATTCCCCTACATCATTCAGCAAAGGGGATTTCTTCGCTTTGTTGATGCAGAGCATTAACTTAATGTTGCAGAATTTAAGGTCGTCTCTTTTATAAACTTACAATATCCCTTCTCTCCCTGTGCTGTAAGTCTGATTTAATTATCTTCCAGAAATCAGTTTAGGTACTATTTTTGTCTCTGCTTGCCCTTAATCCTTATTTGATTAAAGTTACCACATTCTTAATTGTACTCCTCCATTAAGAGGAGTTCTCCATTCTAAACGTCAAAGTCAACAGTGGGACTGCTGGGTTAGTTTTAACAGGCACCTTGGATTCAACAGACTTTTCTGGGATAATCAGGAAATTGGTGTAATCTACAAAATGCCAGTTCCTGAGCTCCACGCTGCCCTGAATTACCAAGCCCTCTCATCTCCTCTGAGCACTGGTGCCCTCCTCTCTCACAGTTCTAGCCAGCAAGCGAAGGGGGATATTTATAGGAATGAGGAGGGTGTATGAAACCGATTATCCTCATTCTAGACGGCTGGAATCTTTTTCAATCTTATAGGTCTTTGAAAGACTTCAAATACTATTTGATTGAAGCCCTGCAGTATTGGCAAGAAAGGGCCTCACTAAAAATTTCAGCAATTGAAAAGGCAAGAGAAAACCATAGATCCCTGTCAGCACATATTTTTAAAGAAAGTACATGTGTCACTGTGATGCTTTTACCAATGAGTGACCTTTAAAATGGTAGGAGAAATGGAGAAGGAAGGAGGAAAGAGAGAGAGAGAGTTGTCTTAGCTCCAAGAGGGAGCAATATTATAGCAAAATCACTTTCCCACCAGCAGACATTTCCAGGGTTTCCATGAACACCAGGCACACCTGTAGCAGGGGGAAAGACATTTCAAC
The DNA here is from genome assembly GCA_024291935.2 of Okapia johnstoni. NCBI lineage: Eukaryota > Metazoa > Chordata > Mammalia > Artiodactyla > Giraffidae > Okapia > Okapia johnstoni. The sequence continues at coordinate 29,295,533 of CM044321.1, read as the reverse complement.
ACTACCCAAAGTGTTAGTTTCCTGCAGGACCGTCATAACAAAGCATAACAAACTGAGTAGCTTCAAACAGAATATTTTTCTTTTGTAGCTCTGGAATCTAGAAGTCTGATATCACAGTTGGTTCTTTCTGGAGGGTCCAAGGAGAACCTCTCTCCTGCCTCTCTCCTGGTTTCTGGTGCTGGCTGGTGTTTCTCGGCGTTTTTTGGTTTGCAGCTCCATCACTCCAATCTGGTCCTCTGTTGTCACATGGCCCTCTCCCCCTGTGTCTTTGTGTCCCTGTGTACAAAGCTGCCTCCTCTTACAAGGACACTCGTCAATGAATTAGGGCCCCACCAGAACCCAGGATGACCTCATCTTTATTTGATTTACTTGGCAAAGGCTCTGTTCCCAAATAAGGTCACATTCATGGGAACCAGGGGTTAAGACGTCAGCATATCTTTTGGGGAGATGCAATCAACCCACAATACCCTCTATAATACTGACACAAAGTAGCCTTGTACTACTGCTTAGCTATTCCGTGCTCCTCTTTGTATATTCAATTCTTTTTTTTTTTTTAATTTGGCTGCACAGGGTCTTAGCTGTGGCATGCGGGATTTAGTTCCCTGACCAGGGATCGAACCCATGTGCCCCTGCCTTGGCAGCACAGAGTCTTAACCACTGGACAACCAAGGAAGTCCCTATTCCACCCTTTACTGAACTGGTTCTCAGTCACTGTGGGCCTTGCATGGATATGCCTTCATATTTTAATTTAAATCTTACAGAGGAAAAGACAATTTGCTGTGAAAAAGAGGGAGGAATATTATCTCGATAAAGACTGCCGGTTCACTAGAACAGGGGTCCCCAACTGTCAGTATCTAATGCCTGATGATCTGAGGTGGAGGGGATGTAGTAATAATATAAATAAAGCACACAGTAAATGCAATGTGCTTGAATCATCCCAAAACCATCTCCCTCCGCCTGGTCCATGGAAAAATTGTCTTTCCTGGTGCCGAAAAGTTTGGAGACCGCTGCACTAGAACACACAAGAAGTTTTGCCTTGTGTGAATATGAGAGAAGGAGTTCTGGGCAAGCAGTAAGTCCACCAAAACAGACACCACTGGAGCAAATCAGTGAGCAGTGTGATAAAGGGGCAGACATTCCTGGACCCCATGAAGTGTCACTAGGTAGTAATAGCAACTGCACTGTAACTGATGCTTGCTTGTTGTGCTGTTGGGAGACCCTCAACCTCCTGCAGTGTGCTGTCAATCTAGAATGCAAAAATGTTAAGAACCTCTGTTCTCAGGGTTGAGTGTAGATCAAAGGCTCCAACTCTAGCACCTCTGCCACTGAATAATCATAATTTACCAGGTGCTTAATTCAGTACATTGTCTAAAAATGAGACTTTCAGACCCATAAAGAAAATTATTTGGGGTAGCTGAGAACTTTTCCAAACTTACTCAGTGATTTGTTTCATGTATAGAGGGAAAAGATGGGTTTCCCAGGTGGCAGTAGGGGTAAAGAACCCTCCTGCCAGTGCAGCAGATGTAAGAAATGAGTGTTCGATCCCTGGGTCAAGAAGATCCCCTGAAGGAGGAAATGGTGCCCACTCCACTTTTCTGGCCTAAAGAATCCCATAGACAGAGGAGCCTGGGAGGCTACAGTCCATGGGATTGCAAAGAGTTGGAAACCACTAAAGTGGCTTAGCCTGCACTCACACATAGGTAAAGGAACCCCACCCAGGGCTCAGATAAAATCACCCAGTGTCACTGGAAAAAGAAAAACTGATCTCAAGAATATGAATCCCCAGAATCCATCTATAGCTACTGGAGGGTACCTGGAAGGCTTTGCCCAGGCTCTAACTCCCAGCAAGTTGCTGAGGATCCAGAAATCCTGTCACTGGGGATTTGCTCTGAAGATGTGTGAAGAACTGCCAGACACAATACAAAACCCACCCCCATGTAACAGCTATCATCAGATATTTTTCCAGCCAAGAAAGAGAGAAAGGCACCTATCGGGGATGCATAATGATAGGAAAGGCAAAAGAGACCCAAATAATGTCACCCATTCGTAGCTGTGCCAGGTGGCTTGCCTTATAACTCTTCTCCCTACGGAGCTTCTGCTCAGCATGTCCCTAGATGACATTTTCCATAACTTGGATGATGGAGGGGGATCCTTGAAGAAGGAGATCTGCACAAATATTCTCTCAGAGAAAGTTCACGCTCAGTGAAGAGAAATGAGGGAAAGAATAGAGATCTGGGGGAAAAGGAAAAATAACATGCCCTGGTTTTGCTCCAAAGATCAGCTCCCTCATCCTTCTGCAACCCTAACCTGCTGACTGCCGAGTCCTGTGAGTCTGATCCTGAAAGGCCAGGTGAACACCAGGTCGTAAAATGAGAGCCCAGGTCCCATTGTTCTGTCTTCAACATGAGGTCCAGGTGGTCTTCTGCAGCTCCGCACAGTCCATAGCAAAGCTACTCAGGAAGACACTCCCACACTGCACTGAGATGCTGTTTTAAGTGCAGAGGCATCAGCTAAATGCCAGCAAGAGCCTCATGAGTTTAGAGATGAGAGGAGGACTCTGGAAATGTGAGGGGTGTCAAATCTCACCTGTCCTCACCTTTCCTTCTCTCTCCTTTGGAAATCTCCTCCCTACTTTTCCCTACAAAATCCTCCAGCCAGAACTTCCAGGCCACCATGCTGAGGCTATAACCAAGGCAGCATGCTGTCTTTCACAGGACAGCCTTGTGCTGCCGAGTTAGTGATGCTTTTTGGTACCGAGGTGCATTGAGACCGTCTTGTGGCAAAGATCAGTAGTCATTTCCCTCTTCTTACCTGGGCACACATCTGGAACTCCCCTCCCAGCTCCCTCATAGTTAGTTATAGCCACAAGACTGAATTCTAGTTAGAGGATTCTGAGGGCTGAGCAGCAGTGGGAAGTCTGGCCCATGAAACTCCAAACACAGTAATCTGCACTCTTTCCCCATCCACTAGTCTGATGTAACAAACACAAACGCCTGGGAAGCCACGTGGTGTGGATGGCAGAGCCACAAGATAGAAGGAACCTGGGCCCCTGAATCACTACTAGGAGCTTTCAATTAAATCCTTTAGGGTGTCACACAGTGAAAAGTAAACTTCTATTGTTTTTGAGCGATTCTACATTCTTTACTCAAATTTGTTTGTTAACAGCAGTGAATCTATCTTAGTCAATCGTCTTTCTGAGGTGCCCACCATAGAAGCCATAAGCTTTCTTATACCATTTATCACTAGAGCTTCTGAAACAATACAGATGGTACAAGAGAACCTGTTTCTTATTGATGATAAAACTTTACTCAACAACAGGATTTTATATTATTGTACAGAGGAAATAGGCCAGCTTTAGAGTCACACTAAATTTGATCCTTTTTCCAAAGTATTCTGCCCGAATGATCAATCAGCTCACTTTATTTCTATGACCCTAAACACTTCTCTGTAATTGGGATCACTAGTCCTAATTCAATACTAGGGCAAAGTCACAAAGCCTAACGTTTAAGAAGAAGAATTAAAGCATTTAGCACAGCATCTGGTACATAGTAGATCATCAGTGACTAGAAAGCTATCATTATTATTCATATTTATTAGCATTTACTTGATTGTACCCTGTGAGTATTCATGCTTCTATCTTCAACATCAAGCAAGAGTTCCTAGAAGTTATGGATTATGTCTAATTTATCTTTATAACCCCACATGCAGGACAGTGATGATTACTTCAGTAAAAAGAAGCCCCCCTTTAGTTAATATTTATTCACTCACTGTGACCTCCAAAGTAAGAATCATGTCTACAAATCTTTCCCTAGAATTTGGAAGGGTGGCCTGCACATGATAGGAACTCAACAACAATCATTAACAAACTAACTTCTTCCTGGTAGGTCGATGATGTCATTCTGGTCATGGGGACTGGTGGGAGGCACTGATCGTTACATAGCAGATAGATCTGTGGGAGCATCTGGATTCCAAATCAATAGCAGCTTGAATTTCCAAAACCTCCTATACCACGTATGTGACATCACTCCCCACCACAAACAGAAAATTCATTCTAAAGGGAGCATTCTCCAGTTCTCACTTGTGTAATTAAGACAAACAATGTAGCCTTCTCAGCTGCCTCACAAAGTTGTCATGAAAGTCAAACACCACAATGGATGGGAAGTGACACACATACGTGGTTGCTGTTGTTTAGTCACTAAGTCATGTCCGACTCATTTGGGACACATGGACCGTAGCCCACCAGGCCCCTCTGTCCATGGGATTCTCCAGGCAAGAATACTGGAGTGGGTTGCCGTTTCCTACTCCAGGGGGTCTTCCTGACCCAGGGATCAAACCTGCATCTCCTGCATTGGCAGGCAGATACTTTACCACTGAGCCACCAGGGAAGCCCAGTATACATATATACAGAGACCCTATTATTGCTGTTATTGTTATCACAAAAGCCATCTTCTGTCATCTTTGTTATCAGTACTCTCATGGTCTAGATTCTTTCCCCTCTTCTGGTAGGAGATTGTCTATCACATTCTTCCCCTGCCTGATGCAGGACCATAAAGTAAAATGCTATTATTAAGACAGATATATTACATAGTACATAAAGACAAACACTTTTGTTATTAAATTGACCTTTCTTGGAAACACACCCAGAAATGACTCATTTCTTAGAAAACAGGTTAAGAATGCAGTTCACTTTGTCCAAGATAAGATTGTATCACAGGCAAGTCGGACTAGCAGGTGATAAGTCCATTTCACTTTCTCAAGTTGTTTCAGCAATGAGTAGACCCACAGGCGGCCGTTGAAATGAAAAACAGGAATTGGGAGGAGAAGGTAGAATAAGAGTTGAAATGAGAAGAGTAGGGTGAAGTCAACCTTTGACTAGCTGGAGGAAATGTAGTTGAGTTACACTATATGCATATAAATAATTGCTCTGGTTACATTGAAAGGAGGTTAGAAATGTCACCAGGAGGGCTGCCAGGCTTAGGGCCCAACTACCCCTCAAAGTTACATTCCCTTGGGGGCTTTCTCCTTGAGCAAGGCCAAGTCCTCCCCTTCATAGGCTCTGATACTTCATGTTTAAGTGTTCTTAGTGTAACCAACAGTGGGGTCTGGTTGCTTGCCACTCAAAAGTCAGTAAGAGGCAAATTTAGTGGAAAGGAAAATTTGCTTTAGTTTATATGCTGGCAACTGGGGGAAAGGGGAATATTCCTGTCCAAAGGCCAATCCTTCACCTCCCCACTGACAATTAGTGGGCAAGAGCTAATTGGCTGAGGGAGGAGGCTACATGCAGAAACAGCACAGTCAGCTCGGACAGTCATCTTGAAATTGGTCATTGGTGGTCTGACCAGCATCATCTTCATTGTTTTAAGGACAGTCAATCTTCAGCTCCAGGGCTGGTTTGTTTCCTTTCTTGAGGTCAGTTCTCACAATTGTAGCAGTTTATGTCATAGCTACAGTCTCATCAATCAAGTAGTTAACTTCTCCCACCTGGTGGGGATTTCAGTGTCTGTAAGACAGCTCACAGGATATAGCTCAGGATATTATCTATAGCCAATGAGAAGGAACTAAAGGTCCTTGACTATGCTTAATGACTAAACTATTATTACTTGGTCTCCTTTGACTGTTTTCCTTTGTTCATGTTCTCACTTCTTTGATTAAACTTACTCTTTGGCTACAGTTTTTCTACAGATAAAAGGCAGGCAGAAGACATTGGGGACAAGGATCATAGGATCCTGCTCTTTCATTAGCACATGTAAGTGAATTTATCTCTTGGGGATTTAAACTCATGAGATACTAAGGGATAAACAAAAAAGCCAGCATCTGCATTTACACTGATCCATGTAGCATTCAAGATCCTCATAAATGTCTCCTCTAGCCAGCCCAGCCTCTCTGATTTTGAATACCACACGGAATACAGACTGAAAGGAATTCACTTTGTGAGTTTAGCCTTGATGTTAGTCCTTGATGTTAGTACAAGAATTCATATTATAGGATTTCCGACCATTCATCACCACAACAGGAACACACACATCTCTAGAAATCAATGCATTAAGTCGGGGAAGATGGGTGCCTTCTACCTTCCCAGCATAGAGTCTGAAAGATCAGTACCAACATAGACCTCTCTTGATTTCCTGCATCCAACACTCACTTGTCCTTTACTCCCTCCCCTACACTTGGATGTCATATCTTTTCTCATTCGTCATCATATTGATAAGGTCAAACAAGGTTCTTAAGACTCATGGTGGTTGTATGTGAAATGTTTTATTTATAAAGTTAATATTGCCAATTGTTGTTGTCATTGTTCAGTCCCTAAGTCATGTCGGACTCATTGCAGCCCCATAGACTGCAGCACACCAGGTCTGTCCTCCACTGTCTCCTAGTGTTTGCTCAAATTCATGTCCATTGAGTTGGTGATGCCATCCAACTGTCTCATCCTCAGCCACCCCCTTCTCCTTTTGCCTTCAATCTTTCCCAGCATCAGAGTCTTTAACAATGAGTCAGCTCTTCACATCAAGTAGCCAAAGTACTAGAGCTTCAGCTTCAGCATCAGTCCTTCCAATCAATATTCAGGGTTGATTTCCTTTAGGATTGACTGGTTTGATATCCTTGCAGTCCAAGGGATTCTCAAGAGTCTTCTCCAGCACCACAATTTGAAAGCATCAATTCTTTGGCATTCAGCCTTCTTTATGCTCCAAATCTCACATCCATACATGACTACTGGAAAAACCATAGCTTTGACTATACAGACCTTTGCTGGCAAAGTGATGTCTCCGCTTTTTAATATGCTGTCATAGCTTTTCTTCCAAGGAGCAAACATATTTTAATTTCATGGCTACAGTCACAGTTCACAGTGATTTTGGAGCCCAAGAGAATAAAATCTGTCACTTCTTCAACTTTTTTTCCCTTGAAATGATGGGACCAGGTGCCATGATCTTAGTTTTTTGAATGCTGAGTTTCAAACCAGTTTTTTCACCTCTTCTTTCACCCTCATCTAGAGGCTCTTTACTTCCTCTTCACTTTTTGCCATTAGAGTGGTATCATCTGCATATCTGAGGTTATTAATATTTTTCACAGCAATATTGATTCCAGCTTGTGATTCATCCAGCCCAGCATTTTGCATGATGTACTCTGCATATAAATTACGTAAATAGGGTGACAATATATAGCCTTGTTGTACTCCTTTCCCAATTTTGAACCAGTCCGTTGTTCCTTGTCCGGTGCTAACTATTGCTTCTTGACATGTACACAAGTTTATCAGGAGACAGGTGAGGTAGTCTGGTACTCTTATACCTTCAAGAATTTTCCACAGTTTGTTGTGATCCACACAGTCAAAGGCTTTAGCATAGTCAATGTAGCAAAAGTATATATTTTTCTGGAATTCGCTTGCTTTTTCTACGATCCAACAAATGCTGGCAATTTGATCTCTGGCTCCTCTGCCTTTTCTAAACACAGCTTGTACATCTGGAAGTTCTCAGTTCATGTACTACTGAAGGCTAGCTTGAAGGATTTTGAGCAAAACTTTGCTAGTGTGTGAAATGAGTGCAATTGCATGGTAGTTTGAACATTCTTTATAGTTGCCTTTCTTTGGGATTAGAATGAAAACTGACTTTTCCAGTCCTGTGGCCACTGCTGGGTTTTCCAAATTTGCTGACATATTGAGTGCAGCACTTTAACAGCATCATCTTTAAGGATTTTAAATAACTGTGCTGAAATTCTGTCACCTCCACTAGCTTTGATTATAGTAATGCTTCCTAAGGCCACAGGACTTCTCATGCAAGGATGTCTAGCTCTAGGTGATTGACCACATCATCATGGTTATCCAGGTCATTAAGACCTTTCTTATATAGTTTTTCTATGTATTCTTGCCACTTCTTAATCTTTTCTGCTTCTGTTAGGTCCTTACCATTTCTGTCCTTTATCACGCCCATTCTTACATGAAATGTTCCGTTGATATCTCCAGTTTTCTTGAAGAGATCACTAGTCTTTCCCATTCTGTTGCTTTCCTCTATTTCTTCGCATTGTTCATTTAAGAAGGCTTTCTTATCTCTCCTTGCTATTCTCTGAAACTTTACATTCAGTTGGCATGGCTTCCCAGATGATGCAGTGTAAAGAATATGCCTGCCAGTGCAGGAGATGCAAGAGATGATGGTTCAATCTTTGGGTTGGGAAGATTCCCAGGAAGAGGAAATGACAACCCACTCCAGTATTGCAGCCTGGAAAATTCCATGGACAGAGGAACCTGGCAGTCTACAATTCATGGGGTTGCAAAGAGTTGGACACAACTGAACAACTAAGCACAGACACACACAATATTGCTATTACACAATCTTAAGGACCATGTGATATTTTTATTCAAGTTGTCACCTCTGCTTAGAGGAACTAGTGTTACTTTTCCTTGGGGAAGAATATATTTGGCCTGTTTTTGATGCAAATACTAATCATCTGATGGTCACATCTGCAAACCCTTTGGTATTCAACTTTCTTTTAAGAGACAAATATTCTTTTTATTAAGATGACTTAATAAGCACAAATTCCTTGACAAAAGGAAGTCTGAAATGGCAGATTTTGTAACTAAAATAACAACTGGTACCTGAGGCACAGGGAGGTTGCTGAAATAACAATAGACTGGGATTCAGAAAACTGGCTCCTTGATCTGGTGCAGCCAGTACAGCTCTGGGAATCCTTTTTTTTCACACTTTCATCCTAGTTCCTTATCTAAACAGTGAAAGAGCTAGATGAGATCCTTTCTGGGGCTCTTTTCTGCTCTAAATTCTTATGATGCTAAGATACTAGAGCTGACATGCTGTACTACTGAGAAACACTGCTAAGATGGGAGAAAGAAAAGAGCTACCAGTGATGACATCTTTACCAAGTCCCAGGCATTTTGCACATACCATCTCATCCTGTCCTCAAAAGTATCCTGTGAGTGGGTCTTATCATCACCTGCACTTCAAAGATAAAGAAACTGAGGCCCAGAGACGTCACACAATTTGCCCAGTGTTATGGATTGAACATTTGTGTTCCCCAAAACCTGTTTGTTAAAGCTCTAACCCTCAACGTGATGGTCTTTGGAGGTGGGGTCTTGGGGAGATGATTAGGCTTAGATGAGGTCATGAGGGTGAGGTCCTCATAATAGGATTAGTGCCCTTAAAAGAAGAGACTCCCCCTCCCCCATATCCTCTCCCCCCTACTTGAACCTCCCCCCCACCATGTGTGGACATAATACAACAAGTAGGTAGTTGTCTGCAAACCAGGCATTGACTCCTTGTTGTGCTGGTTGTTTAGTTGCTAAGTTGTATCCGACTCTTTTCCAACTCCATGGACTGTAGCCTGCCAGGCCCCTCTGTCCATGGGATTTCCTAGGCAAGAATACTGGAATGGATTGCCATTTCCTCCTCCAGGGGATCTTCCTTACCCAGGGATCAAATCCATGTCTCCTGCATTGGCAGGTGGATTTTTATCACTGAGCTACCAGGGAACAGGAACCAAATCAGCCAGCACCTTGATCTTGAACTTTCAATCTCAAGAATGATAAAAAATAAATGCCTACTGTTTAAACTACCCAGTCTGTGGTATTCTGTTATAGCCAGCCGAGCTAAGACACCCAATGCTCTATAGTTAGTAACACATCTGAACCCTGTGATAAAAATAGAGGCCAAATGAAACTCCATAAATGTCTGAAGAAACTGTCCCCAGGGCAGTCAGCTGTATGTCAACAGTCCGTTCTTGGGTCCTGCTACTCTGAAGGAAGGACTAAAATTAATTACTGTCAGGGCTAACCCTACCCCTGATGTGGCAAATAACCTAGATGGTCTGATCAGAAGGACAGGCATCTGGGGGCAACCTTGTGCAACAGCATCTCATTGACCCTGCAACTAGTAAGCAGGGCACCTGCTAAACCATCAGTTCAAAAGTCCTTCTTCTGGAACAAGCACTGCCCTCTCCCCAGGGCTTTCTTTCAAACCATAAACTTCACTGGTTTGGGAGACAGATGCTCCAGGTAAGCTGCACGTTGGCCCACTAGGTGCAGTTGGCAAGATAAAAGAACACAGATGATAACAGGAGAGAAGGAGGCGATTGGGAGGAGAGAGCTGACAAGAGGGAAGAAAGAGAAAGAAGGGGAGGGCAGATGAAGACAATCTCCTACTTTTTGCTCAGACCAATCTGAGAGCAGAGGATTCTGCTCCAGGCTTGAGTGCAGATGTTAATGCCATTTTTTCATAGCTGTTGTTGTTGTTCAGTAGCTAAATTGCATCCGAATTTTTGTGACCCCAGGGACTGCAGCACATCAGGCTCCTCTGTCTTTCACTATCTCCTGACGTTTGCTCAAATTCATGTCCGTGAGTCCATGATGCCATCCAACCACTTCATCCTCCATCACCCCCTTCTCCTCTTGTCTTCAGTATTTCTCAGCATCAGGCAGGGTCTTTTCCGATGAGTCAGTTCTTCACATCAGGTGGCCAAAGTATTGGAGCTTCAGCTTCAGCATCACAGTCCTTCCAATGAATATTCAGGGTTCATTTCCTTTAGGGTTGACTGATTTGATCTCCTTGCAGTCCAAGGTACTCTCAAGACAGTCTCCCAAACCAGGCAGCTCCACTCACATGGGAAGGGTACCAGAAGAAGCAGGGAGCCATGAGGGAGGGGACATTATGACAGCAGATGGTGGCCATGCAAGCTGTGGCAGCAGCTTGTTCAGAGCGGATTCTGTTCTTCTTTCAGGGCAACTGTTTCCCAGTTAGGGTTGAGTCTCAGGTCTGCTGACGCAGGTCCACTAGAATCCAAGTGGGTCTGGGGCTGTTCATTTGCATCCGGACCCCTCAGCCCTAGGGCAGACTGCATTGAGCCCAGGCAGAAAATGGAATTTCCCCTTCCTGCCTCATTAAAGGAACTGTCTAAGTTCACTTCTCTAACTGAAGCAATTGGAGCTGAATTTAGCCTCGAGCAGTATGAGCAAAGGTATAAAGTTCCATGATCCTTCCTACGTCTCAGTTAACAAATGCACTGGAGTATGAAAGAAATCTCTACACACATCCTTACTCAGGGAGAGGGGGCGGATATGTGATTCCATCTGCCGTCTCACAAGCTAAGGGCCATGGGTGGCAGTCATTTCTAAGAAACCATTTTTAAAAGTTGTTTACAGGTCATATTTTGCATGTTTCCTCCATTAAGCATATCACTGGACACCAGGCAGAATACCATGGGTCACAAATACAGATGCATCTGTCTTTGTGTTCCTGAGTGCTGAGTTGCTTCAGCCGTATCCAATTCTTTGTGATCGTATGGACTGTAACTTGCCAGACTCCTCTGTCCATGGGAGTCTCCAGGCAAGAAGACTGGAGTGGGCTACCATGCCTTCCTCCAGGGGATCTTCCCAACCCAAAGATCAAACCTGTATCTCTTAAATCTCATGCATTGGCTAGGGGGTGTTCTTTACCACTAGCGTCACTGGGGAAGCCTCTTCACTGCCTTTAGATGCATTTATATTCAAAGGAGCAAGCCATGCTAGAGGTTTCATCTGGAATATCCAGATAACGAAGTTGCCACTTTAATGAGATGTTTCTTATAACATCTCTCTAATCCCTTCTTCCATCTCCCATGTGTTGATCCAGATTTAACTTCATCTTCTTCAGCTCTACCTCAGGCACTAGATTTATTGCTCAAGTTTGGACTGTAAGGAGGAAAGTGCGAGAATGAGATCAGAGGTCTTACCAAACCTCACTGCCCCAAAGCACAATGAGCCACTTTTGGCAGCCTGGCCAGTCTAACAGGAAGGCCAGCGGCCGAGGAACAGTGCCAAGCTTTAGCTAAGCACTCAAGTGTTGAAAAGTTTCATGCGAAAATCCTGAAGCAGAGCAGTGGAATTTTCAGGGAGTGGAGCCCCCTGACTCCTGTCCCGGAAATTGTGTTTATGGGATGCTTTCTGGCTCCCAGCAACCCGGCTCAATTTCCATCAGGCAAACAGAAACGACTGCAAACTTTCCACTGCCCCCACCCTCCCCATCCCCATCGAGGGCTTGCAACAGGCTCTGACTCCTCTCACTTCCTGCCTGAGCACAAGCTCTCAACACCCTCTGCTCCACACGGGAGGTGGTGGGTGGCAAACAGCCAGGATCTGGGCAGTCAGGGGAGCTGAGACACAGCGGAGACCTGGTCCTGTGCATTGGGAACATGGGCCCCACGGAGCAGAGAGAGGAGGTTTTAACCTAGGTTTAACCTAGGTTTGAACCCTAAGGGAGAGGAACCCCTAGGGTTCAAGGTCCAGGCATTTCAACACACACGATGTCCACTTTCAGCATTTACTGATGAAAAATCCGTGGGGGGTGGGGGGGCCTGATGATGACACAAAGGCAGAGCCAGGACTAGAATTCAGATAACTCTCCATCTACTCCTCCTCACAGTCTCCTTGTGCAAGGAAAGAGAAGAGAAAGGAAGTAAAGAGGGTTCCTGGACTGGAAAAGTTTGAGCACGGCCGGGTGAGGGTTTTCTGCAGCAGAAATTGTGGCACCTTCATCAGTTCTGCCCACAGCCCTCTCGAGGCATCTGGTTGGCCGCTCCCTGCCTCATGGTGCCAGCTCTGAATGCGGGGGCAGCAGTAATGGAACTCAGCTCAGTGCCCAGGCGCAGAGAAAGAACCTCTGCATCCCAGGGCCTCTTGCTTGCAGGCTGGGCTGCCTGCAGCTACAGTGGAAATGTGTGGAAACAGAAAAAAGGAAGTTGTGGTTCTGCCTCAGCAGACCAAATGCAGAGAGGGAGCGTGGAGGGCTCTCAGCTAACCCACAGCTGCAGGGCCCCTGCCCTCCCGCCTCCACAGGCGCTGCTCAAAAGCCAGTGTGAAAGCAGGCGAATTTCCCGCAGAAACTGTCCCATTAACTCATTTTAAAACAGGGCTTTGAGAGTCTAAAAATAAAAGACACAGTTTCTTCTGCTTTAGATTATGGACGGATGAGCAACACAAAACCTAGATTTTAAGCCGGGGGTCACGCCATCTTTAGGAAACAGGTATTCATGCTGAAAGACTTCCCAGGTGGCACTAGTGGTAAAGAACCTGCCTGCCAATGCAGGTAGTTGTAAGATATGGGGGTTCGATCGCTGGATCAGGAAGCTCCCCTGGAGGAGGGCAGGGCAACCCATGCCAGTATTCTTGCCTGGAGAATCCCATGGATAGAGGTGCCTAGAGGGTCACAAAGTTGGACACGACTGAAGCGACTTAGCACGCATTCATGCTGAAACCCAAGCCTCCAGGATTTTTCACGTGGGTCCTCCAGATGGTGGTGTTTTGTCCCTTCTGATGTGCTTAGATAACAGTAATCACTCTGTGGACCACACCAGAGACCTCAGATATATTAGGCAGGGTACCTGTTCCTATTCCCACTTGACAGATAAGTGAGGCTGAGAATTTCTGGCTGCGTGATTGGCCCTGGATCATACAGCTAACAGGTAACAGGGCTGTGATTCAAAACCAAGCCTGGGCCAGGAACCCGGGGGCTCTTTCCACCATCTCAGGTGCAATTGGACAAAGCTCACTTAATCAACTCAATTTTACTCCTTGCTGAGCACATAGGACTTCCCTGGTGGTCCAGTAGTTTTGAGTCCACCTGTCAATGCAGGGGACATGGATTCAATCCCTGGTCCGGGAAGATCCCACATGTAGTGGGGCATATAAGCCCACGTGCCACAGCTACTGAGCCCATGTGCTGCAACTACTGAAGCCGGCACACCCAGAGCCTGCACTCTGCAACAAGAGAAGCCACTGCAAAGAGAAGCCCATGCACCACAACTATAGAGTAGTCCCTGCTCTTGCAACTAGAGAAAGCACGTGCGCAACACTAAGACCCAGCACAGCCCAAAAAGAGCCTAGCACGTAGAAGCCCCAGTACACCCATCAACCCCCCACTCTCCTGGACTGCCAAGACTCCACGAAGGTGAACTCTCCTCCCACTGTCCCCCGAATGCACACCAGAGAAAGGTGAACTACCTCCTTTTCTCTGAGATACTTTAAAGTTCTTCTGATATGCCAATCAGGAACCCACTTTTTAAGTGTGCTCCCCATGCTGGCTGCTAGCAGATGGGTTTCATCTTCAGTAATATCTATACATTAGTTGCCATACCAGTGGGCCTACTTTAGATTATAATCCTACATGGGCTTCCCAGGTGGCTCAGTGGTAAAGAATCCACCTGCCAATGCAGGAGATGCGTGTTCGATCTCTGGATCAGGAAGATCCCCTGGAGTAGGAAATGGCAACCCACTCCAGTATTCTTTCCTAGGAAGTCCCATGGACAGTGTCCCTGGTGGCTCAGATGGTAAAGAATTTGCCTGCAATGCAGGAGACCAGGGTTTGATTCCTGGGATGGGAAGAACCCCTGGAGAAGGGAATGGCTACCCACACCAGTATTCTGGCCTGGAGAATTCCATGGACTGTATAGTCCATGGGGTCACAAAGAGTCAAACATGACTGAGCTACTGAGCACAAATGCACAAGTAATCCTAGATAGAAGGAATCTAGGCTGTTTAATTTTTGATTCAGTATCACATAGAAAAATCATCTAGAATTAGGTCTTTAATAAATGCTTGATCTCTAATTGGAGACTGTGAGGATGATGATGAGGATAACAGGATAAAGGCCTGTAGGCTTTGTTCTATATAAGCATCTAGAGTGCTTTACCAGAATTATCTCTAGAGATTTCCCAATGAGTTTCAGTAGGGGACTTGGTGGACATGGGAGACACAGTCTCTGTGGACTGGTTTTTTCTGAATATACCAGATAATGGTTAGTGTCTCCTTTCTCCCAGGACACTGGATGAGGCGGCAGAAGAGTCTCAGAGGCTGTGGGAGGCAGGTCAGGAAGAGTGCCTGTTAGCACACAGAAGCATCACCTGCTCGCACAACAGGGAACCAACCATGTCTGAGTCACAGAGCTCGCAGCCAAGCTGACAGGCTGGAGAAAGAAATCAACAAAACCTTCCCGTCGATGCATGGACTGCTGGTTTCCCTGATAACATGCTGAGCATGACTCAAAGCGGGGAAGCCGGAGGAGACAGTCGGTCCCCTGGGGGCAGCCAACTGCATGTCGAAGTCTTCTCCAAAAAGGCTCTGCATCCCGTGATCAAGCCACAGATTACAGTCAGTGCAATAGCAACACGGCTCACTCACCAACAGTTAACAACGACAGTTGAGGTGAACATAAAACGAGGGCAGAAGTAATAGGTGTTAGAACAATGGGACACTGTCGAGCCAGGATGGGACCTCCTCCACAAGACACTCAAGCCCAGGACTGTGAATACCTTTCAAAATGCTCCAAAACTGTTCCCCCAGGTATTCTATATCTGTCAAAAATTACTCTTAGATTCTAAAGCAGTTAGATTTAAGTGACCTTAAATAAAGAATACAAATAACTTTTGTTGTGCATCAAGTCAATGTATCATATATCCCAGACCAAGAGGCATTGAACTGATTCTGTCTTGCATTTAGGACATTTGTTTTTTATTGCATCTATGGTTTGCTGAGTACTTTCAGGGGAAATACATAAAGCTTTGAAAGTACAGCACACGAAATTTATAAATTGGAAGTCTTTTTTCTGTTAAAATAATTTGAGACATATAAGTGATTGTACATCAATGGCTTACCATCTTTTAAGAAAATGTACATTTTTTTAGAAATGAAATCTTCTTTAATATGAATACTTTCTGGCTTACTTTGGAAACAGGACACAGAAATTAACCCACAGATTCACATTTCAACCATCTCTTGTCATTTTTGTTATTTATTCCATAGCTCATGGAGATGAGGACTGGAAAAGAATTAAAATGTGCTTTTTGACTCATAGATCCCTATTCCATTTTAATTGCAGGTAAAGATGACACACTATGGCAAAGACATTTTATTACAATTCAGAAAGAAAAAGATTGAGTGAGTTATGAGCTGTGCGGGATTGGGGGCACTGAAAGAAGCATGAAAATTAAATTCAGAAATACTCACCATTTCCTGTAAATGGTATTGCAACAGATAAATAGCATTCATGTCATTCTTTGCATCTGCTTAAATAAATGGCCTTGGCTGACTATAAATATTGAGTGCTGTCTTTTATATTAGGGTAAGAATCAGTAATGATACTATTGTCTCTGCCCTTGAGGTCAAATGAAAAGATGAGCATGCCAGTTGCTAAGATGATGAACTCTAAGCATTCCTTCTCTCTAACACCCATATATCCACAACCAAACAGTGAGCAGGCCAGCCACGAAGTCTCAGTGTTTCAGTCTGGAGCCGGCCCAAGTCCAAGTTCTGACTCTAGCACTTACTAGCATTATGACCTTGATAACTGCCCAGTCACTCACTCGGTGCCTCATTCCCCTCTGGTGGAAAGAGGGACTAGTAACACCTCCTGTGATGTGAGTTTGTTGAGTTATATACAAAGGGCTTGGAACAGTGTCTGGCATGTAATAAATGCTACATTGTTGTTGTTCACTCAATTGTATCTGACTCTGACCCCATGGACTGTAGCATGCCAGGCTTCCCTGTCCTTCACTCTCTCCCAAAGTTTGCTCAAACTAGTATCCATTGAGTCGATGATGCCATCCAACCGTCTCGTCCTCTGTTGTCCCCTTCTCCTGTCCTCAATCTTTCCCAGCATCAGGGTCTTTTGCAACAAGCCAGCTCTTTGCATCAGAAGGCCAAAGTACTGGAGCTTCAGCTTCAGCACCAGTCCTTCCAGTGAATATTCAGGGTTTTCCTTTAGGACTGACTGGTTTGATCTCCTTGCTGTCCAAGGGGCAGTAGTTTTTTCAATAACAAAGATTTTTTTTTCTTAGCGGAGCTTTCTTTAGTACTTCCACTTCTACTCCTCTCCAGTCCCACTTCTACACCCACTCAACCCCACCCCAGGTCGCCTGCAACAAGTAGGATCCTAGCTAAGCTTCCTGTTCTAGTAAATTTCACCTCACCCACCTCCAGTTCAAATCAAACATCCCCTCCTTTGTGGCTCACTCTACCCAGTAGACACTTCTTTTTTTTAACTTTTTTTTTTATGTTGGAGTTTCTCCAGTACTCATGCCTGGAAAATCCCATGGATGGAGGAGCCTGGTAGGCTGCAGTCCGTGGAGTCGCTAGGAGTCGGACGCGACTGAGCAACTTCCCTTTCACTTTTCACTTTCATGCATTGGAGAAGGAAATGGCAACCCACTCCAGTATTCTTGCCTGGAGAATCCCAGGGACAGGGGAGCCTGGTGGGCTGTCGTCTACGGGATCGCACAGAGTCGGACACGACTGAAGTGACTTAGCAGCAGCAGCACAGGTGATTAACAATGCTGTGACAGTTTCAGGCGGAGAGCAAAGGGACTCAGCCATACATATACATGTATCTATTCTCCCCCAAACTCCCCTCCCATTTAGGCTGCCACATAACATTGAGCAGAATTCCCTGTGCTATACATTAAGTCCTTGTTAGTTATCTGTTTTAAATATAGCACAGTGTACAGCAAATACTGCACTTTTGACTTTATCTATCTATAATCATGTGTAGTGGCACTGAAAGACATATTTTAAACATCTTTTTCCAGTCTATTGAGATATAATTGTTACACATGACTGTATGAGTTTCAAATGTACAGGATAAATGTATGACTTACATATACTGTGAAATGATTACCACAGTAAGTTTAGGGAACATCTATCATCTCATACAGAAATAAAGTAAAAAATCATTTTTCCTTGTGATGAGAAATCTTAGAATTTACTCTCTTAAAAACTTGCATATATAACTTACGGAAGCATTATATTAATCATGTTGCATATTGTATCACCAGTACTTATTTATCTTTTAACTGGAAATACTTTGATTGCCTTCCTCTAAGCACATATCTGATCTTTTATTCTATGAGTTTAGGATTATTTTTCCTTATTTTATATTCCACATGTAAGTGAGCTCATATATTATCTGTCTTTATGTGACTTATTTCACTTATCATATGCCCTCCATCCTTGCATGTTGTCACAAATGGCAGGATTTCCTCATTTTTTATGGCTGAATAATATTCCATCATATATGCACATATATGCACACATTCCATTAATATTTCTATATATATTCCACTAATATTCCAATGTAGATATACATTCCAATAATATTCCATTATATATATACACATATAATGATATATATCACAATTTTCTTATTCATCAATCAACAGATATTTAGGTTGTTTCCATTTCTTAGCTATTGCAAATAATGCTGCTATGAACATGGGGGTGCAGATATCTTTCAAGTTAGTGTCTTCATTCCCTTTGGATATATTTCCAGAACTGGAGTTACTGGATCACATGGTAGTCCTATCTTCAATTTTTTGAGGATCTTCCATACTATATTCCAAAATGGCTGTACCAATTTACAATTCCACCAACTGTTTACAGTGGTTCTTTTTTTTCTTCCTGATGGGCTCAGATGGTAAAGAGTCTGCCTGCAATGCAGGAGACCCTGGTTCGATCCCTGGGTCAGGAAGATCCCCTGGAGAAGGAAATGGCAACCCACTCCAGTATCCTTGCCTGGAAAATCCCATGGATGGAGGAACCTGGCAAGCTACACACCATAGGGTCGCAAAGAGTCGGACATGACTGAGCAACTTCACTTTCACTTTTTTCTCCACACCCTTGCCAGCGATTATTATCTTTTGAAGATCATTCTAACAGATGTGAGGTGATATCTCATGGGGCTCTTGATTTGCATTTCCCTAATGACTAGTGATGCTTAGCATGTTTTCATGTGCTTAATGATCATACACCTACCTTCTTTGGAAAAATACCTACAAAAGCTTTTTAGTTTCATGTAGTGCTTTAGGTACTTTAGGTGTCATATCCCAAAAAAATCTGTGTCAAGATTTTTCCTCTATAATTTCTTCTAGGATTTTCATGAGTAATATACCTTTTGAGAGCTGATATCAGAAGCCTGCTTAGATAGGAAATTGTCTTCCTATCTATCCTAAAATTGAAAATTTTTCAGCTATTTTCTTCACAAGAAAAATACCTTGAGAGGTAAGTTTTGGCAGGAAAGATGAATTCCAAAGACCCTGGCTGTAGCAAGACAAAGAAAGAGAGATAAACCTAATTTCTCTGCAAGAGAAGTACAAATATATTCATGGATCCAGGTGGGCAGGGAAAAATAAGTTGGGTGAATGGGACCAAGGCAGACAAACAACATGAAAAAATATTTTAGCTTTCACAAAAAGGTGGCCAGTGAGAGATTCCTGCTGAGTGGGGCTGAAGAACATTTAAAAGAGGAATTGGTCATCTTTAAGTTCAAATTGTTTGTATTTCTGAGATGTGAGAAAGACTTAAGATTTCTAGTAAACCCTGATACGAACACAAAGGGGCATGTGGTAAGTGGTTTGGGACCAAATCAAGGAAAAGAAACCAAGTTCCATACAGGAGTTGAGATGAAGTAGAGGGAAGAGGAGAACCATGGAAATAAGATAGAAGTAAAGGTAGGAGTCCAGAGGCTTACAGCTTGGGGCCAAAGTGAAAATATAAACCTTCAGGAAATTTGCAGAAATCTTGGTCATGAGGTTGGGCTTCCTAAGATATGTGCATTGAATGACTCAAGGCTATATTATTTAAATCCCAAAACCTAAGTGTCTTGGCTTGGGTATGCCAAGAGGCAGACACAATTGGATGTATAAGAGATTTACTGGGGAAGCACATCTGAAGGAGTAAGAAGAGAGGCTATAGAAGGTGAGAATAGACTTCAGAGAGATGCTGATTTGATACTTATGAAAGGAGAGGGAGAGGGAAGGAAAAATGGGTCGAAGGAGCTTCAGGCCACAGAGCAGTTCTATGAAAGATCCAGCCAGATCTTTTTAAGACCAAATGACATTCCAGTGTATGCATATACCACATTTTGTTTATCTATTCTTCTGTTGATGGACATTCTGGTTGTTTCCACTCTTGACTATTGTGAATAACATTGCTATAAGCATGGAAATGAAGAGGCCTCTTTGAGCCCCTGCCTTCAACCCTTTTGGGTACATACTCAGAGGTGGAATTGCCAGGTCATATGGTGATTCTGTATTTAACTTTTTGAGGAAGCACCATAATGTTTCTAAATAACATTTGTAATAAAACTTCTTATTAAGTTTAAATACACAAAATAGAAAGAATAGCATAATGAGTATAATCAGATCCAGCCAGATCTGATGGAAAGTCTAAAGTCAAAGTCACTGTTGAAAGAGTCTTGCAGTAATGGCCCCACCATGCTGGTAGCAGCCCACTGGAAGTGTGTACTTGGTGCAAATGTGATGGTAGATCCAGTGGGGTAGCAAGTGGGGCTGTCAATCAGCCATGCCTGCAGGACTAGAGATTGGAGCTGCATATTTTCATCACCACCACCACTTCAGCTGATAGGATTCACACTTGAATCATCATTGGAGTCTCAATTGCTCAACAAATGTTTGCTGAATCGATAAAGGGATCCATCCTGCACATCAAATATTCATCCTAAATAAACTTCAAAACCAAATGTTGTACACTTAAGAACTCATTATACTATTCTTTCTATTTTGTGTATTTAAACTTAATAAGAAGTTTTATTACAAATGTTATTTAGAAACATTATGGTGCTTCCTCAAAAAGTTAAATACAGAATCATCATATGACCTGGCAATTCCACCTCTGAGTATATACCCAAAAGGGTTGAAGGCAGGGGCTCAAAGAGGCCTCTTCATTTCCATGCTTATAGCAATGTTATTCACAATAGTCAAGAGTGGAAACAACCAGAATGTCCATCAACAGAAGAATAGATAAACAAAATGTGGTATATGCATACACTGGAATGTCATTTGGTCTTAAAAATAAAGTAATTCTGACACGTACTACAACATGGTTGAACCCTGAAAGCATTATACTACATGAAACAAGCCAGTCACCAATATGCGCACACTCTATGATTCCACTTATATGAGGTAACCAGAGTGGTCAAGCTCACAGAGACAGAAAGTAGAGTGGTGTTTTCTGGGGGGAAACAGAGAGATGAGGGCTAATGGGTACAGAGTTCCCACTTGGGGAGAAAAGAAAGTTCTGGCAATGGATGGTGGTACTGACTGAACAACAGTGTGAATGTACTTAATGCCACTAAAGCATACACCTAAAAATGGTCAACATGGTGAGCTGTATCTTATGCATATTTTCCAACTCAATGAACATGAATTTGATCAAACTCCAGGAGATGGTGAAGGACAGGGAAGCTTGGCATGCTGCAGTTCATGGGGTCGCAAAGAGTCAGACACGACTGAGCGACTGAACAGCAAAAACCACCACAACAAAAATATATTATTTAGAGGATATATCTTATGGGAGGTGAAATAGAGCTACTTCACATGAGCGTGAGCTCTCATGCCCCCAAGTCCACCTCTCCGCCTCCTGATCTCTAATGAAGTCAGCACAGCTCCTGACCTCTCCAAATCCAGCCATGTAGCTGGTGGACTGGTTCTAGGACTTTCTCTAATGGTTTCCTTCCCAAAGTCTACTTAGAGCAACTTCTCAGACTTCACACAGGAGCTTCCTCTCAGCAGTCATTCTCAGACAGTCTATCCCCTCAAAGGCCCCAAAGCCCAGGGCTCTGTGGCTTCTTAAACTCCAGACACTGGTCCTGTCCTTGGATCCTTTTAACTGAGATTTTACTTTTTTAAAAAGAACACTAAACTTGTTACATAGACAGCATATTGAAAAGCAGAGACTACTTTGTCAACAAAGGTCCATCTAGTCAAGGCTATGGTTTTTCCAGTAGTCATGTTTGATGTCAGAGCTGGACTATAAAGAAAGCTGAGCGCAGAAGAATTGATGCTTTTGAACTGTGGTGTTGGAGAAGACTCTTGAGAGTCCCTTGGACTGCAAGGAGATCCATCCAGTCTATCCTAAAGGAAATCAGTCCTGAATATTTATTGGTAGGACTGATGATGAAGCTGACACTCCAATACTTTGGCCACCTCATGCGAAGAGCTGACTCATTTGAAAAGACCCTGACGCTGGGAAAGATTGAGGGCAGGAGGAGAAGGGGTCGACAGAGGATGAGATGGTTGGATGGCATCACCAACTCAATGGAAATGAGTTTGGGTAAACTCCGGGAGTTGATGATGGACAGGGAGGCCTGGCGTGCTGCGATTCATGGGGTTGCAAAGAGTCGGACACAACTGACCGACTGAACTGAACTGAACTTGTTACATAAAAGTACAATAGCTTGATGGCATCTCCTCCTCAAAGACATTTGCCAGGATAATGGTGTGAGAAAGAAAACCCAGGCGAGGAGCTAACTGTGTCTTTGGCAGCAGGGTACCATGGTGGGCTGACCTCAGGGGGATATGCTCCCTGAGTTAACAAAAAAAAGGATAAACGGAGGTGGGGGCAGGAGGCAAGGCAGGGCATGCCCTTGGTACCTGCTTTCCACTCTTTTCCTCACGTTTCCAACCCCTGATCATGACACCCTTCTCACTTTCCACTCTGCTTCAGGCACTAAAAGATTGCGGATACCCTGTCCTCTCCATTTCCATCTTCCATCCTGCATATCTTTCCACTCACTCTATTAACTTTATCATTCTAGAAGTTAAAAGACATCGGGAACTCTGAGTTCAGAGTTTGGGCTCTGCATTCCATGTGTTCAAGGCAGCATATCACGTCTGTCAATAAGATAACATGGGATCAGTAGGATTTGGAAGTACTGATCATTTCTGCTTATAAAGGCTGCAAAGACAACTGACCCAAGGCACCAAAAGGCCTATAAATCACCTAGATTGATTTATAGATCAAGGTGCCTGAGCCTATAAATTGTTCAGAAGGGCATGGGAAGAGGACAAAGAGGGCACAGAATGTTCAAATAAAGGATGCAAAAGTGCAGCTCTTCCCTACAGCGATGGATACTAGAGTACCTGGGCCCCTCCACCCCCAGAGCAGCTTGCCATGTTAGTTTCATTTTACATAATCCAAAACCAACTATTCTAAATAGCTGGAGTAGAAAAAATATGATTAAATGATATTAATTCACTTACAGAAACTTTGGAAGACCCCATCAGTAGGCTTGGGGACTAATCAGCCAAGTGAAAAAGTAAAAGCTTCAGTCACTCAGCCATGTCCAACTCTTTGCAACCCCATGGACTGTAGCCTGCCAGGCTTCACTGTCCATGGAGTTCTCCAGGCAAGAATACTGGAGTGGGTTGCCATGCCCTTCTCCAGGGAATCTTTCTGACCCAGGGCTCAAACCCAGGTCTCCTGCATTGCAGGCAGACTCTTTACCACTGAGCCACTGGGGAAGCCTCATATACATGCTACTATCTATAAAACAGATAACTAATAAGGACCTACCATATAGCACAGGGAACTCCACTCAATATCCTGTAATGATCTATATGGGAAAAGAATCTAAAAAAGAGTGGATGCGTGTATATGTATTACTGATTCACTTTGCTGTACAGCAGAAACCAATATAACATTGTAAATCAGCTATCAATTCAGTTCAGTTCAGTTGCTCAATCGTGTCTGACTCTTTGCGACCCCATGAATCACAGCACGCCAGGCCTCCCTGTCCATTACCAACTCCCGGAGTTTAACCAAACTCATGTCCATCAAGTTGGTGATGCCATCCAACCATCTCATCCTCTGTCGTCCCCTTCTCCTCCTGCCCCCAATCCTTCCCAACATCAGTGTCTTTTCCAATGAGTCAGCTCTTCACATGAGGTGGCCAAAGTATTGGAGCTTCAACTTCAACATCAATCCTTCCAATGAACAACCAGGACTGATCTCCTTTAGGATGGACTGGTTGGATCTCCTTGCAGTCCAAGGGACTCTCAAGAGTCTTCTCCAACACCAAGTTCAAAAGCATTAATTCTTTCCACTCAGCTTTCTTCACAGTCCAACTCTCACATCCATACATGACCACTGGAAAACCCATAGCCTTGACTAGACAGACCTTTGCTGGCAAAGTAATGTCTCTGCTTTTTAATATGCTATCTAGGTTGGTCATAAATTTCCTTCCAAGGAATAAGGGTCTTTTAACTGCATGGCTGCAATCACCATCTGCAGTGATTTTGGAGCCCCAAAAAATAAAATCTGACACTGTTTCCACTGTTTCCCCATCTATTTCCCATGAAGTGATGGGATCAACTATACACAAATAAAAATTAATTTAAAAAAAACTACAGTAGTAACTATTATCATATAACTCATTTGTCAGTAGGTCATGTACAATGTGACATCACTTCTATCATTATCTCAAACTCTTTGTGTCTTTTCTTACTTATTTGTTCATTTATTTACTTATTTATACATAAATACATCTTATCTCCCCAATTAGCCACCAAAGCCCTTAATGGCAGAAGCTCTTGTTAGATTTCTTGGAACATCCATGGCATTTCACAGAAGGCTTTGTTAATTTCAGGCAATCCATAAAGATATGTGATTTTAAATTTACTCCATAGACTTATTTGTTTGTTTATTTATTTACTTATTTATATGTATTTGCTCCCCTGGTGGCTTAGATGGTAAAGAATCTGCCTGCAATGCGGGAGACCTGGGTTCAATTCCTGGATTGGGCAGATCCCCTGGAGGAGGGCATGGCAACCCAGTATTCTTGCCTGGAGAATTCCCATGGACAGAGGAGCCGGGCAGGCTACAGTCCATGGTGCTGCAAAGAGCAAGACAGGACTGAGTGCTAAGCACACATTTACTTATTTATACATAAATATGTCTTATCTCCCCCATTAGCCACTAAAGCTTTTAATGGCAGGAACTCTTGTTAGATTTCTCGGAATGCCCATAGCATTTCACATAAGGCTTTGTTAATTTCAGGCAATCCATAAAGATAGGTGATTTAAATTTACCCCATAGAGTTTTTACCTATCAGAGTGACTATGGATGCCCTTGCTTCTTAGCATGGCTCTGCCCCGCATGCTGACACTTGTACATTTTCTTAAGTAGGACATCTTTCTTAGGGAATCCAGGTAGAAGGAAGTCAGCAGTTGATTCTTCCCCAGCAAGCATGCTGTCAGAGACAGAAATAACACCTTAGCATCTCCCATTAATCTGGACACACTGGCCCAATATTTATCTGAACAGTGCTGATTAGACATGTTAGGTACAATCTGAGAGCTCACCAATCCTTATGGCAACTCCATCAAGTAACTGATATTATTTCCATTTTACAGCCTGTGTAAAACTCAACTGGATCCCACAGCATATAGGGGACCGACCCAGGACTGAACCCAGACAAGCTGGCTCCAGAGGCAGTGCTTTTAACCACAGGTTAGTGACCAAGACACTCCATTTTCATATTGTAAACTTAATCATGGTGTCTACAGAAAGAGTATATTCTAAGGATTTTTAAAGTTAATTTTCATAAAACATTTTGTAATAGCATGGAGACTGGCCTCAACAGAAGAAAACTTCCCAATATTTCTGTCTCGAATTGATTTTGAGGGGACTTCAGAAAGCATGCTCGGTATTTCCTCTCATCCTCCCTAAAGAGTCAAGTCAGATAAAACAAGGGAGAGAAACTTCTGCCTCTCTGTGGCACAGAGACTCAGGTAGAAACATCTCCTACATTCAAAAGTGGCTGTGAGGAAACCAAACGTGTCCTTAACCTCTCCAAGTGAGTGGTATGCCAATCATTCTATCTAAGGCGTGTCTGAGAATAAACTGCAAACCCTCAGTTTTCAAGAAAATACTAAGAATGTGGTATATATGGGAATCTATATCCTAGAAATCAAATACTAATTTAAACATTTATAAGTAGAGTTAATGGGAAAGTTAACATTCTCTAGTGGTTCGAGCCAAAAAAAAAAAAAATGCCCTTTTTTGCGCCTTCTTTTTCATCTTATTTCTCCTCTCTTCATCCAAAAAAGTATTATTGGTTATCTCTTGCTAGGTGTTCAACTTTCTTCTCTCATCAGAAATCTAGCTGACTTTTTTTCTACCTCAATGTTTCCTGCACAGGATGGTAAGCTTCTGAACATCAGTGATCAGTAAAGTGTAAGAGCTTTCAGCTTTTACTTGAGGAAAACTACCAAATTTCAAGAAACCCATTTGCTTTGGGAATGTCTTACCCCTCCCGGTGTCTTCTAGAAGCAGATACTACATGAGAAAACGTCTCTAAATCTTTGTTCTAAGAAATGTTTTCCTTGAAATCACTTGTCTTATAAACAATGAAAAGTGATCATGTTTTTCAGTTTACCTTGGCCACCAGGAAACTCAGCTTCACTTTCAGACCCATCATATTTGGGTCTATTTTAGATCCAAACAGAACTGAAGCCATTTAGAATTTATGACTCAGTAAGCCAGTTAGTGGGCTTCCAGGTGGCTCAGCAGTAAAGAATCCACCTGCAATGCAGGAGCCTCAGGAGATGCAGGTTTGATCCCTGGGTCAGGAAGATCCCCTGGAGAAGGGAATAGCTACCCACTCCAGTATTCTTGCCTGGAGAATCCCATGGACAGAGGAGCCTGGTGGGCTATAGTCCATAGGGTTGCAAGGAGTCGGACATGACTGAAGAGACTTAACATGCACGCAGGCCAGTTAGCAATGTGTTGCTTCTCAGTTCCAAATGCATTCCTTGTGTCTACTCTGAAAAGGGGTATGGGCCCTTTAAACGTTTTCCCTTCATCAGCTGGCACTGTTAACCTTTATCAGCAGTGGGCTCTGAAGAGACATTTCAGGATGAAAGGATTTTGTTTCCTGGTCTGGTGCTGGTTCTCCAGACTCCTGCAGGGCGCACAGCTTCTCTAGGGCCCTCTGACAGCACATGTGGCTTCCCCAGGACCCAGCACCTGCAGCAGAAGCAGCCTCCCTAGGGCTGGACTCCTGCATAGCACAGTGGTCCACTTCACCCAGCAGCCAGAAGCCTCCCAACCCCTTCGGGCAGATTTATGGCAGAGTTTCTCCCGTGAGACACTTCCCTGTGTGTCCACCTCCCAGTGAACAGCTTCCTCCAACATCCTAGAGGGCAGATTGCCAGCAAGCTCCTAGGGGTGAATTTCTGGATAATTCTTACAGCATAGCATCACACTGCTGCTCTGCTACCCGGGCAGCCACAGCTGCACCGTCTCTAAACAGGCCTGGGTCTCAGCCCTGGAGGAGACCTCCTTCCACTCACTCTCAGCCCTTGGAATAGTGTCTGCCCCACGTCTCTGCTCTTCCGATATTCCATAGAGAACTCCTGGCCTCTTCCCAGGCAACACCTTGTTGCTTCAATTCCCTGTCACAGCCAGTAATTCTCTCTATTCAACTTTCCATGTTCAAATGACTGTGTTTCTCTCTCCTGATCAGTTCCAAACTGATAAAACTTAGCATATGTGCATTTTGTGTTTTCTTCCTACCCTGACATCTACCCCAAAATGTTTTACCCCTTGATTCCATTATTTTTCAATTCAGATTTCATTACTTTACTGTATGTGTGCGTTCCTTAAACTGTTTGTGGAATTTAAAGATTATTAATTAATTGAAATATATATGCAAATGAGCATCAGGCTTTTTTAACTTGCCATATACCTTCTCCAGGAAACAACTAGACTCAAGGCAGAAGATCAATTGATGAATCATTATCTTTGATGAAGATAATGAGGCTGATAATCCTGCTGATCCTAGGTTAGACTGTCTTACAGCAAAATAAGACCTCTGGAGGCTTCCAAGTTAGTACAAAGAATAACACAGCTATGAATGCGTGCATGCTAAGTTGCTTCAGTCGTGTCCGACTCTTTGTGACCCCATGGACTGTAGCCCACCAGGCTCCTCTGTCTATGGGATTCTCCAGGCAAGAATACTGGAGTGTGTTGCCACGCCCTTCTCCAGGGGATCTTCCCAACCCAGGGATCAAATCCTCATCTCTTAATCTTCTGCATTGGCAGGTGGGTTCTTAACCACTAGCACCACTGGGAAACCCAAATCTATGAGAGACCTATGATAATACTAGTTCATCATTGTTCTTCTCAAATCAAAATTTTCCAACAAGTGTAACACAGTAGAGGATAACAATTTCAGATGAACACAGGAGACACTAGTGTGCTTTGTGATGTGAAGTCTCAGACCAAATTCCCAGGGTGGCCCCAAATGAAAAACTTCCAGGTTAACCATCAATTCCATTACCACTGTCCAGAAAATTGAGAACTGCGGTGTGGTAAGTGGAGCTGGCTTTTGTTTGAAACCCCAGAGTCCACTGAATATTAATTATATACCCTTGAGCAATTATCTAGCCTAAATATCATAACAATGCCTACCTCCCAAGGTTGCCATGAAGATAAAGAGATGCACTAACTTTGATGCCCTTTTCTCAAAGCCTGTCACATGCGAAATCTTAGCAAATATAATTATTAATACCTTCTCCCCTGAAACTAGTTTCCTAGGGCATCCACAACAAATATCACAAACGGAGTGGCTCAGAACCACAGAAGCTTGTTGTCTCACAGTTCTGCAAGTAAGAATCCAAAGTCAAGGTGAAGCTTGACCATACTTTCTCTGAAACCATAGAGGAAGGTTCCTCCCCTGGCCCTTGCAGCCACTGGGAGCCCCAGACTCCACTTGTAGCAGCCTAATTTCAGCCTCTGCTTCCATCTTCAAGTGACATTCTCCCTGTGTCACTTCACACAGTCTTTCTTCTGTGCATGTCTGTCTCTGTACCCAAATTTCCCCTTTCTATACGGATATCAGCCATATTGGATTAGCGCCCACACTAATGACCTCATTTTAACCTAACTAGCACTCTGAAGACTCTGCTTCTAAATACGGTTACATTTTGAGGTACTAGGGACTGAGACTTCAACATACCTTTTTGAGGGCGAGTGGGCAAAATTCACCCCTCTTCAGTTGTTTGCCTAGAGGTCACAGCCTAGTTCCTTTCCTCCACAGCAAATAATCAACTAGCTCTTTAGAATAAAACTTCCCTGATGGCTCAGATGGTAAAATGTCTGCCTACAATGAGGGAGGCCCAAGTTCAATCCCTGGGTCAGGAAGATCCCCTGGAGAAGGAAATGGCAACCCCCTCCGGTACTCTTGCCTGGAAAATCCCATGGATGGAGGAGTCTCATAGGCTAGAGTCCATGGGGTCGCAGAGAGTCGGACACAATTAAGCAACTTCACTTTCACTTTCTGCTTGATCACAGATTTTGGAATATAGGCTTATATAATACACCCATCAAGGTAAAGCATAAGTGAGTCCATAACTTAGAAACCTCCTAATTCTTCTCCAAGTCCCTCTTTCTGTCCACTGGCCATGGATGGCTGCCCTCAACCTTGTTCCCTCCAGCCTCTCCTGGCCTCTACTCGCTCCAGTCACTGCCTCTCATTGTGTGTGCGAGTGTGTGTGTGTGTGTGTGTGTGTGTGTGTGTGTGTGTGTGTGTGTGCTAGTCATTCAGTGGTGTCTAACTCATTGTGACCCCATGGACTGTAGCCTGCCAGCCTCCTCTGTCTATGGAATTCTCCAGGCAAGAATACTGGAGTGGTTGCCATTCTCTTCTCCAGGGGATCTCCCTGACCCAGGGATCAAACCTGGGTCTCCTGCACTGCAGGTGGATTCTTCTCTGCTGAGCCACTAGGGAAGCCCCTGCCTCTCATTAGCAGCTGTGAACTCACCAGACACTCTTCCTTTTTCCTCTTAATCTGGTTCCTTAACCAAAGACCCATAACTATATATCAGCTGAATGAAAATCTCTATACTCTGCCAAACAGGTACAGTCTATGAAAAATGACCCAGATGGTGAGGAGAACATTTTAGTTCATCTGAAGGGAAGCTCTTCACTATTCTATGTTGAAATCCAAGTCCTTAATTGAAATGTCAGAACTCTGGGGAAGGGTGATATATTTTGCCACTAACTCCTTCATGTGAATGGCAAGCGTAGGGTGCATGTGAGGATATTGTGGACTCCCCTGTGGAACAAAAAGACCGTAAGGGAAGAAGCATAGACTGTGCACACATGTGTGGATGAAGACATATCAATGCATCCTCGAACTGGTCCAGGCCAAGAAAAACCAGCTAATTTAAGAGGAGTTCCTAAGTTGTTTTACAGGCCTAAAATCTTGGCAAAAATGGACTTGTAAACATTGCCTCTATGTCCTCACTATAAGCACCTTGTTTCTCCCACTCTATAAATTCCAAATTAAAAAAAAGAGAGAGATGGGTGGCCTGTAGGAGGCAATCCCATTTAGGCAGACACAAGAATGTTCTGCTTTAAGGATAAATAAAAGATTCCCTCATTAAAAATCAGCCCCCTATCATTCCCCTCAAGCTCTACAACGCTCATAATTAAGATTACTCTTAAGTTAAAGACATCCTATCTTTCCAAGACACACGATAAAAGCAGAATACTAGGGGGGAGGAATGCACTGTGACCTTGAGTATTTTCAGGGGCATTGGAAACAAAAAGCAGAGACAGGACCTAGCACTTCATGTTGTTTGGAAGAGTTAATGATTAACACATCTGAAATGCTTAGAATAGTTTCTGACATAGAGTAAGCTCCCAGTAAATACTACTATTATTATCATTATCATCATCATCATCACCACCAATGACTGATAAAACACACAAGTAAAAATGGGAGAGGAAAAATGTCTAGAAAATCAGAACAGGAAGGCCCCATGGGGTAATGTGAATAATTGCAGCCGGGAGGGTGGGGGAAGGAAGTGGGTGGTTAGCTGAAACAGAAAGAGAGCAGACCAGCTTCCCTTACCATCCAAGAGTGTACAGAAGCCCCTGCGGACACTTCCCAGGTCCCAGGTGCACAGTACTGACCAAGGCCCGCTGGGGACCTGGCACTGAACTGCGGTCATCCTTTCCCTCCGGGGTTGAGCCAGGAGCATTTGCCTGTCTGCCCTACTGTGCACAGAGAAGGGTGACAAAATGCAGGAGAGCACTGGGGGGAGGAGCCTCCACACATTAGATTTCAGGACTCTGTCCTGAAATCTCTGAAAGTGAACCAGATCAACAGGGAGCACAGGGCACTGGAAAGGAGGTGTCCCAGATTCCCAACAAGGGCCCACGGGACAGCATCTGGCCCAAAGGAGAGGCAAGGCGCTACAACAGTTTCCTGAAGTGCATTACTGGTGGCTCGTGAGAAGGAAATGTATTCAAATAGGTTTCTGGGTTAAATACAGTTAGATGTACTGCTTTATAATAAGCTTTCTCAGAGCTTCAAATATGCCATCTGATGCATTGTGCATTTCCAGAGGTGGATACTGTACAGTTTCCCAAATGTATTTGACCAGAGAAGCCTGTTTTTAACACAGTATCCAGAGGCTAAGTGTCCTACTAGAAAACCCTGGGGGTGTGGATAATCCTGGACACAGTATTAACTGAGCCTCACAGCAGCCCTGGGAGACCCAAGACTGAGGTCTCCAAGACCAGGTCATTTTGAGTTTCTGAGCCCTCACTTCCACATCTGAAAAATGAAGGGTTCTTAGTTCAGTGGTTCTTCTCTAGGAAGCTGGTAAAAGCCATGGATCCTCTCCCTGAAACTAGGTACATTTATATATGTGCTAGACTCTTTTTTTTTTTCTCTCACAAGTTCAAGGAATCATAAATCTCTCAACCATAAGACATTCTAAGATCCCATATCCCATCACCTCTCAGATGGTGAAGGCACCTGAATTAGAAGGACATCATGAAAGACAACCATCACTCTTGCCTACCCAGCACCCTTTCCCTTTCCTTTTGGTAACAGCACTAGTTCCCCTTTGTGAAACCCCCTTTTTACCATCCTCAGTCCATGTGTTTCAAGAAAAGTAGAATAACTCCCTCCAATTCCAGAAGTGGGCACATCACCCAAGCTTAACCAGTCAGAATACTTTATTCCCCCGGTCCCAGCAAATAAATCACGGATGGCACGGTGTTCATGAGAGAGTTCTCTAGGGCATGTGCTGGAGCTATCAGATCAGAAAGGAA
Source organism: Okapia johnstoni (assembly GCA_024291935.2). Lineage (NCBI taxonomy): Eukaryota > Metazoa > Chordata > Mammalia > Artiodactyla > Giraffidae > Okapia > Okapia johnstoni. Next base: position 29,263,644 of record CM044321.1, on the reverse strand, counting down.
GGGGGAAGGATTCAGGGAAGGAGGGAAGGAAGGCAGACTGGAAGGAGAGGAGAGAGTGAGAGAGCGAGGGAGGGAGGCAGGGAAGGAGGAATTAAAGACTTTACATTGTGGCTACTAAACTAGCAGAAGAAAAGCTGGCAGTCTACACAGCCACCTTTATCTTTGAGAGGGAGAGCAGGTCTTGATAACATTAGCTGGATCAACCCTAATATCCTTCTCCTTCCCCCAAATATCCCATTTATGTGAGCCAATAAATAGTCTCTTCTGTTTACACTAACTTGCAACTGAAAGAGTACTGCATAATTCAGACTTCCGTCTTGGGTCTCCCGGGGCTGCTGTGAGGCTCAGTTAAGAGGTTCACCATGTTAATGCTGAGAGGACACTCAACAGAGAATAAGCCCAAAGGATGTTTAATAGGAGACTGTGTGTTGGTAGGTACCAGTAGGAGCTGACTCCTGCTCCATGAGATCTGTGTGCCAAGAAGACTACAGAGACCTCAGCTGGATTCTTCCACCTGCTATCTGCTGCCTGAAATGCCATCCTGGAGCATCTGGGATGCCAGGGGCGGGGGTAAGAGGGAGGTGTGGGGGGATGGTTTAGCCTTTTGAGATTATAATGAATCTAACCAATCTTCTTCTTTGAAAAATAAGTGAACATATTTGCCTGCAATTTCAGGGCTTCCTTGCTGGCTCAGGTGGTAAAGAATCTGCCTGCAATGCAGCAGACTCAAGTGATGCTGGTTCAGTTCCTAGGTCGGGAAGATCCCCTGGAGAAGGGAATGGCAACCTACTGCAGTATTCTTTCCTGGAGAATCCCAAGGACAGAGGAGCCTGGCAGGCTACAGTTCATGGGGTCGCAAAGAGTTGGATACGACTGAGAGACTAACACTCAGGGATTTACAAACTCCCTGAAGCCCGGAAGAGACTTCTCCCTCAAGGGGTCCCAGGACTGTATGACCTCACTTAGGCAGAGAGGAGTGGTTGGACTTGTTCCATGAAAGATCTCAATTTCTGCAAGGCCTGAAAGTGGGAAGGAAGAAAAAAGGGAGATTACCAACAGCATAGGAAGAGAAAGGAGGGTGGCCAATCGTCCACAGACTCTGGCATTTAAACAAACAGCGCGAATTAGTCTCACTACCCCCATCGGCCCTTTGAGGGCTTTTCCAATTCATGGAAATGGGAAGAAGCCAGCATAGCTAGAGAGCCCCTTAGTCAAGTTTGGAATTAGCCTGTAGCCTAAGGTTTGGATTCCTGTTAAAGTGATTCCTAGAGAGAGAACGTTTTAAATTTCTTTCAGTTCTTCGTACCTTTTCCCAGGTAACATATTCTAATAAGAAGAATCGGGGCATCTGAACAAAAGCAGGAGGGAGAAAAGAGACGACAGATGTCCTCTGCGGGCGGCTTTGTCTGGGCGGTAGTGGAAGCACTAGTCTCTAAAAAAAGCAATCGATTCTAACTTTGAAACCTTTTGCTGAATAACTACTTTAAAGGGCTTTGTTCTTGCAATTGTGAGAGATTTTTTCTAAAACAAAAAAAAGAAAATTAGCCAAGATCTTACAACCAGGGAACTACTGAGTATACAGTTGGCCTTACATTTAATTGCGAAGTTACAGGCTGATAATTTAACAGAGCCTCACCTATTTTTCTTCCTATCCTGAAATTTTTTTTCTCTTTCTTATCTTTTATTATTTTAAATTATGGAAGTATGATAACACATTCACAGGAGGCTTAAAAAATACACAAGTTTACATATAGTTCCACTATATATACAATTATTTTTCTAAGTAGATAAATTAAGATTCTTAGTTGGAGTTTCAATATCAAACTTTAATAATAAAGTATAATAGAATGAATTAATAGAATTAATATAAAAAATTAATAGAATGAATATACAGAGAAGTAGAAGGATATAGTAGACGTGAAAAAAGCAGTGTGAACCAATAGTATGAATCTTAATTATGTAGAGTTGGTTTATTTTTTTTTTTTTATTAAAACTGGCCTCTCCTACGGGAGTCCAACTGTTCCATTCCCAGCCCTCCCCCCAGCCTCCTTCCCCCACATCACTTCCAGCAAGCCTGTGCTTGTGACCCTCTTGAGGGCTCCTACACAGTCAAGGTCCCAGGTAGGGAGAGGAAGGTGACACTGCAGCTCAGCTCCTGACATAGTCCTGCCACCAACCTGTCTGGGACCTTTATCTCCTGCCCTCCAAGATGTCAGAAAAACACATTTTGCAATCCACAGCCTTTTGCTAAGAACAAGAATGGTCTCCCCTGTGCCCTATTTCAGTCTCAAACTGAGAACAGGTAATAATTTACATTTGCCCAACTCCTCCACAGCATGGAAGTGCTTTTCTCTATCTTTATGCCTGTTTGTTCGTAATACTTGGGACCCCAGAGGGGAGCCAAGATGTCAGATCTGCTCCACGGTAACTGCCTCCCTCTAATTTCAACAGGGCTGGTGTCAGCATCACAATGGCACGTGCAGATGCAGCCTGAAACCCGGTTCATGGTGTGGCTGGCTGCCGGTAGATGTGAATGTTGTTGAATGTTTGCCTCCATAAATCCTTGAGAAATAAGAACAACTCATTTCTTACATGAAATAAGATCTTTACATCTAAATAGTCAAGAATTAAACCAAGCCATCGAGTTTCACTTTGTTTTGAAAGATTTGTTTCGGTACCAAACTCACTCAACTTGGCATATTCCAATAGGAAGCTCATTGTGCTGAGTGAGTGCTAAGTTGCCTCAGTCATGTCCAACTCTTTGCAACCCCATGAACTGTAACCAACAGTCTCCTCTGTCCATGGGGATTCTCCAGGCAAGAATACTGGAGTAGGTTGCCATGCCCTCCTCCAGGGGATCTTCCAGCCCCAAGGATCGAACCTGAAGCTCACTAAAACCTAAGAAACAGCTTGGACAAAGGCTTTCCGTCATCAGCTCAGATCTGATACAAGCACAGGTCAAAACAACCCACTCCAGAATTCTTGCCTGGAGAATTCCATGGACAGAGGAGCCTAGCAGGCTACAGTCCATGGGGTCACAAAGAGTTGGACATGACTGAACAACTAACACTTTCACTGTCACTTTTCATGTCAAAAATCTGGCCACCAGGACAGTGTTTTATGAATGATGAGTCAGTGGCACAATCTTGGGCACTGAATGGGGGATTTCACCACAGTGCCACTAAGGAGGATCAGAAAGAATGTTATGTCTTGTGAGTTGTCCCCTTCTCTCCCTTTTGCACCCTCTTACACATTCTAGAATCCCTTGGAAGGGTCTCTCTGTCCTGGATCCACAGACACTATCTTCACGTTGCCCATTCACATCAAAGGGCTCTGTGCTCTGAACCACCTATCCAGGATGGGAGTTTGAAGATGGTATTGCAAGAAAAAGCTCGCCCCAGGAACAGTTCCATGCCATGGAGATGGCAGCACCATCTGGCAGGAAGCTTTTACCTCGCTCCCTAGCAACTGCTCCCACATCCATGCCTCTGGCTTCCCTAGCTACCAGGGCTCCCAATCGTCAGGACACCTCTGACACCACCCCCCATCTGTTTGTAGCTTCCCCTGTGAACTCCTAGAACTACAGAAGTGGGTCCCAGGCATTCTGCCTCCTGGACCACAGACTGACTCTCCGCATCTACTCCAATTTCAATCCTGCTGAGTCAGCGAAATGTTAGTCAAACCCCCCGAGTTCCAGTGTTTTAATTTAGTGTCAGGCAGTCTGGTCAGATAATGCAGTGGATCTCAATCCTGGATGCACATTTGAATCTCCTGGAAGCCTCTAAAAGTGACTAAGCACCAGGTACTAGCTCCAGAAATTCTGATTTCATTGGTCTGGCATAGAACACTGTTTGGTTTTTTTTTAAGCACTGCAGGTGGTTCAAAGGTGAGTCAAGGTTCCAAATTGAGCACCCAACCCAAGCAAAGCAGAGTACCAAGCTTGTGTGCAAATGCAAAAAATAATTTCTTGAACAATTATGACTAGACAAATACTAAAGAATGTTATCCCAGTTTAATTTAAACAAGTAATTTCACCAGATTTTTTAATTTGTCTAACACTCAGTAAAATACATATTTTATAATGATATTTTATAAAAAGCCACTCCAGTTTTTTCTCTTTCAGGACAGCTCCATAAAACTGCATTACCCGGTTGAATGTAAACTTTGTCTATGTGACTCCCTGGTTGAATATTATGCACCTTTAGATATAACTCTTTCATGCCTCTGAAGTGCTATGTGAAACTCTGAAATAGCCAGGTTATATAATATATAAAAAAATATCATTAACCATTTTTTCAATTAAATCTACACAACTTTTCACTTAGTCCTCCCGACTGTTGCTGTTCAAGGTGAGGTCCACAAAGGATGGGAGAAATGCAGAGTCCACAGCTCCACCCCAGACCAATTGAATCAAAATCTACATTTTAACTGGATCCTCAGGAGAACACAGCTACATTCACATTTGAGAGGCGCTATCCAATAAACTGCTCATTGGATTCTCCAGGCAAGAATGCTGGAGTGAGTTGCCATGCTCTCCTCCAGGGGATCTTCCCAACCCAAGGGTCAAACCAACATCTCTTATGCCTCCTGCATTGTCAGGAAAGTTCTTTACTACTAGCAACAATGGACAGAGGAGCCTGGTGGGCCTCAGTCCATGGGGTTGCAGTGTTGGACACAACTTAGCACACAGCCAATAAACTACTTTCATCAGCCTTGTTAGAATAACTTCTTTGAAGGTCCTCCCTTTGCGGCCTCAGCTCCCCCATGAATACTCTGCTCCCATTAAACCAAACTACCACAGTTTCCAGACCTCTCAGCCCTCTTCCCCACCAACCACAAAGCCCTCTCCCTTACTTTTTGCCTAAAGGCAGCATTTGCTTTTCTCAAAGTCCCAGTTGAGTCTCTCAACTTCAAAATCTTCGCAGATCTCCACAGACCAGGATTCTTGCCTGCCTGAGAGTCCCTTGGACAGCAAGGAGATCAAACCAGTCAATCCTAAAGGAAATGAAACCTGAATGTTCACTAGAAGGACTGATGCTGAAGCTGAAGTTCCAATACTTGGGCCACATGATGTGAAGAGCCAACTCATTGGAAAAGACTCTGATGCTGGGAAAGATTGAAGGCAAAAGGAGAAGCGGGCAGCAGAGGAGGAGATGGTTACATAGCATCACTGACTCAATGGTCATGAATTTGAGCAAACTCTGGAAGATAATAGAGGACAGAGGAGCCTGGCCTGCTACAGTCCATGGGGTCACAAGGAGTTGAACACAAATGAGCTAATGAACAATAATCTGACAGCACTTATCTAGCTACATATTCACCCAGCAATTCACAGCTGTTCTTGTTTTATTATTTAACCCTTATTCTGACTTTAATTTTCCAAGTAACTTCTGCTTTGTGTCTCCTGCTAGTCCATCACTTACATGTTTTTGCACCTGTCATGGGACTTTGCACATAATAGATTCAGCAAATACTTGGTGTTTGGCTTTGACTCAGATTTCTGATGGCAAACTGTATGATACAAAAAAAAAAAAAACCCTATAAATATGAGTCTAGCAACTAGTAAAAAATTTACAACATCTAAGCTTTGCTGGTATTAAACCTTCCAACATGCTGAACAAAGGAGTTGCAAGACAACATACTGTACAGATACTGAACTAGTTTTAAATAACTGGAGAAAATAAATATCAAAAATTAAAATAAGACATAATATCAGGTATCAACTAACAATGTAAGTATAAACATTTCATATTATTGTTTAGGACAACTAAACAAACAAAATCCCTTAGCTACCAACAGCTGCTATCAAACAAAATGCATTGAAACCCAACTCTAGACTATGATGTGCAAAGAAAAACCTACAGGGCTTTTAACCAAAATTGTGTTTACCAGGATACAGGCAGTCTCCAAACTCATTCCATTCCAACCCTGGATATATTCCTGCCTATACACTGTGGCAGGAATATTCAGGGGTATTTTTTCCTGTTCTTTCAGAAAGTCCATAAGTATTACTGAGAATTTAATAATGTGTCCTGTAGCAGGTTCCAGAAATACAAAAAGTGGCTAACACATGTCCTTACCATCAAGGTGCTCACAGTCCTAGTGGGAAGAGGCATAAACAGATCATTTTAACACAGTGTGAGACACACAGTACTAAAGTATATACACACGGGCCATTATGCAAACACAAGGAAGGGCGGCCTAACTCAACCTGAAGCAATCAAGATTAGGGGCTTTTTGGAGTGGGGATACTGGAGTTGAGACTTAGAGTTGGCAAAGGAATTAGCCGAGTGAAAGATGAAAACTGATATTCCAGGTCAGGGGAAATCTGTAAGGAGAGGGAAGAGGACACTGATCACATGGTATGTGGAAGGAGCCTAGATAGTTCTGCTTAGTATGAGGTTGGAAGTAATGAGATTTTCTCTACAGAGGCAGCAACCACTTGCTAGTTGATAAGGTTGGAGGTAAGAGACTTTGGACTTTATCCGAAAGGCAAATGGAGAATGTCTATGCTTGAAAGACTTCATGCAGCTTCTGAGATCTAATAAGCAAAATAAGAACAGCTTAGATTCTAGATGAACCACAACTATAATAAATGCCACAAAATCCTCATCAACATGGCTACTGAGATACTGACTCAAACATTTCATGGGTCATGTCTGCCGATGGGTATTGGAGGAAATGACCTCTGAGATAAATCCCTTCCAGTCAAGATTCTCTTTTCTGATTTTAAATGGCCAACACCACTATGGTCCTATAACCTAGAACTACCCTTCTGAAGGCAGTTCATACCGCATGACATATACCACAGTGTTATTAAGACAGTAAAATGAAAAGAGCCTTAAAAGTGCCATAAAATAGAGGCCTTCTCACTCCTAGCTAACTTCTCTTTTCAGCAAATTATGTTTTTCTCCAAGTATAGCCTGTCACATCAACAAATGTATATAATTATTATTTCTTTATCCTTAGTATTTTAATTTAAATTATTTAATAGGCTTTTTTCACTTGCAAACCTGTTCAATTATTTGCTTCATACCTACCAATGCACACACACACACTGATTGTTACTCAATTTTGAGAGGTGAGAAGCTAGTTTATTTGAATGCTGGCATTTTGTGAAATTTTGCCTCAGTATAAAAAATAAATTGCTTACTCCTGGATGTTCAAAACCATTTATACCCAAGAAAAACACCAGCAGGAAATAATCCTGTTTGGTTCAGGCATGTGACAAAATACATTATACCCAAAGTTATATATGAGCTGAAATCATTCAACTGCCTGCCTTTTAAATATGTCATGTCTCCAACCTGAACTGTGCACACTGCTTTCTCTAATGGCTCCTAATCCGGGCCAGACTTCTCAAAATGGATAAAACTGGACTAACTCAGTCAACTTTTGCCAGCTCACCATATTTGGATGCAGTGTCTCATCTTTCCATCTCACCTGTGTAGGTATTATCTTCCTAGCAGTGATTTTACTTCTTGGAGATGGGCAAATGTCCGTATTTACATTTTTAGCCTTTTCAGGACCACAAAATTCAGCAATCATTAGGAAAAATAACAATGATGATAAAGTTTAAAATAATATTAAAGAGGTAAGTGTGATAGTTTAAAAAATTAAAATTAAAAAAGCAAGTAGACCAGAGGTGAAGAGTACAGGCCCTGGGGCCAGACTGCAGAGTAGTTCTTGGTTTCCTCAGTTGGTAAAGAGTCCATGTGCAATGCAGGAGAACCTGGTTCAATTCCTGGGTGGGGAAGACCTGCTGGAGAATGGATAAGCTACCCACTCCAGTATTCCTGGGCTTCCCTTGTGGCTCAGCTGGTAAAGAATCCTCCTGCAATGCAGAAGACCTGGGTTCAATTCCTGGGTTGGGACGATCCCCTGGAGAAGAGAAGGGCTGCCCACTTCGGTATTCTGGCCTGGAGAATTCCATGGCCTGTATAGTCCGTGGGGTTGCAAAGAGTCGGACATGACTGATCGACTTTCACTAACACTAGCTAGATGTCTTTGGAAAGGTCATTTACTCATTCAGAGGTCTCAGTCATCCAGTATGTAAAATGGGGATAATAACGCTGGTTCTTATATCATAATGTTCTTGACAAGATTTTTAACAGTAATTTACACACAGCATATAAATCAGAGTTTGAAACATAAGAAGCTGTATGTGTTAGTTATTATTAATATTATCATCAACATAAGCAGCAGCATCATTATGCTGTGCTGTGCTTAGTCGCTCAGTCATGTTCAACTTTTTGCCACCCCAAGGACTGTAGCCCACCAGGCTCCTCTGTCCATGGCGATTCTCCAGGCAAGAATACTGGAGTGGAGTAGAATCCCTCCTCCAAGGGATCTTCCCAACCCAGGGATCAAACTCAGGTCTCTCACCTTGCAGGCAGATTCTCTACTGTCTGAGACACCAGGAAAGCCCGAGAATACTGGAGTGGGTGGCCTATCCCTTCTCCAGGGGATCTTCCCGACCCAGGAATCAAACTGGGATCTCCTACATTGCAGATGGATTCTTTACCAGCTAAGCTACCGGGGAAGCCCCATCATCATTATATGGTACCACAATCCACTAATCTAAATTCTCAGAAACAGTTTCATGGACTGTCACAGTGTATTTCACATTCACATATCTTCTTCTTTCCCAGCACTTCCTGGGTTGTTTGAAATATAAGAGAAAAACAAACAAACAAAAAAACCTCTTCTCAAGAGATTAATTACAAAAATTAGTTAGCAGAAAAGTACTGTTGGCAGACATGGTTGGTTGAATGGCCAACCCCACTTCCCTAGGTCCTCTTCCAGCTTGCAGTGTCCACATGGCACAAAGCAGCTTTTCCCTTCTTCCTACTGAAACAATCACCAGTCAATGAAGGAAACCCCAAAAGAATCAAAGACCTTAGTGCTAACTTGCTGAGCCCCACAGCCTGTGTCAACAACCACCCACCCTCAGATTCGTCATCATATATGGAAAAAAAGCTCCTTTACAATTAAGACATCATATTCAGATTTTTTGCTGCATGCAGCCAGATGCATTCCTGACCGATAAGTTTATAGACTCCATGCTGCTCTTGAGACAACCTAAGAGATACCAGTCTGCAGCAGTCATGCTTTCCAATTGCCACTGATATCTGATTTCTTTTCAAAACTAGCGTATAACTAGGTCCCTGGCGCTCCTGCTTCTCTGTTCAGCATTCCACCTTTCCCTGAATAAGCTGCATCCTGGGAACATCCAGGGAGTCCTTCCTTTTAGGTCTTCCCCATTCCATCTTCCTTTTCCCAGGTGCTGATGCACTTCTGGCTGCTCCTGCTGCAGGCTTTTCATTTCTTGCCCTCCTGGAAGCCACTTACTGGGTGACCAGCATCCTTATGCTGGTGCTCCTCATTCCTCTTGACACCAGCTTCATAAGTTTTCTCTTCAGTGTCACCCGGTAATGGGAGCAGACATCTTCCCATCACTTGTCTCTCTCCACCTTACCAGTTTTATTACTGAGGCAAATTTTCCTGGTGCCCTGCGGTTCTCAAAAACCTCTCCTGTCCAATCACTCCTCAGCCCCTTCCTACTTCCTAGCAAAGTCTAGTTTCAGCTGAATACACAATAAAACTAGTAAAAGCCATAGAGTTTGCAAATAGCATTTCCAATTGTCATATTGTATTATTGTTTTTAGACAATCAAACTGTTCACTGAAATACTTACATTATCAAGACATTTTTGAATTGTCTATGGATTTATTTCAGATAGTACTTCTTCAGATCTGAAAGTATTCACCATTTCCATAACAAAGAAAAAAGCTGGAACTTGGACTCAGTGATTGATTTTTTTCTTCATCAACTTAGTTCATATTTTAGAAACAAAGGTTTGTCTGTTTAATATTATATGAAAGATTACAGTCATCTTGGATAAACAACAGTGCCAATAAATAACATCTACATAAGGATGAAAAAAAAAAAGGCCTATATTCTTGCTGCCAGCAGAAAGATAAATTTTGTGGGCCTTTGAAAGCCAGGGGATTAACTAGTATTTGGGGGGAGATGTTTGGAAAGATACAGAACCTGTCATATTTTCTGCTTCATGAACTAAACATAAACACTGGGAAGGCTGTTATGGGTGTGTTACAGCTGTCTGCTAACAGATGAGGCTTCGGAGGTTGTGAGCCGAAGGAACCACAAAGACCATTCTGTGTTTAATAAACCTTATACCCTGCAATATTGAGATTATCCCTAATAGGGAGTTAAAATTGGGGGGAAAAAACAAAACAAAACAAAACACTTTTTCCAAGTCATGGAGGTATAATATAAAATTCTTTGATTGTAAAGAAATCACATGGGTTGTGAAGAGAAGCAACTGTGAGAGATGTCATTTTTGAAATTTACCATAATTTACAAATAAGACAGGCCTGAGCTGATAAAGTAGCATCCAAATTACCATTTAAAAATGATCTATACCACAGGGAAGACCAAACAATATTTGTTTGCTTTTCTAGCAAAACATACATATGTGCATCAAACTGAATCAGAAATATTTTTCTCAACTAAGAAAAACTTTAAATCATAATAATAATGAAGATAAAAATCATTTTCAGGCAGTCACTCAATAATACACCAAGAATACACACACATAACTCAGGCATAGCGTAATCCTCAAGACACATATTCCTAAAATAAAGAGGCAGATAGCCTGGGGGTGCTTCTGGCTCTTGCTGTGCTACTCTGTGCAAATAACTTAACATCTCTGAGCCTCACTAGCCACACCTATAAAATGCAGGTAATAGCTTTGTTGCAGAGTTGTTAAATAAGTGAAATGAGGTGATATTTTCAGTGTTCAGAACTGTATATATATATATATATATATATATATATATATGGTAAGTGATATATAAGTATAAATAACAAATAATAACAGCTGAGTAGCTTACCTGATGCCTGATGGGATCAATTGAAACTAATCAGTCAGTGGAAGAGCCATGAAAGCCTTCAGTCTAACCTCTTATCTCATACAAGAATCCTCTATGAACCAAAATCATGACCCCAGCAATTCCACTCCTGGATATATGTCTGGAAAATACAAAAACACTAATTCAAAGAGACACGGCACCTCCATGTCCATAGCAGCATTACTTACAATTGCCAACATGTATTGTTAATTGCTAGGTCATGTCTGAGTCTTTTGCAACTCTGTGGACTGTAGCCGGCCAGGCTCCTCTGTCCATGGGATTTCCCAGGCAAAAATACTAGAGTGGGTTGCCATTCTTTCTCTAAGGGAGCTATTCGACCCAGGGATCAAACCCATGTCTCCTGCATTGGCAAGCAGATTCTTTACTGCTGAGCCACCAGGGAAGCCCCATATACAGAGTTCTAGATATATATAAATATATGTGTGTGTGTGTATATGCCATTTTAGAGCAACATGGATGGATTGGGAGGGTATTATCCTAAGTGAAATAAGTCAGATAGAGAAAGGCAAATACTCTACGATATTACTTATATGTGGAATATAAAAATACAACAAATGAGTGAATATAACAAAAGAAGAAGCAGACAAACTAGTGGTTACCAGTGGCGGGGGGGCAGTATAGGGGCGGGGCAGGGGGAGGTAAAACTACTGAGTATAAGATAGGCTATGAGAACATATTATGCAACATGGGGAATATAGCCAATATTTTGTTAACTGAGGGCAACCTTTCAAAATTGTATAAAAATATAAAACTTAAAAGAAAACTTGACACTCTCTGACCTGAAAAAGGAGAAACCAAAAACTACCTCCCTGTAATTTCCACCTTGAATTCTAAATCTGACATTCTAACAAATAAATCCAAGTCTGCTTCCACATGGCAAACCATCGCAGTTTTTAAGAAGCCATCATCATCTTCTTCAGGACAAGCATCCTCTATCTTCACCCTTTGAGACTCTGTTGCAGCCCCAGTTCCTTCACCATACAGGACACTTGCCTCTACAGGCACTGAGTTTGTAGAGCTCCCCAGGAAAGTGGGGCAGGAAGTAGCTGGATGTGGTTCACATGGCAGCCTCTGTGTCTCTCTCCTTCCGGACCTTGATTTCCGTCAACTGAGGCTGGGATGGTGCTCACATTTGGGGGCATCCATGTCACATTATTGCTTTATACTTAGTTTTCAGTTAATAAAACTAGCCTCTTGGTCTGCTGAAAAGTCAAAGCATTCAACTTGATCTTACACTGACCTTTTTAAGCCTACACTCAAAACTGTATATTTATCTCTATTAATAAGTCTCACTTGATTATTAATCAGGATAAATGTGCATGCAAATAGACTCATAGTACACCAAATCAGATTTTAAATTCCCTAGAGGAAATTCGGGTTTTTTACAGGAATCTTATGATCAAATTTTGTAAGGCAAATCAGTATCCTTCAATTGACTTTTTGTAATTATCTATTAATATATTATAGTTGCCTACAGCAGGAAACAAATATATTAAACTTTGGATTATACCATATTATCTTATTAAAGTAGATCTGCCTTCCTGTACTTTGATTAAGCCAATATTAAAATTAGTTTATTTTCCCTGAATGTACTGAAACTGGAAGATTAGCATGCAGAAGAGACAGCCAGGAGGCCACAGACCCAAAAACTATGCCTAGGTCTAAAATTTCCTCAAACTTACAATCCGCAAAGGGCAAACCAAGAGCTGATCTTGGCTTAAAAGTTCCCTCCCATCCCTTTTAAATGAAATAATTCTGTGAAAAAAAGTTACAACTGACCCTCTCCTATTTGTTCAGTTTCCATTTAATTTGTTTCCACCGTTGGCTCCCTCTCCTCTGGGACTTTCCACCAGGCAAGGCACTTCAGCTAAGCCTTCTACAGGCTGAGTCTAGCTCATGTCTCTTGCCTAATCTCTGAAGAAACTCCACCACTGTTACCCCTAGAGTTTCACCAGCCCACCCACCTGTACTCTCAGTTCAGTTCAGTCACTCAGTCACTCAGTCATGTCCGATTCTTTGCGAACCCATGGATTGCAGCACGCCAGGCTTATCTGTCCATCACCAACTTCCGGAGCTTGCTCAAACTCATGCCCACCGAGTCGACAATGCCATACAACCATCTTACCCTCTGCCGTCCCCTTCTCCTCCTGCCTTCAATCTTTCCCAGCATCAGTGTCTTTTCCAAGGAGTCAGTTCTTCACATCAGGTGGCCAAAGTATTGGAGTTTCGGCTTCAGCATCAGTCCTTCCAATGAATATTCAGGACTGGTTACCTTTTGGATGGACTGGTTTGATCTCCTTGCAATCCAAGGGACTCTCTTTTCAAATATGAAAAGACCTGTACTCTCAGCTCTACCCTATATCTCAAAGCCAGTCCTGACAAAGGAAGCAGCTGGCAAGATCTTATTTTTTTAATTATTTATTTTTAATTGGAGGATAATTGCTTACAATATTGTGTTGGTTTCCATATGTCAACATGAATCAGCCATAGATATATGTATGCAGTTGGTAAGATCTTAAATCAATCCTGTGGTAACACAAGTAGTATCTAGTGGGCCTGGCTGAGCCCTGGGAAACATAACTGAGCTAATCCTACCCAATGGCTAAGGACACTGTGCACGGCCTTCCTGCTCAGTTTCTGACTGAGCCTTCCTGTCCCCTTACTGGGCTTGAAGCTCTTCCCCAAGCCTGGACACTTAGCTGAGGTCCTGAAAACTTCCCTAGCCCATTTGCAGATCCCTGTTACTCAGTTATTACCTGGGATCCAGCCATAAACCAGAAAGACCATGTACCACCATGTCACCTCCCATTAGACTTTCAGTGTCAGTGTTACTGCCCATGGATCTCCCACCACATTGGAGACTCAGCCACAATTTATCCTGGATCTTAAAACAGTTTGAACTACTGATACTGAACTACTGATACTAAAGAAAAACTTGAAGAAGAAATATGCAAACCCACATATAAAGTCAGAGCTTTTTTTTTTCTGAGTCATAAAAGGGGTCTCAAACAGCTGAAGATGCATGGCATATTCTTGGGAATAACAAGGGGTCACAGCCTAGATATACCGAGAATCCAGTTAAAGGCGTCGAATCTTTGGCAACACCAATCTATTCATGGGGAGGTTTTCTAATCAGCAGGACTCAGGAGTGTTAGACTGATGGTTGAATTCACCCTGGCTTGGGATTTTGCTAAGCAGATGTGCGAGAAGAACAAACAAAAAGACAAAAGAACTGATACTGTCAAAGAGAGACAGAATCTCTCTTAAAAATCTCTTAAAATCTAAATGGCATGGAAAGTAAATACGGAAAGAGGGTCACAGAGAAAGAAAACAGAAGAAACAAGAGTCTGCAAAGTCCAATGTGACAAACAGATGAATGATTCTTGCCAGAGGCTATGTCAAGGAAGCAAAGTCTGGATACAAAATTTCAGTGCTGAAGACAGGGGTGATGAAAAGATGCCGAGTATGGAAACAGAAGGACATGATAAAGAGGGACTATGGTGGAAGCTATTGGAGAGAAGTAACTAAAAGCCTGGAAAGCCTGTGTCATTGAGGCAGGTGCTAAAGGCATCCTGAATATGATACAGCCTGAGGGTCCGGAGAAGGACTGAAGCCTGGTGCCAAAGTAGAACCTTTGTAGAATGGTGAGAGCGTTGACTCTTTCAGGACAATAAATTAGACACAGGATGTATTGCTGATCCTATTCATGATGCCGGTTGTCTCACTATATCTTACTGTGCACACTGTTTGTTGAACCTAGGGTAGGCAAGGCACAAGCTAAGAGGCTGGAAGAAGATGTGAGGAGCCGTAGGAACTGCAGACATGTTTATTCTCTCCTGGTTGGCTCAGCAGTCGTAGAAGCAGACATAACATACTACAACATAACCGCACATAACACAATCATGATGTCGCTTCAATGTAGACCCGATGCAGCAGCATCCAGGGTTTCCATGGTGAAGCTCATACAGGCGTACTGCACACAGTAGCCCGAGACTGAGTGAGTATCTCCTGAGGCGTAGGTGCAGTGCTATAAGCAATCTCAGCTATTACACAGTCATTATTGACAAAACGTGGGGCAAGAGAGCCTGAACACGCCTTTTTGGCTAATTTGCTCTCTCTGCGCACAGGAAAATCAAAAATGGAAACCTGGACTATCTCTGAGGCTTCCACGGTGGTTCAGTGGTAAAGAATCCACCTGCAATGCAGGAGACACAGGTTCAATCCCTGGGGCAGGAAGATCCCCTGGAGGAGGAAATGGCAATCCACTCCAGTATTCTTGCCTGGAGAATCCCATGGACAGAGGAGCCTGGTGGGCTACAGTCCGTGGGGTCACAAAGAGTCAGACAGGACTGAAGTGACTTAGCAGACACTGGACTTTAACTTTTCCATTTCTAAGACTGAGATAGGGAAATGAGAATTCTTGGTTTAAACGTTTTGGTTGATTTCACAAATCAAATTTAACTTCACCAAGAAAAGTTATGAAACATGGTTCTCTGGCATAACAGTGGCAATCAAGTGATATGGCACCACAGCATGAGATTTCAATGATCTATATTTCAACACTATGAAATAGAACACTTCCTAGAATTTCCCTTAGCAAATAGAAAATGAATTCTGGGGGACTAATTATTAAAACATAAAATATACAAAACTGCATTTAACAAATATTTATTTCATTAGTTTAGAAAGCTACTTAAAAATCATTAAAATTCTTGTTACCTATAACCAAAAAGTAAATGGTGGAATAAAATAAATGAGACTGTTGCTAGCTAGGACAGTGGATAGGAACTAGAGTAAAACTGTAGAATGTTATATAAAAGTGACTGTCATGGGAAAATTCCAATCACCTGTAGCCTCCCCAGTACCAGGCATCAATTTCCTTGGAATAGCATTATGTTTCAATATATCATTTCAAAGAAGATGTGCTTGAAGCACTGAAGTTCTAATATCAAACCAAAAGTAAAACCTCAGGCATGTAAAAGCAAAAGGTAAAGTTCCCTTGGTCCTGATTCCTTTGATAAATAATTAAATAATAATGAAATTGGAGGGCTAATTTCACTTTAAAAATTCCAACTTGTTCAGATGAAAGTCTACTAAAAATGGCATATTAAATGACGATGCTTTGAGGCCCCAGTGCTTGATCCAAGGAAAAACTCCTTTGCAATTTTGGTTAAAGTTAAGATTCTCAACAAATAACCCCCAAGTATTATTCTGATTAGTACTCATATACTAACTTCACAAAAACTCAGAAAACTATTGGATTGGGGGAAAAAGAGATTGAGCAAACTATGACTGACTTTATGATTTTGTATTGGGATATAGACGATTAACAATATTGTGATAAGCTTCAGGTGAACAGCAAAGGGACTCAGCCATACATATACATGTATCTATTCTCCCCCAAAGCTCTCTCCCATGCAGGCTGCCACGTAACATTGAGCAGAGTTCCATGTGCTATACAATAGGTCCTTGTTGGTTATCCATTTTAAATAGAGAAGCAGGTGCATGACCCTCCCAAGGAAAAGTATCATATGACGTCTCTTGAAGACTAACTTTTGATTTCACTGTTAAACGTTTGAAACGAGTTTTTGTTTTTAAATCAAAAGTAACAAATTAGGCAAAAAATGAGAGGAAAAAAAGAGAAACACACATATATACACAAACAAAGAACTTTTTGTTTTATTCTTCTAAATACCAAAGCGACAAAGATACGATTAGTCAGTTTCTGGGGAGCATATAAGTATGCCAGCATTTTTCTCACATTGAAAATTTGAAGGGAGAATGGGTACTTTTTTCTATTAGCTTTGAAAATCGAGGAAAAATATGTGTCCAAAATAATCCAGACCAAGTGGGAGTATATGTTTTTAGCAAATCAAAATAAAAAAGTTACTGCCCATGTGCTACAATTCAATGTTTTTTTTAATTTTCCATAAAAGATTTTCTTCTCACTTTAACATAAGAAGGCTGAGTATAAGCAAAACTGTATTTATCTCGTTTCATTCTCTGAAATAAATAAATCAACATAAAGCTACTTCTCAGCTTGACACAGTAACAGTTAAACCATCCCAGACAAGGATTCTGTAACCTCTCTCTTTTAACTTGACAGCTTAATCTCCAAGACTCACTCTGGAACATTTGCTGACCAGAACATTTTATGACCTAGTCCTGGAATTATTCAAAAGAAAACAATAAAACATATCACACTGAATAATTCTTCTTTTTGGAATGCCAGGGTAATATCTTATAAAGATTTGATTGAACAACAGTGTCCCTCTGGAGATAAATTTTAGCAAAGATGGTTTGACCAGGAAAATCTTTTTCTCGTAAGATATGTAAGAGGATATACAAAGCAGTAATTATTCATTTGTGCTTTTCCTCCCATTGGTGACAATGTAAGAAGGTTTTATCTACCTTCATTTTTGATGGCAGCATAAATTTAAGGTAAGCTGCTCCCCTTACAGACAATCCACGTGTAGATGGATTGGCCTGGTGGCTGTTTTCTTCCAAGTTATTTCTCTAAGAAGAAATTCTTTATTCTCAGGGGAAAAAAAAAATCTGTCACAAAATAATGCATGCTTGTGAGTATGACTCGGCATTTTTTCCTTTAAAATTAGTCACTTCAGAAGAAGACAGATCATTAAACCTTGCCCTAAATACCGAAGGTTCTATTTCAGCAAAGTATTTTGAGATTCATGAGTGAATTCAAAGTAGATAATGAGTAGAGTTTAAATCAAGGACTATAAAGCATTAGCCAAAATGCTGGAGACCAAAGAAGAGTGATAATGATAAATATCAGCAAAACCACTTACAAACAAGTTTCTTCCTTTACAAAAGCTTCAATACAGTGCCATACTAATTCACTGCATTGCTTAAAATGACAGTTTCTCAACATGTCACAATAAAAATAATCAAACGGGTTTGTCTTAAAACATCTTATATGTTGTTGAGATAGTATTGAAAAAGATTAGATTTTCAACCAAAATGTGACTGGCAGAGTCTTAAAATTGGCGTCATATTCACTTTAAGAATATACTGCTCAACTTTTGCAGATCCCCTGGCTTACCTTTGCTCTTGCATCAATGAAGCATTTAATCTTGTCTGCCTTCTTCAACAAAACCAATGAAATAGTCACACTGTCCAGCAAGAATTGTTCTTTGAAAACATGAAGCTTAGGTGTCAGAACTTAGCCAGAATGTGTGCTCCCATGCACAACTAGAAACCTATGGTCAACTAGATAGAATTTTTCTTGTGAAACACCATTTGCTCTTTCTCCAAGCCCAAAGCAAAGATCTTTTGAGCAAAGTAACTGAAAAGACAGGCTCAGGATAAAGGGCAAATATAGACTGATTTTTTTAGAACTGACCTTTATTTAAGCTAGAAATAAACTAATTTAGAAATTGTACACAAGAATCAGAAAGATGTCTTTCCTTTTTTATAATTTTTTTAAAAAGTAAAAATGTACTTTTTACCCAAATTCTGAAGGAAATATTGCTGGAATAAGAGCTATGAATTCAATATATTAAACTAGGTAAAATTGGAAAAATCTTTTTAGTACAGCTGGCTTATAATTTCCATGTGTTACTTCCTCTCACTTTTCTATCTCCCTTTTTGTCAATTTTATACTCTTTTTGTGTTTTCTTTTATCCCTGTCCATAGGTTAGAGAAGTTTCTATGGTTTGACCTTCCAATTTCTTGTCTCTCTCTACTTGATATTTCATAGTTGAGTCTCATTGTATAGCACTTAATACATTTTACAACAATTACCACATTTGATTCGCATAGCCATCCTGTGATATAGTCCTGGAATTCAGTATAATCTTCCATTTTACACCTGAAATCATACATCTATTAAGGGGTAACATAGAAACTCACAGGAATCTTCCAATTGTTTTCAACCACTTCAAAGAGACCAAACAGACCACACAGGAAAAAGAGTCTGTCTTTCATCAATATGGTCTCAACAATTAGCAAAATCTGTAGCTTATGATATAGTTATACATATATAATATATAACTATACACATATCAGCAGTGAATATGCTCAATATATTAAGTAAATAAATGAATTAAAGATAGCTCTACTTCTTATCTTTGTATGAAATCTTACACTTTTCAAAGTGCTTTTAAAAATAAGACCTCTCTGATGAACACAGAATTTTATGAATTGGAATAATTGACTACTTTGATCCCCGATTTTACTGATTAAGACATTGGGGCTCAGAAAAGCTAAAGAACTTATTCATAAGTAGCCAGGAGTAGTGCCAAGCTTAGAGCCTAAAGAATATCAATATAAGAAGGGTTTTCAATCCCATATGAACCTGTGGACTTTACTATAATGTTACAGTTAGGACTTATGGCTAGTTATTTTCATCATTCTGCACAAATCCAATAATGCACACTGTCTGTTTATATCATGTGTGCTAGGCTATTTAATGCAGGAGACCAGGGTTCAATCCCTAGGTCAGGAAGATCCCCTGGAGAAGGAAATGGCAACCCACTCTGGTATTCTTGCCTGGAAAATTCCATGGACAGAGGAGCCTGGTGGGCTACAGTCCACAGTGTCACAGAAAGTCGGACATGACTGAGCGACTAACACTTTCACACTTTCATGGCTAGTTATTTTCATCATCCTGTACAGACCTGATAGTGCACATGTTTCTGTTTATATCACGTGTGCTAGGCTATTGGGATGGACAAAAAAACCTTACATATTTTTACTGAGCAGATTGCCTCTAAGCTGTGCATTGAATTAAATCCAATTACTCCGTTCCTTCTAAATTCTAAAATATATAATTAAAAGATCAAAACACTTTAATAACTATTTAAGCCAAAATAATAGTTCCCCATGTCACTGTTCTGTATTAACACTCCTTTAAATAGAAAGCATTCATGAACTGAGACATTCCTAACACATTACATGTATGTCCACACACGTATGGTGCACACACACTGTTTCTTGCAGTATTCATCACAAGGCACTGCCTTGCCCTTTGGGCCTCCAGAGGGCCCATCACTTCTAATCAAACTGAACTCCAAGTTTCCTCTTTCCTAATTGCTGGCTTCCAGAAGGAGCCATTTGTGGCAGCTGTTCCCCCCAGTCAACTGCAACATTCCATTGCTTGAGCCTAAGTCTCAACATAGCCTTCAGGCTCTTCCTCTGCCTACCTAGTTCCTAGCCACAACCACTCCTTGATTATCCATGCAGAAAAGGGGAAGGGGCAACAATAATTGAATATATCATCATCAAATGGTTTTATCTGAATGAACAAAAACTATTGTATCAACTAAGACCTGTGATCTCAGTTTTTTGGTCTCTGAAGGCACCAAGTAGACTTGTGGAAGAATTTGATTTTCAAGATTATTATTTTTTTTCTTAGTAGTCATTCATTCATTAATTATAACAGAGTGTAGAATATATAATGCCTCAATCAAGTGGCTGGGGGATGAAATCAGAGGAGAGAAAGAAAGGAAAAAATAAAAGGAAAGAAGAAAGGGAGAAATGTGAAGCATTATTTCAAAGCACTTACATCCTAAATGGAGACCTCCAGCTAACATTTCAGTGATGATATTTTTTCTCTCGGGCCAGCCCTGTGTTCTCCACTCTTTCCTCCTATCTAGCTAAGGCTGATTCATCATTCACATCCAACATTCAATTTTGCCCAGTGGAAACTTCCCTCAACCTACCTCCCAACCACAGTAGCTGTCCCTCCTGACTGTTCCTTCCTCCCCGATCTATTATCACATGAGATCTAATTTTATAGTTTAAATGTTCTAATTATATTTAAAGCATATTTAATACAGGCACTAAGACATTGTATGTAATCATATTTAATTTAATAAATATATTGCTGTAGATTTTAATTATTTACTGTCTCCCCAGAAGCTAACACCATGCCAACCATTTAAGAGGTCTCCAATAAATATTCCTGAATAAAGAAATAAGTTAGGGACTTCCCTGGTGGTCCAGTGGTTAAGAATCTGCCTGCCAATGGAGGGGACACAACCAGGAACACTCCACGTGCCACAGAGCAACTAAGCCCAAGCACCACAACTACTGAGCCCACGCTCTGGAACTCACGAGTCACAACTACTGAAGTTCATGTGCCCTAGAGCCTGTGTTCTGCAAGAAGCCACCACATCACAAGGAAGAGTGGTGGTCACTGGTCACAATTAGAGAAAGCCCATGCACAGCAACAAAGACAAAGCACATCCAGTAACACTTTTTTAAAAAAAGAAATGAGTTAGCAAATGATAGATTTAAGACAAAATGATGTAAACCCCTAGTGGTTAAAAATGCAAATTTCGAGTCAGAATTCTGGGTTCAAATCCTTCTTCAAATCCTTCAAGCTGAAAAAACTTGAGATTTAAGTTGCCTCAAGCAACAGGAGATTTTTAGTAAGGATTCTGTGAAGGTTAATTTTATGTGTCAGCATGGTTAGTCTATGGCACCCAAACACCAGGCAACATGTTGCAGTCAAGGTATTTTTTAACATGTAATTAACATTTAAATCAGTAGACATTGAGTAAAGCAGAGTACTGCCCATAATGTGTGTGGGACTCATTCAATCAGTTGAAGACCTTGAAAGACTGAGGTTCCTCAAAGGGGAAGAAATTATCCTCAAAATTCTAACATAGAAACCCTGCCTGAGTTTCCAACTTGCTTCCCTGAAGCATTCAGACTCAAGACTGCAGCATCAACTCTTACCTAAATTCAAACTTCAGACTTGCCAGTTCCCACAATCATGGGACCCAATTCCTAAAGATAAATCTATTTCTCTCTCTCTTTCTTTCTCTGAACTCCTCCCCTCCCTTCCTCTCTCTGTCTCTCTCTCTCTCTGTCTCTCTCTCTCTATATATATATACATACACATATATGATATAGAATAGCATGCAATATAATACTACATAAATATATGTGTTCTATATATTTTACATACATTCAGTTCAGTTAAGTCACTCTGTCGTGTCTGACTCTTTGCGACCCCATGAATTGCAGCACGCCAGGCCTCTCTGTCCATCACCAACTCCTGGAGTCTACCCAAACCCATGTCCATCAAGTCAGTGATGCCATCCAACCATCTCATCCTCTGTCGTCCCCTTCTCCTCCTGCTCCAATCCTACCCAGCATTAGGATCTTTTCCAATGGGTCAACACTTCGCATGAGGTGGCCAAAGTATTGGAGTTTCAGCTTCAACATCAGTCCTTCCAATGAACACCCAGGACTGATCTCCTTTAGGATGGATTGATTGGATCTCCTCGCAGTTGAAGGGACTTTCAAGAGTCTTCTCCAACACCACAGTTCAAAAGCATCAATTCTGCAGCGCTTAGCTTTCTTCACCGTCCAACTCTCACATCCATACATGACCACTGGAAAAACCATAGCCTTGACTAGACGGACTTTTGTTGGCAAAGTAATGTCTCTGCTTTTAAATACGCTATCTAGGTTGGCCATAACCTTCCTTCCAAGGAGTAAGCGTCTTTTAATTTCATGGCTGCAATCACCATCAGCAGTGATTTTGGAGCCCCCCAAAATAAAGTCTGACACTGTTTCCACTGTTTCCCCATCTATTTCACATGAAGTGATGGGACCAGATGTCATGATCTCGGTTTTCTGAACGTTGAGCTTTAAGCCAACTTTTTCACTCTCCTCTTTCACTTTCATCAAGAGGCTCTTTAGTTCTTCTTCACTTTCTACCATAAGGGTGGTGTCATCTGCATATCTGAGGTTATCGATATTTCTCCCGGCAATCTTGATTCCAGCTTGTGTTTCTTCCAGCCCAGCGTTTCTCATGATGTACTCTGCATATAAGTTAAATAAGCAGGGTGACAATATACAGCCTTGATGTACTCTTTTTCCTATTTGGAACCAGTCTGTTGTTCCATGTCCAGTTCTAACTGTTGCTTCTTGACCTGCATACAGGTTTCTTAAGAGACAGGTCAGATGGTCTGGTATTCCCATCCCTTTCAGAATTTTCCACAGTTTATTGTGATCCACATAGTCAAAAGCTTTGGCATAGTCAATAAAGCAGAAATAGATGTTTTTCTGGAACTCTCTTGCTTTTTCGATGATCCAGCGGATATTGGCAATTTGATCTCTGGTTCCTCTGCCTTTTCTAAAACCAGCTTGAACATCTGGAAGTTCACGGTTCACATATTGCTGAAGCCTGGCTTGGAGAATTTTGAGCATTACTTTACTAGCATGTGAGATGAGTGCAATTGTGCGATAGTTTGAGCATTCTTTGGCATTGCCTTTCTTTGGGATTGGAATGAAAACTTACCTTTTCCAGTCCTGTGGCCACTGCTGAGTTTTCCAAATTTGCTAGCATATCTAGTGCAGCACTTTCACAGCATCATCTTTTAGGATTTGAAATAGCTCAACTGGAATTCTATCACCTCCACTAGCTTTGTTCGTAGTGATGCTTTCTAAGGCCCACTTGACTTCACATTCCAGGATGTCTGGCTCTAGGTGAGTGATCACACCATCGTGATTATCTGGGACATGAAGATCTTTTTTGTACAGTTCTTTTGTGTATTCTTGCCACCTCTTCTTAATATCTTGTGCTTCTGTTAGGTCCATACCATTTCTGTCCTTTATCGAGCCTATCTTTGCATGAAATGTTCCTTTGGTATCTCTAATTTTCTTGAAGAGATCTCTAGTCTTTCCCAATCTGTTGTTTTCCTCTATTTCTTTGCAATGATCGCTGAGGAAGGCTTTCTTACCTCTCCTTGCTATTCTTTGGAACTCTGCATTCAGATGGGAATATCTGTCTTTTTCTCCTTTGCTTTTCGCTTCTCTTCTCTTCCCAGCTATCTGTAAGGCCTCCTCAGACAGCCATTTAGCTTTTCTGCATTTCTTTTCCATGGGGATTGTCTTGATCCCTGTCTCCTGTACAATGTCACTAACCTCTGTCCATAGTTCATCAGGCACTCTGTCTATCAGATCTAGTCCCTTAAATCTATGTGTCACTTCTACTGTATAGTCATAAGGGATTTGATCTAGGTCATACCTGAATGGTCTAGTGGTTTTCCCTACTTTCTTCAAATATACACTAATTACACATTACATGTATATTACATACACTATATAAATTATATTTATTTATTATATATTATATATAATAATTAAATATTTTATATTATATAATGTGCATATATAATATTATATTTATATATATCCTATTACTCTGGAAAACCCTGCCTAATACAGATCTATACTAGGGAACCCAAGAGATGCCAGTAGCCCTGTCTTACACAGAAAAGAAAAGATAGAATCAGGCTCTGGGACCAGAGCCATTCAGATACCCAGTTACTCGAGGCCTCAGCAGCAGGAATTTGTACTCCTCCTTCTATGGCTTTGTCCTCGATGTGGCTCTGATACTTCTTCACGTCTCTACCATTCTAGGGTACCTAGAGACTGACTCTTCATAAGCTAATCTGTTTCTCTTTTCCCTGCCTTGTATCTTCTGCTTACTCATGGCTTTGGTTTGTCATGATCTTCAGGGTGCTAACCCTACTCCACGGCTTTTCTCTAAGCAGTCCTTCAGTTTCAGCTCCCACCGGCTGACCTCTTCTCTATCGTTACAATCCACAGATCACATTCTTGACAGAGAGAATTGAGTCAGTACAGCTAATTTCTTGGAGCCAGATGATATCTTAGGACTCTGGACAGCCTGGGAATCAGCTGCCTCTGGGACAGGTACCAGCCTGTTCACAACAATGAACTGTGACAGGGGACGAGAGTCATGTGATGCCTAGCAAGGCCGTCTGAGACTGTTGGTTCCTGGGGAACTGTAAAAAATTTTCCTTGGAGGATCTTTAAAAAATTAAAAATAGAACTACCATATAATCCAGCAATTTCACTTCTGGGAATATATCCAAAGAAAATGAAAACACTCACTTGAAAAGATAACTGCACCCCCCATGTTCATAGCAGCGTTATTTATAATAGCCAAGGTACGGAAACAAACTAAGTGTACATCAGTGGAGGAATGCATAAGGAAGTAATAAATGGAATATTATTCAGCTATAAAACTGAGGATATCCTACCATTTGCCACAATATGAATGGATCTTGAAGGTATTATGCTAAGTGAAATAAGACAGAAAAACAAATACTATTTGATCTCACTTATGTGTGGAATCTAAAAGAAAAAAAGGTGAAATACATGGAAAAAGAGATTAGACACTTGTGTTTACCAGAAGCAGAGGGTTTAGGAGGGGAAATTGGAGGAAGGTAGTCAAAACATACAAACTTCCACTTTGTAAGATTAATAAGTACTAGAGAAGTCCTGTGGGCTTCCCTGGTGGCTCAGTGGTAAAGAATCTGCCTGCGATCCAGGAAACCCAGGTTTTACCCCTGGGTGGGGAAGATCCCCTGGAGAAGGAAATGGCAACCCACTCCAATATTCTTGCCTGAGCAATCGCATGGACAGAGCCTAGTGGGCTACAGTCCATAGAGTCACAAAGAGTGGGACACGTCTGAAGCAACTGAGCATAGCATAGAGATGTAATGTACAATATGATGACTGTAGTTAACAATGCTACATGATATATAAGAAAACTTACAAAAGAGTAAATCCTGAGTGTTCTCACTGCTAGGAAAATGTTTTTTTTTCTTTTTTTTTCTTTTTTTTTCCCTTTCTCTCCTTCTTATTGTATCTATATGAGAAGATGGATATTTGTTGTTGTTATTGTTGTTCAGTGGCTCAGTCATTTCTGACTCTTTTTGACACCGTGGACTGCAGCATGCCAGACTTCCCTGTACTTGACCGTCTCCTGGAATTTGCTCAGACTCATGTCCATTGAGAAGGTGATGCCATCCAACCATCTCATCCTCTGGCATTCCCTTCTCTTCCTGCTTTCAATCTTACCAGGATCAGAGTCTTTTTTAATGAGTCGGCTCTTCACATCAGGCAGCCAAAGTGTTGTGATAATCATTCTACAATATATGTAAACCAAACCATGATGCTTGTATACCTTAAACTTAACAGTGATGTATGTCAATGAGTTCTCAGTAACAGTGGGAATAAGGGAGAATGTGTAATTTCAAGGAAGGCAAAGATATAAAACACTGAATTATTATGATGCATTCAGATGGGCTGCAGTAGGTGTACCATGGCTGTCCTAAGAGATAAGTCACATAGGCTTTCTCTTCTGTAGACAATTTGGCTTTTAAATCATTAGGACTCAATGCTCTCTGGTGGTCTAGTGGTTAGGATTCAACATTCTCATTAGGACTCTACAGTGGGTCTATTCCTTAAAATGTTAAACACAGTGTCACCATATGAGCCCATAATCCACTCCTAGATATACACCCAAGGGAAATTAAAACAGCTGTTCATATCAAAACTTGGACATGAATGTTCAAAGCAACATTATTCATAGTAGCCAAAGAGTTGAAAGAATCCAAATGTCCATCGACTGACAATGAAAAACTAAAATGTGGCATATTGACACAATGGAATATTATCTAGTAATAAAAAGTAATGAAGTCCTGACACAAGCTATAACGCTGATGAACATTTAAAACCTAGGCGAAGTGCAAGTCACTCATAGAAGACCATATAGTGTATGATTTCATTTGTATGAAATCCCTAGAACAGGTGGGGGATAAATAAATCCTCATGACAGGGAATAGATCAGTGTTTGCCTAGGACTGGGAGTGAGATGATGATGGAGAATGGGAATTGACTATTTATGGGTACAAGGTTTCTTTTGTGGGTGATGAAAATGTTCTAAAATTGATTGTGGTAATGGTTGCCCAACTCTGAGAATAGCCTTTCCCTTCTCCAGGAGATCTTCCCAACCCAGGGATTGAACGCAGGTCTCCTGCATTGAAGACAGATTCTTTACCAGCTGAGCTGCAAGGGAAGACCAAGAATACTGGAGTGGGTAGCCTATCCCTTCTCCAGCGGATCTTCCCAACCCAGGAATTTTACAATTTAAATTGGTGAATTGAAGAGCATGCAAAGTATATCTCAATAAAGTTGTTTTAAAAAATGTTAAGCTTCCCTTGGAAGGAACTGAGAGTACATGATGACATGTCTAACAAAAGAGGAAATGGCATCGACAGAAAAGGGACCAGCCATGGGACTATGCCTAGGGTGGGAACTCTTTCATCCAGCCTTGGGAGGGAGGATTTGGCACCACCAAACATGGCAGCACCAACCATTCTGACCTGTACTCAGTGGCCTTCAGGGACAGGGAAGACTCAGAAGTTGCATCGGTTACAAAACTGAGTCAGAGATGATGACAGTATTCATAGTGTTGTCACGAACAGTGTTCACGGTATTCCTAGTATTAACACTATCGTGAGCCCTATTCTTTTATTCTTACATTAGAGTGGGGAGAGCCTTCAGAAATATTTATTATCTTTGAGGGAGAAGGGGTTTAACCAGGAATAGTCCAAATTCCAGAGCAACATTCAGCTACACCATAGACCAGCTGCCCCCTCTCGACCTCAGCTCCTTGATGTTGTGGGAAATTGCAGTGGGACTTTGAAATGACCTCAGTCAGATCAGTGCGGGCCCTTAAAGATCACTCCTTGCTCAGGGAGTACTGTTGAATTGAACTGTGGCAAGGGCACCTCTGAATAAACAGAGCTTATAGTTGGCTTAAAGCTCAACATTCAGAAAACTAAGATCATGGCATCTGGTCCCATCACTTCATGGCAAATAGATGGGGAAACAGTGGAAACAGTGTTAGACTTTATTTTGGGGGGCTCCAAAATCACTGCAGATGGTGATTGCAGCCATGAAATTACAAGACGCTTACTCGTTGGAAGGAAAGTTATGACCAATATGATAGCATATTAAAAAGCAGAGACATTACTTTGTCAACAAAGGTCTGTCTAGTCAAGGCTATGGTTTTTCCAGTGGTCATGTATGGATGTGAGAGTTGGATGGTAAAGAAAGCTGAGCACCGCAGAATTGATGCTTTTGAACTGTGGTGTTGGAGAAGATTCCTGAGAACCCCTTGGACTGCAAGGAGATCCAACCAGTCCATCCTAAAGGAGATCAGTCCTAGGTGTTCACTGGAAGGACTGATGTTGAAGCTGAAACTCCAATACTTTGGCCACCTCATGTGAAGAATTAACTCATTGGAAAAGACCCTGATGCTGGGAAGGATTGGGGGCAGGAGAAGAAGGGGATGACAGAGGATGAGATGGCTGGATGGCATCACCAACTCGATGGACATGAATTTGGGTAGACTCCGGGAGTTGGTGATGGACAGGGAGGCCTGGCATGCTGTGATTCATGGGGTTGCAAAGAGTTGGACATGACTGAGCAACTGAACTGAACTGAACTGAACTGATAGCCACTGGGTTAGTATGGAGCTGTACTGCCTAATACAGTAGCCTGTTGATATAAGCAGCTATGTACCTTTAAATGAACTTAAACTTTAAATTTAGTTTTCAATCATGTTAAGCCACATTTCACATACTCAGTAGCCATGTGTAGAAAATGGCTATTATATTGGACAGCCCAGAAAGAGAACATTTCCAGCATCATAGAAAGGTATGTTGCACAGTGCCACTTGACACACTCGATGTTCAGTATGAAGGGAACGGGAACACAGTCTTACTAGAATTTTCCTTACAGAAAAATGACCCTAAGATTTCTAGGAAGATACTTGTGAAGAGAGTTCCAAGAAAAAAAAAGTGTTTGAGTCCCCTGCCTGAGATATTGAACTTTTTAAGTTGACCCATTTCCTAGAAGGGGCTTCCCTGGTAGCTCAGACAGTAAAGAATCTTCCTGCAATGCAGGAGACCCAGGTTCGATCCCTGGATTTCGAAGATCCCCTGGAGAAAGGAATGTCAACCCATGCCAGTACTCTTGCCTGGACAATTTCATGGACTCAGGGGCCTGGCGGACGACAGTCACTCAGTCATGTCCGACTCTTTGTGACCCCATGGACTATAGTGGGTTGCCATTCCATTCTTCAGGAGAAAGTAAAGTGAACACACCATAAAATATGGCCAAAGCCCCACCACATGAAATCCTTCGCAGTGCCAGATGCAGCCTCATTATATCACAAGTACGTTCATACATTGGGGCACATGTCAGGTGCATAATTCAGCAAAGTCCTTATAGAAGCCACAAAAAAATCAGAACATTGGTGATTTTCAAGAGAAATCCTATGTGGGTCTCTGAGAAAGATTTCTGAAAGCTGACTACAACAAACAGCTATAGTGAAGAATGGCAAGTTTGAGGAAGGAAAACCATGGAATTCGCTAGAGTTCACAAGCACTTCTGTCCAAGGCAGCCATGCTGGCACATGGTTCCTACTCGGGTGTCGGGAGATCTGAGAAACTTAATCATTCTAGCAGGACAAAGGAACAAGGTTAGAAATACTACAGGACTTAATATGTAACTGGAAGTTGGAGAGCGTCTGGAATTACAGTGTCCAACACTGACAATCACAGCAAGAACAGTTACTCGAGGGTCACCCCTCTACCAGGTCAGAAGAAACCAGAAGGAGATGGGGCTTCACAGGTCCTCACGTGCTTTTTGTTGTTTATTCAACAGTACTATTAATCACCTCCTTTTACTCTTTGATCTTCTCATAATGGGAAAACATCTAATAAATATCACTATGTGTGTGTGTGCTTAGTCGCTCAGCCATGTCCGACTCTTTGTGGCGCCATGGACTGTAGCCCACCAGGCTCCTCTGCCCGTGGGAATACTCCAGGCAAGAATACTGGAGTGGGTAGCCTATCCCTTCTGCAGGGGATATTCCCAGCCCAGGAATCAAACCCCGGTCTCCCACATTGCAGGCAGATTCTTTACCGACTGCCATGCGGGAAGCCCATATATCACTGTAGATGCTTGGAATATTTATTTTAACCTTTTAATTGTAACATTTATTGGTCAAGATTTTTTTATCCTCCTGGGTTGGAAGTTGGGTGGCCAACGGTAGAGCCTGTTAGTATGTACACACCTCTGGGTTTGCCTCAGTGGCTCTGGTTTAATATTGTTCAGAAGTACTTATCAGTAGAGTCACTTTCACTCACAGAAGTCCCAGTTTGGACAATAAATATATGGTCCCCTACCCATAATGCTATTCTCTAAACGCACTCCAACATGCCAAAGGTAAGATGCATTGTTTTCAGCGGCTGGTGGTTTTACTGCCACTTTCCATCTCAGGAAATGTCATCTTGGGTGGAAGACATTACTTCACCAAGTTGGTATTGCTGACCGTTTTAAAAACTATTTCGATGCCTTTTTTAACCTGTTTGTACTTCTCAAATTCAATTTTAGTGTCAGTTTCGCTTGGCACAGTCTTCTTCCTGTCCTTCACCCTTCAAGAATCTTTCCTTTGGCTTTCTGTTTTCTCACCTTTGCTGTCTATTTTTCTACATTTACTGTAATGTGTGTCTTCTATTTGCGGTTTCCTTTCTTCCCACATTCAATTTGTCTGTCATGTTTTCAATGACTATCTTTTTAGTAAATGATAGCATTTCACAAACATCCACTGATAGGATGTTCAATACCTGGTAACTAAGCTTTCTATTCTACCTCAACTATAGTATATGAAACTTTAATCTGATAGGTTAAATTTTCTAGTTCCTTTCAAACTGTCCAAAAAGCAGTCATCTGCAGGTAAATGTTCACTAACCAGTTTGACAGGAGAGGGGAAAGGAGATGTTGCAGGGGTGAGGGTGTCCTGATTTGTACTATTGCTGATTCCCATGGTGTAAACACCCCACCATGGATAACTTCAAGCTACCAACATGACCTCAACCAATCTGTGAAAATTTAATAATTGTCCCAGATGAGCCAGTATGAGCCAGTTCCAGCTGACTACTGCCAAACCCTTGGCAGAAATACAGAAATTAAAGTTTGTGGGGGGAGATAAAGGAGGGGGGAATCACATAATTTAAAAAAGCATTCTAATTATTTGAATTTTGTATTGCCACTAAAGAAAAAAATACATTGAAAAAATAGATTGAAGAGACACAGATGTACAGAACAAATACCTGGACATCGAGGGGGAGGGGGAAGGGGAGTTGGGATGAATTGGGAGATTAAGATTAATATATATACACTATTGATACAACGTATAAAATAGATAACTAATGAGAATCTACTATATAGCAAAGGGAACTCTACTCAGTGCTCTGTGATGACCTATTATGCGAAGGAAATCCAAAAAAGAGGGGATATATATACAGCTATGTGTGTGTGTTAGTCGTTCAGTCAGGTCCAACTCTGTGACCCCATGGACTGCTGCCCACCAGGCTCCTCTGTCTGTGGAATTCTCCAGGCAAGAATACTGGAATGGATCACCATTCACTTCTCCAGTGGATTGGATAGCTAGCTATATGTCTACATACAGCTGATTCACTTTGCTGTACAGCCAAAAACAACACATTATAAAGCCACTATACATCAATAAAAAATTTTTAAAAATAAAAAATAGATTGAAAATAAGCTTATATAAGAAAAATAACACATAAGTTTCCATTTGGTAATTAAAAATTAAGTAGGGGTTATTTCTGATACACAAAAGTGTCAGGTGAACTAACTTGATTCTATCCTCCCAAAGATTATTCTCAAACCTTGAGGACATTATTATGCAGTGAGAAGTCTAGGCTCCATGACTGCCACCCTAAAGCAAATCCATGGGCCAGAAAACCACCAGGAGCTGGAAATGAGCTTCAGGGCAGAGAGTGAAAAAGTCAGATGCCATCAGAGCTATAGATCACCTGACTAGCTATTGAAAATCCTTTGGCATTTTAGCAAGGTTATAAGACTGCCTTTTCTCTGTTCTGAGAGATTCCAGAAGGGCCTAAAGGTTATATTTGGTATCGGTGTTTTTTAACAGATCTAAGCATATTTTTTATTCAAAGCCAATTTATAGCTTTGTTTAGTCCTGATGGCATAATACATTACAGAAACTAAAGAAGGTTAGAGATGGGGGAAGTCCTTTGAGGAGTAAGTAGTATAAGCACCACTTGCATTAATTCAAATGCTTTCATCAAATGTAACAGAATCTACACAGAATGCACTAGCAAGAGACACCCAGTGAAGGGCAAAATGAAAATTACCTAGAGAACATTCTGCAGCCAACACAATGTTACCTCTGAACTTGAAATATTTGGCCTGAGGGAAAAATCTAAGGGCTAAAGATTTACTGAACCCAAATTTATTAAGATAAATGTCTTTGAACACATTAGCCATATATCATTGTAGATTAAAAAAGAAAAAACTCATACACTAAACTTTAGGGCTTCCCAGGTGGTGCTAGTGGTAAAGAACCAGCCTGCCAGTGCAGGAGAAATAAGAGATGTGGGTTCAATCCCTGGGTGGGGAAGATCCCCTGGAGGAGGGCATGGCCACCCACTTCAGTATTCTCGCCTGGAAAATCACAAGGACAGAGGAGTCTGGTGGGTTACATTCCATAGGGTCACAAAGATTCAGACATAACTGAAGTAACTTAGCATGCACGCACATGCTAAACTTTATAGATAGCAGATTAAAAATAAAATACTCCATTTCCTCCTCCAGAGGATCATCCTGACCCAGGGATTGAACCCACATCTCCTGCGTCTCCTTCATTGCAGGCAGATTCTTTACAACTGAGCCACCTGCAAAGCTCCCAAATAAAATAGACTCTGTTTTAGACTTGTAAATTGATGTATCATTTCTAGAAACAGTTCCTATTTATTAAGCTAGATTGGGCTTCTCTCATAGCTCAGTCAGTAAAGAATCTGCCTGTAATACAAGAGACATGGGTTTGATTCCTGTTTTGGGAAGATTCCCTGGAAAAGGAAATGGCAACCCACTCCAGTATTCTTGCCTGGAGAATCCCATGGACAGTGGAGCCTGGAGGGCTGCAGTCCATGGTATCACAAGAGTCAGACACTACTTAGCGACTAAACCACCACCAAGTCAGATATTGTGCTAAAATCTCTCCACAAAATATATTATTTAATCTATTATGAACCTCCAGAAGTAGATGCTATGATTCACATTCTACAGATTAGGAAACGAAAACTTGGGTCAGTTACTTACCCAATGTCATATACCTAGAAAATGGCAGAATCTGTGTTAAAACTCAAGTGTGACCAAGAGCGCCTACACTTAACCAAATTGCCACCCTGCCAAAAACCATAAAAACCTTAAAAGTATCTTATACTAAAGAGCCTCTTGATGAAAGTGAAAGAGGTGAGTAAAAAAGTTGGGTTAAAACTCAACATTCAGAAAACTAAGATCATGGCATCCGGTCCCATCACTTCATGGCAAATAGATGGGGAAAAAATGGAAACAGTGAGAGATTTTAGTTTTGGGGGCTTCAAAATCACTGCAGATGGTGACTGCAGCCATGAAATTAAAAGACACTTGCTCTTTGGAAGGAAAGCTATAATCAAACTAGACAGTATATTAAAAAGCAGAGACATTACTTTACCAACAAAGGTCCATCTAGTCAAAGCTATGGTTTTTCCAGTAGTCATGTATGGATGTGAGAGTTGGACTATAAAGAAAGCTGAGCACCAAATAATTAATGCTTTTGAACTGTGGTGTTGGAGAAGACTCTTGAAAGTCCGTTGACCTGCAAGGAGATCCAGCCAGTCAACCGTAAAGGAAATCAGTCCTGAATATTCATTGGAAAGAGTGATGCTGAAGCTGAAACTCCAATCCTTTGGCCACCTGATTCAAAGAACCAACTCATTTGAAAAGACCCTGATGCGGGGAAAGATTGAAGTGGGAGGAGAAGAGGAGGACAGAGGATGAGATGGTTGGATGGCATCACCGACATGATGGACATGAGTTTGAGTAAACTCCAGGAGTTGGTGATGGACAGGGAGGCCTGGTGTGCTGCAGTCCAGGGGGTGACAAAGAGTCAGACATGACTGAGTGACTGAACTGAACTGATACTTTTTGAACCAATCACCCCACTGCTACAAACCTATCCCAAGATAATATATCATAGGCAGGCACGATGTAGCAAAGGAAAACTGGAAACAAAACAAATGTTCATTAACTGAAGAATGTTAAATAACCTATTCATGCAACAGAATACTTTTCAGTCAGACAATTGTATTCAAGGACATTTTATAAGATGAGAAACTCATCATGTAACATGAAGAAAATACCCAGGTTATAAAACAAAATAGTATTCCACTATACGACTTCCCAGGTCACTCAGTGGTAAAGACTCTGTCTGCCAAGCAGGAGGCACAGGTTTGATCCCTGGGTCAGAAAGATCCCCTGGAGAAGGAAATGGCAACCCACCCCAGTATTATTGCCTGGGAAATCCCATGGACAGAGGAGCCTGGCAGACTACAGTCCATGGGGTCACAAAGAGTCAGACACAACTTATCGACTAAACAACAAAAACTCCACTATACAAAATAAATACAAATGTAGATGGGGAGAGCTAAAAGAAAAACACAGCGATATTTTATCTTTGATGATCTCTGTGGTTTAGGGCTATATATATTTCTTACATTTACTTTTGCATCTTCTTATTTTTCATTTTTATGATGAAATACATATCATTTTTACAATGAGTAAAAGAGTCATGTTAAAATTCAACAAGAGCATACATGTAGTTCTTATTGCCACATCTGACGAAGGAAATGTTGGCACTAAGAAAAGTCGAAGAAAAGTAACTAGAATGGTTAGAGGAATGGATGACAAATTAACATTATCAGGTCTGGGAATAATTCAACAATTTCTGAAATACACAGGCAGGGAATGCACAGCGAACACAGTCCTCGTTGGGGAACATAATGAATAGGATTCCCAGCCAGAAATAGGACAGGACCCAGGTCAGCTCCAGTGTCTCTCATATCCTGCATAACCGAGACCCTTGGACCATCTCTCCCTACCTCCACTCTCATCCCCCGTTTACTCTTTAACTCACCATAACCAGGTTTCTTGCCCTAATCCCCCTACAACTCCATAGTGATTGCTCTCACGATCACCATCAGCATTCTCTTTGTTGTCAAATCTAATAGTCACACTCCATCTGTCCTTACAGGAGTGATTTCTCATTCACAGGGGTTCTTTATTCTAAACATTACTCCTCTTTTTCTATTCCTTAAGTTTGTGTGTATTGTATAGTCTGTTTCTTAGAGATTTTGTAAAACTTCTGATAAAGTTATCTGAACCTAAAATGTTCCTTGTAGAATGGTCTTTTATTTCTTTTGAGTCAGCATTTAGAGACTATGTTTTTCTGGTGGCTCAGATGGTAAAGCGTCTGCTAGCAATGCGGGAGACCCGGGTTCGATCCCCAGGTCAGGAAGATCGCCTGAAGAAGGGAATGGCAACCCACTCCAGTACTCTTGCCTAGAAAATTCTATGGATGGAGGAGCCTGGTGAGCTACAGTCCATGAGGTTGCAGAGTTGGACACGACTGAGCGACTTCACTTTCCCTTTGACCCATGGGTTATTTAGAAACTTCTTTCTTAATTTTAACATATATATATATATATATTATTTATCTATTTTTAGTGACTTTTAACATAATTGCATTCATGGTCAGAAAATATATTATGTATGATTTTATCATTTTTAAATTGTTTAAACTTCCCTGAAGGCACAGGATATACCAATTTTTATAAATAACCCATCTGTTACTAAAAAGAAATGTATTCTTCACTTTTTCATGTCTGTATGTGACCATTAGATTAAATTTGTTAATATGTTACACAAAACTTTCTCTTTCCTTCCTTGTTAATTTTGTTAACTAGTTCTGTTACTTATTGAGAGAGATGTGTTATATCTCCCACTATGATTGTAAAGTTATTTTTATTCACAGTTCTGTTGATTTTGCTTTATCCATTTGAAACTATATTATATGGAGCACCCAACTTAATATTGCTGCATCATTCAAAGGGACTGAATATGTTATCTTTATCTCTAGCAATGCTTTTTGCCTTAAAAGTCTATTTTTTAATAAATTAATATAGCTAGTTCTTTGGTGAGAACTCATCCGATTTATCTTTTTACATCCTTTTAATTCCAATCTTTCTTTATCATCTCCACTATTTTTCAAATGATTCCACAAGACTACTACCACTGTAACACTCTAATTACAATTTTAACTTCCAAAATGGATTATTTACTTCTTAAAAGAAAGAAGAAAGAGAACTGGCATTTCTGGAATTATGGTCTGTGGCTTTGACTATCATTGGTTTGCCATGGTAAGCACTGTTCTTTCTCTGACAACCAGTTCTTGTTTTTAGCTGAGCTCAGGGCCTCTGTTGGAAAAACATACATGTGTGGGTGGATGCAGGGGCAGGAAGAGGGAAGATGTGGTCAAGACAGGTAGAGGTGAGTAAGCAGTGCCAAGTGTGGAGTGGGCGTCACAAATCCATAAGGGCCAAACAGCTATTTTAGCCAGTTACACAGGGCAGAAGAGAACTATCTGTACTAAGGATCACTCATCCTTCCTAAGGCAGCTATTTATCCTCCATCAATCCTTACCCAGTTTGGATAGTGCCAGGCTTTTTTTAGGAGAAAACTGAATCTAAATTTGAGTGGGAAATCTACTGAATTTGAAAATTTGCAGCTAATCCATTATTTTAATTTATGCAAGTTAAATAAGTCATGTCTGTTATCTACATCTGCAAATCCTTGTAAAACCTAAAAGAAGGGAACAAGTGGAGAAGATCTTTCCCAGCCCTGGTCATCCTCTCAAGTGGACTAACTCATTCCTCTTTACACAGAGAAAACCCTCCTGGGAAATACAAACCTAATTCATGTTCTAGCTCTTCAGAAATGGGTTTTCAAGATCCTTGGTCTGGTTGACTGCCACAAGCAGCATTATATGCTGGTCATCCCTAAAGACAGAATTGGAAAATGGCAGGAAGCCAAAGTAAGGCTCACACATGAAGGGATTCCAAAAAGTTGCTACCAAAACAAAATTCAAAATTTTTCCCAGGGCCCCTATACATATATATATATGTAAAAGAAGGGGGAAAAAAGGTAAGATGTCCCCTCAAAAACAAAAGCTATACAGATACATATATATGTATATATAGGCATATGCACATGCAAAGTCCTTAATTCATCTGCTCATTTGTTATTTCAAAATAATAAAATATTTGTGAAATATCTGCAGGGAACCTTTAGAATCTACACCACCACCTAAAGGAGGTGCTTCAATGACTGGCTGAAAAACGTGCTCTTTACAAAAAATAATAATGATAAAAACAAAAGAAAGAAAAAAGACTGAGTCTATACTACTTACAAATCACTTCTAGATGCTTTTATATATTTTTATTTATATATATATATATATATATATATATATATATATAATTTTAAGAAGTACTTGAAACAAAACTGCACAGAACTTCCATTTTATACTGAGAAAACTGGAGCACAAAGGAGATAATTTAATAAGTGTTAATGTTACTTCGGGCTTCCTTGGTGGGTCAGACAGTAAAGAATCTGACTGCAATGCTGAAGACCCAGGTTCGATCCCTGGGTTGGGAAGATCCCCTGGAAAAGGGAATGGCAACCCGCTCCAGGATTCTTGCCTGGAGAATTCCATGGACAGAGGAGCCTGGAGAGCTACAGTACATGGGGTCACAGAATCGGACACGACTGAGCAACTAACACACAATGTTAGTTCAGTTCAGTTCAGTCGCTCAGTCATGTCTGACTCCTTGCAACCCCATGGACTGCAGCATGCCAGGCTTCCCTGTCCATCACCAACTCTCGAAGCTTGCTCAGACTTGAGCAGCAGGACTCAGTGTGTAGTGAAAGCAGGACCACTGAACGATTGCAAGGAAACACTTAGTTAGGCCGAGTTTTAAAACCCTTTGCTTTCTCACCTTTGCCACAACGGAATTCCTCTTCCCATCCCTCCATATAAATGTCTACAAACATAAAAGACAAACTTTACTCCAAATTTTTTAAAAAACTACTTTTCTATTTTTTTATCTCCTTATACAACTCAATCAACTAATCCCTTAGCAAATTTCAGCTTTACATGATACTATTTCACTATCCACCTTCTTATACTTTTAGTATATTAAGATAGGTAAGTCAATTTGTATTGTCTCAGATAAAGAAAACACACTCAATATAGATTAGAACATTTTTAACAACAAAAACATTCTATTTGCTTTCATCATAGTTTCACTTAACAAAAGTGTTAGCTGTGCAAAAAAAAACTCAGTGTTGTCTTTCAGATAAAAAAATAAATAATGAGCAAAAGAAAGTAGATAATTAAATTAATTCTCATTCTCTTCAATAAGCACAATGACAATTTCTTAGGGAATTGTGATAAAAGAGATTTCACTGGAAAAGAAAATTCATAATTCATCTGCCATCTCTCTGGTCAATTCTCAGATTGACCCTTCAGAGCAAAGCCTGTCATTATTCTTCAGCATTTTCCTTATTAAAGGTTTATTTTGCAAATAAAAATTACACATGCATAACCCACCTCCCAACTGAGTGAAATTTAACTTATTTTTGTTCTTTTGTAGATTCATTCTGAAGTGAACAGCTTCTTCCCTCTCAATCTGATCTCAGGCCCACTTTGCTCACAGCTGCTTTGGATCTGAAAATTCATGAGGGCTTTGATGAAATATTTAATAGCAAATACAATGTCTTATTTACTTCAATCAGTTTCTACTGAGGTGCGCTGTAAGGAATTATGGAAGGAAAGGAGAGGATGTGAAAATAGTAACCTCCTAGGTATTTTCCCGCAAACAAAATTAATCTTTAAGTTTAGATTTCCCCTACCGTTGACTCAAATCTATCTTTGAAGAGTTCACCTATTTCCAACAGGAAGGTATTTGGGAAAATAGAATCATTTACATTTAATGGAAAATTTACTTAACAATTTTGTCATAAAATTATGTCTTCCAAAAATGCTTGCTTATTGATATCTTTTGGCAAAGACATAGGCATATACAGCATGATAGAACTCTTTGCAAAGGAAGACCATTTCAATTTTTCCAATCTGATCATAAAGTTTTGACTGTTCCCTTTAAGTAGTTGTTGCACGAGGGGATCGATAATTATAAAAAGAATTATATTTCTCTGGTTTTTTAAGAAAAGCATTCGTGAAGTGCTTTAATGAAGAACATTTTAAAAATATCCAGCAGTTTGTTCCATCCATATTTCCAGGACCTTTGGCTAAAACAAAAATCCATTAGTTTTTCTCAACTGTTTCACTAGGCATCACAATTTATGTATAAATAAGTTACCCTAAGGGCCCACATTATCCTCAGTGACACCTATATTATAGTTTCCCATAATTCATGAGCAGGCCCAGTGCATCATGGTCAGATCACAGCAGAGGAAGCAAAGTCTGATGGCATTCTGCTATTGACTAAACATGACAAGAACATCCTGGTTCTATTCTCCCCATTTCAGTCCAGAATCATAACAATCTTATACCAATATCCATTCCATAGAGTATAATTCCAGTTCTAAGATAGAACATTATTTTTATACTGATAAAATACAGTGGGTCTATCTCATGGTAACTGGAAAGGAAAATAAAACGCTGATGTGATACAGCATATTGAAAAGCAGAGACATTACTTTGCCAACAAAGGTTCATCTAGTCAAAACTATGGCTTTTCCAGGAGTCATGTATGGATGTGAGAATTGGACTATAAAGAAAGCTGAGCACCAAAGAATTGATGCTTTTGAACTGTGGTGTTGGAGAAGACTCTTGAAAGTTCCTTGGGCTGCAAGGAGATCAAACCGGTCAATCGTAAAGGAAATCAGCCCTGAACATTCATTGGAAGGACTGATGCTGAAGCTGAAACTCCAATACTTTGGCTACCTGATGTGAAGAACTGACTCATTTGAAAAGACCCTGATGCTGGGAAAGATCGAGGGTGGGAGGAGAAGGGGAGGACAGAGGATGAGATGGTTGGATGGTATCACTGGCTCGATGGACATGAGTTTGAGTAAACTCTAGGAGTTGATGATGGACAGGGAAGCCTGGCGTGCTGCAGTCCATGGGGTTATAAAGAGTCAGACATGACTGATCAACTGAACTGAATTGAACTGATGAACATTTAATATATAGCAGAGAATATTCTCTCTCCTTCCTGGAATACTGAGGCTTCTGGGTTACTGTTCACAACTGTTTTGCCCCATGTCTGGTGATTTCTTCAGCAGATCAACCAATCCTGCTAGTCATCTACCATACTGGTCTCTGCTTGCCCAAACAGAAAGGACTCAATAGAATGAATGGATCCTAAATAAGATACCAAATGAAAAAATATCAAGAAAATTAACATTTCCAGAAAAAACACTGACACATCAGAATAAATAAACTACCTGTCCAAGAACCATAGGATAGACTCCTATTGACTGTATTAATTTCTGGTGCAACAAATTACCACAAATTTGATGGTTTAAAACAACAGAAATTTGTTC
Source organism: Okapia johnstoni (assembly GCA_024291935.2). Taxonomy (NCBI): domain Eukaryota; kingdom Metazoa; phylum Chordata; class Mammalia; order Artiodactyla; family Giraffidae; genus Okapia; species Okapia johnstoni. The sequence goes on along the minus strand of CM044321.1, from coordinate 29,223,328 downwards.
CTTCATGGTCCAGAGGCCAGGTGTCCAAAATCCAGATCAGCCTTCAGGTTGAAAACTTTCAAAGATGCTTAGTGCATTCGCATGTTCAGTCACATAAGTTGAAGTGTCTGGCGTACCTTGTCACATGTACGCATCCTCTACCAGTGGTTGTGCTTTTACTATGTAGAACTGTACAGAGTACAGTAGTGCAGTATCTTTATTTCAAGTCCAGGATGTCTGGAAGCAAGCATAAAAGCAGCAGTGACGTCACTGGTACTGCTAAGAAGTGCCAAGTGATAACAATGGAAACAGAGGTGAAAATAATTGAACGAGTGAGGCCAAGATGGAACTGGAGGCCCAGAGCAAGGACAAAGAGAAACAAAAGGAAGAACATAACTGAAGCAAAAGAGAGATTCACGACTCGGGAAATGGCAAGGGGATTTTCTTTATTTGAGAAAGCGCTGTTGGGTTTTGGGCACAGGACTCAAACATAGAACAGTACAGGAAGGTTACAGCAGCCATTCAGAATGCAATCCAGTGCTACCGTGTCATCTATAATGAGGAAAAAAAGAGCTAATACCCAGACATCACTGGATCATTTTTTTCAAGAGGGTAGATAGAATTGAATCCAGCAGGGAACCAGTACCTGTGCCATCAGCATCAGGCATGAGTGAAACTGCAGCTTGCCCTCCATCTCCTACTGCTGATGATCCTCAGCTCTACCATCTCCCACCTCCTCTCTCTCCTCCAGTCAGTAACTATTCTAGCCTGTCCACTCAATGCCAGGCCCTGTATGCCAGCTACTGTACTGTACTATTCTACTTTCCAAGGTACCTTACAGTAAAATTAAAAAATGGTTTCTCTATTTTGGGAACTTGTTTTTTATGTATTATTTGTGTGACAAGTGGTATAAACCTATTACAGTGCAGTACTATATAGCTGATTGTGTTAGCTGTGTACCTAGGCTAATGTTGCTGGACTTACAAACACACTCTCAGAATGGAACTTGTTCCTGTGTAGAGGACTTAGCGTTCTCCTTGGCTTGTGGTCCCATCACTCCAACTTCTGCCTCCATGGTCTCACGAGCTCATCCTCTTCTCTCTGTGTTCCAATCTCCCTCTGCCTCTCTAATAAAAACACTTGTGTTGGCATCTAAGAACCACCATATCACTAGTGGTAAAGAACCCATCTGCCAACGCGGGAGATGTAAGAGACATGGGTTTGATCTCTGCATCAGGAAGATGCCCTGGAGGAGGGCATGAAACCCACTCTAGGATTCGTGCCTGGAGAATCCCATGGACAGAGAAGCCTGGCGGGCTACAGTCCATGGAGTTGAAAAGAGTCAGACACTCCTGAAGCAACTTAACACACACAACATATAACCAAATATGCTGATCTCAAAATCCTTAACTCTATCGACATCTGTAAAGACACTTTTCACAATTACAGGTTCCAATAATTAAGAAGGAGATCTCTCTTTTTGGGGGGGAGTGTGGGTGGTGGTGGTATTTTCAGCTTATCACACTGATCACACTGATCAGGACCACAGTTCAAGAATTTAAACATAGATAAAGAAAATGGGGGGGGGGGGGCGGGGAACCTGCATTATCCATAAGCTTCACACCATCCATGTCCTTCTCAGGTCATGACTATATGATGTCAGGTGTTTGGAGTCATATTCAGGGTCTTAGTCATAATGATGTTTGTGGATCACTGGATTCTCTGCCTTTAGACTAATAATAAAACTTAATTGTAATGGAGGCAGGCAATATTCTTACCTGATACTAAACTAGGACCAAATTTGTTCACTGATAAGGATTTAAGGTTTTGATCAAAGTGTTTTAGCTTAAAAATTATCTAGAGGCCAACAGTTTTTTTTTTTTTTTTTTTTTTTTTTAACGTTCACAGGATATTGTCACTGACACCAATAGTTACAAATAAGAAGGCAGAGTTTACTTTAAAAAATGTCAGGTGAGTCTCTGGGAAAATATCAGGCCAGCTTCTGGGTCATGGTGCTTAGCTTTCAGCTGCTAATGTATGTAAATGACTCCATCCAGGGACCCAGCTGTTGTATGTTGCAATGTGCTGATGAAACTAAATTGGGATTCTAGAGAACACAAATCAAATTGTAAGCAAAATGACTGAAATACACCAGCCCTCCTTTGCAGCATCATAGGCCAACCAAAGAAAAATGACTAATGGGTAATAACACTCAGTCCTGACATGAATCATAAGCGAGGAAGGAAGTTGCATGTAAAATAATAACAAAGAATATTAAATTGCCACCAGGCCCCTACTAGAGACAAATGAAAACGGAACAGATTTCTTAGCACCAGTCACTTATTCAATCCCTTTGAAAACGTCCCTGGAATCTGCAGACAGAGAACACATTCACTTATATTCCCTTTCTACTAGAAAGGAATGTTTTCTCTGGCCAGGAAAAGACAGATAAAGGATGACCTTCTGAAAAGGAGGCTTTTAGAGGTAGGTACCCTCTGACCGGTTCTTTAGCCTTCCTTGGGCAACAAGGTAAGAAAACAGGCCACCTTTACTACCTACTGGTAGAGAAAATGATGTACTTTTGCCAAGATATCCATGGTTTGATGGCTTTTCATTTCGTCTTTTATAATGCCATTCTTATATGTAGAATATGAAGTGATTTTTAATTGTCCATGTAACTTACATAATGTTATTTTCACTCTAAGTGATTTTTTTTTTCATCACAAGGTAATTTGGCTACTCTCTTCAGAGGTTAAAGCGTCTGCCTCCAATGCGGGAGACCTGGGTTCGATCCCTGGGTCGGGAAGATCCCCTGGAGAAGGAAATGGCAACCCACTCCAATATTCTTGTCTGGAGAATCCCATGGACGGAGGAGCCTGGTAGGCTACAGTCCATGGGGTCGCAAAGAGTCGGACACGACTGAGCGACTTCACTTTCACTTTCACTTTCACTACCAGTTTAAACCCAAAGCTGTGTCACTGGTCACTAGAAAGAAATGAGCTCCTGCTGCCTGCTCAATCCTTATCATCAAATTGTAAGCAAAACCCAGCCTGAAGCTCCTGTCATCTCAGACACAGCCTACACACCTCTCTGCAAAGGACAGGTAGCAAAACACTGCAACACAGGACAAGCAGCCTCTAATCTTGGATGGCAGCTTATTTCAGAGTATTGTTCTAGTTGCCCTGTTTGTTCCTCCTTGACTTTACTGACCTGTTAGGACAGCAGTTCTCAGCACTAGTTGCTCATTAGAAATACCTAGGAAATATCGATCACCAGACTTGAAGACCAAAACCCACCCTAGTCTTGTTACAGGGAAAAACAAAATCTGACCCCATGTGGAATCTGTTTGTTTTACTTTAACCTTTGTTTCCCATTGTTTTTGTTCACTAACAGAATACTGCCCATACATAACGGACTTCCTCAGGGAACCCTACCCCCTGATTGAAAGTTAAACCAAAATGCCTTTATTCAGGAAGACATCCTGACCCTGTCCAACTGTGAATAGCTACAACAAAGAAGAAATTAACACATCCCATCCCCAAGTGAAAGACTTTATTTTGGGGGGCTCCAAAATCACTGCAGATGGTGACGGCAGCCATGAAATTAAAAGACACTTGCTCCTTGGAAGAAAAGCTATGACCAACCTAGACAGCATATTAAAAAGCAGAGACATTATTTTGTCAACAAAGGTCCATCTAGCCAAAGCTATGGTTTTTCCAGTAGTCATGTATGGATGTGAGAGTTGGACTATAAAGAAGGCTGAGCCCAGAAGAATTGATGCTTTTGAACTGTGGTGTTGGAGAAGACTCTTGAGAGTCCCTTGGACTGCAAGGAGATCCAACCAGTCCATCCTAAAGGAGATCAGTCCTGAATATTCATTGGAAGGACTGATGCTGAAGCTGAAACTCCAATGCTTTGGCCACCTGATATGAAGAACTGACTCATTTGAAAAGACCTTGATGCTGGGAAAGATTGAGGTGGGAGGAGAAGGGGAGGACAGAGGATGGGATGGTTGGATGGCATCACCGATGAGATGGACATGAGTTTGAGTAAGCTCCAGGAGTTGGTGATGGACAGGGAGGCCTGGCGTGCCGCAGTCCATGGGGGTCACAAAGAGTCAGACACGACTGAGCAATTGAACTGAACTGATCCCCAAGGCTGGCCATTCCATAAGATATTTGCAAGATAAATGGCCTTTTTACTTTACTTTCTCACCTCACCACCTCTCTGTTTTATAAAAGAACCTGGTGTCCAGACCCCATATGATGGTTATTTTGAGACATTAATCTGCCATCTTATTGGTCTGCTGGCTTTCCGAATAAAGTTATATTCCTTGCCTCAACACTTCATCTCTGATTCATTGGCATGAGTGAACTTGGGGTAACAGTCTGAGATTGGGCCCAGGCACCAGTATTTTTTTTAATTCCCTAAGTGATTCTAATGTACACGTTTTTCTACCTTGCTAGCTTCTGCTCCTTTTTACCTTCCACTTCTTCCCAGACTTTCTTCCACACTTAGCTACCTAAGCCACCATATTTACCCACTTCTTTTCATCATTCTAGGACCTCTTGACCTTCATTTTGCTGCCTCTTGCTATGGTACTCTCTTGCTCTTCTCCAGACTTGATACAAACCTGGCAAGACCTTCTGATCAATTTTTTTCCAGGTCCTGTCTTCTCCTGGCTATTCCCAATAGAACATCCACCAAGGTTACAAAAGTACCTTAGCAAGAGTCTAACTACCCACACACCATTTTCCTCCTTCATTTAAGCCCATCTCACATCTGGCAATCGACATAATCTTTTGCTCTTGGAACTCAGCAACATTTAATGCCTTGCTCTACATTTGGACCAAACACCTTACCCTAGCCATTTCTTTGTCCATCTATCCATTCTCTTTTCCATCACAGGACTTCTCAATTTCAAAACTATCACATGCAAGGTTAAATCATTCTTTGTTGTGGGAGGCTGTCCTGTATATTAATAAAATGCTTAGCAGCATCTCTGGTCTCTGCTCAGTAGATGTCAGGAACAGTCTTCCTCCAACTTGTAAAACAAAAGTGTCACCAGACATTACCAAATGATCCCTGGGGAGAGGGAAGAACTGCCCCTCCATCCTGACACCCCATTGAAAACCACTGCTCTGTATGTCTAAAACTACTTCAATTCAGTTCGTTCCTCTGCCATCTGGTGTATATTTCCTTCCCAGTTTCAATTTCACCCAAGTTTACAATCCATTACTCTGAAGCATCTACTTCCTTCTGAGTTGGCAGCCTTCAGCTTTGATTCAACTTCACAACTGATGCCAACTCCAAAGCAGCTAAGACAGATCCTCACATCTGTTAGTCATCCTTAACCCTCCCGTTGCAGAGGAGCAATGATAATTTCTCCATTATATACTGGCCTTATGCTATAAGCCCTGTAACCACCAAATTAATTTATATAACAGTGGGAGTATTAATAGACAGAACATAGATCAGATCCTCTCTTAAAATTACAGATGCTAAGCTGGTTCCTGACTCTAAACACACGTACCTTCCTGAACAATTATTCATTTCTCCCTTTAAATAGGAATCATATGTTCTTGCAAAGCCCTTTGAAATTTCAAATTGAGTGGAATTTCAATTCATTTTGAGTAACAATTCTTAATTATTTGAGCTAATGGAAAGGAATAAAGCACAAAAAATAGAAAATTCACATAATACAAATTTAAGCACATACTGACACAAACACATAGTCTCAGATTTTCAGAAATTAAAGGTTACTATAAGTTATTAGACTGATTTTATTGTGTGACTCATAACTCATCCAAGTGAAGAATTGCTAATATGTTTGAGAATAACATTATTGGCAAAACACAACCAAAGAGATGACTTTCCGTAGTTCTTCATCATAATTGGAGATAATTTTAATGTCAAATTTTTGGTAGAACTAAAGAACAACTTTTATTTGCTTTATAATTGTCTATTTTGTTACCTTTATTAAGCCCATATTATTTTACTATGATAAACTACACATAATGGAAAATTTACCATTTTAACCATTTTTAAGTAGACAATTCTGTGGCATTATGTTCATTCACATTGTTGTGCAGCCATAACCACCATTCAATCCAAAACTATTTCATCTACATAGGGCCTACATGGAGGCTCATTGTTAAAATGGCTCATTATGTCGACCTTGCAAACAAAGAATAAAATCACAGTGACCCTTGAGACTGACCAAATTGCCAGATAACATTCTGTTTTCCCACTGGCACCTACCTTCTCAAGGCTAGAAGACCACCTGATTTCAGACTTTTGGCTATGTGACCACAGGACTCAGCTACAGGCTAAAAATTAACCATCCCTTTCAGAGAATTTTTCATTGGCAAGGGTATAAGAAAGATCCTATCAGAAAGGAAGGACACTGGTTCTCCTTAAGGGTCAGTCACCCTCTCATTTCCCTCTAACAAATTTCCTTTTCTTTGCCTGACTGCTGGCTCGCTTTCTTTTTCTCCATACTCACATTACAGTCTTCTCCAATGACAACAGGTTTTACTAGATACTGCCTCTCCTCTGCCTACTAATAATCTGCTAAATGTCATTTTAAATTAATTCCCTGTAGCTCTTACTGAAATAAATGTAAAGTCTACCAAAATAACTGTTTTCAAGGACAGCATTTATATAGGTTTATTAATTCATCTTTCTTATACAAAAGGAGAATTCTTGTCTTTCATAATCGTGCTTCATACGTTCCCACTACTCAGTGCTTGACTCATCCTGACCTTCTTCCATCTCCCTGTCAACAGCCTAGGGGAACTTAACATGTACAAGTCCCAATTCTCTTTTCTCCTGTTAGATCCAGAAACTAAGATAAAAGCAGTGATTTTCCTCACTTATCCTCAAATTGGACTAGAATTAAATTATATGATGATAATAGCATGAAGTTTTTTTGAGAATTCTCTTAAGACTCTGGGAGAAGATTATGCATTATAGGGGAGAAATATAACAACAATATAATGAAGTTTTGGGTTGGCCTGCTATAACAAAAAATACCATAGACCACCTGGCTGAAACAGCAAACATTTGCTTCTCACAGTTTTGGAGGCTGGGACATCAAAGATAGAGGAACTGGCAAATTTGGTGTCTGATGAAGGACTGCTTTCTGGTTCATAGACACACATCTTCTCGTCAACTTTACATGGTGGAAGAAATGAGGGGTCTCTCTGGGGTCTCTTCTATAAGGGCACTAACTCCATGCATCAGGGTTCCACCCTCATGACCTAATCACCTCCCAAAGTCCCCACAACTCAAACTCCATCACAGTGGGGATTAGGATTCCAGCATATGAATTTTGGGAGGACATAAACATTCAGCCCATAGCACTGTTGCTATTTCTTGCTCACATTTTAAAAGAAAGCCTCTCCGATCCCTGGATAAAATGTTGACCTTACAGCTGTGTTTCTAACGTAAACTGAGAGAGAGAATTTATACATTTGAATACACATGGTTCTGAGCTGAAGAAAACAACAACAACAGCATACCTGCTATTGTAAGGTCAGAGCATCATTGTACAGATCATTTATTTTTTAAAAGTCCTTAAAGCTGTCATTTTAAAAACTCACAACTCTCACCAGCTGAATATTTGGAACAGTACACTCTAGCATGTCAGGGAAGTCAAATTTCTTTCGTACAACTCTTAAGAGGCACCTCTTGAAACTTTCCAGTTAAGATTTTCAAAACTCTGTAACAAATAACAGCCCCAGAGGAAAGCCTATAATATAGCTGTCAGTGAACTTAACTTCCATCATAAACTGGATATATTGTCAAGTGTTTTGGGCTTTGGAGCAGCTGCCACCTAACAACTATTCAGAAAAAAACACCCAAATCAGTTCAGGTCTCATCATAATTCCTGTGAATTTCAAGTCAAAGAGGATAGTCATTTTTATGTATTTATTTGTGAAAACTACAATTACAATCTTCTCAAAAAATGTATGCATAGGTGTACAGAGGGAAAGTGATTCTTGGTAGTGTTACCAAAAAGGTAAAAGCCAATTTTAAGTTAGTTCATTTTTTCCCTAAGACATAAAAGAATGAATTAACATAAGCACTCATTCATTTATTCAACACACTTTTACTGATGATCTATTATGTGCTAAGCAGTATGGAGCCCTGAAACAAAACCAAAGAAATAAATGCTTTTCCCCTCCTACAAATGGGCAAATAGATGTCAAAGGTGAGTGAATATTAAGACTGTACCACTAAGAAAAGCAAACAACCCAAGTCACCAGGGGATCTCATCTCCTACCTTCATTTCCTTCACATTCCTCTCACCCTAACCTGTGACTTCATTCAATGTGTTCCAAAAAAGAAAGATAAAGGCTGAACAAGAAGATATTTGTACTGCCCTTTCCATCAATATACAGAAATGAGGGCTTGATCTCACCTTGGATTATTTTTCACCCACACAGAAAGTAATGGAGAAAGATAATGAATTAATGAGGAATAATTTGTAAATAACTTGGGAAATTGTTGACAGTTACTATAACAAAAGAGAAGCCCCAAATTTTAAAAAATGCCATTGCTGGCTTCCTCTTTTCCAATTTGAAAAACTCAGGAAGGGCAGCACATACAGGGTATCATTCTTAGTAGCAATGATACCTCACAATTTTTTAATTGTGAGGGGAGGTACTATTCATAAAAGTCCAAAAATGCAAAGTGTATGCTGCCCATCATGGCTAAGTTTTCTGTGATTTTTGGTTGTTCCAGAGGTAAAGTTTCCTTAACTGGCCAGTTCACCATTTTTCTCTCTGTTGTGGAAGATAAAGAAAGCAAACCTGAAAGGACATGCCTGTTTCTCAGATATTTGAGGGGCTCAATGCATGATTGTTGAAAGCTGAAAGGATGAATTGCTATTTCAAGGTTCTTGATGCACTAATGCAGGTAGGTACTTGGTAAACTACCTACTAAATAAATAATTCATTAGGTTTCTCTCAAGACTTCCTAATACATCTCTTGAGGATGAGATCTAGGGATTAACAGGAGTTCCTCATTCAAACACAGTGTTCCCACAGCAGGGAAAGAAGAGGATAGACAAATTCAGAGCACAACATTGAAACATATACATTACCATATGTAAAACAGACAGCTAATGGGAAGTTGCTATATAGCACAGGGAGCTCAACCTGTGACAACCTAGAGGGGTGGGATGGGGTTGCAGGGTGGGAAGGAGCTTCAAAAGGGAGGGGACATATGTATACTTAGGGCTGATTTGTGTTGTTGCATGACAAAAACCAACACAATATTACAAAGCAATTATCCTTCAATTAAAAATAAATTCAAAAGAAAAACCACACTGTTCCCAATATTATTGCAAACAAATCTCATGTAAGATTGCATGACCTAAATAAAGAAGTTGTGGTACGTATATACAATGGAATATTACTCAGCCATAAAAAGAAACACATTTGAGTCAGTTGAACTGAGGTAGATGTAGAGCCTGTTACACAGAGTGAAGTAAGTCAGAAAGACAAAAACAAATACCATATATTAACACACTTTGGCCACCTGATGTGAAGAGCTGACTCAATTGAAAAGACCCTGATGCTGGGAAAGATTGAATGCGGGAGGAGAAGGGGATGAAAGAAGATGAGATGGTTGAATGGCATCACCGACTCAATGGACATGAGTTTGGGTAAACTTTTGGAGTTAATGATGGACAGGGAGGCCTGGTGTGCTGTGGTCCATGGGGTCACAAAGAGTCGGACACGACTGAGCAACTAAACTGAACTGAACTGATGGAATCTAAGAAAAATGGTACTGATGAACCTATCTGTGGCAGAAACAGAGACTCAGACATAGAGAACAGACTTATGGACATAGCAGGGGGCAGGAGACGGTGGGAAGAATTGAGAGAGTAGCACTGAAATATATACATTACCATATGTAAAATAATAGATAATGGGAAGTTGCTATGTAACACAGGGAGGTCAACATAGCATTCTGTGACAAGCTAGAGGGGTGGGAAGGGGTAGGGGTGGAGAGGAAGTTCAAGAGGGAGGGGATGTATGTATACTTATGGCTGATTCACGTTGTATGGCAAAAGCCAACACAATAGTGTAAAGCAATTATCCTCCAACTAAAAATAAATTTTTCTCCAGCTGTTTTTTTCTTTGGTTATTAGTTGACTTTTTTGTTTTGGTTTGGTTTGGTGTTTGGGTTGTGAGATTGGAGGGGGTTGGCTTTTTCCCATGAGTTTATAGTTCTTACTATCTCTGGGTCTTTCCTCATTAAGTTGGCCTATGCCTAGAAGGCCCCTCCATTTCTTCTTTACCTTGAAGCCTCAAGTCTGGCATCTCCTCCCCCAGCAAGCCTACAGAGTTAGATACCCCCCTTTCTCACTCCTATAAGTACTCAGGCTATCCCCGCACTGCACTTCCAAGTTATGTTGTCATTATTCATCAGCTCCCTTACTAATTCTCAGCACTTACTCATGTGTCTCTGAGAAGGGCACAACCCAGCACACAGTAGGTACTCAAGAGATTTTGAATGAATGAATGACTAGTGAACGACTGCCCATAGAGAAATGTTGCAGAAGCCAAGTTAAGAGTTAATGACCTAAAGTAACCCTCTATGCCTCTTTTTTACTTAGCCCCAGAGAGCACTCTACCTGTAAGTGGAAGGGGAGGTGCTTTTTGGCCTCAGAACAGCACTGGCCTTGAAACTTACTTTGTGAGCAGAGCAAAGAGTTTGAGAGACTAACATCTCCCCTAACCTAGCCATCAAAACACCAGCCCAGCAGATACCGACAGCTCTCAACCCCATCACCACCACCACCATCACAAGTTCTCATCAACAAAAGAAGGGGAACTCCTCCCTGGAATTCTACAACTGCAGGGTATCTTTGGAGTTTAGAAATTCATCTTTTAAATTCACGTAAATTTACCATTTTTTCCATAAAGTGGAATGAGTCTTTGTAAGTCAGTTACCAGGTAAATTACTTAATTTCCTAATTCATATATCCATACCTCAATTAGTCCAACTAATGTTCCAGGAAGGTGCCCCATATTTATTTTATAGTTTCCCATCCTTTTCCAACTCCCCCAAGAGCTGCCTCATAAGAAGTATGGGATACATTATAGTTCCTCCAACGTTCTATATTCTTAAAAACCAAGCATCAGCCATAATGAATGAAAAAAAAAAAACTAGAATAAAAACAGAAGAAGGAGGACGTTCATAAATTGAAAAAAACAAAGGTGTGTGTGTGAGGTTGGGGTTTTGTTTTTTTTTTTTTTTGCAAGGGGGGCTTGTCCTCAATGCGAAAGGTACATAAAACTTCACACTGTTATCTACCTAATGACTCTAGTTATTTCACACTACCACCATCCTCATTCCCTTCAGAGTTTCCAATGAATCCTATTATTTCCACAGCCCTTAAAGAAGAAAAAAGCACCTCCAGGTGCTTTCTCTCTTGGCATCACTTCATACAAAAAAGACTCAGATATATTTGCATATATGTAAAAATATATTCAATAGAGCACTTTTTGAAGTAGGAAAAAAAAAAAAAAAAACCCTGGGAACTTAAATGCCCATCAAAAAAAAGACTGGTAAAATAAATGACAGCATATCTAGACAATGGCATATCACTCAGAATATTACGAATCCGTCAAATAAGATGAGGTAAATCATTGCTACATGTACAGGCTTGCATTGCAAGAGCTCCAGGATAAGCGGTTAAAAGAAGAAAGCAAGGCAAGGAATGGAAATAAATCCTACTGAACACACAAAAAAAGAGAGAGGAATTATTTATGCATTCATTCATTCCTATATTCATTCATTCATATGGAATATCTCTATAAAGATTCACCAATGATTACCCTTGGGAAAAACTAGGGGTTACTGAAGGGTGGACATCTACTTTTTATGATATACACTCTTATACTGCTTAAATTTTTCAGCCTATATTTTTCGGAAACTAAAACAAAAGCTATCTAGAGGAAGTACAGGCAAAAGCAAAGAGGAAGGCTAAAGCCGGCCTCGCTACCCCGCCCAGTGCACAGCTTCCTGTGTCACAGCCCAGCAACCCAGGGCTGGTGTGGCCAGCTCCAACGTCTGTGGTTTCTCAACCTGGGAGGCACTGTGTTTTCAATCAAGAGCGGTGGGACATCAATGACCAGGGATGATTCAAGGAAGAGCCCCTATATCCAAAATGCAGATATATCTGTATATACAGATGATTCACTTTGTTGTACAACAGAAACTAATACAACATTGTAAAGCAATTATACTAAAGTAATAAAATAAATGGGCTTCCCGGGTGGCTCAGATGGTAAAGAATCCACCTGCAAGGAGAAAAACCTGGGTTCGATCCCTGGGTTGGGAAGATCCCCTGGAGGAGGGCATGGCAACCCACTCCAGTATTCTTGCCTGGAGAATCCCCATGGACAGAGGAATCTGGCAGGCTACAGTCCATGGGGTCATAAAGAGTCAGACACGATTGATCGACTAAGCACAACAAATAAAAGAAAAAGAAAATGCAGAGCCTCTTCCCACATTCTTTAGATTTTTATCTTCATGCATTATACTTTTAATTAAGGCTTGTCTCACAGCTTCTATTTCCTTTCCCTATAAACTTTAAGAGGTGATCTCTATCTACAACCCCATCCTCTGTTCAAAATAATTCACATGTGTTGCCAAGACTGTGGTCAAAGAAAACGTTTGTGAAGGGCTTTACCTCCACACTGAGGACCAAACCACCTTGACAACAGGGGTTCTTGGCAAAAACTCTGGGAAAAAGGCTCCTTCTCTCCTGGCCCAGCTGGCTAATTTCCGAGGAGGAGCCCTTCTGATGGCATTAACCTCACAATAAGTTAGGAAGCATTACCAGTATCTAAGGGGCTTCGCTGGTGACTCAGAGGTAAAGAATCCTCTTGCAATATAGGAGAAACAAGGGACTCGGGTTCGATCTCTGGGTTGGAAAGATTCCCTGGAGGAGGGGATAGTAACCCACTCCAGTACTTCTGGCACTTCCCTGGTGGCTCAGATGGTACAGCATCTGCTTGCAATGCGTGAGACCGAGGTTTGATCCCTGGGTCAGGAAGATCCCCTGGAGAAGAAAATGGCAAACCACTCCAATATTCTTGCCTGGAGAATTTCATGGACACAACAGTCTGGCTACAGTTCATGGGGTCACAAAGAGTAGGCCACAACTGAGCCACTAACAGGAACTAACCAGTATTCTTGCCTGAAGAATCCCATGGACAGAGGAGCTCGGCAGGCTGCAGTCCATAGGGTTGCAAAGAGTCAGACATGACTGAAGTGACAGCATGCACGCATGCACGTTCCAGTATTCAGAGTGCCCCTTAAATGAAATTAGACCAGTGTTTGAGCCAGTCCATACCCTGGAGCCAAGAGGAATAATTAAAGCAGTGGATGTTTTATTCTTTAGTGTTTAATAGAATACATAACAAGTCACATAATCAATGATTCATTACTTCACACACAGGGAGGAAAACAGTATCGAGTATTTCTGTTATACAACTGGTTGTGAACAGAGAGAATCAAAATTTCTAGAGCATTTAGATGGTTGAAGAAATTCTCACTTTAAGGTTGGGCATGTCTGAAAAGAACTTCGTCAGTTTTTATAATATAGAAGGATTGTTTTTTCCTTGGCTTTCTGTTTTGTTAGAAAGTCTGGTAATTGTATGATGATTTTTTTGCCCCCTTTCCCTTTCAATCACTGAGGAAATGGCTTAGTGATCCATATCACTTAGCATATAACATGTTCAACAATTTCATAATCCCAGGTAACTCTGTGGGAATCTTACATCGTCTCCCAGATAAGAGTTTTTCAGATGCCCAGAAATTTATAACTTCAAAATTAACATCCATAATGGATATTTTAACCTTTGTCATTAAATGTCACAAATGCTGTTTAAGTGATCATAAATGAATTGTCATTTGTATTCAATAGTAATAGCAAAATTCACCTGCCTATGAAGTCACAAAGACAGTTGTATAATAGTTTACATTACAATTATGTCCACATACCTCAAAACACATTTAAATTTTTTTAAAAAACTTGGGGGAAAAAAATCACAAAATGTTTAAGGTGACAAGAATTCTTGATCAACTAGTTCAGCTTCCTATCACATGAGATTATACTGTAATATAAATATTCTGGTTGAATTTCTTCCATCGAAGTTTCAAGGGTCCCAGTAGAGAGTATTAATCTTCAAACATTAATCCTTTCAGATGTTTATTGTCCAAAATTGTGATGAAGAAAAGTTAACTTCAATATAGCATGTTTCCGGCTTTAGAAAGGCTTATTTTAGGTACCGTAGCCACTAGAGACAGAAGAATATTTTATTTCTCAAGAGAGAGATTTAGGTCATCTAAGAAAACTAATTCAGTTTTTAAATGAGTTATAATAAGGAAAAAAGGAAAAAAATCCAAAGAATTTACTCTGGTAGGTTTAGAATAAAAACATTCAGTTTACAATAAAAAATTTAAGTCAATCGAGTAAAGTACTTATGATTTAGGCTATAAAAGAAATTCTTAGGGAATTCAACCCCAGTCAATACTTTTCTAAATACCTGTACTATCATTTAGCATTTTTCATGTGGAGTACAAAACTGTTTTTTGAGTATTAGGTTAGAATTTACCATAATTTGAAAAGTAAAAAATTATCAAAGGTTCAACTTACATGGCTTTAATGTAATAACATTACAAGGAAAAATCTAATAAAAATGGAAATGTGTTACAAGCACTGCCAGTTGCCCATTTTGTCTGAGAATTCAGATTATGCATTTCCCCAGAGAAGCAACAGGCCATATATATATATATATATATATATATATATATATATATATATGGATCTGGTTTGAAAGACAATTTGGGCTAGTATTAATACAAATTACTTGGCTGTCAACACCGAAACCAAATAAAACACAAGAATAAAAATCATATTGAAAGGGAAAAAATTTAAGTTTCACACATTCAAGGAGTGTTTTCCAAAATACATAATCTGAAAAATTAAAATGAACATGTATCATAGCTCTACATGTATTAAAAAACAATCTGTCAAACACTTGGTGCAAGAGCATTGAACATGGTACCTGTTTTTCTAACCACCACTGTCAACTATTCTTTTTCAAAAAGTTAAATGTATTATTAAAATCTCAGTAGTATTTATGGACCAAATGGTAGCTGAGCCATTACATAAGTAAATATACACTGCACTGAGTCAGATGAATGCAGTCATAATTTCGGAATAATTTATGACACCCTTCCAAGTTACTGAATGTCTTTGGAGGGCTTACTCACACATACCCTCAGAATCTCATCCAACCTACAGATGACAATCAACACTCCAGCCCGCAATGTAGACCACTAAGGGTCCTTCCATGGCTCAAAGCAATGGTGTATAAGGGACCCAAAAAGGTAGTGGCCAAGTCATCTTACCTCAGTTACAGTGTCCACCCAAGGGAAACATGAGTTTCCTACCCAGCTTTTACTTTGAGTTGAAGATAGAATTTTTCACGTATCAACTTCCAACTTTAGAGAGGACAGTCATCATACGAAAAGAGGTCAGTTTACTGTCTCTAACGGTTCAATTCCCAGTCTTTCAGCTAATGAAAGAAGTAGGAGAGACCTGCAGGCCATCAGCGATGTCTGGAAGGAGTAAAATTTTGCCAAGCAGTGGAACAGTCAACTCAAAGTTTTACAAGATAAAACTTTCTAGACTTGAGTGGCAGAGACAAAACTTGAGCAGTTTCCCGTGACTCCTGGAGTTGAGCAGATTTAACAAGGAAAATCAGAAGCTCAGAGTCTTCCCATATGTCAGTGGCTTTGATCTGCCCCCAAGATGTTCTCAATTATGTGCTTTGTGTTGCACAATACAGAAGACCACATGGGGTACAGAAATCTCTGTGATACTCACTTTTGGCCAGGGGGTGACATTCCTAAATCATTCCAGGTTTGAAACAGGGGTATGTTCTAATGCGTTACCTAGTCCAAGAACATGCTCAACACCAGCAAATATGACTTCCTGAATTTGTTTCTGTTCTCTTTAAAATTACAGTCTTTGTAAATAAAGCTAACTTTACTTTTCTAAAAATGAACCTCCAGTGAAAGACCTCAAGTCCTTCTCTCCCTCAATAAAAAAAGAAAAGAATTAATGGATTAAAAATACAGGTACCTTGGTTTACAAAGACAGTTCATCAACATATTAGTATACAACTAATAGCCAAGCAAAAAGAATAGAGCAAATTCAGCTTTATGTTTTTTTTTCTAACCCAATTTCCCCATAGACAAGGATATAAGAAACTCATCAAAGCATGTTGCTTTAGTATATACACCATCTGATGCAAGTTACTGGGGTAAATACAGGAAAGTTTATAGCATTTAGTAAATGAATTAAAAAACTAAATGCTTCGTGTAAAATGTTTATATATGGTATATACAGATTGGATCACATGAGGCTAAGAATAAAACTGTTTCAATTCTTAACATCTGTTATGGACATATAGGAAGATACAGTACAAGATTCATTTTTTAAAAGAAGGAAAAAGTAGCTCTAATTTCAACACTGAAAAGACTCTTACAAAATCTTTTAAAAACATACTTCAGAGAATGATGCTGAAACAAATGAAAAAGGAAAGGCTTTTCCTTAATCATAGAATATCCAAAGGAGCCTCACAGCATGAAAGACAAGGATTCATTTCCCTTCACTTACAGTGTAGATAGGATATACAGTGGGGATTTATTCCATGGTAGAGTAAAGGTATAAGGCAACCAGGTCTCCTCCTGCTTCAGCTGCATTTACCTGGGACACCATTTTATTGCTCAGCTCACTTTGAAGTACTTATTTGCCTTCATTTAAAACTATTCCGACTTTCCAGTTATCTACAGATGGCAGCCCTCAGCATTTCTGCTTCTCTGCAGCTCTGTCATTTGGAAAGACTCACCTTCACTTCAAACCACCTGCATCAAAAGGGCATTTTCAGGTTTGCCCAGAAGTCAACATTGGCTGGGCTTGGAAAAAATAAGGATTTCTAATAAGAAAACTAAATCTAAGTAACTCAAACATATTTTGCTCAAGGTCATAGACTTTAAAATCAGGACTTAGAATCAACAAGAAAATAAAAGTTCAAAAACTAAAACCCTACTGGGTAACTCTTTGGTTAGGTTATATGAGTATCAGCAACTTCTAAGTTTAGGACTCAAAACAGTTCAATCAACTGCCAGGTAAGAGGAGATCTGTGATTGATCTTTACAAAACGCTCTACTTGTTTCCTGTGTGCTATTTTGTTAACGTGCATGTACTCAGACGAATGGTACAAACTTCCAACTGTCAAACAATAAATGAGTATAGCTGCTGCCCCCTTTCCCACCCCTCTTAACTTCCTTCCTCCCTCCCCACCCTACCCCCTAAGTCTTAAGAGCTAAGGTACTACTGCCATTCACTGCAAGAATACGGGCTTTCCTAACATCCACGACGTGCATTACCACCCAGCTCCGTTTACAGTCACAACAGTGCTTGGTGACCTGGGCTGTCATGCTCTCTTTCCCCTTCTTGCCAATAAAGGCTGCCATGTCAAGCCGTCGAAAACCAAGGGCTTCGGGCGCTGAACCCAGGAGAAAGGGTGCCTCCTCAGGCAAGAGGGGAACTTCCTACAAGTTTAAGCCACAGGCGAAGATGTTTAAATCCGCACGGAAACCAGAGGCTCCTCCATAGAGCCAGCACGAGATTCTTCTACTTCACCTGTATATGTTCAGAACTTTATTCACGTGTCGTCACTGAACTGCCTCCGCTCTGAACTCATTCCGGCTCCGGAGTCCTCCGTTCAGCCTTCTAAAACTCTACCTTTAAAGAAGGTCAAAAGACTGCGTAATGAATGACCTTTCGAAACTAAACTATTCCCAGAGTGCTACCAAGTCTCTTAAACCGCGAATGAGTCATCAGGGCTTTGAGAAGATTTCAAGGAATCTTCCATACAACTGGACAGGGTCCAATCAGGGTCGGAACAATTCAGTCATTCCCGGCTACTCGGTGCCTCTGTGGCCACACTGCCCCACCCCCCACTAGATCCAGACTGAAGGACAATTCGGGGGGAGGGTTGGTTTGGGGCCGGGGGCAGAGGAAACGGGGTGGAGGGGTACGTCTGGGCTCTCTCTTTCAGTGGGGTCCGGAAAAGACGAAGAAGCCGAGAGGATCTGCGGCTGCAGCCTGTAAAGTGAGGGGAGGTGGGGAACGGGGGAACGCGAGAACGTGGTGGGTAGGAGGGGAAATCTCGAGTCCCCTCCAGGGCAAAGAGAGGAGGGAACGGGCGCGCTGGAGTCGCCAGGGGGAGCGGGGAGCTCACTCCCTGCAGAAGACGTACTCGGTGTAGCTAGTCCAGATCTTGTCCTCGCTCTGGTCGGTGCTGCCGGCGAAGGCGCAGGTGCCAGTGGAGCTGCACGCCACCATGTGGAAGCCCGACTCGGACAGCTTGTCGAAGGCCTGCTCCAGGAAGTTGAACTTGAGGTAATAGCGCGAGGTGTAGCGCTCCGGGGGCCGGTCGGGGTCCCGGCTCTCGTTCAGGGTATCCCCGAACACCTCCTTGGCCAGCGACGTCTTGCCGCACACGGTGATGCGCGCCACTCGCCGGAACTTGGCGTCTGCCTGCGCGTCCCGCCCGATCGTGTAGGAGCCGCGGTAGCCGATGGTGATGTAGCCCGAGCGCCGGCTGCCGTCCAACGACTGCGACGGCGTAAGCAGCGGGCCCGCCGCGCCCCCGGACGGGCTGCGACTAGCCAGCTCCAGCGTGGGCGACGGCGCCCCGGCCGAGGAGCCCTCCTGCTGCTCCGGCTCGGCGGAGCCGAGCGGCAGCAGATCGTCGCCCAGCGAGCCCTCCTTCTGCACCCCGCGCCGGGAGTGCGGCGGCGGCGGCCCGGGGCCAGGCTGCTGGGGCGCCCCGAGGCGGCGCACGAGCTCGGGCAGCTCGAAGTACTCGGCCTCGCGCTGCAGCCGGCTGCGCTCAGGGAAGTAGTCGGGCAGCACGAGCTGCAAGTCCCGCAGGTAATCCAAGATGTAGCGGAAGAGGAAGCCGTCTCGGTCCAGAAAGAAACGGCCTTTGCTGTCCCGGGCTAGCTCTTGCGGCTGCTGCTGCGTGAACATGCGCCAGAGCAGCGAGTCGGGCACCGACACCACCGTGCAGCGCCGGGTCACATACACCTGGCCCCCCACGTTCAGCTCCACGATGTCGGGGAAGAGTGGCGGCTCCGCCGAGGACGACGAGGAGCCGCTGCCGCCGCCGCCACCCCCGTTGGGTAATCCACGAGTGCTGTCGGCCAGAGCCATGGCCAAGAGGTGGCCGGGGCCGCCGCCGCCGCCGCCGCCGCCTCCTTTCCCGGACGCTCGCTCAGCCCTGCGCCCCGGCCGCTGCCGAGAGCCGCGCGGAGCCGAGCGCACGATGCGAGCGCGCCGCTGTGCGCCCCCGCGAGCCCCGCTGCGCTCCGCCCGCCTCGCCCGCGCGCTCCAGGGGAGTGCCGGGTGGAAGCCGGCGCGCCGCTTAAGTAGAGCCGCCCGCCCGGGCGCCGCGGCGCGCAGGAGGCGGGGGCGGCTGCGGAGCGGCGGAGCCTAGCTCCCCGGGCGGGAGGGGGTGGTGGAGCGGGGAATCGATTTGCATCTTAAACGCTGACGCCGCGGCCGGCGGCTGGCTCCACCCCGGCTCGTGGGCAGCCCGGGGGCCCCGACTTCCCTACCGCCCCGTCGCCCCGCACTCTAGCGCCTTCCCGCTCCCGCCCAACTTTCTCCTTCAAAGTGTAAGGTCCTGGGCACAGCCCCTGGGGAAGACGAGCCTTCTTTGGAGGGGCAGTCCGGTGCGCCCGCTCCTCTCCTAACTGCACTCGGGGACTGTGGAAGAAGCACGTAAACTTTCCAGTTCCCCCAACCCGGGGAGTGGAAGTGCCTTGGCCACCCCCCTCCCCCGGAAACAAGCCGCTTGAAACACTGGAACTGTGGCGCTGTAAACACGCCGGTCGTCGCGTTGCTGGAAGTTCTAGAGAGAAACCAAAAAATCTGGAGGGGTGGTGGGGCCGCCCCCAGCCCGGAGGCAGCTAGATTTTGTTCGCGTGTAGGAGTAGCCTCGAAAAAAAGTCCTGGGAACAAAAAGCTAACCTCAGTACCCTGCTCTCCCGTAATTTGTTTTCTGGGCCAAAAGGCAAACTCATTAGTTAGGAGACCTCAGAACTGGAGGAAACAGGCAGAAATAGAAAAGAGGAGGACTTCGGGGCACGTTCCCTTATGAGTGGCCGTCGCGCTTGCCCTCCCCTTCGAGGTTGAAGAGGCGTACGAGGTGAGACCTAAGGGAAAGCCCCGTCTCCGGGGCCCTCTCAGCACCGGGTGAATGGCTCTATGCACTGGAGAGTTTGAAGATCTAAGGGAATTTAGAAAACCTACCTTTCAAACCCTGCGTTTTTATTCTCACAAAGGTCCTTGCGCCCCTGCTCTCCGTCAGGCCTGGGTCATTCCCTTCAGCCCTTTCCGAATTCCCTCTAGTCTCAAGGTCCTTGTGCAGTTGAAGGCCTTCTCTAGACCTCATTTGGTCTTGTAACTTCTGCCCCCTTCACAATGCAGCACACAAGTCTCCTCCTCTGGGAAGCCCTCCCCGACTTCTCGGCGAGTGGGCCTTGGCTGGCTCCTTCCATGTACCCTAAGGCCCAACACAATATGAAATTTCGCATTTCTGAGTGATTATCAGATTTCTGACTTTAGCAAATAAAGTGCTCCTGAGCACTGCAGAAAGAGGACAGAAGAGAGGCTAGTGAAGGAGGTGTTCTTTTTGTTGTTCAGTGGCTAGGTGATGTCAGGTTCTTTGCGACGTCATGGACTGTAGCACTGCCAGGCTCCTCTGTCCTTCACTATCTCCCAGAGTTTGTTCAAACTTATGTCCATTGAGTTGTAATGCTCTCGAACCATCTCGTCCTCTGTGGTCCCCTTCTCCTCCTGCCCTCAATCTTTCCTAGCATCAGGGTCTTTTCTGTAGAGTAGGTTCTTTGCATCAGGTGACCAAAGTATGGGAGCTTCGGCATCAGTCCTTCCCACGAATATTCAGGGTTGATTTCCTTTAGGATTGACTGGTTTGATCTCCTTGCAGTCCAAGGGACTCTCAAGAGTCTTCTCCAACACCACAATTTGAAACCATCAGTTCTTCAGTGCTCAGCCTTCTTTATGGTCCAGCTCTCACATCCATACATGACTACTGGAAAAACCATAGCTTTGACTAGAGGGACCTTTGTTGGCAAATCATGAAGTCAGTGGATATTTGTTGTGCACCAGCTGTTTGGCCGCACCGGGTAGAAGAATGCAAGGTTGAATACGCTCCAAAGAGCTTTCAGTGTAGCTGGGTAGGCCAGAGTTAGAAGTCTGAGCAGTTATCAGATCAGTGTGAAGCACAGACTGTCAATCAGTATAAATCAGGCAAGATCTTTGTTCTTGATTATAATGTTTCCCTTTTTGTGTAGCTACCCAATGAGCTTTACAATCTCCTCACGGATAAGTGTCATTTTTACTTTGAAATGTTTATGTCTGCTGAACAATTATCTAGTTCATGTCAGTGTGCTGAAATAAGATCAAGCCCCAAATCAGCTCACTTAATTGCAAGGACAGATTCTGATACTGAATATATTTGACCACTCTCTTTTTGTTTGTTCTTGGGTATAAATAATAGCTGACACAGAAGTTCCAAGTTCCAATGCTGATTTTCTAGGCGGCTGTGCTCTTTGTTACATCAGTGTCAAAGCCCTAAAGAAACCAGTCTCTTTTTTGTAAATCCAAGAAAAGCCTTCTTTGTATCAATTCTGTACCTATTTTTGTATCATTACTTTGTTCATTATTGTATCAGCAAATCCTGTCAGTTCTGCCCTCAGAATTCTTCCAGGCTATTAATGTTTCACCACCTCCCAGCCACCACCTGGGTCGAAGTCACCCATTGGACTCCTAACTGCTTCCACCTTTGCAACCAAAAGAGGGATCCTATTTTAACTAAGTCAGATCATGTCACTGTCCAGAGCCCCTCACTGGCTTCTCATCTTACCAAAGAGTAAGAATCAAAGTCCTTTCATTGCTTATAATACTATACTAGATCAAAGCTGCCCCACTAGGACCTCTCAGACCAGCATGCGTGTTAAGCTTCAGTCGTGTCCAGCTCTTTGCGGCCCTATGGACTGTAGCCCTCCAGGCTCTTCTGTCCACAGGATTCTCCAGGCAAGAATACTGGAGTGGGTTGCATGCCCTTCTCCAGGGATCTTTAGACCCAGGGAAACAACCTGGGTCTCTTATGTCTCCTGTTTTGCAGTTGGGTTCTTTACCTCTACTGCCACGTGGGCAACCCTCTCAGAGCCCTTGCCACTTTCCCATGAACTCTTGCTTTAACCTAGTGGCTCAGATGGTAAAGAATCTTCCTGCAATGCAGGAGACCCAGGTTGAAGTAGGAAATGGTAACCCACTCCAGTATTCTTGCCTGGAAAATTCCATGGACTGAGGAGCCTGGTGGGCTGCAGTCCATGGGGTCAAAAAGAGTTGGATACCACTGAAGCAACTTAGCACGCACAAGCGGCTACACTTTCTTCTCTTGCTTGCTTTAACCAGGTTACCCTCTACTCCCCCTACTGTTGGCTCAGGGCCTTTGCACTTCCTGGTCTTTTTCCCTTCTTACCTTCCTCATCTTAGGTGTCTCCCTTCATATCTTCTCCAGGTCTCTGCAGTAAGACCTTCCTTTGATCACCCCACTTAAGTGGCACAACCCCACCCAGGCAGAATCATGTACCCTGCTTTATTTGTTTGCTGTTTGTTTCCCTACATTAGAATATAAAGCCCAAGAGATTAAAAACTGGGATTTGCTTGATTCAGCACCACATCCCCAGTGCCTGGAACAGAACTGGCATATAATAGACATTGGATAACTAAGTGTTTCTCACTTGTTTATTCAGCCAATGTTTATTAAAGGTCTGCTACTATGTTCCAGACAACATGTTTAAAAAAATAAGCTCTGCTTTCTGGGAGCTTACAGACCTATGAGAGAGACAGATAATAAGTAAATAGATGAGTGTATCTACTTCAGGTAGCAATAAATGCTATGAAGAAAATAAAAATGTGAAATGAGATAGAGGGACTGGTTGGTGAAATAAGTTCTGGGATTCTACAGTATATAGTATGTATATGAGAATATACATATGTATATGTGAAGAGCCAACTCAGTGGAAAAAGACCCTGATGCTGGGAAAGATTGAGGGAAGGAGGAGAAGGGGGCAACAAAGGATGATACAGTTGGATGACATGACCGACTCCATGCACGTGAGTTTGAGCAAACTCTGAAGATAGTGAAGGACAAGGAAGTCTGGCGTGCTGCAATCCGTGTGGTCACAAAGAGTGGGACATGACAGAGTGACTGAACAACAACAACAACACCGTATATAGACTGGCTGGGAGCCTCTCCAGGAGAGTGGCATTTGAGCTGAATAATAAGAGAGACAGCCATGGGAAGTTCTGAGGGAAGGGTATTCCAGGCAGAGGGCAGAGCAAGGGAAAGGAGTCGGGGTTAGGAATGAGACTGGTATGTCTCACAGTGGAAGCTTGTCTGCTGTATCATCTTCATGTATCCTGTGATTGCCAGAGTACTCTTGAAGAGACAGGACAAGCTCATATGTGAGCAATACTGTATATGTCCAGACATTTTCATTCCCCATCACTTCACACATTCATCTGCCAGAGGCTGGCCCACTGCACGAAGTCCTTGGGATTTCCTTACAGAAGTCTCAGTTGTGCATGAGAGGAATAAAAATGAATGAAACGGGTGATGCAAGACTGAAGGAATAATTTTCTGGTTAATTTTGTAATGTTCTGTTTCCTGCCTACTGGTTGGTGTCATGAAATTCAAGAGGAAATAAAATAGGTGACTTTAATGCTGGGACCTAATGGGCTGGGTATTTACAGAGAAGGGGAGGGCCATAATTCTTTAGGCTCTTCAGTAGATTATATATGCTTAATTGTCAGAGAGTAAGGGAAGTTCAGACGGTAGAGAATCTGCCTGTAATGCAGGAGACCTGGGTTCGATCCCTCGGTTGGGAAGATCCCCTGGAGAAGGGAATGGCTACCCATTTCAGTATTCTTGCCTAGAGAATTCCATGGACAGAGGAGCCTGATGGGCTACAGTCCATGGGGTTGCAAAGAGTCAGACACAACTGATCAACTAACACTTTCACGTCAAGGGTAGATTTAGGAAGCCACTAGCTCTGCATCTTGTCTCAATCCAGTTTCTAGTGATGGATGCATTGATGGTGATTGTTCCTTTTCAAGTGACTGTGTACTTTCCTATATAAGAGACGGAGCTCTGTCCTTTCATCCTGAGATGTAAGGTATTGGCTACATCCTTGTACCTACTTTCTCATCTGATTTGTATCTCTTTCCCACCTATTGCCTTTTCTTCCAACCAGCTTCCCACCCCCAATGCACACAGTAAATATTCTGCACACCAAAAAGTTGAGAAAAGAATGAAGATGATTAAGAGAAATGTAAAGTTAAAAGGGGAGGAAGAACTGGGGTGAAATGAAGTGAGTGCCTCTGAGGACTGAATAAATGTAATATATGTGAAAACTATCTGTAAGCTGTAAAGCACCATTCAAGTGTCAGAATCAGGATTTTCTACCGCCTGTCAAGATTGACAAGTCTACTCAATAAATACTGAATGAATAAATGAATGGCAGAAACATGAAAATGAATGCTGTGAGGAAAGAGGGGAAGGGACAGAATCAGAAATTGTCCTAAACAAATGTTTAACTCATTTATCATCTTCCCAATATACGTGAATCTTACCTGTATGCAGGCTTTAAAAATCATTGTTTTTTTGTATACAGGGGAGAAAAGAATGAGATTCAGAGAGATTAAATATCATTAAGCTTAAGTGAACCAGGGGATAAAATGATCTCAATAAATAACTGGTAAAAGATATGCCAATAGCTAATTTTTAAAAAAGAGAGTGAAAATGTTCTGTGAGGAACTTTCCAAAATATTAGGTTGAGACAGTAGAGAAAATCACAACATCATGATTATATGTTTTATACTTGAGAACCAGAGAAACAAAAAACAATTTGGAAATTTTTAAATTTTCATTTTTGTATCCTTATAGACAGTTTTTAAGCTTTTCTAGGAAATAAGTAATAATATGATAGCATTTATATAGTACTTACTATGTGCCAGCCCTGTTGATAGAACTATATGTGTATTAGTACATTTAATCCTCACAATAACTCTATGGAGTTGGTACTATTACAGCCTGATTTTTAAAAGATCATGAGTGCAAATAAGTGGTGGAGCTGGGATTTGAACCCAGACAGTCTAACTTTAGAATCTGTGCTTTTAAACAATGCATGTGTATATAACTGTATATATATAAACACATCTATGAATGCTTTATATGTAGGAAAGAAATGGGTTCTATGATTCTTCCACTTTACAGATGATGAACCCAAGGCAAAGAGAGGTTAGGTAATATGACCAAGATAATGCAGCCATTTAGCCCTGCTCAGAACAAGAATGGTGTTCTTTTTTTTTTTTAATGATTTTATTTATTATGTATTTATTTGTGGCTATGCTGGGTCTTCGTTGCTGTACGTAGGTTTTCTCTAGTTGTGGCAAGCAGGGGGCTACTCTCTAGTCTCAGTGCACAGGCTTCTCACTGCGGTGGCTTCTCTTGTTTCAGAGCATGGGTTCTAGGGTGCACGGGCTGCAGTAGTTGCAGCTTCCGGGCTTCTAGGATGTAGGCTCAGTCGTTAAGGTGCACGACTTGATTGCTTCACAGCATGTCAGATCTTCTGGGGCCAGGGATCAAGCCTACATTGGCAGGCAGAATTCTTACCATTAAGCCACCGTGGAAGCCCAGGAATGGTATTCTAATGTCCATGGGCTTCTGATCTACAGCAGAGGTCCCCAGCCCTGGGAGTTGTGGACAAGTACAGGTCTGTGGTCTGTTAGGAACTAGATCACACAGCAGGAGGCGAGTGGCTGGCAAACAGGCAAAGCTTCATCTGCATTTACAGCTCTTTCCATCATTTGTATTACCCACCTGAGCTTCACCTCCTGTCAGATCAGTGGTGGCATTAGATTTTTGTAGGGGTGCAAGCCCTCCTGTGAACTGTGCATGAGATGGATCTAGGTTGCTCACTTCTTATGAGAATCAAATGCCTGAGGATCTGAGGTGGAGTTGAGATGGTGATGCTAGCACTGGGGAACAGCTGCCACTGAGTCCCATCACCCCTGGAGTCAACCGTCCAGTTACAGGAAAACATTCGGGCTCCCACTGATTCTGCATTATGATGAGTTGTATAATTGTTTCCTTATATATCACACTGTGATACTAATAGAAATGAAGTGCACAATAAATGTAATGGGCTTGAATCATTCTGAAACCATCCCCCTCCCCAGTCCATGGAAACATTATCTTCCACAAAACTGGCTCCTGGTGCCAAAAAGGTCGGGGACCACTGATCTACAGGATTGGTAACCAGAAACTCAAAGTAGCTGCTGAGAAAGAACTAGGAGTTAGGAAGGAGTTAAATCTCTGGCTCTTGTTTCTCCTTCTGTCGATGGCCAAATCTGACTTAAGTGGGAATCTGCAGGGATACACTGAGCCCACAGGCAGAATAGACACACTCTTGTCCTACTCGTCACCCAACTGAGTCCTACACATGATAAGTATGATCTTGTTTCTGGCTCTATGAAATATCATTATGGTTTGCAAAGAACCAGATTTATTGTATGTTTATTCAGTCTTATTCTGGTCTCATTTACTCTGGACAAGGATAAAGTGAGTCCATGGAAACTGTTGAGATCTAGGTTCTAGTATTCAAAAGCAAGTAGTATCCACTGTTCTTCTGGGGCTTGTAAAATTGAACAAACGTATTCTACTTGTGGTGTTAGATGTTGAACTGAATACAAAAATAACTGGACCTCACACACATGGGTGATGCTGGAATTACCATCACTGATGTTTCATATGAATCTGAAGGCTTTGGTTTCAAATTGTGACATGAAACTTAGAGGTTAATTATAAATGAGTTGTCACATTCTGTTCTAGTGCTTCACTGTCTTGGGGGCTTTCATATTGTCATGATGATCACAATTTCAGGAGGTTTTATTCAACAATGTCACACATGAAGAAAGAAGCTCAGAAAGGTTAGGTGACTGACATTGCTCTCAGGTATGCAAACAGTGCCTTTCAGGAAGCTGGGATGCAGTGCTGGGATGCAAATGGATGCTTCCTGAGTCCACATACAGTGCTCTTCAAACCCCTTAGCAGCCTTATCAAATCTGCTCCATGTAATACCCCCAATGAAGGCTGGCATTCAAAATAATCACCTTGAGGACTCGAGGCTTCTTTGAGAGATGTCTGAATCACCCACCATTTTTGGCATATCTGTTTAGGAATTTTCTTAAGGACTAGTTTACACAAGAACCTTATTTCATTAATTTACACTGATGCCAGATTTGGGGGTTGATTACTTCTTACAAGGCTCTAGTACAGGGCACCACACTGCAGGACACACCTACGTGCCTGAGAATAATTAGGACAAAGCCAGTTCTCATGAGTGTGAAACTAAGGCAATGAGTATCAGGTATTCACCTTTTGACACTGGGTTTTAAAGATCTTATCCCCGCAATTCACTTGTCTGCTGAATAGCACAGAGTTTAGGTTACTCAGAAAGAAGAAAGGCTGACTCAACTTCCAAGACTTTAATATGTGGTTCCAGAAAGTCTGCATGTTTCACTGTGAGGCTTGGACAAGAAGACAAGCGAGACCATAATGGGCAACTACTTGTGTAACTGTAAGATCATTTGTTTGATATAACTAAGGGGGAAAAACACCTTTCTCTAGTTGGCTTTCCAGAAATATGTGTAATATTTCACAGTAGGGAAACGGCCTAAAACTATGCTAAGCTTGGTTTAATTAATTCATTTATGCATTGGCTGTGCTGGGTCTTCGCTGCTGCACATGGGCTTTCTCTAGTTGCCAAGAGTAGGGGCTACTCTGTTGTGGTGCTCGGGCTTCTTATCAGGCAGACAGTGGCAGCCACATTCCCCAGTACTAGCATCACAACCTCAGCAGTGGTGGCTTCTCTAATTGCAGAGCACAGGCTCTAGACACGCAGGCTTCAGTAGCTGCAGCACATGGGCTCAGTAGTTCTGGTTCACAGGCTCTAGAGCATGGGGTCAGTAGTCATGGTGCATGAGCTTAGTTGCTTCACGGCATCTGGAATCTTCCTGGACCAGGGATCAAACCTGTGTTCCCTGCACTAGCAGGCAGATTCTTATTTACTACACCACCAGGGAAGTCCTTGTGCTAAACTTTAAATTTATATTACTTAATATGATTTGTATTTAGAAAATAGGTCTCTTTTCCTACAGTAAAGTATAGATGAGAAAATTATACACTTTGGAGTTGGATGAACTTGTATTCTTCTTCTGGCCTTGTTACTTAAAATCCAAGATATGGAGTGAAGTTATTTAAATATTCTGAACTTTAGATCTTTGTCTTACAATGGAGCAAAAACACCTGCTTCATCAGATTCTTGTGAAATTAAATGAGATGATGAAAAGCATTTCACTGCACACTCTCCAGTACATAATGGACACAGCATAAACATAAGTTTTTTTCTGCCTCCACCCTCCCAACCCCCTGTTTCCATTGACTTCTATAATAACACAGTTTCTTGTTGAATGTGCTTTCTTTGCTCTCTTCCTAGTTTCTTTTCTCTTTTTCTTGGATGATATCTCTTGGGTACTATCTATAATGGACTAGGGTCAATGACATTTCATCTGCAGCGCCTCATTCTTTCCAGTAGTCAGTCATTTCTCACAAAATTTGCTATTTGGTTGGAAGATGTAGTAAAAATCTAGACAGCTTGGAACTCTCCATTTCAGAGCTTATTTCTCATCCCAGTATTTGCATCTCAAGTGACAATTATCAACATAGCTTATTTTTGCTTTTGTTGTTTAGTCGCTAAGTCATGTCCGACTCTTTTGTGACCCCACGGACTGTAGCCTGCCAGGCTCCTCTGTCTGTGGGATTTCCCAGGCAAGTATACTGGAGTGAGTAGCCATTCCCTTCTCCAGGGGATCTTCCAGACCCAGGGATTCAACCAGTGTCTCCTTCATTGCAGGCGGATTCTTTACCGCTGAGCTACCAAGGAAGCTCAGCTTAATTTTATCTCTAACTAGAAGTCCAGCCATTGGCAACACCTGGGAGATAAAGTCTAGGTAGAATTAGGCAGAAGTGATATAAGTAGAGGTCTTAAAAAAATTTTCAGATGTCATTAGAATTCTATGAAAGTAATTTCCTCCAGGAATTGAGGAAGATCCAAGACTAAAGAGGGTAGAGCGGCAAGAATGCCATCTCAGAGGGCAACTGTGGTGTTTCCCCATAGTTTCCAGGTTGGGATGAGGCAAGAGAAAGATACTCATGCAGACTGCATCACTGCAGCAGATATTACCAGAAGAAATATCAACAGTGCAGGGGATGTTTAGCTCCTCCTTAAGTTGTATTCAACTTCCCTTCAAGTATTTATGAATTAATAGTATGTATTCAGTTACTCAGTCCTGTCTGACTCGTTGCAACCCCATGGACTGTAGCCCACAAGGCTTCTCTGTCCATGAATCTCCCAGGCAAGAACATTGGAGTGGGGTGCCATTTCCTCCTCCAGAGGATCTTCCTGACCCAGGGATTGAACCCGCATGTCTTCCATCTCCTGCACTGGCAAGTGGATTCTTTACCCCTAACGCCACTTGGGAAGCCCTATGAAGTAACTGCCATGTGCCTAAGCTTCCTGGAAGTCATGAATGACCCATAATCTATGAGGAAGTATGAAATATCAAAGCAAGTGTCCAGTAATGGCTGGAGCTGTCAGAAGTTCCACATGTCACATCATAGGGAGGGACGTTAACTTCCTTATCGGTCAGTTTTCTCTGAAGAAACAGAACCAATAGGATAGAGATCGTTGTATATAGTTATAGCTATATCTATTAAATGACAGATATACACAGAGAGAGGTTGATTAATTTTAAAGAATTGGCTTGCATAATTGTGGGGGTTGGTAAGTCTGATGTCTGTAGGACAAATCAGCTGGCTGCAAATTCAGGCAAGAGTTGAAATTGCAGTCTTAAGTAAAATCTGTAGGGCAGGCAGGGAGGCTGGCAGGCAGGATTTCTATGGTATATTGACATGGAATTCCTTCTTCTCTGGGATATCTCAGTTTTTTGGTTCTTACGGGCTTTAGCTGACTGCATGAGGCCCATCTGCATCATCAAGGATAATCTACTTAAAGCTAACAAATTGTAAGTATTGATATTAATCATGTCTCCAAGAATACCTTTGCAACATCTAGACTAGTGTTTGACCAAACAGCTGGGCACCATAGTCTAGCTAAGTTGACACAAAAAATTAACCATCATAATTTCCAAACATTTTATTGGAAGTGAAACTTAACTTCTTCTGTGGAAAGATGCCTGTTCATCAGCAAGAAGCCATAGTTTCATAAGCTATAAAGAACTGATACTACACTCATGTTTAGTGTAATAGTCTGTGTGGTTACAAGTTTAGTCTTCTTAGTCCCCCTGTACTTATGATCAAGTTTTAGACAGCCTTGTGGAGTCCATGATGTTTTTAACAGAGGAGCTATAGTAGTTGCAGTCTTAGCTTCCACTCCAGGAGGTGGAAGAG
This sequence comes from Okapia johnstoni, assembly GCA_024291935.2. Classification (NCBI taxonomy): domain Eukaryota; kingdom Metazoa; phylum Chordata; class Mammalia; order Artiodactyla; family Giraffidae; genus Okapia; species Okapia johnstoni. The sequence goes on along the minus strand of CM044321.1, from coordinate 29,192,615 downwards.
ACCCTCTGCTGTATTTGTCATACCATGAGCAGAGATAAACTAGGTGTTTAGGATACACTGGCATCAGGGACATAAAAGAAGACATAAATAGAGAATATCTTCACTCATTAATGAAGATATTCTTTGTTAATCTACTATGTATCATTTATGAATGATTCTGTTAAAAAGACACGAAACAATCATAGAAGAAGAAAGCATTTTGTAACTAAACTGACAATGCCCACATTCCCTCCAAAAATCACTTTCCTCTTGTGCCCCACAGCTGTCTTCCCCAATGGCACAGCAGGTAAAGAATCTGCCTGCAATGCAGGAGACACAGAAGACTCAGGTTCAATCCCTGGGTCAAGAAGATCCCCTGGAGGAGGAAATAGCAACCCACTCCAGCACTCTTGCTTGAAAAATCCCATAAACAAAGGAGCCTGACAGGCTACAGCCATTGGGATCACAAAAGAGTCTGACACGACTGAGCACTTACATGGCATAGCACCCAGTGACCTTTCTATGTCTTCCGTCTCTAGGCTGTATATGTACAGCATGTCAAAGGATTGATCTTTTCTACTCATAAAGGAGACAATCAAATGTTCTACATTCCAAGGAGAGAGAAAAGATGGTTCCCAAAATATAGACACTAGAAAACTTAACTTTCCTCCCATTAACAACTCCAGAACGGATGATTGAGTAAACCAGTTTTGAGCTTTTGAGAGAGAGAACTGCCTTCTGGAGACAGTATGAGCACCCTCTGAGTAAGTCAGGTCAAACAAAACATTTGCCCTTCTTGGATGGCATTGTTAATCTCATGAAGTGTGGTGATACTGTAGACACAGTATATTATATTTTTTCAAGGATTTCACAGCTCATTCATGTTATCTTTTTGGACAATTTAGAGAAGTGTAAGCTGGAAAGTAGTCTCAATTAGACAGACACATTGTTGATAAGACAGGTCTACTTAAAGATTGTTGATGAGTAGAACCATGTCAAACTGAAGAGAAAAGCTAGAAATAAGATACTGTTTTAGTTCTTAACTACTGAATTTTTATTTTATCAACAATTAAATTAATCAAAATTAAATAAGCCAAAATAAACATTAAATACATATGTAGGAATCATGCTAGCAAAATTTATAGATGACACAGACCTTAGTGGGCTAACGAATCCAACAGTTAGGAAACTGACATACAAAATCATCCACATGGGCTTCAGTAACAAAGAGAAACAAATGAGAAGATATCATAAGGATAAATGTGAAGTCACAGAGCTGATTAAGATGCAGCTTAGCAGAAGTTCATGTGAAAAATTATCTGGACTCGGCCTCAACTGTAAGTTCAAGAAGCCAATAAGATGGTATGTCTGTAACACACACATGCACACATACCCAAATACAATAGCTTTTAAAGGTTGGAAAGGACCTTAGAAATTACTCAAGTCAGACCTCTCATGTTGCAGAGAAAAGCTGAGCATGCAATAATAAAAACACAATAACTGACAGTAAAACTACATCTGGTATTTACGTAGGTTTTATTATAGACATCTTTTTCCTTAGAGTTACTTCACTGTGGTCTTGATTTGCGTGTCTCTGATGATTAATGATGTTGAGTATCTTTTCATATACTTCTTGGCCATCTGCATGTCTTTTTTGGAGAAAAATCTATTCAATTCCTTTGAACATTTTTTAGGTAGGTTATTTGGGGTTTTTTTGCTCTTGAAGTAAATAAGTGTCTCATATATTTTGGATATTAACCTCTTATCAGATATATGATATACAAATATTTTCTTCCTTTGTGTTGGTTAGCTTTTAATTTTGATGACTTTTTCCTTTGCTGTGAAGAAGTTTTTATTTTGATGTTCTCCCACTTGTCTATTTTTGCTTTTATTGCCTAAATGTTCATTGACAGATTAAGAAAAGATGGTATATATATACACAATGGAATATTATTCAGGTTTAAAAAAGAGGGAAATCATGCCATTTGGGGGAAATATGTATGAGCCTGGAGGACAGTAGACTAAGTAAAATAAGCCAGACACAGAAGGACAAATACCACATGATATTACCTATATAAGGAATCTAAAATAGTCAAACCCATAGAAGCAGAGAGAAGAATGTATTTCCCAGGGGCTGGAAGGAGGGAGGAACAGGGAGATATTAGTCAATGGCACAATATTTTGGTTGTTAAATGATGAGATGATGTCCTGAAGATCTACAGCACAACATAGTAACTATAGTTCACAACACTGTATTATGTACTTAAAATTTTGCTAAGAGGGTAAGTCTTATGTTAAGTGTCCTTATCACAAATGAGAATAGCAATAAGTAAAGAAAAAGTGTTATTTTAATAGGCAAGAGTATATTTTCATAGAGTATAAGCAAGGTTGTGAGAAATCTAAAAACTATAGCATATATAAAACGGCAAGAGATTTTTTTTTATTTTAGCCTAGAATACAGTAGAATAGCATAGAAGGAAGTACTATTAGAGGCAGAATGGCAGGTGTATTCTTTGCAAAACTAAAGGGCAAAACTGGAAGCTACAGATATATGTTATTAAAAAGAAAAGTTCAAGTTTAGCTTAAGAAAAACCTTTGAACAACTAGTGCCTCCCACTGATCGGAAAGGCCACTTCAACAAAAGCTGGATTCCCATTCCTATTGTAGATCTAAGCTACAGACCACTAAAGATGGGGAACAGAGAGGGGATGCATGATGCAAGAAGCTATACTAAGTGATCTCTACTTTCTTTCTAAGATTCTGCAATTTCAGAGCACAACCTGTGTTGTTTCTTTCTAACCTTTGTCTCCCATTTTCAGGATCTCTACTTTCTATTCAGTTTTTCTTTATGCCTAAAACTTTTCTAGTGCTCACTTCAGAAGCACGTATGCTAAACACTGGAACAACAGGAAAAGATTAACATAGCTCCTTCACAAACATGACATGCAAATTTATGAAGTATCCTATGTTTTGGGGAGATTAGCAGATACAAATTACTATATATAAAATAGATAAACAACAAGGTCCTACTGTATAACACAGGGAACTATATTCAATACCTTGTAATAAACCATAATGGAAAAGAACATGAAAAAGATGTGTATGTATATATAATATATATATATATATGAATCACTTTGCTGTACACCAGAAACTAGTATAAAATTATAAATCAACTACACTTCAACTAAAATAATATATTCCCTTACCCCAGCAATTTCTAGAAACCCAACATGAAGAAATATTGGCCCATGTGCAAAAAATATACATACAATGATAACTGTTTGTAATAGCAAAACCATAAGGGGTTGAGGAATTCATACATGTATACCAATTATAGAATAGCTAAATTATGAAACAACAGAAAAAAAGAAAATCTATTATTAATAATTTTCAAATGAAACAGTCAAAATTTCAACACCTTGTGATTATTTACCCTTGGTCTGTGCCCCCAAAATGTTCTACCACCCTGCACTCATAATCGTTTACAAATATCTCATCCATTTGCTGTTGTTCAGTCACTAAGTCACATCCAACTCTTTGTGGCCCCATGGACTGCAGCATGCTAGGCTTCCCTGGCCTTCATAATTGTTTACAAATTTCTCATCCACAGAGATACTAAAAATAGAAAGAAATAGCTTTCATTTATCTCAGGAATAGTCCCAATGAGTGACACTATCACAACTGGAATTTTAACTTAATCCTACCCTATTTAATATAAAACCAGGTGTCAGTATACCCCAAGGACAGTAGATAGTTCTTCCATGGTCAGGAATTTTATACATATTTGGATTATCTGATCCCTTGCCTGAGACAATCTTCATCACCCTTCACCATCAGGCGTGAGTCCCTATCACGTGTAAGGCACTGTGTGTTGAGTTCCAGGTCTATAGCTCTGTCTAAGGCAAGCAGAATTCCTGTCCGCAGCAGAGAATGCAGACAGAACACAAGCTAATTTACAATAAATAAACAACTCTGTTTATCACGTTCATCATGTGTGCTCATACTGTTCATGGGGCTCTCAAGGCAAGAATACTGAAGTGGTTTGCCATTCCCTTCTCCAGTAATCACTGCAGATGGTGACTGCATGAAATTAAAAGACGCTTACTCCTTGGAAGTAAAGTCATGACCAACCTAGACAGCATATTAAAAAGCAGAGACATTACTTTGCCAACAAAGGTCCATCTAGTCAAAGCTATGGTTTTTCCAGTAGTCATGTATGGATGTGAGAGTTGGACCATAAAGAAGGCTGAGTGCCAAAGAATTGATGCTTTTGAACTGTGGTGTTGGAGAAGACTCTTGAGAGTCCCTTGGACTGCAAGGAGATTCAACCAGTCCATCGTAAAGGAGATCAGTCCTGGGTGTTCATTGGAAAGACTGATATTGAAGCTGAACTCCATTACTTTGGCCACCTGATGCGAAGAACTGACACATTTGAAAAGATCCAGATATTGGGAAAGATTGAAGGTGGGAGGAGAAGGGGATGACAGAGGATGAGATGGTTGGATGGCATCACTGACTCAATGGACATGAGTTTGAGTAAACTCCGGGAGTTGGTTGATGGACAGGGAAGCCTGGAGTGCTGCAGTCCATGGGGTCGCAAAGAATCGGACATGACTGAGCAAGTGAACTGAACTGAATGTGTGCTCAACAAATACTGGTCAAATGAATGAATGAACTCAACTGATTAAAAAAATAACCTGGACTTTATTAAAAATTTCCTTTATACCACCTAGAAAGAGTTTACTAAAAAATAATATTATAGAATAATGTATGCATATTCAACTTCCTTAAAACTGAACATCTTTTTTAAACATTGGAAAGCCACTTATTTGATAAGCTTCAAATAAGCTGTATTTTTTATTCAGTGTTATTCCTGCTGCTGCTGCTGCTGCTGCTGCTAAGTTGCTTCAGTCGTGTCCAACTCTGTGCGACCCCATAGACGGCAGCCCACCACACTCCCCCGTCCCTGGGATTCTCCAGGCAAGAACACTGGAGTGGGTTGCCATATCCTTCTCCAATGCATGAAAGTGAAAAGTGAAAATGAAGTCACTCAGTTGTGTCCGACTCTTAGCGATCCCATGGACTGCAGCCTACCAGGCTCCTCCATCCATGGGATTTTCCAGGCAAGAGTACTGGAGTGGGTTGCCATTGCCTTCTCCGATTATTCCTGAGTTATACACAACTTCAACCTACCAAACAATTATCCCTGAATGCTGTCAGAGCACTTTAGGAAAGCTAAATATATACTAGCATGTGTTAGGTATTTAAATATTCTGATCAGACCTTCAGATATTCAATCCAGAGAAGTAGTAAGCAACTTTTTTTTTTGTCCTGTCAGCAGGATAAGGCAATAATAATGCATCCTGTACAGCAACATCAAAAGGCATATGTTTTGTTCCCCCAGCTATTTCCAGCTACTCAGGTGAAGCTAAGAGTTAGATTTACCCAGGGAGGAAGCTGATCGTGTAGCCAAGGGAGGGATTAAAATGATGAAACGAATCCAACCTGTTCAAGGAGGGAAATGAGGCCATGAGTAGGGCCTGCTGAAAATAGCACTTAACAGACATGGGATTACTCTTCAATATTCTTTTCTCCTCAAAGGAGGAGTTCAGGAAGCCAACAGAGCATATAATGGGGTTTCCAACCAAGAGGGAAGAAAGGGAAGATCGTTTCCCACCTTTTGCCTTTACAGTCTCTCAGCATCTCTTTAGCCTCCTTTTCTAACATCACGTGTCTGAAGCCCACAGCTCCGAGTCCACCATGACAGCAGAGCCTTTCCAGCTGCTCCTGCATTAATCAATATTCCTTTCACTGAAGTTCTCTTTTGACCTTCAAAAGTATTAATAACCTTTATTGGTGACTTGCACTCTTGCTTGTGTGAAAGAGGTTGGATTGCAAGATTTGATCATTATGTTGTTTCTGTTTATTTCTTTCTGGCTGAAAACTAATGTCCTATTTCCAAAGTTAGAACGAAAAGTAAATGCTTATTCCTATGATCAAAATAGGTTCTTCACAGGGAATCTCAGTGCAACAGATTTGAGTACACCAAAAACCAGGGACTTCCCTGGGGGTCCAGTGGTTGAGAATCTGCCTTCCAATGCGAGGGACATGGGTTCAACTCCTAGTCAGGGAACTAGGATCCCACATGCCTCAGGGCAGCTGAGCCCTCACACCACATCACAAAAAGAGAGGCCTGCTCGCTGCAGCTGGAGAGAGCTGCGTACTGTAATGAAAGACCCAACACAGACAAATGAGTAAACTAATTAATTAATTAAACATCAATAAATAATATTTTATAAAAAAGCATAAACCAGTGCTGGTTTTATTCCCAGCTTACCCTTGACCCCATTACAGTGAATGGGGGCAGATCTCACCACTCCTGACCTTGCTACATGCTGGTGACCAAGAGGAAGGCAGGCAACAATGGCAGTTCAGCTGTCCCAAAGGTGCCATCCAATGTTTCACATCAGTCTCTTCGGCCAAAACTTAGTCCTGTGGCCACACCCAGTGGTTGGGCAGGTGGGAGCAATCTACCCAGAGGACTATCAGGCAATGGACAGTAGGCAACCAACAGGATCAGCAACACACCTATCCAGTCAGTGGAACATTTTCATCCACTTAGTCCCAAGGTGTGTTAGAGTCAGCAAAAGATCCTTACATTCATATCTTGTTGTTATGCCCAAATAAAAGATGATCCTGTGAACTGTCACACAGTGCCAGTTTTATGTTTACAAATCTGACTCTCCTCTTCCTTACCAGCCCTGTGCTTAGTGACTCAGTCATGTCCAACTCTTCGCAACCCGTGGACCATAGCCCGCCAGGTTCCTCTGTCCATGGGATTCTCCAGGCAAGAATACTAGAGTGGGTTGCCATGCCCTCTTCCAGGAGATCTTCCCAACCCAAGGATCAAACCCAGGTCTCCAACATTGCAGGCAGATTCTTTACCATCTGAGCCACCAGGCCCTACTTCACCTTTAACCTCAAGCTTCCACAAAATAAAGGTCATTTCATTTCACTTTTGAATCTGAAATATATGAGCTCATCCAACTAAAAGTTTGTTCAATGAGTAAGTTAATGAATGAAACAGTGAATGAACTACTAAACTGGATGGGTGAATCTGAGGGAAGAACTGATTATATATGTTCCAAGTATCTAATTTGGCTTGTTTTAATTTTTAGATCACAATGAATGTATTTACCTTCTAATTATGTCCTGCCTCATTTTTTTATCCATTGGGGAGAAAAAATTTTTTAATTTCAATATTTAGAATAGATTAATTTAAAATCAGATGCCTTGGTAAAATGTGATTCTTTCCTCAAAAGGGCCCAGTGGACATAAATATGAGGATGGTTTATATCTTCTTCATCTTTAAAAATGTTTACTGTGCACTCACAGGCAGAGGGTGGGAGAATTGCTTCCAAGAAAGTTAAACAAAAAGTTATCTTCTATCTCAAAACATGTAGCAAGACACTATAAACAGATTCTATACATCTCCCTCTTTCTTAGATATGTAAAGTATATCAATACCTTTGGTTAATTAATAATACATAGCTAATAACTGAGAATTTTGTATTTTTATCATCTTACATGTGAAATTGTTTAGATAAAATATATCACCGTTTCAGGGAGAAATCATGGGCAGGTCAACTGTCTTTTTAATGAGATTATAATCCTGTCACTTCCTTCCATTAAGAAGAATTAACAACAAATAGAGGTATTGACGGGGCTTCCCTGGTGGATCAGAAGTAAAGAATCCTCCTGCAATGCAGGAGACCTGGGTTCAATCCCTGGGTCGGGAAGATCCCCTGGAGGAGGGCATGGCAACCCACTCCAGTTTTCTTGCCTGGAGAATCCCCATGGACAGAGAGCCTGGCAGGCTACAGTCCATGGAGTCACAGAGTCGGACACGACTGAGCAACTAAGCACAGCACACAACACAGAGGTATTGACAGTCTAATTTTTGGACACCTGGTGTGGGATGATACTACAGAAAGCAGAAATAAACTTCACTTTCCACTGTGCTGAGTGATTATATGGTTGGTTACAATGATGAGTAAATATTGGGGGTAAAGTTGCATCTTGTATTTAAACAGTAGACAGGAGGTAGAGAAGTCTGTTGATTTTCATGCACAACATTGCTTTTGAAACACCAGATTCATGTGTGATGGAGGAAGAGTAACACCTAGTGGTAAAATGTATCAGCTGCACCCACCAGGGAGCTGACTGCAAGTCTTCCAGGAAGTAGTCCAATATTTCAGCCAGATTTTTTAAAAACACACTTCAGGCATCTTAAATGATGGCATCTTTAATTCTCATGATGGTGTTTGTCATGTATGTCAGTTACAGATTTGAGCCAACTTAATGTGTTTGAATATTTTCCCAAAAAAGGCATAGATGATCAACATATGCAAGAATTTAGAAAAAGATCCATTACTTTCTAAACTTTTCACAGATACCCAAAGTATGTATGGTAAAATATGCAGGTTAAACTAGTACATTTTTTAGCTGATCTGAATGTTATTTAAGGCAGGAGAAGAAGAGGACGACAGAGGATGAGATGGTTGGATGGCATCACTGACTTGATGGACATGAGTTTGAGTAAACTCCGGGAGTTGGTGATGGACAGGGAAGCCTGGCGTGCTGCAGTCCATGGAGTTGTAAAGAGTCGGACATGACTGAGCAACTGAACTGAACTGCTGAACTGAGAGTTTATTTAATTATTACTTATCTCAGTCTACTAACATATTTGAGCAAAAGAGTGCTGCTTTCTTAAGCAAGAAGTTGTATTTCACTGAGATTATTTCGAGAACTTGGAGGTACCTGTAAATAGCTACTCTGAAATTCTCTTTTCTTCAAGCAATAGATGTCATAAACATAATACAGTATTCCACACACTTTGGACACACAATAAGTTAATAACTGAGCATTTAAAAACATATATTGTGGAAACTAGTTTTAATTATATAGCTTATAGTTTAGTTGATGATGACAGTGGCAAGGAGAAATAATTGGAAATATTATAAATAAGCATTTGTGCATATTTCAATTACTAAAATTTTATCCCCTTGGTGGGAGTGTAATCATATGAATGTTGTCATCTGTCCTTGAGAACCTGACATAAAAAATAAAGAACTGTGAAATTCAAATTAACCTATTTTGTTTTTATTCCCCAGGCTCCTTTTTCTCATAGCAGACATCACACACACGTGCATATACACACACACACACCAGCCAGGCCAATCACCATATTCCACCCCATGGCCTTTGGGATTATTCCAGAACTGTCCAATCAAATGCAGCTTCCAGAAGTGAGATCCTGAACCAGAACTGGCGGAGAAGTCCGTTCCTCCTCCTTTAATGGGCAGCTATGATGGGTGATGCTCCACCCATAAGAAACTAAGCACAACAAAGAATGAAATGAAATAGGGGAAAGGAGAGGAGAAAGAGCATTTAGGACCTGAGTCTCTTGTTCTGCTTGCTGATGTCCTTGGCTCCTGTCTCCTGTTCCTGTTTCGCTTCCCCAGTTTCTCTTCCCGTAAATCTCTTTGAGACAAAATCTACTTTGAGATATGTTTCTGCACCCTAAGAAGAACTGACTCATACTGCATTTTTATAAAAGGCATAACTGTGGAAAACAGTATGGAGGTTCCTTTCAAAACTAAAAACAGAGCCACCATATGATCCAGCAATCCCACTCCTGGGCGTATATGCAGAAAAGATGCAAACTCGAATTCAAAAAGATACGAACCCCAGTGTTCACTGCAGCACTGTTTACAACAGACAGGACATGGAAGCAACCTAAATATCCATCAACAGAGGAATGTATAAAGAAGATGTGGTACATATATGTAATGGAATATTATTCAGTCAAGAACCAAAGCCATTTGCAGCAACATGGATGGAGATTATCATACTAAGTGAGGTAAGTCTGACAGAGAAAGACAAATATCATATGATATCACTTCTTGTGAAATCTAACTCTTTAAAAATGACACAAATGATCTTATTTACAAAACAGAAACAGACTCACAGATTTTGAAAACAAATTTATGGTTACCAAAGGGGAAATATGGGTGGGAGGGATAAATTAAGAGCTTGGGATTAACACTCATACACTACTATATATAAAATAGATAACCAACAAGAACTGACTGAATAGCATGAGGAACTCTACTCAATATTCTATAATATCCTATATGGGTAAAGAATCTGAAAAAATAAACATATGTATACTTATAACTGAATCACTTTGTTGTACATCTAAAAATAACACAACATTGTATATCAACTATATTCCAATGAAAATTTTAAATTAATTAATTTAAAAACAGCTGAATGGATAAAGAAGATGTGATGCATATATACACATACTCATATACATACGCACACACAGTGGACTGTCAGCCACAAAAAAGAATGAAATATTGCCATTTGCAGCAACATGGATATGTCTAGAGATTATCATACTAAGTGAAGTAAGTCGGAAGAGAATGATAAATATCCTATGATATCACTTATATGTAGAATCTAAAAAAACCTGATACAAATTAACTTATTTACAAAATAGAAATAGACTCACAGACATAGAAAATAAACTTATGATTACCAAAAGGGGGAGGGTAGGGGAATGGAAAAATTTGGAGTGTGGGATTAACAGATACACACTACTATATATAAAAAGGATTTACTATGTACACTGGGAACTATATTCACCATCATGTAATAATCCATAATGGAAAAGAAACTGGAAAAGAATACACATATATATATTTGTATAACTCAATCAATCTGCTGTACCACTGAAACTAGCACAATGCTGTAAAGCAATATACTTCTATTTGAAAAGCGAAAATGAAAGTCCCTCAGTCGTGTCTGACTCTTTGCGACCCCATGGACTACACTGTCCATGGAATTCTCCAGGCCAGAATACTGGAGTGGGCAGCCATTCCCTCCTCCAGGAGAATCTTCAATTTAAAAGATAATAATACAGCAGAAACCAGCACAGCATTGTAAAGCAATTATCCTCCAATTAAAGATAAAGTTTTTAGAAATTAGAAGATAATAAGTAAACAAATCATAAACAACTAAATACAAACAAGTCATAGCTCTGATCATGCTACTACCTTGGTCAGAAAATCTCCATGTTCTCCATTGCTTCAAAAATAATCCCCAAGACCATCTGGATTTGTGATTTTGCTCTAATCCACCTTTTCATCCTCATCTCAATCTAGTGAAACTCAATTATTATTTGTTTTTTCAAAATATGTATTACTCCACTTCATGCATTCTGCCCCAGGAAAATGATTTTCTACCTCCAGTTACTCAGTTTCCACCTTCTGAAACTATACATTTTTCAAGGTCAAGCACAAATGATTGATATTCTGTAAGTTCTTCCTCATTACTCAATGAATCAGTCAAATTTAGGTTAAGATACCTATAAATGAAAATCTAAAATCACAAGAGCTTAAAAAAGCAAGAAATTCTTTAATTTCATAAGTTAAATTCTTCCTCATGTAAAAGAAGCCTGGAGGTAGGCATTCCTGGGCTGTTACAGTAACAACGTGGACATCAATGTATAGCGTTCTATGCTGCCTAACAAATTAGCCCAAACTTAAAAGCTTTAAACAACACACATTGATTATCTCAAAATTTCCATGGGTCAGGAGTCTGGTTATGGCTTAGCTGGGTGGTCTCACAAGACTGAAATCAGGGTGTTGGCTTGGCTGCATTCCCTTCTGAAAACAAAGGAAGAATCCCTTAGTTTATTAGCAGAATTTATGGCCTTGTGGCTGTAAAATTCCTGGAGTGTTATTTCTTCCAGGCTGGCAACAAAGGCAAAGACTCTCTGCTGGTTGTAGTCTCTGAATTCAGGGAAGGCATAGCCCTTCTTTTAAAGGCCTCACCTGATTAGGTCAGGCCTACCTGGAATAGTCTCCCTTTGATAAACTAAGAGTCAACTGATAAGGGGCAAAATCACATTTAGAATCAAACTTTAGAACTTTTTGAGTTTAGAATCATACTTTATCCAGTAGTCATATACGTATGTGAGAGTTGGACTATAAAGAAAACTGAGCACCAAAGAACTGATGCTTTTGAACCGTGGTGTTGGGGAAGACTCTTGAGAGTCCCTTGGACTGCAAGGAGATCCAACCAGTGAATCCTAAAGGAAATCAGTCCTGAATATTCATTGGAAGGACTGATGCTAAAGCTGAAACTCCAATACTTTGGCCACCTGATGTGAAGAACTGACTCATTGGAAAAGACCCTGATGCTGGGAAAGATTGAAGGCAGGAGGAGAAGGGGACGACAGAGGATGAGATGGTTGGATGGCATCACCGACACGATGGACATGAGTTTGAGTAAATCCAGGAGTTGGTGATGGACAGGGAGGCCTGGCATGCTGCAGTCCATGGGGTCACAAAGAGTCACGGACACGACTGAGCAACTGAACTGAACTGAACTGAAGGGACCTTAATTACATCTGCAAAATTCCTTCACTGTTGGCTCAGGCAGTGAAGAATCTGCCTGCAATGCAGGAGACCAGGATTTGATCCCTGTGTTGGGAAGATCCCCTGGAGAAGGAAATGGCAACCCATTCAAGTATTTTTGCCTGGAGAATCCCACGGACAGAAGAGCCTGGCGGGCTACAGTTCATGGGGTTGCAAAGAGTCAGACATGACTGAGTGACTAACACTTTCCCCTTCACTTGCCATTCAATGTATTATAAACATTGGAGTAACATCCCATCTACCTTGCCAAATTCTGTGGATTAGAAGAATCAAGTGCTGGATTTCTTCCCAATTTAATGAGAGAATATTATACAAGGGTGTGACTTATTGGCGGTCTACTGTGTGTCCATACAATCAAGGACCCAGGTCCTCTATTTTTTCTGTTCTAACCTATCACTAGTTTCCATCCTCAAATTCCCCTCATGGTCTAAAAAGGCTGCTAGAGTTCTAACCACCTCAGCCACCTCACCCACTTTAGAGAGGAGGAAAGAAATAGAGCAAAAAGGGGAGTTCCTTCCTGCTTGGCCCCAGCAGGGAACAGGGCAGTCAGGCCGAAGTAGAAGAGGAGAAGCCTGGTGGCTCTGCTGCAAAGCCTCCTATTCATTCCAGGATTTCTGTAGCTCTTAATATTCACCTTCAGGACACCACCTAAAGCCTAAGTCATTAAATGATTCTGGGACAGATGCTCCCAAATTACAATTTGAGAAACTCTGATCTTTTAAACAACCTGAGCTTGAGATCATTTTAATACTATAGAGTAAAACAATGCTTACATGGTATGTCTTAGGTTATTGAATATATAAAACCAATGCTTTTTAATTTAACATCGAAATTAGTGGGAAAGGCAAGAATGAAAATCATCAGAGACAAACCGGTGATGTTGGGTGGGGATGTCCATGGATAAGGCACAGCCAACAAAGTACAGGCATGGAAGGAAACACATAAGGTACAAACCAATGAGAACGTGCAGCCTGCAACTGAAGATTAAAAAGGTTTACTCCACGAGAAAAAGAAAGCCCCAAGGAGGAAAAACCAATTTTGGAAAATTGTGAATATAGCCTTATAAAAGCAAATGCAAGAGAGACTCAAAGAATAAATTACAGCCAAAAAAAAAAGTTTTCAAAGCACTCAGAATTTTTTAATATATTATTCAGCACCCTTACACACACATATGTTTTTCTACTTTGCAACAGTAACATTGTCAGCAGAGATTTTTTTCTAAGCAGATGTTCTTTTTCCTTTATGGGCCAAATTGAAAATATTTACATCCAACACTTTGCCCTGGGCTGGGAGGCTAAGTCCACACCCTGCCCAGCTACCACTCTCCCAACTTTTCTCCCTCGTTCCATCTTTCTGCTGCTTCCCCAGCTGGGGACCCCTCAGCCTTGTACCCCATCTGTTATTCTCTGTCTTCTGTAATCTCAGACGTTCCTTCTCTACTGACTTCTTCTCTGACTGTAAATATGTTCCCTGTCTCCTTTCATAAAAAAATACCCTCAAGTGCCCCTGCATCCCCCTCTTTTTCACTTCACAAAGTAGCCCCCCACCAACCATATGCAAGCAGTCATCACTCTGCCATTCCTACTTTCGCCATCACTGCACACTGCTTCTGCCCCCATTAGTGCGCTGAAAGTGACAAAGATCCCCAGAGGCCTCCGTGTTGCCAAATCTAACTTCTTTTCAATCCTCAGCTTCCCCCAAACTCTGTGATGTGTGCCTCAGTTGATCACTCTGTGTCTTTGAAACTTTTTCTTCCTTTGGGTTCTGAAAACACTCATTATAATTCTGTTGCCTCCCTTACATTGCTGTTAGGATTCTTTCGCTGGTTACATGTTGGTATTACCCAGGGCTCTGCACTCACAGCTAGTCTGTACACGTGGTCCAAACTGTGGTCTCCAGACCAGCAACATCCTCATCACCAGGGCCCTTGCTGGAAAGGAAAATTAGGTTGCTAGATAGAATACAGGACACTCAGTCAAAGTGGGATTTCAGAAAAGTAATGCCTATGTTTAATGATAAAAAGTCCATCCTAGAGGAGATTGGTCCTGGGTGTTCATTGGAAGGACTGATGTTGAAGCTGAAACTCCAATACTTTGGCCACCTAACGCGAAGAACTGACTCACTGGGAAAGACCCTGATGCTGGGAAAGATTGAGGGCAGGAGAAGAAGGGGACTAAAGAGGATGAGATGGCTGGATGGCATCATTGACTCGATGGACATGGGTTTGGGTGGACTCAGGGAGTTGGTAATGGACAGGGAGGCCTGGCGTGCTGCAGTTCATGGGGTTGCAAAGAGTCGGACATGACTGAGCGACTGAACTGAACCGATGTCCCATGCTTCCATAAGTATGTTCCATGCTTGTCAGGACCTCCCTGGTGGCTCAGACAGCAAGGAATCTGCCTGCAGTGTGGAAGACCCAGGTTCGATCTCTGGGTTGGGAAGATCCCCAAGAGAAGGAAATAGCAACCCACTCCAGCATTCCTGTCGGAAAATCCCATGGATAGAGAAGCCTGGCAAGCTACAGTTCATGGGGTTGAAAAGAGTTGGACAAGACTGAGCGACTTCACTTTTTATGTCCCATGCAATATTTGGGAGATACTTATCCTTTTAAAATTTGTTGTTTATCTGAAATCCAGTTGAACTTGGATCTTGTATTTTTAGTTGCTGAGTCTTGCCATCTTAAGTGCAAAATACCAGTCCCTTTTGCAGTGCTCCTGAAATTTTGGAGATGAGACCCACAATCTGTGTTTGAACAAGCCCTCCAGGTGGTCCTGATGCTCTCTAAAGTTTGAGGACCCCTGCTGTACAACACACCCTGAAGAAACCTCATCTGCTCCCATGACAACACTTATCAAAAGTGTGGGATGCTCTCAAATTACTAGCTATTGTGGGTTCTTCTGAATCTGATGTAACCATGTGACCCACCCCTACATGGGGCTTCTCAGGTGACTCAGTGGTAAACGAATCCAGCAGCCAATGCAGGAGAGGCAGGTTTGATCCCTGGGTCGGGAAGATCCCCTGGAGTAGGAAATGGCAACCCACTCCAGTATTCTCGCCTGGAGAACCCCATGGACAGAAGAGCCTGGTGGACTATAGTCCTTGGGGTCGAAAAAGAGTTGGACATGACTGAGCGACTGAGCATACACACACCACCCCTATATGGAGAATCAGGAGGAATGCAGGAATAAATTTATCTCATTCTTGACTTTAGAGTAATTCTGACCTGTACAGGTGTGAGAGAGGAAGACACAATAAGGGATTCTGCTAATACCTGCACTGAGGTATGAAAAAAACATTTAGTCACTGGAAGCAGGTTTCTTGCACCCACTCCCACCTCCTCAGTCTCTATAAGGGAAGATGATGGAGGGTTCCACGTGAAATTAAGGATCTGAGAGCAGAGCGGCCACTGTCTTGGGATCTGTCTGTGGTTCCTCTAAGCCACCACAGTGAGGGAGAGGAGAAACAGAAGTATGGGGATAACAGGAGCTGGGCTTGGCCAGCATCACGGTCCTCATGAGCCCAGAAAAAAAGGGAGGGAGATGGGAATTGGAGAGCCGGTGGGATCCAGAGAGTCCCACAGGCATGACAAGGGGATTTAGCCCCAGGCGGCAGTGTGGGTTATGCCAAAGAGGCAGGTGAACTAGGGACACTTGAGCAGGTGCAGTCTGAAGGGAGGCAATTCCCAAGACCAGATGAGCTTGCACTCTGCTCTTGTCAGCACCAGACAGCCACAGCCAAGGCCCCACTCCCACCAAACTGAAGCTCTCAGGAGCTTGAGCTGATCAAAGCAGTTTATACGGCAGATCACTGACAGGACTCAGTTGACCTGGAAGGGACTCGTTTAAGTACCCTGTATGTGGTAGTATACATTGTGAAATGATTACCATGATCAACATATCCATCACCTCACATAATTACCATTTATGTGCGTGTGGTAATAACACAAAATCTATTCTCTTAGCACATTTCAAATATATAATATGGTATTGTTAACTTGAGCCACCATGACCTACGTTAGAGGCCCAGAGATTATTTATCTTTCAACTGAATGAATGTTTCTACCATCTGAACAGCATCTCCCCATCTTCCTGAAGGCCCCCAATCCCCGGCAACCACCATTTTACTCTCTGGTTCTGTAACTGATAGGGGGTATGTACACACTACACACACACACAAGTACTAATGAAGTACTAAAGACAGGCCCTTTTTTAAAATGCTGAATGTAAGAAAATGTCACAAGTTAGAATAATGCTTATTATCATTTGGTGAATGTGTTCCATGTGTCGCACAGATGGGTTTTCTCATTCTGTGAGAGGTTTTAACTTAAAACTTCCACAGTCTTGACAGGATAATGAGTCATTTAACTGGCATCTTCCCACTCAAGGGACTGGAAAACCAGTTTGGCACAGTAGGTGGCGCTGCCGGCCCTGGGTCTCTCAGTCCAGGTCACATGGCCACCAAAGATTTTTTTTTTTGCCTCAGGAAAGCCTGTGATGCCGGCCCTGATGCAAGCTGCCTCCCACTCACCCACTGCTGCTCCCCTCAAGTCACCCGGGGCCCAGGTGTGCCAGCGTTCCTACCTCGCCCTGAAAGTCCTCTCTGCCAGCAATTTCCTTGTCCCCTTTGCTCTACTAGCAAAATTCTCCTCATCCCTTTCCCTTAAGGTCTTTATGAAACATCACCTCCCTCGAGACGGCTACCAGGCTCTTCTAGCCGACTCGGTAACCCTGGCTTCAGTGGTTCCTCAGAGCCTCTGTTTTGCTGCACTGACACTCTATATACTCATTCATTTATTTCTTCAACAAATACTTGTTGGGCATCTGGCACAGATCAGACATTGTATCTAGCCCTGGAAACAGAAAGATGAAGGGTCCCCTGTCAAGAAGCTGGTAAACTAGACAGAGGACAGGAGCGTACTTACAAGAGGGTACACTAAGGATGGACAAGGATGTGCAAGGGGGTGGGGCATTAGGGGAATGCAGAGTTATGTGTGTGTTTAGTCGCTGAGTCGTGTCCTACTCTTGCGACCCCAAGGACTGTAGCCAGCTCCTCTGTCCATGGGATTTCCCAGATAAGTATACTGGAGTGTGTTGCCATTTCCTTCTCCAGGGGATCTTCCTGACCCTGCGTCTCCTGCATTGCAGGCGGCTTCTTTACCACTGGAGCCATCAGGGAAGCCCAGGGAAACACAGAGGGGAACAACTTATTGAGACCATGGTGGCATGGTTGGGGAGCCAAGAGACGTAAGGAGAGGAATGGATTCCTGAGACAGGTATTGGAAAGAGCGTCAACAACTTGAAGGAAGGCAAAGGCACTCTGGGCAGAGGGGACAGTGGAAAGCCCAGTGAGTGGGTTTTGTGTGTGCGTGGAGATGGGGAGAACAGACAAGCTGCTGAGTGTTTGGGGGAACTCAGAGGGACTGGTAAGAGATAAGGTATAGACATCAGGAAGAGAGAGGAATAGAGATCAGAACATTCATGTCCTTTTAGGATGCTTAGATTTTATCCAGGCATCAGGTTAGGAATCAGCCTGCTAGCATCAAGGAGGTCCACATCCCTACAAAGTAGCCAGAGGTGCTGATATAGTAGATCTGGGCTGGGGCCAGAAATCTTCCACTTTAACAAACTCTCATGTGGCTCCGATGCATCTTGTCGAAGAACCACGTTTTTAAGAAACACTTCTGTAAATGATGGGAAGCCTGTAAGCGATGGGAAACACTTCTGTAAATGAGAGGTTCACACAAACAAATAACCAAGAGTTGTGTTTAGCGAGAAAAGCTCGTTCAGTTTACAGGAGGATATACAGAAGCGGATGAGAGTGGAAGCAGAACGACCACTTAGGAAGCCTTTTCACCATCAAAGAAACCATAAGGGCTCCAACCAGAGCAACTATCAGGGGAAAAATAAAATTCCCCAAACTTGGTGATTAAATAGACTGGAGGATGAGGAGGAAGGCAAAGATGACTCATGGTTTTCCAGCATGGATGGGCCCCCATGAGATCCAGAGAACATAGGAGAGGGGAAAAGATGATGCAGTAGGTGCCCAAGGACATCCAGGTGGAGACAGCCAGGAGAGAGCGAAACATCTGAGCCTGACACTTGGGCTAGCAGAACAAGCCACGGAGACAGAGCAAGGAGTCATCTGCCCTTGACTGAAGTCAGAGCCCACGAGCCTGCAAAGAAGCCCTGGTGAGAGGGTTCACCATGAGAAGAAGAAAGCCAAGGCGGAGCTCAGGTGGCACCCGGTGAAGTGGGCTGGCAAGGAAGAGAAGCCACGGGGACACAGAGAAACGTGGTTAGAGAGGCTGGAGAAGAACCAGGACAGCCTGGTATGACGGGCTCCAGAGGAAGGTGTTTCAGGAGGGAGCACAGTGCTGGGACTAAGAGCATAGGTTCTGGGGACTTCCCTGGTAGGCCAGCAGTTACGACTCCACACTTCCACTGCAGGGCATGCGCTGGTGGGGGAACTAACATCCTGCACACTGCATGGCGATGCAGAAATGTTAAAATAAAAAAAAAAAAAGAGCATAGGTTCTGACTTTAGTCTGCCTCCATGCCCATCCCAGCTCTTACTAACTGGTTGAAATAGAGTAAATTCTTTTACGCTCTCATTGCCTCAGTTGTAAAATGGACTCACCGATGGGTACCCACCTCATGCGGTCTATTGTGATAGTGTAATAAGTTAACATAAAAAGCATTTAGCCCACTACCTGCCACATATTGTGTTCTTTTTTAAACAGCATTTTAAAAACACTGTTATTGAGGTGTGTGTTTGTGTGCTGAGTCGCTTAAGTCATGACCAACTCTTTGCATCCCCATGGACCCACTAGGCTCCTTTGTCCATGGGATTCTCCAGGAAAGAATCCTGGAGTGGGTTGCCGTGCCTTCCTCCAAGGGATCTTCCTGACACTGGGATCGAACCAGTGCCTCCTGCAGCTTCTGCATTGCAGGTGGATTCTTTACCACTGAGTCACCAGGGAAGCCCCTATTGAGGCACAGTTGATATACAAATACCTGCACATACCTTATGTGTGTAATTAGATGAGTTTGGACGTATCCATATACACCTGAAACACGATCACTGCAATCAAGGTAAGAGAAATATTCAACACCTCCAAAGTCTCATTGTACCCTTCTATGTGTGTGTGTGAGTGAGTTTTCGTTCCAATCCCAAAGAAAGGCAATGCCAAAGAATGCTCAAACTACCACACAATTGCACTCATCTCACATGCTAGTAAAGTAATGCTCAAAATTCTCCAAGCCAGGCTTCAGCAATACGTGAACCGTGAACTTCCAGATGTTCAAGCTGGTTTTAGAAAAGGCAGAGGAACCAGAGATCAAATTGCCAATATCCGCTGGATCATCGAAAAAGAAAGAGAGTTCCAGAAAAACATCTATTTCTGCTTTATTGACTATGCCAAAGCCTTTGACTGTGTGGATCACAATAAACTGTGGAAAATTCTGAAAGAGATGGGAATACCAGACCATCTGACCTGTCTCTTGAGAAACCTGTATGCAGGTCAGGAAGCAACAGTTAGAACTGGACATGGAACAACAGACTGGTTCCAAATAGGAAAAGGGGTACGTCAAGGCTGTATATTGTCACCCTGCTTATTTAACTTATATGCAGAGTACATCATGAGAAATGCTGGGTTGGAAGAAACACAAGCTGGAATCAAGATTGCTGGGAGAAATATCAATAACCTCAGATATGGAAATGACACCACCCTTACGGCAGAAAGTGAAGAAGAACTAAAGAGCCTCTTGATGAAAGTGAAAGAGGAGAGTGAAAAAGTTGGCTTAAAACTCAACATTCAGAAAACTAAGATCATGGCATCTGGTCTCATCATTTCATGGCAAATAGATGGGGAAACAGAGGAAACAGTGTCAGACTTTATTTTGGGGGGCTCCAAAATCACTGCTGATGGTGATTGCAGCCATGAAATTAAAAGACGCTTACTCCTTGGAAGGAAGGTTATGACCAACCTAGATAGCATATTTGAAAGCAGAGACATTACTTTGCCAACAAAGGTCTGTCTAGTCAAGGCTATGGTTTTTCCAGTGGTCATGTATGGATGTGAGAGTTGGACGGTGAAGAAAGCTGAGTGCCAAAGAATTGATGCTTTTGAACTGTGGTGTTGGAGAAGACTCTTGAGAGTCCCTTGGACTGCAAGAAGATCCAACCAGTTCATCCTAAAGGAGATCAGCCCTGGGTGTTCATTGGAAGGACTGATGTTGAAGCTGAAACTCCAATACTTTGGCCACCTGATGCAAAGAGCTGACTCATTGGAAAAGACCCTGATGCTGGGAAAGACTGAGGGCAGGAGGAGAAGGGAACGAAAGAGGATGAGATGGCTGGATGGCATCACCAACTCTATGAACATGGGTTTGGGTAGACTCCGGGAGTTGGCGATGGACAGGGAGGCCTAGCGTGCTGCAGTTCATGGGGTCACAAAGAGTTGGACACGACTGAGCGACTGAACTGAACTTACCAGGATTATCCATCTCAACAATGTTTCTATGACTTTTGCAAGGTCAAATTTAGAGTAACTGACTGTCAAGTTGTGAAATGTCCCTCGTATGAAGACCCAGTTGATAAACTGCTTCTTTATTCACAGCAAGAAAAAGTTTAGTTCCTCAAAGATCTAGCCTGCATCCAGTTGTCAGATAGTAAGAACTGTATTACTCAACTCCCTTCTTGCCTTGGCTCCAGAAAGTGGAAATGATTATCATGCCCTACTGCAGTAATCAATTTATCTTACAGCCCAGTGACTTTGATTCCTCTGCTGTATTAATGTGTCTCTGATCTAAGTTGTATATTGTGTCTGATTCTATAAATAGCTTAAGGCTTTTCTGGAAATAGGTAGGTCATCATTTTAAACAAATGCACTTTAATTTTACCAAGAATTTGTTTCCTTCAAAACTTTTACTTCCACGTTTTCTGTTTGATTAATTTTTGTCACCTCTTAGAACCTAAGTTCATGAGGGGAAAGACCACACCAAACCTGCTCACGTTTGCAACCTTTGGCACTTGGCTTCGTGCCTGAGGGCCGATGGTATCTCTGTCAGTCAAAATAGGTCAGAAGAGATCAAGTTGTGCTGCTGTAACAAACAGCCTGAAAACCCCACTGGCTTAAAAGAATGAGGAGTTTTTTCTCGCTTATACTTGATATACATCATAGGGTTGGCTATATGTAGCTCCGTCTATCTCATATCTGCTACAAGATCGCCATGGCACAGAGAAAAGACAAACCACAAATCTCTTACTGGCAGTGTTCACTTATGCTTCCCTAGCCAAACCCCAGTCACGTGGCCAGGAACGGGATGTGTTCTCTCTCAGGGAGGGGCCCTGCAAGGAGGAACAGAATATTTGGTGACCCGTAGTACCATCTATAACACTGCCCTAGGAACTAAGTCACCCAGACTTACAAACTACATGTTCTTAAGTTAGTTACATGCTCTTTTAATTATTTCTTCCTGTGTATTGCTAACCCTTGGTACCTTTGAAATTGTTTTATAATAACCTAATTTCAAAGTATCTCACTACTGACTTGGTTATACTTTGGTCAAATATACTTTATCATGCATAATATCCCCCTACTATTAAGAGCTCAGAAAGCCTGGAGACTTTTAAATCTTAACAGCATTTTAACTTTCCCAACACCAATGTATCAGACACCTTAGATGACTGTTGCAGAACATGTGTCCTAATTTACATCTTCTATGATAGGGTAGACCAGATAACCTGAAACTCTTTTACTTCAAAACATCTGGGACAAAATATAACAAACATTCTCTTCAAGGTATACAAGGCATGTACTTGGAAGAAAATAAGATGATTCGAGGGGCTAAAAATGAAACAAACTGAAAACTGCAGCAAGAATCCAGAGAACCAAGAGTGCAACAATCAAGTAGGAAGAGACTTTCTGTTCAACACTAGCATTACAGCCCTAGGGCTGAGGTTTCCAAGGCTTCATGGAAGCAAGAGACAATCCCTCATGCTGGAGAGTTACCACTAAGACCCCAAATGAAGCTAGACTTCCCAAAGGACATCAGCCTGAGTAAAAGATACACCTTTTACTATCACCTAGGCTGCCAGATTTAGCAAATAAAAACACAAGACATCCAGTTAAATTGGTATTGCAAATGAACAACTAAATGTTTAATACAATCATATCCAGTACAGTATTTAGAATACAGTTATACTAGAAAATTTGTTATTGTTATCTGAAATTCAGATTTAACTGGGCAGCTCTATGTTTCACCTGGTTGCCCCACGTACATAAGAAAAATCACTCAGCAGTATAGGAAGTCAAAGAGAATACGTGCCCTTCTCTATCAGGGCTTTCCAATGAGGGCTGGTGGGGAGAGTATCCTCCCCAGAATTAAGTCACAGGCCTGCCCTAACATGGATTTACGCTTCAATTTTAAACTGCTGTTGAGGCAGTCCAAGTGAGGGGCTGAAAAAGAATTTCCAGACACAGAGAATTTCAGAAGGGAGTGAGTTTATTAAGAACAAAGAGCAGAGATAATGAAGGCATTGTAAATGCAGCAGGCTGACCTCCTGCTAGATCAGGGAGAGTCGACCTTTTTTGTGAGTTAATAATCACTTTTTATAGCTTCAAGACAAAGAAAATTCCTGCTGGAAGGCTGGTGTTAGGTGATTGGTTAGCACTTCATAGGGTGTTTACAGGAGTGGGCATCTTCGCCTAATTTGGAGTTAAGAAGCTTGTTAGTGATGATCAGGGGGCTTCTGGCAATAGTTACAAAGGAGCTCAATGAGCTTCAGAGGTGATCTTGGTTCTGGGCTCCACTTCTGTGGCCTTGGTACACAGGGCTCATACCTGTGGCCTTGGAGGCAGGACTCAATAACTACCTGCAAGATCCTCACCTACCAAGCCAGAAATTAGTAAAAGAAATGTCCCTCCAACCATGATGTTAATACCCCAGGACTCCCAACATAAGCAAATACAAACCTCAACTCAGGTCACTATGGAAGTTCACAGACTAAGCCTCTCTAAAGATAAGCTCACAACCCAAAATTACAAAACACAGGTAGGAGTGGGGTTACTTGTGTACAGCAAGCAAGGAAGGCTTTTTCACTTGATAGCTAAAAAGTCCAAGGGCACAAACCCTTGGAAACATGTCCAGAGTGAGGGTCCTCCAAAGTTGACTTCTTGCTTGTGTTCCTAAGGTGGGGCAAATCACAGTATGCATGACCTCAGACTGTGATTCTTATCTGGCTATCCATCACCACTACTCAGAATAACAAAGCAAAATCAAAACAAGCCAGTTCTAGCGTAGGCAGGTTCAGCAGTGTTTAATTCGATAAGAATAGACCTTCATGAACTTCAGTGCTTGTATCTCAAGAACCACTTGTTAACTAAAACTTGTGAAAAGGTCAAGTGACCTGCTTTTAAAGGCTTGGCTCCAATGCTTCATTCCCCTGGAATCCCAGTAGGCTGGTCAACTGTCCCAATTTGCCTGAGACTATCTGGTTTCAGGGGGCTTCCCAGGTGGCGCTAGTGGTAAAGAACCCACCTGCCAATGCAGGAGACATAAGACTCAGGTTTGATCCCTGATTTGGGAAGCTCCCCTGGAGGGAGGCATGGCAACCTACTCTACTATTCTTGGCTGGAGAATATCATGAACAGAGGAGCCTGGGAGGATACAGTCCATGGGGTCGCACAGAATCAGACACGACTGAAGTAACTTAGCACTCACGCATGCATCTGGTTTCAGCATCGGAAAAAAACCGCAAGACAGCTGGTCACAGAAAGCATTCTTCATCCTAATTATAGGCAAATTAAGTAAATCTTTCTCTTTATCCTCCTACCAGCAACATTCAGAAAAATAAGCTAATAAGTATTTCTTCAAGAGGTAGGTTACATGGCGTGTAACTACAGTATACATGTATCAACATGCATAGATAACACTCACCCCTAAGCCTCCTTGAGCTTCAGTTTCCTCATCTGTAAAATATAAATCACTGAAGAACCCTAAGGTTCTGGCAAGGATTAATGAGGTCACGTATAACATATAGATAAAGCACTTAGCTTAATTCCTGGCATAGAGTAAGCACTCAAGTGAAAGTCGCTCAGTTGTGTCTGACTCTTTGTGACCCCATGGACTATACAGTCCATGGAATTCTCCAGGTCAGAATACTGGAGCGGGTAGCCTTTCCCTTCTCCAGGGGATCTTCCCAACCCAGGGATCAAACCCAGGTCTCCCGCACTGCAGGTGGATTCTTTACCAGCTGAGCCACAACAGAAGCCCAAGCACCCAAGAAAGACAGCTATTTTGATTATTAAGTTTCATGTTTTTGTAGCACTTAGATTTTATACTTCAGAAACATTTATTAAATGCTTTCATTTTTCGTTTTTTTTTTTTGTTTGAAGTGGCAGCTTTGCTGATATTGCTTGATTATCCTCACCCAGAATGTCAGAATATATTGACAGATGCAAATGATCTTCTCTTACTGTGCTGGAGACTCATCTGTTCACCCTTTGATTTTCGAAATCCAAAAATCTTTATCAAGACAGAGAAAATAACGATAATCTTGGTAACTATTTTCCTCACTTTTTAAAGAACAAACTTGATATTTATCTTGCCAGCCTATCATTTTTTTTTTCTAAAACATAAAAGTAACTGTGAAAATAGCTTTCCCTTTTCCCCACCACTTACCCTCACTGACCCAGAACTAGCAGTTTTCATTTCTGACTGACTGATTTTCAAAGTATTCAGACTTCATATAAACTTTAAACTGAGTGTATATTTTATGTCATTGTTCTGCTTATAGAAGAGGAGTTAAAAAGCTCATCAGTCCCGCCTGCCAGCATTAGGCTGCACTGAGCCTGTGCATATTAATCATCTTTTAAGTTGCCATCACCTTGAACACATCATCTTCCCTCTGTTAGAAGGCCATGATGCTGAGCCTTTAGGCGCTTGGAGGAACTTGTCATAGATTTGTCCCAAACCACCCATATCATTTTATTTGGTCTTTTTTGTGGCCAGAATATAGTTTAATGTGGTAACTATTTTGAATATTTCTGTCAAAAAAGGTTTATATTTGACATTAAAAGTCCTAGAAGGAATCAAAACAGGTGATCGAAACCAGCGCCTCTCAAACTGTAATGTGCATACGTATCACATTTTGCGAAACTTGTTAAACACAAGTTCTCATTCTAGAAGTGTGAGCTCTGACCTGCCAGTTTGAGTTTCTAGCAAGCTTCCAGGTGATGCCAACCTACGGACCACACTGCAGCAGACCGGGTCTAAGGCAAGGGTTCTCAGAGAGTGGTCATGGGGCTAGCAGCATTCAGGCATAACCTGTGAGAAATGCCAATTCTCAGCTCCCATCACAGACTTTCTCTAGTTGATGATGGGCCCTGAGAATTGGTATTTCTGACAAGTAATCTGGGTTTGAGCGAGCCCTCCAGGTGACTGACACACAGAAAGTCTGAGAACCACTGCTTTCAATAAGCACTCTGCTTGCCTTGAGGGACCAGGTGTTGTGTTTCCCACAAGGAAGGGAGGAATCAAGACTACCTAGGGGCTGAGACACCCAAGACAGATGAGCCAGAGCTTAGTAAGCTGTAGGAAAGGAGTTTGTAACAGATCTGCCTACAATAGCGAGAGGGCTTCAGGGAGACAGGCCTTGCCAGAGGCTGGTTGAAGAGGCATCAAGTGGGTGTGTTTACTACATGCAAATATCCAGGATGAGGGGATTGATGCAAGCTTTCAATATCAGGGAAGTCTGACATGGGTTAACCCAACAGTGATGGATCACCAACAGAGGAAATAGGCGTGTGCTTAAGGCATCTGCTAAGCAGAAACACCAAAAGAAGGAGAAAAAAATTTTTGAATTTCCAAAAAAGGCATCAAAGTAGACCTAATTGGAAAATCTACATTATTTCCCTTCTTTAAACTCATTTTACTGTTTGGTGTGGCTTACTGTGGTCTTTGGAATCAGACTGTCGGTCTCAAAGTCCTGGCTGTACCATGTACCAGCTGTGTTGTCTTGGGCAAATTACTCATCTCTCAGTGCCTCAGTTCACTTATCTATCAAATGGGGATGATGAAGTTTTGTGGGACTTAAACATTACATTAATAGAGCATATGTAAAGCTTAATAGTGTATGATATACAGTCAGTGCTTCATTAATATTAATTTTAGTATAAGCTGGTGGAAAGAACAGAAGGGCCCTTTTTTTTCAGTGCTTGGGGTTTTCAAAGAAGTCATTTGTTCCCCAATGGAGTCTGATGCAGTTTTTAAGAAATCAGACAAAAGTCAGAAATGCAAGGAGACAAAGACAGCATCTTGGAGGGATCTGTGGGTCCTTGGAAAAGACCCAGCAAGAGCAGGATAGAAGCAGAAGAGCTGTGGGGCTCTGCACAAAGTCAGTGTGTATCAGGAACAGGAACAAGTCTGAAATCCTAGAGTATAAACCAGGATGCTTTTAAGTGCTGGCCACCCATGAGGAAGATGCAGCCTCAGTAAACCTCAGAACTTTAGGCTGGATCACTGGCTCACCCCTTGGCTGCAAACAGAATCACTTAGGGATGGGAACCTTTAAAAACAACTGATGCATAGGTCACCCCAAGAGTCTGCTTCACTGTCTGGGCATCAGATTTCTGAAATCTCCTTGGAAGTGAAAGTGTCAGTCGCTCAGTCGTGTCTGACTCTTTGGGAACCCCTGGACTGTAGTCCACCAGGCTCCTCTGTCCATGGAATTTTCCAGGCAAGAATACTGGAGTGGGTTGCCATTCTCTTCTCTAGGGACCTTCCTGACCCCAGGATCGAACCCAGGTCTCCTTATTACTAGCACACTGGAGCAAGAAAAGGTGCCCCTTAGACGGGGATTGATTCTGCAGATTACCACTTAGAGTTACACTGGCAAAATCCACGTATGATGACTGACCCATGCTAAGGAAGAGAGGAAAGGAGAGATTTCTAAGAATTATGACAGAACCTCAGGACCACAAGGATATTTCAAGAAGACATGATATTCCACAAGTAAGGTGCCATCTTCCCAGTTACAAGAACTTGATTTTAACTTCTTGTTAGAGCTACATCAAAAAGGTAGCCAAACAAGAATGTGCTGTACGACAACAGGAAGATGATCAATATGGAATTTTAAAAGAGGAACAAAATGAAAAAAGCAAACAAAGGCAAGATCTTACATTCAGTGAAGATCAACAAGAAGTATCCACTGTGTGGGTCAGGGAAGTCTAGCTTTCCCAAAGTCTTGGTAAAGTCCCTCAAATTTCTTCCACTGCTTATGTCAGTTTCACACTCAACAAGCAACATCCCATTACTCATCTGATGTCCCAGCCACACTGCCATAGGGAAGGACCCTACACAGTGAACACAGCCAGCCTCGAGATGTAAAGGAACAACCAAAGTGCAAATGACACACTGGCCTTCTCGTCCACACCTCAGCCTCCTACGAGGGGCGAGGCCCCTCCCCAGACGAGCTCAGCACTCAGAGATGGATCCAGCCTGCTCACCTGGGTGACCTCATGAAGGCATCGTCCCAGAAAGGATCTGCTGGAGCAGCCAGACGGCCTCGCTAAACTCCCCCTTGTTATTCTCTTATGGCAACTTGTCCCACTGTCAGCTTTCATCCCTCCCCCGGGTGAGTTTCTGAGCTGAAAATGGCCCCTGACATCCCAGAAGTCCATAGATACTGAGCAATTGCAGAGCCCCTCAGGAAAGCCCCCACTGAGAGCACTGAGGGATAGACAGGTGCAATGTTACCCCCAGCACTAAAATGCAATTTCTCAGCTGGTCAGAAACCAGAGCTAGGTAGGGATTTGGAACCACCATACTCAACTACGATCCACATATACACACTCCCTCACACATTCGTTCATACAGAATATGGGAGAGGTTGTTAATAAGTCCTGCAGCCTAACTTTGGTGGGTGTCTTGTTCCAAATTGCAAAGCTACTTCTTCAAGAAGAAATAAGAAATGTGTTTTTCCTCTGGATAAAGTTAATTAAACAATGGTCACCTCAATTACCAGGTAAATTTAGAATGAACTATGTATGACAAAAGGTCCCATCAAGTCCTCGGACTTGAGGACTAGTTATTGTCTATTCAACACTGTGTATGCAATGCATGGTGTCTGCTTGCCTACAGAAGGAGGTGAGATTCTTTTCTGTCCTTGCAGTCTCTCTGCAGATTGCCTGTGGTGGGCATCACATTCTGGTTTAAGGTTTATTTAATAAAGTGTTTTCTTACTCTATTACTTCTGCAGAGAGGATTTCTGGGTTGAGAGAAGATTTTTATTTTAGTTACATTTTCCCAACATCTTATTATTCTGTTGCAGGAAAATAAGGGCATCACTTTGCCAACAAAGGTCCATATAGTCAAGGCTATGGCTTTGCCAGTAATCATGTATGGATGTGAGAGTTGGACCATAAAGAAGGCTGAGTGCTGAAGAATTGATGCTTTTGAACTGTGGTGTTGGAGAAGACTCTTGAGAGTCCCTTGGACTGCAAGGAGATCCAACCAGTCAATCCTCAAGGAAATCAGTCCTGAATGTTCATTGGAAGGACTGATGCTGAAGCTCCAATACTTTGGCCACTTGAGGCAAAGAGCCTACTCTACAGAAAAGACCTTGATGCTAGGAAAGATTGAGGGCAGGAGGAGAAGGGGGTGACAGAGGATAAGATGGTTGGATGGTATCACTGACTCAATGGACATGAGTTTTAGCAGACTCCTGGAGATAGTGAAGGTCAAGGAAGCCTGTTGTGCTGCAGTTCAAGGGGGTCACAAAGAGTCGGACACGACTTAGCAAGTGAACAACAACAACAACCCTGGGATAGGGCCACCAAGTGAGGGTCCTCGGCTTTGTGCAGGGAAGGGTTCAAGAGCAACCCATAACAAAGTGAAAGCAAGTTTACACACTCTATAGACAGACTGTGGGCCATCTCAGAAGGCGAGAGGCAGTCACAAAATATGGGGTGGTTAGCATTTACGGGCAGGGTAATTTCTTGGGTTAACAAGTTGGAGGATTACTCCAACTATTAATATTTTGGGAAAGGGTTGTGATTTCCATGAATGGGGCCACTGCCTAGTTTTTTGGCTTTTTATAGCTGTTCTCAGAACTGTCATGGCACCTGTGGGTGTGTCATCTAGCATATGCTAATATATTCCAATGAGCTTATAATGGGGCTCAGGGTCATGAGGTCTCCTGGAAGTCAAATCTTCCTCCATCTTGAGCCATTCATTTCTGACCAGTTTTTATTGTATCTCAAAGGTACTGGTTGTGTCCTGCCCACTTCCCTCCTGCCTCATTTCCACATCCACAGTCATTAGCACAGTGTTTTCCAACATACAGAAAATTCTTTGTAGATTTTGACAATTCCTTTTCCCATTTTTCACACATCTGAGACCAATACAGATTTTTGTTTTAGTGGATAGAATAAAGAATAACCCAAGGAATGAAACCACAGTCTGAAAGTTTAAAAAATCTTTGCAAACTAGATTTAGTTAAGTTTGTTGAACTGAAGAAAAAGGAGAATGTTCTTTGTGAATTATAGAGGAAGGAAGGGAAAGAGCAGGGCTAAGTAGGTATTCCAGAGGGTGGAACCCAAGTAGTCACATGGAAAATGCCAAAACTCAGCAATATCAGAAAAGGCCACATTAACCCCAACTATTTTCCTAAAATTTTGAGGAAATACTTAAATGTTGAAATGAATGGCTAGTTTGTTTATTTTGAACGAATCATGACAGACATTTCAACTGACAGGAATTTTTCTCTTATTGAAACAGAACAACAGTGAGTTTCTCCTGTTAGTTGTCATGCTCTTGCCACCCAGAGATTGCGTTTTATTGTGCAGTAAATGTAGTGGGTATAGAGCTCACCTAACCTGCTGACAGACAAGGCTGACATGTTTGGGGCATAAAATGTAAAACCCAGGAATGTCTGATTGCATTGTGCAGTAAGTTAACATCATGTTTTCATGGAACAAAGACTAAAAGGCTAACAACATAATGAAAATTTATGAAGAGCAAAATAAAATTCTGGCCAAGCGTATCTAGCAGAGAATCCAATGGATGCATGTGTCTGGGTACCAGAGAAGCAGGAGATTTCATGGGGCAAGGATAGCATCTCCTCCATGTTCTGGATAAGGCAGTTCTCAGTGCTCTCTCCTCGCTATTGACCAAATGAACATCACTAACTTATCTTCTTGGGGACCTTGATACCAAAAAGGGCTTAAGAAAAGACCTTATGGAATTCTGCTCATTATAAATTAACAAACTGGCATTCTGATTGACTCTCTGTTCTCAAATAATTTGGGTTAGTGAAAGTCAGCCCCCAGGACTCAAGACGATCATGGGTGCTGATTAAAAAGATCTGCAAACCTGATAATCAGTCCTGTGAGTGTGCTCACGTACCAAAGTAAGCCCACGCCTGATATCTCCATGAGGCCTGACCCCAGCTATCACTTTGTGTCTCTTTGTTTTCCCTCTCTCTCTCCACCCTAATTTCATGAAGCAAGCTTTAGAACTCTAGTTTATCAGCCATAAAGAAAATATGTAAATGGAGGACAAGGGGATAAAATCACTGAGACATCAGCAAAATATCCTGCTTAATGACCTATGTTCAGCTGAATGGGGACAGTCAAAGCCACATGAAAAATAAGAATATGAAAAGCAGATGATGACAACTCTTGGAAGAAGATCATCACACCTGAGAAGACAAGCCAAATAACATATGGTACACCCATGGGCCTCCTCTGAACCATCCAGGTCCCACAAGACCGCAGCACCCTTGCCATGACTGATTGGCCCAGCAGGAGACACTGATCTAAAGACCCCCCCAGGAGTCTGGTGGTGGCTTGATCCAAAATTTCTACCAAAGTGAGATGGTAGTGAGTAAACCTGAAGTTCTCTTTAGATTCTGTGCCTTGTACATTTCTTTTTTTAGTTAAAATTGTAATATACAAGCATGGCTGACCACGTTAGCCCTCAATAGTTTGTATCCTGACCAGAACCTCTCCCCTCAGCGAACTTTGAGAGCTTCCTTAAGATTGGTCAGGGAGGCCCCATGGTCTCCAAGCCTAGGAGTCATCATTCTAGATTGGTGGAAGAGCTGGTGGAAGAGCAGCCACCATAGACAGAGTGATGCTGAGGCAAGAGTGAGATCCCAACACTGGTGGGCAATCTGATTCGTGTGGGACCCATCATGAATAAACAGAAGGAAAACCAACAGCCTGAAAGAGAGGTACCAGATGAAGAAGTATGGTGACTGATTCCAGGAGAAACAGAAAAAAACTTTTTTAAATTTTAAAGTCATTTTCTCAAGGAGATTAAGTTACAAGTATTCATGAAATAAGAAAATACCTGTAAAATGTTAACCAGAGAACAAGTAAGAGTTCTCACAACAACAATAACAACAAAAATTATTGCCAAAATAAGCAGAATGGGCCCAACTGAAGACTGATTCAATGCTTGGAAGACCAAGTCATGCAACCCTATCATAGCATTAAACAGGAAGGTAAAAACATGGAAATTATAAGAATCAAGTGGAGACATGCAGGTTAAAGGCAAGAGAAACAATATCTACCTAAGATATATTCACAAGACTAGACAGGGGACTGAATCAAGAAAACAATAAAAGAAACCTTCCTTGAGCAGAAGAAAGACTACATCATCTGAAAAAGAGCCTCTGTTGTGAAAGAGGAATATCAAAAGGAAGTAATGAGGGCTTCCCTGGTGGCTCAGAGGTAAAGAATCTGCCTGCCAATACAGGAGACACAAGTTCGATCCCTAATCTGGAAAGATCCCACAAGCCATGGAGCAACTAAACCCCGTGTGACCTTTGAGCCTGTGCTCTAGAGCCGGAGAGGCACAACTACTGAAGTCCACTCGCCTAGAGCCCATGCTCTGCAACGAGAGAAGCCACTGCAGTGAGAAGCCCACACACCGCAGCGACAGAGTAGCCCACACAGCAACAAAGACCCAGTGTGACCAAAAATAAGTAAATAAATATATAAAATTATTTTTTTTAAAAGGAAGTAACTAGACCTTTCCTGTTGAAATGTTTAATCACATTTCTTTTGAGCTCCACAAGAATTCTATAAATATAGCTTCAAAAGAGGAGGAAGTAGCTAGAATTTGCAGCTGCTGCTAAGTCGCTTCAGTCGTGTCCGACTCTGTGTGACCCCACAGACGGCAGCCCACCAGGCTCCCCCGTCCCTGGGATTCTCCAGGCAAGAATACTGGAGTGGGTTGCCATTTCCTTCTCCATTGCATGAAAATGAAAAGTGAAAGTGAAGTCTCTCAGTTGTGTCCGACTCTTGGTGACCCCATGGACCGCAGCCTACCAGGCTCCTCCATCCGTGGGATTTTCCAGGCAAGAGTACTGGAGTGGGTTGCCATTGCCTTCTCTGATCTAGAATCTATTCTGCCTGCTAAATATGCATACACAATTTCTGCATAGAATATTTTTTAAATGTCTACCAGACTTCTTTAAATAAGACATCCATCCATTTAGTTCTTCTTTATGACAACATCGTAAGCAGAATGATACAACTGGTGGATAATCACTCAGTATTTACTAGTTAACTTGGAAACACTGACAGGCTATTTTGTGCTTACAAAAAAAGCTATAGACAATACTTTTCTTTGAGGTAGGGTGCTTTTGAAGATAAAACATAACCACCCTGAGCCTCCACAAATGGAAAGATGTCTTCACAATAAAGTATGTCGAGTCAATTACATTGAATCATTGATTTTACAGCCACACATTCCTTCAACAGTTTAAAGTCCTCGCTTCATAGGAACCTAATTCCTTCATGAGTACTTTCAAAATTCCATCCAAAATCCATAAGTTGGTAAAGAATAGTTCACATACACAGAGGGAGAACGTATAGTGAACATGTATACATAAAATAACCATTGACTCTGTGAGGCATTCTCTTAGTATTACTTTAAGACATTCTTTCTTGATGCCTTACTGACATTTTCAAGTTAAAATCTGGTCTTATCTTATTGTCTAGGGCCTGGGCAAAATGGAACCAGAACAAAGGCAGACAGATAATGGTGTAAGCCTTGAAGATTTTGATGGCTGTTATCACTGTGGTGCTGTTGCTGTTTTAAGGAAATTAAATGCACTTTACTCCAAAGTTTTCTCCTTTACAAAACATTCTAAGTATGTTTCAATATCGCAAAGGAATTAACAAAAATACTAACCAGGGAAAGGAACCCTGGTTGCTACCACTTGCTCTCTGAAAAAACATAAGCTTTCCCAAAATATGAAACTTAATAATTACAGCCCAGAGACTGACTCCTCAGATTGCACAAAAAGGGCAAGGCAGAAAAAAGAAAATTGAAATACAAATATGCCAAATCAGCTATTCTGGGCAAAGACTGTATTACATGGTTTTTCTTTTTTAGAAATAGTCTGCATTCTCACATTTCTGATTTGTTATTTCAAATATTCCTGATTTACTCTGAGAGCTCACATTCACAAGCCTTCCCTTATGGCTGGACCTGTTGTTGTCAAGAGAAGACAAAGATCAGTTCACTGTATTTTACTTTCTATAAAAACCACAGTCATTAAAAAAAATACGTTCCTCGCACATTTTCACTGGGAATAAAGAGGGATTAAATTTCATCCAGGTGTTAGTATGACTGACTTATTGAAAGCATTGGGTTTGCATTAATTCATTCAACAGAAATTTATTGAGCATCTACTATATATGATATTCTGGATGCAGTGATTCAGGGGGGTAGATCAGTTCCCTTCCTAAATGGAACTTCCTTATCTTAAAAATATAAAGAGGGAAACTTTGTGCCCCATGCAGATTGGCATGTTGACCTAAACTTGGGGGGTTTGGGAGGACTTCTAGACGTAACTCTACACTTAGATAGGGTTTCTCAATTTCAATACCATTAACACTTTGAACTAGTTAGTTTGTTGTAGTAGAGGGCTGTTCTGTACATTGAACGATGTTTAACAGCATCCCTGGACCCCACCCACTAGATGCCACAACTTGATGACTGTCTTCAGACATTGCCAAATGTCCCTTGGAGGTACAACTCATCTCTGGCTAAGAACCACTGACTTAGAGGGAAAATGAAGAGAAGAAAGTTGTGGGGTAAGTTAGACATGAAAGGAATATGGTGTGGTAACAAGACATGAGAAGTGAGAGGGAATCATTGGTACTAAGGTCCTAAGGCATAAGACCTCAGCTCCTTGGGTGGAAGGGCGATGCTAAGCCCAATGTGAGAATAAAGAAAGAACTCTGGTCAGATCCTGAGAGCGTGTGTAAGGCTTACTGACATGTAGGAGTTTGTATTGTCTATTACTGTGTAACAAATTACCCTTGAGACTTTTCCAATTAAAAGAACAAACCATCATTTAAAAACTTCTGAGGGTCAGGATTCCTGGAGCAGCTTAGCTGGGAGGTGTGGCTTAGGGTCTCTCAGAAGGTTGCAGTGGTGGCTCAATGGAAAAGAATCTGCCTGCCAATGCAAGAGATGCAGGTCCAATCCCTGAGTCAGGAAGAACCCCTGGAGCACGACATGCCAATCCACTCCAGTACTCTTGTCTGGAAAATCCCATGGACAGAGGAACCGGGTGGGCTACAGTCCATAAGGTCTCAAAAGAGTTGGACACGACTTACAGACTAAACAACAATAAGCTGCCAGCCAGGTCTCTGAAGACCGGGCTTGCTATGGAGAGATGCATGGCCAAATCCATTGTTAAGAGGAGGCTTCAGCTCCTCCCCATGTGGGCTTTCATGGGAATGCTCTCTACACTGCTTCCCCTCCAGACAGTGATGGAAGATCAAATTTGCTTTTAAATATAATCAGGTGTCTATTAATACTTAGAGCAAAGAGCAAGAGGCAACTGCAAGCCATCAATTGTTTTTGATTAGAGAGATGTCAGTCAATCTACAATTTATCATGTAAGCCCCTAAGTAACTAGAAAGTGACTCTGATTACAGAGGGCCTTAGTCTTTAAGTTGGTCACTGTTCATAAAAGCACAGAGTAATTAAGCAAGCAAATAACTGAACTAACATGCCTTCAAATTCAATACCAGTGACAAAAAGTGAGCCCAGAAAAGCTAAATGACAGCACTTCTGCCAAAGCTCATCAGACTTATACAGCTTATCATCACTTTGTAAAGTTCTTCCACGGTGAGGTGGTTGAAGCCGTTATAGTCCGTTCTTCCCTTTCATGTAAAAGTGGTCTTAGGAGCTTCCTCTAAATATCTAATTGAGGAAGAAATTGTTACGCATTCAGTGTATAAGTCAGAGCCTCAGTTCTTTTTCTAATTTCAATTTTAATTCTCACACACAAGCATTTTGCTCCGTTAAAAGATATATTTATTGCTTCAGATTATAGACATTCAGAGGAATGCCTCCCTGGTCTGGAGGGTCATAAAACATTCAGACCCAGGACAAGACAATCATAAACTGCTCTCCAGTATATCAAGGAGAAAAACTCCAGGTAGACAATTAGCTCCTAAGCACACATCTAGCCCCTAAATAATGCTCTGGGATCTTGAGAATGGGTCAAGGGATGGCGTCACAATGTCTAGAAAAACTGAGAAACTGGGGGATCCAAGAAAGCCATAAAAATGACAAACTGGACAATGCAACATTTAAACTGATTGGTCAGAAATTACATGTATCTGGCCCTTAGCCAACCAAAAATGAACAGAATGACTCTAATAATGACATAAAAACTACTGTCATTCCCACCCTTGGGGGTTCTCAGTGTCAATGTTGAGGGCTTTGTATCTCTGTCCTTGAAAATAACTTTGCCTGCATGAGTGTTTGCAAGTTTGCAAAGTCCATTTTTCGGCTCTGTGAACAGAACTCAGTTCCTGTTTCACAAGTAAGCTGAAAACTCCAGAATTTCAAACTGAGATAATGCTTCAGGAGTTCTATTTTGAGTGTTTTTCAAACTAGATAAGTGTTTCCTTTCAACTCAATCAGATTACTCTTAACACCAATTTATGTAGACTATCAAGCAATAAATCACGAAATCTTATGATGTGATTGTTCTTACTTGCTGGGGTCTATCCTAATGGCCCCAGATACCTATCTTACCCTTTCAACCCAAATATTCACTTTACTCTTGGATACAGAAACTCACCCGTCCACTGGAACCTGGCTTTGGAGTCCACTGATATAAAACAGATTGTCTGAAATGGTACCCTGATGCTCATAACCACTGTGCGTGCCACGACGGAGCTTGGCTTTGGGTTTCTCCAGTCTGGACCATGGTTGGGAAGCCCACTTTAGTCAGCAGTTGGCTTAAGAAGAGAATCCAAACATGCCCCAGTGTCATCCTTTCTGGTCCCTCTTCCCTGCATCATTCAGCTAGGTCCAATTGGATACCCCTCCTTTGAATTTTCCCTAACTACTTGGGATAACCCCTCCATGTTGCTTCCGGTCACTTCTCTCTCTGACTGGTACCCAGCCTTCTTTATACATAAACGATCGCCCTGCCTTCACTCCCCAAAGCATGGCTGACATAGGTTGTAGTCTGTATCAAACTTTCCTGAGGATGACAAACAACTATTATATTGCAAAGAAACACTTCAAATTAGATATTTGGTTCCACTGCTGTTAAATTTGTCTGCCTGGGCCCTTCCAACATGGGGTTCCCTGCTGACTATCTCCCCAGCTCCAGCCTCACCCACAACCCGTGTGTGGTTCTGACTTAAAACCAGGGTATTGCCCCCAGCCATCCACAGAGGTTCCTAATGCCTTGACCCTGTCTCCAGAGCCCCAACCAAGAGAAGCAAAGCACTGAACCTCTTCTCTGAGAGACACTGTCTGACTGCAGGAAAGACAGCCTTTTGCATTTTTATGCAGAACCATTTAGTTTCTCTTTGTCTCAAACTCTCTCTTCTGTGACAGGATCCAGGTAGGACCCCAAGGCTCTAGCAGATTTCCTCTGAAATTAACATGCAATCATCCTCAAAGAATTCTGCCACTTCTCTTGCAACCACAAGCTCAACCTGAGTTCTGGTACCCCCTGTAAGTACAAACCAATGGCCCAGAACTAGGCAGCCTGAGGCCAATAAGAGTTCCCTAGAGGGCCAGAGCTAGGTTCAGACTAGTGAACCTGCAGTGACTGATTATAAACAAAAAGGCCCAGACAAGCTGTGTTGAAGTCCACTTGGGCCATAGCAAGGAGGCAGGCAATAGATCCCAGAAACCAGGCAGAGGACCAGGAGCTAGTGATCTGCATATACTGAAAAAATGCAGTTCAGGAGCAAACAAGGGAACATCTGAGAATTGTGATAAAAACTCAATGCCCTTCTAGGTTCTTAATCTCAAACTACCAGAAACTTCTGGAAGGCATATTTGTCCCTGACAGTGATGACTAGCAGAGGTGAAATGGAAGGAGAAAATGAGAGTACTCCTTAAATACTATACATGCCATATTTCACTTAACCTATTGCAGAAACTAGTACTCGAGAAACCAAGCACCACACTCGGAGAGTTGGAGAACTCAGGTTTATTACACCAGCGGGCCCAGAGGAGTTAACACTCCAAGCTCTGAGCCCCTAACAAAGGGATTACAGAGTTTTTATAAACACACTGTAGTGGGCAACACTAGTTGTTAATAGGCTGGTTTAAACTAAGGGGTTTCACACGCGTGGGAACAGTGGTCAAGATGGGGAGGGGGATGCCTGACCTTTACACAAACAGGCATGATTAAGCAGGTTTGCACGGGCTGGGCGATTGCAAAGAGCAGGACAAGAGTGAGTGAGATAAACTCCAGTTTATAGTATTCCAAGTCCCCACTTTCTGAGACTACTTGACCTACATGATCTCGATTTTGCAAGGGGCAAGATGAGTTACAGAGGAAGAAGGAGAAGGAGGTTATGTAAAATTTTAACTTTTTCTCTTCAAATCAAGTCACACTTGGGGGACATTTAATTTTTTTCAATTTTCATTACAATATTGTAAGTTAGTTTGACTTTTATTTTTTTGCTGATCTTTTCCATAAATCCATGCCTACTTCCCCAGGCCAAATTTTAGAACGCCTATATAAAAGAGTGTGACTGTTTTTCTGATTGTGATGGATAGCATCTAGGCACAAGATGCCTAGTTTTGCCATCAATGTACTTTTCTGATATCTGTGAGGACTCATTTGATCATTGCTGCTGTACTTTTCACTTTTCACTTTCATGCATTGGAGAAGGAAATGGCAACCCACTCCAGTGTTCTTGCCTGGAGAATGCCAGGGACGGGGGAGCCTGGTGGGCTGCCATCTATGGGGTCGCGCAGAGCCGGACACGACTGAAGCGACTTAGCAGCAGCAACTGTACTTTTTAGGTTTATTTAGTTAGTTTATTGGCAAGTTAAACAACTCAT
Source organism: Okapia johnstoni (assembly GCA_024291935.2). Classification (NCBI taxonomy): domain Eukaryota; kingdom Metazoa; phylum Chordata; class Mammalia; order Artiodactyla; family Giraffidae; genus Okapia; species Okapia johnstoni. The sequence continues at coordinate 29,153,764 of CM044321.1, read as the reverse complement.
TACAGAGGAAGTTGAAGTAATTTTAGCTGGGAGGTGTTGAAATGGTGGAAATTTTCAAGTTAGAACAAAATGAAAGAGAATGGGTTTGAGAGAAGAGAGAGGTATAAAGACAGTCACCCGGCAACAAATTTCTCCCCAATTCACTTCGGAGACAAGCTTCCTCTTTAGAACAACATGATGCTCAAGGTATTGTTTCCTTTTATGGGGCTTAGTTAAACTGGTTTTTCTAGCTTTCCTTTTCTTCTCGGCTTTCTCAGTTTCTTTCCTTTGAAGAGTTACCCGCTTCTACCTTAAAAATGTCATTTCAATATTTCTCATAGCCTCTGGATAGTCTAATTAAATGCATCTTGTTTTTATCAACGTTTTGCCAAGAATAGATGTAATTCTCTGATTAAAAAAAATAGGAAGAAAATGAATTAGTTTAAGTTCATGGAATTTCAACCTTTTAGTTTAGCAAGTATCCACTACAACGTTGCCGTACTGCTTTTCTAATTATCTGTCTCCTGTTCTTAGTCCCCTGGAAAAGATAAGTATTTGGGGGGCAGGAACCATAACATCTTGGTTTGGTATTCTAGAGTGCTTAGCACAGGGCAGACACATAGCAAGAACTTGTGAAATATTTATTAAATAAGTGCATGAGTGTGTGCTAAGTCACTTCAGTCGTGTCCGACTCTTTGCAACCTTATGGACTGTAGTCCACCAGGCTCCTCTGACCATGGGACTTTTCATGCAAGAATACTGGAGTGGGGTTGCCATGCCCTCCTCCAGGGGATTTTCCCCATCCAGGGATTGAACTCACGTTCTTTATTTTACCATAATTTATGCATTAGTCATAGTATCTTTACTAAGAACAGGTGTAAATGCCAGGAGGAAAATCAAGACCAAAAAGATATTTTAGAAATAGATGGCACAATGTGAAAGACAGCTGAGCAGTTGCATATTTGTTTGCTAGTGTTCCCTTCCTCAGGGGCCACAAAGAGATCATTTATTCTTTGGCACATGGGGTGGTGTTCAGGACTTGCCAGGGGGTCTGCTCGGGTCCCCTACTCTCTTTCTTTCTTAAGTTTTTTATTTTTTATGTGGACCATTTTTAAAGCCTTTTTTGAATTTGTTACAACATTGGTTCTGTTTCATGTTTTGGTTTTCTGGCCCCAAGGTATACGGGATCTTAGCCCCCTGACCAGGGAACGAACCCACACCCCCTGCATTGGAAGGTGAAGTCTTAACCACTGGACCATCAGGGAAGTCCCCGGGAACTACTCCACGCCCAGGCATGCTCACTTGATGGGCCAGAAATCCGTCCTCTCCTCCCCTCTTAGTCTCTTCCTGCCTCCATCAAAGCCCACCACATTCTGTGGCCATTACCTGCTTGCTACTCTGTGTCCTCAACTCCACTGAGGACAGAAACTGGCCATCATACATTTCCACATCCCTCTGCCTCATACATGTGTTCACTACACATCACTTTTTAGTATCTGAACTTCATTTGACCAACTGGGTTTCCTGTAGTGGAGCACGCTCTTTATGCAGAAGTACCTTGAGTCCTCATGTAGAAAAGAAGTGTGTGAATACAGAGTAATTGTAGCACTGCTCTAACACTCTTGCCTTTAAAGTCTGTCACAGAAAGCTTTGCCAAAGTGATCCACGGCTTGAAGGTGGGACACCTGACAGATCGTGTCATTCAGAGGAGCAAGAGGATGGTTCTGGATGCTCTGGGAGTGGGGCTCCTGGGAACCAGCACAGAAGTGTTCCACAAAGCCAGTGGATACAGCAAAGTAAGAAGCTCCATGTCTACTTTAGAACTGAAACCAGGTGTACACACACACCCGTTTGTGAGATGTATCCAGGGACATGAATTTGTGTTCTACTGCTCTACTCTACATTTTAGAGAGAGCGCCTGCTGAATATAGCATTGTGGTTTACAGTTTTATGCTTTTCTATGCTGTATTTGTTGTTGTTGTTCAGTCACTCAGGAGTGTCCAACTCTTTGCGACCCCATGGACTGCAGCACACCAGGCTTCCTTGGGCTTCACTGCCAGAGTTTGTTCAAACTCATGTCCATTGAGTCAATGATGCCATCCAACCATCTCATCCTCTGTGGCCCCCTTCTCCTCCTGCCCTCTATCTTTCCCAGCATCAAGGTCTTTTCCAATCAATCAGCTCTTCCCATCAGATGGCCAAAGTACTGGAGCTTTCGTTTCAGCATCAGTCCTTCCAATCAACATTCAGGCTTGATTTCCTTTAGCATTGACTGGTTTTATGTCCTTGCTGTCCAAGGGACACCCAAGAGTCTTCTCCAGCTTGAGAATTTGAAGGTATCAATTCTTCGGTGTTCAGCCTTCTTTATGGTTCAGCTCTCACATACATACATCTATGCCTTATATTACCTGAGTCTTAGTATACATCCACATCCTTTACTAAGTCACTGTCTTAAGGCCAGTCTTAATCTTAAGGCTAGCAATATCTCAAGTTGATTACTATTATAACTGAAAGCACAGTTTTACCTGAGAGTCCTGGTGGCCATAGCACCCGCCCCGGGCCATTTGTTCTTGCAAAGACTTGAAGATTTTCTGGAGAAACGCCTGGACCAACCTGCAGGTGTTTACATGGGAGATGTGCACCCATCCACCAAAGAATATGCTTGATAGAGATGACCAGTCCACCTTTTCCTAGTGTTTATCTTCAAGGAGTAAATAAGAGTAAATTCAGACTTCATTCCTTGGTGCACTTAGGGGTCAGTCTGGGACTGAGTGACAGCATCTCCTCTCCCTTTCACGGAGAAAGTTGTATTTTTCTTCTACAAGGAAGAGAGATATCCAATGACTAGGGCTTCAATCTAGCACAAAGGGCTCAATAAGAAATAATAAAGTAGTGTCTCCAAAGATGAAGAACAACTCTTGAAATGGTGACTTGGCATGTAGGTTCATACCCTGTATCACTGATTGATATTCTTTCATTCCAGATCTATAATTCCAATGTATCCAGCACTGTTTGGGGCCGGCCAGAACTCAGGCTCCCACCAACCTATGCTGCTTTCGTTAACGGTGTGGCTGTAAGGAGATTTCCATGACTTTTATACTGTTCAACAATCAGAATAATTTCAGAGCCAGAAGATACCTCAGAAACTTCCCAGTTTTCATATCCTCCTGATGAGATCATTGAAGTTCAGAGAGGTGAAGTGGCCTGCCCTCTCTCCCATGTTGTAATTTCAGGTCCATGTTTTTACAGCGAATTGATGTTTTTCAAATTGTGAAGGAGAGGAAATAAGATGGAAATATTTTGATAAAAATGCTCCTAAGTTATCTCAACTCTAAATTAAATATCCAGACTCAATTCTTTCTTAATTCCTTCTGTTGTGGCCAGTATCAGTTTCTATTCAGCAACCAGCCTTTCATTCAATCAACAGATATTTATCAAGATAGAAACAATGACCATCTGGTGTCTATTTTTTCTGAACCAAAAATCAGGACTTCTCATCTGACAGACAATTTATATGCCTTTTCTGTGTGTCAGGAGCAGTCTACAAAATATAAATTGGACGTGAACCTGTTGGGATTTCTGAGATATTTTTATGGTTTATGGGAATGGTACTTCAGAATATCGAAAGTCAAATCTGATGGTGCATCCACAAGTAAACATCCAGTAAGCCGTGGGGAAGGCACCAGCCACAATGAGACAAAAATCTATTTTAAATTAAACTTCTGGTTATTACTATTTCATGTAATAGGGATGAGAATGAATGGGATGAGGAGGAATAAAATCTTATAGCAGAAAATAATGATCTAAATGTATAGCTTAATAGTTAATCTGGGTTCAAGAGTTCTTGCAGCTTGTTTATAAATTTGAAATAAAAAGGGCTCAGAAAATATGGCCTGATATGGAATAAATGACATTAAACTCTTGATGTGACTTGTTGAAAGGTCAAAGAGGGAGGGAAGGAGAAGCTACCTAATTCTTCAGCTTTGTTTATAAGGGAGGTATGGATCTTTCCAATGGTGGCCCCTAAGTAAGACCCAAGCTCCTTGCGGTTCACTAGCTGCTCTGGAAGGTCCCACTTGATCTGGCCAGAGGACAGCGTATCTAGTGCCCAACCATGTGATTAAGAATCACAGCCAGTTCATAGGTTTAATGTTTAGAGGATCAGATCTAAAAATGTCACATCAAACCAGGTTATTACTGAAATAAACCCTGACTGGTCCAAAAGCCTTCACATGAAGGGAGACACATTTAGGTTCTGGTTGTCGTTTGTGTATCTATTCACACAGATCCACTCAATGGATTTTGATGACACATGGTACCCTGCCACCCACCCTTCTGGAGCTGTCCTTCCTGTCCTCATGGCTCTATCCGAAGCCCTGCCACCAAGTCCAAAGTATTCTGGCCTTGACCTGCTGCTGGCTTTCAATGTTGGTATTGAAGTGCAAGGCCGATTACTGCATTTCTCCAAAGAAGCCTATGACATACCAAAGAGGTATGGAGAAAGTGTGCCCCATCCTGAGGCAGCCACATTCCCCTTCATCTGTTAGTCATCATCTCTGTGGAGCTTACTGATATAGAGGTTGGCTCAGTAGAAGCTGTTGTCATTAATGCTGGCAGATAAGTCCACTCAACCAGATATCAAACTATTTATTCCATATAGAAAAGTGTGATCTCAGAAGTGCGAGTGAAAAGTCTCTTCTGAGTTTAGGGAGCCAATCGAGCAACAAGGACCATAAGCAGGTCTGGATCTTCTCACCCCAAGGTGATCATGACATGCTGGCCTCCATGGGTACTCCGGATAGCCCTCAGCTCATCTCAAAGCAGAATCTACTTAGGTATTTCTAGGGTCCTTCAGATGAATAAGAATATACAGAATACCCTAAACCTGACTACTCAACCCACAGATCAAAAATGTTCAAACACTGACTGTATCATATGGTTCAATCTAATATTTATTTTGCCATTTGTTCCAGCCTTCTGGGGGAGGAGTAAATAAGAATATTGAGTGAGCGCTCACAGTTTCTATTTACAGAGGCTTTCAGCAATCAACAACTTTTGCCTTTTGGGCAATAACTGTAACAGTGAAAGTGAAGTGAAAGTCACTCAGTCGTGTTAGACTCTTTGCAACCCCATGGACTATACAGTCCATGGAATTCTCCAGGCCAGAATACTGGAGTGGGTAGCCTTTCCCTTCTCCAGGGGATCTCCCCAACCCAAAGATCAAACCCAAGTCTCCCACATTACAGGCAGATTCTTTACCAGCTGAGCCACCAGGGAAGCCCAACTGTAAGAGTACCATTTATAAATAATTTACTATGGGTCAGGCCCTGTTGTAATTATACAAATTTATTCAAAACTCACAAGGGAGTTACTATTATTATGATGATGATGATCACTTTATGTAAGAGAAGACAGGTACAGAGAAGTTGAATAACTTTTCCAAGATCACATAGCTAATAGGAGGAAGAGCTGAGATTTGAATGTAGGCATTAGGGCTCCATTAGCTAAACTCCCAACCACTGTACTATACCGCCCCCTGGCAGCTGAAGTTTGTAAGTCTCCACCTCTGTGTTCTTTTACTTTTCAGATTCCATCCCCCCTCGGTGGTGGGAACCTTGGGGAGTGCTGCTGCCACATCTCAGTTTTTGGGGCTCAGCATGACAGAGTGCCAAGAGGCCCTGGCTATTGCTGTTTCTCATGCTGGGGCACCTATGGCAAATGCTGCCACTCAGACCAAGCCACTTCACGTGGGCAATGCTGCCAGGCATGGGCTAGAAGCTGCTTTCCTGGCAATGCTGGGTCTCCAGGGAAACAAACGGGTTTTGGACTCGGAGACAGGGTTTGGGGCCTTCTATGCCAACTATTCTCCTAAAGTCCTTCCAGACCTGGATTCACTCACTTGGCTTCTGGAGAAGCAAGATGTGGCCTTCAAGCATTTCCCTGCCCACTTGGCCACCCACTGGGTGGCGGACACAGCTGCATCTGTGAGAAGGCACCTTGTAACAGACAAAGCCCCGCTCCCCATTGACCATATTGAGAGAATTGTGCTTCGAATTCCAGATGTCCAGTATGTGAACAGGCCCTTCCCCAACTCCGAGCATGAAGCCCGCCACTCCTTCCAGTATGTGGCCTGTGCCATGCTGCTCGATGGTGGCATTGCTGTCCCAGCCTTCCACAAACGCCAGATCAACAGGCCACAGGTGAGAGAGCTGCTCGGTAAGGTGGAGCTGGAGCACCCTCGAGACAACCTACCAAACTTCAACACACTGTACTGTGAGATGAGTGTTGCCCTCAAGGATGGAGCCGTCTTCACAGAGCATTCAGATACCTTCTACGGACACTGGAGGAAGCCTCTGAGCCAGAAGGACCTACAGGAAAAGTTCAGAGCTAATTCCTGCAGGACGCTGTCCTGCCACACTGTAGAAAGGCTTATAGAGACAGTAGAAAACCTAGATGACCTGGAAGACTGCTCTGTGCTAACTACACTTCTGAAAGAACCCTCTCCACCAAAGATAGCTTCAAAATCTATCTAGCATTCAACAATTCCATCATACAATCTCTCCTGTGGCTTGACAACATCCGAGTGACTGTATTGGGGAAATTCAATTCTCTGCTTTATAGAACAAGGGTCTGTCCTGGGAATAAGTGTAGCACGCTTCAGCGCTTCAGAGCCCAGACACAGAACTGGATATACATGGAAGCAGTCTTGTACTGCAAATTTTTCAAGACAATTCCAGTTACCTATTTTGGCAAGCTAATAAAGGTACAAGAAACACAGAGAAATTTATTTTAAAAGCATTCATAAGGCTGAAATTCAAGTCACCTGTGCTTAGCTTGAACTTTTCAGAGGAGTTATTTATGAACCTTTATGAACCTCAAGGCATGAGAGGGATTTGAACTTCTACATAAAACTTGCTGACAGTGAAGATGGCTCTGGTCTGTTGTGCCACCAACAGACTTCTTAGACTATGGGTTATAAGAATCCCTTCACAATGGAGGGGATGCTATTGGGTTTAAAATAAGGGCTTCATTGTTTCAAATCCTGCCTCTGCCACTGACTAGATGTGACACTGGGCATGGTTCGGGGTATCCTTCTAGTTATGCTTTATTTTTTAAAAAGTATAAAAAATAAAGCAGCTTGACTCTAGAAGCAGTATTCTTAATACAATCTATCACCTTTCATTATAAAAACATTTTTGAGACTAATATCATGGATGGAGAATCTGAGATGTAATAAAGTATGACAGCCAAAACATAGCATATATGTGGATAGTCAAATAATATTAAACTGTATAGAACAATTAAAATGTCTTGTGGGGTTAAAATTGCCACATTAGTACTATATATACATAAGCAGGGAGCTATTAAAGTTCATTATTCTAAATTCCTTGCATTGTCCAAGAAAAGGGCAAGCTATTAACTCTAGACTTTGACTTGCAAGTGTGTATGTTGACATTTCCAGGGTGACTATATTAAAAAACAACAGTAGAATGTATCAATTCCAGGTTAATAGAAGAAATAAGGAATTAGGTAAAAATAATCCAAAGTAAAGTAAGAAAGGAAGGGGAAAAGAAATACAGAAAAGACAGAACAAACAGAAAGCACAATATAAAATGGCAGGAAAAAAATCAAAATATATCTATAATTACAAAAAGAAATGGACAAAATGCTCCAGTTAAAAAAATGCAACAACCATGAACACATTCTTTTAAATGTTTGCTTTATTAACAACTACTTTACGTGTCACAATTCATCCATTTAACATTTTATGAGTTTTAGTAAATGCATAGAGTCGTGCAAATATCACTGCAACTCGGTTTTGGAAAACTACCACTTCCAAACACCCCTTAGGCCTGCTTGCAATCAATTCTCACTCCCATCTCCAGTCCTCAGCAGCCAATGATCTGCTTTCTATCTCTACAGTTTTGTCTTTTTCCAACATTTCATATAAATGAAACTATACAATATATAGTCTTATGTAGGCTTATATAGTCTTTCACTTAGCATAAGAGTTTTAAGATTTTTTTCCACATATGTATAAGTACTTTATTCCCTTTCATTGCTGAGTAGTACCCCATCATATGGATATACCACATATGTTTACCCATTCATTGGTTAAAGAGAAGTTAGATAGTTTCCACTTTGGGGCTGTTATGAATAATGCTTCTATGAACATTCACAAACACGTCTTTCTGGGGACATATCTTTCCATTCCTATTGGGTGGATTCCTAGGAGTAGGAGTGCTGGATCATTGGTAAGCACATATTTATCTTTATTAAAAACTGTTTTCCAAAGTAGCTTTATCACATTACATTTCTGCCAGCAATGTATGATGGTTTCTGTTTCTCCTTATTTTCACCAAACTTTGGAATTATCAGTCTTTCTCATTTTAGCCAGTCTAGTGAGTATATAATTATATCTCATTGTGGTTTTAATTTGCATTTTCCTGATGACTAATTCTTGCCCATTTTTGCCTATTATTTTAATTAGGTTGTCTTCTTATTGAGTTTTAAGACTTCATTTTCTATTCTGACCATAATTCTTTAATAAATACATGTTTTACAAATATTATCTACCAATCTGTGGCATGTCTTACTGTACTTTTAACAGTGTCTTTTGAAGAGCAGAACTTTTAAATTTTGACCAAGTATTTTTTTGCCGTTTTTAAAAATAATTTTTGTTCTTACTTTTGGTATTACTAGAAGGCATTTTAAAAATCCAGTTATGTACTTTATTCAAGACACATAAAGATAAAGAAAAGCTGAAAGTAAAAAAGATGAGGGAAATATAGATAGAATATTAACAAAAGAAAGCTAGAATAAAAAATTTTAATATTAAAAAAGAATCAAGCAAAAAAAGCTTTACTAGAAAAAAGATAATAATGATAAATTGAAGCCATTAGAGAACTAAAATAATTCTAAACTTAGGCATCTAAATACTACTAAACTGCAAAGAGAAATAGATAAATCCAATATTACACTGAAAGAATTTTAACATTTCTCCCATAGAAGTTTATATTTCAAGGAAACCAAAAATAAACAGACTATAAAAGATTTAAACACACTCAACATGTTTTATCTAATGGATATATACAGAGTTCTGCACTCAACAACTAGAGAGCTCACAATCTTATAAAAACCTCACAGAGCATTTATAAAAATGGACCACATACTTGTGCATAAAGCAAGTCTCAACTTTTGAAAGCCCTGGATAATCCAGGTCATTTTCTCTAATCAAAATGTAATCAAGTTAAAAATCAATATAATAAATCAGGAGATTGATATTGACACATACACACTACGTACTCAACTCTTTGTGACCCCATGGACTGTAGTCCACCAGGCTCCTATGTCTATGGGATTTCCCAGACAAGAATACTGGAGTGGGTTGCCGTTTCCTTCTCCAAGGAAACTTCTGACCCAGGGATGGAACCAGTGCCTCCTACATTGCAGGCAGATCCTTATACTGTCTGAGCCATGGGGGAAGCCCATATATAAAACAGATAACTAACAAGGACCTAATATACAGTCCAGGGAACTCCACTCAATACTCTGTAAAGGCCTATATGGGAAAAGAAGCAAAAAAAGAGTGGACATGTGTATATGTAAAACTGATTCACTTTGCTGAAACTAATAAAACATTGTAAATCAACTATATCCCAATAAAAAAATTATTAAAATTTTAAAAAAACCTTTTTAAGGTGAAAAAAATCAATGTAAAAATACAATCAGAAAAGTCTGAAGCATTTAGAAATAAACAATTCCTCTAAATCACTCAAATCACAAAAGAAGTTATAGAGAAAATTATAAAACATTTAGAGCTAACCAATAACAAAAATGCCACGTATCAAAATTTATAGGATATAATAAAAACAGTACTTATAAATGTAGAATTTTCTTATCACTGGCTCTGTATTACATGGATTCAGCATTCAAAAAACTAAGATCATGCCCTTTGGTCCATCACTTCATGGCAAATAGGTGGGGAACAATAGAAACAATGACAGACTTTATTTTCTTGGGCTCCAAAATCACTGCAGATGGTTACCGCAGCCATGAAATTAAAAGATGCTTGCTTCTTGGAAGAAAAGCCATGACTACCCTAGACAGCATATTAAAAAGCAGAGACATTACTTTACCGGCAAATGTCCATATAGTCAAAGCTACAGTTTTTCCAGTAGTCATGTATGGATGTGAGAGTTGGACCATAAAGAAAGCTGAGGGCCAAAGAACTGATGCTTTTGAACTGTGATGTTGGTGGAAATGCAAATTGATACAGTCATTATGTAGAACAGTATGGAAATTCCTTTAAAAACTGGGAATAAAACTACCATATGACCCAGCAATTCCACTACTGTGCATACACTCTGAGGAAACAATAATTGAAAAAGACACCAGTACTACAATGTTCATCGCAGCACTATTTACAATAGCTAGGAGACTTCCCTTGTGGCTCAGCTGGTAAAGAATCTGCCTGCAATGCAGGAGACCTGGGAAACAAAAAGACACAAGTACTCCAATGTTCATTGCAGCACTATTTACAATAGCTAGGAGACTTCCCTTGTGGCTCAGCTGGTAAAGAATCCGCCTGCGATTCGGGAGACCTGGGTTTGATCCCTGGATTGGGAAGATCCCTTGGAGGAGAGAAAGGCTACCCACTCCAGTATTCTGGCCTGGACAATTTCATGGACTGTATAGTCCATGGGGTCGCAAAGAGTCGGACACGACTGAGCGACCTTCACTTTCACTTCACTTTCACTTTACTTTCACTTTTCAGGACATAGAAACAACCTAGATATTCATCAACAGATGAATGGATAAGAAGTTGTGGTACATATGTACAATGGAATAGTATTCACCCATGAAAGGGAACACATTTGACTCAGTTCTAATGAGGTGGATGAACCCAGAGCCTATTATACACAGTGAAAGTCAGAAAGAGAAAAATAAATATCGTATACTAATGCATATATACAGATTCTAGGATAATGGTACTGATGAACCTATCTGCAGGGCAGGAATAGAGACGCAGACATAGAGAACAGACTTGTGGACACAGTGAGGGAAGAAGAGGGTGAGACGAATTGCGAGAGTAGCATTGAAACATAGACATCACCATATGTAAAGCAGATAGCTAGTGAGAAATTGCTGTATAACACAGGGAGCTCAATCCAGTGCTCTGTGACAACCTCGAAGGGTGAGGTGGGTGGGTCAGACAGAGGTTCAAGAGGGAGTGGATACTTGTATGCATGCGTGCTCAATTGCATCTGACTGAGACCTCATGGACTGTAACCCAACAGGCTCCTCCGTCCATAGGATTTCCCAGGGAAGAATACTGGAGTGGGTTGCCATTTCCTCTTCTGGGGTATCTTCTGGACTCAGGGATCAAACCCATGTCTCCCCCATTGCAGGCAGATTCTTTACCACTGAGCCACCTGGGAAGCCCCAGGGAGACATGTAAACTTATTGCTGATTCACATTATTGTACGTCAGAAAACAATGCAATGTTGTAAAGCAATTATCTTCCAATTAAAAACAATTAAAAAAAAACCAAGACAAATGAGTTGTTTATGCTAAGTCCATATCCACCTAATCGAGGTTTAACTGAATTACATTTTTGGCTCTTCCAGATATAGAATCTTGAACCAGTGAATCAGGAATCTCTGATCAGATTATCAGTTAGGTAATCTGCTTGATAGACCTCTGCCATCCTCTAAGCAAAGTAACCTTGCAATAACCAATTCGGGTTTTTTTGCACCCAGTGTAACTTTCCTGTTCCCACTCCCTTCTGTCTAGAAAAGTCTTTCATTTTGCACAGCTCCGTATAACCCCTTTCTACCTATTAGATTGGGAGCAACATGATTCAAATCAATTTTTGCTTAACTAAACCCTTTTAAGGGCTTCCCTGATAGCTCAGTTGGTAAAGAATACGCCTACAATGCAGGAGACCCTGGTTCAATTCCTGGGTCAGGAAGACCCACTGAGAAGAGAGAGGCTATTCACTCCAGTATTTTGGGGCTTCCCTTGTGGCTCAGTTGGTAAAGAATCCGCCTGCAATGCAGGAGACCTGGATTTGATCCCTGGGTTGAGAAGATCTCCTAGAGAAGGGAAAGGCTACCCCCTCTAATATTCTGGCCTGGGGAATTCCATGGACTGTATATTCCATAGGATCACAACGAGTCAGACATGACTGAGTGACTTTCACTTCACTAAACCCTTTTAAAATTTTTAATATGAAAGTCTATCTTTTAACATCCCTGAAGGTTGCTTCAGACCAACAGCAGGGGTAGGTGAAGACGATCTCCCCTGAGGGGGACAACAGCACTCAAGGTGACCTTGATACTGGCTGTTATACCCACTGAGTTAGCTGAAGGCGGGAGAAAATATCAGGGAACATGGGTCTACAGAGAGAACTTAAGGGTCCTCTTCACTGACAGCCCTGTACATCATCCACCCTCACCTTACCACATACCAAAAAAATAGAGGAGGGAGAGGAGGAGGGAGACTGGCTCCCCACATTCTTTTCTAGCTGATTCCTTTTAAAAAGCTAGGGCATTTTAGACCCATAGTGCTGGTGGAGACTTTGGATGGACGGAGAGAGTTAAAGGTGAGCCCATGTCTCTTCCTTCCATGAGGCTGGGGAGCAGGGACAGCCCTGTGAGCTCTTTCATTTTGAGAAAGCCTAAGCCAGGGCTTGGGCAGCTCTGATCTGATGTCTAAGCGTCATGGCAAATGCTTGTCTCCTCCCTCTTGTCTCCTTTAGCCCACTGTTAGTGTGATAGGATAGACAGCCAGAGAGAAAACCCACCATGAGACTGGGACAAAGGTTCCAGCTCACAGAGAGAGGTTTATATTCCAGCTCCTTCTCTGTACATCTGCATCCTCAGCACAGGTCCACGATCTTGAACCAAGGTACCTCGGTCACCAGACACAGCTTTGCCACCTCTGGGGAGCTCGAGGGCTGGTATATATACTAGGGGATCCTGAAGACCATACATGGGTTTCCCAGGTGACTCAGATGGTAAAGAATCTGCCTGGAATGTGGGAGATCCGGGTTTGATCCCTGAGTAGGAAAGATCTCCTGGAGAAGGGACTGGCAACCCACTCCACTATTCTTGCCTGGAGAACTCCATGGACAGAGGAGCCTGGCGGGCTATAGTCCACAGGTTCACAAAGAGTTGGACACAACTGAGCGACTAACACTGTCACTTGAAGACCATGCACACATTCAAGTGTGCACCAGAAGAACTCATGGGGCTCTGCATAAGGCTGTGCTCATGGCTAAGGTTTACTATCGTGAAAGGATACATGATAAGATCGACAAGAGAAAAAGACACAGGCAGAGTCTGGAGAATCCACTGCAGAGGATTTCAAGGTTCCTTCTCTCCAGTGAGGAGCTGTGTGAATGTGCCTCTTTCTCCAGCAGAGAAGAGGGCAGTAAAGTGTGTTTCACATGTCTTCCCTGGGAAGGGACTTACCACCCAAGGTTCTGATAAGCAGCTGGTCATGAAGGTATTCTCTGCCCAATAACAATCACAATTCCAAACTCCAAGAAGGAAAGCAGGTGTTCAGCATAATCACACTGTTTGCACATTCTAGGCAAAGTGAATCATCTTTATCAGTTAGGGAGTGGGTCAAGTGCCAAGTTCCCAGACACCAACCTGGAGGTTCAGAATCAAGCCTTTGGGCCAGTCTGATGCCCATCCTCATAAAACATGGCATGAAAACACTGCTTCCGACTTTAACAAATGAAAAATAAAAATGACCACGTGCTTGTCAAAAAACCATGGATAGCTGGATAATTCAATGACAGCTATTTCATCTTTTGAGTCAAGATCACATTGAAAGTGCCTATAATCAATTAGTAAAGCGTGTGATGCAACTGTTTGGAACTACAATATTTCTCCTTGAAGAAGTTCTTCTAAATACTAGAGAGGTATCACTGTTCAAACACATGATAAAACAGCCCCCTCATTTGTCCTATTCCATCACAGTTTTCATGCGAGGGGCCACGCCACCTAGGCGCACGTCTGAGCCATTTTGTTGGCTGGATCCTGAAGGATCCTCTTACATCCCAGCAGCTGTGTTTGCATCCAGGCTTCTGCTGGGTCTGCATCAGCAAACCTATCAGAAGAGGAGATCTAACCAAGTGGGAGAAAATGTTTCTTAGGCACCTGACAGCATGGCTGTGAAGAGAGTTAAAATTATAGCTTGCACTGGCCTCTCAAACACAGCAATATTCAGAACAAAAGCTCACAGGCACTGTGCACATAAGGAATCCTTTCCAACATGAGGCTTCAATGAACTAGCCAGTTAATAAGAGAAAGGAAGGCTTTATGTACTAGGACCAGTAGGAAACAATTTAAGTAAGCGCAACTGGAGCCATGCAGCTGAATGATATCATGCAAGAGAATTGCTATACTGAAATTTTCTTCTTATAGACTAAGCCAGAGTATTTTGTAAGAATACATCTTCTCCGTGATTCAATGCCACCTGGTCTTATCACTTTAAACTACAGTCCCTTGCCATGTCCACCCCCACATTAATGCCAATCACCAAATTCCGCAGACCAGCAACGAAAGATAATTCATTAAGCTATCAAAAAAGCAGCTACATTTATATTCATCCGGAGGAAGGGAAATAGGAAAGTGCTTACCCGACAGGAAGCTTTTCATCCTTTTCTTCCCCTCCATCCCCAATATTATCCTGACCCACTGTGACTTCACAAGCAGGACAGTTTCAGCTGCCAGCGCAGGGCAATGCAGCACCAGCCTGTGGGCTTCTTAGCACAGTGGAAGGCGTGAAGTGTCCTTCACAGAACTGTTGACAGTGCAGTTCTGAGCCACCCCAAAACTGCCTGCAAAGACAGGGGATCCGGGATTAGTTGAGGCAGCTGACAAAACAAACCTATGAACAATTAAATCTTAAGCAAAGAATTTAGGCATGTAAGAGCAATAACATGTGAATCAGATGGAAAAATACCATTCCTTTAGAGTCTTGTGGAGTTGATAAGACTTTAATTCATTAAAGTCAGGATAGCAATCTATATTTGTCAAAGTGACTCAGAGATGTTTTTGTAAAAATTGGTGCCAAATGCTAGAACACAGACCTAATCATTATGGCTTCAGAGACACACATAAAGGGTTTATATTAAACTAATAATAATAAAGATAACAAATATTCTACATCAACAGTATGAGATTCTGTCACAGGCTGGAATACCTACCAGGACACTAATTTTTGCTAAATATTTCAAGTTTGGTACAAAGTAGAAGTATACAGTTTTTGAGATAATTTTATTTCTCTTAAAAACAAAAATCTCTTTTTTATATGCTAGAATAAAAGGTTTTAATAGCAGTAATTTTTTATTGATTTTTGAAAGTAATACTGTGTTAGATGTGAAGACACTAATTTTAGCATCTGATGGGCAATAATCTTTCTAAAGTTGTCTTAGGGCAAATCTATTCGTAATGGAAGAAAAAGAGTAAATTCTCAAAACACCAGCAACTCAAATATAATCAATTTCCCTCACTCTCCGTGGCGTTTTGTAAGTAGATATTTAAATTTGTTTACATGATAAACTTTGTATATATAATACATAGCAAGTCTCCAAAGATGGTGTCCCAGTACCCATGCCTCCCAATACTCATGCCCTTTTATTCCTTGCCTTGAATTGGGTCTCACTGTTGATCCACAGAATGTAGCAGAAGTGATGCTAAGGAACTTCTTGGCTAAATCATAAGAGGGAAGCCTGGTTTTCTTGGAATCCTTGCTCTGAACAATGCTAGCTCTCATCTGAACAACTAGAGCACCTGACGTCTATGGGTTCTAAGGAAGCCCAAGACTCCCACCGGGAAGGGCCATGTGGCTGCACAGCCAGCCCTCAACTGTTCCAGCCAGTCTCAGCTCAGGCACCAGACTTGGGGGTGACAACTCCATTGTGGTGTTTCCCAGCCCAGGGAAACCTTCAGAGGTTTGCAGCCCCAGCCACTCTGACTGAACTGCGTGAGAGACCTTAAGCAAATCCAGCTGATCCCAGTCAACCTTCAGATGTAGGAGAGATAATAGATTATTGTTTAAGCCACTAAGGTTTGGTGGTGCTTGTTACACAGCAATAGATATCCGGAATACTATATATGTTAAGGAGCAGTAATCTACCTATTTAGATAGAGATGTATTGGGTTGACCAAAGAGTTTGTTTGCATTTTCCTGCAACATCTTATGGAAAAACCAGAATGAGCTTTTTGGCCAACCCAGTAGAAGTATCCACATATTAGGATTGGGAGCAACACACTCCTAATCTATTAATAAAACAAGTGTATTATTGTATTAATAAAACAAGTGAGAAAACAAGATTTCTCACTGTGGGACATTTCCAAATTGCCTCCCAATATATCAGAATATTGTGAACATTTAAAATAATCTTAAAACTGATTTTAGTTTGCAAAATAAATATACAACATATAGCTCCTTCTGAAGGGAACTAGATGAAAAGAAATCAAAAATATCTAAGACAGTTGTACTTGTAAATCAGTCTTTAAAAAGACGGAGTCACCTATGTGAAGGCGATTCCTGCACAGAAAAGGCCTAGAAACAGGCAGTCCTCTGCTGTGATTTCCTAAACCAGAATGGGGACTGTATCCGAAATGCCACCTGCCACCTAGGAGCCGAATCAGAATCTGCAGTGAAACATCTCTGGGTGACTCATATACTCTTTGAAGTTAGAGACACACTGGTCTAGGTTGAGGGTTCCCAAACTTGTCTGAATATGAAAATCATCTGGGAATCTTAATTCCAATATCCAGGCCATAAGGACACGGGCATCAACGGTTTTAAAGCCCATCAGGGGATTCCAGGTAAAATCTAGTAGAGCACTTGGTTGCACAGGAAAATCATCTGGGGAACATCAAAAAAACCACTAAATTCTGTTTCTACCCTCAGAGTCCAATGTAACTGATCTCAGGTGTGACCCGCGCATTGTGTGTGTGTGTGTGTGTGTTAGTTGCTCAGCCCTGTCAAACTCTTTGCGACCCACCAGGCTCCTCTGTCCATGGAATTCTCCAGGCAAGAATACTGGAATGGGTAACCATTCCCTTCTCCAGGAGATCTTCCCGACCCAGGGATTGAACTGGGGTCTCCTGCAATGCAGGCAGATTCTTTACCATCTGAGCCACCAGTGAAGCCCAAGCTGGGCATTGGGAGGTTTTAAAAACTCTCCAAGTGTATCACATGTGCCACAGACTCAGAGCCTGGAACAGGGATTCAAAATGGTAGCTGAGTCTGCACCACTGTTTAGAGAAGAGGGTTTGGAAGTCATGAGAATTAATTAAAATGAACAGTTGGCCTCACAGCTTTCAGCTCACTCACCAGGCACGCCGACAGCACCAAGCTCGCTGAACTTCAAGTCTGCCAAGTCCAGTGCATCCTCATTGGCCCCCCTGGCACTTTCCTCCAGCACATTTCTCCTCTCTTCTGCTGGGCTCTCTTTCAAGTGATTAATGATGTGCATCTGCTCCGCATTAGGAGCAAATATCTTCACCTTCAAAAATAGAAATAAAAACAAGTGATGTCATTGCCTCTATGAATACAAGCAAGTCAATCTCAGAGCCTAAATCAGAAAGGAAAGTCAGAAAACCAGTAAGTAATTTCGTGTGCCTTCAGGACCAACACCAACTGAAAATATTACAGCTCAATCGCAAGGGAGAAATTTCAGGGCGCTCCTAGAGGGAAAAAGACTAGAGCTATAAATTAGCTTCCATAAAGAAAACAGAACTGAAAGAGATTGATTGCTGTATGTGTGAGTGTGTGTGGGGATTTAAAGCACATATATATACATATATATATATATATGTATACGTATGTATGTATGTATTTAAGGACTTCCCAGGTGGCACTAGTGGTAAGGAACCTGCTTGCTAATGCAGGAGACATAAGAGAAGTGGGTTTTATCCCTGAGTTGGGAAGATCCCCTGGAGGAGGGCATGGCAACCCACTCGAGTATTCTTGCCTAAGGAATCCCATGGACAGAGAAGCCTAGCAGGCTATGGTCCATAGGGTCACAAAGAGTCAGACACAACATAAGTGACTTAGCGTGCATGCATATATACATATGCTTTTTAAAGAGGTGGAAGAAAGGATCCAATTTTACAGATAGGAATGTATAGGGCTCCAAAACATGGGAGAATTAATGAAATCAGCCCTTGAAATCTTTCCAAAGCAGTGATTCTCAACTCTGGCTGCATATTAGAATCTCCTAGGGTGTTTGAGGCCCAGACAGACTATTTACATGGAAACCTTTGGGAGTCAAGCACTAGCCTGAGCACTGGTATGGCTTAAAACCTCCCCACGTGATCCCACCATTTGTGGGGTTGGCAATTGATGATCTAAAGCAATGAGATATAAAACTCAACCTCAGACTTTAACCTCTGAGTTAAAGTCTCAGGGCTTTTATTACCAAGAGCCCAGAGCAGATTTGGAAGTCTCACTTGCGCCACTTCCAAGCAATTAGTAAGAGAAAAGAAAGCTACATGTAGTAGGACCAAGAGGAAACAATTCAACTAAGCACAGCTGGATCCATACACCTTCCTGCATACTGGGGAGCAGCCTTTGAGTCACACCTTCTTCAGTGCCTCCTTCTCAACCCCTAAGCTCAAAGTCCACTGCCCCTGGAGATGGACAGGGCTGGCCTGAGTCAAATGTCCCCTGACTCTGAGAGGCACCATTAGGGCTTGAAAGCATAAGGTCAAGAGTCTCAGCCTCCTGTTACTAAACTCTGTATTTAATTAAAATATATATCAATATGCTAAACATGCTCTCTGTCCCATGGTTTTGAAGAATTGAGGACTATCTCCTATCTGTGATTCATGTGAGAGAGATCCTAAGCACACGTATATCCCGTTATTTGTATGGAAGACATAGAACGTTCTGAAGGCAAAGACAGATGTAAACAAACATGGACTGGTTTTTAAACCAATAATTTTAGAAACAGATTGGCCTGAAGTTGCTTCATGGGATTAATCGGATCCACCTGCCCAAGGTAGAGGTGAAGGTCAAAAACATTCTTCCAACACTAGGGTGTCCCTTGGACCCTTTAACAAAGTGCTGTATTGTAATCAAGAGCAAATGAGTCCCCAAAACCAAACAGAGCAATGGAAAACTGAGCAGAAGACCTAAACAGACATTTCTCCAAAGAGATAAGAAGGCCAATAGGCACATGAAAAAATGCTCAATACCGCTAATTACTAGAGAAATGCAAATCAAAAAGACAATGAGGTAACACCTCACACTGGTCAGAATGGCCATCACTTAAAAGTCTATGAATAATAAATGCTGGAGAGGATGTGGAGAAAAGGGAACCCTCCTTCACTGTAATTGGGGATGTAAGTTGGTGTAGCTACTATGGAAAACAGTATAGAGGTTTGCCAGAAAACTAAAAATAGAATTACCATATGATCCAGCAATCCCACTCCTGGGCATATATCTGGACAAAAGTATAGTTCAAAAAAAGATACATGCAGCATTATTCACAATAGCCAAGACATGGAAACAAACTAAATGTTCCTTGACAGATGAATGGATAAAGAATATGTGATACATATATATAATGGATACTGCTGCTGCTGCTGCTAAGTTGCTTCAGTCGTGTCGGACTCTGTGCGACCCCATAGACGGCAGCCCACCACGCTCCCCCGTCCCTGGGATTCTCCAGGCAAGAACACTGAAGTGGGTTGCCATTTCCTTCTCCAATGCATGAAAGTGAAAAGTGAAAGTGAAGTCATTCAGTCATGTCCGACTCTTAACGACCCCACGGACTGCAGCCTGCCAGGCTCCTCCATCCGTGGGATTTTCCAGGCAAAAGTACTGGAGTGGGGTGCCACTGCCTTCTCCATAATGGATACTACTCAGCCATAAAAAATAATGAAATAATGCCATTTGCAGCAACATGGGTATAACTGTAGAGATTATCATACTAAGTTAAGTCAGAAAAAGACAAATACCATATTATATTACATATATGTGGGATCTAAAATATGACACAAGTTAGCCTATTTATGAAACAGAGACAGAATCACAGACATAGAGAACAGACTGGTGCTTGCCAAGGGGGAAGGGGTTGGGGGAGAGATGGAGTGGGAAGTTGGCATTTGCAGATATGTTATAATATACAGAATTGTGTATATATATATACACACACACCAAATCATTTTTCTGTACAACATTAATTAACACAACACTGTAAATCAACTATACTTCAATATAAAAAAAGAGTAAGGAAATCCCTCTACTTCTGAGGGACTTCACCTCAAGGACAGACACCTGGGTTCATTTAAAAACAACAACCCAAAGCAGGTAGGACACTGCCCTCCACCCTCCAGGAAGTCAATAACTCCCTGTTGAGCAAATAAATGAATAACAGCCACATAAATTTGAATATCCTTCAAGGTAAACAGGTGCTAGATTTAAAAGTTTTATTTTCCTAAGTTTTATTGGGCTGGCCAAAAAGTTCATTCAGGCTTTTCTGTAACATCTCAGTGAGTTCCTCATAAATAGACATGTCTTCTGACTTAAACTTCAAATCCTACCGTCAAAAAATAAATGAGTAGCATACCTTAAAGTATTATTAAAAAGAATGGTGTTCAGTTCAGTTCAGTTCAGTCGCTCAGTCATGTCTGATTCTTTGCAACCCCATGAACTGCAGCATGCCAGGACTCCCTGTCCATCACCAACTTCCGGAGTCCACCCAAACTCATGTCCATTGAGTTGGTGACGCCATCCAACCGTCTCATCCTCTGTCGTCCCCTTCTCCTCCTGCCTTCAGTCTTTCCCAGCATCAGGGTCTTTTCAAATGAGTCAGCTCTTCGTATCAGGTGGCCAAAGTATTGGAGTTTCAGCTTCAACATCAGTCCTTCCAATGAGCACTCAGGACTGATCTCCTTTAGGATGGACTGGTTGGATCTCCTTGCAGTCCAAGGGACTCTCAAGAGTCTTCTCCAACACCACAGTTCAAAAGCATCAATTCTTCTGTGCTCTGCTTTCTTTATAGTCCAACTCTCACATCCATACATGACTACTGGAAAAACCATAGCCTTGACTAGATGGACCTTTGTTGGCAAAGTAATGTCTCTGCTTTTTAATATGCTGTCTAGGTTGGTCATAACTTTCCTTCCAAGGAGTAAGCACCTTTTAATTTCATGGCTGCAATCACCATCTGCAGTGATTTTGGAGCCCAGAAAAATAAAGTCTGCCACTGTTTCCACCGTTTCCCCATCTATTTGCCATGAAGTGATGGGACCGGATGCCATGATCTTTGTTTCCTGAGTGTTGAGCTTTAAGCCAACTTTTTCACTTTCCTCTTTCATCAAGAGGCTCTTTAGTTCTTCTTCACTTTCTGCCATAAGGGTGGTGTCATCTGCATATCTGAGGTTACTGATATTTCTCCCGGCAGTCTTGATTCCAGCTTGTGCTTCCTCCAGCCCAGTGTTTCTCATGATGTACTCTGCATATACGTTAAATAAGCAGGGTGACAATATACAGCCTTGACGTACTCCTTTCCTGATTTGGAATCAGTCTGTTGTTTCATGTCCAGTTCTAACTGTTGCTTCCTGACCTGCATACAGGTTTTTCAAGAGGCAGGTCAGATTGTCTGGTATTCCCATCTCTTTCAGAATTTTCCACAGTATCACTGTGGAAATCAGTATGGCAGTTCCACAAAAAGCTAAACATGGGATTACTCTATGATCCAACAATTCCATTTCTAGGTATGTACCCAAAATAATTAAAGGCAAGGATTCAGCAGATACTTGTACACCAATGTTCATAGCAGCATTATTCACTATAAGTGAAAGTCACTCAGTCATGTCCCACTCTTTGAGACCCCATGGACTATATAGGCCATGGAATTCTCCAGGCCAGAATACTGGAGTGGGTAGCCTTTCCTTTCCTCTAGGGGATCTTCCCAACCCAGGCATCGAACCCAGGTCTCCCGCATTGCGAGCGGATTCATTACCAGCTGAGCCACAAGGGAAGCCCAAGAATACTGGAGTGGGTAGCCTATCCCGTCTCCAGCGGATCTTCCCGACCCAGGATTTGAACTGGGGTCTCCTGCATTGCAGCCAGATTCTTTACCAACTGAGCTATCAGGGAAGGCCATTTTTCACTATAGCAAAAGAAAAAAACAACCCAAATGCCTTAGATGGATGAACAGATCCATTAATGTGATATCTACACACAATGGAATATTATTCAACATTAAAAAGGAATGAACTTCTGATACACAATATAGCCTAGATGAACCCTGAAGACATTAGCATTAGCGTCAGTCATTCAGACTCTTTGTGAGTCTGACTCTTTGTGACTCCATGGACTGTAACCCGCCAGGCTCCTCTGTCTATGGAATTCTCCAGGCAAGAATACTGGAGTGGGTTGCCATTTCCTTTTCTTTGAAGACTTTATGCTAAGTGAAATAAGCCAGTCACAAAAGAACAAATATTATATGACTCCATTCACATGAGGCACATAGAATAGTCAAATTCATGGAGGCAGAAAGTAGAGGTTACCAGAGGCTTCGAGTTGGGGGCGGGGCAGGGGGAATGGAGAATTACTGATCAATGGCAAGATTGTACACCCACTTCCAGCCTGTCCAGGCTTTCCCCACTGAACCAACAAGCAATTCTCATAGCACCTGCTGGGTGCCCTACAATTCATTCTGACACCATCTATTAACACAGGGAGATGTCAGATCCCATTAGGTAAGGACCCATCCTTCAAGACTGCCCCTGCTTCAGACACCAGTCGCAAGTCCAGGTTATCACCTGTGCTTCTGACTGACCAGTTATAGATCAGAGATTCCAGTGACCCACCCCTTCCTTGGGTTCAATTAATTTCCTAGAGCAGCTCACAGAACTCAGAGAAACATTCAACTTACTAGATGGCCAGCTTATTATAAAAAGGTATAATTGAGGAACAGCCAGATGGAAGATATGCACAGGGCAAGGCATGGGCAAGAGTGAAGAGCTTCCAAGTCCTCTCTAAACCATCTAGTCTTCCCATAACACCACGTGTTCATCAAGCCAGAAGCTCTCCTAACCCTGTCCTTTCCAGTATTTAAACAGGTGTCATTTATAGGCATGATGGATTAAATCATTGGCCATTGGTAATTGAGTCAACTTCCAGCCCTTTTTTCCTAACCTGAATATGGTGGGGGACGGGAAGACTGAAGGTGCCAATCCTCTAATCACCCATTTCCCCAGGCAACCAGCTCCCCTCTCACTTAGGTGCAACCAAAAGCTATCTTATTAACACAAAGAAGAACAGCTTCAAGATTTACTTTGGAAATTCCTTGGGTTTTAGGAGCTTTGAGCCAAAAACTGGAGGACATCCAAATATATACATTTATAATAAATCACAGTATCATAAATTAGTACTAAGTTTCAGTTTGGAGGGTGGTGAAAAGGTTCTGGAAATAATAGTGGTATGCTTGCACAGTATTGTGATTACTTAATGCCACTAAACTGTACACATAAAAATGTTCAAGATGATAAAATTTGTTATGTATATTTGGATCAGCGGTAAAGAACCCTCTTGCAATGTAGAAGATGCAGGAGGCTGGAGGGTTTGATACGTGGGCCTGGAAGAGCCCCTGGAGAAGGAAATGGCAACCCACTCCAGTATTACTGCCTGGGAAACCCCATGGGCAGAAGAGCCTGGTGGGCTACAGTCCAGGGAGTGGCAAAGTCAGACACGACTGAGTGACCAAGCGCATGTACACAAACACACACACACACACTACAAGAAAACCCAAACAGACACACACACACACACACTGCAAGAAAACCCAAACACACACACACACACTGCAAGAAACCCCCCCCACACACACACACACTGCAAGAAAACCCAAACACACACACACACACACACACACACACACACACACACACACTACAAGAAAACCCAAACACACACACACACACTGCAAGAAAACCAAAACACATACACACACACACTATAAGAAAACCCAAACACACACACACACACACACTACAAGAAAACCCAAACCAAACCAAAAACATGCTTTTGGCCACAAGGAGCCCTTTGCGAGCTTCTCAGGCAGCTGCAGTGAAGGGTGGGCCTCTTAGGCCCAAGCCCTGCTTTCACACTAGGATGGTGAACATTGCCAGGGGCCTCGCTTTTTTCTTTTTTCTTTTCTGCAGTTCAGCAGCTGGTGACCTAATAGAGAGAGACAAAAGAAGAGCGCGTGATACAGCTAAAAATTAGAAAGAAGTAAACCGCAGGAAAGGAAAAAGTTTTCGGATGCGTCTGGCCCACAGCTCCACAGGCTGCCAAGTGAAAATACGCACCCAACCACCAACCCCCGCGACCCCGCGCCCCATCCGCGGGTTGTCCTGACCTTGCCCTGGCACCTCAGGTGCATTGGCCGGCCAAAGTTCGATGCGCTTGGCTGCCATAGAAACGTCCTATCAAGCCAGGAGCAGAGCCGGCCGCTGAGCTTTGCTCCCGGATGGCGGGAGCGGGCTGCACTCAAGCGCCGCCTGGCGGCGGATAGGACTGAGCACAACCAGACGGAGGCAGTGCTGGGCAGGGGACACAGTCGGGTGGGGGACACCGTGCGCCTGCTGAAACTGCGCATCCAGAGGCTGGGTAGTTCCAGTTATCCTGTGCTTTGTGCTAGGAAACAGGAAAAGTGTGCGAGGGAGTGTAATCCAGATTTTATTAACCAGAAGCTCATTTCAAAATTAACCCACTCCAGTACTCTTGCCTGGAAAATCCCATGGACAGAGGAGCCTGGTAGGTTGCAGTCCATGGGGTCCCTAAGGGTCGGACACGACTGAGCGACTTCACTTTCACTTTTCACTTTCCTGCATTGGAGAAGGAAATGGCAACCCACTCCAGTGTTCTTGCCTGGAGAATCCCAGGGACGGGGGAGCCTGGTGGGCTGCCGTCTATGGGGTCGCACAGAGTCGGACACGACTTAAGTGACTTAGCAGCAGCATTTCAAAATGATCTTTAAGAGGAAAAAAAATGAATTCTACCTTTAGCTGGACTAAAGTAACTTCCATGCAACTTATTCCGAAAGAGAACATCAATATTTATATACAATAATTTAATTTAAAATTTCAGTAATACAAATGAACCTGTATTCAAAACAGAAACACACTCACAGAAAACAAGCTTATGGTTACCAAAGGTGGAAAGGGAGGAGAGGGATAAATTAGGAATATGGGATTAATAAGACACAAACTACTATATGTAAAATAGACCAACAATGAGGATTTATTGCATAACACAGGGAACTATATTCAACATCTTGTACTAAACTATAATGGAAAATAATCTAAAAAATATTTATATATATATGTAACTGAATCACTTTGCTGTACACCATAAACTAACACAATACTATAAATCAACTATACTCCAATTAAACATTTTTTAATCATATACAATAGATTTTTTAAGTACTCAGCTCCAAGGCTGAAAGTCAAAATGGTATTTTTGACAGAAAAAAACTGGATGAGAAGTGCCACTGCACCCTTTCATCTGCATCAAAGCTGAAGGACAAATAATTTCTTAGGACACTTAAAATGGAAAGGTTGATGACCAGATACAGCATGGACCATAATCAAGACCAGAGAAAGGAGGCAGTCTTGGCTAGGATTCATTGTTTCTAGCGATATTTGTGTCACAAATGTAGCAAGTTTTCAGAAAATCCAATATCCATATATGCAACCTAGTTTTCTTCTATGATCCTAGGAAAGAAATAGTGAAGAATGTGCTTGCCTTGTTTAGAAAGAATGTTCCGACTTTCTTTTATATGACTTTATACATTGACCAGAAATTTGAAAGAAATTTAGTCTCGTATTATTAAAGGACAAAATCTACAATCTCTATCAATTACACCTCCACTTCCCCTATTAGATCTTTAAATTATTAACCCTGTCTTCCTCCAACAAAAACTTACCAAGCCCTCATTATGTGCCATGTGCTAAATAGAGTATTGCATCGAATTTCAAAAAAACACCTACATTTCTTAGCCTAGAGGTAGATGCTGGTCATAAGTCATGGATGGAAGACTACAAACCCTTGAGACTGATTCTAACTCTTGACCCAGAAAGACATTTTCATAGCATATCAGTGATGCCTAAATTCAGAAAGAGGAAGTATACATGGTACCAACATCAGGCAGGGGAAAGATCAGCTGCCTATGAAAACACCTATGTATCTGCCCACATCACTGAGGTTAAGGGGGAACAAGAGAAGGAGGAGGAAAGTTCTCAGTCAACTTGAGAAGCAAGATAACCTGGTGGTGGGTGCAGGTTTCAGGTCTGCCCCTTAGGGATCTATCTTGAGTGATATTAGGAAGGTTACTACAGTCTCTTACCTCTGCATTTCCTCAGTTTGAAAGATAAAAG
Organism: Okapia johnstoni; assembly: GCA_024291935.2. Lineage (NCBI taxonomy): Eukaryota > Metazoa > Chordata > Mammalia > Artiodactyla > Giraffidae > Okapia > Okapia johnstoni. Next base: position 29,127,353 of record CM044321.1, on the reverse strand, counting down.
AGGGAAGTAGCACCTTTTTCACAGAGCTATTGGGAGGATTAAATACAGTAAATGTCAGCTGTGTCAAAATGTTAATAATCATTTATTTCAGCTCACTGAGTGGTAAGCGCTGCTTCCTTTTGCTTGCTATGCATGAAAGAAAAGAGAAGATTTTGTTCTGAAGCTGGTTTTTGTCCACAACAGGAGTAAAAAAAAAAAAAAATTAAATGAACAACTACAAGATTATAAAGAATTGTTTAAAAGATTTAATGCAACAAGAGTGCAAATCCAAAATTATTAGATTTAGGGCTCAGACAGTAAGGAACTCTCCTGCAATGCAGGAGACCTGGGTTCGATCCCTGGGTTGGAAAGATTCCCTGGAGAAGGAAATGGCAAACCACTCCAGTATTCTTGTCTGGAGAATTTCATGGACAAAGGAAACTGGCAGGCTATAGTCCATGGGGTTGCAAAGAGTTGGACATGACTGAGCGACTAACACTTTCACTTTTTCACTTTCAGAATGTTAACTCTAGCTCCACAGGTGTCTGTTTTAAAGTATTCCATATTAAGTATATGACACTAACTCCTTCAAGTGAATAAAATTTGTAATGTTATTAAATTCACACTATACTGTTAAATTATCTTTGACTGAAAATAAATTATACTATAAGTGAGACTGCTAATATAAATCTGAAAACAGGACTTATCTATATCTAGTTGATATCTATATCTATATCATATATATAAAGTTGATTGTATTTGCTTACAGTATACTAATGCATACATATGGAATTTGAAAGATGGTAACGGTAACCCTATATGCGAGACAGAATAAGAGACACAGATGCATAGAACAGTCCTGTGGACTCTGAGGAACAAGGTGAGGGTGGGACGTTCTGGGACAATAACATTGAAACATGTATATTGTCATATGTGAAGCGGAACACCATTCCATGTTCTATGCATGGGATGGATGCTCAGGGATGGAGCATTGGGATGACCCAGAGGGATGGGATGGGGAGGGAGGTGGGAGGAGGGTTTGGGAGGGGGAGCACATGTGAACCCACGGCTGATTCATGTCAATGTATGGCAAAAACTACTACAATATTGTAAAGTAATTAGCCCCCAACTAAAATAAGTAAATTTATTAAAAAAAATTTTTTTGAAAAAAAAAAAAAGTTGATTGTATTTGCTTAAGCCAGTTAAGCACCTATAAGACATGTACTGTGTACTCAAGTTTCAGAAGCTTTGAGGAGGGGACTGTAAATGATTTGACTAGCATCAAGATATTATTAACCCCTTGCAATAAAATTGGTGCAGAAAATGAGTGTGTTCAGGGCAAAAGATCTTATCCTTTGTGTTCCATGGACCTCTTTAGTAGCCTAGTTAAACCCCTCCTCAGATGAATGTGTTTTAGTATCTAAAATAATAGTAACACTGGACTTACAATATTGACACTGGATTATAAAAGTCAATGAAAAAACTAAACAACAGTCAATCTAAGGAAGAAAAGGAGAATCTTATTCAAGCCAAACTGAGGATTATCACCCAGGAGACAGTCTCTCAGAGAGCTCTGAGAACTGTTCCAAAGAGTTAAGAAGGGGGAGGCCAGTATCTATGTGGTTCTGACAAAGCAGGTACATGCAGTCAAGCACACAGTTTGGCAGAAGGTTGCTGCTAGTCACAAGAACAGATATCTTAGTTAATGGTTTTATGCTTTTCTAAGTATGGAAAGATGTAAGAATCCAGGTTCAGAAAAATCTTTCTCATGAAAATATCTAACTCTCTAACGGCCAGTACTATCAATTTTCCTAGAGCACAAAGTGTCTCCTCCTGATCTTCACCCTGAATTCCTTTTAGGGTGTATCATAGGTCAGCAACTGCAGTGGCTGATAAAATGATTCTTGTAGAACTGGATGGTGGGCAACATTATTTTCCAGTCCCTTCCCTTTCAGTATTCATTTCAACCAAGGTTGGGAGGCATTTCATGACCACTTTGTCCAAAGGTGCTAGGAATGCTCATCCCCAGATCAAGAGAGGATTTCCTTAATAGGCCACTCAGTGTGCTGTTACTGAACACAGTACCTAGGGCTTCCCAGGTAGCTCAGCTGGTAGAGAATCCACCTGCAATGCAGGTGTCCCCCATTTGATTCCTGGGTCAGGAAGTTCCCCTGGAGAAGGGATTGGCTACCCACTCCAATATTCTTACCCGGAGAATCACCTCGTACAGAGGAGCCTGGTGGGCTACAGTCCACGGCGTTGCAAAGAGTCGGACACGACTGAGCAGCTAAGCACAGCACAACACAACCTTAGCCAAAAGCTTCTGGACTGCCTGTTTTATCACTGTGTCCTGGTCGAGGACCTGGTGCCCTCTTGCTGCTTCTTCCCATATCTAGAGTTACACTATTACAATCATTCATCTTGTAGAACTTTGTATTTGGTCAATCATTTCAAGTCACATATGCATTCATTTCATCAAGCCTCAGTCACACTTTTGCTAATGCCAGAAATAATAATCTTGTAAAAGCAGTAGAAGAGTAACATAGCTAGTAACATTACGAAGTCTTACACACGTATTTAAGCTAAGAACTTTCAGAAGGTGTGACTTAGAATCTCCCCCGGTCCTCTAAGCTGTCTGTTCTGCACTAATACCTATCTTTAAGACAATCAGTGGCCTTGTACCTGAAATTCACTAAAGATACCTGCATGTACGAGGCCAGTGGTGGGTCTTGTGACTCATCACAGGACTGAGAAAGGAATGACACTCTCTAAGGAGTTACAACATGTCTGATGCCAGAAGAAAAATTGATCTTTGTGGTTAAGCCAGGATTTCTGCCACTGGGGAGGTCTCATTAACACATAATGCGGTTGCATGGTACACACTGGTCAGGAAGGGAGGAGGCCTAAATGGGCAGAGAAAAAATTTATGTTTAAGTTATTCTTGTCTTGCCTTAAACTATGAATTTTTACTTCATCATAAGTTAGAAAGGAAAATTACCTTGGACTGTAAAAATATGCTCTGCCATTCAGTAGCCTGGAATAAAAGGCTGGTAAAACCAGCTGTAAAATTAACATAAAACAATGTGTGTGCATACTCAGTCGTGTCCAACTCTTTGTGACCCCATGGACTGTAGCCTGCCAGGCTCCTCTGTCCATGGAATTTTCCAGGCAAGACTACTGGAGTGGGTTGCCATTTCCTCTTTCAGAGGATCTTCCCGACCCAGGGATCAAACTCTTGTGTCTCTTACATTGGCAAGCGGATTCTTTACCACTGCACCACTTGGGAAACCCAGAAGATAATATAATATTTCTCCCCAGACACAGTAGAGCTGTAAAGTGGCATCACCACCTCCTGCTTTCTGACTTACTGAGAAAATTTGTTCTCTAAAATTAAAGACTTAGAGAGTTTTGGCTGTTGAAATTATATCAGTAAGAATGAAATATCCCACCTTTGTCTGCAGTTTCTCAGTCCCTTGATACAGAGAAGCAGCTTCTATTTACAACTTTTATAACCCAAGTGTAGAGCTCCCAATCAGGGGCTTCTAGACACAAAAATTCCATCCCTATTTGAACTTCGCAGTTTCCAAGGAAATAGGACCTTGGGTCCTTTGTTGTCCAGACTGCACATTGACTCCGTGTTGACACACAGCCCTGCTTTGAGCCTTCCAAAATACTGCTCACTTAGAATTCACCTAAAGGCCACACTGCATGAGAATCCTATAATTCTGTATTTCCTTTGTTTGGGGAGATGTCATGAAGTTCCTCTATGCACAGTCTCCCACAATGCAATGGTTAATAAATCCGATTTTACTAGACTACAGTACTGTTCCACTATTTTGGTCTTAGGCTAATGGGAAACCCCAAGGAAAACCAGTTGAATTAAAATTCAGTCTATCTTTTGGGTTTTCAAAGTTTAAAGACCTCGAATCAGAGAGAAGTAACCAGTTTGATGCAGGATGAGGCCACAACAATCTGGAAGTATCCTGGAAGCATCCTAGGGTACTGGAGTCATAGCTAAAAAGAACAGAAGGCAGAACCAGAGCACAGCAGATGGGAACTACCAAGAGTCTGAGTTAAGGTTGACAGGAGGAAATGCTTTCTCATCACTAGAGCTCCCTGATCTTGGAATGAAGAGACTGTACCTCCAAGAAGGGAGATTCCCCACCACCTACCAAGGTCAACCTGAAGCTTGTTCATTGCAGCTCTGGGAAATCCTGAGCAGGATGGAAAGTTCCACGGTGGCCCTCTGGTGTCTGGTCTCTAAGGCTATAATGTTACTTCCGAGAATTGCTTCTTTTAGCTTTAAGCTCAAGTGCAGACCCACGCAGAATGCTACAAGTGCCCTTCAAATCCAACAGTACACGTCTGCTTGCAGGGCTTGGATGAATTCCCTCTCATCTTGGCCTGGACTTTGGAGAACCCAGTTTAGCCTTGATGATTTTGAACTGGGCAGTGGTATTTGGAGGAAGGTTAGCTTTGGCTACCTTGCTTGTGAAAGTGTTAGCCACTCAGCTGTGTTCCACTCTTTGGAACCCTATAGACTGTTAGCCAGCCAGGCTTCTCTGTCCCTGGAATTCTCCAGGCAAGAATACAGGAGTGGGTAGCCATTACCTTCTCCAGGAGATCCTCCTGAACGAGGGATCCAACCAGGGTCTCCTGCCTTGCAGGCAGATTCTTTGCTGTCTGAGCCACCAGAGAAGCTTAGGTGAGCATTAAAATGAAGCCTTGCCTGAACCTCCCCAGAGCCCCCAACCTGCTGCAGCAAGTGGGCAAAGGGGAGTGTGTGTGTGTGTGTGTGTGTGTGTGTGTGTGTGTATGTATGTGTGTGTGAGAGAGAGAGAGAGAGAGAGAGAGAAAGAGAAGGGGGCAACAATTCTCATCAACTCCCACGAGTCCTGGGAGGCGTGGGGAAACCAGTGACCCCACTTCCCACCCCATGAGTCATGGTGGTCACTCAGACCATTGCAGTTCCCACATAACTTACAAACACTATGATGGATCACTCCTGTTGTAGGGCAAGGGCAGGCGCTGGAAAGCCCGGTCTAAGTTCTGCAGGTCACTCTCTTGTAAAATGTGACTCTAAGTGCCACGTCTTTAGTGTCCTATTAAAAGACATAAGCCAACCTCTGTGTATGAGAATAGGGCCGGCCATATATGAGGGCAGAGGAAGGGCAGTTGATCCCACTGCCTTCCTGAGGTGGCTGAAGGGTCAAGGAAGACCGAGTCATGTGGACTCTTCTCCCCACCCGAAGTGGTAGAGCTACCCAGGAGGAACCCGCTTGGGAGGCGGGTGGGGCTGGACTGTGTCACAGCGCTCAGCGGCGATAGCCCCGGTTGTGTGTTGTCAGTGTGGCCACTGGCATCACCGGTTCGGTCCGGTGAGGACCAGTCACCGCGCCATCACCGTCTTCCTCACTGCACTCACCTCCCCCAAATACTCTCCTTCACTCAGAGGTCTGCTGTCACCTAGTCTGGGGCCTGAGGGATGAGGCAAAAGCGCGGCGTTCCCAGGTGGCAGCGGTAAACAATCCACCTGCCAATGCAGGAGACGCAAGAGTTCGTCGATGCCTGGGTTGGGAAGATCCCCTGGTGAATGGAATGGCAATGCACTCCAGTATTCTTGCCTGGAGAATCCCATGGACAGAGGAGCCTGGCAGACTACAGTCCATGGGGTCACAAAGAGTCAGTCTCACACACATACACAAACACACACACACACACACAATCCCGTGGACAGAGGAGCCTGGCAGACTACAGTCCATGAGGTCACAAAGAGTCAGTCACACACACTCACACACACACACACACACACACACACACACACACACACACACACACACACAATCCCGTGGAGAGAGGAGCCTAGCGGACTACAGTCCATGAGGTCACAAAGAGTCAGACACACACACACACACACACACACACACACACACACACACACGCCCAAATTTTGCTTTTCGCAGTGGTTGTTGCGAACAGACGCTCCAGAGGAACGGAGCCTTGAGGCCAGCAGAACTCGGCATTACGAGTCAGTCAGGCGTTACGAGTCAGTCAGAGAAAAAGGGTTCCTGTTTTTGGGCTGCTCGGGGGAGCTGGACCGGAGTGCCTTCCGGGTCGGCCACGTCCCGAAGCCGCCCCCGCGCAGGGCGCCAGGCAGGAGCAGCGCCTCCGCGGCTCCGACACCCTGCGCTTCGTTCACCGGCGCTCTGGGAGGCGGCGGGGAGCCGAGTGGACCGAGCCCTCAGCCCGGGCGCGCCGGGCAGGGGGCGGGGCCGCGGGTCGCGGGTTCTGCGCATGCTCGGCTCGCCGGCCCTCCGCGGTTTCGGGGCTGGGGAGGCGCCGCCCGCAGCGGCAGCCGTCACATGGCGCAGACAGGGAGCGCCGGTCCGGGGGCCTGGGGACGGCGGGGCGCGGGCGCAGGTGCGGGCCCGGAGCGCGCGCCTTGGCGCTGGGCCCCCGCGCTGCTCTGGCTGGCGGCGGCGACGGCGGCGGTGGCGGGCGACACCTCCCGGCGCCAGTGGCCGGTGCCCTACAAGTGAGTGCGCGGCCGCGGCGGCGCTGGGCGGGAGCGCGCGCGCTGCCGAGGTTCTCCGTCCAAAGTGCGTGTGGGGCGAGGGTGGGAAGTTGTGTCCAGGTCGCGTGATCGTGCGGGGGAGACGCCCGGAGACCCTGAGGGCGCGGCGAGAAGCGCAGTGGAGAGCTCCGGGGGCGCGGCTGTTTGTTGCACGATGCCCTGCGGTCTTTCTTCCTCCCGGGACCCTTGAGCCAGTTCCAAGGTGACTGTCCCGAATCGTGGGGGGAAAGGGACTAATGTTATTTCGTCGCGTGATTTTCGGATACAAATCGCTGACAATTTGAATAGTTTGGGGAGACCTAATGTATTTTCTACCGTGTCGGGTCCTGTCATTAGTTACCTTGAGTGTGTCACATTTGCACGCCCAGTTACCAGTTAACCTAGCTCTCTTGGGACTTTCTCGTTTTTGGCACTCAGAATTGGGTGTCTAGGGAATCCCCTCGCTGCGTCCCGTCCCCCCGACTCCTGGGTGAGCGGCCTCCTTTGTCCACTGTCTTCAGCCAGGAGGTAGGACGCTGGTCGTATGCTGAGGATGTGGAGATACAGGAAGTGTGTTCGAGCCTTTGAACTAGAACTGTGTTTACGCAGCCTAATTATCAGAGGTGGCTAAGCAGAGAAAAGGAAGATAAAGTGTCAACATCAGGCAGGGGAAAAACCAGCAGCTTTTGAAAATGCACACCTCTTTTGGATGACAAAATAGCGACTTGGTAGGCAGGATAACCTCCTGGTCGCGAGTTCTAGGCTCTGACCGCAGCAGATCGAGTCAGGCCCCATCATCACTAGCTGTGTGATCTTGGGAAAGTCGCTTAATATCTCTGTGCCCACATATCCTGAGTCAGAAAGTAGGAATAGTAGTTACTTCAGGTCTTATTGTGGTGGTTAAATCTAGTAAAGGCCAGCCAGCATTTCAGACCTGGATACAGTATTAGTGTATTCTGCTTGCTGAATGGCTTGCTGGGCCTTCTTGTTTTGCTTGATATACATGAAGGGAGAAGTTTGAAGCTGGTTTTCTTGAAAATGTTATTAACAACAAAATGTTCCCAAAAAAGTAAAAATGTAATATTCAGGAAAACAAAGAAGAGATTGAAATCCAAAACTACTTGTTTTACATTTCTTTAAGAATTTGAAATGTTAAGCACGTGCCTTCATCTAACCCCCATAATAAAATTTTAACTTTATTACCTTCACACTTAAATTATACTTTTGAAATTACCATTGACCTAAATTTGATTTTGCTGTAGGCTGGTGAAACCTATGTATAGTTAACTATTCATTTTTAAATCAGGTAAGCACCTATAAAACAGGTAGACTTTTGGGTATGTTTTTAATATTTTTGTCTAAATCAAGATTTAAGCTTTTTAAATTAGACATTTTTGTTGATGTGTTAGGATTGTGAAACAATAGATCTGGGGACTTCCCTGGCAGTGCAGTGGTTAAGACTTCACCTTCCAAGGAGGGATGCACATTCGATCCCTAGTCAGGGAGCTAAGATCCCACATGCCTCACAGCCAACAAACAAAACATAAAACTGAAGCTATATTGTAACAAATTCAATAGACCTTAAAAAATAAATGATCCACATAAAAAAAAAATCTTTAAAAAAAAAAAAAAAAACTAGGTCTGGCTAGGGCCTCAGAGATCTAGGATTCTTACAGGACGGATGAAGTGAAGTGAAAGTAGCTTAACTGTGTCTGACTCTTTGTGACCATGTCCGTGGAATTCTCCAGGCAAGAATACTGGAGCAGGTAGCCTTTCCCTTCTCTAGGTGATCATCCCAACCCAGGGATCGAACCCAGGTTTCCCTCATTGCAGGCGGATTCTTTACCAGCTGAGCCACAAGGGAAGCCCAAGAACACTGGAGTGAGTAGCCTATCCCTTCTCAAGGGGATCTTCCCGACACAGGAATCAAACCAGGGTCTCCTGCATTGCAGCCAGATTCTTTACCAGTTGAGATATCAGGGAAGCCCATAGCGGGCAGAAGGCATCTTGTTTCTCCCTTTCCTCTCTCTCTCCAGTGCTGGGTATGAAAGTGTGTAGTGAGCACCTGCTGATCTCGATTCACTGTAGCCCTCCCGCCACTACTGCAATGGCCCTCTCGGGCCCCTTCTTGATGCATTACTGCCATGACCTCCTCACTGACCTCAGCCTTAATTTGGCTTCCCTCCCCACCCTCTTCTAATTCATAAAATAAGGTTTATTTTGGAGCAGATTCAGTTATATCACACCTGCTGCTTCAGATCCTTTAAGCCCTTTCCTGGGCTCAGCCCTCCCCAGTTGTGTGACTACGGGGGGGTCTTCACAGCGTCCAGGCACACCTAGTCATATTGCACTTCTCAGATACTGTGTTTTCTACAAACTGAAGATTTGTGACAACTTTGTGTTGCCAGATTTTTTTTTTAGCAATAAATTATTTTTTAATTAAGGTATGTATGTTGTTTTTTGTAGACATAATACTGTTACATGCTTAATAGACCACAGTATAATATAAACATGATTTTTATATGCACTGGGCTGGGAAACTAAAAACTTCCAGTGACTCACTTATAGCATTATTTAATGTACTCTGGTGGTCTGGCAGCGAACCCACACCATCTCCAAGGTGCACCTGAACTGGCTCAGAAGGACAGTCCCTGCCTTCTCTTGCTCTCACCACTCCTGCCTCGAATCTTAAATTCCAGTCTTATAACTACTCAGCAGCTCAGCGGTAAAGAATCTGCCTGCCGCTCAGGAGCCACAGGAGACATGGGTTCGATCCCTGGGTCAGGAAGATCCCCAGAGGAAGGCATGGCAACCCACTCCAGTATTCTTGCCTGGAGAATCCCATGGACAGAGGAGCCTAGTGGGCTACAGCCCATGGGGTCACAAGGTCGGATGCAACTGAGCATACACATTGTAGCACATACCCTTCTGCCCTTCATCACTTGTTTAATGTCTTGCCAGCTGCTACCTCTGCTTGAGTAGAGGAATAGCATTTATGTTTTGTTTCCCTTTTTCCTAGTATAATAGTAGATCCTCAATAAATATTGAAGGAATTCCCCCCTACTGACTGTGTGCTCAGTCGTGTCTGACTCTTTGCAACCCCATGGACTGTAGCCCACCAGGCTCCTCTGTACATGAGATTTCCCAGGCAAGAATATTAGAGCAGGTTGCCGTATCCTCCTCCAGGGGGTCTTCCTGACCCAAGGACCAAACCCACATTTCTTGCATTTGTTTCCCTCCTTCCTACCACAATATATTCCTAGTATAATATAATACTCAATAAATATTGAAGGAAATGTTGGCAGATTCTTAATAGAAAATATGGTCTATTTAATAATGATAATTTTTTAATAATCTTAACATATGAAATGTTTGGGAAGTTAAATATCATTGAAAACTGCTCTTTTATTCAGGAAATATATGTCTACTAAATAAGATATAGAGCTATAAACATTTCAGATATGGTCCCTGTCTTCAGAATTCTCACAATGGGAGCAGGGAACTGGGAAGCAGGCAATTATCAGTGCTTTTAATGTATCATTTGCTATTAAAGACTCATTGGAGTTTGTTCATAGGATAACAAATGTATATTTATACACTATGGGCAGAATTTTGGATATTTTTTCTAAAAATGTTACAGTGAAATTAAGATCCAGATTCTAAGATGTGTGAGAACCAAATTCCTCTTGGAATTTAAGTTGATAATTTTTTTTTTTCTTCATTAGACGCTTCTCCTTCCGTCCAGAACCAGATCCTTATTGTCAAGCTAAATATACTTTCTGTCCCACTGGCTCCCCCATCCCGGTGATGAAGGATGACGATGTCATTGAAGTCTTTCGATTACAAGCCCCAGTGTGGGAATTTAAATACGGAGACCTCCTGGGATACTTGGTAAGGCTGCATCTTGATCTTGTAACTGGCTAATTAAGTGATTTGATTAAGTGGATTTGAGGGAATAATCACTATTCAAAGGACTGGTTTTAGATTATGTTCATCGGTGTTCCTCTTCAGTTCAGTTCAGTCACTCAGTCGTGTCCGACTCATTTTGACCCCATGGACTGCAACACACTAGGCTTCCCTGTCCATCACCAACTCCCGGAGCTTGCTCAAATTCATGTCCATCCGTTCGGTGATGCCATCCAACCATCTCATCCTCTGTTGTCCCCTTCTCCGCCTGCCTTCAAGCTTTCCCAGCATCAGGGTCTTTTCCAATGAGTCAGTTCTTCGCATCTGTGGGCTAAGTTCCTCTTCGCAAATTTAAAATGAGCAGTCCAGAAAACACTAGGTTTTATGATCCTGACAGTAATCAATGCAGTTGCTTTAATCCCTTTTGATGTTCTGAACCCAAACCCAATTCCTGTACCCAGATCCTAGAAAGAAGGAAAGGAGGAAGCCCAGAGCAGGGGACAGGTGGGAATCACTTCATGTCCAGTCCCTGTTGTGCACACTTTTCCTAGGTTAGCTCACCATCTGAGCTTCTTATCACCTGAGAGGTACACAGAGTTCCTGAGTCTGTGGCATGGAGACTTCTCTTACTCATTCTAAGCTGTAAGGAGATGCTGCAAATGTCCACATAGCATGTAGCCTTCCTGAGATGAGCCTCAGTGGCCAAAACCAGAGTGGATGAGGGCTGGGAGTTTGAGGAGCCATGAAGTGGATGTGAGAATAGCAATAGGGAAGGGAAACAGTTGTTCTACTCTGTATGCACTTCTGGTATTGCATTTTCTCCTGTCTGGCTCCTGAACCAGTGGTTACTTCCCAAATGCTTTTATACATATATGACCTTTACACAGAAAATTATGCACGATGCCATTGGATTCAGGAGTACGTTAACGGAGAAGAACTACACAATGGAATGGTATGAACTCTTCCAACTTGGAAACTGCACATTTCCCCATCTCCGACCTGAAATGAATGCCCCTTTCTGGTGTAACCAAGGAGCTGCCTGCTTTTTTGAAGGGATTGATGATAGGCACTGGAAGGAAAATGGGACGTTAGTTCTAGTAGCAACCATATCAGGTAAGTTTCAAAAATATGGCAGGATTAGATGATTGAATCAGTATCCCAGTGACAGAAATGACTTTGAGGCCTCTCAGTAATGTTCTGCTCTTTAGAGGTCAATTTATAAAATACACTTCCTGAACTACTAACCTTTGACCCAAGCTGCTATTCATGCAAATCTTCACCTTATCATTTCTATAGATTATCTTCTCTATTTTCATCATAAAAATAAATGATAAGAAACTTCAATTAAATTGGACTTTCTAAAAAAAATAATAGACTTAAATCCTATTTTAGAGGTGATCACTAGTTTGTTCTCTGAATCTATGGGTCTGTTTCTATTTTGTTTTATTTTTTGGATTCTACATACCATATGAAGATTCTACATACCATATGAAGTCATATGGTAATTTGCCTTTCTGTCTGACACACTCAATAAACATAGTATCCTCCTGGTCCATCCATGTTGTCACAAATGGCAAGATTTCATTCTTTTTTTATGGCTGAGTCATATTCCATTGTATATATATGCCACCTTTTCCTTAATCATTCATCCCTTGATGGAAACTTGCATTATTTCCTTATCTTGACTATTGTAAATAATGCTGCAGTAAATTTAGGGGTGCTTATATCTTTTCAAGTTAGTGTTTTCTCTTCATTTGGGTAAGTACCCAGGAGTGGAATTTCTGGATCATATGGTGGTTCTGTTTTTAATTTTTTGAGGAACCTCCATACTGTTTTTCATAGAGGCTGTACCAATTTATATTCCCATTTACAGTGCATGAGGCTTTCCTTTTCTCCACATCCTCACCAACACTTGTTGTTTGATGTCTTTTTTGATGATTCTGACAGTTGACAGGTAACATCTCACTGTGGTTCTGGTTTGCAGAATTGGTGTCTTTTAAATGTAATCTGGGACTCTTAATTATATATCGTGCTGTTTTCTTTTTTTCCTATTTTCTAATTGATGTGCCCCAAACCACCTCAATCATATAAAAGTCCATTTCTCTTTTAATAGTGCTTAGTATGATAAATGACTCCCCTTCTTTCATTCCAGGCCAGCTCACATCTCTCCTTTCTCCGTATCCACCTACCTCATTATCTGCAAAATCTTCCTTCTGACATCACAGTATGACCATATGGAAAAGTGATCATTATTTATTCTGTAGAAGAGTCTGTAATATGCTAGCACTTAAATCTTTTGTTATCCATCTGCCTTGTGATTAATCCTGTTCGTTGACCTGTTTTCATGTTACCAAGTAGTGTTTTGAAGCATTCTTATCTCTTCATCACAAGCAGGGGCTTTTCAGAGTTGGAGAACACTAAGAACAGTATCCTCAGTTCTAAGAAAAGAGGATTTATATTATTCTACAAGTTTAATTCCATACAGTTGATAAAAGCAGCCACTCTGTTTATCCTATGGGGTTTGGATAGTATTGATTTTATGGACTCAAGCTGGAGTAACCTAAGAGTCACAAATGGTGACAAAGTGAAATGTTGGGGTCACGCTGTTTTAGTCTCAGATGAGGTTATAACCATGCAGAGTTTAGTATTTTGATAACATTTGCAGAGATCCCTCTGGTCTTGTACAAGGTGATAGGAGAGAGTTAGCCATCCTGGAGTCTATATAATGAATTTGGCCAAAACTATTTCCAGTTTAGTTGATTCACTGGAAGAATCTGTGTGGTGGATAGAAAGATTGTAAGCCAACTCCCAATAGTCGCAAGTACGGGGAGAAAGGGGAGATACTAGATACTCAAGGTGGATGGGATAGGGGCTTCCTTCTCAAGGAGCCATTCCTTGGACAGCAAATTCGTGTCCTATGCATACTTTGTTTTGCATAAAAAAGCTTCATGTTTCACCCTCTTCAGTTCTTCGTACACTGTCTTGGCCCCATTCACTCATTCCTTTTCCACAATTTTTCTCTTGCTTCGTTTTACTCTTTTGCTTCTGAATCCAAGATTTGTTGAGCCAAGCAGAAAACGAGGGCTTCAGCATGTATGTAATTCAGCTTTTGACTGTAGCTTAAATGGTTATAGAATTTGTATTTTTTTACACACCTGTTATGTCTAATGTTTATAGTTCAGAAGTATCTTGTGCCTTGAAAAATGAAACAAAAAAATTGGCTGAGCATGGATTCCTGTTGTAAGATGCAGGTTTGGCAATTCAGAAACTGTTGTTTATTCAAGTACTTATGGCCTAAGTCTGGTTAGAACATTTTACTTAAAACTAACATGATCAGCTTTAATTACACTCACATAATTTTTGTTTTGTTTGTTTTTAACTAGGAGACATGTTTAACAAAATGGCAAAGTGGGTAAAACAGGACAATGAAACAGGGATTTATTATGAGACATGGACTGTCCAAGCCAGCCCAGAAAAGGGGGCGGAGAAATGGTTTGAATCCTACGATTGTTCCAAATTTGTGTTAAGGACCTATGAGAAATTGGCTGAACTTGGAGCAGACTTCAAGAAGATAGAAACCAACTATACAAGGATATTTCTTTACAGTGGAGAACCTACTTATCTGGGAAATGAAACATCTGTTTTTGGGCCAACAGGAAACAAGACTCTTGCTCTAGCCATAAAAAGATTTTATTGCCCTTTCAAACCACATTTGTCAACTAAAGAATTTCTGTTGAGTCTCTTGCAAATTTTTGATGCAGTGGTTATACACAGACAGTTCTATTTGTTTTATAATTTTGAATATTGGTTTTTACCTATGAAATCCCCATTTATTAAAATAACATATGAAGAAATCCCTTTACCTAACAGAAAAAACAGAACACTCTCTGGTTTATAAAACCTTAATTCTACTGCTTTTCTTTCTACCAGCACATCAGTTTTTCAGGGAGTGGTTTTACAAGTGTGGGATTTCTTAGGCCTTTCCTCCTTGGGGCAGAAAGCTAACATACTCCTAGGCAGCATTGCTTGCATAATGGTACCTCAGGAAATTTTTTGGAAAGCTGTAAACTCTTTTTATCATGTTGGCCAAAGTGAACCCATGAGGTGATCTGGATTTCAATCTCCAAGCCTTTGTTCATATGGAGAATTATATCATGTCAGATATATAGGATCTTTGGACTCAATGTTACATTGTGGGTACGGTGTGCCAAGACTTATATTAAAATACCCTTGGTGACATTCTCATGGTGGGAGCTACTTTTTCAAGGTTTGATGGTTACACACTTTCTCATTTAAGTATGTTTTGGTAGTTTTAACAGACATTATAGCCTTTTTAACTTCAGGAACCAGGTCTTGCAGTTTGATTTTGTTGTATTCACTTAACCTTAAAGCGTAATTTGGACACCATAGCTGGAGCAATTGTGTGTGTCCAGATGCAGTAAAATCAGTGGTAAAGAGCACAAGTTTCCAGTTAACATTTCAGAACTAGCCAGTAACCAGCAATTTGTGATTTAAGCAACTTAACATTTCCTAACGTCGATTTCCTCATCTCTAAAGCAATTCATCTGTCAGGACTGTTGTAAAGATTGAAGCCATGTATAGTTTGGCCTGGTGAGGTCACAGTAAGTGGTTAACTATAATGATTAATCAAAGAAACTGCCATCACTGATCTTGTCTAATGTTGTTTACATGCTAGCCTCTCCTGATTTTGTAACAACCACTTAGACGTTGAACTGGCAGCTTTGTGCTTCTGCAGTTCTTCACACATACAGGTCATGGAAACACGTGACTGCTTGTGAATAGGCACCCTCTAACTCCTTCACTGCTTCACAGTCCTCTGCCACACACTAAAGATGCAGCAATAGAAGGAGGTACACTTCCCAGAGAGAGGGCAGGTTTTTGTCAGAGATCACCAAGTAGCTGTGCTTCTCTTAGGGCCATCAAACAAGGTTTCAAGGTCCTTAAAGTGTTTGATGATCAACTGAACACCTTATTTCTATTCATGGTAAAAAATACTAGTCAGTAAAATGATGCAGAGATCAGAGGAAATATTTAAATGTACCAATCCTATTCAGTTTCTGCCCACATTTGAGTGCTTCCTAAGAGGTTAGCACATTGAGTTTTCATAAAAAGCCTAAGCATAGGTACCGTTGACATGATTCAAATGAGGAAACAGACCTTTCCACAGCTACCCAGCTAGTGGTAATGGAGCCTCATTTTGAACCAGGTTCTGCTGACCGAATGGGAAGCACTGTCAAGCAGGGTTTTTCAGCGCTACTCAAAAGTGTGGTCTCAGACCAATGCCTGGACCAAATGTGACTAACCTTGTATGTTACTGGTCTGTGAGGAGGTACTCTGAAAGCAACTTGTTGGACTAATTTTCTGTTGAATCTTAATTAAAAAAAAAAAAAATGAGGCTTGTACTTTGTCTTTGCTTTTCTTTCACTTGCCTAGGAATTCATAAGTCTTCAAAACTAGAGGCACTGAAACAGTCTGAAAAAACCCCAGCCCTTTCGCACGAGTAGCTTGAGAAGCACTGCACATGATGCTGATGCCTGCTGCAGAGAGGGCGTCTCACTCACATGCACACAGAGAACTTGCTCTCACTGCCTCCCTTCAGACAACTCATGTTAATAGCATAAAACATTCCTCCTGACTTTTGCCTCTAACCTGCTGGATGTCTTCAGAGTATGTCATAAGAAAACTTAGATTCTGCACTATCACCATCTAGTGGCTAAAAGCAGGCAATGTCAGCTTCTACAGACTTCTCAGGAAGACTGCTCTGGGAAACTTTTGGACTTCCAGAACTGCACTGGGGTAACAAGCAGAAACTCCTGTGCCAGGTTTGTGATAACTATAAATCACAGAACTTCGCTGCAAAGACAAGTGAGCACATCCATACCTGGGACTTGAATGCAAGATTCTAACACAGTTACATTGCTTCTCTAGTGGCTCAGATGGTAAGGGATCTGCCAGCAATGTAGGAGACCCAGGTTCCATCCCTGGGTTGGGGAAGATGCCCTGGAGAAGGAAATAGCAACCCACTCCAGTATTCTTGCCTGGAGAATTCCATGGACAGAGAAGCCTGGCAGGCTGCATTACAATCCTTGGGGTCTCAAAGAGTTGAACATGACTGAGCAACTCACACACAAAAAGCATTCACAGTTTTTCTCTGTTCCTAAGAATACTAAGGGAAGAAATTCTATGAAAGTGACATAGACTCAGGTGACTGTAACAGTGTACAGCATTCCTGTAAGTACTGCTGAAGAATTTATCAAACCTGCCAACTATGCTTAGAAGATGAAGCCTTTGAAGGACAGATGATTCAGGAACAAGCTTTTAAAATGATCACTGGGAAACCAAAACACAAGCCAGGCAGGAATTTCCCAATTAAATTTTGCTGTCATTTGAACTACTATATAACTTACATGTGATTTCTGTTTTTCTGTTAAGTTGTAAATGTATAAAATTTTGTCTATGAAAAACCATTTAGTTGCAGTTTGAGTTATGTTAGACCTTTAGAATAAGTATATCCTCACTCATTAATTCTGGCTCCATTATTAGCTAAGTATACCCACAAAGTGTCATCATTTATAGCTTACAGGAGAAGAGTCAGAAGGTGAAAATAACTCTTAAACTTTAAATATTTGGGACTTATAGAAAGAGCAACGTTCTCAAACCTCACACATACTTTTCCCTATTCACAGCAAATGAGTTGGCCAAAGTTTGTTTCCAGCATCTTCCTCATATTTACCCTTTATTGTCCAAATAGCATCCTGCTCCTCGAACCTTCTACATTTTCTATTTAAAACAAGACACTGTTAATCACATATTCTTTTACTGGACTGATTATTCTAAGGATAAGCTCTTAATTCACTTTGGAGTAAAAGGTTCTGTGTTCTTTTTCATGTATCATATGATAATGTCCTGTTTTTTTTTTAAAGGGAAGTTGGGTATCAGCAAGTGGGTAAAGTTTTTCTGGCTGCTTGGTAACATTTAACCGGCTTCACAGACAAACTGGGTTGGAATCTATGGAAAGATAGGGTAGAGCTTGTGAAAAAAAGTGTTAGTCGCACAGTCATGTCTGATTCTTTCTAACCCCATGGACTGGGGCCCATCAGGCTCCTCTGTCCATGGAATTCCCCAAGCAAGAATACTGCAGCAGGTAGCCATTCCCTTCTGCAGGGGATCTTCCTGACCCACAGATCAAACCAGGGTCTCCTGCATTGCACACAGATTCTTTACTGTCTAAGCCACCTGGGAAGCCCAGAGCTTATTTATAGATTAAAGGACCTAGTTCAGGCCTGAGCCTTCTTCGTACCAACCCTTCCCTTGTATCCTAAGCTTTTCCATAAATATAAAAAATTCTTTGCAGTAAATTGATTTAATCTTCAGTCATGCCTGTTTTTTCCTGATAATATTGTTAGTAGCCCAGATTAAGATTACCAAGGTAAACTGAAGTTATTTTATGAAAGTCATTAAGACAGAAGATGAAAATAACATTGTTTAGAAAATATTCTGATTGTAGATTTATGTAAAGATGTTTCTAAAAATGCTAACTGGTTTCAAGGATCCTAAGAATTCTATTTCTGAAGTCTGTTTTATAAATGCTTATTATAAATGCCTAATCTTGTATCTTCAATTAAAAAAACCATCCTATCTTATACATTATTTAATAGTTAACATATATCCATCAAATATGGATTTGAAACTAAAATCATGAATCTGTAAGTTTAACTTGTTTTAAAATCAAATAAGTTTTAAAAAACTAATAATACAACAGCATTAGTAACTAACTTTATTCTCAAATTGATAAAAGCATTTAACATATACTTTACAGTATAAACAAGTGCTATGCATTTTGCTTATAAAGTGACAGAAGTATTTCAAGCATTATATAATTCAATTTGTACAAAAAGTAAATTTTCAAGTAAAGCTTTGGTTAGTAGAACTGATTACATACTGTCAAATCCATTTTCCAAAGTTGTTCAAAGAAAAAAGCCTTACCCACTAACAGGTATTTCTTGTACAATCCAAGCTTTTTTACTGTTTAGTAAGAGGGAGGAATATATAATAATTGCTTTTAATTTCCGTATCTAGATCAGCCTTTTTTCTTCTCATTTACATGTGGTCAGAATACCATCACTTTTGAAAGCACAAATTATGTAGAAAATCACTTTTATTCTTAGGAAGGTAATCTATTTGAAAAATAGATTCATAAGACTGTTGGCTTCCATATCTACCAAGGTGCTTTCTAAGTTTCAAGCACTAACATATTGCATTGGGGGTGAATCACTTCTAACTTCCCCTAGGAGGGTAATGTCTACTAGCACTAGTGCTCAGAATCAAAGTTTATATAATACCTAAAAAACTAAATATAGCTCCAAACTTAGTATTTTTACAGTTTCTACAATGTATGGATTACCTTATTCATATGCAAGTAGTAAAAATGCTCCTTAACTTAAATAATGTAAAATACCAGTGTAACCAAATTAACAATCACAAAACAGACATTTTTCTATTAAAATTTTCCAGTCCACTGAGCAATATTTACTCAAAAATGTGATTATGAACTTAAATATATGCTTTTAAATTTACTCTTTATGCTGAACTGTACATTGGTGCTCCTTTTGTAATTTTTTGAAAATTCTACTTACATAACTATGTAATTTGATAATGTAAAAATGAGCCATCACTAAAATTCACTGGAGACTAATATTCTTTCATGGAAACAATGTATAAACATTTTTAAGGTCTACCTTTATTTCAATTTGGTTTTTTGAAATACATAAGCTTCTCATTTCAATTATTGTATAATGCTTCAAAACTAGTTTAAACAAAGATAAACCCAAGAAGAACCAGTAAAGCATTCCTTACTTTACATATGATGCCCCAAGTGCCACATACATGGTAATGTATCACAGAAAAAGAACTGATATAGTTTAGCAGAGTATAGAGCAATCCTAAAAATTTACACAAAGCAAAACATTGCCTCCCTTCTAGTCCACTTATTTTCCTTTAATACGATCTTGGCTCTATTTATTATCTTTCTGTAATAATCCCTGTGTGACATTTATCAGTTTCTTAAGTGTTCCAATTAACTACATATACCTCTTTAAACAGCTCTGCAACATTTTAGAACATTCAACCAATCTTTTTCATGAGAGTCAATATATCCTACATTTTTCTCACAAAATGCTCACTTTCCTGAGCTATATTAAACACCTTATAACAGGTGTATGTATAACTGAAGACCCTAAAATGTCAAGTTTACATTTTTAAAAAAATGCATAGAGAACATTTTGGAAAACTTATTAGTACTTACTTACTAGATATTACAATGTATAGGATTTGTTTCCTTCAGACTGTAAAATGCTTAATCTTTATTTCTGGTTATTACTTTCAGATCTGAATCACTTTTTAATTATCGGAGATCTGATTGCTATTAGATAGAGAAATAGATTTAAGTTTTCTGACCAAAGCTGGTTCATGGGTCTTCCAAAATACAAGCCTTTTATACTCAATGAAGGTATCAAATTTCTATGCCACAAAATAGAAGAACTGTATCAGACCTACAGGAAATAAACTTTTATATAATACAGTATGTTAAAATTAAGGTGCTGTTCATCATACCCTATGTCATCTGGCCTTTACCAAGTGGGCATCATGTCTGGAAACCACACTCTGCCAAGATGCTTAGACACTTCCCAGTGAATCTGCTCCAAACTATACTTTTGGTCGGGAATTAATACTTCTTCCATAATGGATAATTGTGACAGACGGCCACCACACATCTTCACAAACTCAACAAAGGCACTACATGAGACTTCACATTCCCCTAGTCCAATAGCTGACAAATTTTTACAACGTTCTGCAATGCGAATTAACTCTTCATCAAGTGGCCGTAATCCATTAGCACACACTACTAGTTCAACTAGTCTAGGGCATGTCATCCCCACACGGCCAAGCACATCTTTGCTTACTGATCTCCCAAAGTAAAGATGGGTGGCAGGTATTTCATACCGAAAGAATGGATCGAATTCCTCTTCATATAAAAAAAAATACATCACTAAGTTCACTTTGGGTGAATGTCTGATGAAAGCATCCCAGCTGCTCTTCTGAATGGTATGGAAGTGAGTCTGCCCCGGATTCTCACTGACAACATCAATGCGCAAATGTTCTAATCGAACATGTTTTTCAGAAGATAAAGCAAGCAGTAATTCATCACTTAACAAGTGGTAATTCAGGGCCAGTTCACGTAAGCCGTGACACTGATCAGCCACACAAAGGATACCTTGGAAGAAAAAAGACCCAATTATTTATAAAGTTTTGTTCATCATCTGTTCAAAAATGTAATTAAGTACATGTCCTACAATAAAATTTCACATTTGCTAAACAACTCATAAAAGTTTAGGTGCACTGATTGAACCCGCAGAAACTCATACACACAAATTTATTTGATCACTGAAAAGAGGCTAAAAGTCATTTTCTGACGTTCAAAAATCTAATCTTAATGAAAAAAATAAGATAAAATCATATATAATGATTTATATTAAAAATATGAAATATCTGAGAAAAATTTTTAAAAAGATTTCCATCAAATGAGCAAACAGTTTTAACTACTAATACAAGCTAGTCAAATTTCTAAGAAAAAAAAGATACTGAGGTATCACTAGATGAATGAAGAGAAAACTGCTCAGTTAAGATTAATGGAAATATGCCTTATGATTTTTAAAGCTCTAACATTCTCAGAAAGCTCTTAACCATTCTTTAACTGGTTCCTTATACTTCAGGCACCATGCTTCAAAACTACCCAAAACCCCGAGCAGGAGCAGGTTTTACCAAAGGTTGGTTTCCGATCTCCGAAGTGGCCTACTGTAAGACTCTGCCCCAAAGAGACACCCTGATACTACTTGATAAATGACAAACTCAAGCCATTTCTTTAGGAAACAAAACATGCAACCTATGATCTACTGTTTATTGTACAAGTATGACATGTCAGGTACTAGATACATTATCCCACAAGTACCCCCCAAAAAATCTAGAAAAATAAGTATCTTTTCTATTTTAAAGTTGAGTCAGCTAGCTAAAGATAGCCAAGCTGGAATTCAAACTGACTGGGTGATTCCTAAGTGCATGTGCTCACCTACTGCCTAGAAAGTGACAAGACAGAGGTCACCAGTAAGCCAAAGCTTTTACACAGCAGTGGGAGGAGAATGTAGGCAGTGGAATCAGTGCCGTGATAAAGTGAATCACCAGTCCAAGAGAGTCACCAGAGAGGGAGTGAAAGACATATGTGCTTCACTATTCAGCTGCCAAGCTTCTGTTCTCCACAAGGTATGTATATATACTCTGAAATAAAACCTGATCACCCAAGTTAATGTGAACACATCTCTCTTCTCTGCAATCACATAAAGCCTCATCTAAAAAGAAAATAAACACACGGGTAATGGTAAGCAAAGATGCAAATGAAAGAAACTTTGAGGTGTCCCTTAATAACTACTAAAACAGTTGTGACAGGCATGATTCTAAAAGTTGTCCTCAAGAGGTCATGCCATAATCTCTGAAAACTGTTCATGTGACAAGGTGAGCACTCCCAAGATTATGTAGTGCTATAAATAGCACAGTTAGCTGTAAAATAAGGTTAGGCGATCCTAATCTAATCACATGAGCCCTATAAACAGTTTCCTTTGGTTGGCTGCAGAAGAGGAAGTCAGATTCAGAGCTTCTGTGACTAAACAGAGAAGCCTAAGCCATGCCTCCAGCTCTTACCTAAAGAAGGGAGGTGCTAAGAAGAACTGCTAATGAAACACTGCTAAATTTGTATTTGTTAATTATGCAGCAATAGAAAACTAACACACAGTTACAGGTGTTTAAATATTTAACAGAAAACAGTGACAGAGATAAAACTGATACATTATGACAATTCAATAATACAAATAACCTAATTACAACATAAGCAAAGAATCCAGATAGACCTATCTCCAAGGAAGATGCACAAATAGTCGATAAGCACAGGAAAAGACATCTGAGAAATCAAGAAAATACATATCAAAACCACAGCAAGATACCAGTTTACATTCACCAGGATAGCCATCATCAAAGACAGATAATACACGCTGATGAGGGGTGGAAAAGTTGGAGCCCTCAAACACTGCTGGTAGAAATGTAAAAGGACACAGCTGCTTTGGAAAACAGTCCAGTTTCTCCAATGGCTACACGGAGTTACGATATGATTCAGCAGTTCCAATCGCTGTTATATACCCAAGAGAAATTAAATGCTATGCCCGTACAAAAACCTGTATATAAATTTGCACAGCAGCATTATTTGTAATAATCAAAAGGTGTAAACAACCCAAATATCCATCAACTGATCAACAGAAAAATATGGTTATTATTCATATAGTGGAATATCATTTGGCAATAAAAAGAAATGAAATATTATACATGCTACAATATGGATGAACCTTGAAAACATAAGGCTAAGTGAAAGACAGCCAGTCATAAAAGACCACATGTGATTCCATTTACATGAAATGTCCAGAATAGGCACATCTACAGAGCCAGAAAGTAGATCAGGGACTGCCTAGGACTGGCTGGGCTGTTTCGGAGGGTGACAGCTAAGCGGGACATAGCACCTTTTGGGGACAGTACAAGTGTTGACTGTAGTGATGAATGCACTGTGAACTGTATCATACGTGAATTACATTTCAATAAAGCTATTACATTGGTGGTAGTGTATAAATTCATCCAACTCATTTTGGAAAAAAACAGCAACAAACATTAAAAAAAAAAAAAAAAAAAAAACTAAACTCTTTGACCTAGCTCTTCCACGTCTTTATTCAATTTGACCAAAGGAAGGAATTAACAGAAGTAAACTATGTGCAAAATAGTTCATTTTTTTAATCAAAGCAAATAGTGGAAACAAGTTAAATATTCAACCATAAAAGAACTATGAGGCAAATGTTGGCCTATCAACAAGAAAGAAAACTAAGTAGCTAAATGTTCATTAGTTCAGCTGGTAATTACTGAGTGTCTTATATGTTAAGAACTGGTGCTAGGATGGTAGAGTCAATAGGAAGAAAACATCCTTATCCTAAGAGAAGGCCAGCAGATAATTAAACAAGAACGCTCTGGGAGTGTTAACAAGGAAATCAGGGAAAAATTTCCAGAACTATCACAGACCTACAGAATTAGAAGGATCAAGTGAAGGCAAAAGGCAAGTAGACAAGGAAAATTAATGGTTATTTCCTGTGCAAACACTCAGACATGGACGAAAACACAAGCATTCTAAGAAATGAAAGGAACACAACACGTAATATGTAAATAAGAGAGTATGTCAAAGACTGAAACCCAAAAGAGAGACAAGGACCACATCATACAGGACACCTTGTCAGCCTCAGTAAGGAGTCTGGATCTTACGTAAAGCATAGTGAGAAGTTTTGAAGGAAACTGGAGGTAAAAAAAAAAAAAAAAATCAAATTTCTATTTTAGAAAGATTACTCTGGGCGCTACCGTGGAAATCAAATCAAATTAGAAAAGAGCAAGGCTGCAAGTTAGGAAATCAGTTAAGAGGGTACTCACAAGGATACTCACTGAGCTAGTCTAGAGACGATGGAAGGCCGAGTGTGTTAATTTCAGCTGCGTAACAGAATACCAAAGACCAAGTGGCTTAACAATAAACATTTATTTCTCCCATTTCTGGAAGCTGGAAGTCCAAGCTCAAGGAGCCAGCATGGCTGGGTTCTGCGAGGACCAGAACTCTTTCTGGCTTATAGATGGCCATGTTCTTGCTGTGTCTTCACATGGCAGAAAAGAGAGAGCAGATATCTTTCCTATTCTTTCTTAGAAAGGCACTAACCCCAAAGAGATTTCTCCAAATAACTCCTAACCCACTTTCATACACCGTCACACTGGGGAGTAGGGCGTCAACATGTGAACTGGGACAGGAGGTGAGGAGAACACCACAAATTCAGCCCACAGCACAGAGATTTAAAGCTTAGTGTCAGTGATGGAGTCGCCAGACCTCAGTGACTACAGGGATGTAAAAAGTAAGGGTCCAAGAATTCAAGGATGTCTGTTATGTCCCTGATAACGACACAAGCAGTGCCATTCACTGAGATGGTAAAAAGGGTGAAGTAAGAGATTTCAAAAGGGGGAAAGGACAATCATTAGTCTGACATATCACGGAGATAGTCTAGAAGCACTGGGTCATTGGCAGTTCAACACATAGCTTTGGAGTTCCAGAAACACTGAAGGAGGAGGTGTTAACATATAGAACATAACTGAAGCTGCTGATGAAGATGACACAGCCTGGAGTTTACAGAGTGAAATAATAAAGGGCCCAGTACAAAACACAGGGAGACACCAAAATTTAAGGCAGGAAAAGAGAAACTAGCAAAGGAAACAGTAGGAACAATCAGAGAGGAAGGAGGAAAATCATGAACCGTCACAACAGAAGGATGAGATGGAAGGGGTCGGGGAGGCTCAGACAGGGGTAGATAAATGTATACTTATGGCTGATTCATGCTGTTATACAGCAGAAAGTAACACAGCACTATAAAGCAATTATCCTCCAATTAAAATTTTTAAAATACATCCTCCAATTAAAATTTTTAAAATAAACGAAAAGGACAGTCACTGGTGTCAAATGGTACTTAGAGGTCCGGCAATAGACAATTGTAAGGACTGTATGAAATGGGAAAAACTGTTTGATAAAAATTGAACTGAAAAACTATTCAGTGAAGAAAGCATAGGAAACAGTCCTTTAATTTCAACTTAGAGAAAGAAACTATCTAAATATGCAAAATACGAACAGAAAGAATACACACAAGTGTTAAATTTGGCTGCTGTCCATGGGGTCGCACAGAGTCAGACACGACTGAAGTGACTTAGCATAGCATGCTTATATTCTTAAAGAATATTACAGGTGTTCTCTCTTTCCCCAACAACTAATCCAAATGCCATTCAAGCTTGGTAAGATCAAGCAAGCTTATACTATGAGAAGTGATATATATATTTAATGAAAATAAACGAACGTGGGATGTACCAGGATAGAGAATAATAAATTCAGTTTCACAGAGAAACCAGAGACCCAAAGGCTCTCATAGTGTGGTAAGTACTACAAGTTACATTCAGAGTGCTCTGGAGACAGAAGGTGGGGGTTCTAAACCAGACAGGAGGAGGAAAAAAGTGGAACACATGAACTAAATTTTGAAGGCTGGAGTTAGCCAGATGAAGAAATGAAAAAAAAATTTTTAAAGGTATTCCTCAAGGTACAGTATACTGACCAAACACATGCACAAAGAACTGTCATTATCTAGGACTCAAATAAAAGCTCCATGTGAGTAAAAGGCAAACAAGCTTTAATAATGCTACTCCTCCATTTGATGGGCTTTCAGCTCCAAAACTCCACTTTGGAAAAGGTTATCTTGCAAAATGTGAGGTAATGACTTCAGCACAACTCTTCTCTATGTCATGAAACAAAAAGCAATTATGAGGTTGCTTTGACTCAAAACTACCCTATTAGCTCAACCACAATTTGAGAAAAATCTACTTCACCAAAATGGCCATCTCAGGCTGACCTCATACTGTCTCTTCCTTTTAGTTTTTTAATTTATACATTTTCTGGCACAGGTTGGACACAAACTGCCAAATAAAATTAGAAAAGTTGAAAGTAAGTGTCTAGGTTAAGAATGCTACAGAATTTGTGCTACTGTTTACATTAAAATTATGCAATAGAGAGGAAATAAATCCTATGAACCCACCTTCAAGGTTAATAATCATTAATTCCCCTTAATTTGATACACACAACAATACATTTTACTAAAATATCTGGCAAACCAATAACACACCTGCTGGAGAGACATGAGGACAGCTGCTCATTTTCAGCAGCTTGAGCGTATCGCTGTTGTTGGCCACGAGGACTTTGAGGGAGGGGTCATCCACTGGCGTGTCGTCTATCTTCAGCGAGGACAAGGATTTGGAGTTTACAAACACAACCGTCAGTGCAGAGATAAAGTGAGACTGAAAAAAACCATTAAAACGTTGCCTCAGTTTTTACAAAGAGAGCATTGAAGGGTCTTCATATAATACATATATAGTTCATCTGAACCCTAATGATGCATTTATAACCGTTTCGGGGTAGCAGCAGCCCCTCACTCTGTTGAGGGAATATGGTAGGATATGGTAAAGAGAGGTGACCTCCTGTCATCTTTGTGAAGGGCCTTTTTATCTGGAGGAACAAAAGATTTCAAGCCTCAGGACAGGTCTCTCTGAATCACAACAGTAACTGGTCAGTAAACAGAGGAACGGTGGAACCCTGAATGAGAACGCCTCTCAGACACTTCACATCACCTTCTCTCGAAACCCTGCTCCAGTGTATTTTAACACCAAACTGCACTCTTTTTTGGTGACAGTAACGACCATTAAAATAGTAATAGCTATTAGCATAATCATCCAAAATTAAAGTCAATGAACTTAGAAGCTATATAAGACATTTAGAATATGGAAGCTCATATAAAACGTGACTATAAAATAATAAAAATTATAACTAAGTAAAATTCCAAATTTAAAACTCCTTCAAATATGTTAAATTATACTATTTTCAAAGCTATTTTAAGGTATTTTTAACACATGTGTACCAATTAATAATTTACCCTTTATTATATAATATTCTATATAATAATTACAATATCCCGATGGACACAGAATCTGACCTAAAGGAACCATTGTAGGGAAACCAGAATTAAAGCACAAAGTATGGTACTCTGAATCAGAGCTAATAAGCCATAACCAATGGACTCACTACACCAGTGAAAGAGATAAGGGCAGGCTAATAGCCAAGAAAGTACAAGAAACATTATCTTCTTGGTCACATTTCCTAAATTACTTTTTCCTATTGTGGTTAAATAACTATTTAAACTTTGATTAAGTAACTGTTCAACAACTTAAATGTTAACATCTTTCTAACTTGATTTCCATATCAAATCCAACTGTATCTTCTACAATCGCACTACATTAGTGTATGCATGACTCCATCTCTGCCTTCCTTTTTCCCACTTCCCTCAGAGTTAGCCCTGGTCAAATACGCTTCTTTCATGTTCTCTTCAGTTCTCTCAGGATTTCCAAGATGTATCAACAGCCTATTTCAATCTTCTACAAAAGCCATAACAGGAAAAGAAAGAAAAAGAGCATAAGCATCCTATGCTTACTGAATAAGGGGGCAAGCAGTCCCAGATGCACCCCTAGTTCCCCAAACCAAAATGACATGAAAGTACAATATTAGTACTAGATATGCATAATGATCATCCTGAGTAATAAGAGAAAAAGGAAGTTATATCCAACATACCTTACAGCATGGTATATCCTATATATACTATATGTTTGCTTTCTAACTACAGTATGTAATAGAAAAATCAATTCAGTGATTTCATTTCCCATATGAAGCTTAAAAAGGCATTACTATACCATGTAACTCGGTGCCTCTTAGAGTGAGGGCCTTGAATCATTATAATCAGAACCACCTGGACAGCTCTTAAGAAAAAAATCTGGGACTAGGAATATCCAAAGTTTAGAAGTTTCAAAGATGATTGTTATGCATATTCAGTTTGAGAACCACATGACTGAACTCATGTCCTCAGAATCTGAAAATGTTGACACAAGCAGACTCTCGCCCATTTCCCTTATTTTACACGAGGAAAATACTTTATCTCAAATGTACCTTATTGAGACTTTGAAATCAACCTGTGATATATCTGTTACTGACATTCCATTGAACAACCTGGGTTATAATATACATTCAAGCTAGTAACACAGACATAACTCAGATATTGTGGGAATCGGTTCTGGATCCCCACAATAAAGCGACTATTACAATAAAGCAAGTCACACAAGTTTTCAGTTTCCCACTTCATATAAAAGTAATGTTTACACTATGCTATAGTCTATTAAGTGTGAATAGCATTACATTTAAAAAACAATGTATATTCATTAATTAAAAGATACTTTATTGCTACAATATGCTAACTATCACCTAAGTCTTCAGCAAGTTGTAATCTTTTTGCAATAGTAATGTCAAAGATCACTGATCATAGCTTACCATAACAAATATAATAATAATGAAAAAGTCTGAAATACTGCAAGAATTACCCAAATGTGACACAGAGACATAAAGTGAGAAAATGCTATTAGAAAAATGACATCAATAGACTTGTTTGACACAGGGTTGCCACAAATCTTCAATTTGTAAAAAACACATTATCTGTGTAGTGCTGCAATAAAAGGAGGTGTATGTCTTCCTGAATCACCCTAGTAAATTAAACGATTAGATGTTTAAAGTGGTGTCTATATTTTAGTTTGTGGTGTACTTTGATAAAACCTTACAATTTATTGCTGGATACAAACCTACAGAGTATGAGCTAACATACACAGGGACTTCAATAGCTGCCTTTCTGAAAATGCACACTTATTTTTCTATTTTAAGAGAATAATTATTAGAGAAAGAGACTATTTCTAATTATATGCAGGAGCAAGTTAGAATATGTGAATATAAAATTTATATGAATATAAATTTCACCAAAAAAAGTTTTCTTTAAATAAAATCTGTAAATTAATCCTAACTGTACTAATATTAACTGTGCTCAAGAAACAATCTTTACACAATCAACAAAAGATTTTCTAAGCAAGCTCTATCTGCTCTTAATACTGGCACTACTTTTCTTTGATTATAATCTCACCAATCTGCTCTGAAAGTCCAAAAAAGAGCATCTATTGATATATGTATCTTTTCTTCTAACATGCTTATATCTCAGTTTTACTTAGTCTCTTTCAGTATTTCATAGAGAATCCTCTGCAAATTCATTCACTGTTTAATATTACTCAAAAAGAAACACAAAGTGATTCAAAAACAGGAAAAGCTCTCTAAAAAATCGTTTTAAGACTTAACATTCTAAATAGTAACTGGTTTTTCAATATATACACACCACTTTTCTTATATTCCCACTATAAGTGGAAGAAATGGGTAGGGTTTCCCTGGATTTCTCAGTAAAAACTAATAAAAAAAACACAAAAAACAAAACAGCAGATACCTTTGGTAAATCCATAAAGCTTGGCCGAGCAGTTGAAATAAGCCCAAGTGTTTTTAAAGAGCAGTTCACAAGTTGTGATAATATATCACAAGCTGCTTCTGCTGATTCTTTGCTGCTGTCCACCTGGGAAAAGAAACATCCTTTACACATGAATATGGTCACATTTCTCTGTGTACATTTTAACTTTACAAAAGCAAAAAATACAGTTATTAGTTTACTGCATTATAATTTAAAGAATTAATATTTATCCTTTCAATCATCTACCTTCACATACAATGTCAGCCTTTTCTGAATCCCCCTGAAAAATTATAAGGGCAACTGTCAAGATTTAACTTTGACCGTGATAAGATACTTACTTAATGTTAAAAGGACTTAGCTATGAAGTTGATTTATTCCAAATGCACTATAAAACCTAGTGTAAACATAAGTTTATAATCATTAAAAAATAATTATATATTTAGTAGTGGATCATATCATACATGTAAATACAGTGCCAATGGTATAAACACTTCAAAACAAACTGAATGAGTATTTACTCAAGAGATTCAGGTAAATCACAACCTGGGATTCATCATTAATGTTATTACTTGAAACATGAATGTTAAGTAAAATGAGGGCCTCCAACTAGTCAAGCACGAAAACCTGAACCAAACGAGAAGCGCACATACACTGCGCCCATACACTCTTTTGCACAGACCTTTCCTGGGGGGAAGGGAAACGGGACCAAAAACTGCTTAATGATATCAGGAGCTCTTCTTTCAAAAAGGAAGTTGTCCCCAGGCTATAAAGCATCTTAAACAGAGTTGTTAAAAGTAACATCATTTCTTTAATTTCCAGACTGATGTATGTTAGCTTAACCCAAAAATATTCTGAAGATTCTGCTGTAAAACTGATGCACCGATTTACATTAGTTTCAGAGCTATTTTTAACTACTCTTTGGCTGCTACTGCGGTAAGTTGCTTCAGTCGTGCCTGACTCTGTGCGACCCCATATACGGCAGCCCACCAGGCTCCCCCGTCCCTGGGATTCTCCAGGCAAGAACACTGGAGTGGGTTGCCATTTCCTTCTCCAGTACAGGAAAGTGAAAGTGAAAGTGGAGTCGCTCAGTCGTGTCCGACTCTTAGCAACCCCACGGACTGCAGCCTACCAGGCTTCTCCGTCCATGGGGTTTTCCAGGCAAGAGTACTGGAGTGGGGTACCATCGCCTTCTCCACTCTTTGGCTAAGTTTCTGTATACCAGTGGTTCTTTTGAGAACTGCTGTGGTCCTGAACCAATAGCAACAACATCATCTGGGAACCTGTTAGAAACGCACCCTCTCATGCCCAATCCCGACTACCTGAATCAGAAACGGGGATTGGGGTGGGGAGGAACTCAGCAATCCTTGTCTTAAGAAGCACTCCAGGCATTTCTGATGCACATAAAGTTTGAGAACCATGATCCTACATTAATAACTCTGTCTACAAGCCTCTTTGGCCTACAGTCAGTGATGAATTAAACACAAATATTATCAGGAGAGCTCAGAAGGATCTTGGGGTGTGTTTCTGCATATCAGAAATTTCCTCAGAAAAATAAACAATCCCTAAAAAAAAATGCTTAAAACTTATAGGAGAAATGGTTTTGTGATGGTTATACAAGTTGGATACAGCTGAGCTGTGCCACGGGTTAACACTGAAACAGCCAATCCACTGGAGGGAATTGGTCTTTAGACCTAGGAGATTAATGTATTATACTCATCTTGTTATAGGATTTACCATAAGAACACTTTTAGACAACTCAAAGATGACTGAAACCGAGGGGAAGGCTCTTCCTCATGGGCAGTCGAGAGCGCGATAACACACGAGGAGTCCTGGATTTGTGTTTGTTCTATCCTCCCACCATTCCCCTAGCCTTGCCCTCAGCGAGGGTAGAGACATAACACCCAAGTCATCCAGTTAAGTACTAGATATGTCCCAAATAATGCAAGATGAAGGAAAAGGCAGCCCACTCCAGTACTCTTGCCTGGAAAATCCCATGGACAGAGGAGCCTGGTAGGCTGCCGTCCACGGGGTCACAAAGAGTCGGACACGACTGAGTGACTTTACTTACTTACTTAAATAATGCAAGGGATGTTTACACGAACAGTTAGCCACAGATTATCTGAAATCCAAATTTAACTAGGCATCCCTTATTTTTATTTGCTAAACCTAGCAATCCTTCACTCGGTGGTCTAAGTGTCTTTGTGCAGTTTTCTGGGAAGACCGCCATAAGACACCCAACCATTCCCAACACCAGGTCTCTCCTCCTCCTGTGACACATATGAGAGAATAAACAGACAATCTCCATCTAAAACAGAAGGACAGTCTTGGGAGCAGACAAGACTTTAGTTTTGGCAAGGATCTCTGGGTTAAGAATCACTGCAATATCTGGGTTTAATTTGACCTGTTTAACATCAGCTGCATATGGCAAATCAAGTATTCATGTGTTACTTCAACAGTAATTATAGGATGTGTTAAGGGTTTAGTGAACATATCCACATTTCATTATTCATCCCCAGAACAAAACATGACAAGCCTCTGTGCTCACACACACCACTGTGATTCTTTAAACCACTCTGAACCTCTCAAAAGGCAACCTCACTTCATTTATCTCATTACTGCCTAACTTCCAGTATGTTCCTGCTGGCAAAGAAAAGAAATAGTTCTCTTTGGCATCTTTCATGTACCTTTTTCTATTTCTCTCTAAAATATATTCATCTAAACTTTTTACATAGAGTTTCCGTATCTCCTTTCTCTTTAAGGAACTCTATATCACAAAGCCACCAATAAACAAAACTCAGACTTCATTTTATTAAAATGTAGTTTTAATAAAAACCTCTACATTTAATATATATTGCTTTGGCTCAAATTTGTTCATAATAATTCAATGTGACAGTTTCAGTATATGATTTATGTTTATTTAATGGCTGGTTCTGCTTTCAAGAAATTATGAAAATAATTTAAATTATTAAGATTTACAATAAAATGGAATAATTTATCTCAATACAGTTATTTGTGACAGCCTCTAAGGTACACAATTACTCTAAATCTTTAAGCACTTTCCCTAGAAAGGCAATAGTTTAAAGACATGAGAAAATGTATCAGTTTAGGACACAAAAGCCACTGCGTGCATACATACTAAGTCACTTCAGTCATGTCTGACTCTTTGATACCCCATGGGCCAGAGCCCTCCAGGCTTCTCTGTCCATGGGGATTCTCCAGGCAAGAATACTGGAGTGGGTTGCCATGCCCTCTTCCAGGGGATCTTCCCAACCCAGGGATCGAACCTGCATCTGTCTCCTACATTGGCAGGTGGGTTCTTTACCACTAGCGCCACCTTGGGAAGCCCCCACAAAGACCACTAAATACACTTTATTTTTAAAAAGAACAATTTAAAGTATTACCTTGAAGCTGACGTATTGTAGATGATTTGAATGTCTTTTAATAATCTGTTTGATCAGCTCTGGATGTGTAGCTTTCAAATAAGATGTAGCTGGCTGATTCAGGTCAAATTCAAAACATCTCCACAAGTCAGGCATGTGAAATACCTGGTTCCAGTTGCGGCAAACTTGTGAAGCATGAGCCCGGTCAAGAAGAGGCAAATACTTAAATACTTGGAGAACAATGTCCTGAAGGAGATTACCCCAATCACAAGTCTGAGAATGCTCACTTGTAGTCCGCAGTCGCTTGGATCTCTCCGCAGTACCTTCTTCTGATGAATCATGACCACTATCTCTTCCTCCTCCTCGTTTCATCCTATTCAGAAAAAAATGCATCATTCTTTTTTTGTACTTAACTTTTCAATAGACACAAATCCAAAATTCATTCTTCTGTCACTGAGATGTGTACACGTGGCTATAAATACAAGCATAAACATGCAGGAAAACTGGACCAGACATTCAAGGAGAAGAACGTCAAAGCAAAATACAATAAAAAAACACCAGTAGAGACCAACTGCCATTTCACAACCTTACATCTTTGGCAGGTGCTTTTAAGCATGTGTATTTGCACTGTACTATGTGGGGGAGAAGTTTATCATAGCTTTGAAACCAAACCAAGCATTTATATTTCAAAGTTGTAGTCAACTATAAAGAAATACAAAAGACAACCTACAGGGACATTTCCTCAAGATTTCTTAAAGTCATCTAAGGATACTGACTATATCTGAGTTTCTGAATTCATGGCAGACAGAGCCACAGGAACGTTCAGAGAGGATCTGAATGAAGTCTTTGACAGATCTTTCCACAGTGAGTAGCCTGTCATGCGTGTTACTGCCAGACCCAATCTTTGCCTAAAACGAGCAAACTCACCTCTACTGTGCATAGTTTGCTCTGGAATGTGGCTGCTTCTTCCAACATTTCACTAGCTGTTGCAACGTTTTATCCAAGTTGTATTTCTGAATGACAGGTGAGTGTTTATTCTATGTATTGGTACTCCCTTCATTCCACTTGGTTTCTGGTGGTGGTGTAAAATAGGAATGGAATTTCCAGGCAAGAATACTGGAGTGGGTTGCCACTTCCTTCTCCAGGGGATCTTCCCAACCCAGGGATTGAACCGGCATCTCCCTCATTGCAGGCGAATTCTTTACCATCTGAGCCACCAGGGAATGGCGTAAAATAGTAGTGTGGGTAAGGAGACTATGTTCTGGAATCGAGTTCCCTGGCTCTCCCTCTCACTGCTTATGTGGCCATTAACAAATTACTCGACCTTCCTGGGCTTCAGTTTGTAAAATGGGGATAACAGAAACACACTGGGATCTTGCGAGGAATTAAACAGCACTAGGGCTTTTGAAAGGAGACATCAATGACTGCCGAACTCAGGTATAGGAAAGTAGTCTTGTATTAAAAACATTAAAGTAGAAACTGAGGTTCCAGCCAGAAGGCAAACAAGGATCCTAAATTTGTTTTAACATGAAGTGTGTATGAGAATGTGTGAGAACACAAGCTCATGTATGAGAAAAACACATTGGAAATAGATTACCACATTAATACAGTAACTGTAATAGGGGGACTGTGTAATATTATATTCATAATTGTGGGATAACAACTGTGGTGGGATTACACAACGAACTTTTTTGCCAATATGCTTTGTTAAACTTTACACATGCCTGTTAATGTCAATGAATTACACTGCAATCAGATAAAAGGTCTTGTTTTGATTTACTTTGAAATTTAAGTACTGAAGGCTCTAACTAAATGAGGGCAACTGCAGTCCACTCACTGGTACCTCTATTTAGTTCAGAGCCTGTGATTCTTTTGTCTCTAGAGAGCAGTTTCTGGCAGGTACAGTTTGGATTTAGAGTCACATCTTTTTCACACAGGATGGCTTGTAGCTCCAACTCCCTTCTCCTGGCACATCAGCACATCAGAATTCTGATTCTTGTGTGGGACAAACGTACATGTGCCTGGCTCTCAACCAAACAGGTCTCTGCAGACTCTTTCTTTCCAGTAGCTAGCTAAAACTCTGAAGGAGGACTGGGCACAGAGGACCCTGGCTCTCATGCCTTTTAAGATCAGTCCAGGAGGTCTTAGGATATGTGCAATAAACTGCCTATTCCTCATTACTCCTACTTCCAACTATACATTAAGTGAAGTAAATAATGTATATTCTACTGTGCAGAGGGAGAGAACGAGAAAACAAAGAATGAGAGGTGATAGCAAGAGGCTAGTTTTATGGAAGACTAAAATTACATGTGAAACTAAGAATACACTTTTCAAATATGTTTAGAGAGAAGACAGTATAATCTATAATGTCATCTTCAGTATTAAAAAATATATATACTCTCCTAGGAATAATGTCTCACTAAAGGTTGAGATAACACTGTCATTATGACCCATTTTTCTGCTTTAACTTACCCTGAAGGCTTACTTTAATTTTAGCATACAAAATTTGGGTCAAAGAACAAAGAGTTTGCT
This sequence comes from Okapia johnstoni, assembly GCA_024291935.2. Classification (NCBI taxonomy): domain Eukaryota; kingdom Metazoa; phylum Chordata; class Mammalia; order Artiodactyla; family Giraffidae; genus Okapia; species Okapia johnstoni. Next base: position 29,091,897 of record CM044321.1, on the reverse strand, counting down.
ACCCAGGGTTTATAATTTCTCTTCTGACTATCTAAAAGTACTCAGCATTTTGAGATACTGAGAATCAAAAAAGAATGAAGTTATCTTTATAATTTCTACCCCTCACTACAGAATGTTGATCTTCTATTCCTGGAGAAAAGTGTTCTAAAACCAGAACTAATTCAATTTAAAGATGGAATGATTCATACGGATACATAAACAAAAATAAAACAACGACCTTATTTACACAATTATTTTTGCTAATACATTTCTGATTCTAACAACAAATACTTTCTTTTGTTTCTTGCAGCCTTGTTTTAAATAAAAGTATATTTCAATATCTTTCCAAATGGAGTACAGAAAAAAAGCTGACCTATTAAAAAGAGGGCTTCCCTGGTGGCTCAGTGGTAAACAAACAAACAAAAAATCCACCTGCCACTGCAGGAGATGTGGGTTCAATCCCTGGTCAGGAAGATACCCTGGTAAAGGAGATTGGCAACCCACTCCAGTATTCTTGCCTGGGAAATCCCATGGACAGACTGCAGTTCACTGGGTCGCAAAGAGCAGGACATGACTTAGAGACTAAACAACAACAGTCTCTAACTAGCTGAACTAAATGAAGTCTTTAAACTGTCATATATGACTACTGTAATATGTCAGAATTACAGTATATAAAGGAACAACAAAAAAATTAAGACCAAATGCTGATACAAATGTCTCTGTATTACCCTCATTTATGTGTAAAAACATCAGATCATAGTGGGCACCTAAGAAAAAATTTTAAGGTCAGAACTTTTCCAAGACAATTCATGCAAAAATTTACACTGCCTTCAAAAGTATTTTATTAAATCTATTTACACATGAAGCTCTGCTACAAAGAAAGTTAAACTTAGAGCATCTACCAGTCTACAAAGAATTTACATCAATGGACAACTTCTTACTTTCAGTCAAAGTGAAAACCCCTCTCACACTAGAACTTGAGTGCAGAGAAGATGGATGATCAACCTGTCTTAGATTTAGGAGAGCACCCAAACTAGGCCGCTTAAACTCGGGCAGTTCACTTCAAAATGCGACTTTTCCAGGCCCCCCCAAATCGATGCAACTTGGGCCACTAAAAGCATTCGGTGAGCCCGATACTCCTTTGGAGCATCAACAAACAAACGAATGATGAAAGACTCCATCCTGATCGAGCAGCACAGAGAATTATGGTATTAACTCTTCACACTTCCATACACTCTGAAAGGAACAGTCACTTTGTTCATCAGATGAAGAGCCCAAGAGAACACTTGGCTATGTGCCCTTCATTGTTTTTTTAGTACACTGCGATCACAGTAATTTTAAAAGCTCATTTGTATTTAGCTCTAAAAAGCCTGTTTTGGCATCACATTTCCTTTCCGTTTATGCTCTACTTTGACTAATACCAAAATTGACATGCATTCTTTGGCTGGAATACAAAGACTAAAAGGGTGCAAATAGACTGACTCTCAGAACTAAATGGTATTAGAGAGTGCGGTGGTGAAAACTGGCTCAGAGATCATTTGTAGATACTGAGAATTGATGGCATTTTTATAAAGATTTCAGGAGAAGAAAAAAAAAGATTCTGAAAGATCTGAGAGATTATATTGGACATGTTCAGCAACGAAATAACTGCTTATCTCTAAGCACGGCGATGCAGGCCAATCACTTAGTAGGCTTTTTCCTGATCCCTGCCTGCAACTCCACCTAAAAGAGCTATTCTCGCTCAAAGCAGGCGCAAAGCTGCTCATCGCAAGTTGACCAACTTTTCCACTTGGCTACGCGCGGCCGAGGTTTCACCTCCTCCCGCGCCACTTCCTCGAATTGGCCTTTCCTGACTTGTCTCCCGCGCCCTATCCCGGGCGGTCTGTTTTGACATCTTAATGTCCCTCATTTCTCAAAGCCAGGCCGAGCGCGAGCTCTAGGGTGTCGGTCACCAGCCCTCGCCGAGGGTCACAAAGCCAGGCGACAGGCGCGGCGAGCCCCAGGCGCGGCGGCGGCGTCGCGGGGAGGCGGCCACAGGGCGCCGCGCACGCACCACGCCTTGACATGTTTTGAAGTAGGTTCGCGGGGCGACGCCCCCAAACAGAGTCCGGGCGCCCCGTCCCGCCCCGCCCTCTCGCGGGGCGGCCCGCGCACTCTCGGGTCCCCGTGTCCCCCTCGCCGCCCCCGGCCCGCCCCGCTACCCTCCCACCTCCGCGACCCTACCCGGTCCCGCCGCCGCCGCGAGGCTCCGGCCCCGACCCTCCGCCGTTACCTGCTCCCGAGAGCAGCTTCCCCCACGCTCCACCCCGGACTCCGGGGGCGGCTGGTCCCGCGGCTCTCACATGAGGCCCCGCGGGCCCCGCGCCTCGCGCTCCCGCCGCCGCGGCCCCCCGCGCTCCGCCCGCATCCGAGGCGCTGGTCGCCTGGGGGGCGCCAACGCGGCTCCACCTTTGCGGCTCTGGCTGCCCGGAAAGAAGCTGCCCTCCTCAGTCTCACGCCGTCCGTGTCCTTCTCCTGGGTCCCTTCGTCGCCGGGAGAGGGACGGCTTCAGGGAGCTGCAGCCACCGCGTAGGTTTCTCTGCGCCTCGGCCCAGAGACAGAAACCAAAATGGCGCCCGGGCTCGCGGCCGCGCGCTTCCCCCGGCGGCGCGTCCCCGCCTAGGGGGGCGGGCGCGTGTCCGCCGCGGCGAGTTCGAGGAGGATGAGCCGGGGGACCCGAAGGGGCCGCACCCACGCGGGAGCGCGCTCCGTCCCGCACGGCTGGGGGCCTCGGTCTCCTGGTTCCCCGGGGAGTGTCGGCAGCCTTCCTCCCCGAAACGTGACTGCGGCTTTTAGGTTTGTTTGTTTGTTTTTCGTCTTGAAGCCGAACGTGGGAGGGCTGGAGCCAGCTAGATGCCTAAAAGACTCCGCAGTGGAAAGTGGAAAGTTTAGGGAGGCGGAGCAGCTACAAGAAAGAAGGGAGAGTCTCTGGAGCAGGCTGCAGCTGGTTCTGACCGACGGATAAACAGTAGCTGCGGCAGCAGACACACCTCCGCGTGGGAGGCGGGGCCTCCGATGGCCACGCCCTTCCCGCGTCCCGGGAGAGGGTAAAACACAGCTTGTAACAATACGCGCCAAATAGACCATATACTATAATAATGTGCATCCTGTATACATAAGGTGTTATATGGCGGGGAATTAAAGCAGAATGGTGACACTGTTAACGCTGGGGTGACAGGCGATATTTTAAAAATCGCCTTTATAAAGTAGACAGACTCTGAAATTTGTAAATAGCTTTCTGAAACACAATGAGAACAGTGTAAGGGAGTAGATGACTGATAAGAAAACTCCCGTGAAGGCTTTTGTAAATAGAGGCATCTTTGTGTGTAACTGCTACCTGGTTAGCTTGTTTTCAAAGTTTGGATTTGGGGATACTGGGTTTTCTTAAACTATCCTTAGGTGCAAAATCTAACTTGAATCGTGCACCATCCCCACCCACCTCAAAATAATTTTTCACCATAGATGTCAAAGATCTGCCCGGTGTGTAAGAGACTGGAAGGCAGTGAAACCCAGGCACCCCTGCACTCTCCTACTCCCCCGAAAATTGAGCTAGGAAGGCATGGATAAAAGTACAGTAAGTCACTGTGGGAAAATGCCACTGTTTTTTGTTAAGGCCTGGCTATCAGATCAAAAGTCAAAGGGAACAAAGTCTCTAGCAACAAACAATGTGGCTGGACCTGCACTCCAACATTTTTTAGGTTCCTCCTTGACTGGATGAGGAAGGACAAGAGGAAGACTGGCAATGATAATAATTACAAGAAGAAACACAAGTCAAATACAGACATACTTATTTAAACTTACGTTAACAGAATAAACGATCAGCAAAACACATTAAACCAAGTCAGTCAACATGAATAGTAAATACTGTATCTCATTAAAACTTTCACACTCCAATTGTAGTCCCCTTTTAACACCTCATGACAGTCTCTTCTCTCCCTAAAGACAAGCCTGGGATCTTGGCACACTTTACCAATATCTAACGCTTCCTTTCCTTTCCTGTTACTGTTATTTAACGATTTTATTTTCCCGTTTTGATAAAAAGCAACTTGTGCTTATTTTAAAACCAGTCGAGGGCTTCCCTGGTGGCTCAGTGGTGAAGAATCTGCCTGCCAGTGCGGGAGACACAGGTATGAGCCCTGTTCTGGGAAGATCCCACGTGCTGCAGAGCAGCTAAGCCCTTGTGCCAGTTATTGAGCCTGTGCTCTGGTCTCTGAAACCCAGGGGTGCACCCGAGAGCCTGTGCTCCACAGCAAGAGAAACAGCCACAATAAGAGCCCCTCACACCACAATTAGAGGGTAGCCCCCACTTGCCGCTACTAGAGAAAATTCTGCACACAATGAAGACCCAGCACAGCCATAAATAAATAAAAAATCAGTCAATATTAAAAATTTTTCAGTTGCAGTTTTCAAGATCGGTGACACCGTCTGGGGAAGGGAGAGGGTGGCTATTGAGTAATCTGGTCCAGCAAAGAAGACTGTTTTGTTACCAGCCCAGTTTAGGATTGTTGGTACACGTGATAAAAAAACCAAACCAATGTTGAGTCAGATTTATTGTTTTTAAATTCTCCACAGATAATGTATCCCATCTGCTGGGATGATCGGGATAGGTTAGGTTATGTTGAGTAGTTCCTTCAATACCATCTTATAATTCTTTGTTTTGATGGCCTTCACAGTTTTTCAGTTCAGTTCAGTTCTTCTACATAGAGGCCTTCTCTAGCTCCCTTGTCTAAAGTTCATTCAGTTCAGTCACACAGTCATGTCCGACTCTTTGTGACCCCATGAACCACAGCATTCCAGGCCTCCCTGTCCATCACCAACTCCCGGAGTCCACCCAAACCCATGTCCATCGAGTTGGTGATGCCATCCAGCCATCTCGTCCTCTGTCGTCCCCTTCTCCTCCTGCCCTCAATCTTTCCCAGCATCAGGGTCTTTTCCAGTGAGTCAGCTCTTCGCATCAGGTGGCCAAAGTATTGGAGTTTCAGCTTCAACATCAATCCTACAAGTGAACACCCAGGACTGATCTCCTGTAGGATGGACTGGTTGGATCTTCTTGCAGTCCAAGGGACTCTGAAGAGTCTTATCAAACACCACAGTTCAAAAGCATCAACTCTTCTGCGCTCAGCTTTCTTTATAGTCCAACTCTCACATCCATACATGACCACTGGAAAAACCATAGCCTTGACTAGATGGACCTTTGTTGACAAAGCAATGTCTCTGCTTTTTAATATGCTATCTAGGTTGGTCATAACTTTCCTTCTAAGGAGTAAGCGTCTTTTAATTTCATGGCTGCAGTCACCATCTGCAGTGATTTTGGAGCCCAGAAAAATAAAGTCAGCCACTGTTTCCACTGTCTCCCCATCTATCTGCCATGAAGTGATGGGACCGGATGCCATGATCTTAGTTTTCTGAATGTTGAGCTTTAAGCCAACTTTTTCACTCTCCTCTTTCACTTTCATCAAGAGGCTCTTTAGTTCTTCTTCACTTTCTGCCATAAGGGTGGTGTCATCTGCATATCTGAGGTGATTGATTTTTCTCCCGGCAATCTTGATTCCAGCTTGTGCTTCATGCAGCCCAGTGTTTCTCATGATGTACTCTGCATATAAGTTAAATAAGCGAGGTGACAATATACAGCCTTGATGTACTCCTTTTCCTATTTGGAACCAGTCTGTTGTTCCATGTCCAGTTCTAACTGTTGCTTCCTGACCTGCATACAGGTTTCTTAAGAGGCAGGTCAGGTGATCTGGTATTCCCATCTCTTGAAGAATTTTCCACAGTTTATTGTGATCCACACAGTCAAAGGCTTTGGCATAGTCAATAAAGCAGAAATAGATGTTTTTCTGGAATTCTCTTGCTTTTTCGATAATCCAGCGGATGTTGGCAATTTGATCTCTGGTTCCTCTGCCTTTTCTAAAACCAGCTTGAACATCTGGAATTTCATTGTTCACGTATTGCTGAAGCCTGGCTTGGAGAATTTTGAGCATTACTTTACTAGCATGTGAGATGAGTGCAATTGTGCAGTAGTTTGAGCATTCTTTGGCATTTCCTTTCTCTGGCATTGGAATGAAAACTGAGCTTTTCCAGTCCTGTGGCCACTGCTGAGTTTTCCAAATTTGCTGGCATATTGAGGGCAGCACTTTCACAGCGTCATCTTTCAGGATTTGAAATTTCAACTGGAATTCCATCACCTCCACTAGCTTTGTTTGTAGTGATGCTTCCTAAGGCCCTCTTGACTTCACATTCCGGGATGTCTGGCTCTAGGTGAGTGATCACACCATTGTGATTATGTGGGTCGTGAAGATCTTTTTTGTACAGTTCTTCTGTGTATTCTTGCCACCTCTTCTTAATAGGAGCACTGTTTCAGAATTTTGTAGAATGTTCCTCAACTGGGGTCTGTCTCTTGTTTTCTCATTCATGGTTGGACTGAGGTTATGAGTGTTTCAGAGGAGGAACACACATGTATAAAGTATCACTGTTATCATATCATACTGTATCAAGGGTACATACTGTCAAAGGATTTCTCTCTATTGATGCTAACATTCATCAGAGTTCGAGGTCAAGATGCTCTAACGTAGCAACTACAAACTGGTACTTGCCATGGGCACTTGCCATCTGTCTCTACAAGGGTTAAATCATGTGCTGCTGCAGCTGCTGATTTTCAAGACCCTCTGAAATGAGTTCAGGGTGGAGAATAGAAATGAGGCACTCTGTGCTCTGGGGAAAAACTGGTGTAACAGGTCTTCAGATATTTTCAGGAACTGATTTTATAAGCCCAATTCTTATACCTCCTTATATCTAGTGTGCGTGCGTGTGAAGTCGCTTCAGCCATGTCTGACTCTTTGATACCCTATGGACTATAGCCTGCCAGGCTCCTCTGTCCATGGGATTCTCCAGGCAAGGATACTGGAGTGGGATGCCATGCTCTCCTCCAGGGGATCTTCCTGACCTAGGAATCGAACCTACAGTTCTTATATCTTCTGCATTGGTAGGCAGATTCTTTACCACTGGCGTCACCTGGGAAGCCCCCTCATATCTAGAAAAGCACTAAAATCCTTCATGGTGATGGCCGTTCCTTGTGTCTAGCAGAAAGCTTCACCAGACTAGCAGAAACCTTCTGGAAAAAATATGTGCTTGATTGCATGTACTCTCCCTTCACCAAAAGCACATATATACTGACCTTCTCCTGTACCTCTTTGGAGCAGTTTCTCAGAGCTATCTGAGGTGTTGTCTGCTAGGCTGCAGTCCTCATTTTGCCTCAAATGAAGCTTAACTGGAAACTTTCACATTGTGCTTTTTTTTTTCAAGTCAAGAAGTGTAAATTTTTTTTTTCTCCCTTTCCAGACTGTCCCTTTGGGGAGGAAGTCTCTCAGTTCACCTCACACTAAAAGGTTGGAAAGTTATGCTCCATCTCCTGAGGTGAGACTATCTACATAAATTATTTGGGATTTTTGTGCATGGAGGTTTGCCTCTCATATCTCTTTATTTCCTAACTTTCCCTCTATTTTATTTTTATTTTTCTGTACTGAAGCCTTTCTAATTGCCTCAAGTCTGTCTTCAAAATCAATACCTCCAAGTCAATGCTTACTCTTCAGTCAGTGTGCTAGAAGAACTAGTCACCAAATTGGAAGGAAACAAAGCTTCATGGGCTGAGGCAGGAGGAAGATGGGCCTCCCCAGGGTAAAGCAATTGGAGATTCATTCTATATGACTGAAACTCCAAGACAAGAATAGCAGGGCAATCAACGGAGGAGGCTGGGCCCTGCTCAGACCACATACTTCTTGTTTCCAAAGTCAGGAGACCTCCCCAACCACACATGCACAGAAAGACTCCTTGGAGGTCAAAGGGGAGTGGTGCTAACTAATGCCTGGCTACCAAAGCCCCTTTGGTAGAATCTAGTTTAGCTAAGAGATACGTGCACACACGTGGGAGAATCCTGAGATACACTAAATATGGGCTGTTAACCTGGCAAATCAAAATGACCGGCCAAAGGAAACCAGGAAGAAATACCCTATAAAAGTGGTTCAATCTACGACGAGGGTGCAGTTCAGGGACTCTCCCTCTGAGTCTGCCCGTGTGCCTATCCACACGTACTGTACTCTTTTCCTCCAAATGAATACTTTACTTGCTTCACTACTTAATGTCTTTGTGGAAATTCTTTTCTGCAAAGCCAAAGGGTCAGGGCCCTTGTCACTGACCACTGGTCTAGTGGCTAGGAACTGATGCTTTCACCACCATGACCCGACCTCAATCTCTGGCTGGGAACCCAGGCCCCACTCCAAGCTGTTGCAGGCCAAGGCCACCCAAGATCAGGGCAACACTTAGTGAAAGCCAAGAGACAGTAATAGACACTTGTTTCAGTCAGTAGCGAGTGGTTTATCATACTGTAGTAGATAACTGGAAGAGAAATAATAAAGACAAGAATCAACAAAACAGGGAAAAAATAAGGACAAAAAGCTGTGACAAACCTAGACGGCTTATTAAAATGCAGAATCATCATTTTGCTGACAAAGATCCCTGTAGTCAAAGCTGTAGCTTTTCCAGTAGTCACATACAGATGTGAAAGTTGGACCATAAAGAAAGCTGAGTGCTGAAGAATTGATGCTTTTGAACTGGGTGCTGGAGAAGACTCTTGAAAATCCTTTAGACTGCAAAGAGATCAAGCTAGTCAATCCTAAAGGAAATCAACCCTGAATATTCATTGGAAGGACTGATGCTAAAGCTGAAGCTCCAATACTTTGGCCACCTGATGTGAAGAACCGACTCACTGAAAAAGACCCAGATGCTGGGTAAGATTGAGAGCAGGAGAAAGGGGTGACAGGATGAGATGGTTGGATGGCACCACCGAGTCAATGGACATGAGTTTGAGCAAACTCCAGGAGCTGGTGAAGGACAAGGAAGCCTGGCATGCTGCCATCCATGGGGTTGCAAAGAGTTGACTACGTGTGAGCAACTGAACAACAACAACAACAAACAGAGATTATCAAAAACAAAAACTATTTCAAATGAAAGTTAATCAGGTAGATACAACTCTAGTCAGAATGATTAAGAAAACGTTGCAAGTTAACAAAATACAGGATTTTTTAAAGGGGGAACACATATTAATGTAACCACTATAGGTATTCAAAATGATAAAGTATGTTGTAAATAATTATTAGCTAATAAAATAGAAAGTCTAGATGAAACAAAGTCTAGAAAAATATAAAATGCCAAAATTGACAGGAAGAAGTAGAGAACTTGAATAGATCAATAAACATTGGTGTAATTAGCAAAGCCCTTCCCTCCCAAATAACTAGATTCCAGTATTCTTGCTTGGGAAATCCCATGGACAGAGGAGCCTAGCAGGCTACAGTCAATGGGGTCACAAAGAGTCAGACAGAACTGAGCAACTGAACACACACACACAGATGAATTACATGTGAGCCCTACCAGACTTCCAAGTAAGAGTTAATCCTTCTGCAAGTTGTTTGTGAAAAAGGATAAAGAGGACAAAACTTCCCAGGTCAGTTTACGAAGCTAGTATATTCATGATTCCCAAAGCAAATATGGAAAAGAAAGGAAAACTAAAGCGCCATTTCTCTTATAAGTACAAAAATTCAGAAAGAAATATTAATCAAATTCAACAATGAACTACCAAAACAAAAAAATAAATAAAACCAGGACAAAACAGTGATAACAACACTCTGGAGCCCCCTTGACCTCCTTTTCCTTTTTCACAGCACATGTCACCTCCTAGCATATTATATATTGCATGTCTGTTGCGTAACATCCCACTCCGATATAATAAGCACCGTGAATCTTAGTTTGGCTAGCTTGCAGATCCTAGGCTCCTGGAAGAGTTCCTTGCTCAATATATATTTCTTCGAAGAGTGAGAGAACATGACAGGACAGGACTTCAGTGTAGCATCCTGGACTTGAGCCATGTTGCAAATATAATAAACCTGTCATGGGGAGTAGATGGGAAGATATACATTGCAGGGGAGGAAGAATTCTAAGAGGTGAATCAGAGAATGACAAGAGGGCTTTCATAGGTGAGTTTGATTATGAACCAGAGGATCCAGATCATAACAGCAGCCCTGAGCTTTTATGATTCACCAATCTCACAAATCCTATGAGGGATGGGGAGCCTCCTCTCAAAGAAAACAGAAAATCTGTTAATAGAAGAGGAGGTAGAATAGAACTGTACAGTTTATAAGGAGGATGCTCACAGGTTCTTTCCCACTCTTTGACCGCTTTTTCTCTTTTCCCAACTCCTCTCCTTTTTCTAAAGCTCTTTCTCTTCAGGTCCCCTAGTTTGGCGTTTCCTCACAGGAGGAAGAACTCTCATGTCCTCAGTCTGTTCCTGGGTCCTGCAAACTTGAGAGCTGTGAGTATCCACTGCTCAGTCCACGTTGTTGCAGAGGGGATTGGAGACGTTGTGAACCTGGGTCGAGACAGGTTTTGAACCTGGTTCTGCCTTTACTGGATGCCATGATCTTAGTTTTATGAATGTTGAGTTTTAAGCCAACTTTTTCACTCTCTTCTTTCACTTTCATCAAGAGGCTCTTTAGTTCTTCTTCACTTTCTGCCATGGCATCTGGTCCCATCACTTCATGGCAAATAGATAGGGAAACAGTGGCTGACTTTATTTTTTTTTGGCTGCAATATCACTGCAGATGGTGACTGCAGCCATGAAGTTAAAAGACACTTACTCCTTGGAAGGAAAGTTATGACCAACCTAGACAGCATATTAAAAAGCAGAGACATTACTTTGCCAACAAAGGTCCGTTTAGTCAAGGCTATGGTTTTTCCGGTAGTCATGTATGGATGGGAGAGTTGGACTATAAAGAAAGCTGAATGCTGAAGAATTGATGCTTTTGAACTGTGGTGTTGGAGAAGACTCTTCAGAGTCCCTTGGACTGCAAGGAGATCCAACCAGTCCATCCTAAAGGAGATCAGTCCTGAGTGTTCATTGGAAGGACTGATGTTGAAGTTGAAACTCCAATACTTTGGCCACCTGATGCAAAGAGCTGACTCATTTGAAAAGACCCTGATGCTGGGCAAGATTGAGAGAAGGAGAAGGGGACGACAGAGGATGAGATGGTTGGATGGCATCACCGACTCAATGGACATGGGTTTGGGTGGACTCCGGGAGTTGGTGATGGACAGGGAGGCCTGGCGTGCTGTGGTTCATGGGGTCACAAAGAGTCGGACACAACTGAGCGACTGAACTGAACTGAACTGAACTGAACTGCCTTTACTGCAAACATGAACAAATTACTAAATTTCTTTGCATTTCAGTTTCCTCCTCTGTAAAATGGGAATAAAAAAATAATTATTATATTATCTACCGGATAGCGTTGTCAATGGAATTAAATGAGCTAATGTATGTAAAGCACAAACGGCAGTCGCGGACATTTAGTAAGTGCCCAGTGTTAGCTACACTGCTCTTATCACTGTTGACTCCAACTCCACAAGTGAGGACACTCATGTCTCCATGGCATCTTACCTCAGTAACCCCACTTCTCTCCTCTGAGTTGCTCTGGCATACTTCTCTCAGGTGAATTAGCCCAACAAAACTATTTTATTTGACTGCCTCTTTGAATTTTAACTCTATTTAGGGTTAGATTGTAGACTCCTCAAGGGGAAGTAGTCTGTTTTGAGACTGACAAGAACCTTGATCAACTCTTCCTGAGACCGCAGTCATAACTTCCCAACTGGTCTTCTCCAAGAGCATGCAAGCTAAGTCGCTTCAGTCCCGTCTGACTCTTTGCAACCCTATGGACTGTAGTCTGCCAGGCTCCTCTTCCATGGAATTTTTCAGGCAAGAATACCAGAGTAGGTTGCTGTTGCTTCTTCCAGGGGATCTTCCTGACTCAGTTATTGAACCCAGGTCTCCTTATGTCTCTTGCAATGGCAGCCAGGTTCTTTACCACTAGTACCACCTGGGAAGCCCAAAGTCAGTTTCTTTCAAACCACCTTTTAACCTGCTTCTCGCATTATCTTCCTAAAGCACATCTCTTACTCAAAAAAAAGACAATTCAAAGATGGGTGATAAAATCTAAAGAGTTGAGAATGTGATTCTAGGCCAGTATGATTCATTTAGAAATATATGCTAGCCATGTACATGATTTAAAAATTTCCAGAATCCACATTTTAAAAAAGCTAAAAAGAAACAGGTTAAATTACTTTAATATTAAACATTTTACTTAACTCAGTATATTCAAATGAAGGACTTCCCTGTAGCTCAAAAGGTAAAGAATCTGCTTGCAGTGCAGGAGATCTGGGTACGATCTCTGGCTCAGGAAGATCCTGTGGAGAAGGGTAGGGCAATCCTTTCCAGTATTCTTGCCTGGAGAATCCCATGGACAGAGGAGCCTAGTGGGCTACAGTCCATGGGGTTGCAGAGTCGGACACAACTGAGCGACAAAGCTGAAGCAGATTCTGTCCACCACACCCAAGCATTGCACAGTGACTGGCCACTCACTGTAAGCCTTCAACAAATGTTCTCTCTTATTATTAGTGAACTTTGATCGTGGTTCATAATAATGTTGTGTTACTCACATGTTCTCTATTTGTGTTCTGCAACTGTCTCGTCCACAGGACCTGGCCCAGTGCTGCATGTATTAACTAACTTGTAGGTTTCACTTACCAGGCACTTTCTACGTGTAAGTCATGGTTACCAAGCAAGTGGGAACACAGCCTCGTGAGCATGTCCTGTCAAGTGTGGATATAGAACAGGTGCTCAACTATTTATTAAATGACTTAATGAAGCAAAACAGCTTACTTCCTCTTCAGAGGAACACATCAACGCCTCAGTTGTCACCACACTGTCTCCCTGAAATGCCTTTTTCACTTGTGCTTGTCAAGACTTATCCATCCTTCAAATACCTGCTTTGCTCTTTTTGAGGAAACGGACATTGTAAGTAGTGACTGGACATGTTTCTTGTCCTGCTTCGTTAGCTAACAAATGTACTGTGCAGTTGATGCCTTTCTCTCGAGCAATGATGGAAGACTGCATGGTTACTTACTGCATACTCTCCTCTAACCTTGGCTTTGATTTTCTTTCATAACCTTTCTTCACTGCAACTCCATCCAGTATCTCTTTTATAGTCTGTGCATTTTTTTCTAAGTTACCTTGTGTCACTTGTGAAGTGAAGCAGCCATAAATCATTTAAAATATATTATCCTTCTGTGTCAGTCAGTGAAGTCCTCTAGGAGGCAGATGCCAAGATAACGTTAGAAGGGCAAGAAATCTGTGTGTGGGGGGGTGGTGGTGCCTATGACAAATCAAGGGGTGGGGGACCCCGAGGGGGCAGGGAGAGCTTTCAGACTGTCGTGCAGGTTTGGGGCAGGAAAAGCCTCTGACTGCAGCAGGGCTGTAGGAATCTCCCTCCACTAGGCTAGCCCAAGTGCTGGTATAAAGATGGCCCAGGAAAGGGACTTCCCTTGTGGTCCAGTGATTAAGAATCCGCCTGCCAATGTGGGGGACACAGGTTTGATCCCTGATCCAGGAACTAGGATCCCACCTGCTGTGGGGCAACTAAGCCCATGCGCCACAGCTACGGAGCCTACCTGCCCTAAGAGTAGCCCCCGCTTGCGGCAGCTAGAGAAAGCCTGCTCGCAGTAACGAAGAGCACAAGTGCTGCAACGGAGACCTAGCCGTCAGACAAATTAAAAAATAAAAAAAGATGGCCCAGGAAAGAGCGATTCTTTGGGCAGAAACGGCTTGGCCCTGTACCCTGCCGGGTTCTGTCTTTCACTGGCCAGGGCTGCAGGGTGGCTTTGGAACAAATGCTGTGCTGTGGCGGATCTCACAGGAGGGGCAGATGCAGGCTGTTGGCTCACCCCTCCCCCACAATACCCCCATGCCCCTGCCCCCCGCTCCCCCATCCCAGACGGAGATGGGAGTGGGGTCCTTCCAGATCTACCTTGCACAGTCCTGGAGGCAAAGCCTGTCTTGTTCCTTTTGCATTGTTGCCCATTTTACTGGTGTCCAGTTACCACTTCATATTACTTCTTTTCATTGGACCAGTTGGTAATGTTATAGTAATAGCACGATAGGGTAAAAAGATTTGGGGTTTGAGCAAACTCGGGAGACAGTGGAGGACAGGTGAGCCTGGCTTGCTGCAGTCCATGGGGTCGCAGAGAGTTGGACATGACTTAACGACTGAACAACAACAACAAAACAGTAAGATCTGGATTCACCTCTCAGGTTATTTTCCAGCCAAATCTGTATTAGATTAGCTGAAATCGAATGCAAGTTCTTTAACTTCTTTAAGCTGCTGACATGAGATTAAAACCATCTGCTGAAATGAGATTAATGTTTTACCTACTCAGTTGTCGGCTTAGCAGCTCTTTTGGGGGAAGCAATGGAGCTGCTGGAAGGATTAAATAAAATGCTTAGAATTTAGTGCCAGCTGTTGAGGAGGTGTTGAATAAATGTTCTTCTTTGCTCTTCACTTTCGAATAATACTTTGTGTGGGTTAAAGCACTTTTGTGAACGCTTTCTCAACTGACTTAGATTAGATACTATTACTTCTAAGAAGCTGTGACCAAAAGGAATTAGTGGCTGACTTAAGGTGACATAGTCAAAACCGAGGCTGACTCGAGACTTGAATCCAAGTCCTCTGACTTCGGTTGTACTGCTGGCAGTTCTCAGGAAAAGGAGTGGCACTTTTCCATCATATCACCACCGTCAGAAACACATGTGACTAGGTAATGGTGGAATTCAGTGACAGAATGGCCAGGAGAGATGTCGGGCTGAAAAAGCTGAAAAAGAAGGAGAATAAGTAATCATTGTACGTGAAAAGTTAATAGGGAACTGTGTATATTTTTCAAAAATGCTTACTGATAGAATAAGGAATTTTTAGACCTAAACAGACTGGCCAGAAAGCTGCTTAAGAAAACTGGCTTTTTCCAGGTCTGAAAATATAACAGAAGAAGAGTTCTATTTCCAGATTCTCCGATACTTGCTCTCATGATTCTGCTGTTTCCTGCCTGATGTGTACAGTGCATAGCATCTGAAACCTTGGTGCACAGTATGCTTGAGCCAAATGTATGCCCGAGCCCTTGGCCTTCTGTGTCTAGTCAGAACGTACTTATTCATAAAATGCTTTCCTGGGTTTGAGAAGTTTGGACTATGACTAAAAATAGTTTCCTCAAAAACAGAGAGAAGCTGGAGTCACTGAGAGAATGTTTTAGGGTTTTGCTGTTTTTATCCCTGCTATTAACAGCATTATTCACTTGAGACGGCTCATGCCAGTGAAGCCAGTTCCATAGTTTTCCTTCCTTCTTCCTACTTACACAGCTTACAGTTCTCAAGTGTCTGTGACGCCTCCTGTCTGTGTGGCATTCTTAGTTTCATGCCTGTGGCTGATGAGTTTAAGTCAGATGTGTTCACTGCAGCCTCAGCACATCTGGTTTTCTGGGGTGAACCCAGGAACTGCTTCTGTCTCTGACCTACTTTGTGTTTTCTGGAAACTCGGAAAGCCAGTCCTGAGCCTGTGCCCTCAGCGTCCTCCCACAGGCCTGAGCACGGGACGGGATTACTGTGGAAGGCAGGGCTGGAAAAGGAGGGCGAGGCAGAGCTTTGCTGAGGTGGAAGCCGGGCTGAGGGGCTGTCTGGGAGCAGTGTCACCGTCCCTTCCTGATACGTGTTGCCCAACATCGTCAGGGCAGAATGACTGTTGAAGAAAACGGCTGTGTTGCCCTGAAGGTTCTGGAATCTTTTTGAATATAGGTAGAGAGTCCCATCTGGCCCTTTGTCAAAGACAAACTGTGGGCTTTACTAACATGTGAATGCATTCAGCACCCTTTTCTGCTTCAGGCACCAGGGTTTCTTCCAGAATGATTAATCCAAAGTATTCTGAAAGTTGAAATTGAACCAGTCTTGCCTGCAACCCTTTTGGTTTGACTTAGGACCACCAGAAATGCCCTCAGTGACAACAAATCACTCCCTTCACTTTTGAACACGCTGGGCAATTAAACGTGGCTTGCAACTCTGGGGCACTGTCACTAATACAAAGGAAGTTTGCATAATGTCCTTCTCTTGAGAGATTTTGAAAGGTCGCACAGAGTCGGACATGACTGAAGCGACTTAGCAGCAGCATTGTGATTACTTTTTCAGTGATGGTTCAGATGAAAGGGGAATTCTGTACTGTGTTAAAAGTTCTTTCTGGCTCAGCAAGGCCCTCCCTGTGCTTGTACATACATATAGTGGATCCACAAATTGCATCCCATCAGTCTTTGTGAGACACCTGGATTTGATCCCTGGGTTGGGAAGATCCCCTGGAGAAGGGAAAGGCTACCTACCACTCCAGTATTCCGGCCTGGAGAATTCCATGGTCTGTATAGTCCATGGGGTCGCCAAGAGTCAGACATGACTGAGTGACTTCACTTTCAGTCTGTGATCTTCAGATTTTTTTTTTTTTTTTTTTTGTTGCAGTAAGGTTTTCAATACCAGGAAAGTTTGACTACTCACACTGTTCTATCACATTCTAGAATTTTCTGTGCACCTACTTTTTTCCTCAGGCCTTCCTCTACATCTCTGCCTTTGAAATGCTACTTATTTTTCAAGAGGCAGCTTAAAGGGCCTCTTAGCTAACCCCACTCCCAACAACCAAAATAACAAAAACAAAATACCACCACCACCAATCTTTCCTAAACCCTGAAGCATTTGCCTTGGAAATTTTTATGTGATTTATTACAAGATTCTCTAATTAGTTATCTGTCCTCAGACTTGATCTTTTTTTTATATTTTAAGTTCCTTCAAGGCAAAGATTATTTAAAATTTCTCATGAATGCTTACCAAATGGCATTAAAATAATGGATACTGACAAATTATATATTTTCCAACAGTGGGAATTTAGAACAAAACTGATCAAAACTTTTGTTGGTCTCATAAAATATTCTGATTTAACTGTAAAAAATGATCTACCAAAAAACACAGTCTGTAATAAATAAAGACTAGTGATTTCGTTGATCATGTTATAAAAGTTCAAAAAGGTGCTGGTTAAGAAAGTGGAGGTTGGTCAATTTCCTAAATGTTTTCTTCTATCTCTGGCATATGTCCATTTATATCTATTTATCCATCCATCCAACTCTCCCTCCAGTGTTTAGCTAAGATTCCAGCACTGCACTTCATTACTACTCTATTTTCCCTAAAAGTTATGCAAGTTATGATTTGTGCTATGTTAGTAAATTCCTTTCCAAGGCAAACTGGATAGAGTTTTTAAGACTTTAGGTATTTAGACGGTATTTCCCAAGTCAACACTATACACACTTGTTAGACTTTATCACTGTATAAAAATGTACAGTGGTTTATTGACATGTACATTCCAATATGTTTACAGCTGCGAGATAATGAGGCACACTCAGTATTGCACTTCATTAAAATTTCAGGCTCAAACTTAACCTAGAAGTTTAAATGAAACTGCATTTGTAATTTAGTAATTCTTATACAGGACAAACATTGATATCTTT
Source organism: Okapia johnstoni (assembly GCA_024291935.2). NCBI lineage: Eukaryota > Metazoa > Chordata > Mammalia > Artiodactyla > Giraffidae > Okapia > Okapia johnstoni. Next base: position 29,074,422 of record CM044321.1, on the reverse strand, counting down.
ATATACAGTGATACTTATTACATTTATATGCCATCCTAACACAATTTTTTTTTTTTAAATAACAGTCTAGGAAATAAAACAGAATATTCCTCTTTTTATCCGCACCCGTGATGCAATTGTACAGGATTACAAAAAGGCAGTATACAATAAACAATGATTATTTTTCTTTTTTTTGCTTGAAAGCCAGCATCATTCTTAGTCCATGGGCATGGCAATTCTTTGATATCAATTATCTATAAATGTCCAATGCTTCACAGGCCAATGACGATAATGGCCACATGCAAACACCTCACAAGTTTGATGTCCTGGTTCAAAAGAAGATAAACTGAAACAATGGGGAAACTCTCCATAGCAAGAATTATGTACATGGTATTTGGCATCCTTCTTGCACTGTGAATGGTTCATTTTTATGGATGTAAAAGTGGTCCCGTCCTTATCCTGAGCAGAGTTTAAACTTCACCACATCCGCTTGGGAGATGAAGGCAACTTCTCTCTCTGTAGACAAAGGAATCTGAGTGTTCTAAAAAGTGTGAGCATTTCTGCACACTCCACAACCTAGAGCAAACTCTTCTCCAGTGGGGGGATGAACAACATGGAGAGGACATTCGGTTCCTTCTAACTGTTTGCCTTTGGGACCTGTATACATTTTGAAGGAGGCAAAAGAATATAATTAAAACACACACACACACACACACAAATCTAATGTGATGGTAAAAAAATAAGAATAGTAAAATTAAAATCAAAACGGAAGTAAAAACACCTGCAGACGTTTGTGCGCTTACTGTTGAGGTGCTGTTCTAATACAGCAATCCACTTAATTCTCCAGAGCCACAGAGGCAGAAAATATCCCATTTTACAGATGAGGAAACGGAGGCAAAGTTAACGTAATTTTTCTGACTCCTAGGCCCTCATCAATACCTAACTCACAAGTGCTGTGAAGAGTAAGTACCCTGGTACCAGCAAGGCAGTTAATAAATTTTCTAGAAAGGAATGGACAGACAGAGGGGTTCTCTTCAACTTCTTAATCTAGACCCTTGTCCTTGTCCATACAACACTGTCCCCTTTCCACACCCTTCATTCGCTGACCTCAGCTCAACACTCCCCCTCCTGCTTATCATGGCCATTATCCTAAACACTCTAGTCTCACATTATTCTCATCCTGCTTCTTTCAAAGTCATAAAGTACTTCTATTGTAAAAAAAAAAAAAAAAAAATTTTTAGAGGGAGAACCGTTACAATTTTTATATGACACAAGCAAACGGCAGAGTAGCCATACTAAAAACCCCAAACAAATCCTACTCATCTTATTATCTTTGTTTTGGAATAGATAATATATTTCACATGGTTTAAAAATAAAAATACTTTAAAAATTACATACAAAAAGAAGTCACCTTTGCCCCATTTTTAGCCAATTTTTCCTATTTCCCCCAAGAGTTAATCAATTTTATTAGTTTCTTATGAATTTTTCCAGTGATTTTTAAATGCAAAGAGAAATAAATATGAGTATATATTCTCATTTCCCCCTTTCTTACAAAAGGCAGCAGACTATGCACACTGCTCTGATTTTTCATTTAATAGCATCTCCTACAGATCTTTTCATTTTAGTACATAGAAACTCCATCCTCAGTCCCTTTCATTTTTTAATAGAGCATAGAAACTAGTGTTTAACCAATCTTATTGGATACTTGGGTTGTTTATAGATTTGTATTGTTATAAACAAGGATGCAATGAATAACCCTGTATATCTGCTCTTCGTTATTTTTCTTACATATGTAGGTGTATCCCCAGAAGTGAGATCACTGAAGGGTAGATACATTTGCAGCTCTGAAAGGACCTCAGGGTTCTGCCATCTGCATGCTGATAAGCAATGGATGCAAGCGTGTGTTTCCTCTCCCAGCTTTAACAGCTCTACACACTGGTGTATGTGGTGTGTGTGTTTTTGTGTGTATTTTCACTAGATTCAGATCTGTCTCCTCTATGCTCACATTTTATCTCCCCTTCCACTGCTCTCACTTCTGTTCAGCCTGGTATTCCACCTCACTGTGATCACTAGCCTCCTGACCTCTTCTGACTTTTTCAGTCTCCTTTTGGTTTCACATTCACTTTCTCTCAGCCTGACCTCCAAAGACCATCATCTCCCCTCTATTTTCAGTGGCTTCTTTAATTCCCTTGGCTCTCTGATGCTCACTCACTGTGCTGCTGATTCCCAGCCCTTCTAGATTAAATCACTTGTCCATTTTATGGTGCTGATTCCAGACTTCATTTAAAAAAAAAAAAAATCATAGCTGCTCACAATAAAGGCAGATGTGTGACTCTCTCCCCGCCCCCCAAAACCCCCACAACATCCTTTTAAATGGTTCTATTATCAATTAATACTTTCAAACCTCTCATGGCACTTTTGTGCTGAGCAGCAATCCTTCTACTAATCCTTAGCTGGCTTCCTTCTCAGTCCCCACGCTCTGAGCCCCTCACTCCTGATGGTCATCTTTCTACTTCACTCAGAAAGTAGGCAGCTCACAAGGGCTGAGGAATTCCCTTTGTTTCTTTAGGACAGTTTGAACTGGATTTCTGCCACTTGAAACGAAGTGTTCTTGTTGGGATCATTAAATAAAACTAGAGACCATGTACATCATAACCATATTTATAAATACTGAAAGCATACCTGCAGGACAGTGTGGAAGTTCTTCCTTAGGAATGCTAGTCATTCTTTGAAAATCATCATGACAAGCATTACAAAAATGTGTTGTTCCAAAACAGAAAAAGACAGCTACTGAGCAGCAGTAGCGACACTTATATTCCAAAAAGTCTGTGCCGTGTTTTGGACACATCTACAGTGAAAGAAAATAAATACAAGATTATGGTGCGTCTACTTCAACTATACTTAATATAATCATATACATAGCTCAGTAATTCATGCTTTGAGAGTATACATAGCTCTCAAAACTGATTGAAAACTTGATGATACATACATTAAAACACTGAATAAATGTGTGGCTTGACCCAAAAGGTTTGGACGAAGTCCCAAGTTTAAATCCCAGCTCCATAATAACCAACTTATTTAATAAGCTATCCATATAATTTCTCTGTGAATGCTTCTTGGTCAACAAAATTGAAAACTTATTAATATTTCTTTTATCTCTCATTCTCAGAGATGTACTGTTAAGATTTCATTGAAATGGAGAAAATCCTAAAAGTGTGCCTGCAGGTTTAAGAAAACGAAATAAGTAAAACTTATTACTTGTTGATATATGGTGATTATTTTATGGGAAACAAAATTATAAAATGCAAATACCAATACCATCCAAAAGAGATAATACATACAAGATGATCTGGAAAACTACACTCTGCCCTACAAATCTCAGAAAACACTAGGGAAGAAGCCTATTATACCATCCCCATGACATTTGTTACATTAGTAGTCTAAAAAAATAGATCTTTAACATTTCTAAACTGTTCCTTCTAATAAAATGTTCTCCCACCTGAGCCCTGGACACATCAGAACAGGCACCACAAATGAGTTCTCTGGGATCATAATCATCCCCTTGTCCAGCCTCAGCATCGCAGCGAGCTTCACCGCCAAAATATGCCTAAGGAGGGAAGACACTTAGATTATAGCAGGAAACAGAGAACTCTGCCATGGGAGGTTCAGTGTGGCTGCAGTGGAAATGAAATCAAGAGGCCTCCGGAAATACTACTGTCTGTTAGACATTCCCTTGCAATGCCAAGCAGACACCTATACAGGATGCTTCTGTAAGAAATAGATCAGGACAAGAAATATGGTTTCTGCAATTCTGGAATGGATTCATGCTTACAGTAGGAAGTTCAAAGACTGAACTGTGATAGCAAAATAACAAAAGAATGGATAGTACTCCAAATAAGTATCAAGAACAGGATATTAAGTAGTAAAGAGAAACTATGTTTTTCCAGGGAAAAGTTTGGATAGTTTTTCTTTTTTGAAATATTAAATACCATATTCCCTTCTACTCCTCTAAAAATATGCCTAAAATAAATATTAGTGTAAAATTATAATCTTGAGGTTAATGGGAAGGAAAAAAATCAAACATGATCCTATAAAAGTTTTTAAAAAGGAAAGGCAAATTTAGATATTCCATTCAGAACACTGCTCATACTTACAAAGCTACACTGTATGCAGGAACTCAACAGTATTTCATACAGATACTTGAATATATGAAATTATCACAATGGGTAATTTATCTGTATTTGCTTTGGGCACAAAATAAATTCAACCAATTATAATTGGGGCATTCTGCATATATAATATGTCTCATAGCCAAAGAAACTGTATCCATAATTCTGTATAAATGAGTCAATAGAAAGTTATTATCTGTACTAGTAAACAGGTCGAAAGACAAGGCTTCATTGATAGAGAGGTTATAAATGGTCGTGCACTGGCTAAATCAGGCCTCAGAAGTATTTCATTTGTCCTGGGGGTCTATTCCGGCTGTTTCACTTTTTGAGATTCCTGGTTTGGCTTCCTAGGCATTTGACTGTCACCTGTATGATAGCACAATATTCGTTTATGAGATCCAGTACATTAAACACAGAGAAATAATATTTTATTCTTTGTAATAATTCAAATAAATGGTACATACTGGTCTTTCCTCGAGTGTGGATATTTGTCTGCCTTCCTGGCTTTCATCTCTCTAGCCTGCCATTCATTATCTGTATTTTCTTTTCCTTATATTGAGAGACTATGCATCTTTTATATATTGATTTCTTCCTTCTTTCATTCATTCTCCAATTAACAGTGTCTAATAAGCTCCAACTACTGGAGGTAGAGAAATTAAAAAATTGCCTTCATCCTCATGGAACTTACCAACTGACACAGAGAGACATGTGAACATCACTGTGATGTAGAATAAGAAGGGTTAAGATGGATGTACACAGGACGTCAGAACGGTGTGGTGGCACTGAGAGGGCGGGGCACACCGCAGAGGAGAAACCTGAGCCAAATCCAGAAGTGTGATCAGACAGATTTGGTCATGCATCAGAGCGTGTGGGGACGGGTGGGTCACAGGTGAGAGTAAGATGCAGAGCAGGAGGCAGAAAAGAGCATTCCAGGGAGAGAAAAGCCTAGAGGATGGCATGGAGGTGTCAGGGAGTGAGCAAACGTGGCCCAGTTTGGGGAACTGCAAGTTGTGCCATATTTTGCTGCATGGAGCACAAATGGAAGCATATTGGGAGATGAGACTTGAAGAGTTGGTGGGGGGGTTGGGGGGGTTACAGGATTGTAAGCAGAACAGTGACACAGTCCGATTCAACATCAACTAGTGGACTTGTAAGTGTGAAGCACGGAGTGGAGGGGTTAGGGGCTCCACACAATGAGCCCAGAGAGAAGGTTCCTCCTGTAATTACCAAAGGAAATGATTCAGGTTGCTGAAGATGTAGTAAAAAGGAAAAAAGAGCTCAGAAGAGATTGAGAGGCAGAACCGGCTTTGTTAATACAGACTGGAGACTGAGAGAGTCAGAAGTATCTGTGAGAAATCTAAATGTTTGGTAGACAATTGGATATTTGTATCTAAATCTCAAAAGCTTTCGAGGGTCAGAACAATACAGGTAGGCAAAGGCATGGGTCTGCAGGTCACCAAAGGCACGGAGGTATTACTGGGCTAGAATGGATGGCTGGGGAAACAATATGTAAGAGTAGGCGATTAAAAAGAAACTCAGTGAGGGAGTTAAAGAGGAGTGACCAGAAAGGCAGGAAGATACCAGGAAAAGTCTTGTCCTGGAAACCAAGGAGGTAAGGATTTTTAGAAGGGAAAGGTCAAAAGAGTTAATTAAGCAAGAGAAGTTTATTCAAGAACTAATTGGATTCAACACACAATACTGATGGGAAAGAGATTATGCAGAGAAATACTTCATATTCTGGAAACAATTTGTATATGTTAAAAAAAAACTTCCAAAACAAACTAAGAAAATAAATTCTTCTTGAAGCAGAGCACCAAATGTTCTCATTTTTAACTTCAGACTGAACACATGAGAATAATTAGACATCATTTGACAATTCAACTTCTTAATCACATAGGTAATCTCTAGTTGTTAAAAACTCATCATATGATTAACAGCATACCTTTCTGCATTTGTAGCAGACATAATATGCATATCTATTCATGGCATAGCCAGCGGGGTCGTTGTAAAATCTCACACCAGGAGTTGTGATAGCTTCGCTCTTATGCAGACCTTCGTATTCCAGTCTCATCAGGGCTTTTCTTCTGACATCCTCATAGAGCTCTTTTATTGGATCAAGCAGGTCTTTTAACACTATATGATTTATCTTGTTCTGAAATTTAAAAAAAAAATGAAAATTCTTTACTCAAAAGAATCATTTATTTATTAATTCAACAAACACTTAGTGTTCATCTAAGTGCCAAGCACTGTGCTAGGAGATAATGAAAACATTTCCTAAATAAAATACCATGGAAAAATAATCCTGGACAGTCCTCACAAGCCTGTATTTTCCTAAGAGCAGCGGAAATGGGGCACAAACATGAACATTCCACTGTATCAGCTTCATATTTTCGAGTATGAAACATATCTCTTGCGGCCTTAGCTGTTCCTGGAATGAAAGTTTACCCTGTTGCCACAAACGTGTGTATATTTTGGTTCCTGGGGGGTAGGGTAGGTTACACAATAGAAATGAACAAAGAGTATTTCTCTATTGCTCTCCTGTATCACTTCCTAAACGTGACTTTTCTCTGTGGCACCAAATGAGAAGAGAGAGAAAATACTATCGTCTTTATGAACGTGGCTCAGTCTTAGCAACGGCTGTGCTAAGTCCATGTTACATGCCACGCTACATGCCATGTACAAGCATATCCGTGAACAAGTTTTTGTGTTAAGCATTGTTAGCCTGCCAAAATAACTGCTACTCTGGTCACTACCTTTGTAGAGATGTGTCAGAACGTGGAGAATTTTCTCCTTATCTTCCCTGCGCTCTAAGGAATCTGTCCTAATGGCACTTCAAGCTCAGGTTTTACTCTTTCATGGCAGCTGTGAGTACCTATGGGCACCACAGGCTCGTTCTTCTTTTGGGTAGTCATCCACTGTTATGTCATGTGGTCTGAACTCTTAGGGGTCTGAAAGCAGTGATGTGTGCCCTTCAATGCATGATGATATCTAAATCAATTTTCTGATGTAATAGTTTAATTTAATTAGCGTTTAAGGGACAATTAATGTCTTGCAATATATTATGATAGATACAGCTCTTATAATATTCTCAGGTACTGCCTGTGTGAAGAGAGCAGAAACGGATGGGAGCTGTTGACACACAGTAGACTGGGGAGGTCACCTAGAAATGCTGCCATATGTTTATCTTGAAAGACAAAAGATGAAGACAGAGATGAAAACAAATAGAAAGTAGGTAACTTCTCACGCTTTCCATACCTTGCAAATGGGACAAGATATAAATCCAAACGTTATCCTTGGACCAAGCCATCTGTTTTCCAAAACCCGTCGACAGCACTGTAAGTGGAATACGTGACTGCAGTCCAGCTTAAAGGAAAAAAGGAGAAGGATATAACCACATGTAATAACCATAAATACAAGTTAACTGACAGATTATTCAATGTAGGGTGCTACTTAAAGCAGGTAAGAGAAAAATCTAGAAATTTAGTAGAATGAAATCCCAGCACTTCTGTTATTCATGGGACATTATGAACTAGATCTTCATCTTCTCCCAATTTTGACTATTTACGTATTAATATCACCTTATAGAGAGTAAGCTTGGTTAGGGAGAAATGAGAAATATCTAATTTTGTATCTCTTAGGAAGAAGAAGAAACTACTGATTAAAAGATATAAGATTTGTTTTTGAGAATACTCATTGTCTTGGAATCACAAGAACTGAAGATATAAACAAACAACCAGTAAATGTTAAAGAAAATCTTACTGAGCAAATTGTAACTTCCATAATATTACTAATATATTACAGATGTATGTATATACATTATATACAGAGGTATGTATTATTATGTACAGATTACATAATGCTGTAAAATGCCATACTGAATTTTGGAAATTAAGAAGAGAGAAACTACTGAATAATTATTTTTTTCTCCCTTATGAACCCTTTCGAGAGTCACTTGACTATACAGGCTCATACAAAGCACAGATGAAAGCTCAGTATACAACATGGACACAGAACAAAAAGCATTTGCTCTTTAAGAAACTGGTAGACATTAGTGGGACAGTTTCACCCAATTATAAGAAAGAGTCAATCACTTGTTTACTTGATGAGTATATTTATACTTCTTACTGAAAAATCTAGACACTTAATGCTTTAAAAGCACAGACAACCTGAATGGCCGGCGCAGCCGAGAGTGCTTCTGTGAAACAGATCATGCACATGTCGTCGGCGTCCTGCTTCAGGGTGGCGGCATTTTTATCACAGCCGTGTAGACAGGGCAGACAGTGCTCTTCGTTTTTAACACCTCCACATGGATGGCCACAAGGATGTGTCTTGCTACAGGCTATCTTAGCATACTCCTGTTAAAGGTAAATTACAATATGGCAAAGAAAATATATTAAAAAAAGGCAAACAGCCTGGTAATTATATCCAGTATGTTAATTTCCTAAGATACCTTCCCATAGGAAATAGATATAAGGCTAAATAACCACAAAGTAGTTATTTTTATTCTCTGTTTGAATATAACTTAGAATTATTAACAAAGTTAATTTTTCTTTTAATGTGATTAAAAATATTTTTACTCCACATAAAGGGAAAGCTGATTAAAAACTGACTGCAATTTTAATCTATTTGCTATCATGCATATACAGGAAGCAAAAAAAATTCCTGACATTAATCATGCAATCACCAACTTGTGTGTGTTAGTCACTCAGTCGTGTCCGACTCTTTGCGACCCCATGGACTGTAGCCCACCAGGCTCCTCTGTCCATGGGATTTCCCAGTCAAGAATACTGGAGTGGGTTGCCAACCAACTACCCTTCATCAAAATGGGGATTACAAAAAATACAGGTATCTTTCATTATCTGGACTTTATCTAAATTCTTGTTAACTAAAGTGAATAATCAAAAGTATGGATAGCATGGGACGTGTATAGATGTTTAGGCTTAAACAAATTCAAGGAAACAAGTGAATAAAATGTGTAATGCAGCCCATAGATCTTTATCTGCTTCCAGCACAGAAGAAAATGTTAAATATATACAATGGTGATGGCTGGGAAACATAAAAGAGACTGAGCTGGGTTTGAGGGCTTTAACTGATCATTTTCCAGCTTTGGTAACACATCCAACTCTTGACATGGGTAATATGCTAATTTAGAAAATGAAAGTGATTCTGAGCTCAAACTATCACTTATACCAAGTGAAGGTGTCATCAGGGAACACATAAGTAAGCTATTCCCTACTGTGACGGCCCAGCGACCTACGCACCTGGCAGTCTGCATCGGAACAAACACTGCCAACAGCAGACAACTCTGTTCCACTCCTGGAGCCACAGAATCGGCATGCCTCCGAGCTACTTGTGGTGGGTTTTCCTAGGTGCAAGCAGAAAAGAAAAATCCTCCTTAAGCATATGTTTTCTACATATTTTACTATAACTAGTTGAAAGAAGAAAAAAAAGCAAACCAGGAATGTATGTATCACCTGCTATCACTGAGAAATCAGCCTGGCACTTTTGTAGCCGAACGGTTGGAAGCTGCCCTAATTACAAAGCAAATAATCACACACACACAAAAGGATAAGAAACAAAAGAGCTACCTGAAGCCAAATAAATTATTAACTGATTTATTTATACTTTACCATAGAAATAGACTAGTCAAGACAGCAGGTCGAGCAGTTATGGTCAGCTCCCTTATTACAAGACCACAATATCAGACAAAATAGAACAACAAAAATTAAATAAAAATACATGGAAGAAAGAGAAATCATTCAAGTACCTTTCCCAGCAACAATATTACAAGGCATAGAGAAAAACTATTACCAGAGGATATGAAATGTGAATAACAGAAAAATTCCCAGAGAACTGAAGATAATACAGCAATTTGAAAGGAATTTAAATCTATTTGAAATAGCTGAAGGAGGAACGTAATCCATAAAAGAACAAAAGGAAAGAAAACAAGATTTGAAAAATACAGACCAAGCTCATTATAATGAGCTTAAAAGATATAAGATTTGTTTTTGAGAATACTCATTGTCTTGGAATCACAAGAACTGAAGATATAAACAAACAAACCATGTATTTCACATGGTTTAAAAATAAAAATACTTTAAAAATTACACACAAAAAGAAGTCACCTTTGCCCCATTTTTAGCCAATTTTTCCTATTTCCCCCAAGAGTTAATCAATTTTATTAGTTTCTTATGAATTTTTCCAGTGCTTTTTAAATTTATGTTTTATAAAACATAAATATTGTTTAAAAATCTAAATATCATAGCTGAATTTAGCAATATTTACAGAAAATATTTTTTTAAATGAACAGTTTATATCATAATTACAAGAATGGTTCAAACACTAGAACATTTACTAATGTAACATGGTATGGAGGAATAATAGGAGGAAAAAAATCAGCAAAGAGAGAAAAAAAGACTATGCTCTTGGGGCATGAAAAGCTATTCATATTTAAATTTATCAGATTTATGCCTAACACCAAAAGTAGAAATTTGTGTCTGTCATATAAACAGCAGACTAAAGAGGTACTGAAAATCGGAAATTTCTAAGATTCAATGTACCTTTAAGCTGAGAATACTCCAGAAAAAAAACAAAAACATTAAAATAATTAAAAAAAAATCAAAATGAAAAACTCATGTTTCAGATAAAATGACTTGCTTAAGGTCACACAGCTAGTTTGTAACATAGAACACTGATATAAAAATATAGATGGTGATCAATGCTGTCATAATCACTTATCAGAAAACACTCAAAATCATTCACATTAAATAATTAAATTAAACTAATACCTAGTTTACCTATAATCAGCAGGGATGGTTCGCTCTACTTGCTAGGCATGGTTCGGTCCAAAGTCTGTTTACCTGTGTGTTCTCGGAACTCCACCATTGCCTTCATTGTTTTAGAATCCGCGAGCGCCATCAACCAGAACAGTTTGGTTCTGCCACAACCTTCATGAAGGTCAACCTTTATAGCTTCTTCTTCTTCCTTGAAGACCTACAGTATCATTAAAAAAAGAGGGAAATAAATTGATCACTCTGAAAGAAGATGTATAAAATTTAATTATGCAATAATGAGAACAGCTTTAATTTACTAAGCACGCTAAGAAACTTTAGGTTATTTCTAGTCTTCTCTTTAACCTACACAACCACCTCATTTTTTATAAATGTGGAAACCAAGTCTCAGAGATTAAACGATGTTCTTGATTGACACAGTCGGTAAATGAGACAGCTGGGAATTCCACCAAGGTCTTTGATTCCAAGGTCCATTTTTTTTTCCCCATGACACCAAGTCTCTTTCCCACATTTCTTTCTCACTGAATATATTTTATGTTCCAGACACTGTTATGCATGTAAATGCAGAAATCTTCACCTGTCTTTGATGAGTTTTGGTTCGCCGATGAAGATGAAGGAATCTGTCACAGTCAGTACACAGGTTTCCACATACATTGCACAAAATGATTGCTGCAGTTTCACCGTCATCATGGTTATCACACATTGGCTAGAAAAGGACATTTCCATACGGTACAGCAGATTAACCAGAAAGGCTTAAATACTCATACACCCTGAATGTGATTTGTTTACAACAGGATCAGATTGTTACTCTGAACTCTACTAAGAATTCAGAATTTGAATGTTAAACAGAATTATGGCAAATGCACTTAACTATAAAAAATCCCCAAATCCATAATTAATGGGCTACGTATGTTCAAGGATGAACAAAATAAACATTATACTTTTTTTATAGAGGCTTAAGAAAATTTCCCCTATTATATTCAAACATTCTGCATGCTAAATGAATAAATAATGCATTTTTGACACATGAATGTTAAGGAAATGTTTAAAGGGCCTATATAAAGTTTTCCTTCTGGTGAAGCAAGGGATACTTCACAAACTTGAAGTACACTTGTGAATCAATGGCATCTCATGTTGCTCTCTTACTGCTTTATTTCCTTCTTATCATAAGACATTTTAGTACAAAATCTAGATATAGAATCAGAGTCTGGCTAAAACCAACTTTTGATACGATGCAAACATGACTCAGAGAAGAAAGAAGTTTTTTTTAAATATAATTAAATCCGCTAATATACTATGAAGAGGAAACCCTAACTGCATAGACTTGTGAGATGAACTTGGGCCACGTGATATAATTTTTCAAGAGTTCCACTAACTGTGCATTTTGACATGTGGAGTAGAGCTAGGCTAAAGCTTAGTATAAAGAAAAACAAGCTAGATTTATATAAAGTAACTCTGATCTTACCATTTGTTTCTGCTGTCCATCCTTTCCCATCCATCTCCCTGAGGAGAGGCGGTCGACATGGTCTTGGTCGAGAACGCACAGTGAGGCCAGGGCAAGCCAGAGCTGGAGAAAGGAAACGCGGTTACACCACTGACTTAAGAGAATGCAGGCTGCCAGGGCTCAGCAGATGTTAGCTGCACTTAAGAAAGTGTAGGTCCCCAGAGGTACTCAGGTCTTCCTGATGTGGCAGCAGGCACACACGCCCACTACTGTGTGTGCCAGGTACACAGTAGGAACGCAAACACGTACTGAATAAACGACTGTTGCTCTGATGAACCATTCTGTTGTCTTTCTGACATATAAAATTACCCTTTATTATTCTAACGTGTAAACAGTGTATCAATACATCAATTTACATTCTTAATATACCAGTGTCTCCTATAAATTTTTCCATTTAGTGGTACTGAATTCCAAGTAAGGTGGTAGAAAGGGCTGTTGAATTTTTCAGTCTCATGAGAAGTGGGGTAGTAAGGGCTTCTCAGAAATCTCTGTATGTCTCTAACAGCCTAGTGCCAGGCTTGATACACTTTGTCAGGAATAAGTCAACATCTTACAAGCTTTAGAAAATTGTCCTCAAATACAATTTAAAATTTTCTGAGGCTTAAAGCATAAGTTTCATTTTTACATAGAATATTACTTCACTACTGAAAAACAGAAAATGACTCAAATGTTTCAACTCTGAGAAGTGCAAATTAGTGTCACTGGACATGGAATAAAGAAAGAAGAAAAGCGGGGAAAGAAAAACCAGAAGAAAAGTGTGCAAGGAGAAAGGTGAGAGCCAACTGCAGAACCTGTGCAACGTGTGTTGGGAAAGGGTCGCAGAGTCACACTCACTGGCAAGGTGGCATCAGCTGGCTTTTTCTGCCCAAGGGAAATACAATGTATCTTCTTTTTCAGACTTCTGAGGATTAGCTTAGGCAGTTTCTACCAGTTTTTACTTCTTCCTAATGCTGTCACACTACCCTGCTTCAAGGAAATGTCAAATCTCTTTTGGAAGTGTATGGGACATGATACTAGGTAGGTTAAAATCTACAGTAGATCTCTCATTTGAAGGACGCAATCTCACTTCCTAAGAGGCTCTGCCCCACTCTGCCCTGTGCACACTTTCTGCTTTTTAAAAGTAAGGCCTACACATTCAGTAAGTAGGCTACAGGGCTCCATTTTAGGCCAACTGAGTTATTACAAGAAACAAGTAGGGGCCTTGCCTTTAAAGGATCTTCAGTCTATCACAGTGTCACGCTGATACTAAAGTTATCAGGAAACATCATTAGAAATATAGTACACTGACATGTAGGTAATACAACCTTTACAAAATCAGTATATCCGTGAATGAAAGTCGCTCAGTTGTGCCTGACTCTTTGCGACCCCATGGATTATACAGTCTATGGAATTCTCCAGGCCAGAATACTGGAATGGGTAGTCTTTCCCTCTTCCAGGGGATCTTCCCAACCCAGGGATCGAGCTCAGGTCTCCCATATTGCAGGCGGATTCTTTACCAGCTGAGCCTCAAGGGAAGCCCAAGAATACTGGAGTGGGTAGCCCATCCCTTCTCCAGCAGACCTTCCCCACCCAGGAATCGAACCGGGGTCTCCTACATTGCAGGTGGATTCTTTACCAAGTGGAGCTATGAGGGAAGTATATCCTTAGCTCCCTTAAAAATAACAAAAACAAATGACAAAGAACACATAACAGTGAATATTAAAAGTTACTATGCTTAGCTTGTAATACAAAAAAATCCTTCACACTTTTTCAATAAATACAATATTTGATATGAAAAGTGAAGCAGGTGGGGAAGGGATAGATTAGGAATTTGAGATTAGCAGATCCAAACTATTATAAAGAGAACTGATAAACAGCAAAGTCCTACTGTATAGCACAGGGAACTATATTCAATGTCCTGGGATAAACCATAATGGAAAAAGTATGAAAAATAATATATTTCTACGTGAATCACAGTAGAAATTAACACAATATTATAAATAAAGTAAATTTTTTAAAAAAGTAAATTAAGCTGACTTATTGATTTAAATTTGTTTAAACCTATAAGGAAAAAGAACATGCAACAACAATACAGACCAAATCAAGGAAACCTACCCTAGTTGTCGCAATACACCTCACTGGAGATCTGAATTCCTCCTCCATCTTGGTCAGGGCAATGATGGTTTCTGCAATTGCATTTTTTGTCACTCTTGACCACGCTTCTGACAAATGACCCTAATGAGCAGGACAGAATAATGTGATAAGCAACCAGATAGGTATAATCAAAGCAAAAACTTCTGTTCTTTTAACATCCCTCACCAAAAAGGAAACTTTGCTAGTGGAATTTAAGATCAAAGGGCATACTTTAAAAATCGTTCACAACCATATTATAAACTCAACCTCTAATTACTATTTTGATGATTCAAAAGAAAAGTATGTAAAAATTTATGCTCCCAATACTCTTTTCCTATAGAATTCAAGGGCATTTCCCCTTACATTTAGATAAAAACATAACAAATACTAAGGTGTCTATGACTGAGACATTTTGATCATGAAACCCTGTTATTTAACATGGAACTCATACATCTAAGCTGATTTGCTTTAGAGGAGTATTACTGGAACCCAAGAGCATAAATGGATTTAAATTACAACTACCTTAATTTGCTAACTTGATTTTTACTGAACACCAACATGTCACTACTATAGAATTTTGGTATTCCCAAACATCTTTCCTAAATATGTTCGTCCAATGAACATACTCAGAAAGCCTATTTGAGAACTGAAAAAATTCTCCATTTCTCCCACTGAGGAAATGCCCATGCTGCTGGAAAAGTGATAGAACTTCATATTTTTCCAGAACATGCTTACTAATCTCATATCCATGTGCTATCAATCTTTAAAGGGACAGCTCCAATTCCAACTCCTCTTCCTCCAAAATGCTTGCCGTTGATCTTACCTCTCGGGATCTACCATCCACAGTGTCCTGCCCTTCTCGGGCTGGACTCCTGGAAGTACGAAAGCCAGGCGCTCTGAGAAGTAAATTACCTTTCCTCCACACTCCTGGACCTCCCCACAAAAGCAAAACCTGAACAGCAGTACAGGACATTCAATAAACCGCGACAACAGAAGACTGAGAAAACTTCACACTGAAAAGGCCTTTTATCCTTTAGAGTCTTGGACTCAAGCTGCTCTGTAGGGTTCAAAGAGTATACTTTTGTTTTTTAAGCTTTAAGTCTTGGAAGACTTACAGAAATATTTCTCAAGCAAATTAATTGGGAAGCTTGAAATGCACACATTTTACACAAAGGGAAAAATTTTCACCAACTGAAAAGACAAAGGGTGCGATAGTGAACTTACTAAACAGAGCTTGTGAATTAGGCAAAATAACACGAATGTTGTCCTAACAATTCAGTAGAATGATTACACTACTTGTTTTGTTAATCAGGTTTCTGTTGGGAACTTACTGCAGCCATATCCTTAACAAGTTTAATGATGATCTCTGAGATCTGGGTAGGAGTGGAGCCCTTCATCCACCAATGACTCTCACCTCGACGGATGTAACTGCAAAGAAAAGTCAGCATTTGTAAACCAACCAGTAGTAGTTACAAATGAATAAGACAAAAACTTACTTAAAATGATTCAATCGGTTAGGGCATTTTAAAAGAAAATTAATCATAACATTACTCATAATCTATCTCTTCAACTCTAAGAGAGTAGCTATTCTGATATATGTTCCCTTTTAAGTATTTCATTGTTTATTATTATAAATATAAAATATTACTTTTGCATGCATCTTTTAGAACAGTACCATTCAAAATAAATCCACAAACACAAACTATTTGTTACCAGTCCACATAAAGATAAGAGCTTGCACCAGAATATGTCAACTATATGACTAATCTACTACTATTTAGTTCAGCTCACACTTTTTCCCCTGGCAAGACTATCCAGATGAAGGAAGTGATACTCTTATAACATTCTGCTGCTTAATATCATGAATTGGCTCTTTCACTAGCATTATTCCACATGTCCTTAATCTTCTGCTGTTATACACAATTCTGTAACAAACAGCCCTCTACAATATCTTTGTGCACATGTATGAACATTTTTTGAGAGAAACAGTTCTACAGAAGTAAAATTGGTAGGTCAAAGGATATGCATATTTTAAATAGACTGATGTTATCAAACTGACATCCAAAAAGGTTTTAGCAATTTAATTAGATGTCAGTTATGCCAATGCAAAGATATTTCACTATTGTTTTAATCTACATTTGTCTGACTACCACTGAAGCACCTTTTCTTTTATTTATTGGCATTTGTAATTTTTTTTAACATTTTAAATTATTTTTGGCTGTGTTGGGTCTTGGATGCGGCACATGGACTCTGAGATGTGGCACACAGTCTTCTCTGTCATTGTGGCATGTGGGTTCCAGAGCACGTGGGTTTGCAGTTGCTGCTTGCAGGCTCAGTAGCTGCCCAGCGGCATGTGGGGTCTTAGATCCCTGACCAGGGATTGAACCCACGTCCCCTGCATTGGAAGGTGGATTCTTAACTACTGTACCACCAGGGAAGTCCTGGCATTTGTAATTTTTATTCTCTGAAATGACTATTCTTGTCAGAAATCTGTATTGGTCATTTGTTTTTTCACTGATTTGTAGTCATTCTTCTAATATTATGACTAATAATTCATTGCCTGCTAACTGTTAAATATTTTTTTCCAAGTCAGTTGTTTGTATTTTAAAAACAAACAACTTTCACTTTTATGTAGCCAAGCCTCTGAGTCTTTTCCCTGTTACTTCAGGTTCTGTGTTTTATTTAAGGAAGTCTTCTCAAATTGATGATTACAAAAATATTCTATAATTTGTCCTAGTAGAGTTTAAAAGCAAACATATGTGAAGTTTCACTTGATCTCAAGTTTATTGTGTACATGGCGAGAGGGTCTTTAGTTTTTTGTTTTGACTTGGGAAGTATTCTAACATCATACACTCAGCAAATTTTTCTTTCCCCACTAATTTGAAAAGACATTTTTATTACACACAGCATTCTCTTTCATACACAGGTCAGTCATTTATGGCTTCTATTTCTGGTAAATAAGCAAACAAGATGGAATCTGAAGTGTCTGAAATCTTCAAACAGTAGCTCACCCTGTTCTATTTTTGTACCAAGACAGATGCAATGACCCACCTGGAATTGAAAATCATCGGGAGGGTGACTGTTGTCACTCCTTTGCCCACGGAGGTGCCAGCTGTTCCTGTGATGGTGGTTCCTTTGGCTTTTAGCTGTACTGTGAGTGCTTTGGCAATGCATCCTAGAAACATGTCCAAGATACCTAGCTTATTCCAATCTCCTTTCTCTGTTGAGTGAATAATGTCACTGATATCAGCTGGCGGCAGAGACTTGACTCCTATAATGCTGGCCAGGCGGTTAGGGGTCACTTCAGGCAAAACTCGTCTTAGTAAGGAGGTCACCTGGTACGAAAAATAAAAGAATTCTATTTAAAGATTTGGGATTGACATATACATATAGCTATATTTAAAATAGATAACCAACAAGAACCTACTGTATAGCACAGGGAACTCTGCTCAATATTCTGTAATAACCTAAATGGGAAAATAACTTGAAAAAGAATAGATAACATGTACATGTGACTGAATCACTTTGCTGTCTACCTGAAACTAACACAACACTGTTAATCAGCTATACTTCAATTTTTTGAAAAAAGATTGTTTTATTTAGAGTATTCTTTTTTTCTTTTTTTTTTGAGTCCAGCTGCCATTCTATGACTTCAGAAGTTTTGAGGACAGAGAAATGATTTAAGCTTGATTTAATTTCTCAAATGACTACCACTCCAAGGCAGAAAGGAAAACAACACATCTCTTACTTGGTCATTAGGTAATAAGGCTGAGTAGTGGAATACTATTTATCACAATAGCACATTACTAAAATGGAACATATTTTGTTCTTCCATATTCTCACTATAATGAGTTAAAAAGAAAAACATGGGGTTAAAATACAATCCAAAAACCAAAATATGCTATAACAAACAAACAAACAAAAAACCCCCAAAAAACCAAGAAACTCTGATTCTCTTTGTTAGAATAATTTTTAACAATGTTTCAAACATGTATACCTGTGGCCGATTCATGTTGATGTATGGAAAAAACCATCACAATACTGTGAAGTAACTATCCTCCAATTAAAATAAACAAATTAATTAAAAATCAAAAGTAACAAAATAAGCCTCCAGGTAGGAGATGTGCCAGTCACCTGTCTCTGGACGCGTGGGGAGGCGGTGTGGAGCAGTGAGAAGAGGTCCTGGAGCAGAGTCAGCTGCTGGGCCAAGTACTGCCGGCCCACGTTGGAGCCGCTCAAGGCCAGGACCATGGAGAGCAGCTCAAAGCAGTAGGCGTCAGAGGAGGCATCTTCATCACTGGGCTGGGAATTGGCATTTTCTTTGCTTGAAATGGCATGTTCCCATTCCTCACGGACTCTGGTGGCTTCCATGCGAATGGCCTGGACGATGTGAGCACACACCTGTTCAAGGGCAACATAAAGAAAATGTAAAAGCGTATTTGTAAGGTCTAATTAAAAAAAAAAAGAATATTAGTTGATACTCAATGTAATACTCTTCCTCCCAGTTAATTCTCCACCATACCATTCTCTTAACACATCTTAAAAACAATTAAGGAAAATGACAATTAAAAACCTGAGTATTTAAATCAATTAGTATAGAAATGAATGCTATACTGGTTACCAATTCCCCTGCCCGTGTTTAAGACATGAAATGAGAACAAATTACCATATTTAATCACTTCTAAGGCATCTTTTCCCCCATATTTCTATTCATAATGTGATTTGTAATTGATAAAATTCATAATTTAATTGGCAGTAATTTTCTTTTTTATAGTGACAGAAAATAACAGCACATTTTACAACTGGTAGCTTCTAAAATTCAATAAAATGCTGTTAAAAAGATAAAGCACAAATAAATTTACGTGATTTATTTAAAAAAGACTTAAGGTGCTGAAAGTTAAAATAGTGGGCCAATTTATAACCTAATTCAAAAGTCAGTATTTCATTTGACTTTGAAAGGGCTAATTTTATGTTATTTAGGTATTCCCGAAGTGAATTCCGATTACATGAATGATCAGGTGCTACTATAACATCTCATGATAATTAGAAATATCTAACACTGGTTTAGTTAACATTATAACTGCTCAGCAGAATAATTAAAAACAAACAAACAAAAAAAAAAACAAAGGGGAAAGGAACACAGGAAACGCAAATGGAATCTGATATAACTGGGTATTTGACACCAAAATGAAACAATCTACCTGAAAATGAGAAAAACAAAGAGCAGCAAGGTAAGAAAGTTAACATTGATAACAAAGTCTTTAAAGTGATGTAGGTATGCCAACATACTCCTTCCTCTCTAGAAAAAGGCAGACACATTCTGCAGGACCTATAAAAGAGTCAGCATAAAAAAGCTTCCATAAATTTTGGAAAATGCTTTATACCCTAAAAACAAACAAAACTGATGAAGACAATGAAATGACTATTGACCAACCTGTTTTTGTAGGTTAGTCAGTTTACTCCTGCTGAAGATGATTCCAACCATATGTTCTTTCAGGTCAGCATCTGATGTTGCCTTCAGATACAAAAAGGGGAGAAAAGGAAGCAGGTTCTTTTAATAAAATTCATATATTTGACATTTTGAAATGTCTTGATAAGTAATTATGCAGGTATCTTAACAAGGTGAATTCATTTTAAATTGAGATCTATAACACTAAGATGAAGGATAAAAAGTTTGAAGAAATCACTATTGGCTAAAGTGACCATAAAAAGGACAAAATTTCTGACTTTAAGAAATCCAGAGAGGTATACTTCATGGATTTCTTTAATTTGGTCAATTTGTGTCATGTTGATTGAATCTATTTCTAAACTGTGAACACTATTAGTTCATACTCTATATTTGGTTATTA
This sequence comes from Okapia johnstoni, assembly GCA_024291935.2. Classification (NCBI taxonomy): domain Eukaryota; kingdom Metazoa; phylum Chordata; class Mammalia; order Artiodactyla; family Giraffidae; genus Okapia; species Okapia johnstoni. Next base: position 29,054,018 of record CM044321.1, on the reverse strand, counting down.
GAAGAGCAACTCAGGAAAATGACATTTGGTTAAAAAGGAAGTGTCCTAACAACACTCTCTGCTAATGGTGGTCTTAAGTTACTCCAACACTGACAGTAAACAAAGAAAACCATCACAAGAAGAAATATGAAGGCTGAAGTTTTATAGTGCCTATCATGTGTATGACACTCTTTTAAGTGATAGATAAATATGCAAACGTATATAAATATACACATACACATGACCTTACTTAATCTTCAGAAAAACCCCACAAGGGGTTTGATGTTATGCCTGCTTTATAGGTAAGAAAACTGAGGCAAATCACCCTTATATTAGAATTAAAAATGACTCAAGTTTCACTTTTCTTAGGATAGAGACAGCCACAAGAGAATGTTGCTCCCATCTTAACAATGAGAAAAGCTGTAATCTATACAACTGTAATTTTTGGGTGCCCACCAGAGAGCTGACATGGGCAACCAGGTGAACCAAGTGAACTAAAATCTAAATTGACAAATCCATATTGTTGGACACTTCAAATTCTTTCTGTACCTGATACAAGTAAATGAGCAAACAATGAACAAGGTTCATTATAGATCTGAACAAAACTATCAACCAACTGAATTAATCACATTATAGAACTCTTCAAACAACAACAGCAGAGTTTACATTCATTTAAGTGCACATGGACATTCACTAAACTATACCATTACGACGAGCTAGAATTCAGGTCTTAATAGTTTCAAAAGTGATGAAATTATACAAACTATACATATATGTATTTTACCACAAAGGAATTAAAGTAGAAATTAACAATACAAGGCTATCAGGAAAACTCCCAATATTCAGAAATTAAATAAGACACTTGTAAATTACCCAGAAGTCAAGAAGAAATCAAAATAGAAGTCAGAAAATATTTTTAACTGAATGAAATGTAAAAAAAAAGAACACTCAAATCTGTGACACTCAAGCAGTGCTAAGAGGAAAATCACAGCATTACTTGTACAAGAAAGGAAAGATCTCAACTCATCATATTAGGACTTTGAGAAGTCAGAAAAAGAACACATTAAATCCAAAGCAAACAGGTGGAAAGATATAATAAAAGAAGATACATAACAATAGAGTCTAAGGATAAGAGTACATCATGAACAATTTATGCCAATAAGTCCAGCAACTCAGATGAAATGGGCACATTACCTGAAAGGGAGAACTACAAAAGCTCAAAAAGAATGGATAACTGTAGCTTCCTTGTATCTACTAAGGAGAGTAAGTTTGTAGAATAAATTTTCGTGTGTGTGCTACGTATAGCTAAAATACACATTAACAAATTCCATTAATATACACAGCAATATATGGGTTATTTTACTGAATAAAAGAAAATGAAAAAAGAGAAATATATAAGAAATTCATTCTGATAAAAATTCTCAGCAAACGAGGCACATCCTCAAACTGACTCAGCGCAGTTACAAAAAATCTATGGTGAAAGAGTGAATACTTTCCTTTCCCAGTCTAGAAAAGGCAAACATATGTGATCTCACTACTTTTATTCAACATGGTAACTGAAGGTATTAGCCAGTGGAACACCACCAGATTGCAAAGAAGTAAAACTGGCTTTCTTTGAAGACCATATAATTATCTATGAAGAAAATCCCAAGGTTACTACAAAAGAGCTTCTTGAACTATTAAGTAAATTTAAGAAGACTATGAAAAAAGTGAAAGTGAAAGTCACTGAGTTGTGTCTGACTCTGAGACTCCATGGACTACACAGTCCATGTAATTCTCCAGGGCAGAATATTGGAGTGGGTAGCCGTTCCCTTCTCCAGGGGATCTTCCTCTCTGGGGACCGAAGCTAGGTCTCCCACATTCCAGGCAGACTCTTAACCAGCTAAGCCACCAGGGAAGCCCAAGAATACTGAAATGGGTAGCCTATCCCTTCTCCAGTGGATCTTTCCAACCCAGAAATTGAACCAGGGTTTCCTGCATTGCGGGCAGATTCTTAACCAACTGAGCTATAGGTGTCACTTAAGAAGGCCATGTGCTGTGCTGCACTTAGTTGCTCAGTCATGTCCGACTCTTGCGACCCCATAGACTGTAGCCTGCCAGGCTGCTCTGTCCATGGGATTCTCCACGCAAGAATACTGGAGGGGGTTGCCATTCCCTTCTCCATAATAAGACCATAGGATGTAAGTTTAATGCACAAAAGTCAATTGTATTTTTACATACTAGAAATGAGTAACTGGAAAGTGAAATAAAAATATTTACAATAGCATCAAAACCATGAAATGCTTAGGGATCAATTTAATAAAGTGTGTATAAGACATGTACACAGAGCTGAACTATAAAACATTGCTGGCAGAAATTAAAGAAGATCTAAATAAATGGACAGAACTAAATAAATATAATATTCATGGATTTGCTGCTGTTGTTTAGTTGCTAAGTCCTGACTGTAACCTGCCTGGCTTCTCTGTCCATGGGATTTCCAGACTCAATATTAAGATGTCAATTCTCCCCACACTGACTTAGCACTTTGGTGCAATTCCAATCAATATTTCAGCAGCTTTTTAAAAAAATTATGTTTTTTTGTGGAGAAGGAAGAAACTGATAATCTGCTTTTAAGCTTTATATGGAAATGGAAAGAATCTGGGATAGCCAAAACAGCTTTGAAAAAGAACTTGGTTGGAATCTCTATAAAGCTACAGTAATCAAGACAGCCTGATGTTGGTATAAGAATATAATATAGATTAATGAAACAGAATAGAGTCCAGAAACAGACCTATTCATTTCTGGTGGACTGATTATTGATAAAGGATAGTCTTTTCAACAAATGGCAGTAGAAGAATCAAACATCTTCATATCAAGAAAAAGAACCTCTACTCTTAATTTACACTCTATAGAAAAACTTGAAATGTACATAATTCTAAATAAAAGAACTAAAGTTCTCATGTTTCTAGAAGAAAACAGGAGAAAATCTTTGTGACTTTAGTTAGGTAAGACACAAAAATCATGAGTCATTTAAAAAAAAAAACAGATAAACTGAACTTTATCAAAATTAGAAACTTCTCTGGAAGATAAGTCACAGACTAGGAAAAAATATTTGAAAATGTATTTTTACCAAACATGTATTTGGTAGAAGACCTATACATATATGTATCTTGAATATATGAAGAAATCTTCCAACCCAATAATAACACAAACAGCTCAACATAAAAAATATGGGTAAAAAATCTGAACATACATTTTGGTAAATATAGCACAGAGATGGCAAATAAATACATAAAAATGTACTCAATATTATTAGTCACTGGCGAAATCCATGTTAAAATCACCACAAGGGGCTTCCCTGGTGGCTCAGTGGTAAAGAATCTGCCTGCTAATATAGGAGACACAGGTTAGATCCCTGGTCTGGGAGGATCCCACATGCCAAAGAGCAACTAAGTCCATGCACCACAACTACTAAGCCTGTGCTCTAGAGCCCAGGAACCACAGCTGCTGAGTCCAGATGCTCTAGCATTCGTGCTGCACAGCAAGAGAAGCCACCGCAATGAGAAGCAAGTGCACCTATCTCTAGAGTAGCCCCCTGCTCGCTGCAACTACAGAAAAGCCCAGCAGCAACAAAGATCCAGCACAGCCAAAAAATACATGAATGAATAATAAAAATTATTAAAAAAAACAACACAAGATACAAGTATATACCTACAAGAATGTATAAAATTAAAAAGAGTGATAGTATCAGGTATTGTCAAGGAGATGTGGAGCAACCAGATATACTTTGTTGGTAAAAATGTAAAATGGCTTAATCACTTTGGAAAGAGTTTGGTTTCCTAGGAAGTTAAACATATACTTATTATACAGCAATCCTACTCACAGGTACCTACCCAAGAGAAATGAAAACATGTCCATACAAAGATCTGTATGCTAACGTTGACAGCAGTTTTATTAATAATAGCTAAATAGAGGAAATAACCCAAACATCTATCAGAAATTTGTGAAAGGATAAATAAACTATGGTAAGCTCATACAATGGAATACTCCTCAGCAACCAAAAGAACAAACAACTGATACAAGTTCTTATACTACCTATAAAAAATCAGACAAAAAGGCTACTTTCTATATTGTCCCATTATATAAAACCTGGAAAAAAGCAATACTAGAAAAAGTGAAGTCGCTCAGTCATGTCCAACTCTTTGGGACCCCATGGATTGTAGCCTGCCAGGCTCCTCCATCCATGCGAATTTCCAGGCCAGAATACTGGAGTGGGTTGCCACTTCCTTCTCCAGGGGATCTTCCCAACCCAGGGATCGAACTGGGGTCTCCCTCATTGCAGGCGGATTCTTTACCATCTGAGCCACCAGGAAATGGCCATACTATAGGGAAGAAAATAGGCAGAAAATAGTTTAGCGGTTGCCACGGGGGAGGAATGAGATGAGAGGGCTGAATGCAGAGGAATGACAGGGAAATTCTGGGAGGGATGTGTTTTAAAAACTGCTTGTGATGGTTTCACCACTGTACACATTGGTCAAAATGCAAAACAAACAATTTTAAAAGGATGATTTTGTATGTAAGTTTTACTTCAAAAATCTGACTTAAAAAATGCTTCCCTTAAAAATTACATTATCTCACTGGTATCCAACCACTAGCAAACCTTTCCCACTCATCCCCAATGCCTCAGCATACACTCTCCTACTGTTTGGCCAGCCTCTTTAATGCTCCCATCCTCCCATCTTTTTAATCTAACTTTCATGCATTCTCTTTCAGGTCTAACTCAAAGTCTAATATCCTCCAAGAAGCCTTCTCTGTCCACTCCAGGGACAATAACCTCAACGTACTCTGAAATTCTATGACATGTGCAATTTTTCACATATTTAATACAGTGCTTATGTACTAGAGAGAATCCCTGATGATCTGTTTTGGGAGGGAGGGGATGGACTGTTCGTGTTTAAAAACAGAAGGCAAGTTTTTTGAGGGCTTGATACCAGTTCTCAAGGTTGTTAAGCAAACAACTGCCATTTGCTAAAATTCAGCTGATTTAATGAGTACTCAGTCTTGTAGTTGTCAAAATGTTATCTCCAAAAGATGCTGAAAAATAATTATCAGAGTTTGTGAAATCCTTTTTTTTTAATAAACAGATTTCTGATAGAAAAATGTGGATGATTTAGTTGCCTCTGTATTGGAAGGCACAGAGTTAGCTTAGGTAAGTCCTTGAAAATATCTTTCAAAGAACTGTCAAGATGAGTATTTATAGCATCTCACCTATTAATAAATACACAAGAATATGAAGACTAGTCATGGTTGACTTCTCTTTTTGAAAATGGATGAAGTTCTCTTCTTAGACACAGTGCTTTAGTTTAGACCAAATAAGTCAGGCAAATGCACTTGAGAAGAAATTTCAAGAACAATACAAAGGACAGGTTATCCCAATAAAAATTCACTGCATACATGTGGGTTTATATGGTGGATATAAAGACAAACCAGACATGTACTTCGTCTTTAGGAAGCTTTGATTAAGTAGAAGATATAAACCATGTATATATCTTGGACATGGACTTGGGCAAACTTTGGGAGATGGGGAGGGACAGAGAGGCCTGGAGTGTTGCAGTCCATGGGGTTGCGAACAGTCAGACACGACTGGGTAACTGAACAACAATAAACCATGTATACAAATAAACTCAACAAGAGAGAAATCAAGAGACACAGAAATTACTATGAAGTTTAGCAGAGGAAATACTTCTTTTGTGTCTTCACCATGAACCTTCTTTAAGGCTCATGGAGAAGGCAGTATTTTTGAGCTGAACTGTGAAGGACAGAGAAGATGGAGGAAAGTGCACAGCATAGTCAACAACGAAGCTGATTTTACAAATGTCAACATTTAAACAAAACAGCCCAAGGTTCAGAGCAAATTTTGTTGTTACTTAAAATACTAGCTAGATCATACATGAGCAAAAAGTGAGTATCTTCTGATAGCTCCTTCATCTTCTTTCTAATTAAAGTAAAAAATATTAACTACTCAGAAACTAGTATCACATATACATTAAAATACGTAGGAATACATGGATTATTCCACTGAACAAAAGAAAATGGAATAGGGAAATAAATATTTTTAGAATATAAATAAATACATTGTATACTTTTTCCTCTCCTTCAGGTGATGACAACAGTGCTTTTTCCTCTTGTTCTGGTGTGGGTTCTGCATCTCCAGAGATGAGCTTTCCAAATACCTGGTGAAGAAGACAGGGAGATGAGAGCAAACTAACGGCAGGAATTACCACTGTGAAGGCTTGGAGGACTCAATAGCTGATTCTGAAGGTTTTATAATATTCCTATGCTATTCTTACTGTACACCTCTACTTTTCAGAAATACGAAAACAAAATGAAATATAAGAATTTGGGCTATGAGAAGAAAAAAATGGGCCAAACTTATAGCTAACAATCTCTAACAAATCGAACAAACTACTTTGTTAAGCTCTTGATATTATTATTGAAGTAGCACATCATTTCATTTTATCCTGTGCTAGACCATGTATAGTAAGGACACTCACTTGAGATGTAATAAGTCTGAACACTCGCAGAGTCTCAGCTTCACAGTTCCTTTGCTGGGCCACGCTGGCTGAGATCTGGCCAGCAATTTTTGTGCTTTCGCCATCCTTCCAGCCCAGGACCTTAACCTGTCGAACTCTCAGTGTATTTTCTGGGCCCTTTAATTCAATTTTGATGATGTGATTATCCCCTCCTGGAAGTTCACTTGTTACCCAACCAATGTGCCTCGAATCCAGATCAACCTAGGGGAGCAGAAAAGGGATATAAACCTGATACAAGTGGATTACTATTTATCACTGTCCTAGACTTAATAACAGTAGCTATTATGTTAGTGTTAATAACAGTAAACTCAAATAACAAATAATTGTACACACAGAAAAGTGTATTAGATTATTTCACACTGATTATCTTATTTAAATCTTGTAAAGATAAGCAATACTATAATAGCTATAGATGAAGAAAGTTAGGTTAACACAGATGGCAGGAGTCTAGTAAGTGGTGGAGTTGAGAATTAAGACAGGTCTGCTTACATTATATGTACTATATGGCTTCCGAGCACAAGTTACTTAAGTGAAACCACTGGAAATAATTTTCATGAGTGTACCTATACTGCCTGTAAGTAGAAATACTCACATGATCAGCAATGAAATCCTGTTTTGTGCACCTTTACATGAAAGCACATTTAAAGCAAGGATTTTAGCTGTGCAGTTACTTAGTATGTTTGACTTTTGAATAAATATTATATAATAGGCACCCTGAATCTCCACAGGGGAGCAGAAGTCAGGGTGGAGGGCTGTAGGCACTGTACACTTACTCATGACTACAGAACATTTAGAAAAATAATGGGTAAGATGTTTAGAACAGAGATGGTTATAACTATTCCCATACATGGACTATTTGCCAAATTAGTGTTTTGAAAAGAGATGATTTCCTATAATACTGTGGCATGCCAAAATTAGAACTCAACAGTGGAGACTGAGAAGAAGAAATTTCTACCAGGGCAGTAAAAACATTTAATGACAGTTTTAATTACCTGTTTTATTCTGCACAAATCTTCTACTGCTTTGCCAGTTAAGAAGGTCATTGAGGTGACTTTATTCTAAAATAAGCAATTCAAAATAGTTATTATGCCATGTTCCTGGCTCTAGAACGGACAATGATTTCTTACAGCCTATCAGTATCATATCAACTCATCTGCTTGTCTTTTGTAGTCCTTCTAACTGACCTCATTCCATCTGTCCAACCAATCATAGCTCCTACAACTCCCGTCTTTTTCTTATTCTCACTAACTCCATCTTGAATCACACATTTCAGTCCTTCTCTATGGGCTCTGTGGAGAAGGAAATGGCAACCCACTCCAGTGTTCTTGCCTGGAAATTCCCAGGGACAGAGGAGCCTGGTGGGCTGCTGTCTATGGGGTCGCACAGAGTCGGACACAACTGAAGCGACTTAGCAGCGGCAGCAGCTAATCATTTAAAGTCTATCTGTATCATGAAGTCTTTCAACAATTCACCTTGCTACTTATGTCCCATTCTTATTATCCTCATTGCCTCTGGTGTAAAAGGGAGGAAGGCAGGTAGCTTAAGCAACAAATACTTTGCGAGTATCACGATGCCCCCAGACAGCCATAGGGACGAGTATCCCGATGCCCCCAGACAGCCATAGGGACTTGGGGGAGGACACATGAGAGTGATGAGTTCTATCCCCTTGAGATCTTTGCCAAACTAGGGAAGGACCATTTAACATATAAAGTAAAGTATCAAAAGAAATTTAATACCTTTAAGTACTGGAAAGAATCATACTGGTACTAGAGTCAGAGACCTTAAGACTGAGTAAGTTTTACACCAAGTACATCAAGAAATAGATGGATATATGAATTCCTTGGAGAGTTGTATACTTTTAAGTGCCATAGGCTGATGCAATTCAAATTAACAAATGCTGTGTTTAAGGTAGTGTGGTGGGAAGGCTAGGGGACACACAGTACACTATGTAAGTCTTAATGATGCATATAAATCAGAGGAGGTTTCCTAAAAGAAAAGCTGATGTCAGCTTATCGGTTAAAAATGAATATTACCATGATTATCTCTCCTAAAAGACAAAATGTTAAATTGATTGCAACCACTGTTTTGATGGAAAGTATATTCTAGCTTAAAACATGAATCAAAGATAACACTGTACTGAGCAGTGAGTTCCTGTCAGAAAAATGTTCTGATTTATTACACTTGACTTTCAAGTAAGACAAAGTAGTTGTACCACCTCTTGGGTCTCAAGAGGTGATAAGCTAGTGATATAGTCATATATTAGCTAAGCCTTTTTTTTTTTTTCTTATTCAGTCTGTGCTGATGGACAGAAGTTGGGGTGACTACAGACAGCAAGGAGTGCTGTGACTGTAGACTGAACTTCTGTGGTTGGCATTCTCCATTCAGGTCATCTGAGACCCAAACCCACCACTTTGGCTCTCCCTGGGAAAGGAAATATACAAATGGGACAGGAGCAGCTTGGCAATGGCCCAGGGGGACTTATTAATGCTGTATCTGCAGGCCACTTCCTTTCTGAGGGAAAAAATTCTAAGAAGTATTCTTTCTCAAGAATGGGGTAGAAGCATGGGAATCTGGCAGTTGGTGTTACATTCTTCTTGGCCCTTAATACTCAAGTAAATAGGATGCTTTTTCTTCTCTAGTGTTTTTCGTTAAAGAGTGCTCAATTCAGTTGAAACACGTAGACAGGCTAGAGTTAGGAAGAATATACAGTATGATTACATAGGTTAATCCAGGAACTCTCCTCAACTCCCCTGTGACGGTGGGGGTGAGGATTAAAAACTGAAGGCTAATTACACTACAGGTCAAACTGCATTAAGTGCCACTAGAGTAAGGTAAAAAAGAACCCAGAGGAGAGAAAGAGTAACTTTTATACAAGAGGTACTGGGGGAGGATTTGCCTGCTGCGTCTTAGACTTGGGAAAAATCTGAAAGGCAGAGTTTAAGAGAAGGACTTCCAGGCCAAGGAAATAGCTTGAACAAGCAAGGTCATGGAAGTAAAAAATCATGGAGTAGATATTTATTTTGCTTAGCTATAGATTTCATATATTTATAATCAGATCCTTTCTTAAAATGGGTACTCCATAGTGCCCCAAGTTATATTAATCTGTTTTTAGATTTAAGAGTTACTTTGAGAATATAAATAGGTTGTTTGGTTAGTGAAGTTCCAGATGAAAGCCTTTTTGCTAACACTCAGAAATGAGACTGTATGATTAATAAAGGTCTGAAAAGAACTAACAAACCACAGTTAAGTTTCCTTTCTTACCCCAAGATCTCGGGAATTGTCCACATGAACAGATACATAGCGGGCATTGATGCCTTTTACACAGTTGATGGTGATGTTCTTAGTTTTGTTTTTATCTTCATCTCCTGACTCCCAAAAGGTTTCTGTGGAACCATCTGTCAAACTGCCAATCATGGCAGGTCGGCTTGAAGTTTTTATGTCAACAATGCTGGTTAAGTCCTTTAAGCACATTACTATGCACAATTCCTACCAGAAACAAATACACATAACTGTAACACTCAAATGGAAATCTTCCACAATAATAAAATAGGCATGAGATAGAAATAAAAGTAAGTATCAAATTGTTTAGGAGGAATTTTCAGTTTCTCCTTCAATACATTGTTGAGTATTAACAGGATAACTGTTAGATGACTGACCTGACTCATAGCCTCAAAGCCAGACTGTATGCTGATGCTAAAACTCTCTTCACTGTCTCCATCATCTGATTTTGACAAAATATTGTTAATGTGATGAAAGACATTGCTCTGATGGAGGAACTGGTGATCAGATTGCTTGAATTTCAGACTCCAGCACCTAAAAAGGCATAAGTAATATATTACATAATTCTTTTTCAGGAACTTCTAAGGAATTCCTTGAAACAAAAAGCACTCTGCAGCTAATCTTAATGCTGTAGGTAAAATAATAATCTTAGAAATTTTAAAAATTCAAGAAACAAAATGATTTCTACTGGCTATTTTTTGGAGAAATATATGTCATTTCTGTTGAACAATGTAAATTCTAAGGAAAGTTCATCCATTTTAAATATAGCCAAACTCACACATGAAGATCAAAGTTATAAAAGCAAAAAAGGTAAAAATCAATTTTGTAGACAAGTGTTATCCCAACTATAACAGCCTCTTAAAATTTATTAGTCCTACAATTCTACACTAATTCATCAGACTATAACACACTTTGTACTTCAAAAATCTTGCACTATAGAATCTCTTCTCTGCTGGTTTCATCATTAGGAATGTGGGTAGCCAAAATCACTCTATCAACCTATTTTTTATAAAAATCAATGGAGGATTTACTTATATGTGTAGTCCAGTACGAGGCTCTAGTGATAAAGTTCACAATGTAAAAGTAACAGTGAGGACTTAAAAGGAGGGGATATTCTTCAATGTAGTTTTAGGATTGGCTGAATTTCTCTTGATATTCTTTTCAATTCAAAACCCTATTTTGAATTCTGTTGTTGAGATTTCATTGCCGTCTCCATTTTTGCAACATTTACGCTTCTACTCTTGAGGAGCACTGAGACATGTCATTTGGGGTAGAAGAGAAAGGAAAGTGAGGAAGATGGTTTCAGACTGTGACAATTTAGAGGACTCAGAAGTATATGATCCACAATTTACAGAGGGGCCAACAGGCATGAGCTGAGGCGAAGGGCACTTCTACATTACAACCATAATGAGGGAGGCACCATTCATATAACACAGGATTCTTTCTACCTTAAGTATTTAAAGAGGTCTTTCAAACATTTCATGCTTTGACTGCTTCAGAAAACTCCTTTTCCAGGGTACTTAGGACACTTGGAAATAAGATTACCTCAGGGCCATCTGCTGTAATGAACTGCCACTGGGGAGAGACATCATAAGATCGGAGATAGTCTGAAGTAGGCGGTGAAACGTGTGTGGTAAAGGATGAGCGGCTTCCCCTGCAATCACTATATCTGAGAGCGGATGCTCACATACCCTTGTATCTTTCTCCTAAGACAGAAATGGCAAGCAAGTTCATCAGTTTGGGAGCTGGAAGGAATTTTTCCCACAAAAGAAAATGTGTACTTTAACGATACTGATGTAGTAGAAATGTAAACAACAAAACCAAACCATACCTCAAACATCCAGTAAGATTAACTAATTATGTTTATACTTTTAAAGGAAAAAGTGATAAGGTCACCTATAAATAAAATCACCAAACCAAATAAATGCCACATATGAGGATCAATTCCAGTGTACTCACTAATCTACTAGCAGACATGAGCCGTTCCCTTCAGCTGACCACCACCCAAACTGCTGGCCCACAAAGTTGGGAGCCAATAAGCAGTTGTTTCCATTCAGTAGATTTTGGGGTATCTGTTACACAGGAACAGATAGCTCTTATGGTAGTGTGATAACTTCACATTGTAATTGTGGATTATTTTCTATTTTTCCTTGCAGCGCTATTGATTTTCATTCGATATCTTTAAGGTTATTTTATTAACTACATGCATACATTGAAGACACAGAATTACTCTTTTATCATTTTGTAGACAGCCTCCCAGAGAAGGCAATGGCACCCCACTCCAGTACTCTTGCCTGGAAAATCCCATGGACGGAGGAGCCTGGTAGGCTGCAGTCCACGGGGTCGCTAAGAGTCAGATACGACTGAGCGACTTCACTTTCACTTTTCCCGTTCATCCACTGGAGAAGGAAATGGCAACCCACTCCAGTGTTCTTGCCTGGAGAATCCCAGGGACGGCGGAGCCTGGTGGGCTGCCGTCTATGGGGTCGCACAGAGTCGGACATGACTGAAGCGACTTAGCAGCAGCAGCAGCAGCAGCAGACAGCCTCCTTATCCCTATTGATAATTATGTCTTGAAGTCTATTTTATCTGATGTTAAACTAGCTGTAGCAACCTAATTTTGATTGGTATTTATCCAGTATATCTTTTTGTACTTTTAACCTTTTACTTTTAATCTTCCTCTGTCCTTATGTTTTAAAAGATGTGATGCTTATAAACAGTACCGAGCTTTTGTTTTTTTCTATCTATTCTGACAGCTTTTTAAATTGAGGATTTAGTCTTCTACTTTTTTACTGTACAAATATAAATGAGATCCATAAATCACAGCTACAGAAATATAAATGTGGCTGGAACCCAGGCTTCCAGGGTCCACATTCAATGCTTTTCCATGATACAGGCTGCCTCCGATAAAACTGAAGTTTCTTCTAGCCAAACTTTTTGAATTTCACGTCCAGACACAATCTCATTTTCATTCTCTGTGCCTTACAGTAATGCTGTGAAGCAGACGGCTCTTCTCTATAATAATGTTGCCTTCATCGTCTTATATTGCACTGTACAGTATATATCTTCCAAATGACTGCTTTGAGTGTGACAGTGATGGCTAGTGAGAAATCAGAATTGATTGACAGCATTTCTGGAGACAGAAAACTTTCACTCAGCATAGTTAGTATGTTGCTCATAGCTCTGAACTGGTATTCTTGCCTTTAGGTTATATAATCTGTGAATGAGCTCATGTAAATTATGGTAATACGTGAAGAGAGTTCGACTCTTCTATAAAAATATGTACAAATAAAAAACCAAGACTCTCGCTCACTTGTTCTGCATTTTCTTTGTTCGTTTTATTTTCCTCATCCTCTTCTTCCTCTGGTTCCACTGGAGCAGGAGTCAGAGATGCCACGAAATGCCATAGAATATCATGGAGAGAAGTGGTCTGGATGACGTTACACAGAAGCCAGTTGAAAGCCTGTAAGAAAGAGAAAGTGAAAGTTGCTCAGTTGTGTCTGACTCTTTGCGACTCCATGGACTATACAGTCCATGGAATTCTCCAGGCCAGAATATTGGAGTAGGTAGCCTTTCCCTTCTCCAGGAGATCTTCTCAACCCAGGGATCGCACCCAGGTCTTCTGCATCGCAGGTGGATTCTTTACCAGCTGAGCCACAAGGGAAGCCTGCAAGCCTGCATAAGCAATGTAAAATAAGTCCAAAATAAAGAGAACCTTCTGGAACTCAAGTATTTTAAGGGAAGACTCTAGGAAGACTGATTGTCATTTTACTGAAAGTACACTGAACTTATACTGTCAATAATTTTGGCCCTAATTAAAAAATTAACAGTAGGGAAAATAATACCTATGAAATGCAATTTCAAAATATTTTTCCAAACCACTTTTCATTTCAAAAATTTGTCTGAATATTAATTTACCCAAGCATATTTTTTCCAACTTGCATTTAGGATCAGCATGCATTTAGAATGTTTCTTAAGTTCTATACAAGCTGCTATTTACTTAAATATAGATTCATGCGGTTCCCACTGATGAATGGCAGGTTACTTCCTACTCATGATAAAGAAAAAAGATTTGTTGTATGTACAAGTCTAGGATATACAGTGATCCATTTTCAGAGAAAAGAGACCCAGATAAATTATCACTGTTAAATTTATAATTCAAAAGCCCTATTTCTGATCTCTTTTGCATGACTACTCTAACTGAAATGACACTGTGATTATAAAAAGCTTTTTTAAAAAGATATTATCAGGATTCAGATAATAAAGCAATGCAGAAATGAAGTCTTTCAGAGTGCTTAACTATGAAACTCAAATTCATTTGTATTCCTAAACCTAGGAGTTTAATTTTGTTGTAAACACAGTATTTCCTATTCACTGAGGTCTCTTAATTTATCACAATTTCTGTTCAGTAGAAAACTGACATCATTAAACAGAATCATCATATGAAGCTTACTATGAATGAATCAATAATCCTATTCATGTATTCTTACCTCCATAGCAAAAACTCGACAAGCAGATTTCCTTAACGCCTGTTTCATTGCTATTTCCAGACCTTCTAAATCATGATGCTGTATAACAAAGGCTAAGACTGGCCACTGGAAGTTCCGTTCTCCTTTGGAGAGGGAGCTGTGGGCTGAGATGAGCCGGGACAGCTCGGGAGACGGATGCCTCAAGAGTGAAGAACCCACTTCTGTTTGAAGGAAAAAAAAAAAGTATCAATTTTCATAGGCAACACATATTAATATATTTAAGGTGATATCAAAAAACAGTATTCAGCTTATTCACTTAAGTGTCTTTGGGGTTGTTTTTGTATTTGACACAAATCTTAATAATTTCAATTTTTTACTGAAGCTCAGATCTAAATATCTTACTTAAAGTTTTATACCTATTAAGTTGCAGATGTGAGTTTTGAACCCAGGTCTGAATCTAAAGTTCATACTTTCTATAACACTATACAAAATGTGATTTATTTTCTCCCCAATGGAATCTACATCTTATCCCCAGCATTTGCTAAAGGACTGCTTTGTAACAGAGAATGCAATGGCAACCCACTCCAGTACTCTTGCCTGGAAAATCCCATGGACAGAGGAGCCTGGTAGGCTGCAGTCCATGGGGTCGGGAAGAGTCGGACACAACTGAGCGACTTCACTTTCATTTTTCACTTTCCTGCATTGGAGAAGGAAATGGCAACCCACTCCAGTTTTCTTGCCTGGAGAATCCCAGGGACGGGGGAGCCTGGTGGGCTGCCGTCTATGGGGTCGCAGAGTTGGACACGACTGAAGCAAGTTAGCAGAAGCAGCAGCTTTGTAACAAACGGTATTTCAATAAGAGCTCAAAGATACTTGTTGAATATATCCTCAATATTTTCCTATAAGATTTTCAATAAGATACATAATCATCTACTTAAAAATATTAGGTCAGATCTTCATTTAGTAAGTAGTTGGCTTGATAAATCATTAACATGTTATCTTTTGCTTCTTGGATTTCTTTCTATATTCTTGAGACAGAATTAATTTGCCTCAATTTGGGGCTGCTGATACTAATCAGTCCAGATTATCTAAAATTTTTTACTGATTAAGAGCTAGCCGTATCTCCAGTTTTTATTATCTGTTTGAGTGGTAGTACTTACAAGAGTTAACAAGTTTCTATTGAGAATATCATTGTGAAAGTGTCAAGTCACTGGAACTGCTGATTTACTGAAGCTTAGTGGGAGGGATAATGGTAGCAATATTCAGCTTAGATACCTAACAAGTAATATATTTTAAAGATCAGTTTATTCTTGAATAATAGTGCATGATCTCTGGGTGTCTCTTCCAACTAAGATGTAAAATTTAGAGAGGCACATTTATGGCTGTGTCACACAGAAGGCATGTTTACCATGATTTAAAATTAATCTATTCCTCCGTCTTCAAAAATTAGATTAAAAAATCTACAAATAAAATCATTAGGATCACTCAATCTTCTTTTTTATCTTTATACTTACCAGTGTCTCCACTGTTAACCCTTCTCCGAGGAACGGCTTTAACTCGTGCAGGTAAGATGGAGTGCTGTTTATCATATTCAGAAGCAACAACGGAGTAGGATCTTTGGAAGACAGTTCTCTTTGCGAGATCAGTATCAGTTATGGGACTAGTTTCCAAACTGCAGATAGAACAAGGTGACAGATAACCCAGGAGAAAAAGGGAATGAGGTGACACTGTATTTACTCAGTTTATAACAGCGTAGTCAAATGTGTGAACCTGTAATCCACGTGGAAGAAAACAAATTCAAAGCCAACTTGACAATCTCTCTTTAAGCCATAATTTGATCTTTTCAAATATAATCACATTTTGACCGATTTCAGAACTGCATCTTAAAACTTTCGCTTCTCTTAAATCTACTTTGCATTTTAAATGAAAAAGAAGAAAAGGCATCAAATATTCTAAGCTTCTCTCAGAAGCAAAAGCACTGTGGTGGAAGACACGTGTCATGATATTCAGGAAAAACAGGCAGATATATTCATAACAGCACTGAATAGGAAGAAAGTAGATATATACATGAGGAAACCTAGTAAGAGGGAAAGTGAAAGGATGCAATTTTCCTCTGGGTCTGAGCGTTCTATGAGGTTTCTCATTCTCTGGAGGTGCTACCCAAAGCTCTATCCAGAGCATGGCCATACCACAGTGTGCTGAGAGGTGACAAACTGGTTTCCAGCCTCAGTTATACTATATTTAAAACTATCTGAGAACTCAGTGGTTTTCAGGAGGGCTGTAGGAAACCAATCTCTTTTTTTTTTCTTTTTTAACTATACAACATTAAAAAACAGTTACAAAAGTATTAAGGTGGTTATATAATTTCTTTTATTGGGGCATTTTAAAGAAAAAGATACCTTTCTTTACTCTCTAAGACAAATTTGCAAAATATTCTTTTTGTTTCTTTTCCATTGGTTTCAAATCCTATGGCCCTCAGTAAAGCTTATATATTTTCTAGTAACTGGCTAACTCTGGCCATGTTGTGTCCTCACTGCCTAAGTGAGTGCACATTCTTGTTTGAATAGATGATAAATGTTGTATTTAACTAATTGGAGTAAAGATGATCTTTTCTCTCCAACTGGATCTGCTATCAAGGACCTCACCTGATTCATGAATGCATGCCTTTTCTTACTGCTCTAACAGTCAGGACAGTTGACATGACTTCCTTCCTGAGATGGAGGGATGCATCAATATGAAAGAACTTCTAGAGCATTCTCTTCTATTTAGTCTCTCTTCCACCAAACACTGGACTCAACAGAAATACATAACTCAAATACCTGGGTGGCATGGACTTCATGTTGCTCTCAGGTTCTTCAAATACATTGGGACTCGCATCGGGAGTTACTGATATGTACGGGGCCGGCACAGATGTTGAACGTAGGTACCTCATTTCATCCTGGAATAGGTTGTCATCTTGATAGCCCACGAAATTTTCATGATGATGCCTGCATTAAATCAAACCCAGTAACTTAAAGTATGATGGTAATACAGACACTTTCCATTTTTAACCTCCTTTGTAAAAGCAAAAACAACTCATACATCTATAATCAAGGAGTGTAAAGTATTAAAATTGCAGCAGATGTAAGGAGGAAGAAATAAAAGGCTGATAATTTTACACATAGGTATATTCCAGGTACCGCAAACATTTCAAATCCAAAATTGAATTTCTTTCCTTTCGAGAACTTTTCCATCTTCCAGTGTTTCAGTGAGTGATGCCACCAGCTATCTGAGTGCCTTAAGCTAAAATATCTTGGTGTCACAGAGGGCTCAGCCCTTGGCCATGACCAGTCCTTCAGGCCTGTGGATGCTAGGTTCCCTTTCACTATTCTCTCTTCTTGTTTCCCCATCATCACTGTCTTGCTTCAGGCTGATGACATTTCTTGCACGGACTACTGGAGTATAGGCAGTGACCTCTATGGTAGGAACACACGTTAGAGTGAAATTTGAAAAATATTAGAGATATATGAAATGTTTCATGGGTTGGGGGGATAGATCTATTCCCCAAAGGGCTAAAAATTGTAAAATTCATAATTAGAGTATGCCATGAATTTTTACACGTTTTACCATTTGATTCTATCCTTTTCAAACTGGAACACAGAGCTGCTAGTCTAAGTACAATAAGCAGGTGACTGAAGCTGAAGGCTTGTTGCACTTGGCATTCCTGGTGATTTTTTCCAAGGTCCCTAATGTAATTAGTCTCACATTTTCATTTTTGTTTCCCGTTTATTTTATTGAATTATAAGTACAAAAACAAGCAAACAAACTACATAACTCTGTTTCTCAAAATGGAACTGCTGGTTGGTAAGACACGCCAGCAGGCAATTTCCAAAGTGATTTAAAAAAAACAGCCAAGTGACATTACCTAGCTAATGTCTGCAGGTAGAGACAAGGCATTTTAACAGGAAGGTCCTCGGAAATGCCCTCTTTCACGCTGGGGAGCTGAGACTGGAATGGCTTTGCTGGATGGTAACACAGAATGCTGGGTTCGGCAGCGCTGCTCAGCGATAGCAGGAAGAGGGCGTTCGCTTTAATCACCTGGTGGGCTTCCATGGTGGGCAAGGCACGCGGAGTCTTAACTTGCATTGGCTTCCTCCTAGACTGCTTGACCTGGAAGGAGAATTTTTAGGGATCTTTTCCTACTTACATTCAAATGTGAGATTTCTTAACCTAAATATTTTTGAGTTGTTAACAAGAATTATTAAACACTTGTAGAACTACTTTAAAATAATAATAGTGATTACCAAAAACAACATTCACTTCATGTTTCTGAACTGATTGAAACTAATTTATATCAAATACAAACTGTATTTTTTTCTCTTTTGGGGGAAAGTTATAAACCTAACTAGTAAAATCTAAATGTAATTATTTAAATAAAAGAGTAAATAACTTGTGTGTGTGTGTGTTTGTATGTGGCAAATATTTTCAGTTAGGTGCATCACTAATGTGAATGATCCTCCCTTTCCATAAATCCTCAATATAACTAGGGATTAAGAAAAAGAGAGAGGAGATAAGCAGCAGTAAAAGAGAAGGAAAAGGAAAAGAGAATTAAGAGAGAGAAAAGGTGAAGAGGGAAAGCTATGTATATGATATGTACGCAGGTGACTGAATAGCACACAAGTAATAAAAAATTACATCTGTCAACAGGGTATGCATGCTACATGATAGTTGTTTTGTGTTATCCCAAGACATAATTTGTTTTTGTCATTAAAAACAGCTGACCTGGTGCATAAATCAAATTTGTATATTATTCCTATTATAAAAGCTGATCTTTAATATCAACTATATGAAGCTGTCTGATGACATGATCCTAAAAAGAGATTTTTTTTTTCCTCTCTCTCTTAACCTCCCTCCTATCTCCCTCCCCATCCCAACCCTCTAGGTTGTTACAAAGCCTCTGTTGCTTTTTTTTTTTAATTGAAGGGTAATTGCTTTACAGAATTTTGTTCTTTTCTGTCAAATATCAACATGCATCAGTCACAGGTATATATATGTCCCCTCCCTTTTGAACCTCCCTCCCGCCACCCTCCTCAGCCCACCCCTCTAGTTGTTACAGAACCCCTGTTTGAGCTTCCAGAGTTGTGCAGCAAATCCCCATTGGCTATCAATTTTACATATGAGAATGTAAGCTTCCATGTTACTAAAAAGAGATTTTTATAAGGGTTTATCTTTATCATTCACAGTATAGCCAGAACAAAATAAAACTACCTTCTCCCGGGCAGCAGCCTGTTTCTCCCGGAGGTATTTTTCTCTGCAGCGATCACACACCAGATACCACGTGCTTCCCCCTATGCCACCGTCGCCACAGTTACCAGCCCATCCGCCACAGAAGTGCCCAATGCTATTGTAACCTTGTCCACCAGCATACCGGCCACAGCCTTTGAAGTAAGAACATAAATAGATGCTGAACACCTAAGTGTCCTTAATAGTCTGATGCTTGCTACCTATGCATAAATGACAGATTTCCCTTCTCAAAGTAAGCAAAGTACTGAAGCAAATATCTAACATTTTCACTTTTTCTACACCCCGCTGCCCTCCCCCACAGGCTGTTAGTTATATCAGCAAACTTGGATGCGTGACCAGAAAGTAATCAACCGAATGATGTCTAAAATACTGAAAATACTCTATATAGGCAGATGAAAAGAAATATAAGACGTAAGAACATTTAGATTTATTTAAGCATGCCATAAATTTGGACAAAATAGATATAAAACATTCTGTATGAATGGTAAGTTTTACAGATTACATATTTTACAAAAGGTTTCAGTGTAATATGTAGGAAGAGAAAAGCATCTACCCAAATCTGTAATAGGTGAATTTTGCAATACTAATCAATTGTTATAGAAATAGTTACATTTATCTAAAGTACTGTCTTCTGATGAAACAGTTGATAATCTCTTTCACAGGAAGAGGCCTATAGAAATCAACATAATCTAATTTAATTCGTAGTTTTGAACAGGAAACCAATACAGTTAAAGGAGACTTAATGTTGAGACCTCTCCTGTGTGTTTGGACATGTTATTTCTACTGTGTGAGACAGCAATCCTTTGGGTAACATGTAAAATATTTTAAAAGTTAACAATATCTCAGAATATGATACACTAAAATGAAACAGCACTAAACTGCTTTGCCATCACAGTATTAGAATTTCTTTACCTACTCTCCACAAAACTTACACTGTATTGATAAAGCACTTTAAAAATTAAATTCTAAGAAAACTATAAATTCTGGGCAAAAGTTTCCTGTACTTTAAGGTAATTCATGGAACAGCTGAAGCCAGAAGCTACCGCATCTGTGTGTCACGCACGGTGCTCATGGGTACCCATCACCCGGCTTACCTGGGTGAGCCTGCCTCATGTGGTACGTCACTGGATATGGGTGGGACTCCCCACACAGCTCACAGATGGTGTCTTTCTCTGGTCCCCCTACCGCCAGCTGGGCCATCTCCCCAAAGAGATTACCCCTGGGCCGGACTTCGGTCTTCTCTTTTTTCTTCTTTTCTTTTTTCGCCTTTTTATTCTCTTTCTCACACTCTTTCTTTTTAAGGACTGCACAAGAACCGGGACTTGGGAAAATCATATTCTGGGATGCTGCCTTGATAGTGGCCAAAGAGATGTCCTCCCAGAAAGCCACCAGGTGCTGCAGCGTCAAGGGGAGTGGCGACTTCGACTTCGTCGCGTGGTGCGTGGACATCTCAAAAGTGGCCTCAGCTTTCCCGTCTTCACATTTTTCATGCAGAGGGGGTTCCTTCAGCATGGACAACACTTTATTTTTGTTGATGCTACCCATTTTAGATATGTCTGGCCCATGAGGTGCAATATTAAACATATTCAGTGCTGATGATATTTCCAACGAGTGTCTATTTTTTAATTTGGTTTCCTTTTCTTCTGTAGGCTGCTGGCTGTTTAAGCTACTTCTTATAGGAGCGTGTTCTTTGGAAAGGTCTGGATTAAATTTTAAGAAAGAAGAACAAGCCATGGCGTCATGTACTATGCCTTCGTGCCACAGGAAAGAGGCGAAGACAGCCCGGGCACACTCAGCCACGGAAGGGGACATGGCTTGTTTGGCTGGCTCCAAAGGTTTGGATCCCTCTCCTTTGAAGAGAAAGCTGGATTTTTCCTTTTTGGGCCTGGTGTGCCTGTTAGCACATTTTCGACTTATTTTGGGGGATGCCCTCATTTCCTGTTCCTCTTTCAGTGGTGCTTTTCCTATGCTGAAATGCACTTTATTTGAACCTTCATCCACACTCTTAAATTCACTGCTTTCATCACAGGTACTGTCTGTTAGGCTATTGGTTTTTAAAGTACTTGAGGTACAGACTTCAACCACCTCACTGTGGAGGTTTTCTTGTACCACGTGGGGAGAGGGAGCTCTGTTTTCGGATCCGGGGGAATCTTTAGAATCCTTTGGTACTGGTTTTGGTTTTGGTGATGTTGATCGCCCCCTCAAGGGTTCTGTGAGGGGCATTTTCTTCTTGCGGAGGGTATCTGGATCAAGGGTGTAAGAGTCCGATTTGGAGCGTTCCCGGGGAGGATCGAGTTTTGTCTTAACGGGAGCAGTGCTTTTCTGAGGTAGATTTTTATCATGCGGTGAGGAGGATCGCGGAGAACTAGCACCGGATGGGCTAGACCTATTGGCTGGGAGCGTCTTTGGCTTGGGAGAGGATGACCGAGAACCTGGGCCTGGGGACTCCGCTCTGAAGCCAGATGACATCCTCCCGTCAGATTTTAGTGTCTGCAAGGTGTTGTGGTTGGGGGACAATGATCGACTATGGGAATCTGACCGCAACTTTGCAGCATCAGATTTCAACATGAGAGATTCACTAGCCGATAGCCCTTCTGTACCCCTTGGCTTCTTCTGGTCAGCAGTAGTCCGGCTCATACGTC
This sequence comes from Okapia johnstoni, assembly GCA_024291935.2. NCBI lineage: Eukaryota > Metazoa > Chordata > Mammalia > Artiodactyla > Giraffidae > Okapia > Okapia johnstoni. The sequence continues at coordinate 29,031,794 of CM044321.1, read as the reverse complement.
CATCAGGTTTAAGTGTTCTGCTGTGTTTGGAGGACAGTTCTGATTTTCCTGACGTACAGACTGGTCTAGGAGATGTTGAGATGGTTCCTCGGTCACCTGTATGGTCCATTTCATAGTGAAACTTGTTAATATAATTATAACTTACTGATGATTTATCTACTAAACCATGAAATAAAAAATAACTAAAAAAATTTGTGTTGCTTTTCACAGACAAAAATATTTAAAGAAAAAAGGGGAACGGGGAATGATTTCTCAACAAAGTTCAATTATATTTTATAATTCTAATATTCTTATGATTGGATTAGAATAATTTATTACTAACATATGAATGCTAACAGAAAAAGGATAAAAGAAAAATAATCTCACTCTTCCCTAAGCAAAGCACTAGGTGTTTCTACATGGACACCATTTGTTTTTGGCATCCTGGCCCTCATTCAGTGTCTCTCCCTCCTACTGTTTCATGCTTTCTTTAGAGGTACTACAGCAAGGATGTCTTTGCTGTTGGTAAGTGGTACAGCCTTTAAGATTATCTTTCCTCCCTAAAATCAAAACTCCTTCCTTTACTGCAAGTGATATTACTGTTAGGAGGAAAGCAATCTGATTACAGTGACTCAACTGGCACAAAAAACTGAAAATCCATAAATCTTGCTAGAAGTATTCATATTTTTTGGAAAAAGGATAGTTAGTAAATTGAGAAGAATTTGTTAACTGGTTACATTGCAGTTCATTCTTTTTCTTTTTTAAAGGGAAATGAACAGCTTGGATAAAAGCAGTAAAGTGCTTTGGGGCTTCCTTGCATGTGTGTGTGTGTGTTTACAGTCACGCTTTAGTTAATAATCTGTCAAGAGAGTTTTGCCATAGAATCTGTCTCCTCATGGAAGGTTCACAAAGGTTGATATTTTTGTGTTACTACCTTTCACTGATGTCATGTCAAGAATGGGTCAATATAGTAAGTGTGCAATAAGTATTTGTTAAGTGAGTAAATAAACTCCTATTTTCTTAGTTTTTTCCCCTTAATTCATTATGGCTAGCACCACAAGAGGGCAGAGGTGACAGTAGCCACTGTTGTGTAAGGGTCAGATTTTATAAGCCAAAATATTGCATTTGGTAGAATTAGACATCAGCCTAGTTCTTGCCGCTAATTCTGAGTGACTAATTCATTTTTGTCACTCTGACACTGGAAATGCCTTCATCATCACATTTATTTCATAAGCTAAACCATACATAATGGTGAATCCAAGCAAATAAGTCGTTAATCCTTTATACTTGGCATCTCTCTCTACAAGATCAATTTGTGAATTTTCTGAAAGGGGCGTGCTTTCTAATTAATGATGCACAATTCCTCACAAAGGAAATCTCCACTGTGATTGGCTAAACAATAGATTCTTTCAAATATCAGGAACACCATTTATCACATGCCAGCAAACATTGCTTGTTATATAGAGAGGGTCAGAAGGTGGGCTGCTCTATATCATATTCCTATGCTTCAAGTAACGGTGAGTATTTTTTTAAGATCTGTTAAGTGGTGACAGCTGAATACCTGTTGGGAGTCTAGGTGCATAAATAATGCACAATTATTTCTTCCTGACATATATATGTCAAATTATAAATGAATCCTGCTGAAAAAGTTACTTTTCCAAAATATATTTCATTTATTGAAAAAATGCCAAGTTACTTAAATGTGGTAAAGCCATATGCTAACTAACTAATGTGTATCTTTTTCATTTGGGTTTTAAAAATTTTGAGGCATGCAGTAAGTATTACTAAAAATGGTCATATGGCTGTATTAAGTATCACTAAATATAAACACACTTTGTCAAAAAGCTTTAGATCATAAATACTTTCACATTCATCACTTAATTTTGTTTAATGCTTATGTTTATCATGTGTAAATTTAAGTGATAATAGACACTTTCTTTAATCTCAAAAGAATTCTGAAGAAAAAATAATACAAGACAGGATTAAAATTTAGTACATTCTAATGAATTAGAAAGTTAAATATTTTAAAGTGTTAAATATTAAGTACTCATTAATTAATAACCTGCACTTAAGCCAAAATCATAAATAAATGGTTATATAATACCATTCTACAATATATCCATCATACTCTAATATGATATGCCATAGTATATACTACTTATGGGTTACACAAGACTATATACTACAGAGAACAGGTTCTACAATTATTCCATAATATTATATAGCATTACTGTCAACTGTAAAAAGGAGAAATATAAAACTGTTTTACTCATTTTTAAGAATACAAGATTTTAAAAGTTAAATTAAATATTACTCTAAGACAAAAATATGTGATTAGGAATATACAGTACTTTAAAAGACCAAAGCAAATTTTAAAATGGTCTGACATTTTATCAATTGTCAATAGCTTAAACATTTCTAAAATTAAGTGACTAAGGAAAATATAAGGAAGACTCAAGCCATATAGGATTGCTCTGAAAACAAAGGTAAACTAAAAAACTTAAATTATCAAACTGTTTCTCATAAAAAACCAGAACAGGAAAATTATTTTTACATTAAATAAGAAAAATGAGTATAAAACTAACCTGTCACATAAGACACTATATTCTTACAGATCACAATGTGCTCGAGGCTTACACATATACTACTTTGTTCTGGTCATAAGGGCTTTACAATTCCCTAAAGGCATTTCTTTCTATGTACTTATTTTATTTAAGACCTCATACAGGTTTGAAATTAAACAAGAGTACTATTTAACCTACAGATAGAGTAAACAGGCATATCAATTAGGATAATCAATACAATATTGAACAGATACATCACAAATTACCCCAAAATACCAAGTTCAAATAAAATGATAAACTTTAATCTTAAATGGAATGAGATGAAAATGATTGAGGTGAACTAAAACTTCTTTCTTGAAAGCTCCTACGTTCATTAAGAATGGCCCATCCATGGAGGCACGCATACCCACCCTTCAGTTTGTGAGACAGAGATGAGAGAGCAGAGGCAGGCCCAGCTACACCATAATTTTTGTAAATGCGCTCACGAGAAGCAAGGTTGCGAGATGGAGATTCTATAGTGGAAAACATTGGCAAAGAAGCAGCACAGATTCAATGGAAAAAAAAAATTTAGCAGAGAACACAAGAAGAAACAAAGCATTTCAAATGGTATGCGCAACTATTAACTGCTATTAAAAATTTTATATTCTGCTAAAATTTTCAGTAAGTTTATATTTCTCTACAATTAAAAACTGAAAACAATGGTCAAATTAATTAATTAAGACTAATAACGACAGCGCCAAATGTGTCAGCTTAAAAGTTAAATAAGTCATAGCACTGATAAATCAAATTTGAGCATTTCTTTTCAGACTAATATTTCTTTAACTCAGTTTTCTTTAATTTGGTGCTCACTTACTTATAAATAAAAGTTTATAAGTAATTTTTTTGGTAAACAGTGTGAGATAAAAAAAACGTTACTTACAGTTTAACCTATTGTCCTCTGGCTTTCTGTATGGACACAGGACTATAATTTTTCCAGTATGCATCTCAGAATGGACCCAAGTTGCCATTTATGGTCGACTACTTTTCTGAGTCCATCTTCAGTAAAAACTACTAGTGCCAATCCCAATATTTAGCGTTTGTTTTGTAGATCATATTACTGAGATACCAAATTTTATTTATAAAATGTCTCACAACACAAACAAAGCAAAAAAAAAAAAATTACAAGTCACTGAAATGTTAAACACATTAATGATTCACCATGCAGAAAATGAAGTCCTTAAAATGAAAAATATATATATATTTTTCAAAGAAGTAACAGAACCTTTAAAGTGGTCTTTCAAAAGCACTTTAAATATGCTTTAAAAAGAAATTTCTAAATCTGAAAATCAATCCATTATTTAAAATTTTAATTCATGGCAGTTAAAATAAATGTAATCAACTGAGCTGAAACAAATTCAGGTAACAAGGAGATAAGTTTCTTAATATTATTGAAATAAAAAAAATAAACACACACTTATCTCAAGAGAAAAAGTAATGGTTGACCGATTCATCATTATGGCCAAGATTAAAGATGAATTATTCATAAGCCAAATGTCCTTCTAAATATGGTACGGTGTATGCATTATGTGTCAGACGATGTTCTAGAAATTGAGCAAAAAGTAATGAATAGAAATGAAGTCCCTGCTCTTATGGAACTTATCTTCCAGTAAAAGGAGAAAGACAACGAACACATACCCTAGACGGAGTGGTGATAAACTTGGGAGTCATAAGCACACAGATATTGGGTAATACTCCTCACCCAGATAAGACCACTTAGGGAGCGAGGTCTAGATGAGACCTCAGAATACAAACCTGGACATTCCTAGAAATACAGAATAGAGGAGGATGTAGTAAAGAGATCAGAGGTGAACAGCTGAGGTAGGAGATAACCCACAGGAAAAGGAAGAAGGTGTTTCAAGGGAGAAAGAGCAATCCTGTTAAACACTGCCAACAGAGCAAGTAAAATGAAATCTTAGAACTGACAATTGAACTTAGCAAAACAAAAGTGAAAGACTGACTAGAGTGATTTCTGTCGATATGGACAACTGCAAAGACCCCTTGTAGCTGGTTCAGGAGAGAAAGGTAGGAGTGGATGGAGGGATGGACCCACATGCCATCAAGTCATGTTCATCTAAGTTAAAAAGCTGTTAAAATTTTAATATGTTTGAGCATTCTTCTTTTTAAAGTCTATAAAACTCAAAGGTATCAGACTCTACAAAAGGAGTTCTTATGCTATTAATACTCAGTCTGCAACTGTCACCAAAAATGTCAGTTAGGCGAGGGCCAGTTTTTGACTGAAATTCAAGGGCAAATCAAACTGCCCATTTAAGGACACAGTTTCATAGCCTGGGTCACTAAAATTTGTGAAGACCAGGTTTAGAAGGGGGACATAGGAGCAAGAAATTAGAAGACTATCTTAATTAAAAGTACCGATAACATAAATGTACAAAACTATTGATACATGGACACTTGTAGGATAAGATGTTACAGGTTTAAGGACAAACTCCTGGAAGAGGTTTTGAAGCCAAAATATGCTTGAAGTCTTTTCAGTATGTTACAAAACCTAAAGAGAATAGGTATGATTCAGAGTGAACAAGAAGAAACAAATATTTTTTGAAAGTCTAAAAAAGGTTACTATTAAATGCCTAAATAAAGTAACCTGCAATTTCACATAACACTTCTTCTAGACATTTAATAAAATTTGCCCATGTTTAAAATACTTTGAACTAAAGATTTATCTTTCAATTTAAAAACAGAAGTAATCTTAAGAGAAACATTGCTACCTATGCACAGAAGAAAAAATTGATCAACTTTTAGACATTTGATGAAGATTAACCATGCACCTTTTTATCTTTCTTTAAGATAAAACAACCAATTATTAATCTCTGTAGGCTTTTGATTTTTTATGCATAATATAGTTAACTAAGGAGAATAATCCTTAAAACAAAAAGCAGGATTTTTTTTCTCCAGTACTCATTTGAAGTCAATGTTGTTTGGTATAAAATATCCCTTTATTAACAATATGGTTCTTTACACGTCATTTATTCTTTGTTTTCTTTGTTTTAAATCCCAAGTATCAAGTTCCCCGGAATATTTCATTCATTCTCTGGTCACAGAAACTCTGAGTTCACTGTAATCTGTATTTAAAAACTTATTCCCTAAGCTAATGATAATAAAAGCTTTTTTTTTTTTTTTTAAATAAGGAAAGCATTTGCATTTCAGTTGGCCAAAGACAAGTTGTGGGACAATACACTGGAAGAATCAAGGCACCTATCACCATTTAGATTTAAAAAGGGGCATATATTCTATCTCTGTGTCAGCAAGATCACCTGGAGAAGGAAATGGCAACCCACTCCAGTATTCTTGCCTGGGAAATCCCATGGGCAGAGGAGCCTGGCGGGCTACAGTCCATGGGGTCACAAAGAGTCGGACCCGACTGAGCATGCACGCCTATATTCCTCCAGTGTTGAGTCAACAATGAAGCAATGAGTTTCTTTATCCATCTGTTGATTAGCACCTAGGGTGTTTCCACGTCTTGACAATTATAAATATTGCTTCTGCAAATACTGGGGTGCATGTATCTTTTAGAATAAGTGTTTTTGTTTTCTTTGGATTATACCCAATGGATTTGCATCTAAAGCTGTCAGTCTAGACAACTGCTAGCTTGCGTGTGCAATTGTCATGACTATCACCTTATTCTAAACCCTCCAAGACATCAATAGACAGATGTGGGAATAATACTTGTACTTAATTATACTTATTTCTTATCTGCATATACTTTGATTGTTCACATCTTTTGGCTAGGTTGAAGCTATTATTTATAAAAATTGTCTCCTCAATAACCAATACATTAGCTTTTTAATTTTTTTAAAAAACAAATAGCTTTAAAATAAGTAATTTTCAGAATATCTGAATTGTAGGTTAAGCTTAACCACTTACTGCCTGTCATAAGAGTCTACACTGTCAAAATATCTGTAGTTCTATTCAGAGAAAAATGCAAATGTACAATTACTGAGGTTCAAATTGAGTGAAGTCAGGAACATTGTCCCTGACATTCCACTGCAAACATGACACAATGTTATCATCGTTTGTGAAAGATTCATACAACTAGATTTCTTTCTACATTTGAAAAACATAAACACAAATAAATATAGACATGAATAAGCACTAACAAGATACAGAATCTTAATAAATGTGTCAGAAGAAAAGGAACTTAAGATACAGAATTGAAACTAAAATTTATTTACATAAATGTCAGTATACTAAATGAATTATAAAACTAGAACAAAATTTTCAACTTTAGGCTAAAATAGAAATATGCCTGTCACTAGAATATAATATTAATCCATGATACAAATGCAGAAAGGAAGATGGATGAAAATCTGTAATGATGTTATTATCAACTTGTTAGTCAACAATGCCGTCTTCAGTTATGGAGATGCTAAATATTTATTCAAATTATATTACAGCTTTCTGGAAGCTAAGTTACCCAACTGAACTCATTTTTCCTTAAAATCTGCTTTTTACTCTGTGTATTGGTATCAGGTAAGCATATAATCTTCCAAAACAAGGGAAACCTGGACATCATTCTAGATTGGCTCCTTTGACTGTGATTAGCACGTCCTGTACAGTTTCACTGCCTACACGTTTCTAAACGTGTTCCTTCTATTTTCCCATTGTAATTTACCTTAGTTTAAGCCCTACTCAGCTCTTCTCTGGAATTTCTTCTTCTAACACTCTCCCTTTCTGCAGAACCCTTCTCATAATATTTTCAGTTATCTTTCACAAATATAAGACTGATCACATCATTCTTTTTATTTAAAATTCTGCAGAACTATATAATCCTTCATCTGTTCCCTACACTTTACTCATTTTACACACAGTATAAAGTCTAAACTACTGAGAATGGCTTACAAGACCTTCATGATGTGGCCTCACCGTCTCTAGTGTAAAACAGTGCCATTAGGACACTAACACTCTAAGCTACCAATGCATGAAGTTTCTTAAGTGAATCATGTTTTTGAACATAATCAAATGAGCTGACTCATTCGAAGTGCTTAAAATGGTGCCTGTTATATAGTAAAGGACTGCCATGTGCTAGCTATTACTATTTCATACTTTCTCCTCTTTCCTCAGACCACCAACACACTCTCCCTGTGCTAACTCTGAGCTGATGATGGCTTCCATTCTACTGAGAAAACAAAACAAGACAAAAAACAAATGGAGAAGATTCTCATGCTGCTAACACTACATATTCTTTTCTATCCTGATCTGATGGATGAACTATTTCTCCTCCTACTTGGCTAACATTTCCACTTTGTGCTAAATCCCACCCCCTCTTCCATGGAAGAATACTGTTTCAGCAATTCTCCCCTCTCTCCTGCATCAGCAATATTTCTCTCTATTGGACCATTCTCATTAAAAAAACAACCTTAATGTTACCTTTTCCCCCCTTAAAAATCAAACCAAACAAAAATCTCTCCAAATCTCACATCCTCTGTCCTGGTTTCACTTTATCTTTTCCTTCCCTTTACAGTAAAACATGACAGATTTATCTATAATAACTATCTTCAATTCTCATTCCCTTCTTTATCTTGAACCTACTCCATTGAGCTTCAGCATCTCACCCTACTGGAGTTGCTCTTATCAAGATCATCAGTGACCTCCACGGTGCTAAATCCAATGGTCATGCTCAGTCCTCACTTTACCTGACACATCAGCCACATCTGATACAGGTTATCACTGTTTCCTTGAAATACTTTTCTTCACTTGGCTTGGTTTTCCTATCTCTGTGGCCACTTCTCAGTCTCCCTTGCTGATTTCTCCTCTCTCCTATGTCAGAACACTGAAATGCTCCCAGGGTTCAGTCTTTAGGCATCCTTTCTTTACTCCCTACACCCACTTTCTTGCTGATTTAATCCACCCTTATGGCTTTAAGCGTATGTAACAATTCTCAAATTATTCTGTTATAAGCCAAACGAACTCCTAACTTATGTGTCCAGCCCAGACAGTTCCCCTGAACTCCAGGGTCATGTGTCAATCTCTACTAGGTATCTCCACTGGATTTAACAGGCATCTCAAACTTAACATATCTAATCAATCATTCGAGAATATGGTGACAATTATTCCCACCCCTGATCCACGCGCCTTTGCAGTGAACGACTCTAACCAAGGAGTGGAGTCTATTTCTCCATTCTTGAATGTAAGTGCATTGCTTTGACCACCAGAGGATGGCAGATGTGATGCTGTGTCAGTGTAAGTCTCAAAGGATTGTGAACACTTTTTCTTTCTCAGAATCCTGCAATGTCCAGGCAGACAAACCCAGGTTGACCACTGAATGACAAGAAACACTTGGCCTAGTCATCCTTTTCACGCCAGCCAATGGCCAGCTAACACCCGAGGCAAAAATAACCTGGCTGACCTATGAATGCATGAAGAATCCCAGTCAGGATCCCAACGCCTATCCAGCTGAGCCCAGCCTTCTCTGCCAACCCACAGAACTGTGAGTGAAACAGTGCTCATTTTAAGTCAGGAAGTTTTGGGGTGGTTTGCTATGCAACAGTAGCTCTAACCACTCTAACTTTTCCTGGCAGAGTAGGCAGCTTTCTCCTCTGTTTCCAGTGCATCCTGTGAGTATTTGTTCCTGCAGACTTAAAAAATAATGTCATTTTTAAAAAACATGACTGCCTTTGACAATATTCCAAAAGATTAGTGATAGATATTTTCTCTACCTTATCGCTCCCTATAGCCTAGCATAGAGTAGATACTTAACAAACGCAGGTAAACAGATGATGGAAGAATAAATGACCCATCTGAAGAAAAATGGGAATGAAGTGTAGAATAATCTTAGTAGCCAAGACAGATGGGAGCAAGGGGAGAAACAAAAGGTCAGATCTTGTCAGGAGAAAGCAAACAGATGCACTAAGGCACACTGTCCTATAAACAACAGCAGCATTCTCTGGGGTTTAAGTTTCTAGAATGAACTTCATCAGGGCTGAAGAAGAGGAAGAGGAACACAGGTCCGGACTTTGCTACCATCGATAAGATGGTGACGGAATGAAGATAAATTCTGGCTCAGGACTGAAATGACAAGGATGTGGAGGGAGGCTAGAGACATTAGAGCCCAACTGAAATAAATATTTGGCCCCTGTGACAGATGCTATAGGCTCAAGCATGAAAAATTTTATTGAGCTTGATTATTTGATTTTATAAAATCTGTTGATATCATCCTTTAATTTTACTTGACAAATATTAGAAAGAGGAAAAGGATCTTAGAAATCAGCTTAGTGTCACAAAACTAACTGGAGGGAGGAGAGAGATTAAAACACAGGTCTTCTTCCTAAGTCAAGTGTTCCATCCATGCCACAGCTCACAGCGGGCAAGGAAACAAGTGGACCGACTCTAGGCTGGGACTGCAGTCCAGGATAAAGATGAAGTCTAAGACTCAGAAACAAACCTGCCTTTAATACTAATATCTGGTTACAGTGTTACCATATGAAGAATTAATCTCAAAGCAAATAATGAAGTTAAGCTATGAAAATGTGTGGAGCAGTCGCTAAAAAACCTCCTTTGTGCCTTTCCAAATCCCATCCTGACACTCGCTCCACAGAGAACAGAATGACCTGTCTGAGATGGTGATTCTTTCCCCACTCTGCCTTGGACTGTGAGAGACGCTGAATGTTTGCATCAAAAGGCAATATATCAGCAGATAATGATCATCAGGCACTGCATTTTATGGATGAGTTAAAAAGGGCTCTAGAAATGTCAAGTAACCTAACTAAAGCCAGTGAGTGGCTGGAGAGGAAATCTGAGCTTAAAGTCTTTCCATCACTACATCATTGGAGGCTAGGTAAGTAAATAACAGTACTTTAGTAAATGGTAGTATATTCAAACACTAATCACTATGCATGCAGATACTCAGGCGGACTCTTGTTACATTTAGCAAAATTTCTATCTCACTTGAGAATGTGATAAATGAGTATAAAGGAAAAAGTCTTGTTGCAAAGTAACACAGAACTCTCATAGCTGAGCTTGAAAGTATGATATCCATATTATATGTTATATATTTAAAATCTCTGAAAAAAACGATCAACTGTCTTAATGCTCTATTTGACATTTTTTTCTACAAAAAGAAGCAAATTATTTAGCTTCTTGGACAGCAGCTAGAAAATACTTATGTTAAACACAGTCCTGTGAAAAACACTTTTTTGATTGGATTATCTTATGTAAAATTCCATCAGTACAAACTTAGAATTATTAGACATCACAACATTAAAGCTGGATTTAATTACTGGATTTAATTACTGGATTTAATATTCCTTCTCTATTTTGAAGATGTGCTATGAATAAATTCTGGAATATTGATCATAAGATAATAAGAAACACATCATCTCAAACTTATGGTTCACACTGCAGAAGTGATTATCTTAGGGGTTCACAATCAATAAATACTCTCTGAATGTTTGTGATGTGTGAGATACTGTCAGTGGCAATGGGATAAATAAAATGATGTTTTCAAAAGAAATGAGGAAAGATAATGAAAATTAAGAATGCAATATTCTTAGAAGAAAATGGGCACGTACACAATTCCCCCCCTCAGTCCATTAGAAACTTACTGCCAAATTACCTACCAATTCTAAACCCTACTTAAATAATTTTGAAATAAAAAAGTAAATGGTAGGATAGCAAAGGAAAAGTTTATCTACACACCTCTCTCATGCCTTTGCATACATATAAATATGGTAAGACAAGGAAAATTTGTGACTTTCATTCCCATAATTATTCTATTTCATTAAAATAACGGATGAAATAATTTGCATGTACATATGTATGTGTGCATGTGCAAAATAATTTTGCTAATTTAAAAAATAACCAAATTAACGTGTCAGATTATTTTCAATTTCAAAGATTAATTTAAAAAACCCTTTGCTTAGGGGGAGGAAAACCTAAAGAAATACTGACAATAATGCTTATAAAGCTGACATGTAAGGAGGTTTATGTATGTCCTCCTAGAGCCCATCTACTTAACTGGGAACTCTAGTTACGGTATTTGAAAAATCTTTTCCTTTCAAATCATGCTACATTCTTAAACTATGAAGGGGAAAATAACCAATACAAACAAAGCTAATGTCCTAGATGTTAGAACTAAATGGAAACAGAAGTTTAAATATTATATATTAAAGAACAGATTTTTTTCATTTAATAGGCAAAGCTAGATATATAAAAACATGGCCTTTGTAGTCAGGAGAACTGGCCTCATCTTCTGACTCTACCATTTACTATGTGTGTTTCTAGGGCATATCACTTATCCTCTTTAAGCCTCCATTTCTTTACCTGTAAGATAAAGATATCATCTCAAATGAGAATACACTACAATGCTCAAGGACAGTATGTAGTACATAGTGGTGACTTATCAGCATAAGCAAAAATTGGTAAATACGATCTTCTATACATAATATTTTATTTTAGAAAGACAAAATGATTCTTATTTTAAATTAGTAAAGGGAAGTTCGGTATGAATAAGCCATTTTCTGAAGCTATATGAAAAACTGGTGGGATGGACAGCAGTGGAATTCAGGAAAGAGTATCTTACGGACTTTTAATTCTGCCACATTCAATTTTCCCAATATGATGTGATAACTACAATTTTAATTTATTTATAAAACATTAAACTATTTTTAGATTCCACGCTTATTTTTAGTTGTGCTAAAGATTAAAACTTCTGGTTTCTGGAATCTGGTAATCAAGCTTTAGTGATATTCTGCTGAGAATAAGAAGTTTATATCACTGGAGCACACACAAGAAATGATTCAGAAAACAGGTAATTCTGAGACATTTCTATGCTATGATTTCAAATGTGCTCCAAAATGGTGGTAAAGGAAAGGGTGGTACTAATAACACTCAGACACAACGTGGACAAAATTACACTGACACAATGTCAGTTAGGAACATATTGTCCTTTAAAAAAGACAAATCTGATTTTCTTATGGTCTTTACATTTTGTTTCACAATATTTTATTGAGTAATTTGGTAAAATAAAAACAGTAATTATACTTTTTTTAGACAAGTTTTTGAAAAGAGTTGAAATGACCCTTGAGGAAGAACAAATAGGTTCTCTTGTCTGCTGCCACTATGACATTATCAGGGTAACTTCTCTTTTAAAATTTTATATTTAATATGAATCTTCTGCCTGGTTACAATTTTTTCCTTTTATTTCCTTGTCCTTACCTTTAAGACTTCCTACAACCTGGGTACATCTGAAGGATGTACCATTGCTGCTCCATTAAATGGGTAAACTAAATCTTCACCATAATATTAATCAAGGAAGAAAAACACTATTTCACAACATGACACTATTATGTTTCCCTGAAATTTTTCTTTTAAAAGACATTAAAGTGAATATTATATATGGATGGAGATAATTAGCTAGAAATTGATACTACTTATATTTACAAACTAATTAATTGAACTTGCCTGATGCTTAGCAGAAACCTAGAAAAAACTTATACTCCAGTATATTCTTTTCCTAAGATAGATAATAATATCACAGTGAATAATATCATTTGCTAACGATATACTACCTGGCTCCTAACAAAAACTAAACCAGCTGGCATTCTCTTAAGTAATCCCAATAATAGTTACGAAGGTATTTTTGTAGAAAAACAACTTAGATCTAAGTGTGAATGCACTTTCTTAAAGCAAAGAGGTCATGCACTTGAATTCAGACAAATGACTGAACAAGCTGAGATAAACTCTTTCAATTCAGTGACTGTGTTTACATACTATATAGCCAGTATGTGAACTGAAGGCCAAGAAGAGCATATTGGTGTCATATTAGGTGTTCTGAGACATTTATGGGGAAGCCTCAGCAGCTTATTAAGAAAAAAGAAGACTTGGCTAAGTATAAGTGCAGTTTGTTTGGGTCTATTTTCCAGATCAGTATGAATTACTATTGATATCATGGATGAAGGCCCTTCTGCCTAGAAGGCTGAACTGGAATCAAATGATCAGTTTAATATATTAAGAACAACAGCAACAAAAAGCAAGAAAAGAGACAATTTGAGATAATCTGGAAATCTAAGTTGCTAGTCATTTCAGAGACACCAAATTCACTTAAAAGAAACAAACAAACCTGCCCAGTACAGTCTCTCCTCCACTCACTGGTAAAGTGAAATAGGTTCATTCTCTTGGGGCATTGCTAAGTAACAAAACTCCAATGTAAGTCAACAAAAGTTATCCCTAGAACTGATGCTTACCATAGTCATGCATTTTATAAAAAATATTAAATGTTTTCTTTCTATAATTTTATAGTATGATTTGCTTATTTTGGAATTAGAACAAAAAATAATAGTAATGTTTTAATAACCACACTTAATAAAAAATGTGATTACAAATAAATGTCTTAGCTGAGGAATGTCTTCAGTCAGAATAGCTTAAGTGTTTCAAAAACGTGGGAAAGGATAACATCCTCTTTAAATAAAACCAGCTAGGTGAGTTGATAAATAATTAGCAACTGATAAAGAACTCAGAACAAAGCTTCAGAAATGGTTTGATGAGGCAGGTAAGGCTGACAAGACTTACTCTGAAGCTGAGGCTGCTGGAAGGAAAGGGGCTGTCCGAACACAAATGGGCTGTGGACTAGGGAAGAGGGAGGTTTTGCAGCTTGATCAAAGATGGAAGGAGCTGGGAGATTGGGTCGTGACTGAATGGAATTCAATATGGCACTCAGTTGGTCACCTGCAGTAGGCAAAACAGTCAAGACTACAACTTGTTATTAATTAACATCCAAAATGGCAAAGTAAATGGTGCTATATGACATTCAGATAGTCAAACACTAGATAAAACAATGCCAATTCAGAACTCTTGAGGAAGTTGGTGATCATTATCCTCAAATTAGGGACTGAATGCTGTGTGTTGTTTTAATAATAGAAGCACTCCAAGAAATTTTACATAATAGCCCAACTATAAAAACAAATCCATTTAAATTTATTTACAACATCTAGCAGTAGCACGAGAAAATACAGTCTATGAAGTAACTATGATAAGCTGACTTGTTTCATACAAGTATAAATGAAAACCTATGTTAATGTCGTCTTCTATGCAGTATCTGACAACGATTATCACCACTCTGCCTCATATGCAGTATACTTCGTGCAGAAAATATGCAAATAATATGAATAATTTAATGTAGACTTGAAGGGAGGCAAAGTATATTATTAGTAATATTTATAGTTATAAATTACTAAATTTATATTTTCTTTTTTAAAGTTGCTATTGCCAAAGAAATCATACATTTTTAAAAGCATGAACTCTTTTGCTCAGATAGACAATATAAAAATCTGTCAGACCTGTAAGATAAAAAGGAATATAATCTACCTTATTTAAATAGTATCTCAAACATGAATTCTGAAATTTCCTTCAAATTAAATACAAAGGACATTAGTACAAAAATAAAAAAATATGAAATGATATAATTGGATGGATGATAGCTCCTTATTCATGAGAATATATATATTTAAAGGTTTAACTGACGTTAAAGAAGAGGGGAGAACAAAAAACATATCCAGACTAGCTGAGGCAGAAACTGGAAAACAGCACTTTCCTAGCCATATTCCCTCAATATAATAAAGTTTCATAAATAAAATTGTAAATGAAACACCAACAAGAAATAAATATGGAAAGAACTGTGAACACAAGTTACATGTCTTTACTTAAAAAAAAAAAACTTAATGCTGCAGATTACAGGAAAGATTTTAAAGATGAAGAAGAATTTTATAAAATTGTTTTAAGGGAAAAGAATTTTTGCAAAAAACAATTGGTTAACCTTGGGTAGTTCAGAAACAAGAAAACGTTTTTGAAAGAAACGTTTCTGAAAGAAAACGAGAACTACTACAAAAGGCAAGATAAAAATAGAGGTTAGATATATAAAATCAGATTACAATTTCTTAATATTTCTTTGCTCCATCTAAGTATCTTTAAAGTCTATTAACAAGTCCATGTTATTTCTGAACAATATTAGCAAAGTCACTTTTAAAAAGTAATACACTATTTTTATTTAATAACAAATGTTCTCAAGAAAAAAAAAGACCAAATGTTCTCAGAAATGTCTGTGTCTCTTAAAAGTTGATTTTTATTCTTGTTTTATCAAACTATGTTTTAAAGACTGATTTAATGGGACAGCCACCAGTACAATTTGGACATATTAGAGACTTAAAGCATACAATTTGAACTAAACATGGCTTTAAACAGATTACTATACAGGTATATGTGGTAAGTAAACACTGAGATTTTAATTTAAGGACTGGCAGTGGTAGAAGGAAAGGGACATGAAGCAAACACCACAAAGCACTTACCCTACTTAAGCATGAAGATCTAGTTGAAGTTAGCTGAAATCTGAGCTACCAGAAATGAGTGAGCAGACAGTACCTAAGCCTGTAGGTTAGAGCAATCCAATATAGGAGGAAGAGCCAAAAAGAAATCTTATAGCTAAGGCTTCCTTCATAAAAATACATTGTGGAAAGCAATAAAGGTATCAAATAGAAAATGATTTTATTTTAAATTGAGTATTTCCTCCATAATGGTGTATTTTGTATTTCGTTGACTATCATTATCTCACTTTCTCTGCAAGTCAGGTATTAAGACAACTGTCTTTGTTTCTGGAAATCAAATCCTATGAATTAGTTTAAATAACATTTTAAAGTTAGAGTATTTCCATGGAGACTATCTTCTCCTTCCTATTGTAGTTGAATGCCACCTGCTGACAGTATTGCTGATTTTGAAGCTATGAGTTAGGATCAGGTTCATAAGAAACAATGTGTCCAAATTTACATACAAAGGGAGCTATAGATGAAATTCAAGCATAAATTATTCCAAAGTAATTATTATTTGGACTGTCCATGATTCTGGTCTCTTCTGTTAAAGCTACCAAAACAAACTGTATACTTTTAATATTTATATGGCTTAGGGGTTTTGTTTTACTTTTTAAAATTTTTTGGTTTCATTATATAATCAAACCCAAAGACACAATTTCATATAATTCAAAATTAACTAAGATAACTGATTACATGCAAAATCACACATATTTAATAAAGCTAATGTACAATATTACTTAAAAATATTACTCAAAATATTTTGATTTTAAACGGATCATTTTGGAAAGCTCTTTTTTTGCTCATTAACATTCAATAGCAAGTGGATGATTTAAAAACGTTCTACTAGATATAGTGACATAGAATCTTAATGATGTGAATTCAAAATGAGTGTTTATAAAATGGGAACAAGTAAACAAGAACTATAAACTTAAGCTAAAATGGATAAAACCAAAACTTGTTAAAAAAATACCTTCAATAGTGAATATATATGTATAGCTATGGCTGATTCATGTTGATGTTTGACAGAAAACAGCAAAATTCTGTAAAGCAATTATGTTTCAATAAAAAATAAATTAATTAAAAAAAGAATACCTTCATAAGCATTTTGTTAGTTTTCTAGTAACAAACTTTAAAAAAGTTCTGTGGGTGAACAGTAATAATAATGGGTATAAGAGAAGGTAATAAAAATATTACAATTGTTAGGTAAGTAAAAAACTCACTTTTAAACACCTACCTTTATTATTTCCAAGTCCATAATCAAATCCTTGGGCACTGCAACTTGCCCCTTTATTAAAAGCTTGTACTGAGAAAGGGCTTGGAGGAGGAGTTTGAGAATTTTGATCCAGAAGAACTTGTTCTACAATAAAAGGAACATCTATAAAATTAGTTTCTTATATGTTATTCTCTATAGAATAAAGAGAGAAAATGGCAAGAAAGATTTTTATGATGAGTAAATTTCAAAATAACCTCACATTTAGATTTGATAATAAGCCTACCAGTTAGGTCACTGACACCGACCAAGTACATGACAAAGCTTTGTTTTCATCTATCAAATTCACTCTTATATTTAGAAATGGAATATGCTCTTATGGAGTCAATCTGCTTTTATTGTGGCAGGATACATAATTGAATGTATATTAATATTTCTGGACCAGGAACTCGTATTTGTAACAAACTTATACAAAGCCATTTTATAAAACAAAAACAGATGTCCCATAAATCAGAAATTAAAATATCTTATATACCAGTATTCAAATAGTAAAGTATCTTGAAAATATCTATGATCTATGCATATGGTATCAAAAGAAATTTTCACTTATAAAATATTTTAAGTTCTCCATGTGAAAATTATGGAAAATTTAACTTTGTACTTATTTTTACTCATTATATAAAAAGATATGTTCCCTAAATGGAAGGATGATAAACCTGGTTTTATAAGCACTTTTATTAACACAATGTAACCAATAAAAGGCAAAATAAGATCTAACAAATGAATGGTGAAAAAGAGCAATACTATTTATTTCATTAAAACAGCATTATGAATAGCTGATGGTTTAAAATATACTTTAAAATTTATATCCCTTTAAACTGAAAATGGAATTAGAAGAAAGTGGCAATGTTTTCTTCCTACCCATAAGTCAGAATTCTGCTGTACTGGTGGTAGTGTATGGCTAACTCTTTACCAGCACGTCTAGGCTTTTTTTTTTTCTAGAAACCAATCCTAGCACTTCTCTTAGGCAAAACTCTTCACTATGAGGTGTTTCAGCTGTGGAATATTTCTTCTGAAATTTACCCATGAACAACAATCTGAATGGAAAAGACAGCTCTGCTCTCACCCTCTAGACTGAGAAGGTCTAAGTACCAAGTATGTCTGTTTTGACATCTTTGCCTATTAGCTTTATCTACAGACATCAAAGACCTACAAAGGATTTTCACAAAGAGGAAAGGTTTTGTTTTACTTACGCTACTCTATATGAATAAATTACTAAAGTGCCAAATCTTATTTCCATACTAAATTCAGTTACATACTAATATCAACGACCAGACTATTTGAGTAACACATCAAACTAATCTTAGTGACTTTAAGGCACTAGCTTATTTCTTTTCTTATGACCCCAGATTTTATGTCAAAATATTAAGATTCACACTATATATATATACACACACACACACATACAGCAAAAAATCATTAAGTGATTACAGAGAAATTTAAACTTCTCTTACACCTCTTTTAGGGTTGAGTATATACCTTAGTAGAAACACCATCCTAATTTAAGAAGAATTTTATACAGAAAGAACCTTCTACTTTCTAAATAGATGGAAATACAATTTCTCATATTAAAACTTACTCTTTAGTATGGAAAGCATTTTACATTTTAACAATAATAGCTAACCTTACCATCTGCCAGCTTTGTTATTTGTTTACTTAGCTTTCAAACTGATACAAACTATCTTCATTTTGTAAATGAGAAAACAAAGGCACAGAGATACCAGGTAATTTGGCCAAAGTCACACAAATGAAAAGCTACAGAGCTGGCATTAGCACTCTGGCAGTGCAGCTCCAGAGTCCACTGTTACAATTTATCCTCACTGCTAGTTAAAATGATTGTGGTTGTTTGTTGTTTAATCACTAAGTTGTGTCCAACTCTTTTGGAACCTGATGGGCTGTAGCTCAGGCTCCCCTGTCCATTGTATTTCCCAGGCAAGAATACTGGATCTCCAGGGGATCCTTCCGACCCAGGGATCAAACCCACATCTCCTGCGTCGCAGGTGGATCCTTTACCTCTGAGCCACCAGGGAAGCCTTGGTGTTAAAAGTTAAAATGATTACTAAGCTACAAAGGCTCTGACAGTCACTTAAACCAGTCTCAGATTATTTAATTATGTTTATAAAAAGCTGATCTCACTTTAGGTTATTTTCGTTTGTATCTCAATATCTCTGTATAAAGGAAATGTTTAAAGACTGATGGATACGTAATAAATATATTACTAATATATATGTAGTAAGTATACTATAACTGCTAAAGTTATTTTGTAAAATGTCTGATTTACGTGAAATGAAGTCTTCTACTTTTCAAAACATAATGAAGAACAGTTCTACTCTCTCAGAACATTATTCTATGATGGTATCATCCTTGAGTAAGAAAAATGTATCTGTAAAGACAAGGGAAAAGAAGCAGATTCTCAAATCGTGTTCAGTGGATAACTGATGAGTGTGGTATAATGAGCACAGCATCTGAAATATGAATGAAGAGTCTGGCTCAAGCCTTTCATCTGCCCGGTATCCAGTGGTATAACAAGTCATTATAAATTCTATGAGCTTTAGTTTCCTTAACTGTAAAATGAAGATTATATAACCTACCTCAAAGGCATGTTGTGAGGAAAACGGGAGAATGTTTAATGCACCATGTTAATAAATTTAAATGTACTCCGTTATCCATACAAATTCTAAACTTTCCTTGAATCTATCTATACTATGATCATATTACCTCTTGGACATGATTATTATAACTTTACACTCTTCTGGATTAAAAAATGCATGTTCTTTTAACTGTCTGACCCAGCTATAAATTTTGAGATTTGGTAGAAAAGTCTTATTTTGATAATACTTTTGTGACTCAATTTGTATTTAGAAAACTTAGTGAACAACGAGTATGTGCCAAAACTGTTTTAGCACTAGGAATACAAAGATAAAGAATCTGTGGCTGACCATGAGGGATGCACAATCTGAATATGAAGAAATAAAAATTAACTTCTAGGTAATATCAGTTTTGTACTAGCAGTGAATTGGGATCTTTAGGATCAGAGATAACCCTTTACTCTGTCAGGATCAGTTAAAGCTTCACCTAAATGATGACATGACTTCTCTGGTGGCTCAGATGGTAAAACGTCTGCCTACAATGTGGGAGACCGAGGTTCAATCCCTGGGTCGGGAAGATCCTCTGGAGAAGGAAATGGCAACCCACTCCAGTACTCTTGCTGGAAAATCCCATGGACGGAGGAGTGTGTTAGGCCACAGTCCATGGGGTCGCAAAGAGTCAGACACAACTGAGTGACTTCACTTTCACTTTCAAATGATGACATGGTCTGAACAAGGTTTGGCCACCAGGAGAATGAAGAGAGGAAAAAATGGAAAACCTCTTATTAAATGAGATCATTGTTGAAAAACAGAAAAATGAAGTTTAAAGCTGAGATTCTAACAACAAAATAGGAAATCCCCAAAAGAAGCTATGCATATATTCAATGCTCCTTTAGCTAACAGAGAATTCAATAGGATGAAACTGCCTGAGAGAAGTACAATGATCAGTGGCTTGAAAACTGAACTTCCATTTAGTGGCAGAGAGAGTAAAACGTTTAGTCCTCAACAGGAACAGAAGAATTATTTCGATTATGATTTAATAAAATTTAATGAAATTATGATTTTATTAATGAAATAAAAAAGCAGGTTTTATAAGACCAATTCCTATGTTTTACATTTCCTTTTAATTCTCTTCTTTTATGTGTATTCATGTAGCACCTAGGTATTTCACACGGGAAGTTCAACACTTGCAAGATTTTTAAACCTTCAGCTTTGATTTTACTTCAAAAATAAACACTCATAAAAGCTCTTTACAGCAAAAGAAATACAGTACACTTTAAATTTCTGATTGCAAAGGTAAATCGGAATAAATTACAAATGTAAGCCAACTTGCCATCTTCATGTCGGAGGTACTGGTTTCCGCCTCTGTCTCTAGCTAAGGACCATGCCTCTCCTTCATCACTCTCACAGAACTCTACCATGCTGTTCTTATCCAGCTGCACCCATGTACCTTCAGAATTGGTTACCTAGTACATAACAAAAAGCATGATTGATTGGCTTGATTCTTTCAGGGCACTCAGGCCGAAAACCAGCAAAAAGTTTGAGCAATTATTCCAGTAACTCTCTATCATCAAGTTAGTTTCTGAAATTAAGACCACAGCCTGAGGTAAGACAGAAATCAATAAACAGCCTTGTAAAATAATGCTCACTGATGACTTCAGTAAAAACAGTATGTTTTTAAGGCACAGGATAATTCATACATAAATTTAAATGGTACCCCAAAACACGTGGCTCTTTGTTTGGCACGTAAAATGTCCTAACATAGCACACTTTTCATTGTTTAGGTGGATAGTGCCTATGATGCAACTTGAAAGTGACCCTGACACCGAGAAATAGCATGACACACTACATCATCAGCTGAGGCAAATGCCAGAGTGGACTAAAGAGTGATTCATTTGCTCAGGACTTCAGTGAGACACACGAATGGGAACGAAGAAATGACACCCTTTAAACACATCTCCATGCTGATTTTAAAGTGCTGTTCATCCATGACACTACAGTTCACATTTGTAATAACAGGAAGATATGTGCAAATACCAAACATTTATAAACAGTACAAATCATTTTGCTACATTGCTTTCACAAGAATAATTATGAGAATAAAATTATTTTAAAAAAAGCACAGAAAAAATGCATTAGTATTTTCAACACAAGTAAAGATAAAGAACATTAACATTTAAAAACCTGGGATGGAAATGACAACCTCTGGAAGAAAGAGATGCTTTGGTTGTATTATATTAAGAATGAATGTCTTAGAAGTCATGAAGCTACAAGAATCCATACCTCTCCCACTGCTTTGACTTTGTTTCCCAGAACTAACATTCCAATTGGGATACCTCTAAGGTTAGGGCAGCTTCTGATGTTGTGACCGGAAGGTCCCGTCTTCACTACCTTGTACATGCCTGGCCCTCCTCGCAAGAACGGCATATCTTGTTCTTGCATTGTGGCTTCCTGTGGGCAGCAGGAGTTTATGTCTTTGAAAAAGTCATCAGTATTAGTTTTAGGTTCCTGAAAATTTGAATAGGAAAAAGAAAGTAAACAAAATACAATCTATTATCACTTTCAACATACTCTTAATAGCTTTTAAAGCAAGTCCATAATACAACAGTTAAGAAAAAGAACACATATCCAGAGATAACTGAAGTGTTTGTTAACACTACGTTAAAGAATCTTCCCATTATTCAATTCTGAAAAATATTTAAAATAGAGCTGGAGATGAAAATTATAGCAGGAGAGCAGCTGAACTTTAGCCCCTGTCCCCTCTAACTTGAGGAACATGGTAGTACTTGAGTTTACTTCTGTCAGTGAAATATTTAACAATAGGAGAAATGAAAATAATTTACTGTATGAACCACAACTGAATAATTCTGAATCGTTATTACTGCATTACTGCCTGTTGGTATGGGTTAAAAAGTCTAAATCTTCATTTTCTTCCATTTTTGTTTGTAACAACTATTAACAAATAGGAAAACAGGTATGAAGATTCTGGAGACTCATCTATAAACACAGATAACAATGATGAAAAATGTGCAAGAAATAAGACTACTCAATATTAACCAGTTACGAATAAGAGTACTTATAAGAGTTTAACAACTCACCTTTTCTTAATATAGCACAAATAAAAGTCTCGTTGATTTGCTAGACTATTATTAGACAGTAATATATTAATGCTATTAACAGAAAAAGATGATCATGTTTTAGTAGAGAGGAGAGATTAGCATTAAAAATGCAGCTTATATAATGTATTTGGATATCAGAATCACTTCTAAAACAAAAGAAAAGAAAATGCCTTAAACTTTTTGTTGAATCTGAATGCCATGATGAAATTACTCTCTATATAAATGCAATAAAGAGAAACAACAACTTTCCCATATTTTCTCTTTTTCCCAACTAGATGTAAACGAAAGTTCCACACTGGAAGTTCTTCCATTGTCATTGTTACTTCTTTAAAACACATCTAAACTGCACTTAAAAAAATTTTTTTGTATTTATTTATGTGGCCGCACCAGGTCTCAGCTGGGGCACAAGGGATCTTTCAGCTGTGGCATGTGGGATCTAGTTCCCCGCCTAGGGATCAAACCCAGGCCCCCTGTATCTTAGCCACTGGACAGCTAGGGAAGCCCTGAAACTGCACTTTTAAACACAGTGATATGGGCTCTACAAATTGCTTTATTAAAATACAGTAAAAAATGATCATAATGGAATATTATTCAAACACTAGGTTAAAATTAAATTGATATTTAGTAATGTTATAAATAGGATAAAATTTAAAAATCTACTAATATATTATGGAAGATAAAATATGACTGAATAGCTCTGTCCCTAAGAGTAGTATCATTCTAAAAGATATGTATAGATGCCCATTACGTAGTAGAAATTCAAAATAAAATCATAAGGTTAAAAAATGTAGATTCAAAAATTCTCTGTACCTGTGACTTTAATATAGGATTGGTCAGGAAAAATTTTAAATCCATTATTAACCTTCACATAATATATTGCAAATCTCACTGTGGTGATGAACAATCATCAATTTTGACTTAAACAAATACAAGGTATGGACAATATTTACTTACATTTACTATAATTTTGTATCATATTAATCCAACACTCAGTTATTCATTGACAATTTCATGAAAATGATAATTTTAACTATCGGAAAAATCTAAAATCTAAAATAAAATATGCATTTATATACCTATGTACATGTATTTGTAAAACTTTACACATGTGCACACCTATAAGAATACAAAGACAGTACTCAAAATAAAATTGAGAGTAAGGTTTAAACTTTAATTGGGCTATTTTACTCATGAGGTTTTCAGTAAACATTTAAAATGTCTACAGGTGAATAATTAATTTTAGCAAATACATCATTTAGTTGTAGAAAATACAACTATTTCATAGTTTAAAGAGTAAAATTAGTCATATATATAACTGATGTTTTTAAAATTCCATGGTATGATGTAAAAACTAAGCAAATAGTAATAGATTTACTGAAAAAATAACTTCACTGGTCTTTATGATACATCTTGAGCATTTAATTAAGTTTTGACAATATTTCTCATTTGACCACTCAGGGTAACAGTGAGAGAAAAGTCTTGGCAAAAACTAATAATAACTGCAAGTTCTTTACTGAATGACAACATAAGAAGACTGTACTAAAATATTTAATATTTGATTGATTAAAGAAATATATAAATTAATAAATGTACAGCAAAGTTTATCCTTTTTTACAAATACTGAACAGTATAAAAAGAACTGACAGACCTAAAATCACAGAACTATGTCTGTTATTCTCAAACAATTCTAAAATTCACGTTTTATTCAATACAGAGATTTAAGACCTGGGCACCATCATATGAAACTGATGAACCGCAATGTTATTTTTTGCTCCTTGCAATTCCATCCCATTCTCAGATGAATATCCAAAACAGCACTGAGCAAGGCTAGGGAAAAAAACAGAATAGCCATGGGGTTGAAATTCTCCCACTTAATAAGCAAGGTCTGAAAAAGCTAGACTTGTATATAATTGCTGGAGAAGCTAGTCATAAAATTAAATATAATATAGCAAATCTGAAGTCAAGGAAAAGTTGAATAACACAGTCTTTGGCAGAAATAGAGGGAAAGGGTTTATGGGGAAATTCAATTACAGTACTTTTGTATGTAGATTGTTTGTGGCAAAAAAAGAATTATTAATCTTAAGCACAGGCTTCAAAGATATAATGTAAAGTTTGTTATACATGCTGAAATACCTACATAATGTATGACTGTTCCTTACAGTTAACTCACCTGGGGGAAAAAAGCTTTGGAAGTCCATGCAAATACGTCCAAATCCCTGACTCCTGGGCTAGCATTAAAGATATTCTGAGTGACAAAGTTTAAGAAAGAAAAATATCAACAAAGAAAGGGAACAGGAGGTGATCTGCAGAAGACGCGTTCACAGGAGTAACACCGTTCTGTACACCAGCACCAGCACCAGAATATTATTTCACTACAGGGAAACTGAAGCCACCTGAGTAAACCACACACCAAAGAAATTCTCATACATAAGTTTTTGTCAAAAGCTCTCCATGGATATAGTGTGTCATGCCATTTGCTACAATTAAGAGCCAGACATTGATTTCAGGCTTAAGACAGTGCAAGAAGGACAACTTAAATCTCCTTTAAATGACTGACATATCTGTTCCAGTAAAGCCAGATTTGTTTTATGATAAAAAAAACAGTCTGCTGTTTATAAAGACAATGTTAAGAATACAGATTGTATAGATAGTGTAACTAGTACTACGAATAATAAGCGCATGTAGTTAGTATATGTGAACTTATTACTTTTTAAAGTACAAAAAAAAAAAATCAGAAAGTAAAAAAAGTCTAATTCATTTTTTCACTTTTGCTCTCTTCTATAAGTGGGGAAAAAAATCACTTAGAAATGTTAGTGAAAGTTGTTAGCAAATTTGGTAAGAAAAACATAGAGAAAAAAACAATCTGAATTTTTATCAAAAGGTAGACCTAGTTTTCTCCATCTCAAAAGTTTAGGAAATGCACAGAGCATTTAGAATCTCTACATACAGTCTAAAAATATTCTGTTAAGGAACAACCAATTCACAGCAACATGGTCCCAGAAAAATCAACATTTTCACAAAATGTTTTCATGACAAATTAAAATGATGTACATCTACATAGATATATCATTCTATTAAATATATTTACTTGACCTGAACTTAAAATCTTTCCAGAAAGTAGCAATTACACAATTTTACTGCTTATATAAATACAAAAAAGAGGACATTAAAAATGTTAATGGAAGTTGTGAACAACAAAATTCCCAACCAGTTGGAAGCCATTTTACATAATGAGAATTTATTTCATATTTTTCAGTTCTATATCTTCCTCATGTATATACGTATATGGACAGATGTAGATACACATCCATATACATATATCTATGCTAACACAGAAATATAAGACATATAAAAGCCAGGGAAAAAGCGTTTCTATTAATGTGTCTACAGATAAATGCAAAACAAAAAACAAAAACCAAAGCTCCCTCCACATTTAAAAATAGATAGCAGACAGGGTGCTTTCTCTTTAGGTGAAGTGGATACATGTTGCAAAGCATTATGAAATGCTATTTTGGGGGTGAAAAGGTGTCCTTATAAGAATTTGTGGAGTATTTTCTCAAAGGTTTTTCTCCTTTTCAGAGAATAGTGGTACAGACTTTTGGACTAAAACAATATCAATGTTTTTTAGCATATTCTATTTTTTAGCATAATTTTTTTCTAATATTAAAAGCAATGTGAAAAACATTGTAAGAAGTAATGCAGATTGAGTTAGGAATAAAGAAGCAATGTAGTGACTGACGATTTTAAAAATTTTATCTTTATTTCAGTGTTTAAACTCAGTGAGTCTGAGAGCAATAAGTTACTATGTCCTCATGCTAACTTGAAATAGCTTGATACCTTAAGTGATGTAACTGCTAACCATGGTAACAAACTGCCAATACAATTTTTACATGTTAAGTATATGTGGATTCAAATTTGACACTTCTTTTGCTTTGTTCTACATTTGTAGAAAATTCTTAGTGTACACTGGTTTATTGTAAGGCTATTTTTAAAACGTGGTGTCCTAAAAATATTGCATTTATCAAGTATCAAAAGAGCACCCAACAGAAAACTGAAGTTTAAAAATAAAATATACTTCATAGTTTCTTTTGAAAATATAGGAAAACTTAATCTAAAGATATGAACATGCATGAAAATATTAATTTCCTCAAAATCTCAATTTCTCACTATTAAAACATATAAATTAGTTTTCATATTGCATAATTTTATAATGAGTACCATTATATATGTAAGTATGTATATACATAAATATACATACACAAATACACACATATCTACAATAATCTAAGTCATCTTATCCTCAAAGACTATTCTGAAGGCAAAAAAGTTCTGCCAAATAAAATTAGAAAACTAAAGTATGCTAAAAACCTAACTAAATTGATGAGCACCAAACTGCAGCTCCAAGACAATAAGCTTCAAGGCATAGAAGAGACAAAAGAAAAGAATACTTTTTATGGTGAAATACATGACCAAACATGCCCAATGCTTGAGCACAGAGTTAGGAATTGCCATTTTTAAAGTGAAAAGATAAGTATCTTAGGAGAATTAAATACAACATATATACCATGACAGTGCTATTTTAAAGGCCTCAATTCCATTCTGTTTAGGAAACTTAAATGTCAAGCTTAAGAATGAAATGAAGCTTCTGACACCCACCTAAGGACAACATATTTATTAATGGTGTATTAAGTAAATATTTAGTATTTACTAAGACTGAAAAACAGGTCTATGCATAGACATACACACAAATTTGTTAAGAAACCAAAACTAAGAAATCTGGGGTATATTAAAGCTGTGACTACCATGCATCATTAGGTATCCCAAAAGAATTAAATTGGACATAAAATGCATGAAATATATGCTAATTTTACCAAGTACTCAGAGTAACGTTATATGAGAGAATATCGAATGATATTTTTCCTTTTCTCCTCCAAATCTTCAGGGTCCCCAAATTTAGAAAATCAACCTACTTTCTATATGTGAACATCAATCAGCCTAAGTAGGTAGAAAGTGGTTTGTATAATTGCATGGAGACTCAAGTTGCTTCTGTAAGAATTTGAGTAACATTAGCATTGTAAACGTATCTTTGAATATTTCTAATGAAGTATCATCTACTTTCCTTGATATAAACTTTATCACTCAACCTCACAATGTTAAAAGATCTCAATTTTGACAAAGTAGACAATGAAGTGAGCCTATAAATTTCAAATCACTAGTATCTATTTTTATAATAGCAGTAAACTTGTTTTCCAAAAAATTTAGGCTCTATCACAGGCACTCAAATGTTTCCCACATCATGGGCATAATTATTTTCTCTCTCTTTTTAAACTTATATTTTCCCTGGTGTATGAAACATTCTACTAGCTTACATGTGTAGTTTCCAAATCTTAAGAATTTTAATTTAAAATCAGCTTTCCCCAGGTATCCTTGAACATACATCACAGTATTCATCCTCATTTAACCATTAGAGCTATGAGCATTTGTATTTATTTAATTGTGGAATTCTAGCCAAAATAATATGATTTTTATAGATATATTTACTTTATCCTCTTATAACTGTATTTACCCTTATGTCTTCACTAGATGAAGTAGACTAAACATACAAGCACGGGCTTTGGAATTATATGGACTGGAGTTTTAGAACTAGCTTAACTACTTACTACTTATGATCTTGAAAGAATAGTTCTCTTCCCTCATTGGAGAAATGAGAATGATACAAACTTAACATCAAATGGATATACTGAAAATTAAATGAGAGAATAAAGGTAAGGAGCATAAGACAGAAATTATTTTGAGCAGTATGATCATACCAAATGCTAAGAATTAAAATTTAGCATTTAACGAATGTTGAAAGTCTGCCACAAACTAAATAAAATATTTAACACTTTGGAAGAAACAAATAGGAGTAAGAGGGGATCTTAAGTGAGTCCTAACTCTTAAGGAGCTTAGAAACAGAAATAAGAGGTATTCTGGAAGGGGAAAACATGTACACCCATGGTGGATTCATGTCAATGTTTGGCAAAACAAATACAATATTGTAAAATTAAAAAATAGAAAATAAACTAATAAAAGCTAAAAATAAATAAATAAATACAAATGGGCTAAAGAGAAGGAAAACAATCTAAGCGTTATGAGTAGCTGGAGAAAGATGTAAGCCTTTTCTGCTTTTACAGACAAAGTGCTACCTGAGCAGGAAGGGAGAAAGTTAATTTCCCCAGTATATAGAATCTTTCTGTCCTCAATTCATCCTTCACCCTTATTAACTACTTATTAGTTACCAAACGCAGCACGTCTTCGTAACTTTGGACATGTGATTCTCTAATGTGAAATTCCTTCACTTTGTTCTGGCAATTTTTCTTTGAGATCTCCTCAAATGTCACCTCCTAAGTGAAGCCACTCTGTAACTTATCACAATGCAACTTAACTTTGTGAATACAGTACATCTATCACATTACACAGCGAGCACTCCAAGAACAAGAATTGCACTCTTAATTATTTTGTATCCCCTCCCCTCTACCTCTCCACCCAACACCTTCTTCCCAGCTTAGGGAAGACATATAGTAGGGACTCATATGTTGAATGAACAATTAGTGAAGTGATAACTAACTACATGGACGAACAATGTCAACTGAAATTTTTGAGCCTGGCCAATTAGGAAAGTATTAGAAAAGTTGGTGGGGGGGAAGGGAAGCAAGAGCATTTCAGACAAAGGAAATAACATAAACAAAGACTAAAACGTAATGTTAAACAGTGTATTCTAAAAGGGGCAATAAATTCTAACAGACCATGAGTACCTCACAAGAAAGTATCTGTGTTCTTCATAGTTATCCTGATTCTTTCTACTGATTTAAAAACGGTTTTAGAAGGAACACTCATAATATGAATGTCTAATGCTATTTAATCGCTAAACAAGAGTATTACTAAAGTCATATTTCAACCAAGTTAGGATGTCATTATTAGGGCTTCCCTGGTGGCTCAGGCAGTAAAGAATCTGTCTGCAATGAAGGAAACCAGGGTTCGATCCTTGGGTTGGGAAGATCCCCCAGAGAAGGGAAAGGCAACCCACTCCAGTATTCTTGCCTCGAGAACCCCATGGTCAGAGGAGCCTGGCGGACTACAGTCCATGGGGTCACAAAGAGTCAGACAGGACTGAGTGACTAATGCTTTTACCTTCAATGACATCTAAATAGAACTACTGCCAGTCAGGCCAAAATGTGGCTAAAGAACATATCTACAATGAAAACCAGGGTTCTGCAACATGAGTACAGAAACAGGACAGGGTAACAAAAATCACTTTGAAATTTATTCTAAATATGGCTATTTATGGTAATTTTTTAAAAAACAGATCATCAAATACTCATTGTTCAGTTGCCAATCCCTACCCCTATTCTCCCCACCAGTTCGCTTGAGTCAGGCTCCAAATATGGTACATACATTCATGTGAACACAAAATTGTTTTAACCAGAGAAAGTTGAACACATTGACGTAAAGATTGCTCAAGGCAACTTTTTGTTACTTTTGCATCTTTTTAAGTGAGTGGCATCAGTCCTTGATAATCTCTAATTTTATTTCAAATTTGCCAGCTGTTTTTTTTGTTTAACTGAATAGTGTTTTACAATGGTTAGCCATAAGTGACAGCTGACCATTCACCCACAAAGTATAAAAAGGGAGAGTAGGTGGCAAGTTATTTCTCCAGTAGTAAAAGAAGAGATGCAAAGGAAGCAGCAGCAAAGTGCATTTCTTTAGCTGTATTAGTTCCCTGAGGGGATGAGATGGAATCATATGCTCTGTCCTGCAGAGTAAGGTACTCATGAAAAGCTTATTGACTGTAGAAGAGGCCTGTCCTGGTCCCGAAAATCAAAACCCTGGGAAATCAGCCTGTTCCTGCCTATGCCAGGCTCTGACTCCAGTTTTCATCTAACACCCACACTGAAGCAATTTTATACCAGATCTGTTTGAAGCCCCATGCCAGTTGTCACACATCCCCTCTGTTCTCTTTGGTCACAAACATACAATGCAAATCCTTAGGTCATTTACCTGTCCTCTTATTTTTATACCAGAACTGCGCTAGGCTTTTTCCTGATCCAACAGCTAATTATTCCCATCTGTCCCATAACTTTATACTGTACCTAACGGAACCCTTTCTCCAACAGTAAACAAACTCGCTTTCAAACCTCACAGGTCACAGTGTTGCCAGCATCTCTACGTGTGGATGTGACCACATTAATGATCCATTTCATTCAATAAAATGCTCTAAGTATGAAATCAATTTCAAATATGCTACATTATCACACAAATTGCCTGTCTCCTTTCAGCTCTTTTAGTACAGTGCATTCACTATACTGTTGTATTTTATTAAGTCCTCTAAGTCCCTTGGACCCTCCACTAATCCGTTCACATTTCTAATTTAAGCTGCAACCCACAGCTGGTGCTCTCAATCGCTCTTTCATCAGCATCTGAAATTCCCTTTTGTCCCTATTTTCCTGTCACAGCAGCCCAGGAAGTTCTGGCCAGCACTATTATCTGCTTTCCTGGCTCTTTTAATTTTGGAGACTCAGGGCCATGGGGGAAGAAGGGTGTCTCCAGAATGGATCTATCCAGTGGTCTCACTGGGTCCTTCGTGGTGCAACAATCCCCAAACAAGTAGTTTTCTTTGTCAGATCGTGCTATTTCTCTCAAATATTACTACAAATTCTTATGGCATTTCTAAACTCTCTAACATAACTCAATTGTTTTAGTCTCAGCTAATGGCTTTTCTCTCTTCTCGATGGAAATCATGGTTTCTTTCACCTCTTCCCTTTCTCCCTCATTCCTAAAAACTTACCTATTGCCACACATACCACCTCCTCATTCACAGAAACAATTCACCAGTGTGCCCTCAATTCCATTTTCTCCTCCTTTTTCAGCCTTCAAATTCCTTATCTGTATCTTTGATGCCCACCTTTTCTACTGGCATCTTTTAACTTATAAGGATCTCAAGTCACTATCATCCTTAAAATTAAGGAACCAGAAAAATCTCAGCTTTCTTAGTGATACCAGATACTCTGAGTTACTTACATCAAAAGAGAATTCATGTCATGTTTCAACATAAAGACAAACTAGAAAATACCAAAAGTTACTTCCTTTTGCTTTCTGTCTCCAGTAAAGTCAGCGATAACCTCCTCATTCACACAGCAGTGAAAAGACATCGAGTATTTGTATGGCTCACTCCATTTAGTGTTCCCTCTTACCTTTATTACCTCCTCTCTCTCCGACCTCAAGATTGTCTGCTAAAAACCGTCTCTTGTCTAGAGTTTAAAAGCATCAAGTAACAGAACATGAGGGTTCCAAAATGAAGCCGTGGGGTTCAGAATACTTCCTGCTCATCCTTGCTACCTTTGTTTATTCTCTTGTTTTATCTGTATGAATATCCTCCTTCTCCAAAAGTACCTCCTCAAATGAGCAACAAAGGAATCAGGAAAAAAAATTTTGAAGCAGAGAACGTCGTAAAGATAATAATCTAACATAATGCCTTATTAGGGCCTTAAAATACACAAAACCCTATATTGGTCAAAATTTAAAATATAAACTGTTAACAAAATAAACATAATGGCTACTGTAATTACTGCTTTAAAATATCCTCTTCATTATCCTGAAGAATATTTGGTTACTATAATGAGAGATGGATTAAAACCATTTAAGGGCAAGTTTCTAGTCCCAGATGAAAAAAAAAACAAAAAAAGCAGTAGGCCAAAACTCTCTAGACTTTCTTTATCACGCATCTATTAGTTGAAAATATATAGACAGCTTCTTTCCCCCTTGTACTATCATAAAACAAATACAAAAGAACAGAAAAAAGAATGTGATTAATAAATCCAAACAGAAGTTCTATTATGTTCTTTTCAAAAGCATCATTTTGTATAACCACCCTTTTGGAGAACACTATTCTGGACTATCAAGGAGAAAAACAAACAACATAGTGACTGATTTGATAGAAAGAGCGAGCTTTATGCGCTGATTCTTTTTAAAGAAATTTCAGTGTTTAAAACACTAAGGCTTTTTTAAAAATAAAAATTTATCTGTACTGTTTATCAGCAGTGCCGTGTCACTCATGTCATTCTTCAAGATAAAGTCAAACTAGAAAATACTAAGAGCCGCTTCCTTTTGCTTTCTATCTCCGGTAAAGTCATATATTTGGTTGAGATGAAAAGGGAAAAAAAAAAAATCACACATTTCTGCTCAAATTATAAAGAGAGCCGTGGGTTCCTATCAGAGTTAGTGACACAGCAAACTTTTGAACACTGGCTCTCTATACTCCACTGCACCTGTCAAAGAGGCTAATAGAATTCTCGCAGACTCTGAGACTGAGCTTCAACTAGAGCACTACAGCACCACAAGTCTAAAAACCCACTTCATTTTAACGAGGTAGTATCATACACCAAGAAAGAAAAGATTCAAACTTAGACAACACACAAAATTACAAAATGCCACCATAAAAAAATACATTATACATGTTTCTGAAATGAATAGTAATACTGAATTCTTAAATTTTAGTGTGGAGTTCATTCCAAACGGTAGTGTGAATAAGAA
The DNA here is from genome assembly GCA_024291935.2 of Okapia johnstoni. Lineage (NCBI taxonomy): Eukaryota > Metazoa > Chordata > Mammalia > Artiodactyla > Giraffidae > Okapia > Okapia johnstoni. Next base: position 28,998,356 of record CM044321.1, on the reverse strand, counting down.
AGGAAAAAAAAGGTTAACTACTCTCATTAGCCACTCTCATTTCCTGTCTCCCTGGAAAGAAATCAGTAGGCCTAGTTTTAACTTACTGCTTCCTCCTGTGATGGAGTATGTAAGTATTAAAGGCCTTAGCCTTGCCAAACTTCACCTTTATTAAACAGAAGCTCTCAGAATTCAAGCACTTGAAGTTATTTAGTTGTGGTTTACCTCAGAACTGAGAAGCCTTAATTAAAGAAAGCCCTGTAATGAGGACAGGGTAACCTATAATCCTCTTTAAAACCACCTTTTACTTACGTCAACAGGGACCAGAAGACTTTTCCCAAGATGCTGATTAAAAGAGAGGCACCAGGCTTCGGTGTAACCATTCATGTTAGGAACGTACTTCTTTATCGTCTCATCATTGAGCCTCAGCCACACACCATCATCATTGTGGATCTACGGGATACAAGCAACAGAAATAAGCCATGTCCGCCTGTCACTCCGAGGAAGGCAGCAAAGTTCTGAAAAGCTCAAAGCGGCAAATAATGGTGGACATGGAGGTTAAGAATCTAGCTTTTGCTTAAGTTAAGTACGAGAGAACCTTTAAGGAAAAAAACCAGCAAGCCAAGCAATACGATAATTCACATGGTGAGATTGTAAAACACATCGTCACTTAGAAGTAAAAGCACAAAGAAGTCACACTTTGAGATAAGCACTTCAATAATAAAAGCAGATGTTTCCCAAAAGAACACAAGCCTTTCTTCCCATCAATTTAGATTTTAATAATCAGAAGTTATGTAATTTTATTATTAGAAAAATGTCCTGTCCAAAGTTAAGTGATACAATAAACACATACAAAAACAAACAACATTTTAAAAGTTCAAGAAAAACTACTCGTTTTCAATGAATTCTCATACTGGCTCTGACTAGCATATTAATTTTTATGCTAAAAATACAATTTTAGTTATTTATTTGTTGATAAAGAAAAATAAATGCAATGTTTGAAACTCAATGAACAGAATTTTGAGATTCTGTGAAACAGTTTTCCAAACACTACCCAAACTGCTTAAAACATATTCTAACAAAAAATTCAGTAACCTTATATCATGCAAACAGTGCAAAAATTTTTCATCCAGAATTTATTACCAAGTGTTTCTTTCCAAATTACCTCATCAATGAAAGTGATGGTTCCATTGACCTTCACTATACCTATCTGCTCACTCTGAAGGGAAGGGTGGCTACGGATACGGAGCCCTGCACTGTCCTTGGCCACAAATTTTCGAACCTGAGAAATGCAAAGACAGACAGATGAAACAGGGAAATCAAGGAAGAGAGACCTTGTAAGTGGTAAGAGATAAACAGACTTGAAAGTATAATTCTGAGAAAGCTTCCAAAATTATTGGTAGCTTGTCTTTCTGTGCAAATAACAATGACTTATTTGTAACAAGAAGAGAAATTTTTAAGTATAAAACTGTAAATCATTGAAAAAAATAGAAAATTATTTATATATTGATAAGTTCTTTTCTAAACTTTGAAGAAATAAGATAAAAAGGAAAAAAGAGCCTTTTTTTTCTTTTAGGAAGGTATGATATAAATTCTATTACCCATGTTTCTTTTTTTGAATAAGTAGTTTACTAAAATTCCTATAGCACTTACTCTTTAGATGTTAGAAAATGAATTTAACAGCACAGGATACTTTAATCTTGACAACTTTACATACTTTAATGTCAATAGACATTTTGTTAATTGTAAATGTTCAAAAACAGAAAGTATACAGGGTCTATAAATTACTATAGTATTATACAAAGAAACCAAAAAGTACAGTTTTATACTTGAATTACCAAGAACTACTCTTCAAGTTTATTTAGGAATACTTAGAATTCAAATACTGAAATAAGTAAAGTATTAGATGCTGGATGGCCACCTTGAAGCATCAATGAAGAAAATTAATAAATTTCAGACTGATTCACGTTCTGATTTCATTCTCCCCTAACCTTATTTGGTTGAGGCTCAGTCTTTGGTTTGACCAGCTGAGTTCCTGGTGGTATCATTCCTTTTGGTGGGTCTTTTACTTTGACTTCTAGGCCAGCATCTGTAAGAAAAGGAAGGGAACTGTAACGTTTGAGAATATAAAGGAGGGAAGACCCTTAAACCTAACTTCATATACATTCACAGGCTGTTTTAGACAATTAAAAGAAATATCTGAATTCTGTCCTTCAAGGTAATTAATATTTAACAGCTAAAAAATAGACGAGTATTTGGAAAAATGACTGTGAGATTCCAAAGGGGAGTCTCAGGGATTCAGGAAAAGAGGGGCTAAAGACTATATTAAATAATACTGAAAAATTTAAAATAACAAAAAAAGAAACCCTCGTGTGATTGAACATTATCTCATAACATCTGATCAGAGCACTTACTGGTCATCTATACCAATCATCTCATGAGTAACAGGCAGCACAGCTTGGTGTTTACAAGCTGGGACTCTCACATTTGATTGTTCCTAATTCTGTCATTAACTGTTTGACTCTTTAAGAATAGCACCTATTTCACTGAGCTGTTGTGAGAATGAAATGATTTTAAAAATATATATAGAATATATAAGATTGTATAAAATTTTTTGATATATATTAAATACTCAATAAATGTTAGCTATTATCATCATCATTATTCTAATGAAACTTGTCCTTGCCTACAGTCAAGCAAGGTCCTAGCCTACTATCAGTTTGGTCACCTCTGGGAAAGTTGAGTTAAGAAGTCAGGGAAGAAAATGAATGGTTCTAAGTGACTTATGAATCTTTTTCTTCAATGTCATTCCAGAAAATATGTATGAATATAAGTGGATTTTTCTTATTTATGTTAGTTTTCTTTACCCACTATTAGCAAAGATAAAACCCTTCTTGACTGTCTCCACTTTTGAACTTCTGTAATTTGCATCCCTTGCATGTCACTACTTATATTTTACTTCCTGTGATTTTGTTTGCCCCCTTTATCTTGCAATCATCAGTAAGCTGTTCACTTGACAGGAACTGTCTTATCTAGAACAATGCTTCACTTAGAACCAACAGAAGTTTGCTGAACTAAAGGCTTTAAGGATACTCTGAAATAAGAGTACAGCAAAAGGCTGCCGCTAAAGGTGTCTAGGATGGTACAGATGAATCGGATATATCTAATCCTACAGTTATTCTTTAGTTGCTAAGTTGGGTCTGACTCCTTTGCGACCCCATGGACTGTAGAACGCCAGGCTTCTCTGTCCATGGGATTTCTCAGGCAAGAATACTGAAGTGGGTTGCTACTTCCTTCTCCAGGGGATCTTCCCAACCCAGGGATCAAACCCATGTCTCCTGCACTGGCAGGTAGATTCTTTACCACTTTGTCACTTGGGAAGCTCCAATCCTACAGTTACACTACATTTAATGTATATTCTATTTATCTACAGTTACATCAAGGTAAAGTACCTCTTTATTGTCCCTGTAAAAACAAACTAAAGTTTCCCAAAGGGTATTTTGGTGGAATGTTGGAACAGTATTACTTTTATCTCTACCCTCTCTCTTTCTCTTCTCTATATGAAAGGGTTTCATGATAAGTATTAAATGAATTGAGAGGATTTTTAATTTCAGAATGTCTTAAAATTCCAAACATGAAAATATGAACTGCATGAATATCTAAGATGAGACTACAATATATGGGGCGTTCTAAATCTACCTGATCACAGGAACCCATTTGCTTGAGGAGCATTAGAAAAGATAAGTGTTATAAGGAATCTATATTGATAAACCTTTTAGAGCTTTCTTGACCAACTGCTGTCCGAGTACATGGATAATTTAAAAATAAAGAGTAGAGAAAGATTAATCCCGAAATGAAAGGTAACATATTTTTCAAAGTTAGTGGAAAGTAAAGAAAACTCATTTTTTCAGTAAGTATTTACTGAGCACCCGTTGTGCACCAGGCACTGAACCACACTGGCAGATCCAAAGATGAAAGAGGCCTGCTCACAGCCAGGAGAGGAAGATGCGCCAAGAGGGGGAGACGAGGCATGCATGTGGTTACAGGGCAGCACGGAGGAGATGGAACCTTACCAGGCACATTAGGGAACCCAGGAAAGGAGTCATGAGGGTTACAATGACCCATAATTATTACCAAATATTAAGACCTTATAAATGCACAAATTAAGTACTCATTATAAAGGAGGACATGACGCTCCCTACAAGTTAGGAAGTCTGTCTATGTCTGTGATACATGGACAAGGGCAAGCTAGAACAGAAAGAGGATTCTGATTCTAGTTCTTTACACTCACAACTTTAGAAAAATACCTATTTCAATGCCATCGATGGTAACATGAATAGTGTAGAGCCCAATAGCCCCTGGAGTCCAGTTGGCACAGTAAGTGCCATCATTATTGACACGAATCAGCATATTCTCACTGGGTCTGAAAGGAAATAAGATGGATACTGGAATATTTACTTCGGTTAAGCAGCTGACATCATTATGAACAAGTATCAGCAAACATTAAATTTCTGATTATATTATCACAATGAATTGCAATCTTACTGCCCTGTCATAGTATGTTTTCCTACTCTCCATGATTAAATTTACTCTTTCTTCCTCACCACAAACCTCCAGTACCCCTCTTTCTGACTCTCAGCTGATCACGACCTCATCAGTTTCTTTCACTGAAAAACATAAGCAATCAGATACAACCTTAAGGTTGCAATTAGATTAAATCTACGTTCCTCTACCTCCTGTAACAGTGGAAGGAATGCCCTGGGTCTTGTCCAATGCCAGCCCCTCCATTTGTGCTATGGATCTCATTAACTCAACACTTCAGTGATATAATTATCTTGCTCTCTTTTATTCATCATTAATTTCTCCCACTTTACTGGATCATTTCTATTTCTGTTTCATTTCTATAAAAACTTCAGAATGTCCCATCTTAAACACCTCCCCTTGATACTATACTTTTCCCTAATACAGTCTCATATCTCTTTCCCCATTTACAGCAAAACTTACGTCAACAATTGTCAATGACCACTCTCCATTTCCTCATTCTCCATTCTTTTCCAACGCTTACCCTAACTATGCTTTTGCTCCCAATACTTCCTTGCAATTAATTATGTCACAGTCACCAATGTTTACCATGTCCCCAAATTCAATGGCTGTTTCTTTATCTTCAGCAATCTCTCAGTGGCATTTGATAACTGACAACTCTTACTTTTTGAAAAACCTTTTGCTTCTGCAACATTCTTCTGATTTTTCTTGTACCTCACTGGCCACTCTTTCAAAGTGTTTTGTTGGCTCTCTCTTTTCTGACTACCTTGGAATGCCCCAGGATATAGGTCTAGGTCTCCTATTTTCTTTCAGTGTCATCTCTGCAGCTGATCATTCATCATTAATCAATTTTAAATACCATATCTATAAAGATGATCAAAAATTTATTTCTCTTCTGAATTTCAAACTGGTATTTCCCGTTGCCCTGGGAATATCCCCTAATGATCAAATAAAACAGTCTGCCAAAAAACACGCTTCAATTTGGAGTTAACAGAATTACTCAGAGCTTAAAAACAGAGTTCTCATAACTAAGTTTCATAACAAGTGCAACATATATTAAAATCACTCTGCCACTCCATTAGGTGACAGAGAGAAGGAAATAAAAACAGAAAAAACAAACAAGCCAATTTATATACTTTTAGATACTAGTTATTTCTGTATTACCTTAGTATTATATAACATATTGGCAGTATTTACAGTTCAATATAAATACATGCTTCCTGCAAATCTACATATTATAAAACCTGTCATAAATATTTACTGGGAATTTTAAAATACTATAAAATATTTCCTTATAGAAAAGAAAGCTAGAAAGCATGGTGATCTTAGTTGTAAGCAGCTGACAATATGTTTTGGCTAAGCTTTGAGGAAATGATCCTCACCTCTTAGGAGTTGGTGATGCAAAACGCAGTTCTTCAAATGAGTAATTTTCATAAACCTTTAAGAAAGAGACCGTCAAGAATCACAAAATCATTAGAAACATTCTTAACTAATGCAGTGACAGAACACTCAATAAACAGTTCTGAGACAACTGGTTATCCATACCGGAGAAAAAGAAAAAAACTCAATTACTTACATCACACCATCTACAAAAATAAATGCTAGGTGTGTTAAAGACCTACATGTAACAAACAAAACATCAACAAATTCAGAAGAAGAAAAGGATAATATGTTTTGAGCACATTAAAATTTTAAATTTCTCCAAAACAAGGACACCATAAAGAAATGGCAAAGATCAGCCTTCACCTGAAAGGGATTTGTGATTCATTTAACCAAAATGGGATACAAAGCCATAATACATAGAGAACAAATTAATACAAAAGAGAGAAACAACACAAAAGAAAGGTAAGTAAGACAAGTCACTGAAGAGGAAATCTGAAAGGCCAATAAAGACTTAAAAAGTTATTCAACTGAACCAGGAATCAAGGAAATGAAAATGAAAACAAGATAATCATATCACAGTCATCAAATTGTGTTGGTGAGAACCAAATGCTGGTGAGAACATGAAGCACCTCATGGTCCTATAAATTTTTGCAATATTTAATAGAGGTGAAGACAAGTATGTTCTACAATCCAGCAATTCCACTTCTAGATATGTATCTTAGAGAAATTCTTGTTCATGTACCAAAGGGAGTATATCAGTACACAGGGAGTACACAGTTATCTGCGAATGTTTGATATAAGAAAATCCCCTTTCCTGAGACAAGAATTAATATCTCAAAGAGACAGTTTCGGAATGGTATTCTGTAACTTCTCTATCCTGGGCCTCTCAGAACATTCCTAAAATACTGAATTCAGTCCTGGTAACTAGATTTTCAAAAGAAATTATACAAACTTAAGTATGCTATCAGGAAACTAAAAGAATGCCTAGAGAGGTAAGGAGGCAAGAAGTTAAGTTCTTTAAAGAAAAGTTGAATGAGAATGTTTAGCTTCAAACTCTTTAATAGTCAAAACTATTAGATTTTTAGTCCCTTTATTTCTTCAACCTCAATCATCTCAACTTCTACTTTGTTTTCGTCACTTGTACGGAAAGTCATGGACCTGTGACATTACTTGCTCAGTTCTCTGCCTCTGTAACTCCTAACTGTTTCTATTCTTAGACTTCTAGTCCTTCTCACCTCCCCAGAGTTCTCTCTCTGAATCCACTTTATTTTCCTTTCCAAACCAGCTGGATTCCACTGACCTTTCTTTAACCACCAGATGCTCAACTTCCTTCTCAGTCACTGTTCCTTTGTTGAATTATCTGGGACAATATCCATGCCGAATCAATCTAAATGATTACGATCATTTTTTTTTTCCTGTTCATAAGACTCATACTGCATTGCTAATACAGGATCTTCAGTTTCAACTGATTCTCCAAGGAGGGCTGATCAATCTTTTCTGATCACTTTTTCCTCATTCTGTACAATGACTATTTCATTTTTTTCACTTTGTTTCAAAATCTTGATCCTAAGATTCATCATGCCCATCTCCAATCTAAGACATATAATTGCTATCATAAATAATTTCTTGGCCACACAACCTATAAACTTATTAGCAATTGATTATTTTATTTTCCCTCTCCTGGTACAGTCAAAGAGGTAACAGTCCTCTTATTTACAGCCAATCCCTCCACCTAAGCTACAGAACTATTTTTATCTCTCGGAGTATCTTCATTGTCCCTTCTCAAACGTCTCCTCATCAATACTGAAAGATGTCTTTCTATATTCAATCTCAAGACTCTAAAGCCTTATCTCACTTCTATTTCCTCTGTCTCGTTTTATAACCAAACATCTTGAAAGACTAATGTACACTCATTTTGTCTTTAGCTATTCTCACCTCTTTTTAAAATTTTTTAAAAATTTATTTTTTAATTGAAGGATAATTGCTTTACAGAATTTTGTTGTTTTCTGTCAAATCCCAACATGAATCAGTGACAGGTATAAATATGTCCCCCCCCCAACCTCCCTCCCATCTCCCTTCCTATCTCACCCCTCTAGATTGATACTATTTTCACCTTCTCTTCACTGCAATTTAATCAACCAACTATGTCTCTAAAGCTGCTGCTGTCAAGATCACTGCTAGATCCTTTTCAAAACTCCACTTCTGCAGCAAAACATCACTAATCTTCCTTAATATGCTTTCTGTGACTTACAAGCCATGGCATAAGGCAGTTGGGGAAGTAGTTAGGAGATAAAATCTGGAACCGACTCCCTGGCATATGGGTGCTCTTTGACAACTTTCTCAACCTCTCTATGCTTTAATTTCCACATATGTAAAATGGGAATAAAAACCAGTGATGTATAGGGTTGTTATGAGAATTAAATGAGTCACCATATGCCCTGTATATGCATATATACATTGCATATATAAATTGAATCGGTGTCCTAGTTTATACTCGCCCTCTGGCTGGTATTCTTGCCAACGTTTTTGTTTCCCTTCTCTATTTTTTTTTTTTTTAATCTAGTAAATCAATGTTTCTCAAAGTGTAGCTTTTGAATATGAATCATTCTGCATATTTGTTTTATATATATACATTTTGGAACCTCTTTTTAGACCTACTGAATTTAAATCTTCGGATGATAGGAAAATCTCCTTTTTAAGTAAATGCTCCTGGTGATTCTGATATGAACAGAAGTTTGAGCATCATCATTACTGATGTTCCTCAGGATCCTGTCCTGGAACTTCTCTCTTCTCACCACGTTAGATAGACATCGTCTATTTCCATAATTTATGAGTAATCCAAGTACTGATGATTCTCCAATTCTTTTCATGAGGTAAGAATGTGATCACGTCACATTTGTAGTTTCAGCTTCTTTTTATCTATCTTCAGATGGATATTTCAGAGGTATCTAAAACCACATCCAATGCTGACTCTATTAACCTCCTCAACCAAAAACTGCCCCTTCTCCAATATTATCACTCTTACTACTCAAGCTCAAAATGTGAACTTCAGGTTTTATTTCCTTCCTCTTTCTCTTTTCAGCATCCCCATTAGCCATCAAGTCTTACATATCCTAAAAATCTCCTGAATCTATACTGACTGACAACTCACTAGTCCAAGGGATGAGCATATCTCACCAGATTAAGTCAGCAGTCTCCTAAACAGACTTAAACCAAACTATGTCTCTTGATTACCCACCCAATCACATTCTCCATATTCCACCATAATCTTTATAAAACCAAATATTATATCATTCCTCCAAATGAGAGCCCACAATGGCTCACAATGCTCTCTGAAAATAGCATAATTTCTAACTTTGATTTCAAATAATGACCATCTTGATAATTTAGATTAACACTGCCTCTAAAGATGAACTAAAAAAACGAGACAAAAATTTAAAAAAATCTGTCTAAAAGCCTCAAGCCCAAAGAGAGAAGGAACCCAAAGAGATAAGCCTAACATTTGGAAGAACCCAAAGCTGAAGGGGGCCTCAATAATAAGCTCAGAGTCCTGAAGGGCTATGTCCTAGGAATAATGGTAATTTGAAAATACACAAGCATTTTCAAAGGAACTGAAATGTTTGTTATATGAATGAATGGTAAAAAATAAAATTTTTCTGAGAAGTAAAATAAATTACCTTCATCATTGTTATGGCAATATATCGAGCTTCCTTCACTATCATGGGTTCATACGAAACATCCAGCTTTGGGGATGCCAGTCCGCCAAAGGTCATGTCAGTATTAGAAGATGCAGGTGGTACTGCAGGACTGCCAGGAATCCTCTGAGGTTTCTTTACTTGCTCTTGTTGTAAAGATGTTTTTTTCTGAGAAACAGGAACGGCTTTCACTTCCACCTAACCAAGATATTATAAAAACCAAATGTCATTATTATATAACGGTCATTATTATATTATGTAAGTGACACAGCAAGAAGCAATTTACAACTTTAAACTCGCAATTCTCTAAGTTTTATGTTACCACTTGTCCCTCTTGAGCATTCCTTTTCAAGACTATTTAACAGTGCCAAATGATTATGAAGAATGCATCTCAACAGGGATCCTGAACACAGTGCAAAAGAGAGGCTTTGTTTGGGGGAATAAATAATCACAAATACCAAAACAAAATAAAAACATGTGCCACCATTGATAACATCTAGGAAAGGATAATAAAATGTATCTACATTCTTGCTGGCATTACTTTCCAGTAATCTTCACATATTTTAAAGCACTAAATTCAACTTTAGCAAAGAAAAAGTACTCCACTGACAGATGCCTTAGAAAGTAACAGATAATAAAGCAAATTTTATACCTAAAACTTAAAGATGTTTATTTACTTTGCAGAAAGAGTACTATTAGGTAGTTCTGTCACCAACATGAACTACGAGGACCAAGCAATCTAATTAAACTTTCCAACCCAGTTTCTTCAACAATAAAATGGGGCATCTTTTATCTGCTTTACAGTAGAGATGCAAAGAACAGACTTTCTAAGGCGTGTTAAAACAATGAAAGCACAAACTGCCTCATCAATAATACTCAGAAGAACCTTCCAAAAATTATAACAAAATATTACATTGTTATTTGCTGTGCACTGGCAAAAAACACTTGGTCCGTAGGCAACCACAAAGTTACCAACGATTTAAAGACTATTTTAGCTCTTCATCATTCTGAGGGTCACCCAAAGTTTCTTCTGTTCTTTTCAGATACTCCTTCTGCGGCTGGCAAGAAGAGGTAATTCAACAAGAGGATCTTCACAGAAATAGAAAGAAACGCATAATGAAAGAGACAATATTACTTAATTGAGAGACAGCCCAGGAAGGTGGAATGCCTTTAATTTTATTGTTCTTGTCAGTGTCATTCTAGGGAGTTAGTAGTCTTGAGACTCTCACTGTCTACACAAAGTGCAGGTAGCAAACATGTTTCACTAAATAACCACAATCCTTTGTTGGAGTTATGAGAAATCAGTACTTGGATTGACATCATGCTCTGGAATGGAGAAGGCAATGGCAACCCACTCCAGTCCTCTTGCCTGGAAAATCCCATGGACAGAGGAGCCTGGTAGGCTGCAGTCCATGGGGTCGCTAAGAGTCAGACACGACTGAGCGACTTCACTTTCACTTTTCAGTTTCATGCATTGGAGAAGGAAATGGCAGCCCACTCCAGTGTTCCTGCCTGGAGAATCCCAGGGACGGCGGAGCCTGGTGGGCTGCCATCTATGGGGTCGCACAGAGTCGGACACGACTGAAGCGACTTAGCAGCAGCAGCATGCTCTGGAAATATTAAAAACCCATCTGACTTTTTTAAAACACAGAAGTTTAAAGATAAATAGTAAAATTGTTCAGCTCATATACACTGCCACCATTAAAAGCTTTAAACTTAAATGTAACAAAGGAAAAAAAAAGTAAATGCTTCCAAATTTTAAGAATTTGATTTTAAATTATAGCTTCTATTTTCATATATATTATTTTGATTTAATATTTCTTTAAACAACTATATTTACCCTCTGTAAATTAACAGTAGAAGTACATCTGCCCATATACCACCAACCTTAAAATAAATCAATAAATAATTTCATACTCTATGAGTACTGAGATAAAAAAATGATAACCATTCTGCTTTCTTTTATAAACTGTGCTTCTTTATAAAATTTGTTATTTGTTATTTATAAAATTTGTTATTTGTTTATTTCCTATGCAATTTTCTCTTTTTACTAAGCACAATTTCCTTGGAGTAATCATTTTTATAAGTTAAAAAAATATTAGTAACTGTTGCTGTTTTAAAAAAGCATTTAGATCTCAAAAATATTATCTGTAAACCAACTTTTATGTTCCAAATAATTGATTATTACTCTATCAGGATACTTCAGGAGTTTCTGATAAGTCTAAAATGTCCTGAAAACTTCATGCACTAACAGGCTGAAAATGAAACATACTGAATTAATTTTGTTTTCAGTTAATATGATAATGTGGTATCAATAAATTAAACATCAATAGGTATGCAAATCACTTTTCCTAAATAGTATTTATTGGAGTTTCCTAGAATATGCTTTCTATATTATAGATAAATCTGATATGAATCTGAGTATATTAAGAGGCTTCAGGATTCTTGTCCTCAAGAAGCAGACTATTCAGGCAAAAAAAAAGAAGAGAAGTATGAAAGAGAGAGAGGGAATTCCCTGTGGTCCAGCGGTTAGGAATCAGTGCTCTCACTGCCATGGGCCTGGGTTCAATCCCTGAACCTGGGACCTAAGATCCCACAAGCCACACAGCGCAGACAAAAACAAATACAAATAAACAAAAAAGAAAGGAAGAGAGAGAGAGAGATCACACGGCTAAAAAAGAACCCAAAGAGGAGAACAAAAAAGATAAAGCATAAAGTCTGACTCTGAAATGTGAGATGTAAACAGCCCAGATACTAAAATGCAGCAAGAGACAATAAAAGGTGCAAAGGAGGAAACATAAGAAAATGCAACTAAAGATCTACCATAAGCACAATAGTAAGTATGAACATTAAAAAGAAATGAAATGTTATGCTGACCTGGAAAATGGTAACTACAATATAGTCACACGAATAAGGAACTTACTGTGGGCTCAAAGACGGGATTTAACAATTCACAAATACATTTTGAAGTGAGAAATTCACCAATGAATACACAAAACCCTTCAAGCATACTGTATTGTGATAAAAATTCTGTCCTCAGGTAGAGTTATTTTTTGTTATCACTATCAGAATTACTTTATTCTCTATTCCATTTTTTTCTTACAATTTGTGATGCTTTTTACATTCTAAAGAGTAATTCTTGGTGAGCATGAAGTCACTTTGATGGGGTATGACCTTCCTTAAAAAGGTAAGCTAGAAGAGAAAATGTAAGAGTGAAGCATACTCTATGGATATGTATTATGTATACTGTATGTAATTAAAAGAGTACATACTCTTCCATCCTATATATGTTTATTTGGGTCACAATGAAACTCTTGTGGGGAGTCATGGCCAAAACACTGAAAGCCACTAGTAAAGCCTGAATTTTCTTTAGTATCAGGGCCAAATGCTTTTCCATACAGTTTTACTTACTGGTTTTAAAACATATAAACTATATGTTTCTTGTCTTTTTTTTTTAAACTATGAATCAAGTAAGAGGTGCCAGTGGTATTGTGGTTCTCCATGGTACAAATGAAATAATGTATCAACTAGCTGAAAAAGTGCTAGTATATTGAGGTAAAATTAGCTTCTTTGTGAGTAAAAAAGATTTTGAGGCTTAATCAACTCCAAATAACCTAATCACTTTGTAAATACAACTTTGAGGGGCCAGGGTAGCTGGGGATTGCCTATAGAAACTTTTGTTCAGTATTCACTGTTTCCAGAATTCTAATAAAATTTTTAAATAAGATATTTAATTAATATATAACATAGAGGACTTAATTTTATGCCTTTATTATAATATGCTCTAAAATGTCATTATTAATTAATGTCTCAGGGAAAAGGTATTCAGAGAACTATATTCTTCAGTATAGCACATAACTAGTTCCATTCATCATTCTTTTACAATCCAAATTTAGGTATTTCTGATTTATTTAATACGTATCAATATTATATTTTAAAGGTTGCTTCAGTAGTACCAATGCAAAACATATTTAAGTCTTTTAAAAACATAAATAAAATTTTTAAATGTATTCTTTCGTTGATTTATTCAATGACTAATATATGATGGTCTTCCCTCTGTGTGCTTAGCACTTTTTATGGACACTTTCTTATCCTCCCTTTGAATCACCATAGCATCCAGCATGTGTGAAGCAAATCCCAAAAAGTATATAACTTGGATAACTGAGTACTTATTAATGTGAACAAATCATTTAAAAATTTTTCAGTTTCCTTCACTGCATATAAGTAAGGAGTGCACTGCAAATAGACTCTAAGCTCTTGTCATTTCTAAAATTTAATGAGTTACAAGAGTCTGTGCGTAGATGTCTACTAATTTAATCCCAATATAACTACCTTCATGTTGGGAACGTGTACCACATCCCCATACTGGTCTTTCGTTTGCACCGTGATGGTGGTAGGCCAACCACACCGAATATCATCCTTATTCAGAATCAAAGATGTTTTCTGAGGATCAGCATAGGAATCTGGCTGAAGCCACCTAACAGGAATGAAAAAACAAGTAAACAAAAAAACCAAACATTCATCAATATCTTCAGTGATTAAAATGAAAATAGGCCAAATGAATAAAACTATACTAAACAAAGTGCTAAAAGGATTATCATTTCCAACTCAGTAATAAGCACCATGGGCTTCCCAGATGATGCCAGTGGTAAAGAACCCGCTGGCCAATGCAGGAGACCTAAGAGATGTGTTTGATCCCTGGGTCAGGAAGATCCCTTAGAGGAGGGTATGGCAACCCACCTAGTATTCTCGCCTGGAGAATCCCCACGGACAGAGAAGCCTGGTGGGCTACGGTCCATAGGGTCGCAAAGAGTCAGACACGACTGAAATACCTTAGCATGCACACACAATCAGGACCACAAGTATTAATAACTTCCTTGGAAATTATTAATGACAAATTCATTAGACAAATATGCTAAAGCGTATGAGATTTTTGATGATTACAAATAAAACAGAAACAACTGTAAAATCAGAAAGTGTGAAATTTTAACTATGGCTGATTTAAAATAACCAAGAAAATCAATTTAGGTTGTATATACTTTGAAGTCCCAAATATCACTACCTAAGGAAGGTCTGCCTAATTGCCAACCTGAAGACCTGGGAAAGAGCAGCATTTCTGTCAAAACAGAAACAGAGTGACATTTTGCTTGCTTGGGGAGCAGAAGGTTAGAAATACACTACCTTCTCTTTACACAGCTTAGTAACGATTTTCCCTCACTACCATTCCTTCCATGCAAATTCTATTTTTTGTGATATCCATGCCTGAATTCATTGCATGATCTACATTCAAGTCATCCTGTGAGATGAGTAAATTCTGTGATGTATACTACACGAAAAGGTCCATGAAGAAGGCAGTGAGGCTGACTTAAAAGATGTTTTCTATTCTCCAATCACCACTTTGGTTTTTAAAAACTAAAGAGTAATCTCTGTATTTTTAAAACTAAAGCCAGAAAGAGGGTCATATTTCTGTATTTACTAGTGTGTGCCGTCTGCTTAGTCTCTCAGTCGTGTCCGGCTCTTTGCGACCCCATGGACTACCCTGCCAGGCTCCTCTGTCCATGTGATTCTCCAGGCAAAATACTGGAGTGGGTTGCCAAGCCGTCCTCTGGGGATCTTAGAGCCCAGGGATCGAACCCAGGTCTCCCACATTGCAGGTGGATTCTTTACTCTCTGAGGCATATTTACTAGTGAAATTACTCAAATCAGCATATTTGTTCACCTTCAAAAAAAGGAAATAGCAACAAAATAAATGAGAACTCTACAATCTTAAATTATCTGATTTAAATTCTTAATTTATATCTGCATTAACTGTAGATTTGGAAAAAATCCTCACATTAAGATAAATATAGTGACAAATTTAGGAGTTTGGTATAGATATTAAATATTACCATCAAATTCACAGACTTCTCTATTTTACCATGTGGTCTATATACTTTTAACAATTATTATACATTTTTAAAATATACTGAAATATTAACTACTACTTTATATTTCAGAAAGTCCAACACACAAACCACATTATTTTAGGTAGCACTGTAACATCCTAATGACTCCTCTCATTTCTCTTCAGAAATAAAAACTAAGGTAAGCCCTGGAGGAAAATCACTGTAGGACTTAAGAGTGCATTACCTCGCAAGCCTTCCACCACTTGATCCTGGAACACAAGCAATAAAATCATCCAGAAAGGATTGTTCATTGCTCTGGATTTGAAGTGGTAAGTTTCCTTCTAGTGCCTCCAATATAGTTGGTGAATGAGAAAGAGCTAAACCCTTTCCAAGAATACCAGAATGGGTTTTGCACACCTGTTGGGTAAAAGAGAACATTTATATTTTAAAATATAAAACTTTAATCACATGACTGCTTTGAATTTGCACCCAATTTTAGATAGGCGTTTTTGGGGGAAATCATTTTCTCCCCACGTCCCAGTGCTCCTTTACTCTGTACAGTAGAAAACTTTCAGCAGGGAAAAACTTGGGATAATACTTCCAGTTTCATTGCTCTCACAAAAGTAAGTGATTTATCTGAGATATGCAGGCGAGGCAATGCTGCATCTCCTCCCACTCAAGCTCTCCACACGTTTCCCTACATGTGTCACATCCACATTTGTCAGGGCCAGGGCCCCCCTCTAAAGACAGCTGTAGAGGTTGCCCACTTTCTGTGTCTCCGTTATTGGTAGCTCTCTTGGGTAGGCTGTGTCTGTGCTCTTGGGCAGGTGGGTACCAAGGTGCTGCACATACACTGCATCAGCCTGTGGAAGCCTTATTAAAGTTAAGGAGAAAGGGCAGATAAAGCAGAAATTTTAGCTCTCAACTAGATGAGAAGCACGCCTTACATTTTAGAAAGACTTGCTTTAAGTGCTAAAAGTCTAGAAAAATCTTAATGACTGTATAATAAATTTCTAAACGAAATATTTTTCTTGGAAAACGATATTTCCAGTTCTTTCAATTTCTACAACAGTAACTTCTGCATTTTACAAACCATGCAATTTCAAAATCATTATCGTTAATATCAAACAGACTTGAGTTCAAATTCTGACTTTGGACAAGTTATTGCTATGTCCTCTTGAGCTAACAAGTTACAGACCATTCCTGAATCAGTGAAAGGTATAAATTGGTGATCAAACGATCTCTTGTAGTTATACAATTTAAATAACTCATTTAAATGGGGCTTCCCAGGTGATGCAGTGGTAAAGAATCCGCCTGACAATGCAGGAGATGCAAAGAGGTGTAGGTTTGATTCCTGTGTCAGGAAGATCCCTGGAGGAAGAAACGGCAATCTGCTCCAGTATTCTTGCCTAGAAAATTCCATGGACAGAGGAGCCTGGTGGGCTGCAGTCCTTGAGGTTGCAAAGAACTGGCATGACTATGCAACCAAGTATACACACACAACACATTTAAATGTTCACTACCTGCCTAATAAGCAATGGGTGTTTAATGTATGTTAGACCATCACAACGACCACCTTACATGCCAAAAAGGTGTGTAATTTGGGACATCACTTTTTTCTTTAAAGGGGGACAATAAAGATCTTCTCACATCTGGCCTAAATGACATTCTATAAGCCATAATACCTGGGATGATGAGCTACTTGATGGAATTCCTTAGCTAGAATGCTATATGACACATAGCATGTTCATTAAACATTTTTTGAATTAATTTTTACTTTTGTATCTTAAGATACAGAGATTTAACTTTTCTAAAAGGAAAAACAAAAGCTGGTGGGATTTTAAAAAATGTAAGTTTCTTAACATTATTGAGGACACCATGGCTCCCTACAATTAGAGCACAGTGGTCAACATCATGGACTTTGTCACCAAACTGCCAAAGGTCAAATTCTAGACCAGTTGCTCACCAGCTGTGTGATTCTGGGCCAGTTACTTAAGTTCTTTGTATCTCAGTTTCCTTATCTATAGTTAGGAGTTCCTACTTCACAGGATTGTTGTAAAGACTAAATGATTTAAAAATATAAAACTGTTTGGAATAGTAATTGATAAAGATCAAATAAATGTTTGTTTTTATTATTACTGCTGTAATCATTTCAGAAAATAAATAGAATGTAAACCACTAACTGTAAGTATTAGAAGACCTGGATACCAGCCTCGATCTCCCATTTGGCTGAATTCTTAGATAAATCAAAACTTCTCTGAACTGAAGTTATAATTGTCAGATACAAGAGCTAACAGTGATTTCAAAGTGTAACTGCAGAAATAGACAGATAATGTTAAAGATATGGTAAACTACTGGAGAAGGAAATGGCAACCCACTCCAGTATTCTTGCCTGGAAAATTTCACAGACGGAGGAGCCTGGTGGGCTACAGTCCATGGGGTCATGAAGAGTCAGCCACGATTGAGCACATCAGTACAGTATATGGTAAACAATAAAGTTGTTCTATAAATATTATTTCCATTACTATTACTAACACCTTTTTTCTAACTGGTAAATAAAACTTCTTTCAAGATCTAGTTTAAATATCCACCACTGGACAAAACCCTCCTCTGGGCCCTTGGCACTTGTTAGCTCTTCTTCCTCCAGCAGGGCTTACATCTCACTCCAGAGTCAACACCCACCGTGAAGTTCAGTAAGGGCTCATAATAGGGGATGATTCCATCAAGGGGAGCAATTATGAGTTATTGATCTTTATAACAGGCCAACTGTAGAATGAAATACTCAATGAATGAGTGCTATGTTCAAGAAAAACAAGGTTGATTTGAGTGCAAATTTGGCTTAAAATTTATGTACAAAGTTTATCCTTATAATTATTGAGGACAATACCTGTAAAGCAGCCTCTTCAAGAATTTCAAGATCCTCCTCTAATTCATTACCTGGTATGTAAATGAAAAGGTTTACCAAAATATATCAATCTTTCATTTGACTTTCTAGTCTTCTGCATTCATTACACGGTCTCCAAAAATTTGATATTCCAAATTGAAGAGAACTGTTATCATTCTGGATAAATCTCAGTAGTCTAAATTTTAAAACGCTTATTTTCAGTGTGAATATAAGCTGTAATTCTCAAGACAATACTAAAAAAAGCACCCATCAAGTGCATCAAAAGATATATATTACATTTATATACACAAAAGTATATTTTTACTTTAGTGTATTTACCTTTTGTCTAATAAAAAAAGAGGAAACTGATCATTCAGAACCTGAGTCTTTCTTTTTCAGTTATATTACAGAATAACTTCACCTTTAGTAAACAGCAGTTACTGACAGGAAAGCCCAAAGTAGTGACTGTATTCTCTAACCATCTTCTGCTTTACTGCTTAATGCATAACATTTACTGAATTTTCTCTGATAGCTTAATGAACTTATAAAATATTATAACCAAAGTGACACATGTTCAAAGGGAAATATGTGAATTATACTGAAGTGCAGAATGAAAAATTCTGCCACCATCCCCTTTCAAAGATAAAGAGTATTGACAGTTTCCTATGTATTATTCTAAAAACTATGCAAATAATAATTGTAGGTATGTATATGTCAACCTACACACATGGGAACATACACATATATTTACATATATATATACACACAATATGATGTTCAAAAAAATGAACATCATATAATTATATAATCTGGACATCTTTCTTGGTCTGGACATATAGGTTTACTTTTGTGTTACTATATTTTAACAGCTACTTACATCTGTTTTGTATAGATATACCATCGCTGACTGAACAGTTCCCAACTGACAAACATTTTGGTTGCTCCTAGGTTTTATAACCACAAGTACTGTATATTAATCTATCTTATAATGTATGTTTTTGAGTATTTCTGTAAATATGTATAAAAATGCTATATCAAAAGGTATATTTAGCTATTGATGAATTTCCTTCAAAGAGGTTGTACCAATTTCCCTCATATGAACAGAACACAAATGTCTCATTGTCTCCAGTATAGTAAGCAGCTGCCAATGAATATATGTGACTGTTGAATTTATTTTGCTAAACTATTTTCAGGATGTTTTTCAATAAACATTCTATTCATAATTTTGTAATTTTTAAAAAAATCATAAATACCTAGTACAAGATCACACTTACCAATAGGAAGCGCTAGATCCTTTTTCATCAAAGCTGCTGCACAAACCCCACCGAGATTAGCTAGTTCTTTTTCCAACTGAATGACTCCCTGGAGAATTGAAAAAATCAGATGCTGTAAAAACTGTCTGGAAGATGAAATTTTTGAGAGATGATGTGGATTATCAAAAAAATGTGACTTGCATTCCAGCATAACGTTTGAAACGAAAAGGAAGCATGTGTTAGCAGCCAATGGTTAAATAAGAGTGTAAGAGATTCAATATTATGTCTTACATTGGTTATACTGTTTCAGACCAACAGCTTTTAGTCCAAAGGATTTTTCATTTATTACTTTGAAGGAACATGATCACTGTTTCTCCTTGACTTTTTTTTCAAACAGTACTATTTGAAACGTTTAAGACAGATATTAAGTTAGTGCCATTGTGAAATTAGCTTACATAAATCACTCAGAAAGGTACAGTCACCAACCAGGTTTGGAACAGGCACGATTATACTACATCTTTAAAGGCTGGGTCATGCTGCACAGACTCTGATCTCTCCACATATTAAAAGCAACAATACCAGACACAATTAATTTGTACAAAATTAAACTACAAAACAGATTATACACCCTGGCTTAAAATAAAATTTTAGGCTTCTTGAATATAGACAGCAAACACAATCCAAGTCAACAGTAGCCCTTAGAAACACAATTTTCCTTAACAGAGTAAGAAGATAATTCATTCTCACCTCATCAGGTCCAGGGCTAAACTCATATCCAATTGCAAAACATTTGAAACCATAGAAAGAAGCTTTGTCATCTTTCACATAATCTGATGCAGTCTCCAATGAAAAAAGGGCCTCATTCCCTAAGAAAAGAAACTAACACTGAGTTCAAAATCTGAAACAACTTTATTAAAATCTCCTTACTTTTATCCATCTCAAGATAGGTAGCAATACAAATCAGGTTTCCCAGGTGGTGCAGTGGTAAAGAATTTGTCTGCTAATGCAGGAGCTGTAGGAGACGAGGGTTTGATACCTGGGTAGGGAAGATCTCCTGGAGAAGGAAATGGCAACCCACTCCAGTATTCTTGCCTGGAAGATCCCATGGACAGAGAAGCCTGGTGGACTACAGTCCATGGCGTCGCAAAAGAGTCGGACATGACTTGAACACACAAGCATTAAATAATGTAGTCGGTTTTGGGGTCTCTACATTTACTTGAACAAAACTGTGCTAAAAACAACACTAGAAACAATAAAACCATACCAGGTTGTTATTTTTCTTTATGATTTAATTCTCCTTAATCATGTGTCCTAAGTAAGTTATGTGAGCAATCATTGTCAATTATCTGTCAATTACTGAAGTGACCTGTGTGTGTAAGTAGCTCAGTCATGTCCAACTCTTTGCGACCCCCACAGACTGTAGCCCACCAGGCACCTCTGTCCATGGGATTTTCTAAGACAAAAAAAAGAAAAAAAAAACTTACCTGGCAACACTAAAACCATAGTAGGCCACCCAGAGGACCCTGAAAATTTCTTTAGTTCTATCCAGGAATTCAGATTTTCATGAACAGCTGTCAACTTTGGTCCATATCCTGAATTCTGAACAGTTCTAACAGGGATCAACAAACGGAGGACGTCTTCCGACTGTGCAGTGCCACACTGAGGGTCAAACTCGAGTGTCATCCACCGCACGCACTCTGGGAATGTCACCTGAAGTCAACAGACAAGAGGTCACTCACACAAGAAGACTCAGATTTCAGCTTCTGGTCTAGTTTAAAAATAGGACATCATACTGGAAAGGTGATGCCTTCAACTTACTGTAACATAAATGTTAAGTAAGGAATTAATACTGTAAAATTTTAAGAATTAAGTGATCAGAAACCAAGGTATTAATGGTCAGTTTCAACTGTCTCTGTTCTCCCGTTGTAATATCTATTGTTTTCTATCTAATATGTGGTTGATACTGGATTGTGTTTAAGTACATACTGACATCATTAACAATTACAAAAATGCTTAATTTAAAAAAAAAAAATAAGCTATCTGATTTTCCTGTGGAAGAGCTTATTTAAATAATAAATTTTCCATTTCAGTCAGTATGGATTTAAGGAATATAGGTAGGTAGCTGACAATGTAATTGGATAGGTAAAATATAAAGATACATGGATAGAAACAAATAAATCATTAAAACGTATGGCATTAGTCACTTTTAGGTTATTTATCATTCATAGTACCTAATACAAATGCTTCTTATCATTAACCAAAAAACTTTGCAACTTCAAATATTATGAGAATATAAACACACTCACTTATACACTTGATAAAAGCCTAGATTTTTATAGTCTTCTATCCTAAAATTTTACTGTATGCAGGAGTTTATGATGGCACATAATTACATGTATTTTTAAGGCCATTTTAAAGTTTCTGTCATCGTCATAGCAGAAGGAATTCTGTAATTATAGTCAAATTACAGTTAAGCAGAACCATGTCAAGTAGTAAACTATGAACTGGTTGTAGGACATGACATAAACCTTAAGAAATTTCCCAAGTATGTTATTAATCTAAAAAAATTTACTTTAGACTATATTTAGTAAATGATTTTTTACAGCCCTTAAAAAGCTCAACTTAGTTCACAGTAACATAAATGTAAATTAAAACTAAACCGAGGCACCATTTTCCCAACATTCTTCCCATTATAGTGGCAAAAGCTCCCAAATTTAAACACATACTCCTTTGGGGAGGCCATGAGAAAATAAGCATTCCCATATATTGTTGGTGGAACACAAAAAGCCATAACTTCAATGGAAGGGAACTGTCAAGATCTAGCAAAACTACATATGCATTCACCCTCTGAATCAGCAATTCCAGCTATACCGAGCACAAGGCTCCTCATTCTTTGCTTAACCCAGCAATCCTACTTCTAGAAGTTTAGTTTGAAGACATGCTTCTAACAATATGGAAGCAAAAACAAACAAAAAACCCCAACCATAGGCACAGTTATTCATTGCAAAAAAAAAAAAAAAATGAAAACACCCCAGCTGCTCACACACCAGACTGGCTGAAAGACTATGATACATCTTGACACAGTGGAGCACTATGAGGTTGTAAAAAGGAATGAGGATGATCTCTGTAAATGGATACGGAGAGATTTTTACACAGTGTTACTTTTAAAAAGCAAAGTACCAAGTAGTACATACAGTGTGCTATTTTTTTAAACAAAGAAGGAAAATAAGACTACATCTAAATCAATCTATCTTTATGATTTTTTTTCCAAAAAAGAATGCAGTAAGGATAAACCATGATACTTACTGGAGTAAGGCAGAAGCAGAGAAGGAAAAGGACTTATAATTCTGAGTATGTTGCTTTACGTAATTTTATTTCTATAGCTATATTAGTATTTCATATAGTTTAAAATTAAATCAAGTGGGGCAGGGGAAACACTCATAAAAATTAAGTACAAATAAACAAGACAAACTTTATATTAAACTAATCATATAGCCACCTACACATATATATAAAATGAACTACTCCAAACTTCTGAATAAAGTAATTATGTTAATGTTAGTAGGGTTAATATCAGAAACATTGCAAAGAAACTGGTTATTTTATGTAGCATTTTTAATTTTCATAGTGGCATACATAAACGAAAATCGTATGAAGAAAACACCTCAACGGTTTTGACTGGAATTAGTAAGAAGTGCTCAAAACTGATGGAAACACAGAAAAAGGACACAGAATCTAGTTTGAACAGAATTCCCCTGACCAAATCAATTGAAATTTGAGCATCAAACTGAATGACAGCAAAAGATTTAACACTGAGCAAAAAGAGAATCTCTGAGTACACACTGGTATAAACACACGAAATAAATATATAAATGAATACCCTTTTTAAAGTAGAAGGAACGGGAAACTCTCCTTCACAACAGAACACCAGCTGGGATGAAAAACAGATTAGAAAGCCACCACCTTGCAACTACCAGAGCAATAAATGATTTGGGTAAGAATAACCAAAGGGTGCTAAAATTTGTTGAAAGACAGTATTTTTTACACAGTCTCTAACCCATGGATATTAAGCCATAGACATTTTCAAAGGAAAAAAAAAGATGTCTTTTTTGGTAGAACTGTCACCTTAATCAAGTGACTAAGTACTTCCTGATGGGATAAACTGAGGAGAACACGACAGGTTGCCACCCAAAATGCACAACCTGAATCTAATCATTAAAAAACAATCAATGAAATCCAAATGAAATAATATTTTTTTACAAAACCACTGATTGTGTTCTTCAAACAGGCCAATATCATAAAAGATGAAGAGAGGCTGAGGAACTATTTCAGATTAAAAAAGAAGTCGCCTAACAACTAAATGCATGTTTGAACCTGAGAGGATCCTGTGCATGCGTGCTAAGTCACTTCAGTAGTGTCCGACTCTGCGACTCCATGAACTGTGGCCCACCAGGCTTCTCTGTCCATGGGATTCTCCCAGCAAGAACACTGGAGTGGGTTGCCATTTCCTTTTCCAGGGGATCTTGCTGACCCAGGGATTGAACCTGCGTTGCACTGCTGGAAGATTCTTTACTGCTGAGCCACCAGGGAAGCCCAGTCTGGGTTTAAAAAAATTCTATGAACACCGATAGGAAAAATGGCAAACGTTCGAACCACAGCACTTTGAAAAAATGGCAGTTTTCAGATTTGAGGCAGGAAATGTGTAAGCCTCTTATAACATCTTATACCAGAGCCTGTAACATCTTACACCAGACAGTGAGGATGCTATGAATGACTACAGGGGGTGTGTCTAAAGGACTCAGGAGGAGTCTATCAAAAAACACACAGTCCAATTTCTTAAATAAAATTCAAGGAAACAAAAAACAGAGAGATGGAGGGGGAACAACAGACTTAAGAGACGTAACCAATCAATGTATGAATCTCATTTGGATTCTAATTCAAATATTTTTAAATGTACATATACAATAACATGAAGGAATTTTTAGCTTTTTTAAAGTGTGACAATGACATTATTTTTTACAGGCCCTTACATTTTTAGAGGTACAAAAAAATTCATGAGTATGCTTTAAAACTGGGTTGTTGTTGTTTAGTCACTAAGTCACGTGTGACTCTTTCGCAACCCAACAGACTGTAGCCCGTCAGGCCCCTCTGTCCATGGGATTTCCCAGGCAAGAATACTGGAGTGGGTTGCCATTTCCTCCTCCAGGGGATCTTCCTGACCCAGGGAGCAAACCCACATCTCCAGCATTGGCAGGCAGATACTTTACCAATGAACCACCTGAGAAACCCTTAAAACAATATGAGAAGGGACAAAGAGGATGGAGAATAAATAAGAGTTTTGACCAAGAGTTGATAACTGGTGACTGGGATGATGCACAAATGGGCTAAACTATACTGGTGCATCTTTTCATATGTTTACCATATTCTACAACAAAGAGCTGAATATTTTACAAATGGTAAAGAATACACCTGCCAATGCAGGAGATGCAAGAGACGTGGGTTCAATCCCTGGGTTGGGAAGATCCCCTGGAGTAGGAAATGGCAACCCACTCCAGTGTTTTTGCCTGGAAAATTCCATGGGTAGAGGAACCTGGCAGGTTATAGTCCTTGGGGCCACAAAGAATTGGACATGACTGAGTGACTGAGTACCAAAACATAAACTTATAATTAAATTAAGTGGACAAATTCACTTTCTCCCCCTTAATTTAAATGATACAATTTAGAAAGCAAGGAATAGGATTTTGAATACTCTATAAAAACATTATAAATATTTTATATGTACATTTTAACATTATGTGTAGTATTATAAATCCTGCACTAGGTATATAAATTTTCAGAGATCAGGCTGTGGTACAAATAATATCAGTCCAAAAAAACTGATTTTCATTTATTTTTTTAAAAAGTTTTTATTGAATTTGTTACAGTATTCCTTCTGTTTTTTAATGCCTTTTTTTTTTTGACCCTGATGCATGTGGGATCCTAGCCCCCCAATCAGGTATTGAACCTGCAACCCTGCACTGGAAGGTGAAGTCTCAATGACTGGACCACAAGGAATGTCCTCAAATACGTGATTTTTAGATGTTAATGCTTATATCCACTATTATGATATACAATATGCACTTGAGCATTACACACAGCCTTGTACTTACAAAAAGATATGAAAATAACTTTCATAAACCCCATAAAAGTATACTATTTAACAGTAAAAATTCTATCTTAAACCCTTTTGTGTGCTTGACAGTGTCTAACCACCTGCTGATTCTCTATATTTATGCATAGAAGTTACACTTCTGAACAGAGGCTAAGTATCCTTTAAGATATCAATATGGAACATCAAATCAAGTTTTAAGTTTAAACTGTTCCTAGGAATCAGTGCCCACCTTGTAGTGCATGACACATGCAGGCTTATAGGGGTGCTCGCTCTCGATGACAGCATAGTGATTAGAGGTCGTACAGGCAGACAGGCCTTGTTCAGGCTGATTTCCTGTGGTACTATCTGTTGACTGATTAGGATTGAAGGCAGGGGGTGCATACTTCTGATTCAGAATGGCAACTGAAGGAAGTAACTGTTGGACAAGTCCAAAGACTTCTACAGCCACCTAGTATAAAAAAGAATGATTAAGTGAGATAGTAAGTGTGAAAGTTGCTTTAAAGTTATTAATTACTGTAATTGTTGATTATCCTTATTATTAAGAATTTCCATTTAGAGTTTCTTCTAGTTACATTTTCACTCAAAGAGAAATTTGTACTATGGGAAAAAAAGATTTAGCTTAAACGTCTTAGGTGTTACATGAATATAACCAAGTTCATATTTTTAAACCCTTCTGCCTTTCTGTGATCTGCAGTAAATTAGGTTTTACTCAAAATTTATTATGCCAAAGGATCAGTAGTTTATCATTTCTTCCACGTCTTGATATTTCACAATTTAACAACCTTTTTACATTGCTATTTTTATACAAAATGGAGATTTGGCATCAACATTATAAATTTTAAAGGTCTTAGTTAACTTAACCTTTCCTTACATATCATATTCTAAAATATATTTCTTACGTCCAAGTTCTTCACATGTAAAGCCAATAAACAATACTATTACAAAGTAATACTATCACAAAACAATACTGTTACAAAGTAAACTAGTAAGCAATACTAAGATCAGAGAGTTAGTTATTTAACTAATAACTTCTACCATTTACATGTCTATCTACTTGTTACCTGGAACCCAGATGCCTGAAAGATTATTTTTAAAGGAAAGATACAAAGTGTAAATAAAATTATATTTACAAAAAAAAGATTCAAAGTTAGAGAATTAAATCACACACCTTAGGAATAGCAGCAGCTACTGGTCCTATGTAGGCTATAATAAGGGGAAGCAGCATGGAAAACAGACTGGAAGAGCTAAGCAGTTCTGGAATGTCATCAGCTAAAAAAGGAAATAAAACTACAGTTAGAAAGCAATTTCATTGTAACATATATACAACTGTACTAAACCTATATTCTAGTTTCTTGCGTAAAATTATAGTTGACATTGACCAAGTGCTTATCAAGGACCTGGCACTATTCTAAGGGCTCTACACATATTATCTCCATTAATCCTTACAATAAGGTTCTTTATTAGCACCCCTTTTTTAGAAGTGGAAACCAAGGCACATAGCATTTAAGTACCTTATCCAAAATTATACATCTGTAAAATGCAGAACCGGAATTAGAACTCAGGGTTACAGTCATGATGTTAAACCAGTACTCTTGGTGCCATACACAGCTACACGTCTGAAACTAGGCAAACAACATAATCTTTGTGTGCAGGTTACTCATCTGTAACGGAGGATAACATACTTCCCTCATCAGATGTTGTGATGATTCAGTGAGTTGACACCTGTAAGATGCTTAAAGAATGCCTACAGATGTAGTAAATACTACAAAAATGTTTGCTGTTATTAGCTATATTGCCTTCTATGTTTTCCAAGGAAAGCACTTTGCTGATGGACATTTTATTTTTCCATGAGCATGGTGCTAGGAAGACAAGTTGAGTCCACATTATGAAGACCTCTCTATTAAGGGTCAATTATTTCTAGATATTTTCTTCTACATCTGCTGTTGCATCAGAACAGGCTCGGCATTGAGGTAAAAAATAGTTTTCTTGTCCAGCCTAAGCTACTGGTTTGGATAGACCAAGAATACCCTTTATTTTCAGCAAGTTTCTCACGTGATTTTGACACGCAACTACATTTAGGAACATGTGTTATAGTGAACAGTTAGGTTTTTGTAAATTTAACTCTGCTGCAGTGTGGCAGTGGGGAAAAGGTGGCAGGGAGATTATCAGGATGTTCTCCACCCATGAAAAAGAGGATGTGTGCTTGAACTACGGTAGCCTCAACTATGGGAGAACAGACAGAGAGGAGAATACAAACTGGGGAGTTTCCAGAGGAAGAACTCGCAAAACTCAATTTAGATAAGTGAATCTGGAAAGACATTTGGGGTTGCCCAGACCTTTGGATGCATGGTGATGCTATTACAGAAAGAAAACCAGGTCTAAAGTGGAAAACATTTTTTTTTTTTTAACTACTAAAAGAAGCAAAGACTCAAGCAAGAGTTTTCCTCTTAATGGGCTAACTCGGAAAACTACCATGTAAAATAACTACTTTGGAACATTCTAACAAATTTTGCATTAGTGTATGGAGAGCATGGCTGATCCAAAATGAATATATGTGTATGTGCAGACCTATAAGGGATCACTCTCGGATTTTACAAGGTGGTTCTTCTTTAGTAACTCTGCACGTAAGCTGGAGAATAAAGAATCTAAAATATGACTATTAAGGAAGTAAAAGAAAAATCTTACCGTCCACAGCAAGAGCTCTGTGCAAGAGGTCTTTTGCAGCTCGAACAACAGTGCTTACCACAGAGAGAGCTCTGCTACAGTTTTTATCTTCTTCATTGGCTTTACTTAGAAGTTGGGATTGTAAATCTCCATCAAATTCACTCCTGTAACATGAGTAACACATGAGATCACTTTACATGTGGGTAAAACATGATCTAACTCTAAGAATCACATCTGGATCACAAGCTTAAAAAGTTAAAAAATAGTAAATGTATAACTCTATAGTTTCAAGGCGTAATAGGGCTTCAAAGAAAAAGCCACATAAGAGCTTAAGTTATTTTATTTTTTTAAAAGTTATTTTAAATAACATCAGAACCACTATTTAAGCAAAGGCCGGAACTGTGTTTTCTTTTTTTTTTAATTTAAATTTATTTATCTATTTTTTTTCCACTTTACAATATTGTATTGGTTTTGCCATACACTGACATGAATCCGCCATTGGTGTATATGTGTTCCCCTTCCCGAACCCCCCTCCACCTCCCTCCTCTCCCCATCCCTCTGGGTCATCCCGATGCACCAGCCCCGAGCACCCTGTATCATGCATTGAATCTGGACTGGCGATTCGTTTCACAAATGCTAATTTACATGTTTCAATGCCATTCTCCCATATCATCCCGCCCGCGCCCTCTCCCATAGTGTCCAAAATACAGTTCTATACATCTGTGTCTCTTTTGCTGTCTCACATACAGGACTGTGTTTTCTAAAAAAAGACCTGGAGGAGCTGGGAGAAGAGCAGTCAGGCCAAAAGAACAGTAAGATAAAGGTTCAGACAGGAACAAGATGGGTGAGATCAAGGAATAGAATGAAGACAAGTGTGACTAGAATGAAAGGAGAAAGATCGAAGGGTGACAGGTGGGTAAGGTAAACAAGAGTCAGATCATGTGAGTAAAGACTTTACATTTCATCCTGGAATGGGAAAGGGAAGCTGTGAGGGGAATGTGAGCAAGGGCAAAACCTGACAGAATTTATATTTCGCTGAGGTCACTCTGGCTGTATGGTGTAGGATAGAGTGTAAGAGAGCTCAGTGAAAAGAGAGAGACTGGTTTAGAGGTTAGTTCCTCTCGAATCCAGTTATCCAGGTGGTTACTCAAGTAGGGCTGGAGATGGCTTGGGCTCAATGTTAATTATAGTAGTGGTAGAAAAGGTCAGATTTAGGCCAAGACTTACTGATGCAAAGTGTGAGGGTAAGATGGACGTCAAGAATGCCCCCCAGGGGTCTGCTATACCTGTGGGTGGGGAGGAACACTGAATGGGGACCTGTGGATGGGGAGGAGTTTCACCAAGATGCCTGTTAGCCAGCCTTACAGAGGATGTGTGTGTGGTACGGTCGTTCAAGGTAGGTCACCTGCAGTCCAGTCTCATGGCTACAAATCCCAGGACCACGGCTTACTGAAAGTGACTGCAGCAAGTCACTGAGTCATGACGGACCTCAGTTCCCTCATCTGTAAAGGAGGGATAGGAAATTGCACACCCCATGGAGTTCCTGCAAGGACTAGCTGAACTGACACAGGGCGAGCACTCCGAGCACTGTGTGGCAGAAAGGGAGTGCTCAGGATACAGGACCTCGAATCACCATCTCCCTTACCATCACCCTGATGAAGTTCAGAGGGGCCTGGGTATTCACTCCAGGGGTCAGAGGAGCTAGGAGCTAGAGACATAGACTTGGCAGACATCAGAATGACATGGCTTTCATGGTTAAGTGATTTTAATGTTTTAAAACTTAATTAATTAAAAATGAAAGCTAAGGATACTTAAATCTTTGTGGAAAATATCAAAATATAAACACTGCATTTTGTATAAGGTATAAACTCTGGATAGCAGATGCTTTTAAGGGACTCTCCATCTTTTTATCTTTAGTGCATGATGTGGTTTCTAGCCTACACTTTGAGAGAGAGAAAAATGTACTGTTTGTTGTAAGGCTATGTAACAGAAAAGGGTTTTCATTAGGGTGAAAGGACTGGAAAGCTTTTGTGTCTCAGCAGCAACATGCCACTATAGAGCTATTTGTGCCTACTATTTCTATTCTATTTTACACAGAGAAAGAAAGCAGATCCTCAGGACAGAAAGCAGTTAGGACACAACTGTCCTAACTACCAAGGCAGTGTCCCCAGATTGTTTGTGAAGGAAAAAGGAAGCAGTGAGCCTCTGAAACTGATGGGCAACTTCAGTGATTTGCTGTCAAGTCAGATTGAGGACAAATGTGAATGCTACTCACTACTACCTATGGTTCCAGCTAAGTTGTTAAAAGAAAAATGTAGACTCAGTGAGAAATGTATATTTAAAAGTTTTTTTAAACTCAAAATTATTGTAATTCTGTTTTTCACTGTTTACATAAGGAATGGTTTTTGTTAGACATATTATTAGAAATACATTATTATATACTCTAGGGTTCCAAGGGCTAGATTCACAGACACCAAAACATTCTGCAGAAAGGATAGCTGGATCAAGGTAACAACAGCACTTCGGCAGAGTGGATTTCCTCATTAACTTTTGGCATTTAAAATAAATAAATTCCATTAAAATTTGGCCACAAATGCAAATCACAAAACTATAAAAGGGACAACAAAAAGCATATATACCCTGTACATAAACATTTCAAAGATATTAAGGAAATAATGACAAAGAACATTTTAAAGTAAACACTGAATTTATACATTAAAATAAGACCTTTTTGTACAAATTAGTGTGTGCAAGGAAGATACGCTGTGCAATTTAATTATCACTACCCATTTAGCATCTTGTACTTTGGTAGTAAAATGCACACGTTCTGCTGCTGTCGAGTAGTTAGCTCCCTGATCTCTATACACACCTACCTGTAGTAGAGTATCTGGGGAATCTGTCCTCTGGTTTGGTTTGTGCCATTACTACTCAAGCTGCATGTACTGAATGTGAACGTCACGCCATCAGGGCACTGAACCGTGGTCATTCCTCCATCTCCATTGGCTGTGCGGCTTCCATAGTTCCTCAAGCGCACAGCGTATTTAACATTTTCCTTTGTGATAAAGATTGAAAGCATGTTTATACTTATTTATAATGTACAAGGATATATTAATATAAAATGAACTCTAGTAGTAAACTGGGCAAATACACTTGACCCTTGAGCATCATAGTTTGAACTGCATGGATCTACTTACACAGAATATTTTTCAACAATAAATATTACAGTACTATATGACCTGCTGCTGCTAAGTCGCTTCAGTTGTTTCCGACTCTTACCTACCCCATGGACTGCATGCAGCCTGCCTACCAGGCTCCTCCGTCCATGGGATTTTCCAGGCAAGAGTACTCGAGTGGATTGCCATTGCCTTCTCCACTGTATGACCTGAGGTTGGCTGAATTAAAACACGTAGAACTAGCATTTTTTTGTTCAGTCACGAAGCTGTATCTGACTCTTTGCAACTCCATGGACTGTAGAGGGCTCCTCTGTCCTTCCTATCTCTCAGAGTTTGCTCAGATTCATGTCCATCGAGTCAGTGATGCCATCCAGCCATCTTATCCTCTGCTGTCCCCTTCTCCTCCTGCCTTCAATCTGGTCCAGCATCAAGGTCTTTTCGGCTCTTCGCATCAGGTGGCCAAAATATTGGAGCTTTAGCTTCAACATCAGTCCTCCCAATGAATCTTCAGGGCTGATTTCCTTTAGGATTGACTGGTTTGATCTCCTTGCTGTCCAGGGGACTCTCAAGAGTCTTTTCTAGCACCACAGTTTGAAAGCATCAATTCTTTGGCACTCAGCCTTCTTTATGGCCCAACTCTCACATCTGTCCATGACTACTGGAAAAACCATAGCTCTGGCAGACCCAGCACAGGTAGGTATAAAAAGGGCTGACTGTAAGTTTTACTTGGATTTTCCACTGTGAGAAGGGTCAACACCTCTAATTCCCACATTGTTCAAGGGCCAACTGTATAAAGAATGTCATATTTATACACAATTTGGTTAAACGAGTTTTTAGTAAGTCAAGCAGGGTAATAATTAACACTTACTGATGTTTATTATTTAACAGAATACTTTATGTGATTTACTTAAATTAATCCTTAAAATGACCTCATAAGGTTAAGTACCATTATTACCCCTATTTTACAGATGAGGAATCTGTGGCACAGAGAAGTTAAATAATTTGCCCAAAGTCACACAACTAGTAAATAGTGATGGAAGCAGGATTTAAATACAGGCAGTGTGACTCTAGTTTCTGCTCTTAATCACACTGTAAAGAATATTAGCCATAATAAAAGATTTTGAATATATGAATTAAGATTTTCCTTTGCTAAGTTTAACTTTTAAGCTTGTTTTAAATAGAGGAAAAATACAATAATGAGTTAATTATATTTTTATTTTAAGAGAGACATTCAGAGACAGAAAGAGACAGGCAAACATGGGAAAAACTATCTGTAAGACAAAACAAGATTCACTTGTATAAAAAATATGATATAGATACTGGTGCCTAACAATCCATGACATAAACTTCATAATGATGTTTTTTTGTTTTTTTATTATCATATATCTTTTTGATGAAGTAACTAATTGAGTTACCTCATCCAAAACTCAGCTGTGTAATGAAAATTATTATGGTTGGATTCAGAATTACTCTATTATTACTTTAATATGAAGCAAAATTTGTTTTCCTAATAGTTATTTACTGCTAGACAATTAAGTTATATACAATAATAACAGCTTTAATAGTTAA
This sequence comes from Okapia johnstoni, assembly GCA_024291935.2. Lineage (NCBI taxonomy): Eukaryota > Metazoa > Chordata > Mammalia > Artiodactyla > Giraffidae > Okapia > Okapia johnstoni. The sequence goes on along the minus strand of CM044321.1, from coordinate 28,965,178 downwards.
CACTATTTGTTAAGACCACTTGTTCTTTAAATGAGTTCTGGCACAATAAGAGAAGAAAAAATAGGAACTTATATTTATTGAGTTTCTATATTGTGCTAGACACTGAGGCAAGTACTCTCCTCCATTTCTTAATTTAATCTGAACAATGTTAAAATGGAGGTATTATCCTTCCCAACCTATAGATCAGTCTCAGAGTAGGCAAATGATGACATGTCCAACGTCTTAGAGCTAATATTGGGAAAAGCAGGTATCTGAAAGCTAGGTTTATTTGACTCCAAAACCTATGGCTACTTTCCACTATATCAGACTTTAAGAACCTTTTGCAAAAGTAGAATACAATACAGTAACACATTAGGAATACAGTCAGTACTGTATTTAAAGGACCACAAAAACGTTTTACCATTTTTTTTACATAAACTCATAATAATACATTACATTTACAAACTAAACACTTGTTAAAATTACCTTTAAAGGAACAACTTTGTCAAGTCTGATTTCAGCTATATCACTGGGTGAATCATCTGTTGTGTAAGTTCCTTTGACTAATTCTAGAGATGTCCATCTGTGAGAATGAGTTGAATCCCCTGCATGCTCACTCTATTTAAAACAAAACAAAACCCACACATATTCTTAATTTCATTAAATGAACAATTTTGACTTACAATCAGTTACTGTTTTTAAGCAGTCTATTTTCTTGCATATAAAATTATTATCCATTAGCATTCATCCATACATACTAAAGAAAACATTTTTGGTCCTCTATTCATTTGTATTTATTTCCTGAAGTACCTACAAATTATATCATACATAGGCTTTTCTCATCTGTCTTAAAGTGACTTCCCCTTCATCAGAATGCTATATCTAATTACAGAGCTTAATGAAGGAAATAATTAACTGAATCAATTGCTTAAGAGAAGCAAAATACAGATAGATTTATTTATTAGCAAATGATTAACATGCTACTTGTCTCATTTTAATAAAACTTTATGAAACTTACACGCTTTAAAAAATCTATAGAGGATACAGCAAGATAAAGCTAATTCAACCAACAACACTCTTTACTATTAATCATCCATTAGTACTCTTGACAAAACTGCTTAATCACTGATAGGGGTAATAATACCAGTCTGAATACTGTTCTTGTTTTCTGAAATATTATAATAGTAAAAAAAAAAAAGAAATTACTCAAGATTTATAATCTGAGACCTAGTTACATAATTTCTCATTTTCATTTAAAATCTTCCCTCGAAGTGCAGAAAACATGAAGCAGGAGCAATCCAAATGGTACATAAGCAATCAAGAAGAATCGTTCCCTTTTAATTTCTCTAACATTGCCCATCTATGACTAATCTGTTAAGCTGCACTATTTGGATTTGGACCACTGCACTATTATAATGATGTATATCCTGACACAAAATCCACACACCAAAATGCATACTAAGAGTGGTACTTACATCATCAACCAACACCTCTAATTCATATTCATGAATTCCACCTCCTCCATAGACAGAAAAACCAACCACAACTATTCCAGGCTTGTCTACCGAAAAACAGATGGCATCTGGGGACCCATTCCCGGTGTTCCAACTTCTCCCCTGACTTGTCTTTGTGAATCGGTTAGCACTGGCTTTAACAGAGTGGAGAGAATTAAGGCCATCAACCTGTAAATGACAGAAGTAAAAATATCAGTAGTCTGTACCTAAGTGTTACTAAGATGCCTTTAACAAAACTATCCAAAAGTTTCTAAGGAGTTCAGTAAAATAACCTACCTTTAACAAGAGGGTTTAAACCTCTCTAAAGGTATATTCCATTAAGAGATTAACCAAGAATAAAGGCACACTATATCACTCTAAATTCACAAATCAGTATTATCTGACAGTGTCTTTTTAGTCAAATTATACATTTCACTTAATTTATAATGTCAGAACTATAAACTTGTAAGTTATCACAGTCATGTGAATGAATTATCACTCACTTTGCAAAAAGATACCAATATTTTTCAGACCAACAGTTTTCAAATTATGCTGCAGAGAACTCTAGGATAGATAAATATTCAAGAAAGAGGTGGACTGAGGTTCCTCTTTTCAGTCAGACCATCCTTCCTCTTATCTGTGAGTTTCAAGCTAAGACTCCATTGCAGAAAATGTTCTATGCCTTAAGCCTGAATATCACTAATGTATATCATGATAACTTGGTAGTCAATATGGGAAAATACACATACACACAAGTACTACATCATTAATTACACTTTGACTAGGGAGGGTCAAAGCACTTATTTTTGGTTCAAAACTATCTTTTTAATTATAGAGCCTGCTTCTGCTCAAAGTTGGCTGCAGAAGTTTGGAAGAGCTACAAGAGGAAAAAAATTAAGTTTAAGATTCCAGCAAGCATGACAAACTCCTCTGAGAATGAAAAAAGTATGGATATCTAAGTCAGGACCTTTAGAAACTCCCAAGGTTGTGAATTAGGCACTTGAAATTTTGGGCTTTCCTTTCTATTAAAAAGGTAAGTTCACAGGAGATTGATTACTAAATAGTAAATTTCTGAGGAACCAATGTATTCTGGGGACCAATGTACTATAAACTTTCATCCCAGATCTATAACAGTATAGGAGGGAAGCGTATTACAGGCTGAACGAACAAGTGAAAAGGAAAATTAAAATGTTCTGACAAGGGCTTCACCTCCTCGACCAGGGTGAGATACTGAAGTCTGCTCAGATGCGTGTAATCATGTAGAAATCCTAAAGACTTAACCTCTCACTGAATCAGTAATGAGTGTAGACTGAATGGATCAAGTGAAAATAGACTCTTAAATAAATCTGAGAGTAAGAAAAAGTAAAGACTAGGAATTATCAAATTAAAATAGAGAAAAGACATTCCTTGGCAAGAAACCAGAGACTTGGGGTCACTGAGTACATAATAGTTATTAAACATTCATTTGAATGATACAACGTTCTTCACATTATGACATAAAACCAATGTCCACTGTCTACTTTTTCAGAGAAAAAATAGAAACGTTCACCAAATTCAGTCAAAACATTTAGATGAATTATAAAACAGAGTGAGTAGGACAGTGAAATGATGAAAAATAATTACTTAAAAAAATGTAAAGGCACTTTAAAGATGTTGCAATGTAGTTTTCTCAAACATATTAATATTTGATCCTTTAAAAACTTTGTGGTGATAATGGCTGTACAACAATGTGGCTCCACTTAATACCACTGAACTGCACACATAAACATGACTAGAATGATAAATTTTTTGTTATGTAATTTACTACAATTAAAAAAGAAAACCTCTGTGATACAGGTGATATAAAAATTATTATTATTCTGATTTTACGCATGTGTTTGTCTACAGTTAACCAAGTGAGCAGAGCTAAGGTCTGCACCTCTTCACGTTTTCCACACCACATGTTCATCATCAGTAGTCCTACTTCTAATTCCCATTACCCAGCAACGAGAACTATTTCTGCTTTCACTAGGACATGGTGGTGGGTTGTGCAATGAGGCAGTTAAGGGGAAAAGGTATACTTTGTATTAGTGCAGCATCCTGGGTAAACTGGTGGGAGGGAGGAAGCAAGCAAGAGCAGAGAGGTCGTAAGGAAGTGGGGGTGGGGAATAAAAAGTAAAAAAAAAAAAAGGACAAGCCAGCTTGAAAGTATTTTCTTGACAAAAATTACTTTCTATAAAGCCAAAATACATGAAAAAAAAAAAAAAAAAAAACAATGTGGAGCATTCAAACATCCTCATTATCCAATATCAGAATAGCAGCTCACCTCAGATCCCAGGGCAGACGCGGTCAGTTCACTGACAATGCTGGCCAGCAATCCGCAGGTGTTGGAGACCAGGTGGGAGGAGAAGAGCTCATTTTCTCTCCTCAGGCTGTTTCTGACGGGGAGCACCACAATTACCAGCATTTTCTCCAGAACTTCACGGAAGCTTGTCATCCCAGAGATATTCTCTTCATTCTGTGACACATGAAGAAAAAGTTCTCAGATAATTGCTTTATTTTCCTTCACCTGAGTGCTGCTGCTGCTGAGTACTCAATTGCAAAATATTGTTTTCTAGAAGACACCTTTAAAATCCAGACTTGAGTCTACATCTATGTATCCAGCCAGCTCTCTGTGGAGTCACCATGATTACTTTTCATGTAGAAGTCCTTTTTCAAATGATTAGTCTCTAGGTATCATAAAAGTACCACACATTTACAAAATGTTTGTGCTTTTATTAATCTTGAGTCATTTTCACTTATCCTCTTATTTGACTTTTCATTAACAATCATATATGACAGAAAAAAAAACTCTTCCTATTTCAAAAGCTATTTCTGCAGGACAAGATTCCAAACTGAGATAGTTATTTCTGATATGAAATAATTCCAAGTATGAAATAATATAATGACTACTGATTTACAGGCAAAGCAATTGAGCAATAGTCTATACAATCTGTTTTCTAATAAAATTATTTCTGTACATGTATGGGACAAAAATATGGAACTGTACAATAAATTGTGCAGTTTTAAAATTCCTACTATATTTGATTTCAGAAGTGAAGATAAGAAATTTCCACCCCTACCAATGAAAAACTTTCAAAATAGAAATTAGTCCCATTAAAGACCAATGGAAAAAAACACTTTTTCCAGGAAAAAGGGGAAAAGATGAAGCACCCTCAACAATATGCACAATCTTTCTCTCATACTTTATTAATGTCCAATCTTAGGCTAAAAATAGTCACTTAGAGATATTCTTCCATCTTTAAGTTATTTCTACTATCTCTGAATAAAATTACCATAACCTTTAGGTCAGTATCTTAAGTAACTAAGTTTTTGTGACTTTCATTCTCCAAAATCTTTACTTTCTGGAACTTAACTTTGGATAAAACTCAATTCCCAACAGTACTCCATAGTCAGTACTCCAGAAGGGCTTTCTTTGGGGGGTGGGGCATGGGGGGTGCGTGGAGTGCATTTATCTAGTTACATCCACTTAGTTTCTAACTAGTAATTAAAAGATAAATACAAGAAACTTCCCATAAAATCTTAACATGGAGTCAAGAGTGTCAGTGTATTTTAGTTAAAGGATATGTATATATATAAAAGCACATTACTAGCCAATAAAATTTTAGAAAAAGGGAACTCTTATTCACTAGTGGTGGGAGATGCAAGCTGACATTAGCTTTCTAGAAGGCATTTTGGCAGTTGGTAGCAAAATCTTTACATATTTTCCTTGACTTAAAATTTTTCCACTCTCTAAGATTTATTCTGGAAAAATTACTGTGTACATGCATAAAAATTTAGTCAATGATATTTTCAGCAGCACTGTTTAAAATATTGAAATACTGGGAAAAATCTAAATATATTTATATAGAGGGAAAGTACTGATTAATTATATTACATTATTCCCAAATGGTAGAATTCTATATTATCCATTAAAAAGCAAAATATAGTAATCAGTATATATTGTCACAGATTAATAGATATGTGAATATGCAATTAATTTCAATAGTTACCAAATGTTAGTAGTTCTAAAAAGCTTTTACTATCTTGAAGTTTTACTATACTTTTAAGGAAAACACTGCAACACTAAAGGGGATCTCAAAAGAAAAACAAAGCTTATCCATAACTTTATCACCCAAACATTATCCTTACTTCTAGTATTCTCTTCCAAAATATGTATGTTTTTCCATACATATTTTACAGTTTGTCACCATAGTGTGTATATATATCTTGATTTTTTACTTTAAAAACTTAACAAACATCTCCCTTGATATTAAATGTAAAGTTATTTTTAATGACTGATAGAATCATATTTTATCAAGTTGACATATCCAAATTCAATTATTTCACTTAATGATGGACATTTAAGGCTCTAAGTTTTTCACTTTTCCTTTTAATTTTATATATATATATATGTGTATATATATATATATACACATATATATATATATAGCTTTAGCCTTCCAATTACTTCCTCAGGTAATTTCCTTTGCAAATATTCACCACACATACTACTGAATTAACAACTTATTTTTTAAAAATACCTTCCAGTTTATGGGTCCTCAATTCAAGAGCTGTATTTATCTTCTTAATTCTCGTCTCAACTAGTACCTAATAAATGCCTAGTAAATAGTAGATACATGATAAATACTTGCTAAAAGGTTGAAAGAAAAGGATTACTTACACTACATAAACCATCTTTAAGTTTAGTGGTTTCCTCAGTCTTACCAGCACAGGATTTTATAAAAGAAGAAAATTATTTTTCCTGATATTTTACAAATATATTGATACCATCATAGAACTTTCATCCACATTTAATTACTAGTTAAGACTGAAAAATTTCCCACGTTGGCTTACTCTCTAAAAGTCCTTCATATTTATTTCTATCACTTCTACTGGGATCCTGCCAAAGTATGATATTAACTGCAAATTTGCTTCCCATTCCACTATTGTCCTATTTTGTTTATGTCACTGAAATTTTTCTCATAATTTTTCTGTTGCTTCAGTCACTAGAAAACTACTACTGTACAATAATTGGTACAACTGTTCTATTTTATATCCTTTTTTCCCTTTAAAGATTACTTCTCATTAACTTGGTAGTAATTATACATGGTTTCCATGCATACTTAATTTTTCTCCATAATGCTTTCTAATAAACCAGAAGCAATGATTAAATAATGTTTCCTATGACTACTGTTTTATAATACTTATTTTAACATACCAAATCGTTGTAGAAAAAAATGTTTTAAAACTTACCTATTTCCCTAAAATTCTATCTTGGCAATCTAAAATATTATTTTGGAATGTAAAAGTTTGCTTATAGTATTTGCAATTTTTAAATGGTTTGGCAAAAAACAAATACACAAGAATTTATCTCACAAGTCTATCAAATTTTGTATAGGTTAGGGATCATTTGAAATTAAAAATTAAGAGAAAAAAGACTGCTCATTTACAGATAAACATGAGAAAAATTTTTTTCTTAATTTTAACTCTTCTTACAAAACTCATTATTTGGTAAATATACTTACCTATGCAGAAGAATAAGCACCAAGCTAAGTATGTCTCTATTTCTAGTTTTATTACTTCAGTATGGATGATATTTCAGAAAGAGACCTACCTGGCTGAGTTTTTCCATATGTGTTACCAAAAGGGGAAATCGGTGAACCAGTGTGGAGTCATTCTCTGTGCTAACTTGTTTAACAATTGACCGTAGCAATACTTCTCCATCATATGCAATAGGGAAGATAGAAGTCAGCTTAACAGACGTGTGACACAGAGCTGACATCACAGCTGCAAGGAGTCGGCTACTTGATGTCTTGAAGTTTGCCTCTTGGATATCCTTTTAAAAACAAAAATACGCACCCCACCAAAGAAACACTGCATCAATATAATCCAAGTTTTTTGGATATATAAAAGGCAAACAACCTTATATCATACCAACATTTTCTAGCACTCGGTCACTCTGTCTGGTTATAGGATAATACAGTTATTATCAATGCTTTTAGGCACAATTGCTTAAATTACTACCCAATGAAGCTGGAAAATAACTAAATACAGTCGAGAAAAATCAGCTTAACGTACTATTTATATATTTGTAGACCCGCAGAATCACAGTCCTCTCTAGTACGATTTCTCAAAAATGATTTCATAAAGGTCCCAATTAGTATACAGTGGAAGTTATTTCCAGTAACAAGCACTGAAACCATTTCCCTCAAATAATAAATGACTTAACTTGTCAGTCAGTGCTACTATAAGAAGATATCTACCTCATGTTAATGTAGCTTAATGTTATTACGCCACTGCAGCAGTATTTCACCAAGATCACAAAATTATGTCATCTTATTACACAGTTTATTCAGAAAATTTGTCACACTTTGCAAGCTTTTATAAAAAAGTATTAAAAACTTATCAACACAGGATATGCAGGATATACAGAGGATCATACAGTTTTGTCTCTCCATTCGGTTAATATGCTTGTAATAGCAACTGAAGTATCAATTACACTAATTTTTAAATGTAAAACTAACCTTGCATTTCTAATATAAACTCCAATTGCTATAATACACCTTTTATTCACAATTCACAAAAGTTGTGTACACTGTACTTAGTTCATCAAGTATTTGTGTTACAAAGTCTAGCTGAAAGCAAAGCAACTTTATATGTTAAGACGAGGTTTGTTAAACTTAGCCTGTTCAGTAGTAAAGAAACAACCACATCAGAATGGGCAGGCTGAGAGAGTGAAAGAGTAATTAAGTTGTGCACTGATCCAGGCAACAACCCTACCCCAGGAAAGTTAAGTGGTAAAATACATTACCCTGCTCCATGACAGGGATGAATGTGGAGGACGTTAGGCTAAGTGAAATAAGCCAGTCACAGAAAGATAAATACTGCATGATTCTACTTTTTTGAGGAATTTAAAACTGTCAAACTCACAGAAGCAGAGAACAGAATGTTGGCTGTTGGGCTGAAGGGAGAGGAAATGGAGAACTGATGGTCAATAGGTATAAAGGTTCAATTATGAATGATGAATAAGTGCTAGGGATCTGCTGTACAACGTTGTGTCTATAGTAAACAATATTGCATTATACCCTCAAAATGTGTCAGGAGGATACATTTCATGTTAGGTGTTCTCACAACAATGAAATAAAACTTTTTTAAGTCCAGTGAATATAAATTCAATATGAAAATAGTTTAAAAAAATAATAAAATGAAAACAAAGTTGCCTACCCAAATGTCATTACCAGAATACCCTTTCTAACTCCACTAGGATGCCCTGCTTCTGACAGTGAATTTTTTGGTGGTGCTGGGGGAGGGGGCGTTGGTAATGCTAGAACTTCCAGTGCAACGTTACACAGAAGTGTGTAGAACAGATGACTTGTGCCTTGTTCCCAAACTTAGGGGAGCAACCAGTATTTCACCATTAAGTAAGATATTAGATGCAGATTTTTTTATAAGTATCTTTTAGTAGACTGGTATTTGTTGAGTTTTCATCAATGGGTAAGGGCTAATTGTCAAATACTTTCCTGTATCGACTGAGAGGATCATACAGTTTTGTCTCTCCATTTGGTTAATATGCTTGTAATAGCAACTCAAATATCAATTACATTAATTTTTAAAGGCAAAACTACCCCTGCATTTCTAATATAGACTCCAGTTGGTACAATACACATTCTATATTGCTGGATTAGATTTGATAATATTGTTAATATCCATCTTTCTAAGTATATTTGTCTATAATATTTTTTCTTTCACAATCCTTGTCAGATTTTAGTATCAGGATGGGTATAACTTGAAAAACTAGTTTGGAAGTGTTGCCTCCTATATTTTCTGAAAGAGTTTGTAAAGTCATTTCTTTCCTTTATGTTTAGACTTCATCAATGATAATATCTGGGTCTAGGGTTTTCTTTGTGATAAAGTTTAAATAATTCAATTTTTTTAATGGACATAAAAACATTCAGATTATTTTATTTCTTGTTGTGCCAGTTCTGATTAAGTTGTAATTTTCAAGAAATTTGTATACTTTATCTAAAGTGATAATTTATTGGTATAAAACTGTTCATAATATTCCCTTATAATATTTTAATGTCTGTTGGATCTAGAGGTATATTTCCAATTTCATTCCTGATAATGGTATTTTCAGTTTTTTCTTTCTCTCTAATCTCTCAGACTTCCTAGGAGTTTAAAAATTTTATTTTCAAAGAACCAACTTGTGACTTTCTAATCTTCTCTATTTTCTATTTCATTGATTTTGATGTTTAACTTTTTTATTTCCTTCTTTTATCTTTATTACTTTCTTCTTACATTGGGTTTGATCTGATCTTTCTAGCTTTTTAAGGTAGAAATTTAGATCACTGATTTTAAACTTTTCTTTTTTGCTAGTAAAAATAATAAAAAGTATAAATTTTTCTCCAAGCAACACACTGGCTACTTCTCACAAATTGTGCTATATTTTTATCCTCAGTGTGAAAATGTCTAATTTCCTTTGGAATTCTTCTTTGATTTGCCTACTTTCCAAATATCTGGTGTTTTCCTTGATATATTTTACATTTAATTTTGAATTTAATTCTACTGTGGTTTGAAAACACCTTTAAGATCTTAATCTTGTAAAATATACTAAGACTTATTTTGTGGCCTAGCATACAATCTACCTCTGTGAACATAACATGTATACTTAAAAGAATATGTACATTGAACCTGCACATTCTGTTCTGTAAATATCAGTTAGGCCAAGGTGATGGATAATGTTCAAATCTTCTGTATCCGAACTGATTTTGTTGTCCAGTGGTTCTATTAATTACTGAAAGAGTTCTATGTTCATTTAATTACCCATAGTCACCAACTATCAATGTGATTTGTCTACTTCTCCCTTTAGTTCTGCCAGTATTCTGCTCAGGAGTTTGAAACTAATTTGAGGCATACACTTTTATGAGAGTTGCAGTTCCCTCATGAGTGAATGAATGACACGAGCATGCAAAGTCATTCACAGTCCCTCTCCCGACTGTTCCGGAGATACAGGAGTGGCAGGAGCTACCATAAGCTGCCCTTGCTCTCACACACATGCTCACTCACAGATTCAAAAAGCAACCCAGCATCTGTACAACGTGCTTGCCAATTCTGTAACTGAGAAAGGATAAAGCAAACAGAAAATTCTGTTTAAGTTTGATTATTTAAGTCACATATACCAAACTGATTTCTTAATTTACCTTTTATATAAGGGAAAGGCTAAGGCAACTGAAATGTATTTTCTTTGAAAAATATTAAGTAATATATCATATCTGCAACTAACATTTTACAAACTTAAAATTACCTGATCCAAACAATTCAGTAGGTCACAAAGGCAAGCCCACTGTAAGGCAGGAGTTGGATAGAAAGAATGGAAACAGGCAGTGAAGGTATTATGACACTCCTGAAGGACAGCTTCTAGGAGACTCAAGGGTTGACTGAGATATCCTTGGGGGTCATTATCCAGTTTCACCATGCAGTGGTCAACTCCTTCGGACAAAATTTTTCTTAACAAAGTTCTGGTTTTTCCAATACATTCTGCTAATTTGCTAGTTTCTTCTACAACAGCTTTTCCTGTAGCTTTAAGAGGAGAAAGCAGATAAATAATTAATGAGGATAATAAATATGAAAACACTCACTATATTTCAAGTAACTTCCTATAAGGCTATTCATAACCTAGAAATGAAACGAGAGAGATCACATGTTTGTCCAAAAGTATTTCTTTTAAAAATCTAAACAGGGAAAAAAAAAACTTGTAGTGGTCTCAGCATTTAAGTTCAAATCAGTCATTCAAAATATTCCAATTTGACAGAATCTGTTTAAAATAACACTTGATTAGAATAGTTAACTTAAGCCTAATGTGACTTTTTGTCATCAGAATGAAATGTAATCTATTATATTCTTTATAAGTAAATATGAGCATCACAACAAGCCAACCTTTTCCACTCAACTCAGGAGCAGGTTAAATAAAGGCAGCTGGGGATCTTAAACTCATGGTAATCCCTATGCAAACCTTTTCAATGTCTCAAAACATTTTCTCCCCTTAGGTCATTAAAAAAAAATGCATCATACCTGACACTGGGTAAATTTCACAGGTATAGACACGCAATAACCTCAGACAACAGGTGCCCACAAAGCGTAGTCTCTCTAAATCTAGAAGCGTAGCTGTAAACTGGAATCCTTTTAATCCTCTAAGTTCTTCAACTCCTAAGACTAAGGTGGTCCAGCTCCAGTGAAGAATACTCAACAATGATTCAAAACATTCCTAATCCAGAATATGAAAAAACAGATACCAATTAGTTTACATCATACAATAGGTTGATGCAAATGGAAAGATGACATTCAACTTGAAAAGTTAATCTTGAAGTTTAAGTTCATTCATTAAATGACCATTAGGAACATCTTTGAAGCTTGACAAAAATAAAAAATAACTTACTGTATGTCTACATATTAAATTTTACAATACAAACTATAGCCAAATCTTGATAAACAAGTTAAAAGGAGATTAAAATTGACTATGAGATACAAAAAACACTTATTTGGATCTTTAAAAATTCTAGAATATGGGTTTAGGGTGGTGAGCATAGTTGGCGGTTTCAATTGGCCTGCAGGTTTTATGATGCTTACATGACGACGGATATGACACAAATCTCAAAGTAAATCTCATCTCTACCAAATCTCAGTCCTCTGGTGTGACAGTACCAAGAATAAAGGTCTGTAGTTTAAGTTTTTAAAGAAATGAATGAATAAATTTATTCTACAAAGATTACAATTACAATTACCTAATGACCACAAAACCACTTAGACATTAATATGAAAGAATTACCAGGCACAACAAAAAGAGATCACTGAAAAAGACATAACAAAGGCAAAGATACTTATTGGGTCAAAAGATACCAAACAGATTTTAATACTGAAAGGATGTCAAGGTACCAAGGAGCCAAAGCTCTTAAGAGTCCCTTATTCAAAGCACACCTTCTGTTGGAAGGTGTATTTGACTTGATATATCCAAATTTAAATGAGCCCACTTCCACTAGAAATATTCATAAAAGTACGTAACTATCAAAGACACGTATGTACAGACATGAATATAAAACCAACCCTCTGTATTCAAAGGTTTTGCACCTGCAGTTTCAACAAACCAAGGATCAAAAATATTCAGGAAAGAAAATTTCCAGAAAGTTCAAAAAAGCAAACTTGCTATGTGTGGCATGCCAGGGATTATTTACATAACAGTTACATTGCATTAGGTATTATAAGTAAGCTAGAGCTGACTTAAAGAACACAGGAGGATTTGTGTAGGTTACACACAAATGCTATGCCATTTTATATAAGGAACTTGAGTATCTAGGAATTTTGGTATATGTGGGGGGTCCTGGAACCAATCCCCCCTCAAGTACCAACAGACAACTATGTAAAAGTAAAAAATGACAGGAATAGAATTGGATAGATTAAGAGCACATCAATCTGCTGGGAATTCCTTGGCCGTCCAGTGGTTAGGACTCTGAACTCTCACTGCCGAAGGCCCAGGTTCTATCCCTGTTTGGGAACTAAGATCCCCCTAGCTGTGTGGCACAATCAAAAAATAAAAAAGAAAGAGTATACCATTCTATGGAATACTATGCAAACATTAAAAAATTCAGACAGAGCTAGTGTATCAACTATAGAATATCTGTAGTATGTTAGTCACTCAGTCGTGTTCAACTCTGTGTGTTCCCATGAACTGTAGCCGGCCAGGTTCCTCTATCCTTGGAATTCTCCAGGCAAGAATATTGGAGTGGGAATGGCCATTCCCTTCTCCAGGGGATCTTCCTGATCCTGGGATCAACCCTGGGTCTCCTGCACTGCAGGCGGATTCTTTACCATCTGAGCCACTAAGGAAGCTAATCTGTAGTATATTTGATGACATTTTTCATCATCAATCTCATACTTTGCATATATCCAGAGACAACCATTAATTTGAAAAAGATAAATGCATCCCAGTGTTCACAGCAGCACTATTTGCAACAACCAAGACATGGAAGCAGCCTAAATGTCTACTGACAGATGAAGGAATAAAGATGTAGTGTGTATATAAGATACACACACATACACACACGGAGAACAACTCTATTTTCACATTATTTTAAGTGCATATTCTTTGGCCTGGGATGTCAGAACTAGTACAAGCAAATCTCAGTTACAAAACTATGCTGAGATAAACTGTGCTAACCATCAAAATGAAACTGAACACTGGACAGAAAAGCTGAAATTTTTTAAAATGGCTTACCACTGAGACAGTTCGTGCAAAAGATCTCTTTAAAATATGTACAGGTTCACTGGTTTGCTGTTTGCCCTTTGAAGCACTGCCGTCACTGGTTGGAAGTCTGAAGGCAGCAGACACACATAAACTTATGTTGAAAGTTCAATGACATTTTCTTCTCAAATACACATTTTTGCAATAGCAAAGTAAATTAAACATTTAAGTATTTTGTTAGGCAAAAATCCCAATATGGGGTTTTTTATAAACATTTTTCATGCTAAGCAAAATTTTTAGCACATAAGCAAAGCAGTTCATCTTCTAAATTCCACCTTTGTAAGGCTGGGTAGTAGAAACTCTCTTATCCTACTAGACAGCAAACATAACTTCTGTTTTCTAGTAATGTTACTACTAAATGCTAGTAACTGTACCCAGGAGTAGACCAAGCAACTAGTAATGTTCAAAATGCTACCCTTGGCAAATACTGACTATAACAGATTGCAAAATAGCAAATAAAAATCTCCTCTTGGAAAAAAGTGAGGTTATACCATCTAGGTTCTTAAAGAGATTACTAGAAAAGATATGGAAGAGAGATTCACTGTTCTAAAGCTATTTCCTTTGATATTTACCACTTAAAATAAGAATGTCCTTGTTTAGTAATGGTTTATATCTATCTAAATTCTTTCATCTAAAAATTATTACAGTAATCTCCTAGAAATAGATGGATACACACATAGGCAATGCTCCCATATATGTCTCAATTCCCATAAAGTAATTAAAATTCTTAAATAATATTAAAATATAATAGTATGCATATGAGCAAGTTATCATTTGATATTTTAATTAAAGGCAGAAACTTTTCAGCAGTAAGGGATTTTCCAATTCATTTTATCACAAGATGAACAAGAAACATAAAACTGTAGAATAAATCAACTAGGCCTACATAGAAAAGTCCCTAATACTCAGATTTCCTTTCTCTAAGATAAACTTCATTAGTTTAAAACATTCTGAAATTGGTGAGAAAATCAACAGAGTAAAAAAATAAGTCAGTAAAATATTATAGGCACAATATAGATAATGTGAATCACTAGTGACATTTTACTAAAATTAACCTTCAGGTAAAAAAATGTTTACAGATATACAAAACTTAGATGTTTCTGTTCTATTTCTAATGGTATATTATAATGTACTGAATGCTTCAAGTAATTTCTCCCTTATTATGTCACATATTTTATAGTAATCCTAGTGCATCATATTAAAAGAATAAACCATGTTAATTAACTATAAATATGCTAAATACCTGTATAATAATTGAGGTATCTGACCAGCATTAACATCTGTGCCATTATTTGATTTCTTTGAACTTTTAAACTGGAAAACAACCCTAAGAAGAGAAAAAAGAACAATCTAACCAAAAACAACATGATTCATGAAAGGAAATGAAAAACATAACAATCATGTTTTCAAATTTTATGTAACTGAAGAGAAATTCATTCTTAAAAGGAAAAAGTAAAAGTAGAAAGACACTGTTGTGATTTCAGTTCTAGCTACAAATAGCTTAATGGGTTAAATAAAAGAACTGAACCTGATTGGGAGCTACTGCCCAATCCCTCCTGCTAAAGCTCAACTTCAACCAGAACAGTACGTTTTTACCAAAATACTTCAACAAACAGTTTAAAATCTATTCAACTAGATACGATATAAACTTTAGCTTAAAATGCTATGATATTCCAAGGCTGAATCAACTGTATATGGGAATAATACAGTACAGGATCAAAAAGGAGTCTCCAGTTTTACCATACAATCTGAAAAGGATACATTACGACAACAGACTTAATTTCTCTACAACATTCTACTTTGTACATTCAGGAACCCAGAATTCACCTCATAAATTAATCTGCTCTTTTTTTGGTCAGTTCTGTTATGAGTTGAAAGAAACTATATGAAACATACCCAGTTCAAACAGCTTATGCTCAAGAATGATTACAAATAAACTGAACTTCTCTTATAAATGATAGATAGCTCTTTCACATGAATCTGAGTACAGGGTAGGCTAGACTTGGAGTCAAGAGACCCCAGGTCGAGATCTGGCTCTGCCACACAGCAGCTGTACAACTTGATGCAAAATTATTTCACCTTTTGTCTCTTTATTCCCAACTGTAAAAACAGAGCTAATAACCCCTTCACAAAGTTGTTGAGAGCATCAAATGAGATATTATGTATGAAAGCATTGTATAAACTGGGAAGGACTGTACATTTGAAATTTAAACAGTAAATTTCCCCTTACATTTTATTAAAACTATATCATCTCATATCATGAAAGCTTTGCAATTTGTATTTTCATAAGCACTATCAAATTTTATAGCAAGTATATATTTCTTCTCCAGTTTCCAGACTCCTAACTATTCTTGTCATTTTCCTCTATGTAACTTCTAATTTTGATATAATAAGGTTTTAAACACTGTAACATCCAGAAATACATACAAATGCCAGGTGACAAGAGCAAAGAACAGCAGAATATCTTCTCATTTTGCCTTACTTTATTTAGCATGAGATTACATGAATTTAATTTTTAGCAGGTCATATTATGCTGTAGACCTACAAAGACTTTTTTTTCCTACTAAAAGACCTCTGAGCTTTCAAATCAACTTTCAACTAACAAAAATGAAAGTTGCTTAAGTAATGCTGAAACATTCTGCTTACCCATCATCTGTGGTAATAGAGGCTTGTCCGTGAGATCCACAGTCACTGCTGGGTCCTGACACTCGTGCCCAGGCTACATACCACCAGCCTGCCTGCAGGAGGACTGGTTCATCAAACATCATTGCATATTTTTCCCTAGGAGGAAAATCAGAGTGTCAAAGACAAGGCCTCTGTACTTCTTTGGCACATACATTTACTTTTTAAAATCCTTTTTATAAGCAAAACATGAAATACATTGTATTATAAGATTCTCGTCAAACAACATTAAAAATCCTCTATTTTAAAAAGTCTGGGCAGTGGAACAAATTTGAGTCAGTTGGAGTTAGGTGGATGAACTTAGAGACTGATATACAGAGTGAAGTCAGAAAGAGAAAAAACAAGTATATATGGGATCAAGAAAAACAGTACTGATGAACCTATTTGCAGGGAAGGAATGGAGACACAGATGTAGAGAATGGACTTGCGGACACAGTGGGGGAAGGAGAGGGTAGGACAAATCGAGAAAGTAGCATACACACACACGTACACACACACACACACACACACACAATCATGTGCAAAAATAGATAGCTAGTGGGAAGTTGCTATATAACATAGGGAGCCCAGCCTGGTGCTCTGTGACAACTTAGAAGGGAGGGGTGGCAGGGAAGAGGGAGACTCAAGAGGGAGGGGCTATATATATATATGTATGTATATATATAATTATGGCTGATTAGCATTGTTGTATGACAGAAACCAGCAACATTATAAAGCGATTATCCTCCAATTCAAATACACAAATAACAGTGACTTGTGTTAAGGTCAAGACATTTTCGTCCCCTTCATTGTGAATTCTAAAACTTGCTTAAAAAATATAAAACTTTCATACTAAAGTAAGACAACTTTTACATTTCAGCTGCTCAGTCATGTCCAACTACTCTTTGCGACCCCATGGGCTGTAGCACACCAGGCCTCCCTGTCCATCTCCAGCTTCTGGAGATTGCTCAAACTCATCTCCATCGAGTCAGTGATGCCATCCAACCATCTCATCCTCTGTCGTCCCCTTCTCCTCCTGCCTTCAATCTTTCCCAGAATCAGGGTCTTTTCAAATGAGTCAGCTTTTCCCATCAGGTGGCCAAAATACTGGAGTTTCAGCTTTAGCATCAGTCTTTCCAATGAACACCCAGGACTGATCTCCTTTAGGATGGACTGGCTGGATCTCCTTGCAGTCCAAGGGACTCTCAAGAGTCTTCTCCAACACCATAATTCAAAAGCATCAATTCTTCAGCACTCAGCTTTCTTTATCAACTTTCGCATCCATACATGCCTGCTGGAAAAACCATAGCTTTGACTAGATGGACCTTTGTCAGCAAAGTAATGTCTCTGCTTTTTAATATGCTGTCTAGATTGGTCAGAGCTTTTCTTCCAAGGAGCAAGCAACTTTTAATTTCATGGCTGCAACCATCTGCAGTGATTTTGGAGCCCCCAAAAATAAAATCAGTCATTGTTTCCATTGTTTCTCCATCTATTTGTCATGAAGTGATGGGACTGGATGCCATAATCTTAGTTTTCTGAATGTTGAGTTTTAAGCCAACTTTTTCACTCTTCTCTTTCACTTTCATCAACAGGCTCTTTAGTTCTTCTTCACTTTCTGAAATAAGGGTGGCTTCATCTGAGTATCTGAGGTTATTGATATTTCTCCCGGCAATCTTGATTCTGGTTTGTGCTACTTCCAGCCCAGCATTTCTCATGATGTACTCTGCACACAAGTTAAATAAGCAGGGTGACAATAGACAGCCTTGATGTACTCCTTTCCTACTTTGGAACCAGTCTGTTGTTTCATGTCTATTTCTAAGTGTTGCTTCTTGACCTGCATACAGACTACTCAGGAGGCAAGTAAGGTGGTCTTGTATTCCCATCTCTTGAAGAATTTTCCAGTTTGTTGTGATCCACACAGTCAAAGGCTTTGGCTTCTGCTTTAGTCAATAAAGCAGAAGTAGATGATTTTCTGAAATTCTCTTGCTTTTTCTATGATCCAACGGAAGTGGCAATTTGATCTCTGGTTCCTCTACCTTTTCTAAATCCAGCTTAATCATCTGGAAGTTCTTACTTCACGTGCTGTTGAAGCCTGGCTTGGAGAATGTTGAGCATTACTTTGCTAGAGTGTGAGATGAGTGCAACTGTGCAGTAGTTTGAACATTCCTTGGCACTGCCTTTCTTTGGGATTGGAATGAAAACTGACATTTTCCTGTCCTGTGGCCATTGCTGCATTTCCCAAATTTTCTGGCATATTGAGTGCAGCACTTTTACAACATCATCTTTTAGGATTTGAAAAGCTCAACTGGAATTCCATCACCTTCACTAGCTTTGTTCATAGTGATGCTTCCTAAGGCCCACTTGACTTCGCATTCCAGGATGTCTGGCTCTAGGTGGGTTATCACAACATCGTGCTTATCTGGGTCATGAAGATCCTTATTGCATAGTTCTTCTGTGTATTCTTGCCACCTCTTCTTAATATCTTCGGCTTACTTAGGTATACTTCTGTCCTTTATTGTGCCTGTCCTTGCATGAAATGTTCCCTCGGTACTTCTGATTTTCTTGAAGAGATCTCTAGTCATTCCTAATCTATCATTTTCCTCTGTTTCTTTGCACTGATCACTGAGGAAGGTTTTCTTATCCTTTCTTGCTATTCTTTGGAACTCTGCATTCAAATAGGTATATCTTTCCTTTTTCCCATTGTTTTTGCTTCTCTTCTTTTCTCAGGTATTTGTAAGGCCTCCTCAGATAACCACTTTGCTTTTTTAATGACCTTTAATTGTTATCAAAAAAATTGATAGTTTTTTCAGGAAGACTGAATTTTAAAGTAGATTTATTCAACTCAAGTGTTCTGTGGGCTCTGGAATCAGATGGCCTGAGCTCAAGGCCTGGCTTTGGAACTTGCTAGCTGGGTGGTCTTGTGCAGGTCACTACAGCCTCTCTGTGACTCAATGACTCAAGTTTCCTTGTTTGAAAATAGGGATAACAGTCATATCCAGGTCATAGGACTGCTCTGGAACTGAGCCTGTCACATAGTAACTACACAAAAAGTTTACTTTAGGAGGAAAGGAAAAAAATACATAGACAAATAAGAGAATCTGATATATACCTAAGTTGAAAAGCCCTAGTAACAGAGTGCAAAGAATGTGCATTGATTGCAGCTGGGATAGAGAGAACAGAGGATAGAGGAAGAGGAAGACTGTCATGAACAGTTCTGCAGAGGACTGAAAGTACGAAACAGGGTATGAAACTGGCAAAGTGTCCAGTAGGATTAGAGCATTAAGACAGATAAAGAAGAGTAATAGGTAGAAAGTTAAAAGAGGCCGTTAAAGATTATGGAAGTTCTTTAATGCTAGCCGTAGGAATCTGGGCTTCATTAGTAGGCAAATGAAGACAATCTAGATGATTCTGTCTATATAAAACCATATACTGCATTTTTGACTCATAATCATCTGTCCAAAATATGATGACAATGGTATCTTAAGGCTTTACTAAAAATTACTTAATAATGAACCTTCTTGAAATTTCCCTAATTTTCATTCATGGATAACATAAAAGTTACTGGAAAAGAATCTCCTGATGTTGGTTAATGCCTAAAGTGAAGAAACAGTTGGAATTTTCTTTAGGTTCACTATTTTGTTCACAAAGTATTATCTATTGAAAGCAAACTCAATGCTTTATCACCAGTTTCAGAAAAGATACATTTTCATTAGCAAAAAGCTTATGAACGCCACAGGAGGTTTTCTTAACATAGTGACTGGTGAAGGACCACGTGTTACTATTACCATGAAGTTCAGTTCATTTCTTTTTCACATCAACGTCTTCCCTGATTTATCATAGCACAGTGCTGAGGTAATTCTTAGGATTACACAGAAAGACTGATAAAATCTGCCTCTCTTTTATTTAACGAAAACTTTAAAAGCAAGCATCCTGATTCTGGCTACTCCTGAGGTTTCAGTAAAGCCGGCCACCTCTTCAATGGTACTATAACCAAGCAAACACTACAGGCACGGTATCAAGGTGTCAGAGTATGCAGGTGATCTAAAGTATGGCCCACTGTGACTATTGGACATAGTATACATAATGCTACTGGTAGTAAATAATTGTACTTCATCACTAGAGTAGCATATCAGATGTTCTCTAAGGAATGCATGAAAATATGTGTGCAAAATATATGTATATTTCCACCTTCAGTGTAGAAACAGTTTATCTTGCGAAATACAAATATGAAGGACACTATAGTTTTAATCGTACTATTGTTAAAAGCAACACTTATCACCTAGTACATAATTTAGTTTCTTAAGCATCTGATCACAGATTACTTAAAACTTCCTTTTTAAATCACGTTATTCATTTATAATAAACTTGCCATATCAAGTATGCAACAATTACAATGAATACTGAAGAAATCTTTACCTAGCAGCACAGTCATAAGCCAAGACATCCGTCTCTGCAAGAAGGTCTCCATCAGTTTCATGATCTCCTCCATCAGGACCTAACTCAAACAGCTGGGGAAAGGAGAAAAGCATATTGTGATCACTCAATCACATAAATCTGCTGAATAATGTGCTTATAATTTTGTGTCTCTAATATACACTGGACATTACAAAATGTAAAGGAGTACCTGCTTTAAAAAAAAATCTTATTTAGTGAAATAAACAAATCTATATATCTAAATTAAGAAACATATACAATGTCTTATGGTGTATATTAACCTCAGTTTTTCTTGCTTTATATATTCACCTACTTATATCAAATGCTCCAAAAATGTTCTTTACCAGATATAAACATCTGAAGGAGGTGAGAGAACTCTAATTTCTAAGTGAGCTTCCAAATGTAGTAGAATTTTGCCTTAACATGTAACTAGCTATGAGATCCTTGGATCTGGTTTCTTCATCCATAGAAGGGAGATGGACACACTAGCAGTGCCTACTTCACTGTAACTGTGAGAATTAAACGATATTTGTAGAACACTTATATACCACAACAGGTATAGCCCCCAAAAAAGGCTAGAAAAATATTAGCTGACGAATAGCAGTAACAGAAGGCAAAGCACTCAGGTTACTCAGTGGTAAAGAATCCACTCGCCAATGCCTGCCAGTGTAGGAGATGCGGGTTCAATTCCTGGTCAGGGAACTAAGATCCCACCTGCCGTGGGCTCCAGAACTAAAAAGATGCCCTCATACCACAATGAAAGATCCTACACACCACAATGAAGATGCTGGGAGCCACAACTAAGACCTGAAACAGCCATAAATTAAAAAAAAACAAAACCCTGCGATTATCCTTTTTTTCCATATCTCTCCACCAGCTCTGTATCTATTCTATTGCTGGTACCAAACACTGTCAATGCCACCAGTGTTTCCAGTGTTACTAGCTGAAAAAATTCAATATGAACTAATTAATTCTTCTTGCCTTTCTCTCCTTGTTCTAACCCATATTCCACAGTTACAGGTTTTTGCTTTTCTTGAATAACCCATAGTTGTCTTTTTAAAATGCATATCTGACTAGAATACTTCTTTAGTCTAAAAGTCTTCAATGGTTTCCCTCCTCTTCATTGTAAATAGCATGATATAAACGTCCTTGATAACTTGCCCCTATGGCTCCGCTGTTTATGCTCAGCAAATAATTTTGAACACATACTGTGTGCCAGGCAGGGTGGTCAGAATCAGGCATACAGGGGTACACAAGGCAGACAACAAAAAAATGGGGGCTATTGGAATGTACAGTTTTAAATAGGCTCACCAGGGAATTGAGATCTTAAGATAAAGAAAAAGTGTGCCATGCAGGTATGGGAATGAACAGCTGTAGTTAGAGGGAGTAACAGGCGTGAAGGTCCTGAAGTTTGACTGTGCCCAGCATGTTTGAGGAACAGAGGCAGCCAGTGTAGCTAGATTGTGGTGAATTAACTAGTATAACATAAGGGCAGAGGGGTGATGGAAGTTAGTTCTGACGGTGTTTTTCAGGCCTTTGTAAGGCCTGTGGTTTTCATTCTAATATAAGAAGACACTGCAGGAATCTGAACAGGGGAGTGGCATAGGACATTCTAAGAGAATCCCTCTGCTCTGCAGAGAACAGAATGAAGGGAGCAAGGACAGAGTAGAGGCTACTCTGTACTGATCCAAGTGGTCAGGGTTGCACCAACCTGGTACTAGGGACAGTATTCAGAAGTAGTTAGATCCTGGATTTATTTTCGAAGTGCAGCCAACAATATCTGCTGCTAGAGCGAATGTGGGATGTGAAAGAAAGAGGGCAGTCAAGAAGGACTTCAAGATTTTTGGTCTGAGCAACTGGAATAATAAAGTTAATTCTATTGTGAGTCCGTTAAATGGGATGGGGAAGGACAACAGAATAGGAGGTTTAGAGAAGATGTCAGAAGCTTGGTTTTGAGTATGTTACACCCCAAATATTTGTTAGTTATCCACATGGAGATGAAGAGTAGACAGTTGTATAAATGACTTTGGAGGTCTATTAAGTATAAGAGTGATAAAAAGAAAAATACTTAAAGCCATCAGGCTGGATCACTGTGGGATGGGTAGACTTTAAAAAGATGTCCAAGACTTTGAGTTCTCGCACTCCAACATTTACAGATCAAGATGATGAGTAACCAGCAGGAGACTAAGAAAAGCAGCCAATGAGACCAGAGGAAGACGAAGCCTGGTGTTCTGGGAGCCATGTGAAGAAATTGTATCAAAGAAAAGCTCAATCGGATTAAATTGTGTTGACTGAGGTCAGGAAGATAAAGACAGAGACTACAGTGGCATCTAACTGAGAAATTTTTTATGAAGCCTGCTATTGAAATTAAGGCATAAACGACAGTTTTCTCTTTCACTTTAAGAGCAAAATCAGATAATGTCACAACAGAACATTCAAGTTATCAGTGAATTTTCAAAGACTGAGCAGATCCTTTACTTAGTATAACAGGTGGCCCTTTCTGACATGCATAGTGCAGTAAACTTATGACTACTGATTGTTTTTTGACTCTCTACCAGATAGAATCCATCCCCTTACTCACTTCATCCCTGGTCCCCATATGTCTGTGGTGATGATGTATGTTTACACAGCATCTGGTGATATTAATGCTAAAAAATTTTAAAGTCACATCAAAATGCCCCTGTATCTTGTTATTAAAATGGCTACAAGAAAGTAGGCACAGAGAAAGGTACACAGAAGATTGAGATTGACTGTTAATGCCTTTTTCAACCTAAAATTATTGAAAAATCATTTTTTATTTATTTTACTCCTTTTTTAATTTGACTTCTGAATTTTTCATGAGTTAATGATTTATTATTACTCTATTTGATCATAGCAATGTTTCCTTAGGTCCTTTATTAGAGGAGGCATTCTATAAATTAATAAATCAAGTTAAAATTATTATCTTCAAACACAGAGAACAACAGTGTGAATGGACTGCTTACCTTAATTTTAGCAGTATACTCTCCTCTACCTCCAAACAGACCAAGACCACCAAGTAAAATATCAGTGTCGGCACTAAAACGTATAGCTTCCACCGAGTGAGCAGAGTAGCCCCAGCCCCCTCCATGACCTAAAAAGAGGCAAATGATAATTTACATTTTAAAACATTTATATAATTCATTTATAAGACAGTATTTCCTCAACATAAATGTACATACTTTCAAACCTGTTTACTACACTATAATCTTCTTTGGAATAAACCTTCATCACTGCTTGAGTTTCCTCCTCTGTGCTTGCAACACCCATCTTTAAATCCTGCATAGTTGCCAAGGTGTCAAGACAACCTAAAATCAAACAAACAAAAATTCAACTGCTTGAATGAACACTTCCCCTAGTATTCGTAGTATCTGAGATGCTGGAGGCAATAAATTAAAACTGCACACTCTAAATGTGCTCAACAAATTTACACCAAGCTTCAGTAGTTCATGGAAGATACTTGAAACCAATACAAATTACCCTCTGCTTGCGTAATTATCATATTTAAATATATGCTGTATGATAATATTTCACGCAAAACTCCCTCTGAAAAGTTGCAAGAGCTTATTTAATATTTGAGAGTCCTTACAAGATCTGTCATTTATCAAACTCTATGAATCACTTCAGATTGATTCTTTTTTTTTTCTGCTTAACAATGATTAAGACTTTAGATTGATTCTTAAGGTACTATTTGAGGAAGACACAGTAGCCTGAGATAAACTTAATCAACGCTAATTTGGCATGTTTACAATGGTTACCAGATGTTGTAAAAGTGCTATGTCTCAAATTAATTAATTAGAAGTAAACTTAATGTGCTGTGGAAAACTGTTACGTAAGAAGAAATAGAAGTGGTAATTATAAAATTCATATATATTTTATAAAATTTATTTTAAAATAATGCATAAAAATTAAATACTGTGATTATATATTTGAATATTTACCCTGCTTCACTAAAGTTTCTGTATTCAAAGTAAGCAAAAAACATTATTTTAAAAGATTTACCTGTTAGGAAAATTATATTCAGGGCTGCTTTATATTTGGGAATATGTAAATCTTTCATGGTGTTGGTTTAAGTCTAATGTACTTTTTTCTGCAGGAGAAACCTTTTAAAGTTAGAAGATTTAACTCATTTTGCACCTAGCACATTATTATTTACAAACATGACAGAATGATACACAAATTTAAATACTCTTTTAAAAAAAATCTTCAGGACATATTAACAAAAATTAGTTGATCATCAAACACCAACCCTACCTAGAATGTGCAAAGCTGCATGAGACCGGGTGGTGAGAGCCCTTGAGCCCGTCGGTAAGGCCAGTTCAGGACTCAGAATACTACATCGGGACTGCATGTCTGCTGCAGAGGGAAGTCGGGCATCGGCAACCACTGCATTGTAACACCACAGTTCTCTAGTGCTTGGCCGAAACCTTTCAAGGAAAAGATTACAGCACCTCAACATACAGTTTCATTTTTGAAAAGCTTATTAAGCAAAATTGATGACATAAAGAGAATACAGCCAGCTTAAACAGGACAAAATGTAGCTCATTACTTTCCATATCTGAGCTAAAAATATAAAATGATTCATGTCACCATAAAAAATTTGAAAAAAACAATAATATGTATCACATTATTTCATGATAACAGAGCAAGAGTATATTTTAAAGTCTAATGTGTACTTAGAAGTATAAAACTTTTGTACAGCAAAACTCCATTAAAAAAGTGTAAAGTCAAAAGAAAATACATGAAACAAACACAAGGTTAAACAACAATATCCTTAATTGAGAGGAACTCTTGCAACCCAACAAGAGATAATCCAAAACCAAAAGTGGGCAAGGGACACGGAATGCTGTTCTTCGGAACGTAGATGCCGAATCTTACTAATCAACAGCAATGCATCAAAAACTATGAAGAACCCACAATGATATCCTGTCACTATTCTGTTCCTTTCATCTCTTCCATAACAAAATTCTCAAAAACCAGTCTCCACTTCTTTTATTTTTTAAACTTTTTTTGGAAAAGCTGTTTGATCAACTACTGAGTTAACGCAAAAGAACAGTAACAACATATTTTCAAAATAAAGCATGAAGAATAATGACATGACACACACCAGTAAAGAGAACATTATCACTTTCCTATTAAGTACCCTGCTGTCATCCTCCCTACTCAACTCCTTTCCTTCCCCTTTCAAAAGGAACAATCATCTTGAATTTCAAAAGTTTATTATCTTCTTGCTTTTCTTTACAGCTTTTCATGTTTGTATCAAAATAGCTTATTATTTAACTTTTGTGTTTTGAATTGTCTACGAACACGATACATACTTTGTGTATTCTTTTGTGGCTTGCTTCCTTCAAACAAAAGAATATTCTTATAATTTGTATTTACACAGTGCCATGTGGCTGCAAATTCACTCAATCTCACTGTTAATTTGTATTTACACAGTGCCATGTGGCTGCAAATTCACTCAATCTCACTGTTATAGGGTATTAGCTCATGTGACTATAACACAACTATTTGCCCATTCTATTACTGATAGCAAAATATGAAAACCATTCAGTCTTCTACTATAAAAAAATAAATGCTGCTATGGATAATCTTTTACACAGTTGCTAAAGCACAGGTACAAAAGTACATGGGAAGGAAGAACAAATCCTCATTTTTCACAGCTGGGATGTCTACACAGAAAACACTGATCCTCTAGAAAATCTTACTCATATTAGATAGAGTTGACATTTCAGATTAGTTTAGGAAGGATGATCTTCTCAATCAGTGGCACTTGATGATCCAAACTTACTAAATATATAAGCACTTAAATCCAGCAGTCCCACTTTGGGTACACAGCCAAAAGAACTGAAAGCAGGATCCTGACGAGATATCTGTATGCTCATGTTCAGAGCAGCATTATCCACAATAGCCAAGAGGTGGGAGCAACCCAAACATCCTTTTATGGGTGAAGGGATAAAGTAAATGTGGTAGAAACATACAAAGAACTACCATCCAGCTTTAAGAAAGAAAGAAAGAACTCCATCCAGTCACAGGCTACAATGTGGATGAACCTTGATGACATGATCCTAAGTGAAATAAACTCAGTCACAAAATGAATCAGTGTACGATTTCACTTACATATCTGAAGAAGGCAAAGGCACAGAAACAGAGTAGAAAGGTGGTTGTCAGGAGTGGGAGGGAGGGAGAAATAGGTGTTCTTTGCATACATTTCAGTTTTACAAAGTGAAAATGTTCCGGAGATCTACTGTTCAACAATGTGACTATATTTAACACCACTGAACTGTACACTTAAAAATGATTAAGATAGTACATTTTATGTTTTTTATCACAATTAAAAATTATTTTTAAATACATACTTAAAAATAATACTTTGCAAAGAATAAATTCTATGAAAATATTAACTGCTGCTATAATTAGTAGCATTAATATTATTGGGTTATTGCTTTTTAATCTATCAATCTGCTACTTGCAGTTCTTATTTATATAAAAAAAAAACCCAAAAGACGTGCATTTTGAAAGGTATCACACAATATAAATCACACTTAATACTGTGACTCATGGAGGAAGTTAGTGGGACTTGGTATGGAGGAGAAAAAAGACATGGAGATGGACCACATCATTGTTACTGTTTGTATATTTGCTTTGTCTTTTAAAAAACTAGCAACACAGATTCATGTGTCAGTTCTATAAATTTTGAAATGAAAAATAAAACTGCTACTAACATTCATCTGCTCTATACAGGCTTTAAGTTTCTAATTACTCAGGAGAATTTATTGTTGAGGATACAAAAGGATGCAGGTGCGGACAGGAAGGAAAGTCAGAGTAAGCTAACACTGAATCTGCAGCGTCTGTGATGGAGTAAAATGCAGGTACCCTACTGAAAAACGCAAACGACACAAAGCTGCCAGAAGTCAGCATAATGAAAGGAACTCTCCAACTTCCAGCTGTTTTACTGAAACATAGGAGGAGACTGCCCTTCATGTTTTAATCTGTTTTGGAATAAGGGGGTAAATGATCAGAGACCTGGCCAGGCATTTGAGATCACCTGTCCCCCTGCTACCACTATATGTGCAAAAGGCAAGGTTCACCTAACCACATACCACCTGTAGCAGTTCTGTTAAGGCTCCAGGGAAACAACTCTAGTTATATCATTAGAATCTACTCCTACCATTATTTCTAAGTTAGAGAATACATTTCTAATCTATCAAATGTATCCAGAAACAAATTCCATACTGCCGGCTTTCATTTTATTCTATTAACGCAAATTTACTTCATTTCAAACTAAAACATATTATAAGGATCATGGAAAATAAAACATCAATTTAAACCTAGGTCCAAACCAGAGCTCACTCTTTAGTAACTAAATCTCTTGTACCGACTTCTAATCAGTAAATAATTGAACACAATTCCATCTTTACATCATTTGCTTCTCTATCCCTGCCATTTATTTCACTGTTATCACTCTAATTCTGGTTCTCAGGATCTCATGTCATCACAAGAATCACTTTAAGACTACTCACCCCTAGTCTCTTGTTAACTAATCCATCCTGCATATTGCTGCTAGGGAATCTAAAAGCACTACTCAATTCAATTCTGGCCTCCAAGTTGCCTCACAAAATGCCCAAATGAGACAGTAAGCTTGTCAGCAACCTGGAAGTACTATAACTCCTTCACTTGGAATCATGACTCACAACTGATAGAAAACATGGCCTTTTAAGACCTGGCTGGCTGGTAGAAAGGAAACTAGGAATGGGCAGAAGAAAGAAGACAGAGAAAGTCTTCTCCTGCCGACTAAGGCTGGCCGAATAAACAACTCAAGGGAGAAGAAAAAGTAATCCTGTGATGTGCCACTCTGATAAAGGCATGACTCCCTTATTAGTCATCAAAGCTAGAAGCCTGGGATAACTCCTTCCTTGACTCATGTATACAAAGCACCATAGTAAATTTTTTAAAAATGCAATATAATTTCTTGGATCGCTCAGGTACCTGTATCCATCTGTACATTTTTAAAATTTCCAGAGTTTTATAAACTGGTATATTTCTCTACCAATATGGGAATTTTGTTATGTACATTCCTAAAGGGCAAGTTCATTGGTTTTATTTAGTCTGTACTGTCTTTGGCAGAATTTCATCTACATAGTTGGTAATAATTAGATATTTACAGAACCAAGAAATAGAGTGAATTCTGTACAATACAGGTAAGACTGCTGACAGACTAATAACAATGAACAAGAGAACTCCTGAACATGAAACTGCTTATGATAATGACAGTGACAAAGTCTTCCATAGCACCTTACTACGTGCCTCTGGCCTAAGTTCTTCAGTTCTCATGAGAGCCTATGAGGTCCCATTATTATCCCTATTTTATAAATGAGAAAAGTAAGGCACGCAGAGTCAAAGTAACCTCTCCACAGTGACAAAGAAAGCAAAGTGTGCAAGTGGGATAAACCTAGGCAGTCTGGCTCAGAACGCATGCTTTTTACTGCTGCACTAATCACTGCAGATGGTGACTGCAGCCATGAAATTAAAAGATGCTTACTCCTTGGAAGGAAAGTTATGACCAACCTAGATAGCATATTAAAAAGCAGAGACATTACTTTGTCAACAAAGGTCCGTCTAGTCAAGGCTATGGTTTTTCCAGTGGTCATGGATGGATGTGAGAGTTGGACTATAAAGAAAGCTAAGCACTGAAGAATTGATGCTTTTGAACTGTGGTGTTGTAGAAGACTCTTGAGAGTCCCTTGGACTGCAAGGAGATCCAACCAATCCATCCTAAAGGAGATCAGTCCTGGGTGTTCATTGGAAGGACTGATGTTGAAGCTGAAGCTCCAATACTTTGGTCACCTCATGCGAAGAGTTGCCTCATTGGAAAAGACCCTGATGCTGGGAAGGAATGGGGGCAGGAGGAGAAGGGGATGACAGAGGATGAGATGGCTGGATGGCATCACCGACTTGATGGACATGAGCTTGGGTAAACTCCGGGAGTTGGTGATAGACAGGGAGGCCTGGTGTGCTGTGACTCATGGGGTCGCAAAGAGTCAGACACGACTGAGCGACTGAACTGAACTGATACTGGAGGGGTCCCGGAGAGGCACTGCGATAGTAGTGTAGTTAACAGTTGAACAAGAGAGTTCTCATCGATGAAAAGTCTGCCTGTATATGGCTTTCATATTCCACAAAAGTACAATTTGATCAAAACATATTTATTACTTTGCTTTAAAAATGGAGAAGCTTACCTCCAAATGACGTCATACACAGGATCAAGACACACACCAAATCCTTGCAGGTCCTCTTGTTCAGAGTCATTAAAAGTTTTACAACTCCCATCCACTTTATTTATCAGAAGACACTTAAATGGAGGAGGTTCTGATATAGAAGCAGGTACCAAGCCTTGGGGAAAAAAAAAATTACATATTTTAAAAATGCATTACCTTTTTATATTCCCCCAATTTATAAGCATTTCCTGTAAGGTAAGTATTATTACTATCTCCATTTAATAGATGAAGAAACTGAACTAAGACTTAGGGGTTAGGTAACTAAAAACCTTTAAATAGCAGAATGTGGACTAAAACCTCAGGTTGTCTAAATCCACACAACACATGCTCTTAATTTCCACACTAGACCACCCTATTATATAATTATTCATGATATCATAGACATAAGTATAAATTGACACCTTGGTCTCAATGAAACTTTAAAGTCTGATTTATGAAATCTTCCATAGCAAAATTCTATCATTTATTTATCAAGAACCAATACAGAAAACTTCCTCTTTCCAATACAGGTTTTATACCATACAATTAGGCTCATATTTCCAATATTCGCTAGCTTATAAACTAGTCTCCTAATAATCCCATTCTTTCCGTGTGTACATACAAATAAACACAGCCACTTAAAAGCTTCTTTTAAACGTCTTCAAACAGAAAGAAAACAAAAAGCTACAGGACAACATGTCATAATAGGGAGAGATGAACTGCGTGCCTTCAAGGATCTTTCAGAGAGATTTATTGTGGGGGGTGGTATTACCTATAATGTGTTTACTGGCAAAAATTTCTGATGTAGCAAGCACATGAGAATTAATAAGTGCTTCATCAATTCGTAAGAAAGTCTGGTCCCCACTTGCGCCTATCCAGGTAGCTTTTCTTCCATATTTCGATCCAATGTTAGGCATGGGAGCTGGTTTTGCATTCCAATATGGCACATCCAAAATTGGTCTACCCAGCTGTCCTTTCTAAAAGATTAAATAAATCACATTAACAACATGACTAAATAAATAATTTATAATTATCTATAAAGTTAAGGAAACAGTAGACAAAAACAGCTCTAAAAGACAGTATTCTTCATCAATTGTTGGCTGTTTCTTTCTTTAAATAAATGAAATTTACATGAAATTTGGACCAAACTTGTATACAGAAGTAATTTCTATTATTCTTAGGCATTCTCCCCTTAATATTAACAAACCACAAAGAACGTATTAAAAAATAATAATGAAGTTGAGATAGGAATCTTCCTGAAATACTGTATTGTCTTGAACATCTAAATGAAAAATATAATAAATAATTATACAATGTATTTAAAAAGTAGTAATACAAATCATTCATTGAAAAAAATCACTTTGATATTTTAAGTTGACAGTCCAACAAAATGTCAGTATTGAACTCAAGAGAGTCTAAAAATATTTGAGTAAAAGATCAAAAATAATGAATACTGTAACTGTGAATACAATTAGGAAATTACATCTTTTCACACATGATCATGTGTAAGTTACTTCATTTATGTTTCAAGATAAAGAGCAGAATCATTATGCTGTCTTAAGTAACTTTCAACTCACTTTAAAAGTATGGCTGTCCATAGGTTAGGGAAGAGTTTAATTTAAAAAGTAACAGGAAGTTTCTCACTACTAAGCTGGTAGCTATAAATGAACGTGAATGTTGGACTGGTAAATATTCATCCACCCCCAGCTCAGAAGCTCTCTTGCTCACACACTCTTTCTGCTAGCATTACCCTTTCCAAAGCCCCCTGGACGGCACAGAGTGCTACACCACAGCAGCCAGGGTTCACTACAAGTAATGGGAATGAGAAGCCACAGCAAACCCCCCCCTCCCCGAGACCCAGGGAGCCTGGAGCACTGCAAACGCTGTGGCTGAATTCTCTCCCAACTACCAGGTTTCCAATGAGTCCTACCACTCCTTCAACACCACACCAAGAAAACAGAGCCACAAACTGCAAAAGCAATAGAGCTTCAATCTCTGGGTGGAATGAACAGAGGCTCATGATCAGAGAAGAAGCCAAGAAATTTCATTGTTTATGCTCAGCTTCTTTCAATGTCTATCATTTTTTTTTATAAAACAACAGCAGCACAAAAAATGTGTCCATCATATTGAGATATTTATACTTTTGGAGGAAAAGAAATTATATTTTTCATTGACTACTGAAATAAATTCCCCTACTATCAACCAACTAATTCGAAGAAAAGCAGTCTAAAAATATGACAGGTGCCTGGAGAGCCCCATGGGATTCAAAACGTGGTTATATATAAGCCATGTTTAAACACACAGTGGTTCACACCTAGGGCTTCTGGGGCTAGAGGACAATAATGACTGTTTGATTCTAAGTATTACTATTCACATTCCCTCCAAAACAACATAACACCAACACGGAGCAAAGAAAACCATGCGTGATTCAAGCCTTCAGCAGTATTAGGAAATAGTGGATATCACGACTTTTAAGTTACCTGAAACCAGAGGAAAAAACCAAAGTTTTCTTCACCCACCTGCCTCTACAAGCCCAGGGGCCAGGGGTGAGGAGGAGGTGCTGGGGCGGGGCGGGGCGGGGCGGGGTGGGGCGGGGCGTACAAGGCACAAAAGGCTTCAGAAGGAGAACAGAAGAGCTGACAAAATAATCCCCCCGAGGGGAAAACCCAAACCTTGATGTGAAAATGCTAAGTATGGCAAGAACTTGAGGCTTCTGAGCACCCACCACAAGAAAAAGCCTTCAAAGCATGCAGGGCCATTTCTCACCCATCAGGCTGACACAAATTAAAAGGTATGACAGGCAACACATTCTGCTGTCAAGGCCGTGGAGAAAGAGGCACTCTCAGGGACTGCTGGTGAGAACGCAAAATAGAGGGAAAACTAGCTCACAAAATTACCCAGGCATTAGCCTTCAACCCAACAATCTTACTTCAAAAAATTTATCTCAGAGATACACCTCTAACAATATTCATTGCTGTTGCAAAATATTAGAAAGTACTTAACTGTCTAAGCATAAGAAATTGATTAAATAAACTACTATACACACAAACACACACACAATATACTATGCAGATGTAAAATATGAATTATGAAGATCTCTATTAACTGAGAAGGAATGACTTCTAGGAGATACAGTAAAGTGAAAAGACAATGTACAGAAGAGCATATATAAAATGCTACACTTTGAAAAATAAAAATGGAGAAATAATTACATATATATGTGTATATACATATACACACATACTATATTTTTATCTATGTCAATGCAGATACAGATAGTATGTGTGCTTATTTATTAATCTTTAAAATAACAAACACAGGAAGGAGAAACTGGAAAACAATGATCTTCATAACCAACAAGCATGGTGTGAAGGGGTGGGGAGTAGAGTGCTAGAGATGAGGGAGGGAATATACTAGGGTGAGAACACCATTTTTTCATAATTTAACTTGTGGAAACATGTTAAGTTCTACACATTCAAAAAATAAAACTACACCTAAGGAAATTAAAAGCAAACTGAAATGGTGCAGTGGATCACAGACCACTCTCCACTGAAGTCTAAGAGCTCCAAGTTGGGAGGACATGCTAGAGGTCAGCAATTAAACCAATGACTTCCTAGAAAGGGCTGGGAAGACAGTTATAAGAGGGAAAAGAGGAACTGGACTCAGTCATGCTCTTTTCATCCATCTCTTTTCTGCCATATCTTGGGCATTCCTGGGAAGCCTCACTCATTGTTCAAGGCCAAGTTATCTCCATGTCTAAAGGTCACCCCTCTTCCTCCTCCTCCCCGAGATCAGATCTTACTCTAAGGAGATGAACCCCTGTCCCAGGACAGGGTGAGACAAAATGGACCAGGTAAAAGGTCCTATTTTCAGGAACAAGGGAAGGAAGGTGATCCTTGACTGTCGTCACTTTTCACAAAGAATCTACTAGCTCTACCTATTTTCATCCGCATTAAATAAAGTTGAAAGAAATCGAAAAGGAAAACAAAGGAACCCAACTCTATTCCAAAGGAATAACGTAACCCCACTGAAAGAGGGTGGGGAGAAAGAACCAAGTAACTTATGAACACAGTAACTTAAGAACACGGTACCTCATGAATACAGTATTTGACTGTATACCTTCAGTCCTGGGGTAGGACAAGGAGGCGGGGGGGCAGGAGCAAGAGTGACAAATTTTGAACTCTTTTTAGTGAGTTTGTTTTTATAGTAGTGTGGAAAAAGCAAATATAAAACTATTTTAGACATATTTTAGCACTAAGTGAATGAGAAATAAATACATTGATGTTGTTGGGAGCCAAGAAGAAGGGACATAAATATGAAATGGGACAAGGTAAGAAAGAATCCTATGGGAATGGGCTGGTACCACAGTGTGGACTTATGATTTCTAAAATACACATATGTATGTACGTATATATGCACATACATGAGTACTGGGGATGCAATGAATACACCTACTGCTCAGCTGCTGCCCAGTAGTGTTCCCTGCTAAAAGCAGCCTAGGTTTTTAGAGAAATAGCTGATTCTAGGACTCAAACAGATAAGCCTGGAACAACTTGTTATGCCAGGAAGTAGGGTAGTACTAACAAGAAAAAAAAGGCATGTTATCAGAACACAGAAGCCAGCATGAAAGATCTCCCACTGGTGAAATTTGAGCCAATCTAAACATTCAAATAATAAATTAAGTACAATAATGAATAAAAAAGAAACATGCATGTCTATACCAATAATAAGATGACAAACAAATATTAAAGGGACTCCTGCTTACATTAAAACCCAAAGGGCTGACAGGTGAATGTGAGGGGGTGCTGTGGTTAGAGAAATCATCATTCTTGCAACCATTATAGTAAAGACGGGTTCAGGCAAGAATAATCAATAGATGCTAAATCTAGAGGGAAATTTGTAAGCAGGTATCTTACAACTTAACAGTGTCAATCCAAAGACTGCTCATTAGTTTCAAGGGAAAAAATTCTAACTATGCAGTAGTGACATCAAACAAAATCCTGTAGGTGATCAAAATTTCCATCACCAATGAGGGGCGGGTGGGCCTTCTATGCCCCCAGATGGCTGTGATGCTCTGAGAAGGCCACAACATCGCTCACATGGTGTTTTGGTCTGGAATGCACAACCTGCATCTAAGCATGAGGAAATATTAGACAAACAAAAATGAGGAACATCTTCTTGGAAAAAAAAAAAAGTACCACATTCTTCAAAAATGTCAATGTCATAATAAACACAGAAAAGGTGTGAAAATGTTAACAGATTAAAGGAGACTAAAGAGTCATGAGAAATAAATACAAAGCCTGATCCTAGATTGGAGGGGGAAAAAAAGTGTCAAAAAGGAATTACCAGATCAACTGACAAAACACAAAACTATTTAGGAGTAAAGGATCATGATGCATACAAGTTATTCTTAAAGGACTCAGGAAAAAAAAGAGTTTACACACACACATACAGAGTGTGCGAGAGAGAATGAAAGCATGAGTATACAAACAGTAAAGCAAACAGATCAAAGTGCTGCCGACAGGTGAAGTTGATTCAAGAGTATATGGGCATTTTATGCACTATTGTTATTTTTGACAATCTTTCTGTAAGCTTAAAATAATTTCCAAATAATAGATTTTTAAAGTTCAGATTTATGTTAAAAAAAAAAAAATCGAGAGTTGCACACTGCATCCCAGAGACTTAGATTATAGAGTTCTGAATAGTTACCCATATCACAGATGGTATAGGTTTATTAGCAAAGTATTATTAAGCTTTTCCTTGATTTCTACTATGCCCAAACTATACAAAATTCTCAGATTATTTTCTAGTTTTGAAATAAGATAAAGAGCAGAATAGGCCAGACAGAAGTTGAGAGAAAGAGGAAAAAGTAAACTATAATTCTAAAATATCTAACAAGAAAACCGGGCCTTTAAAAAGTTCTAAAATAGAAATAATTCCACAAGTTAAGAAAAAAATGATTCTTTACAAGCTAGTTGGGAAAGAAGGTTTCAATGACAGAAATAGCTCTACTGAATGCTTAACAGACTCTGATCTGGAATAAAACATGTCCATATCTAACACAGCTGTTAAATTTAATAAATTCTAATGCTACACTGGAGAAGAAACTAATTTTAAAGCAAAGTTCTTTCTGGTTTTGTGTACATTGGATATGGAGACAGGAAATATGCATGTGCAATAATAATACGAGAATTTCACTGAAACCAGAAAAAATAGCTAATGAAGACAAATTGCAAGGCAATGGTACAATGCAACATTATCAATGCTTAAAAAGTTCCTTACAGAAAAGCTTCCGAATGTGAAGACCTGTCCATCCATTAAAAGCGCTGCCGTGTGGTTACTGCCTGCGGTAACTTGTGTGCTAGGGCCTGGCAATGCTTGAACAAGAGTGGGACATCCCCTAGGTTAAAAAAAAAAAAATTTAGTCAATTTCTTACAAGACCCAACTGAAATAAAGATCAATAAACAATGCAATAAAAAACAGAAGAGATAAAAGGCACTAATAAGAATATTCATCAAACACTTACTTAGGTACTATATTATGCCTATCTCCATCTTCATATTAGGTACACAAAGATGAGAAAGACATAATCACTGACATGAAGGAGATTCATAAAAAGATTTCTTGAATTTACTACTCTAACTATGGACAAAGAATTTTTATTTTTTCTGAAAGACTATACCTACTATACCTTGTTTTAAAAGAAAAAAAATGTTAACTTATAAAGTGAATGGTAAGTCAGAGAGCTCTACAAATATCTGTTAAATAAAATAAAAATCACACGCTGATTTACCCGGAATACAATCCAAGGACCACACAAAACAGTTTTATGTCTTCCTTTCTACCCTTCTCCCACTGCACTGTCAACTGACTTTTCATCTTCTTTTCTACCTTTTTCCACTGCACTTTAGTTTTAGATTTTAGCATACAGAGTAGCTCGTGAGTTAGAACACCAAGTCATGAGAGGCACCACAGCAGTGGCTGGAGGCTCAGACCCTAAAGCAGACTGCCTGCGTGTGAGTCCCGGCTCCACCACGCAGCAGCAACGTACCATGACTCTCAACAAGTTACTCATCCTTTTTGTATTTCAGTTTTCTCTTCTTTTACATGGAGATAAAACTAAACAGTGTTTACCCCATAGGGTTCCTGTGTTCAAAAAAGAAGCTCATACATGTCAAGTGCTTGGCTCAGTGATTGGTACACAGTTAGTAATTAATAAACAGTAACTATTATGATAAATGGCATCCTTGGATCTGTCATATCTGTTTTTGTAATCACCCTTATATCACCTTACTTATCATTTATTAACCACTTTCAGTAATCATTGTGTATTAGAAGAATAATCATCACTGGAGAAAAAGTTCACACATAATAGGAGAGCTCTGTTTTTGAGGTTATGTAATTGTAACACTTTAAATTTTTTTAAATTACATATATATTTTTAAATGGTTATTCAGGCTGCAAAGAAAAATGAATTGGGAAGAGGCAAGACCAGCAGCTGGAAATCTAGTTAAGAAAATGTTGCAATAATCTGGATGAGTTATAGTGAAGACCTGAACTAGGAATAGCGTGAACTGAAAGGAATGTTTCGACAGCTCTGTAAGGAACAGAACTGACTAGACTCTGGAAATGGCTGATGGGGGGTGCAAAGAAGATTTTCTGCTTAAGTAACAGGTAGATGGTGGCAACATTCACTTAAGATAGAGAGTAAGATCTAGAAAGACAAGGAGAGAAAAGAGATAGTTTTCATTGCAAGTTTCTTCTAAAATTTAGGTATGAACAAAGGAAGAACAGCTCACAGCAATCTAGGACATAACAAAGCATGAACTCTGGGAAAATGTGCTATGTGGAGAGTCATTTCAAGAAAAGAGAAAAACTGTACACGCTGAATGCCTCAGAGACAGAGACAAATGACCACTCAATTTTGCAAGAAGGAAGTCTTTGGTGGAGGTAGGCGTAACACTATGTAGCAAAGGAGGCACTTACAGTGGGGTCAGAGACTACACAAAATCCCTTCAAATCCATCTCAGCAGGAAAGGGAAAGAGAAAGGAGAACCAACAGTCAGTGGGAAACAGAGCTGAAGGGGAAGCTCTATCCTTTTTAAGAACTTGCATAAGTTGAAAGAGAGAGTAAAGACAAGGGGATATGGTTCAGAGGGGAGACAAGAAACAGAATCAGATCCCCATGGAAAAGGCAGAAAGGTCTCAGAGTGGGGACATGAGCAGGCCCTTTCAGTGTAATGTGAAGAAGGAGCAAAGAGGAAGTATGGACACAGGCAGGTGTGTACAGTCGCTGGGCTGAAGAATTTCCCATCTAACGTTTTCATTTTTGCTGTGATAGGAATAGAGGTCAAGGGCTAAGAGCAAGAAGAAATGAGTGAGGAGAAGATTTGAAGATTATGGAAAGGGTATCGTGGTGAAGGGAAGAAAGAGAAACCTAGACTAGAAGTTTTTAACCCAGACCCAAACGACTTACAAGAATTCTAAGAGTGAGCGTCAAGAAATTTGTGAACCTTTTAATTTTATAATCCAACTTTTAACTGTATATCCTTATGCCTGTTTTTCTGAAGAGACAGCCCATATCCTTCATCACATTCTCAAAAGGGCTTAAATCAAACAGCTCAAAACTGGAGAACAGGGGGAGCACTGCCTACTGTAGAAGGACTGATTGAATCTATAAATCATAACAATCTTTGTAAGTACTGTGATTTCCTTTTCTTCCAGAAGTCCAAGCTAGACACAGAAAGTATAAGTAGACTCATTCATGCTTGAAGTTTTGTCATACCTTAGCATCAAGATCAAGAGGGTGAGAAAACTGAGGACACTGGT
The DNA here is from genome assembly GCA_024291935.2 of Okapia johnstoni. Taxonomy (NCBI): domain Eukaryota; kingdom Metazoa; phylum Chordata; class Mammalia; order Artiodactyla; family Giraffidae; genus Okapia; species Okapia johnstoni. The sequence continues at coordinate 28,926,190 of CM044321.1, read as the reverse complement.
AAGGGTAAGGGTGAAGAAAATAAATGACAATCTCAAACTTGGGTTGTTAAGTGATACTAGAGAGTAAAAAAAAGTAGAGGGCTGCAGAGAATGAAGTACTGATACAGTCAAACACCAAGTAAAGCAATGCTGAGTAACAGAAGAAAAATTTGTCATCACATTATGTGTTGTTTAAAATTAAAAATTCAGAGTTAGAGCTATGCCAGATCCATTGTGGGTCCTGGGAATGACCACCATGAATATGGAAGTAAGGTTCACTAGATCTAACTAAGGTGTCAAGGTGACTATATTGTATGGGACCATTCAGGAGCATGGTAACACTCAGACTGGGAAAACACTGTGAAAACTACATTTGCAAAGAATGAAAGGCGGTGACTAACAGCAAGATGTGTAGTAACAAAAGGTGGGGAAGCAGAATGGCTCTGCCTCCAAGGAGTAGTTGTTTCTACCTGAGGACACAATAGTATGGCTAGACTGGGTGGTTCTCAAATCTGAGGTACCATGAGCTTTGGCAATAACCAATTATTGGTTATTTGGCAATAACCATGGCAAAAACACCATGCCAAAGGATTGTGCGGTGAACTACAGGGCTTCCCTGGTGGCTGTAGGTAAAGAATCCGCCTTTAATGCAGGAGACCACCTACAGTACAGGAGACTTGGGTTCTATCCCTGGGTTGGCAAGATTCCTTGGAGAAGGAAACGGCAACCCACTCCAGAATTCCTGCCTGGGAAATCTCACGGACAGAGGAGGCTGCCAGGCAACAGTGCATGAGGCTGCTAGAGTCGGACATGACTGAGCAACTAAACCACCACCAATGCCCTCACAGAAATGTCTGGTTTGATTCAAACAAAGAATTATCAGGAAAGTTCCTGTAACTGTTATCTGTTTGCAGTTTATGCAGCATTTTCATATAAAATATATCACTGATTATTAAAATAATTCTGTGTATAGATCTGATGTGCTTTAAAAAGGATTTTCCCAAAGTTGGTGGCATTTCTTCTAATAAACTCTTTCATGATACTAGAGTCCATTTATTAAATTATTTGGTAAACAGAGGAAGAACTGGAAACAAAAATTATGTGTGCATGCCAGGCATTTTGTAGACACTATATTAATTCTTTAACAATCCTATGGGATTATTTAAACTAAGGCTTAGTAAATTACAGTTACATAGTTGGTAAGAGATGAAACAAAGATCTGAAAACCTTGTTTAAATGGTTCCAGACGCCATGATGTGTAGCATACTAACACAGAAGGAGGATATTAAAGCAAGAAAAAGATGAAACTCAGGAACATTAGAAGTATCAAGATTCTACTGAAAAAAAAAAAAAAAAAGGAGAATAAAGGCATCTAAACTATACAGTTTCTTTCCCAACATCCAGGTTTAAGTTTACTGAAAATTGTAAAAGAATTTGTAATTCACAGATTTAGAGGCATACTGAAGAATATAAACACACAAAAAAGAGAGCTGAGTCATAAGTGCATGCATAACAGGTTTTTCGACAGTCCCTTTTAAAACCAGCAACAGTAACAGTCAACATTTATTGAGCAATTGCTACGAGCTAGGTGCTTGTGCTAAGAAAACAACATGTATTATCTCCCTGAATTCTCCCAACAACCTTCTGAGAGAAATATTTATTCCCATTTAAGAGGAAGAAACTGAGCCACAAAAACAGTTAACTAATTTGGCCAAGGTCACATTGGCACCAAGTGACAAAATCAGGCTCAGTCACTCTGGCGGGACAACACACGAAATGAAGAGAACACCAATAACGCGTGTCTGCCTTCAGCACATGCACACTACAATATCTATCTTACATTCATCACACATTACTAACGTGTGCTATACAATAAATTTCAGTTAGAAACACTTGATTACAAGCAACTGAAAAAAAAAATACCTTCCAACTCTATTTCAACAAACTATGTATAAATGTTTTGCTTTGTAGTAAGTTAGGTAATAGGTATGCTATTGAGGCTTTGTTCCTCTTGGGACTGTTCCTCCATACACATGGTCAACTCCTTTTGGAATCTGTAACAGTTCCTGACTCCTGCCTTCCAAACCCCACACAGATCCAGACAAACAGAGTAACTAGAATGTTTACAGCACAGATGGTTTTGACTGGTTTTCATTTAATCCGCCAGATACAATGTGTAGGCATTATTTCATTGCATGCCCCAGCTTGACACTCCCCATAGCACATGGAATCAGCCTTCCAGCGACAACTCAATCAACAGAACCAGGAGTGAAAATTTACATGTTGGGGAAGAACGACTTTGTGCAGTTAAGACAAATCCCACCAGAGTTTAATCTCCTTAGAAAATCCTAATTATTTAAACTTCAACATTAAAAGCTATTCTAGTTCATGAAGATATAGTCAAACTATTAAAAATACTTAGCATATTGCTATGATACTGTTGCCAGAGCAAGTCACTGCAAGGCAAGGTATGGTGCTCATTGGGTGATAATCAGGACCAGGAGGCAATGTTTTTAGGTACCCTCTTCATTTGAAAAGCTGACGTGAGGTCTTTCCCTTTCAACAGCCATTACACCTCAAGGTGGGGTGACAGAGTCTTGCACTTACTCTGTTCATTCTTCACACAGCACAGTCACCTGAGGGTTGCAATTTAATCATAGATATGATTTTCACTACTTCCCTCCCACTCAGTCAAGATCAGGAAACACAGCCATCTGCTAACTCTTTTCTGTAGAATGACATCCAAGTACAAAGTCTGATTTGTGAAGACGTGCCCCCCTTGCTGCACACATGACTGATTGCTCTCTCCTGCCTAACTGTAAAGCACCTTTCCCAGGTTATGTCATGACTCACAAAATAATTGCCAGCTAAGTAACCGCAAAAAAGATGATGATGATGATGGTAATAATAATAAATCCTCTTCTGGGTCATGAATCTTCTGCGAGAAACAGAACAAAAAGCTTCCAAATTCTTCCTCCCTACATATTACAAGCTCTGTCTCAGTCTCTGCATGAGTGATGGTTATTAACCTGTGAAACAAAATATCTGCTGCCTTCTAAAGCCTGTAACAGTAACTGCTCAACCCTGCAAAGCCACTGATACTCTGTGATATCCAACGCCCAATATATAAATGCCATATCCAGTGACATTTGGTAAAGTAATTCTGTTAAAGACTTTTTGCTCTTTCCAAGCACAATACTTGTCACTAAGACTGTGCTGGTTTTATAAATGTCTTAACAAGTATCAAATGTATGCTTCACTTGTGTTTTTAGTGAGAAGTTGAACTCAATGATACCTCAATCATCTCTTTTCATTAGTAACAGCATTCATCAAAGTAACAAAGGCCATTCCTTTCATCCTCATTTTGTGTGTGTTGCATTGTACATGGATCTGACCCTGCCCTCGAGGATGGACAGTGTTTCCTTAATCCTGGAGGCACACTAGAGTGTAAAGAGCTTTTAGGGAAAAACTGATACTAGCATTCTATCCAACCCTTGTGGCCACCATCTCCCATTCCCAATGCCCACCTCTCCACACATGCCTCTTAAAAATTCTAGACTTAGAATCCAGGCATGGTATTTTTGAAGTCTCCCAAGTAACTCTACTGTGCAGCCAGGATTAAGGATCACTCGTCTTTACTATGCAAACGGTATCATCCCTGCCACAGTAATGCAGTCATTTCAGAATAAAGTGAAAATTCTGGATTTTATTTAATGACTGGAGTGACTCACTGTATGCGAATGAGAAATCATACAGTTCCAACTGATTCTGGTAGGTATCTTATGAATACATGAAGAATTAGGCAAGAGCAGAGAGACAAAAAGAAAGGAGGTTCTGTGGCAGACTGGATTGGTGAGTCATGTCCAGCCTGAAACGGCCCTATATCACCCCAGACTTACAAATAAACCTGGTGTCAGTGATGAGGCAGCCATACATGAGGACCATTCAGATCCTGAAGACCACCTGCTGCAGGGAGCACAAGTGACTGACAGACTCGGGCGATGTTTCTTTGGGTCCACAAGGCCATTCCTCCCCTGGGAAGCTACCAGCTTGTGACTGAGCACTATGAAGGATGAAAGCTGGCCCGTCCTGCCCAATATGGAACTCTTCCAAAAGTCACCTTGGCTTGAGGACATCCCACTGGCCTGGCTAAAACTCACTCAGAACTGCAATGTAACCTAACTCTTCCTGTCCCATTCTTCTTCCCTCTTTTCTTTCACAGCAGTCAGGCCTATCTCAGGCCGATTCCTGTTCTCTTCTCTTTCACAGAAGTTTTCTACCAATAAACCCTTTGTACATCTAATCCTGCTTTAGCATCTTCTTGGAAGACCTGAGCTAATAAAGATGAATTTTCTATACTTCTAACCCAAAGCACTCTCACTGTATATGGACTCAGCTGCTGTGATGAAAGTAAAGAAACCAGGACTTAAACAAACAGAACTTCTCTCAGGTAAGCACCCACGTATAAGGAGCTGTTGTGGAAGTTCCAGGGTGTCGGGGACCAGACTGTTTCTATCTTGTGGCTCTGCCTTTCTCAATACACAGTTTCCAACTTATGACTGCTGTGATGACTTCTCCAGCTCCCACTCCCAGGCATGGACTCCAGGCAGCAAGCAGGGAGGGGAGATAGAGAAATGGAAGGGTATCCTCCTTCCCTTTAACAGTGACCCAGAACGGCACACAGCACTGTAGTTCACACGGGCATATATTGCTGCAATGGAGGTGGGAAAATGAAGCCTTTAGTTTCATGGTCATGTCATCAACTAAAACCTTATTACCAAATGAGGTAGGGAAGAATGAATATTAAAATATGTCCAATAGTCTCTGCCACAGTCAGTTCTTGACTATTCTGGATAAGTCAAAACAGTTTCTCTGAGTGACCATTGTGTTTGAAAATTATTCAAAAACTTCGATGACATCATGTTAATATTAGGCTAATATTTTAAAATAGATAATATCAAGGAATATGAATATATCCTTTGCTGATTTATTAAAATGTCATTTATTAAAATGCTATGTCTTTTCTATTGCCATGAACAGCCTTTAAGAAGATATTAATTCTGAAGAATATAGTATGATTTCCTGGTAATCATAATCACTCTTATATTTTAAATGTATAATATGTAAATCAACTTTTCTCCTAAAACTATAAAATCATTTGTCCCCACAAAATCATTCAACCACAAAATCAAGAACCACCAATAATTTATGGGCCACTCTTTCCAAAACAGTGGTATAAATACTATATCAAGTGTAGAAATATATATTTGGAAAGAAAAAAGGAAAGAAAGAAAGAAAAAAAAGCACTTTTACACAAGAAGTTAAAGTACCTGGAATTGACATCTCCATGTCCGAGCTGCCCATGTTGCCCATACCCAAATGTGTAGACATCACCATTTTCCATTAAAACCACTGAAATAAAAATTCAGAGCTTTATTTTTTCATTATACGCATTTTATATTTCTATCACAACTATACTGAAAGCAGTTCAAGTTTCACTATTTAAAATTTGTAGAGCCATTAAGAACAGGCAATAGAAGCAAAGACATTTATATTTAATGAGAAACAGAATATAATTTTAGTTCTGTAAAATATTTTTGTTAAGTTATAAAAACGCATAATGTTTTAAAACGTACACTTTAAATTTATAAATGCCATTTAATAACACTAACATTTAATAAAACATTGGTCTGACTCAACTGTTAAGTTTTTTATAATGAGTGACAACATACAAAATGTTCTCTCATATTTAGGATAATTATATACGCAGAGGGCCTGAGCTCTGCACGATTATGTACAACATCAGTATGTCTATCAGAACTTTAATATCCGTCAATATCTTACCAAGGGAATATATTGAACATCAAAGAAAGAATTTTTTATTTTTATAAAGGTTGAATAGTACTACTTAAGCTAAATAACCCAAATGCCAATGATTTAGTAGGAATTGAAATATTTTCTATACTTAAAAAAAAGTTTTCTAATTTAAAAATTGATATTTTCTTATAGATATTGCACAATAAAGCCGAAGTAAGATGTATGGTTTTTGCAAATGCTTTAACAGCAGATAAAATTCTACATTTTTAAAATTAATACACTGTACTGGTACAAAATAGTTTTAAAATTATGTTTTAAAAAGCTCTCAATAAAGGAATTTGTGGATGCACATTTCCCACTGAACAGTAACAAAGCTTGTGACCAGCTTATAAAAAAAATCAGATAATTATAGAGTTTAAAATTATCTTCAGGAATTTCATAACCTGAATTATAAAATCAGTCCATCAGAAGACAGATGAGAAGTCAGATCTCTACACAATCATTCCACAGATTAAAAAGGATTGTCTAATAAATATGCTTTCATATATTTGAGAGACATAAGTGACACACAGTTAACAGGATACATTTGTCCAAACTAAACAAACAGGTTATTCAACACAATTGTAAAAATGCGGTTATACCCTAAAGTTCCAGCTGCTACCTGAGTGGTGAAATCCACAGCTGACTTGTACTGCCCGGAGCTCACAGTCAAATCGCACGGAGCCTGGAGGGTATGTTGTGATTTTGCTTGCATCCTTTTCTCCTCGTTCTCCACTTCCATCTGCAAGTGTTATAATTTGTAATTAAGCCATGACTCATCTTCAAAATAAAATTTTAAATCAGTTTACTACGGAAAAACAAGAGAAAATGTTAAAAGCAACAAGCAAGAAGGATCTGCAGCTGTTAGAAGTGATAGATCAAGAATCTACCTGCAAAGAAGCCAATTTTGAAAATATAACCTATATACTTCTGTTGGCAAAATACTACTAAATCAGTAAAAACACAGATAAGGCCTGGTTACATATAAAGCCTTTTAATCTAATCAGTTATGAGATGTAAATGGGTCACTGAGTTATAGATATAACAAAATTCTACATGTAAAAATTTATATGGGAAATTTTAGTTTGTATAAAAAATAACTGCATGCAAAGTCATTTAACAACTGTTTTAAATTTAGTGATATTGTTAGTGCTAGTCATTAAAAAAAAAAAAAAATTCTAGCTGACTTGCAAATCACTTAGATTGCCCAAACACCGCTTAGGAAGACTACTCTGTCCACCAGTATTGCTAAACTCAGTTGAACTTTAAAAATTTTATAAAGATCAAATAGCTTTATCCAACTATTGTAGTTCAATGGTTTCCTGTCATTCATTTCATCTGTCCCACCTTGACCCTCAGCCAGTCTGCTTTGTGGTTTTCTTCTGGCCCCCAACCACAACTCTCAACCAAACCCTCTGCTTTTATTCCTTCTTTCTTCCCTTCTTCCTAAATTCCCTACCAAAGATTTGCTTTAAGACCCACCCTCCCCCCTGGTTTCTACATTAACTTTAAATATTTTAGCATTTTAACTATAAAATTTAAAAATACATTCCAGAACATAACAACTTTCTTTGGAATGTGTAAATAAGAAAGGTAACTGAACTTTCCTGGTCTAATAGTACAGATGAACTAAAATATGACTTCTATATCATCAAGATTCAAATTCTTTACACGTGGAATAAATGTAAATCTGAAAAGAATTTCAGGTCAACTAGCCTAAGTTAACTGCTTTGTGATACAGTAAATCTCAGTAAGTGTGTATAATATGCAGATACACATGTGGATCTACAGACACACATTTTAAGATAATTGTCTATTTTCACTACCCATTTTAGAATACTACACAGAATAATATCATTTCATGTTCATGTATACTTTCCTTACTCTAGTATTTCTAATCTTTAGTAATATCCAAGGTAAGACAAACTGGCCTAAATTACGAGTTCCATTTCTATAACTAAATGACTTTAGCATTTAAAAAGCTTTAAACTCTTTATAACACTAGGACAGTAAAACCTCACTAATTCGGAATAACACATGTCCTATATGACTTACTGGAAAGGTCTTAATTACAGAACGTTTAAATAAAAATTCAGTTTTATTACCTTCAAGTAGTACAGATTAAACTAAATGCTACAATAAATAAAATGTGGTTACCTACATTATAATTCAAAATAGGCCTATATTACATAAAAATGTACCATAAACATGAAAGTCCTTTAACATACAAGAATTAACTGCTGGACCCAGAGGCTGAAGGCACGCTGAAGGAATCCTTCATTTCTTGAGCCCTTGGTTTGAAAAGCTAGTGATTTTAGACAGGTTTCCCCTTAAAAGTATGGCCCTGAAAATTCAGAGGAAGAAGTTATTTTGAATTTTTACTCAAAAAAAATCACAAATACTGCATCTGAAGTACCATCAATTCTGAATTAGTGAGAGGTTTTACTATAAAAAGGATAAAGAATAATGATTCCTCTTTTGCTAAATTATCTAATATAGGTTTGCCAATTAAATCTGCAAGAATGTGTGCTTGTGTATGGGCTAAAAAAAAAAAAAAATCACATTTAATTTCACTCTATCCAAAATGCAATATACTTTTGGTTCAAAGACTCTTTGTCAGGGAAAGACAGTGGAATGGTCAAGTATACACCAGGGCCTACACATAAAGTAGTGAGCATCTTCCAAAGACTATGTAAATAAGATGACAGATACATGAAAACTTTACTGCTTTATCTCAACTGGTAAAAATATCTCATTATTAAAACCAACTCTGATTTATCGTAGAAGACAAACTGTGTTCATTTAATTGTGCCAGACCTAGCTATATTCAATGTCACATTTTAATTTCACTTTCTATAAATGTATTGATGCCTAGTTAAAGCTTTCACCTTTGAATTTGGCATTTTGCCCTCTCTCTTGAATCTAGAGATTAAATATAGATACAAAGCCCACAATAAAGACACAACATCAGGGAAAGAGGGAGAAAAAGCCTAGTAATTTACTGATTAAAATCACAGCGATTAAATGAGTAGTAATGACTATCATTTAGAAATAAAAAATAATACTAGAAACATTTTGTTCATCTAAACAAAACTTTTATCTATAAAAATAATTTGCCAATTATTATAGATGGTGAAATATTATAAGAAAAAAATTAGGATGAAATTCTTGATCACTAGCAGCAGCAGTGACAGAGGTTTTAATATTTATATCTGTATCCAGAATTTTATGTCAGTTAAAAAAATAAGTACATTTCTAATAATTTAGAAATTTACAAAAGTTTATCAAAGCAAAAAGATACCTGAACAGTCAAGAGTATAGTGCAAATTCAAAAATTAGCAAGTAAAATTTAGCAAGATTAATCCTGCTCAAATTCATTATTCAGAAAAGTATTAATGAGGAGAAATAAAAGAAACCTCAGATTTTTAGGAAAGTTAGGCCTAAATATTCTTATAATTGGCCATTTAGGCACATCTATCTTTTCCCTAACGTGAATGTGCTCATACGTATATCAGGTGATATTAAAACTCTGATAGCTGTAAAGTTTTGTCTCCAAAGTATGGTATATATATATATATACACATTATTTATGCTTATTTGTGTACACACACAGAGGAAAGAAGATTCAGTATCTAAAAGACTCTACCTTTAATTTTAATTTAAATCTATACTTTTTGGCTAATCTTATAAGCATGCATATTGCTGAATGTATCACAGAAACAGTGAGTACTTGGAACAAAATCACTAAAATAAAACAGCAAAGCAGTAGTAATAACAATTTGCTAAGTATCTCTGGCTAAACACTGAAAATTTAAATAGCACAGTAGATATGCTGTGCTGAAGCCTAAGAGACTTGGACTGGATTCCTGGCTCTATAGACTCATTTGCCAGTTTTATGAAAACTGGATGCTGGATCTTCTCTCTCTTTTAAAAAAATTGTCTTTTTTAATTTTGACATTGGATCTTTTTAAGTTTTAGTTTTCCCATCTATAAGATAACAACATGGCACATTACATCACAAGGTTCTTGTGAGAAATAAGCGCAACAATGTATGAAAAGTGCTCAGTCCATATTCACTACTGTTGCTCTCCCTAATCAATTCAGTAATCTGATGATATAGATATTGTTATTTCATTTTGCAGTTGGGAAAACCAAGGCTGTAGAGTGGTTAAGTAGCCAGCCCAAAATAATAAATAGTACAACAGCTTTAGAAAGTGATCAAAAATAAGGCTCACGTATTTTACCACCATCAAGTGGCTGACATCTTAAATCTTTTGATAAAATAAACTAATTACACATTTAACAAATCTCAAATTTTGTACCTTTAAGATAATTCTAAAAGAGAAAGCAAAGAATTCAATTTGAAGAATTTAAGCTACTATTCATGGAGAATTTTTATTTCCAAAGAACATATATACATATATATATATACACACACATATATATCAATTTAATCTTCACATCAACATATTCAGTTTGGAATTATTATTTCTATTTTTGAAATAAAGACACTGAAACCAAAGAGGTTAAGAAATTCATGAATGGCCACACAGTTGTAGTAAATGAAAAACAGGATTAAAACTGAGGCCTAATTCCAAAGGCCATATTTCCATTACACCATACCACTTCTCTACAGAAAATAGGTGTAAAACACAGAGATGATTTTGAGAGTGCCTTCAGATTTTCACATCAGTCACTTCTAGACTATCTCTAGAACAATTTGAATGTTCCTAATTAAGAGTAGTACATTAAAATCTTTTTTTTTCTATGTAAGGCACTGAATAGATGAAACAAATGTTAATTCAGATAACTGGTTAAAATATAATCTACAGTTACATTCTTGAAAGACTATATGCTATATGGATTATATGTTATACGTATTGATTCAGTCTTACACACTACTGGCCTCTGGTCAAAATCTGCCTGAAAATTTGACAGATCCTACGACCTTCTCTGAATTCTCTCCAATCAGCCAGAAGCTTTCCAACTTGTCATCTTAGAACTCACTCCTGTTTACAATAAATCCATAGTTCTTACCCTCCAAACCCCCCCACAAAAAAGTCACAGTCTAGAAGATTTAAATCATTATTATCCTACAATTTGTACCACCAACATAATTAAATGTAAGATAGAACACAGCAATTAATACAGTGACTTTCTCAGTGGAACATAAATAGAGTAAGACACAAGAGAAAAAAAATTTACACAGGAAAAGAAATTTATTAGAAGACTATGACTATATGCAGCGAGAGTAAAAGCAGTGCCTGGCAAGGGGATTAGATGATAGGAACAGCAAATGCAAAGGGAGCAACAAAAAGCAAACCTGAGGGTTTACAGGGAGTGGTAGGTTAACACCTTCCACATAAAATGGGACACCATTTGATAAAATATTACTTACAGTTTAAAGTAATTTTGGTGGTAAAGAAATGAAACTATTTCACTCTATAAAACCATACAATATGATGATTTTTTAAAAAATGGCCCTACCCTGTAATACTACAAAATCAGTCCTTCCAAAGAGGTTGCTACAGTCTCATAAAATAACCCTGTTACAGACAAGATGGAAGTTGAATAGTTTCTATAGCTAATCAGTGCGACATCATTAAAAGTCTGTTTTAAATTTGTAAACTTGGTCTTCTTTAGCATTTATTTTAAATTCTGGAAAAAATAAAAAAACAAAGATGACTGTCTATAACATACTAACATGGAAAAAGTTTTAAACTGCTTATTGAAATGTAAATAGTGAACCTCAGGTAAAGTATTGGAGAACTCTACTTTCATATGATTGGTGAGAAAAAGACCTGATAAAAGCTTCTCTAATACTGGTACAGTGGAAAATATGAGATCAGAAATTCTGGCAATAACTAAAATAATTTGCATAGCATACCCCAAATAGTATTCCTTAGATTTAAATATTAATGGCACTGTTAAGAGCATCCAGTAAATAAAACAATCACAAATTTTACTATGGTTAATCACATTAGATTTAAACAATCTCAATTTTTATTCCTGCAGAATATAATTTGAATAGTTCTCTATTTGTGGTTTTACTAAAAACAGGGGTTTGTTTTGTTTTGCATTTTTGCCTTGAGTGACAAACTGACAGACTAAAACAGGCAAATAAAAATAAAATTCATTACAATACATTGCATGTGAAAGTTTAAAAATAAAATTAGTCTGTAACAGTTCTGTAGCCCTTCCCCTAAAAAGAGAAAATATTAGTTAGATTAACTTGCACAGAACATGTGTTTTTAAAATCTTCTGCTCTACTTTGCAGGGCAGGCATTTGAGAAAATATTAAGTCTAAGTTGTACTACTCCAAGAGTGGCTGGTCACATGGCAGGATTCAAGGCAGAATTTATACATAAATTTGTAAGTTCCCTGCATTAAATTCTTTCCTGATATTAGTTGACCCATAATTTCTTATTTAAAAAATTCTTGCTTTAGGAATATTTTTAATTAATATAGAACTCAGATCTCAAAGAATTATATGGCAAGATATTCCAGTCACTCAAGATTTGTTGAGACCTATGATAGTTTCTGAGGACTAGCATAGGTCTACCCTTTATTGACATCTATCACTTTTAAACCTCAAATATTAAATAAATAATGTGTATTATAAATATAAACTTTTATATTAAAACAAAGGAAGCATCATAGAGATGAACTCATTATCACTGAATACACTGAATTTAGCAATTGTTAATTCTGAAGCAAATGAACAGCATTAAAAAAAGAAAAAAGGATTGCTAAATGCCAGATGACAGTCATCTAAGAACAGATAATAAAGTATATAAAATAGAGAGCCGTAATTATTTTTTCCACCTTTCCTTAACCTTAGGAAATTTGAAAAGAAATGGAAAAGAAAAAGATACATTGTAAAATGGCTTCTTTTTATTAAAGTTAACAAAAAAAATACAGTAAAATACGATTGACAGTCACTGACAAACAGTACACTTTCAGCATGTTCTTTCTCCTCAGGCTATATAACAATGATAGAAGCAAAGTAGAAGAATTAGGTTTGTGCATTTTTCCAGAGACAATATTCAAATAAGTGGAAGAAGTTGGGAAAGCATCCCACCTAGTTGAGAAGGAAGACCAAATACCTTTGTGCTTGTCCCGCTTATGCTTTAGCTGTGCTGGATGGGATCTGAGTCTGGCTAGAGCCTGTTCTCGGTGGTTCATAAAAATAGGACCAGCAAATACAAGGGGGCCTGAGGAGAAACATTTTGTATGTGCATAGAAAAGCTCACAAAATAAAAACACTGCAATGAACAAAAGTAATTCAAACAAAAAAGCATGGAAATTAAAGTTTGGGACATTATACTTTTCTCCCAAGCCCCTCCGTTAACTTCCCACTCCCAACCATAACCTATTCACCATTCCACACACAAGTTTTAGTATCTTAAATATAGTTAATAAACTACAAATTCTAATCTTTTATACTTATAATATTACTAGATAGTTACTAATAGTCTCAAATAGATAATCAGAAAGTTCAAGCTGAATAAATCAAATTTTCCTATAAATCTTTTAACATCACATATATTCACACTTAGTAAACCATATATTCATTAAAAATAAATATATTTTCTTTTAAAATACCAAAAACCAACTCAGTCTTAAATTAATGATTAAAGTTTAACAAGGTCTTCAAGATTTAATATCCATGTTAACCTTGATATAAAACCAAGAGATTATTAATTTAACTACATTTTGTCAAAAACAAATTCTTATGATCTGAGATACACATATTTATATACATACACATTTATATCACAAATATATACGTATACATACATACACACATACATACATGTATATATATATGTAAAATCACTGCTTTATAAAGACAGTATTTTGTACACTGTATTGTATTCTCTAAGATTTCTGTAACCACATACACAAAATCAGACACAAGGAAAAGCTCAATTTCACACTGATGATAAAGAAGGGAATCTAAACCCAGTTACATTTTTGAAACATTAACCATTCTCTCATAAAATAATGTCTTTCTGAAGCCCCTCTGCGTACATAACACTATACATAAATATGTACTGACAAAGATTACAGTTATTTCTACTTACATAAGAAAAAATTTATAGCCAAATTAATTTCAATAGAATTCAAAAACTGTTTTCCCCATTACTGTTTAGCTTGAAAATAAAACTTTATACCTTAAAGTTTTAGTTCTTTTTTTATAGAACAGAACTACAGTTTCCTTGAGTTTTAGCAATATCAAAAATGCTTACAAATTTCAAAATAGTAAATTTGACAGTTAAGGAGTTACCAGTATTTGAAAAGGAAATTGACAGTATATACACACTGAACATTTTAAATTAAATTTGTTATTCTCTATAGATCTTTAGCTATAACTAATTTTTCTAACAAGGGGACAAAGTTAAATTATTGCTCTGTAATAAACTTTGAAAAATGTCATGTTAAATACCAAAATACCCTGCATTAAACATTAAAAATGGGTAGAAAAAATACATTTTAATTATGTCTCTAGATACAGGAAAAAACATACGCAGCATCAGTGCTATGAAACACCAAGAATAATATAGCCTATGATTACTACAGATAGAAATATGCTAATTTAATGTTAATAGAAGAGTTAAATATTATTTTCCAGTAACACAGTATCAATCATTTTCAAACTAAGATTATATAAACTAAGCTTCATCTTTAAAATGTAACAAAATGAGACACATTTCAAATATGAACACGTTCTTATCCATTTGCCCTATTTTCCAATTGATTTACTACAGCAGATAATATAAATCACTCTAAAAAGTATATAAGACACTTTCTAACTACACAAAAGAATTGCAAATATTAAAATAACAATAATATTAAGCTGTATTACCATTTTCTAATTCCTATGGTCTGCCTGAGATATTATTTCCTTCAGAAAAACATTATACCCACAATATTCATAGCTCTTTAGTGTCTCATAAATTCAAACTTTTTTAGAGACCTTTCTGTATATAAACACAGAAGGCCTAAACACATAGAAAGTACACCATTCAAACTCAACTTAAGTTACCATTTATACTATTAGGTTACCAGGTTCTAAAATACTCTGTATCCCATGGACTAAAATAATTTTTCTTACATAATTAAGTCACTCACTTATTCACCAAACATTTTTTATTATCTTCAATGTCATAGATGCTGGCTATCACAGATATAATGACAAAGACACAGATTTCATTCAAATTCAGTCCACCAGGGCAGAATGAAAACAAAGAATTGCAATATGTTCTGATAAATGTTATAAAGGAAATCTGTACACACTACATCTTGAAGGATGAAAAGTAATCAAATCAACTTGGGTGAATTAAAGAAGTTTCAAAGAATGAGAAAAGGTTCGCCAAGAGAGAAAGAAGAGAAGAGAGACCATTCCAGGTAAAAGGAATAGGATTTATAAAAGCAGGAAAACATAAACAATGTTACCACATGGTCATTAAAAAAAATATATAGCTGAAATGGATGGAGTATAAGGTTATCAGGCAGAGAGTAGTAGGAAATGAGTTTGAAGATGAATATACAAAAGAGGTAATTAATGTCTTTTGATACTATTAAGCCTCACTGCAGAGAGTGATGAGAAGTCCATGAAATGTTTTCAATTAGTTGACAAAGACATATTAAACAACCAATTTCAGGCACAGGTCCTAGGAACACTTGGACAAATATGATGACACCATCTTTGACTCAGGAAGCTTACAGTCTGTTGACTGAGAAAGAGTTTACACAAAACTCAAGAAGAAATTATTCCAGTGTGCTAAGAGAAAACTGAGCATACTGGAGGGGCAGCTAGCAAATCTTGAGGGCGGGGAAGTAAGGCGTTCTCCTTCCGAAGGAGTTCCCTTCCCTTCAGAAACCAACTGAAGGAGTTCCCTTCAGAATAACACATTTCAAGAACCTAAGACTATTACTATCTTTTGGGCCAGTAATTATATATACAGAAATCTGTCCTAAGGAAAACTGAAAATTTTTTTAAAGATTTCAGCTCAAGAATGTTAGTAACTTGTAATTACAACAAAACATTTAAAACAATCCAAAAAGAAGAACAGTTAATAAAAAACTATGGTATTTTCTCTCAGTGGAAAAATATTATGCCATTAAAACAAAATTTATGAAGAAAAAAAGTGCTTGTGTTATTTAAATTAGCAATGACAAAACATCATTCATCAACATTTTACAAAAATTAAAAATAATACAAGGCAGGTGGTGCTAGAGGAAAACACCACTCATATTAGTCTTGAGAAGATAAATTCCTATAACACTTAAAAAATAATTCGAAATACATGTTAAAATTTAAAACATGCACACTCTCTGGCCCACATATTCTATCTCTGGGAAGCTCTACTATATAAATAAAAATTCCACTACAGATGGCTACAAGTTAAAGAATATTTATTATAGCAAAATCCACAAAAAGCTGAAAATAATCTTAATGACCATCGATAAAATAATAGTTGAATAATCTGTGGTACAGTCAGATTATGAAATGTTATATAGCTATTAAACAGAATGTGGCAGGTCCATACTCACTGATACAGTACATGTTCATGCTGTATTGTAAAGCGGGAAAAAGATGCTGCAAACAACTGTATATTTAATACAGTATCACTTCTGTAAATAAACTGCTTAAACTTTTACGTAAGTGTTGATATCTGCACATGACTCTATTTCAATGGAGTAGGATACAGAAATATATCTAGTAGGCTAAACCTCATTTGCTTCGTAAAAGAGAATGGGAAGGCAAGGAAAAGAACTGCTAGAAAATTTTTTAAATGTGTATACCATAACATTAAGCAAATACATAAAATAAAATTCAGTCAGTGATTATAATTGGAAATGTATAAAACCTGACTAGAAGATCACAAAGAAATAAAGTAATAATATAGTTAAAGGATATGTTTTTAGAAAACCTTTAATCTAAATTCCTGTAATACTTTAATATGGCATTGCAATAAGGCATAGAAAAATTTATGTTGCAATCATTAAGGGGAAAAAACAGCACACCAATATACATCACAGTATAAAATGATATGAAATATCTAAACAAAAAAATATATATATAGAAAAACTTCAAGAAGTATATCAATATTCTAAAGCGGTTATCTTTGAATGAAAATTTACACTGATATTTTTTATTACTCGTTTTCTAGGTGTGTCATAAAATATTTTGATTTAAAAAGGGACTTTCATGTGTCTAGTATTAGATCGGCTGATACTGGATTCAATAGGTCAGATCAAGAAAACAATGGCTTTTGAGGCTTAAAAGTCAATAGCAATAACTTCTCAATCCCCTTGAAACTGGAGAGACTATAACACATTTATTTTTACATTCTAATTTGTAAGTATGGGAAATTGATTTTTTTCCTTATCAAAATGGAATCACTTTATTTTATAGAAGATGTAATGGGTTTTGTTAATAATAATCAAAATTTTTGTGATGAGCATCCCAAGGTTGCAAGGAAAGCAACCAAGTAGAAGCCAGAGAAGGAAAAGAATCAAATCCAAAGAGAACAGAAGTTTATTAAATAGCCCAGCACCATCACTAGCATCCTCATCATCACCATCATTACCACCACCAAATGTTTACCTAGGGCTGAGTACATATGTCAGGTATTTTCATGCATATCACTTAATCCTCATCCTTACTTAAGTAAGTACAGTTGCAATTCTCATTTTAAAGGTAAGGAAACTGAGATTCAGAGTGGTTATACTCCAAGTAAACGTTAAGAAGCCAAGATATGAACCAAAGTCTAACTTCAGAACCCATACTCTCAACTACCATGCAATATAGCTAGGCTAATTATAAAACGTAATACTCAAATGCAACTCTCTACTGGGAGCAAAAGAGGGCACTGTAAGTAATATGTCCAGACCATACGCATAAAACAGGACTGTCCCAGGCAAATGGGAGGCATAAAATGGGACTGTCCCAGGCAAAGGACATAACACGTTTATCAACAGTTTACAATTATGAAACTTTGATTTGACATTTGGCAGGGGGGAAGAAAGAAGGAAAGGTAGACAGCATTATTTGAGCACAGCTTTCCTTACAACAGAGTGCTGAGAAGGAATGTAAAGACAAGAGCACTGATATAATCACCCAGCAGACCTGATGACTTAAAGAGTTCTACTAAAAATCAAACTGAACAAGCACTCCACTTGTTAAACAAGTCTCAGAGACTTATATATCAATCAACTCTGTCTCATCTAAAACACAAACTCAAAATCATCACAAACACCACTGGAATAAAATCCATAAATGAACGCTATCAGTACCTAAGAATGTATATGTAAGAAAAGTATTACCTGAGAGAATAATAGCATAAAAACAATTAAAGACAAAGTTCCAACTTTATCAAAAAAGTAGTGACCACACTGCTTTTGGGGGTTTCAAAAGAAGAGAACAGAAGAGCAACAGAATAGCAGAATAGCAACAGAATAGCAACAGGAGAGTTCGTATCATAAACAGTAGCTAAATCACACCAACAGACCTGAGGTTGATGAGTAAGGCTTTAATACTAGAGCTAGGGCCAAAAATTTTGATCAATTTCAAAACAGCTAACAAAAACTTGGTAAACAGGATGAGATACAGAAATCAAGTAAAATAATTTAACTTAATCTAATCCCAAAAGCCTGAAATTTAAACAGGTAAAGCCAACTACTAACATGCCTAATTACCAAGAGACTGCTTTTAGTTATCTAAAAAGAATCAAGCACAAGCCAAGGTGGGGGCGGTGGTGGCGCGGGCTGCTAACAACTATATATGTGTAGCAGTTGGAACACTAAAAATTTATTTGACGTTCCTGTTCCTCATGAGGACAAAACAAGACTAACAATCCTCACTAGCAATGTGCCAAACAGGAATTCTAGAATGCTGTGCATGTGACTCAAATCTGTATTGAAGACCCTCAGGCAGAAGGCATGAGGCCCAGGTGATTCTGAGGGTGAAGGTCCATGGAACAAATTTTGAACATTACTGCCCTAGAGTAGCGGTTCTCATACTCTGGCACCCTCAGAATCACCTGGAAAGCTTGTTAAAGCACAGATACAATAATCTAATTTCCATAAATATTTAATAAAGGAGTTTTTTTTAAATTTGAAAGGTTAGAGTGTATGTTTTAAAGGTCAGTGATACATTTTAAAACATATGCAAAAGAATATTCTGCAATCACAAAGTTTTGTTGAATAACCAGTACATAATCAATGTTCTTTTATTGCTTCTGATATACAGAAATATACTGTACCAAGAGAATATCTTTTGACAGAGGAGGGTAAAAAATTACTAAGACACACATTAGGCAAGTAATTAAATGTCATCATAAGGATCTGATCATAGGAAAGTGAGGGTTTTGTAGATGATTTTGTATGATTCAACCTAACATCTCCAAAAAAAAGAAAGAAAAAACAGGTGGTAAATCCATCACTGATACTTAAGCTTGATTAAATCACACTATCAATATAAAAGGAATTATTACTTAATTACCATGCATCAGAACTTAAATTTTACCGCATTCTCTACAAAACATTTAATATGCAATTTTCCCATACATTTATATAATGTAAATAACAGTATATATTTACATAAGTCTCATTAAAATATCATTTAAAGGCAATGACTTTACGTAAAAAAAGCCAAACTAACAGCAAATATTCACTGTATCAATTTCTCAACATTGCTTATTAGACACTATAAAGAACAATTTTCAAGTTCTAAGCAGATGTTTTATGATCTGAATTCTTATTAAAAAGAATTTACTATGTGTGCTACACATTTTATACTTACTCCCTTTTATATTATAAAAATGGAATACCTAAAAAGTTTGTAATGATGGTTCAATGAGTAAAAGGTTTTATCTCCTGTATCAAATATCATGCCATTCTAATAAATATTAAAATATACAATATCACTAAATATTTCTAATTAAGATTTTACCTAGCAGAGAAATAAAATCACAGACCTTTGTAACAATATGTCTTAATTCTACAAAGAAAAGAATCTATTGGACAACAGTAACTTTAGTAATACTTATATTTACCTCTGCTTGTTGGATATATACTAAAATATTTATAATCACTGTTAAAAATATTTTTCAGGCTGAGAGATGGTCAGGAACAACAGGGAAAAATAAATAATATATCTATCTTTGCAATTAAAACCTGCAGACCCTCAAACTTACCCTTCTTGTATATAACCAGAATAAGCTGTTTTCCAGAAAGATATATAAAAGTGTAATTATGCACTAAACTGGAAGGAAGAGTGGTAAGACCATGTTCAAATGATTATGACTGTAAATGTGTAAGAAAGCAGAACTTAAAATACTAATTTGGCATTCATGGTTAAGTAGATGCGTCTAAATATGGGTGAAGGAGAGTTCCTAGAATTTGTTTTTTTTTAAAGGTTGCCATTGATAATAGTTTTTAATGCTTGTTCTATGGCACAATTCTTAACATGGCTGACTTATGCCATAGACACACTACTAAAATAAATGTATGTATTAGCACAATTGTAAATACCTGGAATATTTTCACATTACTTTCGTAAGTTACTAGAATGTCACTAATTTTAATTTCTTACCAAATCAGCCTATTTTATAAACTTCTAAGTGGTCTCAGTGTAAGAAAGTGGATTTTCATACATATTTTCTCTGCAGCTACATCTTACCTCTTCCTTCATCTAATCTGTGTCTCCTGATTACACGTTGCCGTTTTTCTTCTTGGCGTAACTGAAGGTGTTCTTCAATGTTAACCCCGGGCACTGGGACAGCTGGGTGATGACAATCAATCAATTAGTTTTATAACAGATATGACAGAACTAAATGAAATTCAAGAGAATAAGCTAACAAAAACATTGTCTAAAACACAAATGATTTTTACTGCAAGAATTTTAGCAAAAAAACAACTCATCCCTTAATCAATGACCAATTGTCAGTTACCAAACAAGCAGTATCACATAATCAACTATTACCTTAGCTTTTTAACATGTCTACAAGGAATTGTTTAAACTATCAGAATTACTACCTAACAGAAGATCTAAAGGTATCATCTCTTTCACTGCATCAAGAATTCCTCTTTGTCTTGCCTCTTGACCATCCAATTCTCTCGCGCAAGCCTTGCAACATCCACATACAGCACAGCCAGATTCCCCAGAACCACAACCACAGATCCTAAAAACAAATAAATTAATTATTAGCTGGAGTCCTTCTCTTTCCTTAGAACTCTGTCACATCTTTTCTGCAGTTTTAAGATTAGCTTAAATGAGTCGGCAATGCAATCACCCTTTCAGAAGACCAGACTTTGTCAATTTTAAAGAAAAGGTATGAATAGATGAATAATTAAAATGGAAGTCCAAGAAAATAGGTTGTGATATATAAGGGAATATAATAAATGATAAATCTGGTAGCCAATTCAAACGTAATGACTGTACAATTGACTACATAATCTGTAAGAAAATAAAGTTGGATATCTACCCCACATCAAAACCATTTCTATTGACATTAAAATCTAAGGAAATAAAACAGGTTTTAGAAGAATATTTAAGGTATCATATAATCAACTAAAAATTGAGACACCTTTCTAGTCTAGATAGAAAATTCAAAAATTTCAAAAACTACATATTTGCGTATAAAAAATGTTAAGTGCTTCTGAATAATAGAATATAGGCTAATTTAGCTAAATGATCATCAGTAAATTGGGAAACACTATTTGCAGAGAAAACAGAAAATGGTTAACACTAAGAATATTCAGAGAACACCTTCCAATTGTTAACACAGGCAAAGATTTTAAAGAAAAAACTCACAGAAGAGTATATTTAAAAAGCCAGGAAAAATGTTGAGTCATGGAAATATAAATGAAAATAATGATGTGATATGACTTTACATCCACTGAGCTGACAATATTAAAGAATTATATGAGCCACTATGGCAGTAAGTGTGCCTTCTTTTGCTATTAGTGAAAACAGAAACCATTCATCTTTTTAAAAAAATAACCAGCAAGATAACCAGAATTGAAAGAGACACATGAACTCCAATGCTCATTGCAGCACTGTCTACAACAGCCAGGACATGTAAGCAACCTAGATGCCCATTGGCAGACGAATAGATAAGGAATTTGTGGTACACATCACAATGGAATATTACTCAGCTATAAAAAAGAATGCATTTGAGTCAGTTCTAATGAGGTGGATGAAACTGGAGCCTATTATACAGAGTGAAGTAAGTCAGAAAGAGAAACACCAATACAGTATATTAACTCATATATATGGAAT
The DNA here is from genome assembly GCA_024291935.2 of Okapia johnstoni. Classification (NCBI taxonomy): domain Eukaryota; kingdom Metazoa; phylum Chordata; class Mammalia; order Artiodactyla; family Giraffidae; genus Okapia; species Okapia johnstoni. The sequence continues at coordinate 28,904,061 of CM044321.1, read as the reverse complement.
TTAGAAAGATGGTAACAACAACCCTATATGCAAGACAGCAAAAGAGACACAGATGTAAAGAACAGACTTTTGGACTATGTGGGAGAAGGCAAGGGTTGGGACCATATGAAAGAATAGCATTGAAACATGTATATTACCATATGTAAAACAGATGACCAGTGCAAGTTCAATGCATGAAGCAGGAAATCAAAGCTGGTGCTCTGGTGCAACCCAGAGGGATGGGGTGGGGAGGAAGGTGGGAGGGGGCTTCAGGATGGTGGGACACATGTACACTCATGGCTGATTCATGTCAATGTATGGCAAAAACCACCACAATATTGTAAAGTAATTAGCTTCCAGTTAAAATAAATTAATTAATTAAAACAAAACAAAAACAACCATCAAAAACAAAACAAAAACCAATTCTTTTTAAACAAGCAATAATAGTCCTGGGGATACATTCCATAGAAACAGATTCATCAATATATAAAAACCTATGTACATTTTTTTGTGAAATAAAAATTTAAGTAATAAAATGAACTAAGGACTTGAGGGGGGAAAATAAAGGTTTAAACAAATTAAATGAAAGAGAAGCACCTTAAATAGAATAAGAATGACTTAGAAATTATTACAATAGAAAATAAACATATATGCCAATATGCTTTGTAAGAAACAATACAACAGAATATACTCTAGCATAACTTTGGAAAAGGGTTTGGCATATTTTCTACTATTATTCTCTCTCTCGAGTATTACACGTTCTCTTACCCTCCAGGGACTCTGTCTGGACGCCCACTGCTGACGCAGCTGGCCCCGTAACCGGTGCAGTCTCCGCACACAGTGCATACCATGCACTGCTCCAGCTTCCACTTGTGCATGCCTGGAGGACACATCATGGACTTCTCGTCCTTCTCATCCAGCTCCTCTTCCAGGTCCTCATCCATTGCTGTTGCCATATTTTCAACTCCAAACCCTATTTAAAAGATCAGTTTATGATTTTCATCTATGTCTAAAAAACTGGTAATCTTACTTCCCCATTAAAAAAATATATAACACAAACTAATCCAAGTGAATATACAAAGGTATGATAAAATAAAAGACCAACAAAAATAACATTTAATTTAGGAACCACCAATAAATGCTATGTTCATTTCCTTTCTGCAAAAAGAGGCAGTGATGGCAGGAGTATTTCTTAACTGTAATTATCTGTCATTCATTAATTCTAATTTTTTTCTGATTTTTAGTCCTTCCTGTCCATCCTCACCACCAATACTTTCATTCAACAGACCAAAGAAAGTGTCCTAACCACATTCTAAGCCAAGACTGCCTACACTCATTTCTAGAGTCAATCAATAGCCTCTCATTGCTAGAAATCAGCTTCCTAGAATATATATTTGACCCTATGACTTCACAAACTACAAACCTCTAATGCCTTTTCCAGGATCTTCAAAGGAACAAAACTGCTTAGCAAGATACAGTCAGTCACAGGCTCCCAACTTCCTCCAAGCTCATTTCCTCTATGCAAATTACATTCCACCTGAACTCAAATTCCCTCTGCTTTCTGAACATCCTGTGCCCTTTCGCAGGTTCAGGGCCTTTGCTCATCTTTGCTCTACCTATATCTCTATATCTCATTTATCAGATGCCTCTTCCTATCTCATCTGGCGAGAAACTCCTTCAAAAACTCAGCTCCAAGGTCATTTCCTATGAAAACACAATTTTTTCCAGGTAAGTCATTATCTCTTCAAAGCCTGTAAATATCTCACTTAAAGCTTATTTGTGTTAGAATTCATTCAACTATTTTTTAAAATTAAACACCAACTATGCCCCAGACATTCCTTTATGGCAGAATCAATTAACTTTTTGTAAAGTGCTAGGTTGTAAATAATTTAGGCTTTGGGGGCTACATAAGTCTTTGTCACTCTTCTAAAAAAAAGCAGTTCAGTTAAGTCGCTCGGTCTTTTCCAACTCTCTGAGACCCCATGGACTGCAGCACACCACTCTTCCATGTCCACCACCAACTTCTGGAGCTTACTCAAACTCATGTCCATCAGGTCAGTGATGCCATCCAACCATCTCATCCTGTTACTCCCTTCTCTTCCTGCCTTCAATCTTTCCCAGCTTCATGGTCTTTTCAAATGAGTCAGTTCTTCACCTAGGTACTGGAGCTTCAGCATCAGTCCTTCCAATGAGTATTCAGGGTTGATTTCCATTAGGACTGACTGGTTTGATCTCCTTGCTGTCCAAGGGACTCAAGAGTCTTCTCCAACACTAAGTTCAAAAGCAACAATTCTTCGGCACTCAGCTTTCTTTATAGTCCAACTCTCACATCCATACATGACTGCTGGAAAAACCATAGCTTTGACTAGATGGACCTTTGTCAGCAAAGTAATGTCTCACTTTTTAGTATGCTGTCTAGGTTCGTCACAGCTTTTCTTCCAAGGAGCAAGCATCTTTTAATTTCATGAATGCAGTCATCATCTGCAGTGATTTTGGAGCCCAAGAAAATAAAGTCTGCCACTGTTTCTATTGTTCCCCCCATTTATTTGCCATTAAGTGATGACACTGGATATCATGATCTTAGTTTTTTTAACACTGAGCTTTAAGCTAACTTTTTCACTCTCCTCTTTCACCTTCATCAAGATGCTCTTTAATTCCTCTTCATTTTCTGCCATTAGGGTGGTGTCATCTGCACATTTGAGGTTACTGATATTTCTCCCAGCAATCTTGATCCCAGCTTGTGACTCATCCATCCCAGCATACTCTGCATATAAGTTAAATAAGTAGGGTGACATAACCCTTTCCCAATTTGGAAACAGTCTGTTGTTCCATGTCCATTTCTAACTGTTGCTTCTTGACCTGTGTACAGATTTCTCAGGAGGCATGTCAGGTGGTCTCGTATTCCCATCTCTTTAAGAATTTGCCACAGTCTGTTGTGATCCACACAGTCAAAGACTTTGGCATAGTCAATGAAGCAGAAGTAGATGTTTTTCTGGAATTCTCTTGCTTTTTCTATGATCCAATGGAAGTTGGCAATTTGCCCTCTTGTTCCTCTGCCTTTTCTAAATTCAGCTTGAACCTCTGGAAGTTCTTGGTTCACGTACAGTTGAAGCCTGGCTTGGAGAATTTTGAGCATTACTTTGCTAGTGTGTGAGATGAGTGGCATTGTGTGGTAATCTGAACATTCTTTGGCATTGCCTTTCTTTGGGATTGGAATGAAAACTGACCTTTTCTAGTCCTGTGGCCACTGCTGAATTTTCCAAATTTACTGGCATATTGAGTGCGGCACTTTCACAGCATCATCTTTTAGGATTTGAAGTAGCTCAGCTGGAATTCCATCACCTCCACTAGTTTTGTTCATAGTGATGTTTTCTAAGGCCCACTTGACTTTGCATTCCAGGATGTCTGGCTCTAGGTGGGTGATCACACCATCATGGTTGTCTGGGTCATGAAGATCTTTTTTGTATAGTTCCTCTGTGTATTCTTGCCACCTCTTCTTAGTATCTTCTGCTTCTGTTAGGTCCATAGCATTTCTATCCTTTATTGTGCCCCTCTTTGCATGAAATGTTCCCTTGGTATCTCTAATTTTCTTGAAGAGATCTCTAGTCTTTCCATTCTATTGTTTTCCTCTATTTCTTTGCATTGTTCACTGAGGAAAGCTTTCTTATCTCTCCTTGCTATTCTTTCGAACTCTGCATTCAGATGGGTATATCTTTCCTTTTCTCCTTTGCCTTTTGCTTCTCTTCTTTTCTCCGCTATTTATAAGGCCTCCTCAGACAACCATTTTGCCTTTTTGCATTTCTTTTTCTCGGGGATGGTTTTGATCACCACCTCCTATACAATGTCAAGAACCTCCATCCATAGTTCATCAGGCACTCTATCAGATTTAATCCCTTGAATCTATTTGTCACTTCCACTGTATAATCATGAGGGATTTGATCTAGGTCATACCTGAATGGTCCAGTGGTTTTCTCTACTTTCTTCAGTTTAAGTCTGAATTTTGCAAGGAGTTCATGATCTGAGTCACAGACAGCTCCCGATTTTGTTTTCCTGACTGTATAGAGCTTCTGCATCTTTGACTGCAAAGAATATAATCAACCTGATTTCGGTATTGACCATCTGGTGATGACCATGTGTAGAGTCTTCTCTTGTGTTGTTGGAAGAGGGTGTTTGCTATGACCAGTGCTTTCTCTCGGCAAAACTGTTAGCCTTTGCCCTGCTTCATTTTGTACTCCAAGGTCAAACTTGCCTGTTATTCCAGATATCCCTTGACTTCCTACTTTTGCATTCCAGTCCACTATGATGAAAAGGACATCTCTTTTTGCTGTTATTTCTAGAAGGTCTTGTAGGTCTTCATAGAACCATTCAACTTCAGCTTCTTCGGCATTACGGTTGGGGGCACAGACTTGGATTACTGTGATACTGAATGGTTTGCCTTGGAAATGAACAGAGATCATTCTGTTGTTTTTGAGACTGCACCCAAGTGCTGCATTTCAGACTCTTCTGTTGACTATGAGAGCTACTCCATTTCTTCTAAGAGATTCTTCCCCACAGTAGTAGATAAAATGGTCATCTGAATTAAATTCGCCCATTCCAGTCCATTTTAGTTCACTGATTTCTAAAATGTCAATGTTCACTCTTGCCATCTCCTGTCTGACCACTTCCACTGTAACCTTGATTCATGGACATAACATTCCAGGTTTCCCTGCAATACTGTTCTTTACAGCATCAGACTTGACTTCCATCAGCAATCATATCTGCAACTCAGCATTGTTTTTTCTTTGGCTCCATCTCTTCATTCTTTCTGGAGTCATGTCTCCACTCTTCTCCAGTAGCATATTAGGCACCTATGACCTGGGGAGTTCATCTCTCGGTGTCATATCTTTTTTGCCTTTTCATCCCGTTCATGGGGTTCTTAAGGCAAGAATAATGAAGTGGTTTGCCATTCCCTTCTCCAGTGGACCTCATTTTGTCAGAACTCTCCACCATGACCTGTCTGTCTTGGGTGGCTCTACACGGCATGGCTCATAGTTTTAAAAAATAACCTTCTATAAACATAATATACATCCTCAGTGTGAAAGGCCATACAGAAACAGGCCACTGAGAAGTTAAAGCATCAGATTACGGTTTTCAAATCTCTGCTCTAGACTTGGACGACTATGATAATAAGTGACAATTATAAAGCTTGAAAGCTAGTAAGAAAAATAGACGTTAATCAAATAACCATACTGAAAAGTATAAATACACAACTATGACAGAATTGTAAAGAACATAAAGTACTACAAGACCATAAAATGAAAGAGCAAATCTGTGGGAAGCAAATAATTATTTTTTATGTTTGTCTTTCTGAGCAGACCTAGATCCTCAAACACAAGGTTATATCTTATTCACTTCATCTCTTATTCTTAGTCCACCTTATTCTCTGATCATTTACACTCAGACGTGGTACAGGTCTGTCTAATCAAAAAATGAAATCATAGGCTATGTAACCTTTTTTTTTTTTTTTTTTTTTTGCCACTTCTAAGCTATGGACACATTGAGAAATTAGATGACCAAGACTGAATAACTGTATCAAGAGTTAGAATAAAGCAATCCTTAAGAAGTCATATGCCATACTTTTAACAACAATAACTAAAATACGTTGAAGCATTTACTTGTACCCGGCTGTACATGTATATTACTTATTTAACCATCCCAGCAGTACCATAACTATCAGGCTCAAATCAATCTCTAAATTCAAAGCAATCTCAATCACAGTGACAAGTAAAAAAACTGATTCTAATTCATATGGTAGACAAAGGTCCTGATCTGACTACATAAAGCAAAAATGTATGAAGAAAAAGAATGAAGAACTTGTCATCAAAATTTAAAAATTAAATACAACAAGTGAAACCATAAAAAAAAGTAGACGATAAGCCACAGGTTGGTTAATGATATTTCCAACGCATACAATAAATATACAAAATATTCCTACAAATCAATAAAGAAAATGACAGGCAAATAAGAAAAGTTTGAAGAGAATCTAACTTGTTATTAATATCAGGGGAATGTAAATTACAAGAGAATATCAGCAATTACACTCCTAGTTAAATATCAAAAAAAAAGGGACTCATTTTTTCACCAACATTTACTAGAATGTTCACAGCAACACTAACATAACTCAAGCTATAAACTACCCCAATGTCCATAATACTAGAAAAGATTTTAAAACTGTAGTATAGTCACACAATGTTATACTATACAACAGTGAGAATGAACAATCTATAACTAGCTGGTAACAACAGGGAAGAATCTCATAAAGTTGAATGAAAAGAAACTACACACAAAAGAGCTCATACTACATGATACCATTTATATAATGTAAACAGAATATATACAAAAGTAAATGACAGTGTTAGGCAGAGAGGTAGATAGTAACTGGAGAGGCACATGAAAGGGGGCTTCCTGGGGTGCTGGTAATATTTCCTAATCTTGGTGCTGATTACATGAATGTGTTCATTCTGTGACAACTCAAGATGTGTACTTATGCTATGTAAATTTTTATGCACGTATTTTATACTTCAATAGAAAAAAAATTACAATGAAAAAGCTTGTCATAGCCATCAAAAGAACAAAACCAGCCTGTTGATAATATAAGAGTGATGTGGAAAATGAGACTTTACTTGTAAGAATATACAGTGGTACAACCTCTTTCAAGAAAAATCTAGCACTGAAGCTGAAACATACAACACAGAAGTTACACAGAGAAGAGTCTCTCACATTTTTGCCATGAAACATGAACAAAGGAGGCTTTAAAATTATTTACAATAGTGAAAAATTAGAAATAAACTATCTATCAGCAGGAGAATGGATAAAGCACAACATGTTAGTGGTATGGTGTATTCCACAGCCATTAACATGAATCATCTAGGTCTGTATGTACCAGTGTGGCTATATTTCAAACACAATGGTGAGATTAAAAAAAAAAAAAAAAAAAGAAAAACATAAAGAGATTTGCACTTATAAAATACCTTTTTATGCATAAAATATGAGCATGTAATATATAAAAACAAGTAAAAATAGAGGAACATGACTGAAAGGATATTAATCAAGGTTATGATCATGATTAATACTGGATGCAGATGGAGTATAAAGTCTTAGAAGGGGAATGTCGGACACTTGAATCTTACCTATAATCTCATCTATAAATATATTTTTTACTGAAAAATGGTAAGACGCAGTAGATATACAACTTTGACACTGCAATATTATTTTCTATACTTTTCCTTTCTTTTTTTTTAATTTTAAAAATCCTTTATTTCTTTGCAACCTGTATTCATTATTGATCTTACCCTACCAGTTTGCTTTCTTATACATTACTTACTAACAGAGTGGATTTAATTTATATTAAGTAAAAAAAAAAAAAAATAACAATTTCATTTTGGTTATTACAAAATTTACTCTAAGAATTCAGAGCATAGGTATAAACATATTCCAAAATTTCATGAAAGAGTTTTGGAATAATAAAGAAACAGTTTTGTTCAAATATAACTTGAATTGACATTTATACAACATATAGAAAACTAAGCTGCTTCTCTCCTTTATGCCTAATAGGTGTTATCCAAATTTATGGTTCACTAGTTCAGAAAGAAGGGGAAAAAATCCATTTAGGAATAATTAATTTCTGTGTTTTGTTCTTCCCTCTTCTTTAATATCAATATGCTCTAGCAGACTTGCTCTTTTAAAAATTTAAGTATTTAAAATACACATTTAAAATCTTCCCGACCTAGGGACTGAACATGGGTCTTCTGCATTGCAGGCAGATTCTTTACCATCTGAGTCACCAGGGAAGCCCATAAACAAGGTAAGGAAAAAAAAATAAGAGGGCCCCTGAAATCCAGATGAGCCTGCCATCAAGAAGGTCCCAAAAGAATTAAACTTGTTTTTGTTAATTTATACAAATAACCCTCAAACCCATTCATGCTTTAAACACAGCTCAGCGCTTAATTCTAATAATATGTCTCTATTCCCTACTCTCCATTCACACAAAATTAGGGAGAGAAAACCAGAAATTGTAGTGCAAATTATAGGGCAACACTGATAGTAGCTAGAAGTAAAAACTGAGAGTAAGAATGAGGTAGACGCAACTATAACCAACACACAAAAATCAAACAAGAAATTCACAATAAGCACAGCAAAGGACTAACTCCTCTCATTCCCCTTCGACAGCCTGAGTCTTGGGGCAAAGGATACACTATATAAGGAGCATCTACAATTTCACTCTTGGTAAAGGGTCAAGTATTCCTACAGATACTCTTAGTTGACAAGAATTCTTAGTTGTCAAGAACTGATTAAATCACAGGTAGTACCTGCTGTTAAACAGGAAGATAATACTTGACTGCTGCGAAAAATTGTTATAATTGAAACATGGGGTAGAAAAGGACCTAATAACAAAGAGCTTCAAAAATGCACTTTTCTGGGATAATCCAGTTACTAAAAATGCTAAATCAAAGAAGTATTACATTTGTTATAAAAATAAGGAAACCATACAAGTAAAATAAGCTCATTTGCTCGGAAATCAGAAGTCTGAAGTATACTGATTATTCCAGTGAGTGACAGACTGTCAAAGAAATAAAGAAATTTAGTAGTTTTCATAATTTATAAGCATAAAATCAAAAGCCACTTTGGTTGCAAAGAGTAAGATTCTTTACCATAGTGTTCTGGAAAACTGTTGAAAAGACAACACAAAATTTTATATCCATACACTAAAACCTACCTTTCCCACCTTGGTTCATGGCACCAGTGTCTCGTCCACACTGTCCTTTATTATTCACACCAAATGTCCAAACTTCTCCATTCTTCATTAAGACACACGTATGAGCTTTGCCCATAGCTACCTGAGTTACAAAATGGCCCTTCAGATCTGTTACCAAACCTACAGGAAAGAAACAAATTTGGTAAGAAACAACTAAAAAGCCTTTCTGAGCCTACTAGATCATCAGTAATGTAAAATGACCACCACAATGCAGAACTTTTCATTTCTGGGATAAAATAACCCCAAAATGGGAAATAGTGGCCAAAAGATGGGCAGGGTATCTGTAAATTAATTTTATAGTTCTGTAGCAAAGTTTCAAAATCTTAAAATGTTCTCATCCAGACTTGGGACAAACCTTCACTCTGGCATTAGCTTGCAGGGCAGCGGCTTCTCCTTCCAATCATTCTACTTGCCCATTTTCTTAACCTTTTCCCATCAATTTTAAATTTGACTAAAGCATTTTAACCTTATCCAGTAGCATTAACAGTAAAAATTCAAAGATTGTGGAGTATTTCTAATATCTACTAAAATAAAAACATTGTAAAGCTGAAATACTTGTTTTACTTAAATTACAAATAAAACAATTCTCATATCACACTTTGGAAAAGCTATTCTATATTATTAAGCTCAGATATCACTTCCTAAGGGTGACCTTCCCTTTCACTAACTTAGGTCTTTTAATGAAGCATACCTCAAAAACTCCCACTTTTAGTTTTTAGCATACTTGAAAAAGGCATGTGTATATACAGACATAGTATTTATTACTATTATTCATAATACTAGCTGACATGTCTTGAGCCCTTACATGTGCCAGGCTTTGAAGTAGGCATTTCATAAGAATTATCTCCTATTACTTTGTAAGAACCATATGAAGCAGGTATTATCATTAGCTTCCTTTCACAGGTAGAAGAAAAATGAAAAGGAAAGCTCTGAAAAGTTACATAATTTATGTTAGTTAGCCAAATAAAAAGTGGTCATGCCAGGATCTGAGTCTATATATATAACCATTAGATCTCTACTATTTAAGTTCTTTACCATCCATCTGTCTCTAAGAGCCTCAAAAAGAAAGGGACGCATCTATCTGGTCCACTAATGCCTGATGTGTTGTTAGTTCTCAATAAATATTTGTTGAATAAATGCAGAAGTTTCCATCAGCCTTAGCCAAGAGGATTTTAGCAAGCAGCCATGAAATTAAAAGATGCCTGCTCCTTGGAAGAAAAGTTATGACCAACCTAGACAGCATATTAAAAAGCAGAGACACTACTTTGCCAACAAAGGTCTGTTTAGTCAAAGCTATGGTTTTTCCAGTGGTCATGTATAGATGTGAGAGGTGGACTATAAAGAAAGCTGAGCGCTGAAGAATTGGTGCTTTTGAACTGTGGTGTTGGAGAAGACTCTTGAGAGTCCCTTGGACTGCCAGGAGATCCAACCAGTCCATCCTAAAGGAGATCAGTTCTGAATGTCCATCGGAAAGACTGATGTTGAAGCTGAAATTCCAATACTTTGGCCACCTAATGAGAAGACCTGACTCATTTGAAAAGACCCTGATGCTGGGAACGATTGAAGATGGGAGAAGAAGGGAACGACAGAGGATGAGATGGTTGGATGGCATCACCGACTCAACAGACGTGAGTTTGAGTAGGCTCTGGGAGTTGGTGATGGACAGGGAGACCTGGCATGCTGCAGTCTAGGAGGTCACAAAGAGTCGGACACGACTGAGTGACTGAACTGAATTTTACTGAATATTATTTTTAAAATGTACATGAACCCACCCCCAAATTTTGATTCACTCTAATAGCTGAGGCCAATTGAGACTAAATATTCCCACATGAAACTCACATAAATCACCCGAGCACAGTTTTCAACTTGATAATGGGCTGTTATAAATGTTAAATACATGCCATTTCCTCAGCATGAGACAATCAGAAACTTCATTAATTCTGATTTCCTTATTATAAAAAAATGTATAGGCTTTACATATTTGATTCATATAAAACCTTTCCAGGTGGGTTGCTACAATCATTATACTCATTTCTAAATGCCAGAAAGAAAATCTAGCAACCAAGTAATGACAAGTTTTTGAGGTAACAGTTTATAAATGTTAAACTCTTTGGCTAGTTTTGTCCCTCATATTCATTACCCGAAGTTATCAGTCAGCCACTTAAGTAATTCTTGAGACTACAATGTGCCAGACACTGCACTGGGGATAAATAGTAATTAAGAGAGAGACAGCCCTTCTCTAAGGGCTTCCCTGTTGGTTCAGTGATGAAGAATCCACCTGCAATGCAGGAGACATGGGTTTGATCCCTGGGTCAGGAAGGTTCCCTGGAGGAGGGCATGGCAATCCACTCCAGTATTCTTGCCTGGAGAATCCCATGGACAGAGGAGCCTGGCGGGATGGGATCACAAAAGAGTCGGACACGACTGAGTGACTAACATGTTCACTTTCAGGCTTTCTCTAACTACCTAACAACAGGGGGAGATAAATAATCCATCAGTCATAAATCTGCTAAGACATGAAAATCATGTCCCCAGAGTACCACCAGGAACATGTCACAAGGGCATCTCACGGAGTCTAGGGAAAGCTTTTCAGAGAAAGTAACAGGTAAGGTAGAGCTGCAGGAGGCAATCCCCACTATTAGCTCTGCAGGGAAGTATTGACAGTGTTCCCAGTAATAAGACAGGAAGGAAGAACAAAACATTGTATTTGGAAAGAGATGTGAAAAATGTAGAGAAAACATGTTACAAATATTACTTTTAGAGATACATCTTTGCAATACATCATGTGTAGTATAGGACTTTCTGTGCATAAAAGTGAAACAGTGTTTAACTTACTTGAACTATCAGAGTAAATAGCATCTTTTCCAAACATGTATAGCTCTCCATCTTTAGAAATAACAGAACTACTTCCATTATTGCAGGCTGTATACACCACAATCTTTCCTTCCATCTTAATTATCTTCTTAGGCTTGTAAGGTTTTGATTGCCGCCTGCTCTTAGCTTAAAAAAAAAAAAAATATTTAATTTAAGGCATCTATTTACAAATAAAAATAATGATTTGTACATAAAGCCCAAGGGAAAAAAACCTATCATTTGCATTTATCATACACTTGATTTATTTATTTTCACAAAGGCTTGTGCTTTCCCAACATGTCAATTAAATGAGTCAATCTGAAAGTCATCTGGTGGTCAAGCAAAGCTATTTTAAAAGATTTTTTCAGGATAACTTTTATTTACACATGATATCTACATTAGATGTTGACTTCAAACCTAATTTTCGTAAGATGCTACCCCAACTGCAACAATGTACTATGTACAAGTTAGAAAAAGAGACAAAGGACACTTTGAGGAAGACTGAACAGAAGCAGAGCAAAGATAAGTGAAAACTGTTTAATTTTTCATTGCTTGGGAATTTCATCATAATGAAATAACACCAAGAACAGTGTTTCGTAACTGACACTATTACACAATTCACGTAAGGTTTACTTCATTGTGAAATACATACTCTTTACAAAACTTGGGGTCACCTAAAAGAATATACTGGAATAAATAAGTTTTTTAAAATGACACTAACGGACAAAACAGATAAACAGCCATGTATGCAATGTATAAGGCCTACAAAAATTCATGAATATGAACTCTAGTATGAAATCAGCAATCACATTTCTTTAATGAACAGTACACCACCACCAGTGACTGAATATTCCTTGGTATAAAATCTATTAACTTGAGAAGGCTAGTGCTGTTGAAACTGATATATCCTTTGTTAATAAATTCCCCAGCATTTCTACTGAACAGTCCACTCACTCGACTCTCCATCCTCTCCTTTACTGGCAGATCCTGTGAAGAATATGCTTCCATCTTCTGCGACTAAAAGGGCATGAGAGCCATCATGTCCAACGGAAAAGTGCACGATCTTTGGGGATTTCGTAATTGGTAGCTCAACCCATTTTCCTGCTGAAGGACCACCTTGTTTGATTCCGAGACTCTGGTATTTGCCAGTGTAATATATCTTAACATGTACAGAAAAAAAAAATACAAAACAGGAATTACAGTGCCTCTTGGAGTAGTACACCAGGTTTCACAAGACAGAAACAAACTTCCCTACTTTACTGAGAATGAAAACAACAAGAACTCAAAAAACTCTTATATTTTTTAGGGCTTCCCTGGTGGCTCAGTGGTAAATAATCCACTTGCAATGCAGGAGACACAGGAGATGTGGGTTCTATCCCTGGGTCAGGAAGAGGCCCTGGAGAAGGGAATGGCAACCCACTCCAGTATTCTTGCCTGGAGAATACCATGGACAGAGGAGCCTGGCGGGCTACAGTCCTAGGGGTCGCAAAAGTGTAATATATCTTAATGGGTATAAATAAAAATACAAAATAGGAATTACAGTGCCTCTTGGAGTAGTGCACCAGGTTTCACATGACAGAAAAAAACTTCCATACTTTACTGAAAATAAAAACAAGAACTTAAGACTCTTTAATACTATTCAACTTCTGAGAACTGAGCAGGAGAGAAACAGGCATATATCTGCAAAAATACACAGTTCACAATAGTTTTTTTGTATCTACTCATGATACTTATCATCTTTTTAAGTATCCTGAATAAATATGAATAAATATATGCCATAAATATACTACAAACATACAATGAAATTCATAAAATTCTCAATTCATTTTTCCCAGTGAAAAAAGCCTCACATACAAATATACTGTATATGCCTCATAATTTTCACTTTCATGTTCTTTTAATTACCTTACTTTATCCTCACATCACCAGATACAAAGAAAGCTTCCATCTCTATAAACAGACCTCTACAATCAGCAACTTAATTATACATCCTTCTACTTTCCCCAACTTGTAGTCTAAATGTCTACACATTTACAAAAATTTCCAAGGGACATCCTATTCAAAATAAACACAAATGTGAATTCAACCCAACTCAAAAAATTACACAAAGAGCTCTATAATTAAAGTAAATATTTGTAAAAAGGGAACATTTTATAAAGTTTAGAAAGCTTTATAGTCAAATGTCAAAATTTTTTTAATACGATTTCAGCATGAAATTTTACTATATATAAAATGTATAATCAAACTTTAAAACATAATTGTTTACACATGTAAGCTATGTAACCTAATCAACTGATTATACCAACTATCTCTTAAAGCAAATAATGTTTATTTTTAATACTAAGAGTAATTTACCTTTCCATTTGCTGTTTTCATTAGTGCAAACTCTCGTCCTGCACCAAGAACTGCTGACTCCTCATCAAATCCGGTGCCTGATAATACAGTAGGATTTCATAAATACTATTATAGTTTTAATATGAATAACTTCAAGCAGAACTTGTACGACTTCGAGTGATGAAAAAATCCAATTAATGTCACTCAAAAATTAGGATGACACAGTATGTCATATGGCTCAATTTGAAAAAATATTAACAGTAGCTACACTACTCCAAATAAGAATAAAGTTACCACTTGTAACTTTATTAAATGAAGAAAAAATTCTTCATTTGTTTCAGATTGTGGTTTAGCCGCTAAGCCATTTATGACTCTTTGTGACCCCATGGACTGTAGCCCATCAGGCTCCTCTGTCCATGGAATTCTCCAGGCAAGCATACTGGAGTGGGTTGCCATTTCCTTCTCCAGGGGATCTTCCCCAACCAGGGATCAAACCTGGGTCTCCTGCACTGCAGACAGATTCTTTACCAACTGAGGCACCAGGGAAGCCCAGGTGTTTCAGATTAGTGCCAAATTATTTTCATAGTGTTAAAAAAAATTGTTTAAATCAATGTTAGCTGAATTTCTTCAATTAATGAGTGAACTAATTTTTACTGGGCATCTATTAGCTATCAGGCATTACAGAATGCATAAGACTTTCCTATTGGGTCCTCATAATTAGGGCTTCCCTGGTGGCTCAGATGGTAAAGAATCTGCCTGCAATCAGGAGACCTGGGTTCAATCCCTGCAATGGGAAGATCCCCTGGAGAAGAAAATGGCAACTCACTCCAGTATTCTTGCCTGGAGAATTCCGTGGACAGACGAGCCTGGTGGGTTACAGTCCATGGGGTCACAAAGAATTGGATACGATTCAGTGACTAATACATACACCTCATAATTATATTGTTTGGCCTACAAATTAGCAAATATATAAAGTGTGGTGAGGTAGGTCTTGACAAGGGAGTGTTTGGGTTTGAACAATACTATGCAGATATTTGAATTAAGGTATTTTAGATTCCGTGTTCCAAGTTTTTTTCTACAGAAGGTTTCATGTAGATATTCTATGAATTTGAATACATGTGTGTGCATATACACACACAGATCCTTATGCATACTTTCAAACTGTGAAACTATGAGTAAATAGAGCACATTTTACGAGTTTGTCCAATTATATAAACTAAGTTTACACGATTTTGAAATTTGGAAAAGATGAGTTCAATACAGTATTTTTCTATGGAAAAACAAAATACTACACAAATATGCAAGGTAAATCACTAATGAAATTTAATAAACTTAATAAGATCAAAACAGGTGGGTCTTGCAAAGAATCCCACAAGTTAAGACATGGAACTACTAAATCGGCAGCAGTATGGCAAACCGAAACTAAGACCCTCGTGGAAACTAATCCTACTTAGTACTATGACATGGCAAGAGTAGGTATACTAAATCCCAGAAATACTCTGAGAATGTCTGTATTTCTATATCCAAATGAAAATTATTAAATCAAACACTAGGCCAATTACCATTCTGACAATCTATGGAATCATTCCATGGTTATCCTGATAAATTTGTTCAAGTAAAAACCAAAGGCTTCAAGTTACTCCCAGTTACTTGTACATGTTTACTCATAAGTGTGCTTCCTAGTAACAGACAGCAAAATAGCTACCTAATACAAGCTGTAATACAATGCTGAAAACACAATGTTAGTTTTCAAAAGAAAAAAAATCTGAAAATAAAATATGGAAGAAAGGGTTTTTTTGACCATCTTACTTATAATATGCAAGTCCTTTTCCAGATCAAATAGTGAGATACCACAGGCATGCAAGCATTTTCTGGCCAGTTTAAGTTGTAATTCTTGCTGTAGCACAGGTTCTGTGCTTGTAGCAAATATTCTGACAACAAACCCATCCTAAAAGAAATAAAACAACCAGAGTATTCTGTTACATGAATGGATCTTTTAAGGCTCTACTTTTCACCTAATAAAAATCAAATAATTTATGAAAAAAGGATTCCATTTATACCAGCTTCTCATGACTCAGAATACTTACATCTCTGGAAGCAGCTATCTGATTAATATATTCTCCATCAGTGAATAAAATATTTTGACCTTCAGTGTGACAATCTGTGCAAAAGGAAGAAACAGCAATTACATTACAGTATAAATAAGCACCTCACAAAATGATTTTACTCCTCTGCTGAAGTCAGAATGAGAGTTCTCCACACCATAAAGATAATTTAAACTCAATGGGAGACTGTGTTTTTTTAATAAAGAGCTACAGATTAGCAGAAACTAAACAGTTCAACTAATTATATGCATTACATTTTGTGCTTACATTTATTAATCTTCTATAATCAATGGACCTGAGAGTCCACCTAATTTCAAAATGAATTAGCATTAGATATAGTCTGATAATAAACATGCACCACGATGAACAAACTATAACGTTGGTTATCATCATGTCAATACAATCACATGCGAGGTAGGCAACACTCTACCTTCAGACATACATCACAGTCATTAGTGTCACAGAAAAATATAGACAGACTTAAAAGCTTCTGCATTTGAGGTCTATGCTGTCCATCTACAGATATCCCTTGCTTTATAAAGTAGAACTGGCTATACAGTTTTCAAGGTTTAATGCCTAGTCCCAGTATTTTTAGCATGTAGCATGCTATATACACTTTTAAAATGTTCATCCTTCACAAAACAGTCACGTCTCAGCTGATTTGTCTCTTTTTTGGTCTGAAAGTGCTAATATTTTGGCTGGAATGCCATATTTCATCAATGCTATACAGTCTCGATAGAACAGTGCGCTACATACTTTGATCAAAATATGCAGACAAGCACAACTGTAACAAGGGATAGCCGTACTACAGAAGGACCACTGGGACGCGTGTTAGTGACTGCTACTAAAATAACATGAAGCTACAAGCAGCTCTGTATCTAAGTATAAACTGTATCCTTTTGAAAAAACAACTGTTCAGCAAGCAAGTCTAAAAGCACACACACACTTCCCAAAATAACTGCAGAGAACTAGGATGAATCTCTCCATTAATTACAATGCCAAAGAAATAATATTTCATTTCTATTTGCACCTGAATCAGCAGAACATAAAAGTCTGGTTTTGGAATGCAGTAATGGAGCCCACCCAAGTAAGCTGGATTACTCTATATCTTTGCTTTGCCCAGGAGCTTCATACTAGCATACTTCCTTATTATAAATATGCAAAACACAGGCAGACCCTTACCAAATAGAGAATTCAGTGATCACAAACTGGAAATAGAAACTGGGAGACAAGGCCCACTGGTAGCCCAAGAGACTTGGTAATCAAAGAGAGGAGAAATCGAAAGAAAGAGTTCCTAGTCCACTGTACAGAATACAAAGAGGCGCAAGAAAGATGCTTCTCAAGCTCTAAGCAGTAAGATTTTAAACTAAAAAGCAAAGAAGAAAAACTTATTATAATTTCAGATAAATGCAGGGGTGAGGAGTGAAACGGCGCAAGAAGAGTAGCAAAAGCCCTCGTGATCGGAGGCAGCATGTCACCAGACACAAAGAGTAATGTCACAGGGGTACAATATAAAAGGTACGCCAACATACAAGGCTAAAGTTACAATTAACAGGGTAAAAAGTATGCTTTCAGATAATCAGTGCTGTGTTGAAAATAACTTATTTATAAAGTAGACTACAAGACAAGTTGAAAACATGAAGCTCAAAGAGTTACTAGATTTCTGTCCATTTTAAACATGGTATTCATTACCATCTATAAACCCCTAGCTACGGGAAAAAAGGGGACTCTTAAAGAAAACTGCCATCCAGGTCAAAGAAAGGGAAAAACGACCACAGGCTTCTTCAGGCTTGAAGGCAAGTCTTCCTGCCGCATGATTTCAAAAAGATTGTGCTCTTCATCCTTTCTGTCTCCATCATGTGATGTCCTAAGACAGCATCTTTGGGAAAGTATCAAGACACACAAAATGGGACTATTCTGACCCAGTTTGGTGCCTTCCTCACCATGAATACAGTACTTATTTGGGAAACACAGAAAGCCACATTTGTATTGTTAAAAGTCGCATTTCATATGCTAAATGAAGTAGAGGGATTTCAACTGAATAAGAATATCAACAAGTCATTTTTTTTTTTCACACATGTAGACCACTTTCAAATGGCCTTTCTCAGTTACAGTCTCTATTAAATGATCAAGGTTTCTCAAAAACCAATCCTTTCTATTAGTATCCATCTGTCTTGGGGGGTGGGGCATGGGATTGAGAACTTTTTCTTCCATTAAGACATCCTAAAATGACTTACACAAAGAGCAACAGAGGTGCTCACTGGAGTGAGATTCACTCTGCACAAAATTAGAAGGCACCCCCATTTCAGTACACTAATCAATGGAATATATTTTGTGACACTAAAATGATGTCACAGAAGACTATTTAATGACCTGGAAATATATTCAGAATACTGAGTGGAAGGGATAGGTTAAAAAAGCAATAAATAGCTTACAATCACTTTTGTACATGTATGTACACAATATGCATAGGAAAAAGGAGGGATATTCACTAATAAGTCAGTAGTGGTTACAGATGGGAAGTGGGGTTACAATTAATTTTTATTTTGTTTTGCTTATATGATATTTATACAATAAATATGATTACTTTTAATATATGTGTGTATATATATATATATTATGGGGCATATGCCATTTCTGAACATTTTTGCTATTATTGTTGTTAGCATAATCATCATCATCAGGATCAGAGGGATCAAAGACATGGTCTTGGACTTGTGATAATTAAAAAACAAACAAACAAACACAAAACAAACAAACCTCCTGTAGACATATCTGAAAACAGTTATTTACCAAATGGCTTTAATAAGTCATCTGTTTTCCAAAGTAGCTTTATTTGTGAAACACACATGAAATGTGACATTTAGCTTACCATGGCATCAGGTACACTAATTTGGATATATATATATATATATATATATATATATATATAGCTATATTCAAATAAATCTTTCATGAGGTTATAAAAAATCTTAAAAATTAACAAGCAGCCAGGGAGCAATTAACCTTCACATTGCGTTCTTCAGAAGTTCTCAATCATTTTCAGATGGCCAAGTGCCTTGAAGTAATTTTGCTGCTTACCATGAAATTGGTGGATGTATTAAACACTGAAGATTTTAGTACAGAGAATGTATTAAGGTACAAGCAAATTCAAATACCTTACAGTGGAGAATATATTACGCATTTGGCCAAGAATTTAGACAGCACAGTGATCTGAAGGATAAATACATATGTACAACCTCAAAATTAAAGCAAAATGAATTGTGTCCGAAATGCCTTATCAGAGTATTATTAAAAAATATGAATGATATAATTTTTAAAAATTCTGACCCACCCTAAAAACCTCTGTCTCTGAAAACCCTTTAAAAATAAATTGGAAAACACAAAGCACACTGCTGTTAAAGTAAAAATAAAAGAGAAGGTTCTTTATACCAAGGTTATTTGAGAGCCAGGGTTGTGGGTTTATTAAGAACAACAAAGCCAACATCCCCCCACTGATTCAGGAGCTGAAAAGGCATGGTGGGGTGAGGGTGAGGGCTGGGGGAAGACAAACTACAGAATTTGGGCAAGAATTTGAAAGTAAGTATTAAAACACTTCAGACTATATTTACAGTATCTGTTTTTCTCACATGCAATAATTTTCTATAGACTATAAAATGTTCTGCATGTCAAGATTGTTTCAACCTGTTTGTAAGCAAGCACTACTCCCTGCTAACCATTCTTCATATGTCTCAGAGGCCTAACATGCACACCTCTTAAAATCACCTGTGAAGACAACAGATGACCAGCTGAGTAACATACCTGGTAACAGCACAGTGCCATCCTGCTCCAGTGTTTCAGGGCTTATTCTTATGGCTGTCATGCTGTGGTTATTCACATCTCTATATAATAAATAACCCTGACAACAGCAACAAAATTTTGTGTTGTTATACACTAAAATATTTTTTCATTACCCACTTACTAGAAAAAGTAGTCATACAGGTCTGTATTACAGTGTTTTGAGGTACAATAATATATCAATATTGATGTCTAACATAGATTAAAGATTTAAAATATAAGAACCTGAATACACTTTAATAAGAGGAGGTATTATATACCACTAAATATCAATTTAGCCTATTAATTCTACAATATAAATATAAGATACACCATTTAGGACAGTAAAAATATTTTGGTCAAAATTATTATATCACTTGCCAAGTAAATAACAGAAATGACTGATGTTACTTTCACAAATATCTAGGCTAAGATTTAAAAATCAATAAAGAAGTGGTTTTAGATAGAGTGATATGTCATTGAACATACTTCAGTAAGTGTATTTCCCAGGACATTATTTGTTAGATAAATACAGCAGTGGCAAATAAAAATTTGAAATTTTAAACCATGTTATGTTTTGAAAGACAATCGCTGAGTAATTAATTTGATATTTAAATTTTAACTTCAAAATCTCCCCCCAAACTTGATATACAGTAAGATTATTTTTTATACAACAATAATTTTTAAAATATTCAAAAAGCTTTCAAATATCTTTTTTCAACTGATGCTGACAACAATCTGAGAGATAGGCAAGATAGGAGCGCAGGGACATCTTTATTCTGTATTCTTCCACAAGGATACTTGGGCTTCACTTCTCAGGAAAGCATAGTATTAAATAAATATTTCTGGCCCTTTGACCTCCGTTCATTTGCTTTATTGTTCGTTTGCTTCATGCATCCAATTGCATACACCCATTTGGTCATGTCAGTCAGGTGATGAGAACACAGCATTAACAGAGCAACAAAGGCCCAGATCTTTTCTCTCACTGGTTATTCTCTGCATGTACCTCCATGCAGGCAGCTGCCTACTGGGCAGGCCACACACTACTCCCTGAAAGGCACTGACCTAGACTTAGAATGGAAGACTTCATGGTAAAAAGCTTTATTTTGGCTTTAGGTCACTGTTACATTCCCAATTCAGATTTGCAAATAATAAAGGTGGTCTTTGATGCTTAACTAGAAGCTCACTTAAACAAGAACTCCAACAGGAGACATATTTATTCCCATTTTAAGCTAAGTCACACAGGATCAAATAAACTAGCTGAGTTGTCCACAGTCTCATAGCTAGTAAGAAGCAAGGCCAGACCTAAAAGTAAACCTTTTATAAAAAATGTCAATGTTCTAAGCCAACGTTCTTTACACTATACCATATCATTGGTATAGTCATATTATTAAAAACACGCTATATCTGTTTAAATAGAAGTGATATTATTATTGATGACACAAGTATGAACCACATATTTTAAAAGATAGGAAAGAAAAGTTTGGTTTACTGTGAGATATTCTCCTACCTGAGCATACCCTAACCAAGACTTTTTTTCTTTTCTGTTTCTGATGCGAGATGTAGAATTATATATATGGCCCTGCAAAACAACAAAAGTTAGTTCTAGCAACAGTTTCATAATTAATAATCAGTGAAAACTAACATACATGGATGAATGACATTTAACACATATGTCCCATTTTGATTTTCAAAGAAATAACATCAAACTTAGATAGCACTCTAAAAGCAAGAAACAAACAGAAGATAATTCAGTATAAGATATAACTTCCACTCTGATTAAGAATCACATACCCAAAAAAGAAAAAAATCACTTACCCTAACCGTTCCACTGTATCCAGAGCCTATTTTGTACAATCCATCTTTGCATAACAGATAAAGAAAAAATCCATCATTCTGAAGTAGACATTGATCATCATCATCAACAGATATTTCTTTTAATGGCCACTTGTGCATTAAAGCTGCTTTCTTAATGCCATTGCTAAACCAGTCCTGAATTTGAATTTTTCCCACCAACACTGCCTGTACACTTCTCTGTAGTGAATTTAGTATCATTGGCACCTAGTCAGAAGAAAAACACAGTCATTTTCAAATGTCCCAAAGACAAAGCAGACAAAATAAAGATACTTTATTAATATATCATCATTTATAAGAAAAAACATTATTCAGAATGATCATGTTTGGCATGTCAGCAAAAAGTAGCAACTGAAAATCTATAGGAAACAAATCTCAAGCAGCACAAAACAAAACTGTGAATAAAAAGAACATTAATTTGCCTTTGTGACCAAAAACACTGAAATATGCATTTTTCTTTAAAACACTAGGTTAACATACTAGATTAGTAAAAAGTATGAATACGGAAACATATTTTTGGTATTAGAGTGCATACAAACGAAAACGGTATCTTTGTATGATATGTATATCCATTAATATACTGCATGACATTAAAATATAAAATTAAGCATAAGAGAAATACTGCTCTTCTACAGATGAAACAAAATTTCCAGTATTTCTCTTCTACTTTGTTTCTTTATTATGCCAAGTACCCATTAACATCAACATTTTTCCATGATACGAAAACTTAATTTTATGAACTATCTATTTATCCAGCATTCATTTAACCAATATTTATCAAATATCTGGTATTTGTTGTAAATGAATCCTCTAAAGTCACCAGCATGGGACCAATAGTCGGACCCCAGAAAAACGCCCCTGCTCCTCACTTTCTGCCTTTCTTTCACTATCCAAGGATGGCTGCCATGTATCTGACTGCAGCACCAGACCCAAGGGCACTGTGTCAGCCCCAGTTCTCCAGCTCCACTGTCCAATGTGGCAGCCACCAGCCACATGTGAACACTGAGCTCTTGAAATAGAATTAGTGTGATTTGAGATGTGATTTAAATATAAAATACACATTGGCTTTTGAAGGCTTAGTAAAAAAAGAAAAAACAAAGAGTATAGATTTTATTAACAATTTCATATTGAAATTATTTTTGGATATAGTGAGAAAGTCCATCATTAAAATTAATTTCATCTGTTTCTATCTTCTTAATGTGGCTAATAGAAACATTTCAATGACACAGGTGGATTACAGTATACTTCTATTGGACAGCACAGTTCTAGAGGGCAGAGATTCAGAGGGATAACTAACCCACTGCTCACTGATTTCCTCTTCCCCTTCGAGACCTGAGGCCTCTGACCCAATCAAAATACAGAACTTTTACTTTTATAAAACTTTTATTTATGTATATGGTTGAATACTACAAATTTTCCCCCTAGAAGGAACTACATTAAACTTAAAACTGTTTTATCTAACCACATTCTTATATGATATGCCACAGCTTCATTTTCAATTTTTGTTGTTGTTTCAGATACTTCTAATGAGTCTACTATGAAAGATGATGCTCTTCCTCTTTTCTCAAATCCTCCAAATTGAGCTATATAATCATCTCTAGTTAAAGCATTATTCAGAAGTCATTTTATTGTGCCTGTGTGATCATGGTGCAGAACTGAAGGAAATAGTATTACATACTATATTTCCCTTACATAATTTTTCTTTTTCTTCATTGAGTCAACAATTGACCTATTTTTGCATTTGCTAAGTTTCTTCTATACCTACCTCTATGAGTTCCTCATCCTCCTCTCAACCATCATTTCTAATGTTTCCCGTTGGCAATATCCCTCAAGAAGCCCTGGGCCCTAAGGACAAGGGCAGGCACAGAGGTTGAATGCCTTGCATGTTCAAAAGCATCTTTATCTTCCCTCACATATGACTGAGAGCTGAGCTAAACAGAGTGAACATTATTTTCCCTCAGAACTCTGAAGGCACTGTTCGTTATTTTTTTATGCCAATGCTGCTTTTGAGAAGTCCAACAGCATTCTGCTCAATCTCTGGTACGTGACCTGTCTTTGCACTCTGGGACAGTTATTCTTTCTTTATGATTTTGCAAAGTTATACTTGGTGTAAGTCATTCTGTCATTCATTGTGTTGGGCACTCAGCGTGTGTCCCGTCAATCTGAAATGTGTATCTTTGGGGGATGGGAAGTCTCCTTATGAAGCTTAAGTAATTTCTTCCTCTCTGCTTGTTGTTTAGTCACTCAGATGTGTCCAACCCTTTGTGACCCCATGGACTGTAACCCACCAGGCTCCTCTGTCCATGGGATTTCCCAGGCAAGAATATTCCAATGGGTTGTCACTTCCTTCTCCAGGGGATCGTCCTCAACCAGGGACAGGATCCACATCTCCTGCATTGGCAGGCAGATTCTTTATCACTGAGCCACCAGGGAAGCTTGTCTTCTCTACTTGAATACCTATTAAATACTGGATTTTCTAGAAGGATCCTCTAATTTTACTTTATATGACCTATTTTCTTTCCTTTACTCTGTTTTCTATTGTCTGGGGACCTCTTTAATCTGAACTTCTAACCCTTCTACTGATTTTATTGTGATCTTATATTTTTAACTTGCAAAATCTTTGTTCTGAATTTTTAAAAAACATTGCTGTCTAATGTAAACAATCATCTTTTCATCCCTCTTTAAAACACAAATTACTCTTCGAGTTTTTCTGTTCCCTATACTCTTTTCACCAAAATTGTATTATTACTATTTTTATTGATTTGGGGGACTCTGTCTTTCATGTTAACCCAGTAATACTTGGCTTGCTCTCTCTCTTTAGTCTCTAAGTTGTGTCCGACTATTGTGACCCCATGGACTGTAGCCCGCCAGGCACCTCTTTCCAGGGGATTCTCCAGGCAAGAAAACTGGAGTGGGTTGCCGTTTCCTTCTCCAAATACTTGGCTATACACTTATTTGTAAAGTGTAAGCAACTAAAAAAACTGACAGGAAGCTGCTGTGAATGGACAGGGTCCGACAGACAGCGAGCTCACCACAAACTGATCCCGCTAAGTTCAGCAGTTTCATTGGAGGGTCTCTCACTCCCTGCCAACTGTATGCATCTGTAAGTCTTTCCTCACTTTTTTCTCCAAAGAAGAATCTTCCAGTATTTTCCCTAGAAGCTATAAGCCTCACTCTCAGTGTACTGGGAACTCTGAGGATGGAGGAAGGTCATCATCAATATGGAGACTCACTTAATCTCCATCTTCAGCCTGGCTCCTCAATTTCACTCTCAACTCTGCCTGGTTTCCCTTGGCCTCTCTGGCTCAATTTCTTTACACAGAAAACCTAACTCTTGGGGGTATGAGAGGAGGACAGGTGACTGGCTGGGAAGTGGAGAGGAAGGCCTCTGGGGCTCTAAAGATTTCATTACACAGACTCCCAGTCTATTTTTAGCTCTTCCCCTCATCACCATTTTCCAGGCACATATTACTTCTAATTCTAAATCCTATCTGTATTTTTAGGTGAAAATCAACTTACTTTCTGTGGGTATTAGCTTCTTCAGAAGTTTAAATTTAAGCTTTCCCGGTATTTATCTTCTAAAAATGTGTCCCATTCTTAGAAGTTTATACTTTAAAAAGAATCCTTTATTGTAATCTTTGTGGAGACTGTAAGGGTGGAGCAGAGAGCAGAAACTAGGTGTCTCCAACATGGCCCTATTTCTCTCCTGCTTTCTGAGTGTTAGTTTTAAGAAAACCCAGAGCTACAATTAGAAGTCTCAGATGTACCCCTTTTTCTCTCCTACTGATCTCTCACTAACAGTGTGGCAGGACCTAGAAATTTTATTCTGATAAACTAGACTTCATTAATCTGAAGATTCCAAGTCATTCACCAATTCTGGAAAATCTTAGCCACTATTTCAAATACTGTCTCTCAACGAATCTATTACTGGCCTTGTGGAAATCAGATTGTACTGATACTTCAAACTTTCTCATTCTCTATGTTTCTTATTTTTCATGTTTTATCTGTCTATGCTGCATTCTGAATGATTTCTTCCTCTGTCTTTCAGTTCACTGCTTCTATCTTCAACTACATTATCCACTGGTTAACTCATCCTTTAAGTTTCTAATTGTAACCATTTGGTTTTTCATTTCCAGGAGTTCTATTCGGTTTGTTTTCTGATCTGATTATCTTTTATATCCTTATTCCTTAATAATACTTTTGACACTTTATTAACCATATTAAATAAACATATACTTAATATCAAATTATATATATATATATGTATACATATATATAGACTTGGCAAGATTGATTCTGCTTTACTTCTTTCTATTAATTCTCAATGGTGGTGCCTTTTTTCTATGTCCTTTTTGTTTGTGAGTCCAGATTCAGTAGTGTTGTGTCAGTGCAAGATCTCTGAAGTCTGGAGTTCATCTTTACAGAAGGGACTTTAGTCTCTTCCAATAAGAGATCTCACATTATGACCAACCTTACCTTAAAGTCTCAGCTTAAGCTTTTTGGAACAAGATAAGTAATATGTACGCATTTGGATCCCAGATAATTTGAGATGCAACAGTTACATTTTCAGAGAAGGCTTTTCTTACCTGCTCCCAACCATTGCCCAGCCAAGAGAGTTCTGTGAAATGAACAGGTAGGTGAAATGGGGCCAAATCATGAAGAACACTATAGGTCATGTTAAGATAACAGGTTTTAATATGGCCTTTGACTTACAGCTGGGTATGCAGTGATGGGGCAGGTCCTTAGAGAGCCTCAGCTATTGGTTCAGGGGATTGAGTAGTTATGCTTGAGCATAACTGCAGTCAGACAGACATGGGTTCAAGTCCTGTCTCTGCAATCTGACAGGTCTCTACGCTGTAACTACACACACTTCTTCCAGCTGTCAGCGTTCCACTCTTACTGCTATGTCCATGCTTTAGCACACAGATACCAAGACTATTCTCTCTCTCTATACCAATACCAACACCTCCTCCATCTGCACAGGCTAATTTCAACTCACTGTTTAAGACCTCATGTCATATCCTCTCGAATAAATCTACACACACAAAATCACTGGATTCTAATAAGTACCTGTGTATATGGTCGCTATATTTTTAACATTTGGCAAGGATATCTGAATGTTTGTGTTATTCTATTAAAATTTTGAAAGTATTTGTATATATTTAAACTAAAATTTTGCTGAATCCTCAAAGCTTCCCTGGTGGCTCAGATGGTAAAGAATCTGGGTTCGATCTCTGGGTTGGGAAGATCCCCTGGAGAAGAGAAAGGCTACCCACTCCGGTGTTCTGGCCTGAAGAATTCCATGGACTGTATAGTCCATGAGGTTGCAAAGAGTCGGACACAACTGAGCGACTTTCACTTTCATTTTTCACTTTCAAAGCACAGCAGAAAACAGTTAGGAAATCAATGAATTAGAGGGACTTCAAAATAAGTAAGAATCATAAAGAGGGGAAAGAGGACTTCAGGCAGGACAAAAAGAGGGAAAAGAATAAGAACAGAAATCTAGAGAAAGGAGACTGCTCGTATTTGACAAGGAAAGTTCAAAATCACTGAACAAGTCACCGACAGTAGCCCATTTACCCTTTTCACTATCTTTGGCTGCTAATGACAGGATTCAGGCATCCCTTCTACATGTTCTGGAGGTCATCCAAGGGGCCAGAAAAGAGCACATAACAGAGACTTAAAATTGTAACTTCTTCCTCAATTTCCAGAAAATATTCCAAAAGAATTAAATGAAGTCTGCCTATAAGTAAGTTTATATTTCTCATCACTAACAAGGATGAAGAGCTTATTCCACAACTGCCCAGTAAAAGCTCAAAAAAACCTACTGTATGTGAAGCAGAAATAGCTCAGAAACACATCAATCCATGAAAAACTATCATCAACCAATTAGAAATATCGGAAAAATAATATATGCTTTTCTTTCAACGGGGAAAAGATATTTAGAAACTATGAAGGAATTCTACATTTGAAAATTCAGGGCAAGCTGGGAGGTGGGGGAGGAAAGAGAGCAAGACCATGTCAAAGGAAGAGGAGGCTGTAGTGCTGACATAAAAACTACACTAAGGATTTAAGTCTAGGCCAAATTTTATTTTATAACCTTTCGTGTCACAGAGTTAAACACACATGCAGCTTAGATCAAATATCTTAGGTTATTTATATATCAACATGGGACAGATCAAACCACTATACTGAGTGAGAAAAAGAAGTGAATTCCTACTGACAGAAACTGAGGCGAAACGGCAGCTTGGTCTCTTGTCCATTTCTAAGCAGCTCGAGATATGAAATACCTGAATCGTTTGGCAAGCGTGGCTGCCATTATTGGTGAGGATAGCAGAGATGGCCTGCAGTGTCCTTCCTGTCTCTCCCCAGGAAGCCACCAGACTAAAGAGACAAGCGCAGGAAAGTGCTGTCAGAGACTGTCCTGTGCTGTCGTTCATTCCAGTACTTCGAACAGTGATTTCCAAAAGGAGCTGGAAGAGAGACTCTGTGGATAAAACAGAACTCAATTATGTCATTCAACATACAGGACATTAAATGGTATCTGTTAGTTTATTTAAACCTTGCCTCATTTTTCAAAAATAGTTAAGGCAGCTACAACACTTCACATTTGTTCCTTTCTAGTCACCCTTTTTCACCCAAAGTTAGAATATTTACATAAAAAGGATCTTACAGAATACTTAGTCCAACTCCATATTTTTGTAAATGAAGAAATAGAAATCTACCCACATCATTTAAAAGAAACTTGCTTTCAGGCATTCACAATATTCAAGAAGTAGCCTATGAAAGAGTAATAGACTACTCGCTGCATTTATTTTTACCTTTTAGATTAGGAAAATACAGGCTTCTTAAAATGTTATGTGCCAAAAAAACTATGTATTTATTTGCAAAACAGAATACACAGAACACATGCACAAATCTGCTTTCACATAAAATTGGCTTAATTATTAATACAACAGCAGTGCATCCTCAGAGACACAGAGAGAAAGAAGAAGAAAAAAGAGAGTCATAAAGAGACAGAATACTTGAGAAAGATGGAAACAGAGGGGGAAAGGGGAAGGAAGGAAGGAAGGAACCAAGAGAGAGAACTGATGTGCTGTAATTCTCTGCAAACTGAAAGGCCATCTGCGTTTTATTTCTTAGCTCACAGAAACTGAGGCTTTCTCTCCTAGTCCCCATCTTCTGCATCTAATCCCTAATTAATTAAGTCCTGTCAATTTTACTTCCTAATTAATTTCTCCACTTTTTGCATCTCATCAGCATCTCCCCAACCCATGCTATCTATCACCATCTCTTCTTAATTGGACTACTAAAAGTATTCATAAATTAGCCCGTATCATTCACTTTTGCACTCTGATAGTCACAGAGAAATTTTACACCAAAAAATTTTTTTTCTTTCAAATCTATTCACTCCTTTGTTAATTCCTCCTCTTCCTCTTTCCTTTCTCACTCCCTACTTCTCTTCTCTTTATATCCTTCAGTCTTCTCCCTTATTCCATCTACCCTTCACTCTCTTTCCAACTGTCCTTCTTTTCCTCTATCCTTTCATCTACCTTTTTGTCCATCCCTCCATCATTATCCTTCTGCCCATTTATCTTATAATTATTCAGCCAAAATTCCCTGCATTCTCCCTGTACATCAGGAATTATTCTAGGCACTGACAAAGAACATCCCTGGCAACAAAAAAAAAGTTAGATCAAATTGAAGAAAATAATGTAAGACTATGAAGAATTTTTTTAAACATAAGTAGATGGTGATGTTCATTCAATTCCTCCTAGAGACAGAACCGTCCTCCTTGTACACAGCCTATCAAGCTCCACACGGCCTACTCCCTGCCTACCCATCCTCTCACTCTCACTCTCTGCTCACAGTCTTTTTCCAGTCATTCCCCTTCCTACCTCAAAGCCTTACCACATGCTCTCCTACCTGCCTAGAAACTTAGTTAATTCTTTCTTATTCACCCTTCAAATCTCAAATGTCACATCTTCTGCGAAGTCTCTAATTAATTCTCAGAATTCCTGCTTACATGTGCCCAACTGTCTAAAGCTAAATTCCATAATAACAGCAACGATGCTTATATTGATCGCCCCTGTGTTATATGCTCTTAGCGCAGAACATAGAAGATGCTATTACGTTTAAGTGAATAATTGAGAACATATAATCTAACCTTAAATTGAACAGAAAGAGTGATTTAAGGGAAGGATTTTTTAAAAACTGAACAATTTGTAAATCAAATTCACCTGCAAAGGGAAATCTGACGTATAATATTTATCAAGCTATCCTAACAATACGACAGATGCATTACATACATATATTTTCATGAGCAACATGAAAAAAAAAAGTGTGGAAAAGTATAACTAATGTGATTATAATATTAAATCAAAAGGAAAAACACAGAGAGATTCCTATACCAATTTTACTTTAAAGAAACAAATTACTATTCACACCTTGGAGCTAATTAAACAAAATAAAATATATGAGGTGATGGTAAATGCCTAAACAAAAAAATAAGTCAAAGCAGTGAAGAGATCAGAAATAAGCATTGGAAGGGTAGAAGAGACCAAAGACAGTACAGTAGCATTTAAAACTGTTAGTAAGAAAATGAAAACAAATTATAATCAGGAGACCTAAGTTTTGATAGAAAGAAGACAATTAAAGTAAAGCAAATATTATAATTTTAAAAGCCAGCATTAAAAACAAAATCTATTTTGAAAAGAATAAAGGAAAGGTAGTATTTATGTATAACATGAATATAAAAGAAAGTATATAACAAATGATAGAAGAAAACAGAGTGGCAGAAGATCTAGGAGGAAAGCAATGATCAACATGTTGTTCTAAGTTAAGATATAGGGTATACTGGTTTCAGTGGGTGTTTTAAATACTTCAATTATTTGCTAATTTACAATCCAGAGTGAAGGATAACTAGCAGTTCAGTTCAGTTAAGTTCAGTCATTCAGTCATGTCTGACTCTTTGCAACCTCATGAACTGCAGCACGCCAGGCCTCACCATGCATCACCAACTCCCGGAGTTCACCCAAACTCATGTCCATTGAGTCGGTGATGCCATCCAACCACCTCATCCTCTGTCGTTCCCTTCTCCTCCTGCCCTCAATCTTTCCCGGCATCAGGGTCTTTTCCAGTGAGTCAGTTCTTCGCATCAGGTGGCCAAAGTATTGGAATTTCAGCTTCAACATCAGTCCTTCCAATGAATACCCAGGACTGATCTCCTTTAGGATGGACTGGTTGGATCTCCTTGCAGTCCATGGGACTCTCAAAGAGTCTTCTCCAACACCACAGTTTAAAAGCATCAATTCTTTAGTGCTCAGCTTTCTTTATAATCCAACTCTCATAACCATACATGACTACTGGGAAAACCATAGCTTTGACTAGACAGACCTTTGTTGGCAAAGTAATGTCTCTGCTTTTTAATATGCTGTCTAGCTTGGTCATAACTTTTCTTCCAAGGAGCAAGCGTCTTTTAATTTCATGGCTGCAGTCACCATCTGCAGTGATTTTGGAGCCCCCCCAAAATAGTCTCTCACTGTTTCCACTGTTTCCCCATCTATTTCCCATGAAGTGATGGGACCAGATGCCATGATCTTAGTTTTCTGAATGTTGAGCTTTAAGCCAACTTTTTCACTTTCCTCTTTCACTTTCATCAAGAGGATCTTTAGTTCTTCTTTGCTTTCTGCTGTAAGGGTGGTGTCATCTGCATACCTAAGGTTAATGATATTTCTCTCAGCTATCTTGATTACAGCTTGTGCTTCCTCCAGCCCAGCATTTCTCATGATGTACTCTGCATATAAGTTAAATAAGTACGGTGACAATATACAGCCTTGACGTACTCCTTTCCTGATTTGGAACCAGTCTGTTGTTCCATGTCCAGTTCTAATTGTTGCTTCCTGACCTGCATACAGGTTTCTCAAGAGGCAGGTCAGGTAGTCTGGAATCCACCTCTTTAAGAATTTTCCACAGTTTGTTGTGATCCACACAGTCAAAGGCTTTGGCATAGTCAATAAAACAGATGTTTTTCTAGAACGCTCTTGCTTTTTCTATGATCCAATGGATGTTGTCAATTTGATCTCTGGTTCCTCTGCCTTTTCTAATCCAGCTTGTACATACCAGGACAAAAGATCCCACAGAGACTGAAACAGAACTCTGTTTGAGAGTCTCCTGTGGAGGTACAGGTCAGCAATGGACTGCCACAGGGGCAGGGGCTCTGGGTACAGCAGACTTGGGTATGGCATTAAGCCCTCTTAGAGGAGGTCGCCATTAACCCCACCACAGAACTGCCAGAACTTATACAGGACTGGACAAAAGACTCTTGGAGGGCATAAACAGAACCTTGTGCACACCAGGACCCAGGTGAAAGGAGCAGTGACCCCACAAGAGACTGACCCAGACTTGCCCCTGAGTGTCCAGGAGTCTCCGGCAGAGGCATGGGTCAGCGGTGGCCTGCTACATGGTTGGGGGCACTGAGTTCAGTAGTGCCTGCATGGGACCTTTTGAAGGAGGTCCCATTGTCTTTATTACCTCCACCATAGTAAATAACAGGGAGGGAACACAGTCACACCCATCAACCGAAAATTGGATTGAAGATTTTCTGAGCACGGCCCCGCCCATCAGAACAAGACCCAGTTTCCCCCTCAGTCAGTCTCTCCCATCAGGAAGCTTCCATAAGCCTTTTATCCTTCTCCATCAGAGGGCAGAGAGACTGAAACCCACAATCACAAAAAGTGATTTCCCATGAAGTGATGGAACAACAGACTGGTTCCAAATCAGGAAAGGAGTACGTCAAGGCTGTATATTGTCACCGTACTTATTTAACTTATATGCAGAGTACATCATGAGAAATGCTGGGCTGGAGGAAGCACAAGCTGTAATCAAGATAGCTGAGAGAAATATCATTAACCTTAGGTATGCAGATGACACCACCCTTACAGCAGAAAGCAAAGAAGAACTAAAGATCCTCTTGATGAAAGTGAAAGAGGAAAGTGAAAAAGTTGGCTTAAAGCTCAACATCCAGAAAACTAAGATCATGGCATCTGGTCCCATCACTTCATGGGAAATAGCAAGATATTCTTAAATAAAAGTATTAATTTAATTAAATCTTCAATAAAATGCCATGAAGTCAAGTAGTGCATCACAACGGTAATACAATCACTGGTGCTACAGTGACAATAAACAAGATACCTGCTTCTTAACATACGCAGCTGGTATTTGGTAGTAGCATGAATAACACGGTACTGTTGTTTTTAAAAATCCTCAGCTTATTTTCACAGCCAGTACTCCCCATCACTAACTAAAACAAAAGGGTAACAAAACAAATTGAACGGAGAAACTAATTATGATATGTGATCAAAAAAAATAACAATCTGATATCAAAATGAAAACCAAGTAATGAGGTTCTCACATGTGGGTCTAACATAATCCAAACAGCCAAGGAAAGAAAAAGGCCCAAAGTCGAGTCCAGACCAATGGTATGGTCCCCTGATCAGCAGCATTGGCACTACCCAGAAACTTACTCCAAATGCAAATTCTCATGTCTCATTCCAAATCTACTGAATCGGAAACTCCACAGTTAGGGCCCACATATATGACTGACACAAGCTAATGCATGAGATTTAGAAAACTAGACTCTTTCCCAGGATCAGAAAAGGAGTACATCAAGGCTGTATATTGTCACCCTGGTTACTTAACTTATATGCAGAGTACATCTCGCGAAATTCCGGGCTGGATGAAGTACAAGATGGAATCAAGATTGCTGGAAGAAATATCATTCACCTCAGATATGCAGACGACACCACCCTTATGGCAGAAAGTGAAGAACTAAAGAGCCTCTTGATGAAAGTGAAAGAGGAGAGTGAAAAAGTTGGCTTAAAACTCAACGTTCAGAAAACTAAGATCATGGCATCTGGTCTCATCACTTCATGACAAATAGATGGAGAAACAATGGAAACAGTGAGAGACTTTATTTTTGGGGACTCCAAAATCACTGCAGATGGTGACTGCAGCCATGAAACTAAAAGACACTTGCTCCTTGGAAGAAAAGTTATGACCAACTTAGACCGTACATTAAAAAGCAGAGACATTACTTTGCCAACAAAGGTCTGTCTAGTCAAAGCTATGGTTTTCCCAGTAGTCATGTATGGTTATAAGAGGTGGACTATAAAGAAAGCTGAGCACTGAAGAATTGATGCTTTTAAACTGTGGTGTTGGAGAAGACTCTTGAGAGTCCCTTGGACTGCAAGGAGATCCAACCAGTGCATCCTAAAGGAAATCAGTCCTGAATATTCATTGGAAGGACTGATGTTGAAGCTGAAACTCCAATACTTTGGCCACCTGATGTGAAGAACTGACTCATTTGAAAAGACCCTGATGCTGGGAAACATTGAAGGTGGGAGGAGAAGGGGACAACAGAGGATGAGATGGTTGGATAGCATCACCGATGGGATGGACATGAGTTTGAGTAAGCTCTGGGAGTTGGTGATGGACAAGGAAGCCTGGCATGCTGAAGTCCATGGGGTCACAAAGAGTTGGATGCGACTGAACTGAACTGAACTGAGACTCTTTGAAGGCCCAGAGTTAGCATCAGAGGAAAGCAATTAGCCTTCAGAATTAAGCTTCCATCTCTTCCTCTTCCTTAAGAATCCCCACCTTGCTTACAAAAGTATGTGTTGAGTCTAGGTCACTGGCAAACGAAAGGCTGGCATTCACAAAACTCAAATGGACTTTACAAAAAAGCAAATATTTTTACTTAATGGAAGTTGCTACTAATTCAAAAGCTTTACCTTCAACAAAAATAGATTTGTATTTATCATGAACACAAAAGACATACTCTCTCTGTTTAGAAACTAACTGTACTGGGTTGAGTTGGTATTTGTTTCCTCTTTTCCTACTCCTTTGACTCTCCAAAGTAACATGTAAAGTTAGACGAAGTCAACATCAGCTATTTTGCCCAAAGGTTTAGTAAGAATGATTTAAGTTCAAAGTGACAATAACGCTTGAGTATTATTTCTGGGTTCCAAGAATTTCTATCTCCCATCATAATAATAATCAGGAAATGTCTGTGCATGAACTATAACGCCAGTGCAACGTAGCAAAGTAACTTAAAATTTATACCCCTGCTGTTTCAGCACCATCAACAGAGATTGAATTACAGGCTGCGGTCAGTATGTGCTTCATAAGAGAAGCTCTTTACATTTAAAGGCTTCATTCAATGTGCCTAAGCTCTTACCTAGGACCTCAGGTGGCTCTGACTGAAGGCCTTCTGGTTGCTGACCCTGAAGCACGTTAAGCAGGGCTTGGAGACTCCTGAGGCACAGGGATGGATGAGAAAATCGTGTCTCCTTGATCAATTCAAAAACTTCACAAAGTCCAACCTCAATGATCTATTTAAGATAAAAAAAAAATTATACTTCATAACATGTGAGCTAATAACACATCTCAGGCAATATAATCAGTACATTTTTCTTCAACAGCAAATGATTAATGGCACAATATTTTAAAGGCAAAGACAAAGTCATCACATAAAAAAAGAATAAAACCCATTGTGTTTAATTTCAAGATTTAGAAAATTATCTGGTTACACAGAAGGTTAAAAAATAGTGGCTCTACTTAAAAAGTAGTTTTAGTATAATGAACCCATAATAAAACATCATGAAAATGGCTTAACAGTAAACCAGTTACGAGATTGCCTTCACTCAGGAAAAAATTAACTAATAATATACAAAGTTCATTTGGCTGCACTCAAGTAAAAATTGGCATTCTTTTTTATGTTATGTTAATTTCACTTATGGGCAGAAAAAAAAAGTCAATATAGCACAACATAGCACTATACTGTGAAAAGATTAAAAAAGGGACCAAGGTTTCTCAGGATTTCCCATAATGGTAAAACCAGTCAATTCTTATTTGTAGATGGTGTCCCTTATTCTTACAGGATTTAACACAAAAAGAATCAAAAACTACCTATCTAAAATATCATGGCTATTTTTACTTTTAATTATCTTATCATTCCTCATGAGGACCAAGAAAAATATAACTTACCCTCCAATTAAAAGTAAATAAATTTTAAAAATATATAAATAAAAATTAAAAATATATTTATAACTCAGTATCTAGCAAAAGACAGATAAATTTGTAACAAAAGACAGAGAGAAAATATGATGAACTGGTATAAAGAGATACCTTCAGAAGGCTGACAGAACAATAGACAATGAATTCAATTTCTCAGTCAATGCCAACATTTTGAGAAGGAGTCGCATGCCAACATTTTGAGATGTGTAAGATCTTCTCAGGAAGTGTTAAATTATTTGGAGAAATAAGTAAGTAACAGAAAAAGTTAAAACTAGATTACTTAGTAGACATGCATCAAAGAATTAATTCCACTGAATGAAACATAGAAGATATTCTCTCTGCTGAGATTTATACATTAATTCATACATGACATAAATAATTTTAAGTACTTATTTCATGCAACTCATTACAGGAGATATGAGATATATTAGACCCTATTTTCTAAAAGTTTATAATCTAACAGGGTAAATGCACTTTATATATATTGTTTATCCAGCCCAACCTCTATTAGAGCATTTATTATGCTATAGTTTAACTATTTTTGTTTCCATTTTCCAAAGTAAACTTCAATCTCCTTGTGGACATGGAGTATATCTTAACTAATCTTTCCCATGACTATCCCAGTGCCTGCATATGATAAGCAGACAATAAATATTTATCTCAGTTATTTACTCTCTCAGTTGTGCAGTAAAAACCACTGCAATCCAGGCAAGGGGCAAGTCAGTTGCAGTTATCTAAAATCCTGGAATACTTAATCAGAGTTAAGATTATGGAACTATTTGTACAGAGTTTCAATTGATTAAATAGAAATGAAAACATTCCATTTCATATAGTTTACCTTCTGGAAATAGACTAGAAAATAAAAACAAACTGTCCAAGACTTCTGTTTATGTCCTTACAGGAAGCAAATCTGAAGTCAAAGATCTCCTAAGTATACAAAAGTGAAAGTGAAAGTTGCTCAGTCTGTCTGGCTCTTTGCAACCCCATGGACTACATACAGTTCATGGAATTCTCCAGGCAAGAATACTGGAGTAGGTAGCTGTTCCTTTCTCCAGGGGATCTTCCCAACCCAGGAATCGAACCCAAGTCTCCCACATTGCAGGCAGATGCTTTACCAGCTGAGCCACCAGGGAAATCCCAGAATATAGGAGTGGGTAGCAATCCCTTCTCCAGCAAATCCTCCAACCCAGGAATTGAACTGTGGTCTCCTGAATTGCAGGCGGATTCTTTACCAGCTGAGCTACCAGGGAAGCCCAAGTACACAAAGTAGGGCTCTATTCTCAGGCCAGTAAGAGACTACCCTATCAGTCTTTAAGATTGTTTACTACTACCAATCACGAATTGTCAGAAGTCAAAGAATTCTTCAAAGGTGACATTCTTGGCAAGGGTTTCTTTGTATAAGTCGATTCCTGTAGTAACAGAGAAAGTATTGAACTTTGCCAAAAATAGTAAGGCTCCTTACTGAACAGGTTCCCGAGTTGTTTCTCTGATAAGATTAAGGTATAATAACAAATGCATGACAAAAAGTAACTCGGGGGGCTGCCTAGGAACAGCGCACTAGATGGGTTTAGTGAAAAATACTCATCAAACGTTAGTCAAAATGATCAGGACAAGGATTTATCCATCTGTCCAAATGAACCACTGTAAATTCTCACTTATCACTTATATCTTAGTTCAGTGTGGGATTTTTTTTTTTTTAAACCAGGGAGAAAACTAATTCATTTCCAGAACTGCAATATACATTCAATATACAACAAAATAAAAAATCACTCTCAAGTTTTCCAATCATATTTAATTTTGAATCATTGAACAGAGGAACAAGATATGTTGTAAATTAAGACTTTTTTGCTGAGGTTTGGCTGAGAGTATTTTACTACACATAAGAACTCTGAAACAGCACTTTATACTTTGAAGTCTGTCTTACAGTCACTAATAATACACTCTACGTCCTCCTACCTCAGTAATAGGAAGAAGAGTATAAAGAGAAAAATATATAGTACTGCAAATATAATATGATTTCATTTGTGCAGAAACAAATATATTTTAATGTGTATATGTAAAAATGTTTATAATGGGTATATTTTGGTTATAAGGATTTTAGAAATAACTTCCAGCTTTTAAAATTTTCTTTTCCTCTTTTATAAAAATGTTCCCCATTTTTTCAAATTATCTACACTGAATACACACTGCCTTTATAAACAGAAAAATCGATTATTAATAAGCTTGACTGCTAAATAGGATAGTTCATTGTAATAAGTTAACACACTAAGCTTTCAATACTTTCCATGACAAACCATAACTAACCACCAAACACACGGTCTTCCAACTCCTCTTTGTAAATTTACTGAATGTTATCATTACCGTTGCTTTCAAACAATTAAATCCTGAAAGCTCTCTATTATACTTGAAGGAACACAAAATCCAAATAATTAACTAGTATAGCCAGTCCAATGTCACTGTTAAGAATAGTGAGGCAAAAAACATATTTGGCCAAAAAATAGTCTTTTGAGGTTTTATTTTGTTCTCCTCAAATCATGTATTTCCAAAGGTGGCATTATCATTTTCACTACCAGTAACATGAAGGTTTAGATATATCACATTTAGATTTAATAATAATAAACTCTTTGCCATTAGAAATTCTATCTTCTATTAAAAAGTCCTAGAGTCAATTCTAAGACTTACAGAAAACATTTGAAAAAGCTCAAAAGGAAATCAAAATCATTTTAACTAACTTTTAAAAGTCAAGGAAGGAAAACAGAATTGTATCAGAATGACACCTCGGCAACAAATAAAAAACTGTCTTTATTACATAAGAGAAAAAAGGAGCAAGAGAGAAGTAAAACTCCAGCAAGAAAAAGGAAAATGACAACCACACATTTGGGAGGAGCAAGAGAGGAACAATAAAGGAAAGGAAAGAAGTGACATGAAAGAGTGTCTGGAGAAGAGGCACAGAAATGGTCAAAAGGAATAGAAAAAGTCAACATTTTACACCTGCCCTCACGCTCCCATCATCTCAAACCCTAAAGGCCTCATCTCTTCTGTGTCCTACAAACTGCTGCCAAAGACCTGAAAAGTTTCACTCCCAGTCCTGCCCCTGCCCACAACACTCTGACTAACTGCAACAAAAGCATTCCACTGCTCCTTCCTCTCTGACCGTCTCATTTCCATGGATATACAGTATTTCTTAATAACTGAAGAGTTCCCTGAAAACTAACTGAAATTTATTTGGTCCTACACATTTTCCTGTTTGCACCGTATACTCATAACAACAGCTAGCATTTATTGAGGATGCATGCATTTACTAACTCTTTGAATCCTTACTACTACCTTATGAGGAAGACATTATCCCCATTTCAGAGATGACAAAACTGAGCCACAGAGAGATTAAATAACTTGGCCTAGCATCACACAGCTAGCATTTGTTATGGCAAGTGTTTGAACTCAAGCAGTTTGACTCTACTGCCCATGTTCACCATTATACCTTGTTTCCTGACAGGCCAGAACTTGATGGAAAACTCAGTATTAATCACTTGAGTTATCTGCTTTTCTTCTTTTCATTGGAAGCTCTCTTTTAGATTCTGCATCTTTTGACTCTGTTAATCATGCTAAAAAAAAAACACTGTCTTAAGAATGCCTGATATTTTATTTCCTTAATACTGATTCTTCCTAAAGTTTTAAAATAGCCTAAGAGTCAGTAGTTCTTGATTGTGCAGTATCTTTTAAATTAAATACAGTTTATTATCTGATGTTTACATACCTGTATGAAAGGCTTCTCTGGGTCTTTATTCTCCTTCCCAATGTTGAACCTAAGCTGAGTGACTGTTATAGTATAGTGAGACTCACCCACACACAGAATGAATTCTTATACCAAAAGTACAAGCCCATATCCTGACTTAACAATGTAGCTTTGCTCAGCCTTCCGTAATTAAGCATAAGAAATCAGTATTATAGACCATGCTGTTTACTTGGAGAAACTTACACGGAAAAGATGAGTCTGCTTTAAGCTGAAGAAAGAAGCCAGTAGAGAAGGTACAGTTATGGACACTGGAGAGAAAAGGACTAAGGGGAAAAGGGCCCCAAGAGCAGATAAGGACACTTGAAGGTGACTGATTAGGATGTTAAGGGACTTCACAAAACCCCTACTACCCTATGAAACAGGAAGCAAGTCAACTGCTGACAACAAGGGGAGAAGAATCTGGCAGTAATGATTAAGGACAGGGGTGAGCTTACAAAGAGCCACCATGAAAAGTGAAAACAGATCAGGAACATGGCCTCTACCCGGCTGCTATGTCTGAGCAATATAAAAAAAAAAGTATTTACATGGTATCTTATGTAGGCATATGAAGAAGTTTTTAAGGCACAGTCTTAAGTTATCCATTTAGTAAAAAGAAAATAGATATGAATCATTTATGATAAAGGAAATCATTTTTAAATGTCTATATTTAGAAAAGAGCAATATGTATAAATAATTATGATAAAGGTACCATTTTAATATATGTCTATATTTTCACCCATTCTGTTAGAAATATTCACTACACATACGATACAGAAAAAAAAATATATATACATAAAATAACATTACAATCTTAAAACAAACTCAATGCTTAAATAGAACAGAATACCTTAAGAACAGTTTGTTCCACTACAATACATGTTGCTATGACACTAGCTGGATTATATGCCTCTGGTAAATATGGGAGTGATATCAGAACAATGCAGTTCAATTCATATGTATTTTTCCCCTAGTCAAAGGGAGCCAGCATAGCAAGAGTACACTTACAACCGTAGGCAGAAAAGGCAAAAGCTCTCAGCTCAGCTCTTCTAGCTCTGCGTCAGGAAAAATTAAAATGTATACCTGTACCAGAGGGAGGGCTGGGCCCCTCGCCTTCCGTGGCTCTTAGCTTGTGGCAATCTGCACTTCCTCTTATGCCCACCCTAACAGCAGCCCACCAACTCAGAACTTCCAACCTCAACGGCTCAGTGCCTGCAAGCCACCATTGCCCCTCTCTTGCTTCTGTACATTTTTAATAGCCCCTGTAACAAACTCCATGCCACCGAGCTCCCTGCCTAGGCTTTCCAAGTACTCCCCACTGAGGTATCAATTATTGACTTTGTTAGCTCTCTAATTAAAAAGTTGCCTAAGGTTTTCCTGATCTAGCCTAAACCTATTTTTACCCATACGTCTTGTTATTTTCAGTGTGCAATTTTATTAAAAGCAAGGTGTTTTAGCAATGCAAACATATGTATTATACCCCAAACTCCTGTAGGTTATTCATCTAAGTGGAACTTAAGTGCCTTACCTTTGGAAGCTTGATAGGGGGCTCTTTGGATT
Source organism: Okapia johnstoni (assembly GCA_024291935.2). Lineage (NCBI taxonomy): Eukaryota > Metazoa > Chordata > Mammalia > Artiodactyla > Giraffidae > Okapia > Okapia johnstoni. The sequence continues at coordinate 28,862,918 of CM044321.1, read as the reverse complement.
CCTCCTCTTCATCACTATCTGATTCTCCGCTCTGCACAGAATTCTTAGAAGCCGCTGCCAACGATGTTTCCTTTTTCTGCCATTCCAGAACGCAATGGCGTACATTGCAATAAATATTAAATGCAGAAGGATTGCTGTGTAGTTTGATATCTGGTATGATTACCGTATTTTCCAAGTTCTCCGACTGAAATACAGGACATAATATTTCAATTTCATACTCCTTTCCAGCATCATCACTACTCACTTTTTAAACAAAAAATTAAACATTAGTCTAGATGACGTGCAAAAGTCACACAGGTGACAAAGATATCTAAATCTACTGACTCAACTTATCGCACTTTTTACTACACTTTACTACTTTCTAAGTAACAAAACAATAATCAATCTGGCAAGGGCTGGAAAGGAGCCAGTAAAGAACTTATCAGGAATATCCTTTTACCCCACAAGAGGAAAAGAGCGCACAAAGCTTAAGTGCCAAAGTTTCAAAGGGTAATCCATTTGTTGCTTTTCTAAGGGGCACTATATATAGAGTCTCACTGACCTACTACATATGTTGAATTACATTTTGATTTCTTTCAAAAGTAGATATAGGGCCTTAAACAGAAATTAGAACTTTAAAGAAAAAAAACCCTTAGTTTTAGTTGATTCTAATTTCATTCTTATTCAAATAATGGTGATGCTAAGAAAACTACGGCTTATGGGCATATGCTACCTGAAAGCTCTCTCTTTTAGCTACTAGGCTGGTGCAAAAGTAATTTTAGTTTTGGCATTGTTGAACTTTGTCGTGAAAGTGAAAGAAAGTGAATTCGCTCAGTTGCGTCCGACTCTTTGCAACCCCACGGACTGTAGCCTATCAGCCTCCTGCATCCGTGGGGTTTTCCAGGCAAGAATACTGGAGTGGGTTGCCATTTCCTTCTCCAGGAGACCTTCCCCACCCAGGGATCAAATCCAGGTCTCCTGCATTGTAGACAGACGCTTTACCATCTGAGCCACAAAGTATGAACTTTGTCATACTTGCTGTTTATTTTACATATTTTAGACTATGGAAATGATGTTACACAAAAAGCAAATTCAAGCGATATTCTTACTTGAGTTCAAAATGAATGGGTCATAAAGCAGCAGAGACAACTTGCAACATCAACAACACATTTGGCCCAGAAGCTGCGAATGAACATACAGCAGCACAGTGGTGGGTCAAGAAGTTTTGCAAAGGAGACTAGAGCCTTGAAGATGAGAAGCCCAGTGACTGACCATCAAAAGTTGACCATGACCAACTGAGAGGATTACAGAAGCTGATCCTCTTAGAACTAACTACACGAGAAGTTGCCCGAGAACTCAACATCGACTATTCTATGCTCCATTCGGCATTTGAAGCGAACTGGAAAAGTGAAAAAGCTCAGTAAGTGGGAGCCTCGTGAGCTGACTACAAATCAAAAAGATCGTCATTTTAAAGTGTCATCTTTTATTCTACACAACAACATGAACCATTTCTCGATCAAAATGCGCTGAAGATTTTATACGACAACCAGCTCAGTGCCTGGACCAAGAAGAAGCTCCAAAACACTTTCCAAAGCCAAACCTGCACCAAAAAAAAGTCAAGGTCACTGCCTGGTGGTCTACTGCCCGTCTGATCCATTATAGCTTTCCGAATCCTGGCAACGCCATTACATCTAAGAAATATGCTCAGCAAATTGATGAGATGCACTGAAAACTGCAATGCCTGCAGCCAGCACTGGTCTACAGAAAGAGGCTGATTCTCCATGACAACACCTGACTGGACATCACACAACCAATGTTTCAAAAGTTGAACGAATTGGGCTACGAAGTTTAGACTCATCTGTCATATTCATCTGACCTTTCACCAACTGACTACCACTTTTTCAAGCATCTCAACAATTTTTTGCAGGGAAAATGCTTCTATAACCAGCAGTACACAGAAAATGCTTTCCGAGAGTTCACTGAATTCCAAACACAGATTTTTATGCTACAGGAATATACAAACTTGTTTCCCATTGGCAAAAATGTGTTGATTGTAATAGTTCCTACTTAGATTAATAAAGATGTGTTTGAGCCTAGTTATGACTTAAAATTCAGGGTCCAAAACTGAAATTACTTTTGCACCAATCTAATACCTGTCTTAATAAGTACTGCAAATCACATGCTTGGTAATTTAATTGTTAAAACTAAATATCCCAGGTCTATTCTGGCCCAGCATTTTATTCATCAGACTCCAACCACATTTTTGAGATCAATATTTACATTATAAATATACAGAACTAGCTTAAGATAGTCTACAAAGGAAAATTCGAATAATTAGAGTATGGCTAGGAAGTATCCAAGAAAAATAAAATGATACACTTTGAGTACCAAGAACACTTGAGTCTCAAAATTCTACTCTTCTTCAATAAATATTATAATTAGGAAAAAATTGAGTACTCCTTGTTAAGTAAAAGAGTACTAAATTTAACTGATACATAACATGTGATTATGTCTTTCACATATACTAAAAACAAACAAATATTAGCAATTCAAATCCAACAATATACTCTTAAAAAGATAATACATCATGTTCAACTCAAAAACAACGATGTACAACATTGGAAAAGCAATCCAAAATCCACACTGACAAAAAAATAAGAGGAAAAAAATAACACACTATAAATAAACATGGAAAACATATTTGACAAAAATCAAATACCCATTCATGACAAAAAGCCGAAGTGTATTAAGAACAGAAGAGAATTCCAAAACTTGACTGAAGGTACCTATGAAATACCCACAGCTAACATAGTAAAAGACTGAATGCCTTCATCCTAAGGCTGTAAGCAAGGCCAAGATACCTACTCTCAGCAATTACACACAACATTGTGCTAGATCTCCTATCCTCTGAAATAAGTAAAAAAAAAAAAAAAGAAAGAAATAAAAGGTATAGTTAAAAAGAAAATAATTATCTCCCAGAAATCAAATCCTTTTATTTGTAAGAGACATAAAAAAGAATCTTAAGTGTTCAAAAAAGAAAAAAAGTCACTTGCAATAATGTGTGGATTTAGCAAAGTCACAGGGTAGCAAATAAATATATAAAAATGAACAATATATCTATATCCTAGGAGTAAACTATTAAAATATGTAATTTAAAAAATAGTATCAGTAAAGTTATAGATTGGGAGAAAATATTTGTAAACCACGTATCCGACAAATGACTGTGCTGTGCTGCGCTTAGTCACCCAGTCATGTCTGACTCTTTGTGACCCCACGGACTGCAGCCCGCCAGGCTCCTCTGTCCATGGCGATTCTCCAGGCAAGAATACTGGAGTGAGTTGCCACGCCCTCCCTCCAGAGGATCTTCCAAACCCAGGGATCAAACTCAGGTCTCCCGCACTGCAGGTAGATTCTTTACCATCTGAGCCACCAGGGAAGCCCAAATGACTAGCATCCAGCATATATAAAGAATTCTCAAAATTCAACAAGTAAAAAACAAACAAGCAAGCAACCCAATTAGAAAATGGGCAAAATACATGAACAGACATGTCATGGAAGAAGATATACAGAAGGCAAAGAAGCACAAGTAAAGAAGTTCAATATCATGAGCCATTAGGGGAATACAAATTAAAACAATAAAATGAGAGGTAGTACACACCTATCAGAAAGGCTGGAATAAAAAACAGTGACATTAACACAAACAGGTGAAGAGGTGGAAAATCTGGATTGCTCATGCACTGCTGATAGTATAAAATGACACAGAGACGAGAAAAAAAGTACAGTTTTTTAGAAAATTAAACGTACTTACAGTATAATCCAGCAATGGCACTCTTAGGCATTTATACCAGAGAAATGAAAACTTATGTTCATACAAACACCAGCACATGAACGTTCACAGAAGCTTTATTCAAAATAAAACTGGAAACAACTCAGATGTCCTTTAATGAGTGAAGGGTTAAACAAAATGCGGTATATCCATGCCATGGAACACTTACTCAGCAATAAAAAGGTGAAAACTATTACTGATATATGCCAACAACTTGGATGAATCTCAAGAAGATTATGCTGAGTGAAAAAAAAGCCAATTCCAAAAGGTTACATACTGCATCAATCCATTTATATAACATTTTTGAAATGACAAATTATACAGATGGAGAACAGACTTGTGGTTTGCAGAGGCCAGGGAGAGGGTGAAATTTGGAAAGGTATTTGTTTACATAAGAGTAGCACAATGGATCCTTACAAACGAACTGTTCTCCATCTTCACTGTGATGGTCACAAAGACCCACACGTGATAAAACTGCATAAAACTAAATGCACACAAACAAATGAATGCATGTAAAACTGGTGAAATCTAAATAAGACCCATAGGTTGTATCGATATTGATTTCCTGGTAGTGATATTTATAATACTACAGTTATGCAACACCTTACCAATGGGAGAAAATGGGTAAAGGGTACATAGGATCTCTGTATTATTTCCTAACAATTGCATTCACATCATAATCATCTCAAATTTTTAAAAAATACATTTGTAAATAACAGCGTTTACAATAACATCAAAAATACATAATAAATAAAAGCATGCAAAAGTTCTGTCCACTGAAAACCAAAATAACATCACTGAGAGAAATTAAAAACTTAAGTAAATGGTAAGAGAAACTGTGTTTATCAATGAGAAGATTCTGTATCATTAAAATGGAAATTCTTGCCCCCAAACCTACAGATTCAATGCAATTCCAATAAGAATTCCAGAGGCTTTTAAAGAATGGAAATTGACAAGCTGATTAGAAAATTTACATAGAAATATAAAGAGCCTAAATTAACTAAAGCAATTTTTTTAAAAAAGTCCACAGTTAAAACATCTGATCTATTTCAAAACCACTGTATTGAAGACATATGGTATTAGTATAAATATAGATCAGTTAAACAAAATAAATTCCAGAGATAGGATTACGCAAATATAGTCATCTGATTTTTTACAAAGATGCCAGGATACTTCAAAGGAAAAAAGATTCTTTTTAAGAAATGATGCTGGATCAACTGAATACCAACATGTGAAATAATGAACATCAACTCTTATCTCACACTATATACAAAAATTAACTTGAAATGGATCACAGACCTACATGCAACAGTTAAAACTATACAATCTCTAAAAGAAAATCTATAGACAAAGACCTAGGACACAAAACACACGAATCATAAAAGAAAAATAAATTCTTTAAATTTATAAAACTTTTGCTCTTATAAAACACTCTACAAAAACAAAAAAGGCAAACCACAGAACAGGAGAAATTATTTGCAACACAGCTGACAAAGGACTCTGATCTAAAATATATAAAGGACCCTGAGAATTCAATAACAAGAAGACAATTATAAATAGGGAAGGCAAGAGTTCAACAGACATTTCACAATAAAAAGACTTAACTGGTGAAAGGCTTATCATATGATGATGATGACAATGTTCACACATCATTAGTCATGAGAGAAAAGCAAGGTAAAACACCAGTGAGATACCCCTATATCAGAATGACTAAAAATTTGTGTAACTCTTATAGGGTGAAAGACAGTGCTATCTTTTCAGGAGCATTTTTTTCCCTAGCATATAAACTTTGACCATAATTATTTCATAGGAAATCATTTTAACTGCTTTAAAATCATTCATTTTCAGCTATGATTCTAAATGCCCCTTTCTTTAAAAAAAAAAAAAAGAATAAAATTAATGTAGTAAAAAAAACAATGACTAACATTTTGAAGACTAACAAGATCATGTGTTTGCAAATATATAAAGCAATTAAACTTCTCACACAGTATTGGTGTAACAGTAAAATGGAATAGTCACTTTGGAAAACAGTTTTCAGTTTCTCAAAAAGCTGAACACCTACCTATGAGGCCACCTGTGAGGAAGTGTTAACACTGAGTTAACACTGTTTATTCTCTGCATTTCTCCAAGAGAATCATCACTGTCCCGTGGCCAACATTTGGGAATGGAGTCTTTAGAGAGCTTTCTTTATGTTAGGTATTGATGATTCTGTTACATATTCCTGTAACAATGGACCTTAGCCACTAGCTGGTCCAACCGCTTTGCAGAAACATCAGGACAATGTGAACCCAAGTTTCACCTGCTGCAGCTGGTTGCATATCAGGATACACCTATGTGACCAGATCCCCATAAAAGTCTCAGATCCTAAGACTCAAATGAGCTTCCCTGGACAGAAACATTCCACACATACTCCTGTGTTTCACTGCCAGAGAGAAAGCATGGCCTGTGTGCTCAACAAGGAAAAGACCAGGAGGCCTATGTTGTTACTCCCTAACCACCAATACATTTATTTTTCCTCCTGTTTACTCTTTACTCCTTGTTGTAATAAAACTGCTTTTGAGTCTTATGAGTCCTCTCCAAATCAAAGAAATCACCACCTTAATCATCCCAAACCTAGGTATTTACCCTCCCCCAAAAAACAAAAACATGTACACACACACAGACTAGTATACAAATGTTCATAGTGGTTTTATTTGCAATGGTTGGAAACTGGAAACAACACCACAATGCCCATCAACAAGTGAGTGAATTAACAAATCGGGATATATACAAACAATGGGATACTAATCAGAAAAGGGAAAAAAAAAAGGAAAGACTATTAATACATACAACTACATCAACACTACTCAAAATCATTATGCTGAGGGAAAGAAGCCAGATACAAGAATGTACCCTGTATGATCACATTTACATGAAATTCTAAAAAATGAAAACTAATCTACAATGAGCAAAAGCATATCTGCGGTTGCATAGATTCAAGCGTGTGACCGGAGGGGGGGGTGGTGGTGTGGAATGCAGCAGAGGATAAGGAAAGCCTCAGGGATGATGGAAAGTTTCTAAACCACGATCATATTTTTCAAAACTCACAGTTTCTGGTTCTGCCATTAAAGAACCTGATCTAAGATAGATACATTTGATAGCAGGAATTTGAGGAAGTTCCCTGTGTCATGGATTTGATTTCTCTTACAAGAAAGGGAAGTCATTTGCGGGAGAGCAGAATTTATCACAAGTTTGAGGCGAATGGCAAAGCACTGAAAAAGATACAGGAAAAATGGAAGAACTATTTGACCAGAAAAAATAAGAAAATAATCTGGCTATGGAAGGTTCATTTCATGGCAATCATGAAAGGGTACTGCTATCAATAAATTCTCGTTTAACTCCCTTTAGCAGGAGGTGCTCGCCTGCATTTGTACAGGACTGAGTTTTTTTTAGGGGGTGGGGCGGCTGTGCTGGGTCTTTGTTGCTGTGAGGGCTCTTCTCTAGTTGTGGTGAGTGGGGCCTACTCTAGCGGTGGTTCACAGGCTTCTCATTGTGGTAGTTTCTCTTGTTGCAGAGCATGGGCTCTAGGCTCGTGGGTTTAGCAGTTGTGGCACATGGGCTCAGTAGTTGAAGCTCTCAGACTCTAAAGCACGAGCTCAGTAGTTACGGCACATGGGCTTAGTTGCTCCACAGCAAGTGAGATCTTCCTGGACCAGGGATTAAACCCATGTCTCCTGCACTGGCAGGCAGATTCTTTACCACTGAGCACGAGGGAAGCTCCAGGACTGTTTTGTCAGATAAATCCAACAAGTGTACAAATGAGGAAAAGGAAGGTGTGGTAGTCAGAATAATGGCCTCCAAAAACATCTCCCCACTAATCCCAAGATCCTGTGAGTACATCACCTTATATGGTAAAAGGGAGCCTGCAGATAATGTTTAAGAGTTCTGAGATGGGGGGAGTTATTATGGATTATTGAGGTAGGCCCAATGTAATACCAAGTGAAAGTCGCTCAGTTGTGTCTGACTCTCTGTGACCCCATGGAATATACAGTCCATGGAATTCTTCAGGCCAGAATACTAGAATGGGTAGTCTTTCCCTTCTCCAGTGTATCTTCCCAACCCAAGGACCAAATCCAGGTTTCCCTCATTGCTGGTGTATTCTTTACCAGCTGAGCCACCAGGGAAGCCCATGTAATCCCAACAGTTTGTATAAGTGGGAGAGGGTGGCAAGACAGTTGGAGAAAAGAAATATAACCACAGGAAAGGGTCAGAGTAGTGTAGCATGAGATGACTCAACCAATAATTACTGGCTGTGAAGACGGAAGGAAGCAGAACCCAAGGAATGCAGGCTCTAGAAGCTGGAAAAGGCAAGGCAAGGAACTCTCTCCTAGAGCCTCCAGAAAGAGTACAGTCTTGCCGACACTTTGATGGTAGCCTAGTGAGACCACCCACTTGAGACTTTAGACTTCCAGAACTGTAAGATAATTTGTGCTGTCTTAAGCCAAATATAAAATATAAAGTTTGTTATAGCAGCTATAAAGAACTAATACAGTAGATTAAGCAAGAGTTTTTCTAAAAATACTGTGGTTATCTATACCAGATAGGAAGGAAAGTAAGTGAAGGCGATGGCTAATGGAGAAATGGAGGGGCCACTGAGAGCAATAAGGAAGATGAATTAGTACAGCTAAATAGCACCTAAAAAGTAATTTTTATAAAAAGAGGGTGGATGAAAAATTAGTCCAGAAATAGTAATATAGGACAAACAGACTAACACCACCACTTTATACACTCATCATGAACAGGAAATGCTTCCTACTCATCTTTGCATCCCAAATACCCAGCACAACATCTGCACAGAGTCAGTAATTAAGTCTAAGGAGTAACTTTAGTATCATTCTTATCACAAGCTGCTCCTAAAAAGTAGATAGAAAACCTAAAGGCCAACAGAAGAAAGATAAATTATTAAGGGAACAAAGCTAGTTAGAGACAGAATTGAAAGAGATGAATGACTTTGACTTCTTATCTCTTCCTAGATATCACATGCCACCACTTTTAGGAAAATCAACAAATGAAACCTTAAAAAGGACTTTAAAAGATTTTCAGTATTCCCATATTCCAACTCCGCACATAGCACCAAAAAGTGGAAAAGGGGTAGAGATTGTAAACCTGAATGACTATCTATAAATATTTGTTAAAGGTTTCCATACATTAAGATAGTAAGAATACTCTCCACTTACTTCCTTCTTCTGTTCCAAAAACAGTAGTAGTAAGATGTGATACAGTGAACATATATTATTTATCTGCCCATGCAGTAACATTTTCCTTAGGGCAACAACATTCCACATAGGCTGTTCATCAGGGTACTCACCTACTATCCATTACAAGGTTACAAAAGTAACTCAGAATCTAACCAATTGAAGTACCCCATTTTCAAGATCAAAGTGAATAATGCAGGTCAATTAAAAACCTTATCCAAAATTTTCTGCCACAGCTAGTAGAAGAAATTGCCTTTTGCCTAAAGAAAGTAAAGTTGGAGATGCCAGCAGCCTCAGTCCTCAGCCACAGGCAATAAACCCACACTCAGAGGAAAAGAGAAGCAAGAAGACTCAATGATATTATTATAATCCCTGGGTCCAAAGGATCAATTCCATCCCCTATCCTTTTATTTTTGGTTTACTACTTCAAAGCAGATTTCTTTCAGCTACAGGAACAAGAACACTCATTAAAAAGGGCAGGAAACAACTGTCTATAGAACTTAAATATGCTATACAACCCAAGCGAAGTAACTGTTTCTATAACCAAAAGCAGAGCTCCTCAGAAACCATAGTTAGGATTTCTCTCTTCCTCCTGTCCATTAGAAAAGAGACTCTTTTATAGAAAGTGAAATGTTTAAGAAAAAACTGGGTGGATTTCATAGAGAAGATATCTGCATTAAGCAGGAAAACAGATCCTTGATCTCTTAAGGTACCACCAAGTTCAAATATTCTCTATTACTTTTCTTTTGTACAGCCACCGACAGTCAAAAGAAGTTCAGAACAATATACATGCACCAATATACTCTCTAATTCATAATGTATGCATAGGTATATGACAAACTTGAAACTAAGTCCCAACTCAAAAGCCAATTTCAGTCAGTTCCTAGTACATGTAGTCAGAATGAAAGAGAGAAGAGAAACAGATATCTTCCCTCAAAGGACTGGTCAAAGATAACAAGAATAAATAATAAATAATTTTCAGATTCCAAATAACAACTTGCGTGTTTCTGGTCAAAAACGCCAAAAATATAAAATTAAACAGTGTGACCAAATGATATGGGGCTTTAAATATTACTTTAATGCATAGGAATGATTGTACTCATGTCTTATTGTTTTTATTGAAGCGGTTGATGTACAACATTATATAAGTTTCAGGTGAACAACATAGTGATTCACAATTATTAAATGTTATATTCCATTTACAGTTACTATAAAATATTGGCTGTATTCCCTGTGGTGTATTATATATCCTTATAGCTTATCTATTTTATACATAGTAGTTTGTACCTCTTACATTTCTAGCCTTTGTATTTTTATTCAAATTACTGTATGAAAAAGTCCTTATTCCTTATAAATTACTAAGTTTTACCTTGCTTCTTGTCTTCACTTTTGATTTGCTCTTCTGTTTTCTTTTCAACTTCTTCTTATTTAAAATTTTCTTATTCCTAAAAATTAAAAAAAATGGAATAAAAGAATGATGGAAGTTCATATTTAGAATATATAAAGCTATTAAAAACAGGTACTCCCAAAATTACGAAACAATATATACTCTAGGTGTACATACAAGATACTAACATACAACAGAGCTATTGACAAGGCAGCACAATACTGACAGCTAAGAAATATACATTATATTTTAAAATGTGAATTCTGAAAATACTTTTCTAAAATTAAAAAATGTAAAAAGGCATCAAATGAAATTGTTAACACTTTATTCCACAGCAGGGCTGCTAATAAATATTAGTTATGTTTCCTTCCCAGAAAAATCTGCCCTTTGTAGTAGTGAGGACTACAATCCAGTAAAGCTCAGGAGTCCATTTTTACTAAATTACTCTAAGAAAACCCCAACTCATACACTCCTCATATGCAGCAGCCAGTTTTTCATTACCTCACAGCTCTAAGATCAAACTATCTTTTAAACAAAAGAAAGTCCCTTAATGACTTTGAGAAAAAAAAATCTTTAATGTCGCAAAGAATAAGAATTATAGTCGAAGGAATAAGAACCAAGGAACATATTTTATTTTCATCTCATTTAATATTTTTCCTATCTACCATGTTGAAGTGCACACTGCCAGGTACTAAAGACAAGATGAAAAAGACAGTTCTTGTCCTCCAAGAACTCTGAGACTTGAATGAAAATCATAGTTTAATGATCCAACAGAAGGATGCTACTGCTATAACAAAGCCAAAAGATGAAGAGGAGGAGGAGATGAGAAGGAGAAGCAGGCGGAGACCCTAGATGCTACAGAGGTCAGGTCCTTAACACCTGGTAACTAACAAAGTGGAAGCTGTGACCAAAACAAAAAAAAAACTGTAAGGCTAGGTCACTTGGAGGTAGGAATGTCATTCACAAAACAGAGAAATCAAGAGGAAGAATTAGTTTGCACAAGGAAAAAAATAAGTTTGATTCTGACATGTTTGAATTCAAGATACTAAAATGTCAACAAAATACACATGAACAAGCATATGAAAACTTCACACTTCAGCTTCATACTTTAAACTAAAATAACCACAAAATGTTATTACATATCATAAATAGTTCTTAAGTCTATCTACATCAGCTCTACTGATGATAAGCTAATAATCTAAGTTACCAATACTTCCTGCCTAGACCAGTGCAAAAGCTTCATTAAAAGCTTAATTTATGCAAATCTGTATCTCATATAAGAACTCAACTTAAAAAAAAAAATGAATAGGTAATTCTCCCACTACAAACTCAATCAATATGTTCTCAATTCTCTTCCATAAAGACCAAAAGCATTGACCTGGTTTAAAAGATTTTCTACCAAGATCTGACTTGCCTCATTCTGCATCCTTTTCCAACTTGTTCATCACATTCCAGCCACAAGGAATATTCTTTCAGCTGTTTGAATCTGCTAGGCTCCTTAGGGGCTCTCATGAAGTCTTCCTGGAATTTTACCCCACATCTCTTGCTAACTAGCTCCTATTCATCTCTGAGGCCCCAGTGTTAAGTGTCACTTACTCAGAAATGTCCCAGACTGGGCTAGTTTCCCTAACATGGATTTTCATTTCATCTTATACTTGTGTCTCATCACGTAACCTACAACTGCAATTATGCTTCCAGTTATCTGTTCAGTGCTACACTCCCACCAAGAAGTAAGCTCCCAGAGTTCAGAGGCCACATGGTTCTTGCTCACTGCTTCAACCTCTTTGCTCAGAAAAGTGTCTGAGATAAAGTCCTCAAACTACTTTGAGAGAAAGTGGGAGGAAGGAGAGAGTCCAGGGAGAAAAGAATTTCAGAGCTATAGCTACCAGCCTTAGAGTAAAATAAGAGGAGGGTCAAGGATGGACTCATAGGTACGCCAATACATTTAAAGGGTATCTAGCCAGAAACGCCCTTTAAGGAGTTATCCATGGGATTATTGTCCTCAGATTTTCATGCAAAGGAAGTAATGGAAATCATGTATGCACATGGGATTTCCCCACCACAGTATGCTACAAAAGACAAGAGACAGAGAGTAACAGTATCAAGCGCTCCACACAAACAGATACACCTGCTCACACAATCTACTCGACTCTGAGCAAAAAATATCTATTTCAACATTTTCCCTCTTAGCACCTGCATCAGTCTCTGACACATCATGGATGTTCAAGAAATACCAGACGAATAAACAAGGTGATGAAAAGTAATGAGTATTTTTCATGTGTGGTTTAGAAAATCAACTTTCCTTTTATACTCAAGTTTATGTTAGTGAAATCAGTTATTTGATCAAAAGAAATAAGTAAATACTAAAAGGTTAACCCCTTCTATACAATTTAGAAAAGCATCAAGGTTTATTCAAAAACCAATCATCAGAGAAACAGAATATATATATATATACACACACATATATATGTATATATATTCATATATATTCAATATATACATATTTATGGGAAATGGATGGGGAAAGAGTGTCAGACTTTATTTTTTGGGGCTCCAAAATCACTGCAGACGGTGACTGCAGCCATGAAATTAAAAGACGCTTACTCCTTGGAAGGAAGGTTATGACCAACCTAGATAGCATATTTAAAAGTAGAGACATTACCAACAAAGGTCCGTCTAGTCAAAGCTATGGTTTTTCCAGTAGTCATGTATGGATGTGAGAATTGGACGGTGAAGAAAGCTGAGCACTGAAGAATTGATGCTTTTGAACTATGGTGTTGGAGAAGACTCTTGAGAGTCCCTTGGACTGCAAGGAGATCCAGCCAGTCCATCCTAAAGGAGATCATTTCCTGGGTGTTCATTGGAAGGATTGATGTTGAAGCTGAAACTCCAATACTTTGGCCACCTCATGTGAAGAGTTGCCTCATTGGAAAAGACCCTGATGCTGGGAAGGATTGGGAGAAGGCGGAGAAGGGGACGACAGAGGATGAGATGGCTGGATGGCGTCACCGACTCGATGGACATGAGTTTGGGTAAACTCCGGGAGCTGGTGATGGACAGGGAGGCCTGGCGTGCTGCGATTCATGGGGTCGCAAAGAATCAGACACGACTGAGCGACTGAACTGAACTGAACTGATATCCAAATTAAGATGGATTACCTGAAGCCTACTTATCACGGATTTAAATTTTCCAAAGCATACAACACCACTTTTGTCTGTTTTGTATAATGGACTTCCTTAAAGTTCAAATGACTTTATATGTATTCCTAAAATATTTTTATGCATTTGGCATCTAATTAGTTATAACAATTTTAATGAATCTGGACCCACCAAATCCTGAATATACAGATCATCTGAAGCTTTCCCCAAGTCCCCACAAATTGATTTTTCTGTGTTTTTTGATGATGTGGCTTGTTTTAGAAGTAGAGGGTTGTCCAAAAAACCTAGTAAAAAGCCAAAAATTATAGGTAGGAAATCTGTGTTCAACTTAGAAAATAAAAATGTTATTTATTAGTAATACAACGTCCTACTATATAACTGCATTTCAGAAGTAAGCTTAAACTTTTCATGGTATCTAAGGATGAATAGACACAAGAAAAACTAGAAAAAAGCCTTACACATTAACATTTCACCATGGAATTTCTGATGATTTAGGACTTTAAATCTTAAATCAATAGGAGCTTAATGAAGAATGTCTGGAATTGGTCCTGTAAGATTTCTAGTCTTCTTACAAAAAGAACCTCATACCCATGAGATTTGGAAGAATTATGGGTGGTAATGAAAGGCAAAGGTTATTAACATGCTTTAAATATTTATTTTAACATATTTACTTTAAAGATTCCAAAGAAAAAATTCTCTTAATAGCTACCAGTTCAGTAAAACCAAATACTTCTGCAACAAGAACAAATAAATTCTGCAAGTTTGTTCCTTGTTGGACATACGATTAGTTTCTATATCCGTTTAATACTAAGTCTATTTTCTAACAAAACAAAAATCAGCCATAATTTTATTTATAACTTCACTAACTCTGAATCTGTTTCTCTGTTTGCAAAATAAAAGGCTGAAGATTATCTCTGAAGTTCCTTCTAACTCTAAAATGCTAGTATTTAAATAAGTCAAAATTCAAAGAACTTATGGAATAAGAGGGTTTCAATCTTTTGTTCAATTTCCCTTAGAAATGAGAAATGAAAAATTCCTGAGTCTATGGTCTGAGACATAAATAAGCAAAAAACTTTTTGTAAAGGGCCAGATAGCAAATATTTTATGTTTTGTGGGCCGTAAGATCTCTGCTGCAACTGTTCATCATCTGCTAACATGAAAGCAGTCACAGACAACATAGTAGCAGATTAGGGTGGTCATGGTGCTAGTGGTAAAGAACCTGTCTGCCAATGCAGGAGACACGGGTTCGATCCCTGGGTCAGGAAAATCCCCTGGAGGAGAAAATGGCAACCCACTCCAGTATTCTTGCCTGGGAAATCCCATGGCCAGAGGAGCCTGGTAGGCTACAGTTCATGGGGTCACAAAGAGTGATCTGAGTTAGCGACTGAGCATTACAATCTAACTGTGCTTTCTGAATACTGAAATTTGAATTTCATACAATTTTCATGGGTCACAAGACATTTTTCTCCTTTGACTGACTGACTGATGTGTATATATTCATTTTAAAAATGTAAAAACCAGTCTTAGCTCACAAGGCGTACAGAAAAGGAACTGAGGTGCATTCGGTCTGTGGCCCATAGTTTGTTGACCCTGGCCTAGGGTATATTTTGATAAACAGGCTCATATCAGAAGAAAAAATATAACTATTAGTATGCAACACAGATAAAACTATTCAAAACATCGCTTTGCTTATACAAATAAGCACTCTCAAAATTATCTGCCTTTTCTTTCTGCAAAGATAAACTCCTGACTTTCACTTCTATTTTACTAAAGAAAGATACCAGATAGGAGCAAGTCATTGCTTTTCCTTCAAAAACTGGACTAATACAAGAAAGGTCTGGAAGCAACACGGGGCTAGATGAATCCAGATATGGACAAGCACTTCCCAGAAGAGCTGAGATCACGGGCATCCTCCTGCATGAGGGCATCTGCAGACTGTGGGTATAAGTGAGGACTGAGCTCACTAAGGAAACCAAAACTATGGTGCCTTAGATGTCTGCATGGGCTGGGATGACAGACTGGAATCTAGAAAAGCTCCAAATATGTAACCAGGACATCTGAGAGTACATCTGCTTAGTGATGGGGAACTCAAGAAAGAAATGAGGGGGCTGAGCCAAAAGGGTAGGGTCAATATCCCACCGCTACCCAGTTTCAGAAGACAGTCTCAGCAGCTGGAGGAATCTACTCAATCTCTGATTTGGACTGAAGTAGCCAATACCTCACCCTATCTGTCTAACACAGTAAAAAACAAACCTTATCATCTGAAATAAAGGCCCTGTTCTTTTACATAAAATGTTAGATAAAAGATAAACACATTAAGAGACATCCAAAGAAGCAAAATAATGTGACAGTCAAGAGAAAAACAGACAGTCAGGTAGACTCAAGATAACCCAGACACTGGGAGGCAATGACTTGACCTAGATGCAACGATGAACAAAATGGATGAAATGATGTAATTTTCAACATTTAAAGAAAAAGCCAAGTGGATTTCCTGGAACAGAAAAATCAATACCCGAAATTAAGAGCTTGTCAGAAGACTCTAAGAGCAGAACAGAGCAGAGGAAAACAGAATTCACTGACTTGCAGACAAGCCAAGAAAAAACATCATCCAAACTCAAGCACAGAGAAAAGAATGTGATGAACAAAAGAGTATGAAACATGTGAGACACAGCCAACCGTCGCATATTCATGTAACTGCAATCTCAGAAAAAGAGAGAAAATAAAGAATGGAACAAAAGCAATATGTGAGGAAATAATTGACGATACTTTTACAAAAGTAAGGAAAGAATCAACCTAGAGATTCAAGAAATTCAGGGAATACTAAGAAGGAAAACACAAAAAGAAAACCACACCTAGACACACTAACTACTTGGCACAGTCAAACTGCTGAGATAAAGGATATAGAGAAAATTTTTAAAGTAGCCAGAGGGGGGAAAAAAATTTGAAGACTGACAGCTTCCATTTTTTGTGAGCTGAAAAGTGCTGAGGGGGGTGGGGGGAGCATGGGAGGGCTAGCAATCTAGAATTATACATCTATCAAATATATCCTCTAAAAATGAACACAAAAATAGGGCTTATCTCTAGTGGTCCAGGGGTTAAGAATCCACTTTGCAATGCAGGGTACACAGGTTTGATCCCCGGTCCTGGAAAATCCCACATGCCGCGGAGCAACTGAATCTGAGAGCCACAAATACTAACCAAGGCTCTAGAGCCCCAAGAGCCGCATTTACTGAGCCCTTGTTTGGCAACTACTGAAGCCCATATGCCCTGGAGCCTGTGCGCCACAACGAGAGAAGTCACCACAATGAGAAGCCCTCGCACAGCAACTAGAGAATAGCCCCTGTTCGCTGCATTTAGAGAAAAGACAGCAATGAAGACCCAGCACAACCAATAAATAAATGCTTTTTATAATGAAGAAAAAATAAGAGATGATTTCAGATCCACAGAAGCTGACATAATTTCCCATCAATACACCAATTCTATAAGAAGTACAAAAGAAAAGACTTCCTTTAAAAATTGCAACATAAAAATTTTAAGTAAAAGAACACAGACTAAAAGTAAAAGGATCGCAGAAGATATATCCTGCACACACTCACTGGCCTCTCCGAAAAAGCTGGTGTGGCTACACACTTGATGAAGTAATTTTTAAGGCTAGAGTGTTGTCAGAGATGAGCAGAACATTTCACAATGCTGAAAGGGTCCATTCAGAAGGAAGACACAAAAATCCTAAATGTGAATGCATATAATAGCAAGAGCATAGCTTCAACATATAGAAAGCAAAACTGAGAGAAGTTAAAAGAAGAAAAGACAAATCCACAGTCACAGGATCAGAATTTACCATATCTCTACCTAACTGATAGAACAAGTAGAGGACAAAACAGTATGGATGTAGGAAGATGTAAAACCATGATTAATCAACTTGACCTAATTAACAGACATAGAAAACCACATCCAACAACTGCAGAATGCATATTCTTTTTTAAGGCAGATGGCCAGTTTTCCAAAATAGATGATATGCTGGGCCACAGACCAAGCCTCAACAAATTTCCAGGGACCATGATCACAAAAAAATTAAACTATAAACCAACAACAGAAAGAATACTATGAAATTCTCAAATGTTTGGAAATCTAACAAACAGATTTCTAAATAACCTACGGATCAAAAAGCTATAATGGAGACCTGACAATGGAAATTAGAAAATATCTTCAATGGAATAAAAATTAAACATGACATATCAAAACTTGGGGAATGTCACTAAAGCAGTACTTTGAGGAAACACATAGTTTTTTGTATACAAATGCATTCAATGAAAAAAGAAACTCTGAAAGTAAATGATGTAGGCTTACAACTTAAGAAACTAGAAAGAAGAGAGCCAATTTAGTGTAAAGAATGCAGAAGGAGAGAAATTAAAATAAGAGCACATATCAGTGAAACAGAAAGAGGAAATCAAGGAGTCAAAACTGGTTCTCTAAATAGATTAATAAATCTAATAAACTTCTAGCAAGATTGGTCAAGAAAAAATAAAACCACAAATTACCCAAGTGAGAAATAAATAAGGAAGGGGACATTACTACAGACACTGCCCCTAAATTTCACAACTTAGGTAAAAGGACAAAATAACTTCTCAACACTACACAAGGAAAAAACACAATGTCTAAGTGGTCTGATGTCTGTTAAAGAAACTGAATCCCTAGTCAAAACCTTCCCACAAAGAAAACTACACTCAAATGGCTTCAACAGTGAATTCCTCCAAACACACAGAATTCGCGGGTACAGTCTTGCAAATATCAGTCTTAGACTAATTCTTTCAGAGAATATAAAAAGAAAAAAGCATTTCCCAGCTCATCTTATGAGGCTAACATAATTCTGATACCAAAGTCTGAAAAAGACACTTTCAAATATGAAAATATCAGGCCAGTGTCTCCCATGAACATAAAAGCAAAAAATACTACATAGCAAAAAAGTGGAAACAACCCAAATGTTCAGCGGCTGATAAACAGATTAAACAAAACGTGGCACATGCATATAATAATAGAATATTATTCAGCCATAAAAAAGAATGCAGGAGACACATGCTACAATCTGGATAAACCTTGAAAACATTATGCTAAATGAAAAGAAGCAACAGCCACAAAAGATTACAAATGGTGTGATCCCATTTAGATGAAGGTCCAGATCCATAGAAACAGGAAGTTGATTACTCAGGTTGCTAGGGGCTGATGGAAAGGTGACAGGGAACGACAACAAAAGGATACAGGATTTACTTGGGGGGTGAAGAAAAATGTTTCAGTTGCACAACTCTGTGAATATACTAAAAATAACTGAATTAAATACCTTAAAAAGTTCAATTTTATGGCATGTAAACTACATATCTCAATATAAAAATGAGGAAAAAACGCCATTGACCTAAAAATAATTTCAGTGTCCATCAACATATAAAAAGGATAACAAATAAAATGCCAAATTTATTTTTAAAAAATTTCTCCTTATGCTGAATAAGGGAAACAAGGGAGAAATATGATCATTTCAACAGAAGCATTATTTTATAAAATTCAACAACTATTTGAGATGAAATGCTTCAGTAAACTAGGAAAAGAAGAGATGTTACTAATCTGATTAAGATTATCAACAAAAACTCTACACCTAACATTATACTTAATACTCAATAATGAAAACTTAAATACTTCCACCAAGTACAGGGAAAAAACATAAGAATTTACAAAACATAAGAATTTACACTATTACAACTTCTATTTAATACTGTATTGGAAGTCATTAAGTCAAGCAAAAGAAATAAGTCATAATGGTTGAAAAGGAAAGAGCAAAGCATTATTATTTGTAAATAATATAATCATATTTATATAAAATGTAAAATAATCCACAAATAAAGAATTAATAAATGAACTATCAAGGTCAGTAAATACAAGACCAATTTTTAAAAATCAACTAATTTATTAATTACACCATATGTAAACTGAAGCTTCTCTATAGAAGCCAGACTTATTTCTCCTGTGTAATTAATGTAATGATATTCTCATTGTGTTCATGCATCACTGAATGAATTAGGGCGGTATAGTAGTCTGATTACTAAGTAGAAAACTTTTATTTACTTAACTTAGGCTGATAATTAGTAATAAGAACAGAGATTTTAATAGTTCAAGTTGGTCTAGGAGAGAAATGCAAACAGATTTCCTACACAGCTTTAGTCTCTTGATTTTTATCTGAAAGTCTTTAGATCTGGATAGGAGTCTTTAGGTTGGGGGCGTCTTTAGGTTGGAGGTAGGGGAGAAGGCAATGGCGACCCACTCCAGTACTCTTGCCTGGAAAATCCCATGGACGGAGGGGCCTGGTGGGCTGCAGTCCAGGGGGTTGCTAAGAGTCGGACACGACTGAGCGACTTCACTTTCACCTTTCAATTTCCCGCATTGGAGAAGGAAATGGCAACCCACTCCAGTATTCTTGCCTGGAGAATCCCAGGGACGGGGGAGCCTGGTGGGCTGCTGTCTGTGAGGTCGCATAGAGTTGGACACAACTGAAGCGACTTAGCAGCAGCAGCAGCAGGGCTTCCCAGGTGGCACTAGTGGTAAAGAACACACCTGCCAATGCAGAAGATGTAAAAGATGCAGGTTTAATCCCTGGTTCAGGAAGATCCCCTACAGCAGGGCATGGCAATCCGCTCCAGTTTTCTTGCCTGAACAATCTCATGGACAGAAGAGCCTGGTGGGCTACAGCCCATAGGGTCACAGAGAGTTGGACATGACTGAAGCGACTTAGCATGCAGGAGTGGGAGGGGAAGGGTGGGGAAGGGTGGGGAAGGGGAAGGCTAGGCAGTGAACAGAGCAGCCTAAGAAAAGGAGAGACTGCGAGTAGAAAGTGAGGGGAGGCGAAGATTGAACAAGTATGACTTTACTAGACCACGCCTCATGAAAATTTATAATCTAGGCAAATGCAGCCCAGGTGGGTGAGCAAAACTTGAGCCATGAAGCAACTTCAAAACTTTCTGAAGACAATTCATTCATCCTAGGACTAAGAGAGCCACAGAAGGGTCACGAGAGTTAGCAGTCACGCAACCAGGCACACAAAGATACAAGGTACCATTAGTGAGAATTAGCAAAAAAAGACAATAGAAAGACAGACTTTAGAACAAATTTTGAGACACAACTATGCTTACCAAGCTTAAATAAAAAAACTAGCTTAAAGATATCTGCAGGGTATGGAAAACATAGCACATATGAAAAATAATCAAATTCAGCTTTCAGACATGAAAAAAAAAACTGTAACTAATCTAGTCAAGGCTATGGTTTTTCCAGTAGTCGTGTACGGATACGGATGTGAGAGTTGGACTATAAAGAAAGCTGAGCGCCGAAGAATTGATGCTTTTGAACTGTGGTGTTAGAGAAGACTCTTGAGAGTCCCTTGGACTTCAAGGAGATCCAACCAGTCCATCCTAAAGCAGATCAGTCCTGGGTGTTCATTGGAAAGACTGATGCTAAAGCTGCAACTCCAGTATTTTGGCCACCTGATGGGAAGAGCTGACTCATTTGAAAAGACCCTGATGTTGGGAAAGATTGGAAGGCAGGAGGAGAAGGGGACGACAGAGGATGAGATGGTTGGATGGCATCACCGACTCAACAGACATGAGTTTGGGTAAACTCCGGGAGTTGGTGATGGACAGGGAGGCCTGGCGTGCTGCGGTTTATGGGGTCACAAAGAGTTGGCACAACTGAGTGACTGAACTGAACTGAAAGAAGTGAGTTGACAACATATTAGACATGATAAAGACAGAATTTGAAGAGATCAGAAAAAGTCACTACAATTCAGATAGAAAGATAAAAAGGGGTGAAAATATGTCCCTGAGGCCTCTTCCAAAACTGAAATCTCCTCTTTCAAGTCCATTCATCCCAAGAGACAGCACCTGCCATGAGTACACCCTTCCCCCCATGCACTGGACCTCATCTCATTCACCCTCTTTGGGATTTTGCTCAACCACTTACACCTTTTCTTTGTTTGCTCTTTAATCTCTCACTTCTAAGGCTTCGAACTTATTTGACTCCTCCAATTTAAAAATTAAAAAAAAGCTTCAAATGGTTCTCTACCCCACTTCCTCTCCATCACTAAATTTCTTGAGAACAACTGTCTCACAGTCCCCCACGATCAAGCTCCTACAACTGTATGAGACTTCCCAACATCACAAACTTTCTTGTGGCCTACTGAATTTCTTATCTTCAGTCTTCATCCTTCTACATATTCTTCTACATATGAGTACTGTCAAACAGTCTACTTCTTTAAATACTCCTCTACCCTCAGCTTCTTGAAGAACCTCTATTTTAGTGTTCTATCTTCCCTTGGTGATAGTCCTTTCTCCTTCTTCTGTATTAGCTCCTTTTTCTTCCTTTTCCTGTCCCTTAAATCTTTAGCATATATATTACTTCTCAGGAGTTATTCCATTCATAATCTATACGTATTTCTGTACTGGTAACTCACATTGTTTTCAATAAGCTATAACCACATTAATAATAGCTACTGAGAGGTCACACACATCATCAGAATGGTGGTCTAGAGCCAGTAACTTTCTCTGACAATAAAGGTACATCCACCAGGAAAACCTACCACCTTTCAGCTTGATGTGGTGGGCCACTTCAAAATCCCACCACTACTTATTTAGCTCAGAGCACGTAATCTTAACTCGTTACTTGTTAATTGCTAAAACACATGTCATTTAGAATGTATAGACACTACTCCCTTTACTTTACTTTCACCCACCTTAAAATAACCTCTATGAGGGCCTTACTCCATTAATGTCTGCATTTTCTCTTTCTGGCTCATCATTCTTGCCATTCTCCCTTAGTCTACCAGGTTAAGAGGACAGAATTTAGAGACATATGGCATAGGCTCAAATGTAAGCTCTGTCATCTATTAGCTCTGTGATCCTGGGAAAGTTAACTAAGTTCTCTGGGTCTCACTTGTCTCATCTGCAAAATAGGATGAAAACAGTACTTATCTCATCAGATTATAAAGCACTTAGAGTTATGCTTAATATTTAGTAAGTGCCAAACAAATTTCATTTCTTTTTGTTAGCCATGCTGAAGTGTCTACCTGGGTTTGGGTTTCTCCAAAAGCAGACATGATTCAAGGATTCAAGTGCAAGCAGTTGTTTGAGAGGTGATTGGGGGGAAAGCACTGACAGGGGAAATCAGAAGTGAGATAGGGAAGGGAAGGCAACCAAGAAAGAGTGCATTATTAAGCCAGTTACCTTGATGGGCACTAGAGTGTGACCTTACTGGAGAATTCAAATAGATGGTGGAGAACTCAAGTAGATGGCAGAGAACATGGCTCAGTTAACCCAATGGAGAGATATGAAAATGAGGTATTTACCCACCACATCCCTATCCATCACTGACTGAAAGTCTTTCTGATGGCATTAACTCCTTGGCATTTCTGACTTGCCCTGCACACAGGCCAAGTATGTCTCTTTGGCCAGTAAGAAAGTTCTCAGGTAGAAATTCATACATGTAGTAGACAGGATAGAGATGAAAGCCAAAGAGAAATGACTAGGACACTAAGAACATTTGCTACAGTGTCTGTTATCCAAAACACAGATTAATTCTTTGTCCTCTTCCTCAAGTTACCATCTTCCTTCTTTCCCTTTAAACACTCATTTCCAAATGCTGCACTTCCTTCTCTACCTAACCTCAACCACTTTCCCACTTTTCTCAGCCTTCTGGAAGAAGGAGGTGAGTGGGTGTTAGGTCATTATGATCTCTTAATGTCAACTTCAGGATGATGTCTCGGACATCATGCCTACTCATGAGGAACCTTTGAATATACTGCACTTAATGTATTTGAGACAGGATTGAGAGACTCCTAACAGAAGACTTTTCAAAGTACAGGTCCAGAAACCAAAAGAAAGGTTTCAGCTACCAACCACAGACCAGGAAGCCCAAAACAATTAGGTAATTATTGAAATCACAGGACTGGCTATGACAACCAACAAAGAAAATTTAGAGAGAAGGGTATCAAAATTGGCCTTTTGAGAAACTAGCTCTTCCTTCCTCCCTTACTACCTAGAAGAAAGGCATCATTATTTCTATATTAGATGTCTAGTCACATACCTATCATTCTTTCATCATCCATCTAACATTAAAATGTCTCTCAAAACTGTTCTATTTCATCTATTCCCATTGTCTTCTTTCAGGTTTTATCATCACTCGTCAGAACGACTGCAACCGCTGTTTTAAAGGCAGCTAGCCTTGCTTTGGGGATCTATGTTTTTCCTCCCTTTACAATGCTACTAGAGATATTCTTAACAATTGGAAGTTTAACTCTATCATTACTGTCTTCAAATAAGGCAATACACAGAAGACACGTAGCCCAGTCCTAACATATCTTTCAGTCTCTTCTCTTACACTCTATCCTTATTCTCATTCACCCGGTTTCCCCACACTTCTGTTATTGCCAATATCTGTATTTTACACTTCTTTGATTTTACCTCTATATTCACAATGTAACTGCAGCAACCGTAACTGTCTACACCTCAGGAGTCACCAAACTACAGCCTGCAGTCCAAATCTAACCTGCTACCTATTTTTGTAAATACAATTATACTGGAACACAGTCATGGTTCCTTGTTTAAAAACCATCCATGGCTGCTTTCAGGCTGTAACACAGTTGCAACAATCGTAAGGGAGACTGGACAGCCTGAAAAGCCTCAAGCATTTAGCAGCTGGCCTGTTACAGAAGAAGTCTGCTGACTCTTCACCCATAAGACAATATCAAGCAGCCTCATGTGTGTTTAAGTGGATTCCCAGAAGGAAATGAGGGAGAGAGACTAGGCTTGAAATAATAATACTACAGGAAATAAAGGCCACAATGTGTCATATTAAACAAAAATTATATTGTGCAGATCTAAGAAGTTTGATAAACACCAAACACATGAAAAACACACACTAAGAAAAAACATATTTAGGAAGAGCATGGTCAAATTTATAAAAATAAAAAATAAGGAGAAAAATCTTAAAAGCACCCAGAGAAGGAATTCTGATGCCAGTACAGTGGCATAAACCAAACACAGCCTGTCTTTCATGCTGTTTACAACTATAAACTTTGGGCAAAATTCAAGACAGAAAAAGAAAAAAAAATTACTTGAGGACTCTGAAAAGGAAACAAAAGATTGTGGCAGGGAGTCAAATTTGGAAAAGTGACCCAGAGTACAGTGAGCTTCCCAGCCTGGCTACCTGTTCCTCTTTTCTCTAACAGCTTTGCTCTAAGACCAGGAAGCAACCACTGCATACAGAGAGCAACAACACAGAAGTTAAACCTCCAAGAGAAACCCTACATTTCTGGCCACAGGAACTGGGGAAAGGGGCTCCTGCACGCTGGAGAATGTGGAGAAAATCCTGGAAGGGCAAAGGATGGAGAAAGGGATTCTCTAATCCTGTCTACAAAGTCCACACAAATCTTGGGCTTGCTCTGGAGCTGCACGGTGTTAAGATAGACCCCAACCAACACAGCAAAGGCTCTAAGAACTGAAAACCATCACCCACAAAAGGCAAGATCAAATCTGCCATCTCAAGCTAAATGGGTTGAAAGTGAAAGTGTTAGTTGCTCAGTTGTGTCCAACTCTTTGCAACTCTATGGACTGTAGCCTGCCAGGCTTCTCTGTCCATGGGACTTCCCAGGCAAGAATTCTGGAGTGGATTGCCATTTCCTACTCCAGAGGATCTTCCTGACCCAGGGACTGAACACAGGTCTCCTGCATTGCAGGCAGATTCTTTACCATCTGAGCCACCAGGGAATGACAGACTGCTAAAAGAAACAGCAACAAAAATCAACATTCTCCAGAGAATTATAGTAAGCTTCAGAGTTTTCAAAACAAACATTCACAATGTCCACGATACAATCCAAAATTCTCACAATGCAAAAATAAAATGTGATAGGGACTTCCCTGGCAGTACAGTGGATAAGAGTCTGCCTGCCAAAGTGGGGGATGAGGGTTCGTTCCTGATTGGGAATGATTCTACATGCCACGGAGCAACTAAAGCCCCATGCACCACAACTACCACGCTCAAGCTCTAGAGCCCACAGGCCGCAACTAATAAGTTAACATGCTGCAACTACTGAAGCCCATGTGCCTAGAGTTTGTGCTCCACAACAAGAGAAGCCACTGCAATGAGAAGCCCAAGCACCACAACGAAGAGGAGTGCCCATTCTTTGCAACTAGATAAAGCCCAAGCACAGCAATAAAGACCCAGCACAACCAAAATAAATACATAATTAAAAAAAAATGTTATAAATTTCAAGGGAAGAAATAACTAATGGGTGTCAACCCTGAGATGATCCGTGTTATAATTATTTGACAATACCTTGAAAGCAACTATTATAAATATGCTCCATCAAGTAAAGGCAAACACACTTGAACTGAGCAGGAAAATGTTCTCAGAAGACAAAGAGAAATTCTTTTTTTTTTTAAATGAGCCAAATGTAAATTTTAAAACTGAACAATGCAGTATGTGAAATAAAATTCACCTGGGTGGGCTCACTAAGAGAATAAAGATGAAAGAGAAAAGAGTCTGTGAACTTGAAAATGGATCAGTAAAAATTACCTAATCTGAAGAACAAAGAGGAAGAAAGTTGACAACAGAAGGAGTGAATAGTCAGAGATCTGTGGGACAGTCTCAAAAATCTTATCATAATTGTCATTGGAATGTTAGAAGAAGAAAAAACTAGAGTAGAATATTTTAAGAAACAATGGCAGAAAAGCAGAAATAGACACACAGAAATAGAGAAAGGACTTGTGGATACTAGAGGGGAAGAGGGGTTGTGGTGAACTGGGAGACTGACATTGACATATATATACTACTAAGCATAAAACAAGTAACTAATGACAACCTACTACATAGCACAGGGAACTCTACTCAAGGCTCTGTGTGATCTAAATGGGAAGCAAATCCAAAAAAGAGAGGATATATGTATATACATAGCTGATTCACTTTTCTGTATAGCAGAAACTAACACAGCAATGTAAACAACTATATTCCAATAAAAATTAATTTTAAAAATAAGATCAGTGCCCTATGCAAGTACAGATTATCTCGGACTTCTGAATGAAGTCAGTCAGAACGAGAAAGACAAATACCGTGTGATAACACTTGCATGTGGAATCTAAAATACGACACAAATGAACCTATCTGCAACACAGATTCATGGACCCAGAGAACAGATTTGTGGTTGACAAGGGGGAGGGGGTGGGGGGGATGGAGTGGGGGTTTGAGGTCAGCAGATGTAAGCTATTATATTATGTAACGGAAAAACAACAAGGTCATACGATATAGCACAGAGAACTATATTCAGTATCCTGTGACAAACCATAACGGAAAATATTTAAAAAATAATCTATATACATGTATAACTGAACCACTTTGCAATACAGCAGTAATTAACACAACATTGTTATACTTCAATTAAAAAAAAAAAAAAAATAGGCCCTGGAGAGGAAATGGCAATCCACTCCAATATTCTTGCCTGGAAAATCCCACGGACAGAGAAGCCTGGTGGGCTGCAGTCCACGGGGTCACAGAGTCAGACATGACCGCATACGAGCACGAACGGACACTGATCAGCGTGATCCTCTTTGAAGAACAACAGAAGAGTAAATCCTATGAGTTTTCATCAAAGGGGAAATTTTTTTTTTAACTTTTGTACCTATAAGATGATGGATGTTCACAAAATTTACTGTGGTAATTATTTCATTTGATGTAATAAGCCAAATCATTATGCCATATACCTGATACAATCATACAATCAAGTAATCTCAATAAAAACATAAGAAAAAAAGAACAGAGTGAAACATTTAATGGCAAAAACAAAAAACCTTCAATGTATCTAAATATTAAGAAGTTTCTTTAAAGGGTTTCAAATACTGAACATACTTAATAAAGGTACAAGAACAAGATTCCTTTCAGATCTGCAGATGACACCTGATCCAAAGGCAGAGGGAAACACACTCTGAGTTCTTGCACTCCTGATCCTCCTGACCATGTGAGGCGGGCCACACCCTTTCTGATCAGGATGTACACAGTGTGAATGAGGAGAAATCCTGGTGACCACGGCCATCCCAAGCAGTTGAAGACAGTGCTAGCTGTTGGGAGTGCAGTAAGTGGGAGGAGAAGAGAACGTGTGTGGGGCAGCCTGGGTCTCTGTGTCCAACGAGAGGCAAGTAAGTAAGTGGAAGCATTTTAGCAGGAGACAAAAGCAAGTTGAGAGAGGGAGGTCCAGTACCTGGGAAATACATCTCCTAGATTAAAAAAAAAACAAGACCAAACAACCAAATAAGTGCCCCTGAGTAAGCACAACAGGCACCACCAAGTCCCTACAATCAGATCCTAACACAAGGCCCATTGAGTCTCAGACACAATTTTAATAACACAGATGATGGCTTGCTTTCTGATTTCATAGCAGGCTAGAATCTGTAAATTAGGATGGTGCAGACTGATAGAGGTGGTCTCCTTAGGGAGAGTTGGCAGCCTAAGAATGAGGGAAGGAGAAGAAAAAAAAAAGGATTTTAAAAGAAAAAAATACAAATTTTAGTTTTAAAACTAAAAACTATTTCCCCAAGGTTAAGTGATCCACACTGATGTATAATTAGGGACACCACTGAATGAAGCATCATACAGTAACTAAAAAAATTAAAATGATGACCATACATCATTGAGACAGTAAGAGGCTCACGAGCTAGTTAAAGACAGCTTAGACCTAGAAAAAGGTTTATAGCTCACATTCACGTCACTGATTCCATCTATAGCAATATAAGGTGACCACCGCCATAGGTCATCTTTAGATCACAACTGCAGACACACACAGACTTTTACTATCCTGGCATCGAGTTAAGCCTGTACACAGAAAAGAGAGAAAATGATTCCATGTCAGAGTGCTTCACGAGTCTCACAGCTCTACTGGAAAACTGTTCTGAGACAGTCTATCAGGGTTTTTCTCATTCCAAGTAATTCCAGTTGTCCTGTGACTTCTTTCCACTCAGGAAGTAGGCAGAGCCTTGGGTGAATGGCCTCAGGGAAGGATAGCCGGATAGGCTACAAGGTTTAACTTCCATGGTCACTCAGAGCCAGGGAGAGGGTAGTGGTTTAGTCACTAAGTCATGTCCAACTCTTGCGACCCCATGGACTGTAGCCTGCCAGGCTCCTCTGTCCATGGGCTTCTCCAGTGGGTTGCCGTTTCCTTTTTCAAGGGAAGGGAGGAGAGAATAATGAAAGCAGAGCAGGAGGACGTGGCCGTGACCTTAAGAAGGCACTACGGGCCCCTGGCCTGTATCACAGGGTAGAGGGGATGGGAGATGTGGGCATCCAAGAGTGAGCGGAAACAGTCTGAGCTTCCTGCCCCACAGGGAGCCTGGCGGCAGGGGAGGGGACAGCAAGTTTCCCTGCATTTCTCTGTGCCCGATGACGTGTGGCGGCAGCAGCAGGTGGCAATGACTGCAGGCTCAGAAGCCCTCCCTCACAGCACAGTGTAGAAGAGGCTGCAGCCCCACTGATGAATCGTTTCCTTTTGCTGTTGGAAAGAGCACAACTGCGGCAAGAGATGGCCCAAGGCTGCAGGCAAGGCGGCTGCAGCATAATCTAGATGGATAATGCTCGAAGACCAGAGAGGAATCTGGAGGTTTCTGTAGAGCATGAGCGGGATGATGACTGTGGGCTACAAGCTCCCCTCAGCTCCAATGTTTCTGTTTCCTGGTGGGGAGCCAGAGATGAGACAAAGACACCTTGGAGTAACTGAGATGATCTGAATGGACTGAAAATAGGATTCCTCTAAGCAGATTTGGGACTCCTGCAGTTCTAAGTTTAGTTATTTGGCGAGGGTTGGAGGGGAGAGGAGCAAGTCACACTTTTGCACGTCTACCTTTGTGGATTGAAACCTGTGATTAACATGCATATGTGTGCGCATTGTGGCTGTGGGCCCTGTGTGTGATGGCTAGAATAGTTGTGTTGCTACTTTGCAGGTGGAAAAAAAAACAGAATAGGATTAGTGTCCTTATAAAACAGGCACGAGAGAGGTCCCTAGTCTCTTTCACAAAGTGAGGACAAAGCCAGAAGGCACTGGCTATAAACCAGAAAGAAGGTTCTTATCAGAAGGTGGACATGCTGCTGCCTTGATTTTGGACTTCTAGCCTCCAGAACTGTAAGAAGTACATGTCTGTCGTTCATTCAAAAAAAACAAAAAAAACAAATTTAGTAAAAGACAAATTTACAGATTCAAGAAGCTGAGCATTCTCCAAAGAGGAGAAATTCAAAGAAAATAATCACTAGATACATCAAATCGTACTACTGAAAACCAAAAACAAAGCAGATAAAGAAAAATGACATACTACATAAAACGGAAAAAAAATTTGAACTACTAAAGGCTTCTCATCAGAAATCATAATGGTAAAAAGATGGTGGAACAACATCATGAAAATGCTAAAAGAAAACAAGCTTTTCCTCAATTCTATGTTCACTGGAAATATCCTTTAGAAATCAGAGCAAAATAAAGACATTCTCAGATGAAGAAAAACAAAGAGAATTTATCCCCAGTAGACTACTCTACAAGAAATGCTAAAGTAAGTACCTTAAGCTGAAAGGAAATGCAGCTTCTTCAGGAATGAAGGAAGAATAACAGAAATAATAAATATATAGGCAAACGTAAAATATCTTTTTTCCTTTAAGTTCTTTAAAGTATGTATGACTGTTAACAACAGAAATTATAATATTGTATGGTGAGGTTTTCAAAGCATGCAATCATAACACATATAACAACATTAACATAAAGGAGGGAGTGGGGTATAGCAGAGGGGGTGAAAAAAAAAAACAATCTGTATGGTTGTAAGATGTCTCTATTTTAAGTGAAGCAGTAAAATAGAAACTCTCAGTAGGCTGTGAAAGGTTAGGTATCTATATTGTAATCCCTAGGGCATTAAAAATGAAATTATATAAAAGGTCCACTGGAAAGTGTAACAATCATATATATAAAAATATCAAACATCTGAGGCTTACATAAAATAATTCTAAGTAATGCATGAATGAGGCTTCCCAGGTGACATTAGTGGTAAAGAACTCAACTGTCAATGCTGGAGAGAGAAGAGACATGGGTTCGATCCCTGGGTTGGGATACCCTGGAGGAGGGCATGGCAACCCACTCCAGTATTCTTGCCTAGAGAATCCCCATGCACAGAGAAGCCTGGGGGGCTACAGTCCATAGTGTTGCACAGAATCGGACATGAATGAAGCAACTTAGCACACACACACAATGCATGAATCAAAGATGAAATTACAAAGAAAATTAGAAAATATTTTAAACTAAATGACAAAGAATATACTGAATACCAAGATTTGTGGGATGCAGCTAAAGAAGTGCTTAGATAAAAATTCATCACTTTAAATACTCATATTAGAAGAGAAAAATATAAAATCAATGACCTAATATTCTATCTTAGCAAACTAAAACAAAAAGAAAAAGAGCAAAGTAAAAAAGAAGTAAATTACAATAAGAGGAAAGTCAACGAAATAGAAAATAAACCAGTAGGAGAGAAAACTAACAAAGTCAAAAGTTGATTCTTTGAACGTATAAACAGAAATGACAAACTTCTAGCTAATCAAGAGGAAAGGAGAAATGATAAACATGAGCAATGATAGAGGGATTATCACCACAGACCCCACAGACATTAGAGGATTATAAAAAGAATGCTATAAACAACTTTATGCCAAAAATTTCAAGAATTCAGATGAAAGGACAAGTCTCTCAAGAAAAATAGTTACTAAAATTTATGAGAAATAACACAAAAAAAATCTGAATATCCCTGTATCTATTTTTAAAAATGAATTTGTAAAAGCTTCCCCCCAAAAGAATTCCAAGACCAGATGGTACCCCCAGTGAATTCTATCAAATATTCAATCCCATGCAACTTTTTAAAAAATTAGAAGAGATTACTAATCAATTCGTTTTACACGACAAGGATAACTATAATACCAAAACCTGACAAAGGTATTACAAAAAAAAGAAAAAAAAAAAGATTATAAAACAATATCCTTCATGAATATAAACCCCAAAATTCTTAACAAAGTAACAAATCAAATTCAACAATACATCACATACAAAGTTTTATCCCAGGAATGCAAGGTTGACTTAATATTCAAAAATGTATTAATTTACTTTTCCTTTTGTTCTCTTTACTATGTGATATCAATAAATACATTAAAATGTTTGACAAAATTCAATACACATTTATGATAACAACTATAAGCAAAATAGGAATAGTAAAGTACTTTCCTCAAATTGGCAAAGGCTATCAAAACATCTACAGCTAATATTACACTTAACAGTGAAAGACCAAGACTGATTTGTCATTGTTTCTCCCTTAGATTAGGAACAAGGAAGGATGCAACTATCATTTCTATTCAGCGCTGAACAGAAGTAGAAAGGTTCTTGTCATTGTAATAAAGGTGCAGGGAATACAGGGTTATCTAGAGATCAGAAAGAATGATGATATAATTATACAGAACATCCCACAGAATGTACAAATAAAATTTAATCCACAGCATTCCCTACAGTTCACCTATTCTACTACTACCATTCACTTGCTCTGAATAAATTCTGGATATTGCTCCTGCAGAATTCTGCTTAGTTTCATTTCCTGGAGAAACTTTCCAGAGGAAGTAAAGTACTACAGGACAAACTAAAGCCTCCACCACTGGTTTCAGATGGTTTCAAGGCCAAAACTGATAGTCACAACCTCTTCTTTGTAAGTCATCCTGGATTCTCTTCGTCTTTGGGTAGAATTTCTGCCGGACCAGAAATTCTGACTGATCCTGTGAGGTGGCCATTGGGCCTTTCTCATGTCCACATTCCATAAAAGTTGGAAAAGGAAGTACCAATAGACAGCCAGTAGAACACTTAAGAGTGTGACACAGCACAGTGTGCCAAACTCCACGCTCCACTGCAAAACCACAGCCCTACCTCCTCCAGATAATCACGTACATTAACCTTGTCAAAATGGTGACTCCTTATCTCAGAAAAGGAGCACCAAGTCCCACCAGCAGCTGTGCCTTAGTATAAGGACTCTTATAGTGACTCTGCTGAAAATATTTCCCTTCTGACCAGTGTTCAGAGCTACAGAGACGGGAAGCATAAATTCCCCAGGGAATCAATGATACTGATACTAGGTGAGGCATCTCAATTTCCATGTGTTCTTCCTACTGGGAACACTGCAGGATTCACGCTCATCCTCAGTTGTGCAACCCTGACCATCTTACTACTCTATTGGTCAGCACCTTCTGGGTGCTTATGAGGCATAACGGGACAAATGGATCTGTGGGATCCATGTGCTAAAAGCAGGTCCTTCGCTTTGAAACAATGTTATGTGGCACCTTGTGCTGACAGATCACTCTACAGGCCCTCAAACAGCAACACTAGTTGAGTCCCTACAAGTTGGAAATGGAAACATACTCAGAATATGTGCCAAATTCAGTCAAAATGAATCACAGTCTTTTCCAAGGCACAAGGACTGGCTGCTTTCCTTGAAGGAAGGTTACTCTCTGTTACTGTAGGGCTGGACATTCATCAGCTCAGCTGCTAGATCAACAATGACAAATATAAGTCCATTATTGGGCACCTTGCACAGTCATCATCAGTAATTTTTCCACAACACTTTGCAGACCAAAAGGAATACCTAATTATTATTAACAAAAACCAAATAATAAGAATTTATATTCTAACAACTTAGTAGCCATATGAAAAAACAATACACATAAACTTAAAAAAAAAATTTATATTCCATTCTTAAATAGCCACAATTACTCAGTAATTGCACAATGCACTGGCTGAGTCCTGCACAACTTCTCAGACTTGTGCAGATTAAACAGGCCACCCTCTTTTTCTGTTCGACACTGATTTTTGTGTAGAAATTTATGTGTATCACATGCGTGCATGCATACTCAGTCGTATCCAACCTTTGTAACCTCATGGACTATAGCCTGTCATGATCCTCCATCCATGAGATTCTCCTGGCAAGTATACAGGAGTGGGTTGCCATTTCTTCTTCCTGACCCAGGGATTGAACCCACATTTCCTGTGGCTCCTGCACTGCAGGTAGATTCTTTACCATTGAGCCACCTGGGAAGCACCTTCTTTGTGTCACAGCAAATACCAAAAATTCAACTTCAAAAAAGATAAGACATCATGGAAATGAGTGCAACATGATCTAATGTCAAAACCATGAACTACTTCAAGGGAGAAGTTTGTGACTGACATTTCTGTGTTTCCTTTAAAATTCTGAAATAGCCCATGGTATTCTTGTGTGTCTGATGGAGTTTGGGGGTGCCTCTAGGAAAGATTGAGGGTAGGAGGAGAAGGGGATGACAGAGGATGAGATGGTTGGATGGCATCACTGACTCAATGGACATGGGTTCGGGTGGACTCCAGGAGTTGGTGATGGACAGGGAGGCCTGGCGTGCTGCAGTTCATGGGGTTGCAAAGAGTCGGACACAGCTGAGCGACTGAACTGAACTGAACTGCACTGTTTGGCAATCACTGTGTGTGTGTGTGCGTGTGCACATGCGCACCTTAGTCCCTCTCCTCCTCAGCAGGCCCAGCATCTCCCAGGAGGTTTTGCTCTGACTTAACTCTAGTTACTGGTTTGGCGATAAGCAGCAGGGGAGAAGAGAGGAGGCGAGTAGTAGGGGCAGCATAATCTCCAAGCAACTTCCCTCTAGCTGGGAAAGACAACCACTTCTGTAGGCTCAGAGGGTTCAGAGGAATTGGGGGTTTCAAGGTTTCAACTGGCTGTCCAGTGCATCAACTCAGATGTCCCATCTTAAAAGCTGGGGTCCCATTTCTTCCTAACCAAAGCACAGACGTTGGCCTAGCAGACTTTCTGAGAAAGCAACCCACCCTGGAGTTCTGCTACCTTTGCAATTAAATCTTGGGTCTAGTCTTGAGCTTTTTCTTTCCTCCTACTACAGAAGGTGAGTTTCTTTACATGATGCCAAAGAAAGTAATCACCTAACTTTCTAATTTTGCTTCTAGTTACCTTCAGTCTTTCATGGCTTTCTCAGAGTCACTCACCAGTCATGTGACACCATCATCCTTATAATTAAGAACTTCCCTAAAATTTTCACAAGCCAAAGATACTGTACCCACCAATACAGTCTCTTCTACAGGAATCCCACTCCACCTCACTACCAGTGGAAGTTTAAGCAGGTGCACAGCTATAGTACATGCCAAGGGTTACCAGTACCAGGCTTCATCTACAACCAGCTGTGGGGTCTTTACTGCCAGCTAGCCAGCAGATAGTCCAGCTCCAAAATCCCATTTTAGAAACTACTTCCTCAGACCACTGCTGTCAAAACTGTCTTGGGTAAGGATGCCAAAGAAAAAGACTCTGAAATGGAGATTTGCACAGCCAAAGTATTGAAGAATGCCCTGCACATCAACAACTGTGGGAGAGTAGAGGAAATGAGACTAAACAGAGGCAGGAGGTGAATTAAAACACAGTCACAGGAAAGCCTGAGCCAATCCATGAGGAGCTCTGGAGTTGGGACAGATCTTCCCAGTTGTCCTACCTGAAGGGCCAGGATTTACAGCCCCACAGAGAACAGGCATTGGATGCAGGCTGGCCCCGAAGAAGAAAAGTGACCTTGAGGGAAGCAGCTCTGTTGGCTCAGAGTAATCTGGAGAGACTCGGTTGCGGCAGACTTTAGCAGCCAGTCTTCTCAATGGCTGGGGGAGCCTGTACCTGAATGGAGACATGAACTGCAGCACCCACCACACCACTGCTTGACTACTATCACCAATCTGGCTAATGAGGGGAGAAAATCAATCATTTACCCTGCTTTCTTAGGAGGAACTAAGCTTACCGCCAGTTAGTTGATAACGAAAAATTCTTTGCAGAAGAAAAATTTCTTGCAGAAAATTCTTTTCAGCTACCAAATTCTACTTTAACAGAATTATAAAAACCATCATTTTGAAGCCCCTAATGAAACTCAGTCAAGGATTATCACAGGATGCTAAAACCATTAGGTGGAAGATATCCACACTGTGTCAACGTTATTACCCACGATTAACTGCTTATTGCAAATGGAAGCAGCGTACATGTACAGAAAAAGAGATGTAGTGGGTACCATCTTACCCAAGTAATTGAAGTAGCCAGACTGAGCATTACTAAACAATGAGACAACATGAAAACTTCTGGATGGGGCAGTGTGCAGTAATCAGCATTATATACAAAATATTCTTGCCAAAAAATGTCTAACCGAAGCCTACTAAAGCGTTAAAGCCTAACTTCCATTTATAGGAGATACAGGGACAAATGACAGAGAGAGGAACAATATATGCGACCCTGCCCTTAAGGAGCGAGATTTATAAGACATTTTAGAAAAGGTAAAATATTAGTGACAGAAAACTGTTCTGTAGTGGCCGGTAGCTAGGGGAGGAAAAGGGAGTTAAATTAAAGAAACTTTTTAGAATGAATGTACATATTCTATACTTGACTGTGATGGTTCTAAGACTCTTCAAATGGACATGTACAAAAAAAAAAATGGACATGTACAAAAGGTTAAATTTTATTATATGTAAATTAAATCTCGATTAACCTGACCCAGCCTCCCAAAACCTGAGTATTTAATCTATTCTTGAATAAAAAGGTGAGACTATTCTAACTATTCTGTTGATTTTTTAAAAATAAGTATCTCAAAACATAAAACTAGTTTTAAATTAACATCTTATTTTCTTTTTAAGCCCAAAGGCAAGATTTTCTCTTGAGCTAAGAAATGAATTCATTTCATACTTCTACCTACTTATATGCCAATAGAGCAACTTTTGCCCTTAACATGTGTTTGTATAGGACTCCACAGATATAACAGCTACATGAAGCAAATTACTACATATCCACAAATACACTGACTCAACCCCATATCACTTCCAAGAACACTCCTACAATAATGTCTCTTCACAGCTCAAAACTATCAGTGCCTACTGAACAAAACTGAACTCTTACCTGCTGGTACAAGCTGCCTTACCCTCTGACCAAAGCCTCCATTTCCAGAATGAATTCCCATTCCTCTCCCTCATAAAAAATATCTATATTGTAGCTCTAACAGGATTCTTAACATTACTTACACACAAACTGTGCTTTCTCACCTTCTTGCTCATGTTTCTGCACCAGCTCAGTAAACCATCCCTTTGTCATAACAGGCTATGCTTTCTTAGTCATTTAACACTTTTGTAATTACCTGCCTTTGTACCTTTCACTCCCATCCAGAAAATAAACTCAGGTGGAAAC
Source organism: Okapia johnstoni (assembly GCA_024291935.2). Lineage (NCBI taxonomy): Eukaryota > Metazoa > Chordata > Mammalia > Artiodactyla > Giraffidae > Okapia > Okapia johnstoni. The sequence goes on along the minus strand of CM044321.1, from coordinate 28,826,013 downwards.
TGTCTTACAAATTTTTATAGGGCCAATGGTTAGCACCAAGTATTAATATCAGAATCTGTGTCGGATTAACTTCTTATAACCAAAATCCCATGCATTTGAAGGGTGATATAGCATTTCTAACAAGAAAGGGAGATAAAGTTGAAGGAAGTAAATGGGTTTAGCTTAGAGAAGAAAAGCAATTTCCCATTTTAGGTATAATCTCCTCTATTGTTTCCACTAACACTGTTCTTCTACCGCTTCAACGCTGATACCCTGACAGTCTTTATCTCCCAGTCTACCAGTTCCCTCCTGGCATCACTTTTCTTTGTACCACATGGTCAATCTTTGTCACCAAAAACCTTCACTTTCTTTTATTCTTTCATCTCCACGGACACGTCAACCTTGAATCAACTAGTTTTGTTTTGTTTTCAGTTCTCTTTCGAGTGGAAAAGCTTACAACATCATGCTGATTGGAATTTTAAATATGTGATTTTAATAATAACAAGAATAACAGTAATAGTAACACCATGACCACCACCAATGGCAGCTAACATTTAATGAGCATTTACCATGTTCAGGTACAACGCTCTTTCAACAACCCTATAAGGTTATAAGTAAAGAAACAGACATGGAAATGCTAATTAACTTGCCCATTTTAAGAGACCGAAAAGCAGAACTGAAATTTGAACAAAGGCAGTCTGACTGTAGGGCTGATTAGTCACTGTGCTATAGTTCTTCCCAAATGCAATCAAAGTTGTACTGCCATTCACATTCAGAACTGATCAAATATTCCTTTATTCGTTTCCTTACAATTCTTTTCTTCAAGCAAATGTTCCAACTTTCACTGATTCATTCATAGAAAAATATATTTATTCAGTCGCTGAACAAATGAAATAGTAATGTTGGTCACTGAGACCAACACAGAAGAGGAAGACATGATCTTTGCCTTCTATTTAAGTCCCCAAACTCCATCTGCCCCTTCACTCTCAGCAGAAATCATTAACTAATATTTATTAGCACTTAACGTGCCAAGTACTTTACATATACAGAATCATGTAACCTATGATACAGTCCTCATTATTATTCCCATTCTACATAGGAAAAAACAAAATCAAAAATAAACAAGTGCGACTACATCAAATTAAAAAGCTTCTGCACAGCAAAGGAAACCAATAAAAATGGAAAGGCAACCTACCAAATGGGAGAAAATACTTGCAAACCATATATTGATAAGGGGTTACTATATAATATATATATATTATAAAGAATTCACAGACCTCAATATCAAAAAATTAAAAGGAACAAACAAAAACCCACAAACAATCCAGCTTTAAAAATGGAAAGAGGCTCTGAATAAACATTTTTCCAAAAAAGATATATGAATAGCCAACAGGTACATAAAAAGATGCTCAGCATCACCAATCACCAGGAAAATGCAAATCAAAGCTACAAAGAAGTATCATTTCATGCTGTTAGAATGACTACCCTCAAAAAGACAAGAAATAAAAAGTACTGGCAAGGATGTGGAGAAAAGGGAATCCTTGTGTACTGCTGGTAGGAATGCAAATTGACACAGCCACTATGGAAAACAACATGGAGATTCCTCACCAAATTCAAAAGAAGAACTACCATAAGATCCTGCAATTTCACTTCTGAGAATGTACTCAAAGGAAAAGGAAACACTAACTTGAAAAGATATCTGCATCCCTACACTCACTGCAGAATTATCTACAATAGCTAAGAAGCAATCTGAATGTCCACTGATGGATGAATAAAGAAGATAAATATTTAAAATGGGATATTATTCAGCCACAAAAAAGAGGGAAATCTTGCGACACCAGGAACGGATCTTGAGGTCATTATGCTAAGTGAACTAAGTCAGACAGAGAAAGACAAATATACAACAAAACACAACACAAAAACAAAACCCAAACTCTTAGATACAGAGGACCAATTCATGGTTGCCAGAGGCACGCATAAGGAGATGGGCAAGATGGGCAAGAGAAGTTGAAAAGCACAAACAAAAATTTACAGTTATAAAATAAATAAGTCATGGGGATTTAATGTACAGGGAGGTAACTACAGTTAACAACGCTGGAATGTATATTTCAAAGTTGCTAAGGGAGTAAATCTTAAAAGTTTTCACTTCAAGAAGAAAAAATTTCAACCATGCGTGGTGATAGATGTTAACTTGACTTTATGTGGTAGTCATTCCTCAAAATATGGAATGATTATGTTGTACGCCTACAACTAACACAATGTTATATGCCAATTATATCTCAAAAATATTTTTAAGCAAAAAACAGAGGCACAGAAGTTATGTAATATGCCCAAGGTCACACAGCTAAAAAGTAGCAAAGCCAGGATCTAAAACCAGTCTAGATCCAGAATCCAAGCATTCATTAGAATGCCATCGAGGTCACTGATGCCATTAGGCTTCCGTCCTTCAACTTCTCTATCTACACCTAAAACATAATCCTCAGTAACTAATTTATTCAACACTGACTGATAACGCACTTGCCTTGTTTTGTTCCTTGAATACAACCTTGTTTTTGCACCAGAGACTTTGTACTTTCCTAAAACATTATTCCTCTAGGTCTGCCTTCCAATCATTATGACTCAACTTAAATGTCAACTAACCCTGACCCGTCCTGATCACCCTACCTAATATATCACCCTCAACTACAAACTGTCCGTCACAGGAAATCGGTTTTACTTCCTCCACAGCTATTTATCACTACCTAAAATAATCAGTTGCTTATTTCTCCCTACTAGAGTGAAAATTCCAAAGAGGATAGAGACCTTGTCTATCTTGCTCACTGCTACATCTTCAGCACCTCAAACAATGCCTGGCACAAAGCAGGCACTGGATATTTACAGAACAGACGCCAAAACTTCTGCTACACATTAGGATTACCAAAATTAAAAAGATACAGTTCTTAATAAACTCCTGGTCTTTAGATTTATAAATACATACCTCCTCCAATTCTATATTAAAGGATGACTAGCTCCTAACATTTTTAGTGGCTAACCTCTTCACCCGATGTTAAATCTGTCCCTAAGATCTCCCCCAGTCTTCCCCACAAGGATTATCCCCTCTCTCACTTCAGTTTCTCCTTCTCCACTTACTGAACGTTTCCCACCCACCCTCCCACACTCAAATAACCTTCCCTCAGCCCTACATCTCCCTCCTGCTGCTGCTAAGTCACTTCAGTCGTGTACAACTCTGTGTGACCCCACAGACGGCAGCCCACCAGGCTCCGCCGTACATCTCCCTATTACCCCAAAATATCCCATCGACTCCTTAACCACACCTCCCTTACAAATACATCTTGACCACCTCCTCAAAAGTCACCAGTGACCTGGATAGTGTTCTCCCTTTCTTCAACATTTAACCCTGCTGAGGACTTCCAATCCAACCAGAGGTGCTACTATGCCACAGTTCTCTTCTTAACTTTTTAAAATCTTTTTTGATCTTACTTCACTGTCTCCTTTCTCTCACACCTTTCAACTTGATTTTCACTAGAACATCATCCTCTTTTCTTGCTCCATTCTCTGTCTCTGAAACATTTCATCTTTTCATCTATCTCAACTAGTGCCCCTGTACCAATAATTACATCATTCATTCAGAACCTAAATTCTGGCTCCATTTTTCCCCATTAATACTTAATATGAAATGTGACTGAATTCTTAAGCAAACCCTCAATAAAGAATAGTTGTCAGCCATGACTTAGAAAAAATAATGTGAACTAAAATAATGTTCTGAACAAGCACTGGAAGGCAATATCCTACAACTTAAGGCTTGTTTCGTGAGTACTTCTTGAAATGTAGTTCATGAACTAATTCTTCACTAATTTTAATTGATAGCTTGTACAAAAATAAACCAAAGACTAAAAATCATTCATACACCTTATATATGTGGTTAATCTATATTAATTTTGCCTGAAACTGTTTATACAGTTCTAAATACACAGAAACGGTATTATTGCACGAATACAGTAGTAGAAAGCTAAAACAGGGAACACGCCAGTCACAAATCATTGCGTAAGTCTGGAAACAACAAACGAAATAAATTCAAATTCTTTAAAAGGGGTTTGTAAAGATGCACCTACAATGCCATAATTAAAGGACTCACAGCTCAGAATTACATCTAATTATTAGAGCAAACTGTCCATTGAGGTTTTGTGCTATTTTCAAAAACATTAGCAAGAAGCAGACTTGCGACTTTGTGGCCTTCAATTTAGATAGCAAAGGGTAGTTAGTTACACACATTTATATCACTATGATAAAACTACCCAAGTCCCAATCCTGTAAACAATCATACAGACCAGAAGAAATGTTTACCCAGAAAAAGTGAAGCTCTATCTTTACAACTCTCTGCGGTGGACAGGAGCCACAGTACACGCTGGTCAACCTCAAATATCTGACTCACAGCCTAGCCCCTCTCTTATGAGAGAAAATGGCATCTGATTATTACCGAACAAACTGCACATTCAAAAACTACAGTGAACTCTGTAACTTGTTCAACAAAAATCCTCCTATGCTTTCCCTATGTACTGCAAGAAGGTGTGAGGGGGAAAAAAAGATGAAGCCAGCTCGCAATTACCACTGCCAAAGCCAAGCTGGTGAAACAAGTCAGTCACCATGCTTCAAGGTATGTGGCATGTAAAGGCATGGACAGGAAAACAATAGGAGGGCCTCAAGCAAAAAGACACCTACATTTTAAGAAAAAGAAAATGAAAGTGATTTCACATCTCCTCCACCAATGGAGCTGTAGGTGCACCAAGTCATGAAAGAGATTCTAGGAGCTGCTCAAATGTTCTAGTTGGTGGCAGTTGATCACTACACCAACTGTCACCTTTTGAAGTTTTTCAAGTTTCCCCCTTTCCCCCACAAAACCCCCTCTAGTCTAAGGCCGAAAAGTAACTGAGGAAATAGAACAGAAGATGAAATGAAATGGCCGATGGGACAACAGAACACAAGAGCTGCTGTAACCACGTCTCCAGAGGACCCAAACGTCTAGTTATCAAAGTACAGCTCTAGAAATCTGTATCAGACACCTTTCACATCCACGGAAAACCTCCATCTGTATCTCTTTCGCATATATCTCCTAAACTGAACCCCCGTCTTACCCTAAACTCATCCTATATATATGACATTATCCTTAACCGATGCCATTGCTTCCCTTAGTGAAAGGCAGATTTTTTTTTTTAAGAGAGGCCGAAAGGTGAGGATGGAATGTCCTGAGGGACTGGGGGGGAGGGGGAGGGGTGAGAAATATGTGCAAATATCATTGCGGCAAAGACACTGGACACGCCAGTTCCCTCGTCGCTCCTGCACATTCTCTTCGTGCGTGACCCTGCGCTCAGCCCTCCTCCTGCTTCAACAATACAGACACGTGTCCTAACCGACCCGCACCATCACCTTTTCTAGCATCGCACGCTCCCCGCTTCCACCCTCCCTCGCCCCCCACAAAGACAGTCACACACACTTAAACGAGCAGAAACTGTTGCCACCGCATCCTCCTTGCTCAGTCAGTGCTTCTACCGTCTCGCATCCAGTGCCTGCTGAAAGACAGCTCGATAAACACGTATGTAGACAGACACACACACACCGGCCCACATGCAGCATGTGGCTCCAAGAAGGGCACCCGGAGACGCACCTGGAGGCCGGGTGTCCAGCGCTGCTGCCCCCCTGGTCCCTGTCACTGAGCGCAGCTGTGTAAATCCTCCGGTAGCGGTCGGCCAGAGCCCGGCCTGACAGGAGCAGCTGGTAGTGACCCCGGGAGTCCGGGGCCGGCAGCCCCAGCCCCAGCCCGCGGCCGCCAAGGAGCCCTCGGGAAGCGGCATGAACAGCGCCCCCGGCGCCGGGGAGGAAGAGATGGTAGCGGCCGGGAAGAATCCGTCTCCGCCGGGCCCCGCGGAGGCGGCGGCGGGAGAGGCAGTAGCTGCGCACATCATCCTCCTCGCCGCCGCCTCGTCCCCGCGGGCCGGGCAGGCAGACACGCGCGCGCACACACAGCCCTTTTCCAACGACGACGGCTCCGGCGGGGCGGCCTCTCGCTCCCGCAGCAGCTGAGACTACAAAGACAGCGACCTCCTCCTTCTCCTCCTTCTCCTCCTCCCCCCCCGCGCCGCCCTCGCCACTACTGGGGCCGCTCATCTAACCCCGCCACCCCGGGAGTGTGAGGAGGGGGCGGTGCCGCCGCTGCACCCGCCGCTGCCTCCGCTGCCACCGCCGGAGCCACCCGCAATGGGAAGCGGCCGGCCGCACTGGGCATGCGCCACTCCGCGCGCACGCTCAGTCCCTCCGCCCCCCCGTTCCCGCCCCACCCCCTCCCCGCCGCCACTGCCCCCGCCTCTGGGCATTGGGTGTGGGGCCGGGAAGGCGTGCGGGATCGGGAAGAAGTCCACGTCTCCGGGTTTTACTAGCAGCTTGAGGAAGAGTCGGGAAAGTACTGGGGAGGCTGTCAGCTCTAGCCAGTCGGCTTCAGGTACTGGGTTCCATCCAGGTGGGAGAACTGGGATCTGAGAGACCCGGTGCCCGCCGCCGCCGAAGGATGATCGTTCTGTATTCCTGTTCCCTTTCCCAAAGCGTGCGCTGCCAACGGGAAGATTTACTGTGAATGGTGCTGGTTGAACTCAGAATTCAAGGCAGAGGAAGCCAGCCGAATTAGAAGTACCTTTGGTGGTCTTATTTTGGGGGGTTTTTTTGTTGGGTTTTTTTTTTTTTTTTTTTTTTTTTTGTCATTAGGATTGAAGTCTCTTCAAAATAGCTTTTACTTACGAAAGACAGGTAGTAATTTGGTGCACTCTCTTTTTTTTTTTTTTTTCTGTGAAATTATAACTCCCAGGTAGGAGAGTATTCACAAGCCAAAGTCTTTCCCAAGTTCTTGTTCTTAAGATTTATATCTGAGCTAAGTCTTAATGCAATAGTGCTTTTCTCAAATATTCTTTCTTTAACTCCACATTCACTCTAAGAGGGGGGGCCCTCATATCTCGACAGTGGTCACTTCATGGCTTTCTCAGCCCAGACTTACATTACTAAAGATAATTCTTGAATATGACCTGAAACTACAATTGTGACAGACTGTATAACATCCCCAAATGTCATATGTACCAAAGATCTTATCAGTGTTATCTATAAATGTAATATTTGCTGAGTCCCCTCTTCCCAGTTATTCTACTAACCTCTTCAAAGTAAATGCTCTAGAAATATATGTGCCAAAGCACCCTGATTCCTATTAAATTCTATCCTTTTGATTCTCAGTTTGAAGAGTTTGCTTAACTGCATAGTCCCGACAAAATCATTTTTAAGTCTTATATCCCAGTGCTATTGGCTTCCCCAGTGGCTCAACGGGAGACACGGGAGACACAGGGTCAATCCCTGGAACCCGAAGACTCCCTGGAGAAGGAAATGGCAACCCACTCCATGGAAATCCCATGCAAGCAGTGGAGAAATTAAAATAATTCTAGTCTTTATGGGGAGACAGTGCTGAAGGATTCCTTTTTAACTGGGGCTTTGAATAATAAATGGATGTCATTTTGATTTTAAAAAGATAAGTAGAAGTGGGATAATAAAGCCATGGGACAAAGGACAGGCATGAGAAATCACAGTATTTTTGTCCTGTGAGTAGCTCTGTTGTACAGATTTTGTATTTTGTCTTGTTGCCTCAGCTATCTTACAAGCTTCTTCAGAGCTTTCTGTTTATCCTGATGTCTTCCTCAGCACCTGGTCTAGAACCTTGCCTATGGTAGATATCCAGCAGTTATTTGTTGGGTGAAATTCCCTGTGCTGATGCTCCACCATGGTTACCCACCTGGGTTGAACAGAAACGGCCCCGCCCCTGCTCCCTGCTCCCCCCCTCCCACTCCCCTACCAACCCTGGGATAAGAGCCAAGACACAGGTATAGAGGCAGCAAAATGCTGGTGGAGTTAAAGGCAGAACTCCTAGCCACTGTAAGGGCTAATACTGTTGCAAGAGCCAGAGAGATAACCAAAAGGCTCTGCAATGGGAGAGTTTGGGTTCTGACTCTGCTATTTGTATGTCTTTGGGCAAGTTTCATCCTCTGATGGGGCCTCCCTAGTAGCTCAACTGTTAAAAAATCTGCCTGCAATGCAGGAGACCCTGGTTTGATTCCTGGGTTGGGCACATTCCCTGGAGAAGGGGTAGGCTACCCACTCCAGGTATTCTTGGGCTTCCCTTATGGCTCAGCTGGTAAAGAATCCCCCTGCAATGTGGGAGACCTGGGTTCGATCCCTGGGTTGGGAATATCCTCTGGAGAAGGGAATGGCAACCCACTCCAGTATTCTGGCCTGGAGAATTCCATGGACTGTATAGTCCATGGGGTCCCAAAGAGTGGGACAGGACTGAGTGATTTTCACTTGCATCCTGTGAAACAGGGTCAAAATAATACTGCAGGAGACTGTGGGAGAAATTCACCTTGTCACATGGCTTTTCACAAATGGTTACACACAAAACAGAACACAATAGATTTTTCCATAAGGACTGGAATGATGCTTGTGTCTGTTCCCCCTGTGCATCCCCACCTCCTAGCACAGACGCTAGCCCTAAGCAGCAGGGAAATAGACATTGGTTGAATGAATGAACATGTGAATGAACAAATGTTGCTGGCAGAGAGAAATATTTGCAGCTCAGGCTCAGGTGGTGGCCTGTGCACTCACTGTCCATTTAGAGCTTCCAGTGGAGACTGACCTGGAGCATCTGTCTCCGAGCTCCCCCTTACCAGTTCCTTCATTTCCCTTGGGTCCTTACAGAACCCTTCGGTCCCAGACAGGCCCCTTCCCGAGCCTTCTGGATACACACAAAACCCGGTAGCTGGATAATTTTTAAAGAATCCCGTTGTCACTGAGCGGCGCCACTAGGCGTGCGCAGAGTCGCACACATGCTCACTTAGGTATCCGAGGGTGGCGTTTCTGTTGGGGTTGGCAGCGTTTCCTTCCACGGCAGCGGTAGCGGCCGCTCTACCCTAAGTTGATAGCCAATGCAGCCTTTTTTCTCCTCTTCTTCCTGATTCCGCACTGTGCGCTCCCTGGTCACTGCAACTTGCTGCTACTCTGCCTTGGCAGCTGGGCAGCTTGGAATGCTCCCCTGGGGTTGGCGGGGAATAGGGCGCCAGCCGGGAAGGAAAGGGCATTTGGACTCACCCTTGACTCCACTGTCCAGGGGACCTGAAGGGGAGGGTGCCCCCCACCCCATCCAAGACAAGTCGCGAGGGTCACCTGAAGCACCGCTGCAAAAGAGAGAAGTGGATTTCTCGAAATGTACAAAAACAAGTGTCCCCTCCCGCCAGTTACTGTTCGCACTACTATCGAAAGCCCTGTGTTGGGAAGGGGGACGGGGGGCTCTCACCATTCAAGAAAATGTGCAGAATGAAAAAAACATATAGAGGGCTTTGCTATTGTTTTTCCAGTCCCATTGAGTGCGGCTCTAGTACTTTCCGTGCTGCCATCTTAGCTTTATCTTCTGGCCGGGCTGGGCGTGTGTGTGTAATCGTGTTAGCAGGAAGGGTAGAGGCGTGGAGGGAGCATTGGGCGAGTTGGGTGTCAGAACTGGCCAGACAGGAGTTCAGGGCACAGTCACCCTCAAGGATCATTGCACTAAGGCAAATCTTGACTTTGCCCATTTTATTAGTGAAACACATGCATAGTATTTTTTATAGTCTTTGTGGTAGATGTTATGCTCATTTCTCAAAAACATCTCTCGTCTGTATGATCGTAGAAGACCATGGCTTCATCTTTTATCCCTATGACAGAGCTTGTCACTCTTTTCCACTTGACATTCCAAACCTGGGACTACAATTTTCTGAACTCTTACCGGATTTACATCTTTTGTACTGTATCTTTAAGTAGATCTTTTAAAGGAAGCTATAAACGCCGATATAGTAAATAACAAGTATAAACCATAGTGTATGTAAGAGGACACTGATTGATATTGTTAGTTTCATTTAAAAGGTTAATATTGTACTAATGCTACACAAGATTTCAAACACAGGAAGCATGTATATAATCAGAAACATCAAGACTGCTGGAAATGTGGTCAGTGTCAAGAATTTGAATTTGTTTCCTGGATTTGTACGATAATGTGTGTAAAAACCAAGACTGGTGGCTCAGAGCATCTTAAAACAAGCTTGGTAGCTGAGAACAATTTGGAAGGAAAAAATACTCCAGAAATTCTTCACTCTTCAGTAGCCACTTTCTAAGGACCACAGAATTCTTCATTGTTGACAAATATGACCATATTGCACTTTAAAAGGAAATATATTTTATATAATTTAATACTGTAAACTGAATAGAAGTCAGCATGGTGATTGGAATTCTTCTAAACAAAAATCACATATTAGATCCCCTAGATACACTGATTTATTCCTTTAAACAATTATTTTTAGAGCCTTGGAAGAAGAATCAGTAATTTGTAGTCATGAAGAGTTAATGCTTTTACCTTTTGATTCATATTAGTTTTAAAAGATACAAATTTTATGTCCAAATTTCCCTACAAATAAAAAAATGTAGATTTTAGGGGCCCTGAGTTAAATTTTCATCCCTGAAAAATGTTTCTAAAATATTGAGTAGTGAGAATATTCTTTGAAGTATGTAAATGCACTAATACATATTTGAATGCAAATCACAGTTTAAAAAAAATCTCCTTGTGATTTGTTTTAGCCCAGAGGAAGCTTTCACAACTGATGACAGAAATTCATATAAAGTATAACTGAGAGAAATGTCAAACCATTGAATTTTAATCTTGAAAATTTCAATATAGTTTATAAATTATTAGGTTGATCTTTATTACAAGGTTAAATAGTTTAATATTAAATCATATTCCTCAAACCCTAAAGGACTATTGAAATTTTTCTATAGAATAGCAATTTTACAATGTCAAAGTTTCCTTGAACTATATTATTTTTAATAGGGTTCTTGGCTAATCCAGATATCAGGATATATCTAAATGACTCTAAACTGATTATACAAAGCTCTTAATTTAAAGACATTTAGCCTCCCTAAGGCTAAGTTTTCTCATCAGTAAAATGAGAGTAATCATAACACCTAGTTCATTAGATTCTTTGAAGATTAATTTAAATAACATGTATGAAGGACTTGCTAAGCACATTATCTGGCAGGCAATAACTATTATTATTGTGTGTGATGCTCTATTTGAGGTGTATCCAGATCTTGTGCTAGAGGAAGTGACAAAACAGTTAGACAGTTTGAGTTGTTTCCTCACGAAGTCCTATCCACAAACACAGATTTACTATATCTCGACAAGAAGAATCGAATCTAAAGACTATTCATTTCCCTAAAATACTCTGTTCTTGGATGATTTATTACTTCACAAAATATATTGCTTATTTTCATTAATTGAGTTTCTGGAATTTTAACTGATGGCTATATTTTTGACATCTAATAATCAAAAAATTATAGTTCCTTCTCAAGTGGCTGGTGGCACTTCCAGGGTCAAAAATTATAAATCATCTATGGTTCACATTCTCTTGTTAATTTATCTGTAATTAACATCAAAATCTTAGCCCCACCCAGTTCAACTTCCTGTTTTGATCAATAGTTTGACTTTTATATTTTGAAAGTAAAAAGGAGTTGATTTACTAGCTCTTCATAAATACTTCTCTTAAAAATATTTTGCTTTTTCTTTATCATGTCAGATTTGTCTTCCAACTGGGCCAGACGCAGTTTAAAAAGTTTTAGAACATATATTTCATGAAAAATAGTTCTGCTTTTCCTAAATTAATTTGTGGTAAGTAATACTGTTTTCTTAGTTCAGACAAAATAATCATATCTGTGTAATGTCAAATGTTGAGAACTAGATTATTTATTTATGTGGTGGAGCAAAGGCAACACAGCTTCCCAAGAAAAGATGTGGCTTCCTTGCAAGTAGTCCTAACATCCATGTCATTGTGCAGGTGGGATGGGGTACCAGTAATTTTCTTGTATGCTCTCGAGTTTATTCCTGCAAACTTCGTTTTCCAGGCTCTGTTGTCAGCTAGCTTCAAATTAGATTAAGCCTGTGGGGTGAGATGGGTGATTGGAAAGTGGGAAGGAGGAGAAACTGTACCTCTCCCATCCCCCGCCCTCACTGCTCTTTCAATTTCGGAGCAATAGCACCTCTGTGGTCCCAGCTTCTCCTGGACTGCTTCTCCTTCCATGATCCAGCTCCAGCCAGATACCCTCTGTTGTACAACCAGTTCTCACTGGGCAGCCCTGGCTCCTGAAATCTGGTAACAGTTTCTCCTCCTGTGGGATCTCCATCGCCAGGGATTATGGTAGTTTCCTGCTGATATTACTCCTTGAGATGTCTCTGTCCCTCCTTTGGCTTTTCAGCTCCTTCAGTACCTTAACAATTAGTTCTCCATATTCAGTCCCCTCTCTGAAAGACCTGGCATGCATTTGTTTGTTTTCTTGATTGGACTCCAAGTGAGGCAGTTAGTCTTCCATCTACATAATAGACCTGAATTGGCTCCTCAGCTAAATGATGGCATGTCATCCTCTTTTATCTGGTCTTTAAAGCTTGTAGATCTGGCCTCAATTAGCAAAACAGGAACCTACTTTGAGAACAATATCAATTGACTCACTGCACCCATTCCAAATCCCCTTCTTCCATTCCTGCCTCTACTCTAGAGACAGGGAGAAAAAAAAAGAAGTATTCTCCCTGGGAGACTCTCCTACATCTAAGGTTGGCTTTGGGGCACAATTCAGGCTGGCAGGATGAAGGAGAATCTGCTGATACTGCTCTGTGATCTCTCTTTCCACCTCAGAGATGGTCAGGATGGTTGATGTTTGTAGCCGTGAGCTAAGACGTATGAGATAAATGCCAAGGGCATCGCTGACATCATCCTTGATATGTGGAGCAATTGAACAAAGTTTCAAACTTATTTTTGTGATTAAAAAAGCCCCTTTCTTGCTTTATGCAAGTCAAACATCAAAAAGTTCACTGCAGTGTGTTTTATGTCATGCCTTCGGGTTTATTAACGATTTCTGCAGTGCTGTGCCTCCCAGATATCCTCCAGGTCTGAGGCACTTATTCCCCCAGCTGCTGGGAGTATTGACCACTAGCTGCCAACAGCTAAGCCCCTTCTGTTAGTTGCCCTTGGTCTTGGAGAGTTGTCCAAGATTCCAAGGTTCGGGCCCCCATCAGTTCACTGCTCAACAAGGTGTACAAAACCCTGGCCTTCTGATTATACTTCAGGATGACTTTGAAGAGCCACACTAGCTCACATCTCTCCATTAACTAAGGCCTTTGTTCCAACTGCCCTGCATCAATTTCTCTTTCTCACCTGCTTTTCTCACTCATTCACAGGCAGTATTGTTGAAAGGACTTCATGATAAACTTTCTACAGGCAAGCCTCCTTCTTTGAGTCTGTTTCTTAAGGAGCCTGACTTGTCAGTTAGTATGGATAGTGGGCTGAAGATGCAGACTCTAAAATGGGATTTTGGAGTTGGGTCACCCACTGGTTAGAGGACAATGAGGACCCTACCTGTGGTGGATGGTTTCTAAAGTGACACCATGATCTCTGTCTCCTAATACCCCTGCCCTTGTATGAACCTCTCCTCTTGTGTTTGTACCTGCAAATTCTTTCTAACCAATAGGATATGACACAGTGACAGGGCGTACATGTGTGTGGCTAGGTTACATAATATCACAACTCCCATCTTGCTGGGACCCTCTCTTTTTTTGCTGACTTTGAAGAAGCTAGCTACCACATTGTGAGCCACTGTATGGAGAGGGCCACATCACAGGGAGCTGATGGTATGTTCTGATCAACAACCAACAAAGACTTAGTTCTTCAGTCCGGCAGCCTACAAGAAACCTAATTCTGCCAAAAAATGTATGAGTTTGCGAGTGGTTCCTTTCCCAGCTGAGTCTCAGATGAGACTGTAGCCCCAGCAGACACCTTGATTGCAGAGGATAGAGCCAAGCCATGATAATATGTGTCATTTTAAGCCAGTAATTATGTGGTAACATTGCACTGTAGAAGGACAATGAAATGCTGAGTTAGGGGTCTAGTGGTCTGAGACATGCCAGATACTTGCTACAAAGTATAGGGTAGGCTGTCACATCTTACACTTGCTACCACAAAGGAGGGACAAGACCTGCTATGCTTCTCTGAGTTCTGCAGGTATATTTGATTGAGAATATTGCTCTGACATTTCCTGAATGACACAGATGGCTGCCAGCTTTAAGTGGTGCCCAGAGCAGGAAAGTGCTGTGAACCATCTCTTAAGTGTGGGGCAAGGACTTCTGCTTCTTGGACTATACAGCATGACAGCATGTATGATAGTGGTGGGGAAAGATGCAATGCAATGAATGGAAAGTTTCAATGGGAGAATCACAAAGAAGAGCAAGGCCACATGACCTTTAGAATAAAAATCATAAACTATTGAAAATAGCTCCTGGCACACTGTGTGGGCCAGGAAAATGGGAAGAGCATCTCGCCATGAGACATCAGGTGTCTAGAACTGCCCAGCAGGAGCTAGGTTTTGCTGAATCCACCAACTTAAAAGGTCCAGGGGGCCCAACAAAAACCTCTGGTAAGATGGAGGTAATATACTGAGGATTGGGTGTGAACAGGGCCAGAGAGCAAGTAAGTTGCATGATTGTGTGGCTAGATGCCATTAATCCTTCTTGCACTGGTACTTGCGTCTAAGCTCACATATGGCTGCATGGGATTGGAAGGCCCCTTACGACTGATGTAGAAGAGGAAAAAGGCTGAGCTTGGTGCAGGCATAAGATGACTTGGTAAGTAGGTGCAAGTTGACAGGAACTGCTGCTTATCTATGATCTGATAGATAATGGTGAGGCAAAATCCTCTCAGCGATTCAAACTTCATGCATTGAGCATAGTCATCCATTTTGCATGTAAGTGGCCTGAAGTAAGAATATGTAAGATCCATGGGTTGTAGCAGGTGGCTTGGCCATTTGGTAAGGGCCTGGAAGAAGAAAGATTGAAATATTGGGCAGAAGATCTGTGGAAGAGGCATGTGAACGGATCTGTGGGAGTGAGCACAAAGTGTGACTTTCTTTGAATCACATGGTGATGCCCATCAGAGAATGTCCCACCATGACCACGGAGATAGAATGACTCCTCCAGTTGGTATCAGCTTCTATTTTTGTCCACCTAGTAGGGGAACAGAGGGCACATGGACAGGATAGCCATGGTGCAGAGATGGAGGCTATATGTGGGTGGCAAGGAAGGAGGTTATGCATGGACCTTATAGGGAGGGCTTTCCCTTAACGATGCTGATCTAGCTACTGCTACTGCAGAATGTGCAATCTGCCAGCAAAATGCAGCACAGTACCTCAAGGAAACCAACCAGCCACTTGCTGGATATTTGATGACATTCCACCCTGGAAGGGTCAGTGATTCACCTGGGACTGATGCATATTTTGATATGGACTTGCATTCCCTGGGGCTTCCCTGGTGACTCAGTGGTAAAAAATCCACCTGCAATGCAGGAGACTTGGGTTTAATCCTTGGGTAGGGAGGATCTCCTGGAGAAGGAAATGGCAACCTACTCAAGTATTCTTACTGGGAAAATCCCGTGGACAAAGGAGCCCGATGGACTACCACCCATGGGTCGCAAAAGTGTCAGACACACTGAGCAACTACACAAACATTGCATTCCTCACCCACATTGGCCAGCATCCTCATCTGAAGGCTTAGGGAGTTCTATTTCACAGATATGAGATCCTGAAAAGCATTGTCTCAGCCCAGGGTGTCCACTTTATAGTATATGTCTGTGTTAGATTGAATAATGACCCCCTCCCCCCCAAAAATTGTCCACATTATAATCCTCAAAGTCTGTGAATGTTACCTTACCTGTTACTTTACCTGGCAAAAGGCTTCCCACATGACAGTAGTAGTAAAGAACCCGCCTGCCAATGCAGGAGACACAGGAGACGTGGGTGTGATCCCTGGGTCAGGAAGATCCCCTGGAGGAGTGGCAACCTACTCCAGTATTCTTGCCAGGAAAATCCCATGAACGGAGGAGCTTGGCGGGCTGCAGTCCATGGGGTCACAAAGAGTTGGACTCGACTGAAGTGACTTAGCATGCACACCAGGCAAAGGGGTGTTGCGGATGTGATGGAATTAAAGATCCTCAGATGAGAAGAGCACTCTGGATTATCCAGGTGGAACCAGTAGAATCACAAGAGTGCTTATAAAGGGGAGGCAAGAGGCTTAGAGTGAGAGGAGGCATTGTGTCTGTGGAAGCAGGGTCAGAGGAGAGATGATGGCAGAAGCAGAAAAGAGAAAAAAAGAAATTTGAAGATGCTTTGCTGCTGGCTTTGGTGGTGGAAGGAGGGCTGTGAGCCAGGAAATGTATAAGACCTCTGAAGGCTGGAAAAGCAGAGGAAAGTAATCCTTCTCTGGAGCCTCCAGGAGGAGTGTAGCCCTGCTGACACCTTGGTTTTTACGGCTTCTGACCTCCGAAAATGTAAGATAAATTTGGTCTATTTTAACTCAGTAAGTCTGTGATAGCAACGAAAGGAAACCAATAAAATATCCATTGGCTCAGAAGCTCAGTCATGTCTGACTCTTTGCAACCCCATGGACTGTAGCCCACCAGTCTCCTCTGTCCATGGGATTCTCCAGGCAAGAATACTTGAGCGGGTTGCCAATGCTCGAGGCGGACTGTCTTGGATACTGTAGGGTTCTTGCCCAGACTGATGCCCCTTCGGAACCGAGTCTCTTATTTCCCAGCGGTCAGAAGTGTTGACTGCTGACAACTCACAGCTGAGCCATCTCTGAGCCTTGGGCTCAGAAGTCAGTGGAAGGTTGCTCTCTGGACCGTGGTTATGTCCCCTCCCTGAGGTGCAGTTTGCATTGAGTCGAGTGACTTAAATTCCCCTTTATTATAATAATGGCTAAGTGAGAGGACAGAGTTTAATGTAAAGCCAAAGAAGCTGTATTCTCTGAACCCCAGATGTTAGCAGTTTTAGCCAAACACTTGCTTTAAAACTGGCAGGGCAGTCATCATTACACTGTAGGGAAGAGTTGGCATGCTCCCTGAAGGCACGTAACTCCCGGTTGGATGAAAGGAGGACGAGGACAGGGAGAGGCTATAAACACCTATGCATTTCTGCTTCCTGACTCAATAGTGAAATAGGCAGTGCCCCTCCCCCGCTCATCCATCTTCTGTCATGGCTGCTCTGCCTGGTGATGGATGTAGCTGGGCACCAGGAACAAAGGACATTAGTTAGGCAGTTAATGTTGTAGTTTAGCATGACCCACTGAGCGTCTCAACTAAGGTAGTCATCATGGAGGGGAGAGGGCCACTTAAGAGGTAAGACACACAGGAAAAAGTGATCTCATGTGAAGGGTGAGGGAAAAAGAGGATCCTCGTGTCATTCCCAGTCTCTGGGTGGACCTTGGTGTCATTTGTTGAAATAGAATCCAGGGAACAAAGGCTGTTTATCTTCTCTCTTTCTTGCTCTGAAAATAATTTGGGAGTATGTTTTTAGAGAATGTAATCACTCCCCTTACACACATCCCTTTGCCATTAGTTTTTGGCTCACTCCAAACCCACTCCGGGCTTCCCTTGTGGCTCAACTGGTAAAGAATCCATCTGCAATGTGGGAGACCTGGGTTCAATCCCCGGGTTGGGAAGATCCCCTGGAGAAGAGAAAGACTACCCACTCCAGTATTCTGGCCTGGAGAATTCCATGGACTGTATATAGTCCATGGGGTCGCAAAGAGTTGGACACGACTGAGTGACTTTCACTTCACAAGCCCACTCTAGGATTCTTGCCTGGGAAATCCCATGGACAGAGGAGCCTGGTTGGCTACAATCCATAGGGTCACAAAAAGTCAGACATGACCTAGCCACTAAATAACAACAAAACCTATTCTCTACACAGCCGCCATCTTTTAAAATTATATCATATGCAATAAAATATTATCCAGCAATAAATAGGAATATATGCTACCACAGGAATAAACCTTAAAAATATCATGTTAAGAAGCCAGACAAGAAAGGCCACATATTATGTGGTTCTATTTATATGTAACATCCAGAATATGCAAATCCATTGAAATAGAAAGTAGATTGGTGGTTGCCAGTGGCTGGAGAAGTCAGGGGTGGAGAGAGACTGCTTATGGGTATGGAATTCTTTTGGTGGAAGGGGGTGATAAAATGGCTCTAGAATCAGTATGGATGTTTGCTCAACTTTGAATATTCCGAAGTCTCTTGCACTGTGTACTTGAAAATGGTGAATTTTATGGACTGTAATTATATTTCAATAAAACTTATCTTAGAAGCCTGCTGAAAGTGCAACAGTGATCTTGTATTGGCGTAATGAGAGCTAGTTGCCACAACAGACAAACCTCGGGAACTGCTTGTTCTCTTTATCCCACAGAGCCATTCTCCTCCCTTCACCAAACTGTTTTGTGCCCCTGGAGTCTAGCTCCCGTGCGCCGCATCAGCTGGGCTCCCTGGAGGCTGCATTCGGATTGGGTTTGGCCAATGGAGATGCCTTCTCGGGAGACTGTGGCACAGGAGAAGAGGTAGTTCAGAATATTTTTTCCCCAGCTTTCCCTCTTCTTCTGACAGCAGTTGTGTTGCCTCATGAGTGGAGTTCCCACTGGGCAGCTCCTTCTCCTTGGCACCAGTGGCCAGGGCTCTGTTAACTCTTTTCCTCTCTTTGCCCCTTCAGTTCCAGGAATGAAACAGCTTCCTGCCTCTCATATCTCTTCCCTTACCCTGCCCACTCCTCTGAAAAGATTTCCTTCATTGACGTCTCTTCATTTGAACCATCTGGGGTGCTGTGTTTTCTGACAGAATTCTGATTGGTACTCCTGAAACCTTGATGAATTAGGACAATAAAAGCTTACTCCTCACACACTTGGCACAAGGCAGACTAACTCCCTTTCATCTTGGAGCTTGTCATCTGGACCATGTGGCCTCCATCATAAAGCAGAAAAAAGAGTGAATTGGGAGATTGCAAGGGTCTGTATGGTCAAAGGTATGGTTTTTCCAGCAGTCATGTATGGATGTGAGAGTTGGACCATAAAGAAGGCTGAGTGCCGAAGAATTGATGCCGTCAAATTGTGGTGCTGAAGAAGACTCTTAAGAGTCCCTTTGACTGCAAGGAGATCAAACCAGTCAATTTTAAAAGAAATCAACCCTGAATATTCAATGGAAGGACTGATGCTGAAGCTGAAACTCCAATACTTTGGTCATCTGATTCAAAGAGCTGACTCATTGGAAAAGACCCTGATGCTGGGAAAGATTGAAGGCAGGAGGAGAGGAGGGCAACAGAGGATGAGATAGTTGGATGGTATCACCAACCCAATGGACATAAATTTGAGCAAACTCTGGGAGATAGTGATGGACAGGGAAGCCTGGAGTGCTACAGTTCATAGGGTCACAAAGAGTCGGACACGACTTAGTGATTGAACAATAACAAGGGATGCCATTAAGGGCCAGCCCTGGAGGTGGTTTACATCCCTTTCACCCACATTCAGTGCTGAGGACAAGTCACAGGGCCACAAGCTAGCTGCAAGGGAAGCTGAGAGAGTGGTATGGTGAATGTAAGATATTTTCTCTAGCTAGTATTACAAAATTGCCTTTAGGTTTAAATGGACTGTTTAACAGGGCATAAAAAATACACCAGCATCTGGCCCCAGCCCACCTTACTCTCTTTATGGCTGCTAGGGCCCCCTGCTGTGCCTTTGCACAAGCTGTCTCCTCTGCTTGAGTGTCTATTCTCCCTCTCTCTACCTGGCATAACTTCAAAACTTGGCTTAATAATTAACTCCTCCAGGAAACTTACCCTGACCCTTCCTAAGGCTGATTTAACTACCGAATCTCTGTACTACTACAGGGCCAGGAAAGAATCTCCATCATAATGTTTATGATTTTGTGTTATTTCATTCATTTCTTGCCAATTAAACTGTGAGTCTCTTAAAGGCATGGATTATATTTCATTTCTACCTTTTCCAGTGTCTATCATGTAGTCACTATACAAATCATTATTTTAGTTAGTTGTTCTTAGCAGAGTCAGTACCTAGAGAGCATTTCAAAAATTTGTAGAAATGTTTATCTTTGTGATAATAACCACAAAACACTACTTAACATTTAGGGCAGCAGCTAGAGATAATAAACATCCTGCATTATATAGGACAGTCCCTCATAATAAAGAACTATTCTCTTCCCTTCAACACTTTCAAACATCCCAGTAGATTTTCAAATAGATGAAATATCTGTTTATAGCAACCTGACCCTGGAACCTAATTCAGTTTTACATATAAATGCTGTTTTAGTTATCTACTGCTGTACTGTAAACAACCCAGAACTTAGAGGCTTAAGACAATAGAAATGTATTATTTCCTAAGATCCTATGGGATGACTGACTCAACTGGACCATTCTGCTCAAGGTGACCTTGACTGTTGCTGCAGTCAAGTGGGCTCACCTGGGCTTGAAAATCCAAGATGGCTCACTCCCAGTGCCAGAACTGGGTTGGTCCAAAACTTCACTCAGGTTTTCCATCCATCTTAAGGAAAAGCCCAAATGAAGCAAATCCAACGCTTGAGTAAGAGTTGATCTGGAGCTGTCAAGTGGAGCACCTCAGACCTCCTTCATGTGGCGCCTTCACATAGCTTGGGCTCTCATAGTAGCTGGGTTCCAAAAGGTGGCAAGTGGAAGCTGCCAGGGCTCTTCAGGCTAGGGCTTAGAAGTCCCAGAACAGCACTTGGGCTGCTTTCTATTGGTAAGGTCCAGTCCAAACTTAATATGAGGACAAAGAAACTCCACCTCTTGTGAGAAGCAGCTTGCCCATACAGGGAGGAGAACACTGAGGGTCATCCATCTTCGGAGAATAGCTACCTCAGACACTAAGTGATCTTTGTCTAGTTTTAAGAATTCTCCAGATATATTGCAAATGTGTAAATCAAGAGAAACTTGAACTCTTTTGAAATTTTATTCACTGTATTTAAATTATCAATAAAATACATCCACATCAGTCTTTGTAGTTGTCATATTCATGGTAAGTCAACATTTAGATTCATGTATCTGATTACTTCTTTATATCTTCTAGTGAAATCTTACCAAAGTGTTTATAAATATGTAGTGCATATAATATATATATTATATGCACACTGCTGCTGCTGCTGCTAAGTTGCTTCAGTCATGTCCAACTCTGTGTGACCCCATAGACGGCAGCCCACTAGGCTCCCCCGTCCCTGGGATTCTCCAGGCAAGAACACTGGAGTGGGTTGCCATTTCCTTCTTCAATGCATGAAAGTGAAAATTGAAAGTGAAGTTGCTCAGTCGTGTCCGACCCCTTAGCGACTCCATGGACTGCAGCCCACCAGGCTCCTCTGTCCATGGGATTGGCCAGGCAAGAGTACTGGAGTGGGTTGCCATTGCCTTCTCCGATACACACACTACATATATGTAAATATAAGGAAATGTATTTTAGTTTAAGCATGTTTATGTATTCTAGTATATTAAAATAATTATAAAGTATTTAGAAAATAACATATAAATGTTTATGTGTGCATTTTACTTATTACATATATATAAAACACCAAAATATTGATAGGATATATAAATATAAATTTTAATTTTAGTTTTCTTTTATATAAAGTCATTTGTTTTATACATATGAAGGTAAGTTTTTTATTACTTATTTAATACCAGGAGAGTAAAGCAGTTGTTACACAGTATTTACTATTATATGAGGAAGAGGTGTGGCAATTGAGTTGAAAAATATCACTGGTTTGTGTAAACTGAACTGATACTCTGGCATTTCCTTTTGGTATCCATATTTATCTTCTCCTTGATGTTGATTTTCTACTTTGATTTAAATTTTGTTAGCTCAAAATATGTATTCTAGACTCATACCAAGTCAAATCTCTGAGCAGTAACATGGGAAATATATATAAATGAATGACTAAATAGCAAATTCTGTGTTTTTTTCCAATTATTAAAACATATGATTCTTATATATAACATTTATCTTTAAAAATGACTTTTCTCCAACAGAAATAATTCTGTTATTTTCTAGTTTGAACCAGGTTAGTAAGAATGTCTAGATATGTGTTTTAGTAACACTCTTGTATTTTATTGATGTAACTTACAATGAGAAAATTTTAAATTTATCTACTATATTATTTGGGGGATAAAACTGAAATTTTACCTAACTGTTTTAAATTTGACATTGCAAAGTGCTTCACCTCATATTATGCTCTCAAGAAAAAAAATTATTAGACTTTTTAGTGAAGTCAGTCTATGCACAAATGTATTTATCCCTTCTCCAGGCAAGAATACTGGAGTGGGTAGTCATTCCCTTCTCCATGGGATCTTCCCAACCCAGGGTTTGAACCTGGGCTCCTCCATTGCAGATGGGTTCTTTACCATCTGAGGCACCCAGAGAAGCCCTCATTTATCCCTTATCTTTCCTTAAAATACTGTATTTGGGATATATTCACCATCTGAAACTGAATTCCGTAGAGCTTTGAGTACGATCATTTGTTCCTGTGACCTCTTCCTGCTCTTACAAGTGTAATTCCTTACTCTGCAGGGTTTGTTTTCTAATATTTTTACTTTTATCCCAAAATACACAAGTGGGTCTTTGATTATCAGCATTTCCCATAATATGATTTTTAAAGCAAGTATACAAATATAAAGACCAAATAAATTCACTTTAGTTTTTTGCTGTGGGCTCTGAAAGATGCCACTCTCCTGATCTGGTTGGCTGAGGCTACCCTCCTGGCTGTTGGACAGATGAAACCTCTGGTTCTGGTAGACAGATACCACCGTCCTGGTCTCAGAGGCAGGTCATACTCTCCCAGTCTGGTAGATGCTACTCTCCTGTACCAGTCGGCAGATTATCCCCTCCCGCTCTGGTCGACATGTGCTATTTCTTGTTAAATAGACAGATACTGTTTTCCTGGTCTAGTTGGCAGATGTTGTGCTTCTGGTATAGTAAGATAGAAGAGAAGCAAGGTCTCAAAACAGTCCTATATATCATCACTCAGCCTCTGCTCAGGAAATGGTGAGTGATTCTCTGTTCACTACCACCGTGTAAGGGGTGAATGGCCCTCGAGAAGTATATCACGGAAAAGATGTAAGAGACATAATTACTTAACCACTGTTGCTACAATAGGTTCAGGTAAACATTAATATTTTCCTTATTTAACTGTTTTAAAGAGGGATGAGAGAAATGTAGTTTCACATCAGGCTTTATCAATATGATTTATAAAACTAAAGACTCATGTGGGAACCCCATGAATATTAGACCACAGAGAGAAAATCCCCGCTCTAGGCCAACCACTGTGTCTACTTCAGTTTTAATTTGGGGAACGAGGTCAGCCTCCATTCTAACATGGCAAGAGAACAATGAATCTGACTTGTAAGTGCAAACCGTGACTGATTTAACAGTTGATTTTTTAAAAACTGGCAACATACAGTATTAAAAGGTATTACAGATAATTTTTTCAAGTACTTATTTTCATGTCATCCTGTTTTCTTCCAACACAAATCATAATCTTCCTTCAGTGGGTAAAAACTTAACTTTACTTAATCTTTGCCCCAAAGAAAGTATAGCAAGAATATTACATAATAGTAAATTTTAGAAGTCAGCTCACCGCTACTATTTATAATACAGGTGCATGGTCAATTTGAGTTAATGTCATTCACTTACATTCTTTTACTTACTCTTTTTTAAAATTTTTAATTGAAGGATAATTGCTTTACAGAATTTTGTATTTTTCTGGCATACATCAATAAGAATCAGCCATAAGTACCCTTGTGGCTCAGATGGTAAAGCATCTGCCTACAATGTGGGAGACCCAGGTTCTATCCCTGGGTCAGAAAGATCCTCTGGAGAAGGAAATGGCAATCCACTCCAGTACTCTTGCCTGGAAAATCCCATGGACGGAGGAGCCTGGTAGGCTACAACCCATGGGGTCGCAAAGAGTTGGACACGACTGAGCAACTTCACTTTACTTCACTTCACTTCATAGGTACATACATGTCCCCTCCCTCCCAAACCTCCCTCCCATCTTCCTCCCCATCACACCCTTCAGCCTGTCACAGAGCCCCTGTTTGAATTCCCCAAGTCATACAGCAAACTCCCATTGGCTATCTATTTTACATGTGGTATTGTCAATGTCCATGTTACTCTCTTCATACATCTCCCCTTCTCCCTCCTCTCCTCCCACCATGTCCATAGGTCTGTTCTCTATGTCTCTTTCTCCATTGCTGCCCTGAAAATAAATTCATCAGTGCCATCTCTTTAGATTCCATACATATGTGTCAGTATACAATATTTACATTTCTCTTTCTGACTTACTTCACTCTGTGTAATAGGCTCTAGGTTTGTTCACCTCATTAGAACTGACTCAAATGCATTCCTTTTTATGGCTGCGTAATATTCCCTTGTAGTTATGTACCACAGCTTCTTTATCTATTCATCTGTCAGTGGACATATACATTGCTTCTGTGTTCTAGCTACTGTAAATACTGCTGCAGTGAACATTGGGGTACATGTGTCTTTTTCAATTTTGGTTTCCTCAGGGTATATGCTAGGAGTGGGATTGCAGGGTCATATGGTGGTTTTACAACTTACTCTTATTTCAGAGGAATACAAGGCTCTAAAAGTGAATACTGGCCTGTCCTAAGGACTTTTACAGGACTCAGAGGAAAGTTAATTCTGTTGAGAAACAGAAGCATTGCCTCCATTTGTGTGTGTGTGTGTGTGTGTGTGTGTGTGTGTGAGCACGCGCGCGCGCGCATGTGCGCCCAGTATCTTGGCCCGTGAATTCATTTTCTAGACACTGGCATGGAACCGAGCACAGGCTCTAAATTTTTTTCTTTACTACATCAAAGCATAAAATAGTACAAAGGAAAGACCAACTTCCTGTCCTGCCCAAGAAAAATGCATACCCCAATGAAAAGTGTACCATAAGACACAATTAAAAATAATAAACACATTAGTTGTAGTCGGAATATTACAATTGCAGTATTCAAAATAAGCAGGGTTATTTTCTGAGTTTTTCACTTATCAGAGTTACTGCTTATTCAGAGTTGCACGAATCTGATAACTGTTGAGTAAACTATTGTAAACTCTGTAAATCTCACTGCTATGATCCCATACTTTTTAAACTCAGTGATAAGACAAAAGCTGTTGTAGAATAACACAGTAATGGTTTGTCTTATATGAAATGAATATACCACATGAGATCATAGTGTAAGCCTATTAATACATTTTAAAAGCCAGAATACTTCTGGGGCCATTGTACTGTTTATTTGACTACTTTAATATGGCTAACGTTCGTAAGGAAAACAGCCCTAGTTCCTAAAGGGAAATAATGGGATTGGAAAGATAAAATGTGAGAGGAGGGGGCATAAAGGTAACTAGATGTTTAGCAGAATTTTGCAGAGTCAATGAGAACATTCCATTCTTGTTCTTCTTACTCCATTCTACACATTTGAGTAAGAATGTGTAGAATCATAGCTATGGCATCCTATCCTTTATGAGTGTGATAAATTATATGTCAAAAATAACCTCAATAAGCTGATTCATTGTTACTGTTCCCTTCCCAAGAGAGTGAAGTTGGAAGTCTGGGACATTTAAACTCTTATAACCAGCTCTGGTGAAATGCATATTTACGTACAAATCTTCATGTATACATACATCAGGCATGCATGCAATGCATGCATACATAAATATATACCATAGGAAGAATGAAAATAATTGATTAAAATAAAACTTAAGTTGATAATTGACTTTATTTATTGCATGTCTCAAGATTTTCTAAATTGTGCTTTCTAGCTAGCCTATTTTAAAATTTTTTTAACTTTAATTTGAGGCTAAATACTCTACAATATTGTGGTGATTCTAGCTATCCTATCTTTTTAATTCCACTTTTGTAGCACATGAGTGAATATTAATATCTATTTTATTAAAAATAATTTCCAAAATATAAATAATAAAGTACCATAATACCATGGTACCAAGCACCATACATAGTAAAGTGCTGTCTTCCAGCTGAGTAAACTGAGTCCAGAAAGGTTAAAAATTGTGCCCAAGATCACACAATTAAAATGTGTCAGAGTGCATCATATTTTTAAAATGGCATTTAGTATAGAGTCTGTAAACCATGTAAGCATACAGTCTTTTTAACTGAACTTTAGTGAATTCTTTTTAAACAGCTTGGGCACAGTACTTAATCTCTCTTTATCCCTCAGTGTCCTCCCAGAGATTTGTGTGACTATGAAATGTTATCAGATCTCTGCTGCCACCAGCCTGCATTATTTCCTAGGAGATACTGATTGACCATACAGCTCAACCAAGTGTCCACACACAGAGCAATATGGTCCATCTGTAACAGAATGGGGACTTTTCCTGTTGCCTGAGAATGAGGCTCAAAATTGCTCAGGGACCACAGAGGGGCTCTGAAATAACCAATGCCCACCACCCTTTCTCAGTCCACCTAAGTCTGAGTCAAGATACTGAAAGGCAGCGGGGGATTGTCAGTTTGGTGGAGGTGGTGGGGAAGACAGGGACCCAGAGAGTCTCTTCCCCAAATGGGGAATAACTGGCCAGAAGAAGAGACTGCCATTCGTTTCCCAGTAGACATCTGTCTTAGTTGGAAGAAATTCTTCCCGTTCCTCATGAGCCTCTTACACATCTGCTTGTCTCACAAGTGAAGCGTGAACTACATTTTGTTCTGGGCTACTTTTTCAAGAATGTTTGCCTAGCAAATAGTCTTAGAAGTTAGGGATAGTTTTTCCCTCAAGAGCAAAGGGCAAGAATGCTTCCTGTCTAATATAATGAAGGCATCTCTTTCTGGAGCAAAGGTGAGGCTCTACAACTGTCTGTCTTAAGAGTTTAGTTCCTTAAGCTTGAGGTTCCTCTCCTGAAATACAACCTACTTCATATGCAGGTGTCATCTGGCCCTCTTCAAAACTCCCTGGATGAACTGGGGCTTGGGGAAATAGCACAAAATTAATGATACTCTTGCTGTGAATAATAAGCTATTCATCTTCTTTGGTGCAAGAGTTTTGTGTTTTCTACCAGAATCCATGAAACTG
Source organism: Okapia johnstoni (assembly GCA_024291935.2). Lineage (NCBI taxonomy): Eukaryota > Metazoa > Chordata > Mammalia > Artiodactyla > Giraffidae > Okapia > Okapia johnstoni. The sequence goes on along the minus strand of CM044321.1, from coordinate 28,798,962 downwards.
GCAGGCGAAGATGTTGGCTTGCAAGTAAGGTCAAGTCTCACACTCCTCACAGTTCTTAACAATCTGCTTAGGCAGTGGATGTGTATTGGTCTTCCTTTGTGTTTATTTGAGCATAGGAAAAGGGCATCAGAGAAAAATAGCAAGACAGGAGAAGGAAATTTAATAGACCAGCTTTGGTATAATCATCATTGAATGGGGTATACAAGTTATCTACTGCCACAATAATGTCATACAACAAACAACAATGAAATTTCATTGGTGACAACAAATATTTATTTCACTCAAAAGTCTAGAAGATTAGCTGATTTGGGCTGAGTTCACTCATTTTCTGGGGGTTGATGGTTCTTGAATAAACTAAGATGACTTCAGCTAGGATCAGTTCAGTTCAATCACTCAGTCGTGTCTGACTCTTTGCGACCCCATGGACTGCAGCATGCCAGGCCTCCCTGTCCATCACCAACTCCCAGAGTTTACTCAAACTCATGTCCACTGAGTCAGTGATGCCATCCAACCATCTCATCCTCTGTCGTTCCTTTCTCCTCCCGCCATCAATCATTCCCAGCATCAGGGTCTTTTCAAATGAGTCAGTTCTTCACATCAGGTAGCCTAAGTATTGGAGTTCAGCTTCAGCATCAGTCCTTCCAATGAATATTCAGGACTGATTTCCTTTAGGATGCACTGGTTGGATCTCCTTGCAGTCCAAGGGACTCTCAAGAGTCTTCTCCAACACCACAGTTCAAAAGCATCAATTCTTCGGTGCTCAGCTTTCTTTGTAGTCCAACTCTCATATCCATTCATGACTACTGGAAAAACCATAGCTTTGATTAGATGGACCTTTGTTGGCAAAGTAATATCTCTGCTTTTTAATAAGCTGTCTAGGTTGGTCATAACTTTCCTTCCAAGGCGCAAGTGTCTTTTAATTTCATGGCTGCAGTCACCATCTGCAGTGATTTTGGAGCCCCCCCCCCAAAAAAAACAATGTCTGTCACTGTTTTCATTGTTGCCCCATCTATTTGCCATGAACTGATGGGACCAGATGCCATGATCTTAGTTTTTTGAATGTTAGTGTTTTGAATCAGCTAGGTTAGCTTTGGCATTTCTGATCCTGGGATTAGTTGGTTGACGCAAACATGGAGTTCTCATGGTGAAGGCCACAAGCAAGAACATGGAAAGCCCAATTGTATCAATACTTTTCAAGTTCCTCCTTGTGCCATATTTTCTAATTACCCATTGACCAAAGAACAACCCAGAAACAACATTTATTAAAGAAAATAATTTTGAGACAAGAAATCCCAAGGCAAGTACAGATTCAAGGAATAAAAAGTAGACTATGTCTTCAGTGCAAAAATCTGCATATTACTCTTAAAAGGCAAGGAAATAAGGAGGGTAAAGAACTGGAACTCCTAGAAACAAGCGGATCAAAGAAGAAATTAAAGGGGAAATTTTAACTTTTTTTGAGACAAACAAAAATGGGAGTACAACATATCAGAACTTATGAGAGGCAGCAAACGTAGTTCTAACAGGGAAATTTATAGCAGTAAACACTCCATTGAAAGTGAAAGTGAAAGTCCCTCAGTCGTGTCCAACTCTTTGCAACCCCATGGACTTCTCCAGGCCAAAATACTGGAGTGGGTAGCCTTTCCCTTCCCCAGGGGATCTTCCCAACCCAGGGATCAAACCTAGGTCTCCCACATTGCAGGTGGATTCTTTACCAGCTGAGCCACAAGGGAAGCCCAAGAATACTGGAGTGGGTAGCCTTTCCCTTCTCCAGCAGATCTTCCCAACCCAGGAATCAAACCAGGGTCTCCTGCATTGCAGGTGGATTCTTTACCAACTGAGCTATGAGGGAAGCTGGCAAGAAAGATCCCAAATAAACAACCTAACTCTACACCTTAAGGAACTAGAAAAAGAAGAAAAGACTAAGCCCAAAGTTAGCAGAAGAAAGAAAATAATAAAGGAAGGTTAGAGCAGAAATAAAGAACAGAAAAATGATAAAAAGGTTAAGCAAACTAAAAGTTGGTTCTTTGAAAGGATAAAATTGACAAACCCTTAGCTAGACTAACCAAAGAAAGAAGCGAGAGCACCTGGGTTCAGTCCATGGTTGGGGAGCTGAGATCCTGCAAGTCGTATGGTGCCGTCAAAAGAAAAAGAAAAATGAAAACTCACCCATAATCATACAACCTGGAAATAGTGCCTGTTAGTATTTTGGTATAGTTTCATTTAGTATTTCTTCTCTATGTGAGCATATGAAGTGGATGAAACTGGAGCCTATTATACAGAGTGAAGTAACCCAGAAAGTAAAACACCAATGCAGTATACTAATGCATATATATGGAATTTAGACAGATAGTAACGATAACCCTACATGCGAGACAGCAAAAGAGACACAGATGTATAGAACAGTCTTTTGGACTCTGTGGGAGAAGGCAAGGGTGGGATGATTTGAGAGAATAGCATTGAAACATATATATTATCATATGTGAAACAGATCACCAGTCTAGGTTCGATGCATGAGACAGGTGCTCAGGGCTGGTGCACTGGGATGACCCAGAGGGATGGGATGGGGAGGGAGGGGGGAGGGGGGGTTCAGGATGGGGAACACTTATACACCCATGGATGATTTATGTCAATGTATGACAAAACCACTAGAATATTGTAAAGTAATTAGCCTCCAATTAAAATAAATAAATTTTTAAAATGCTCAAGAAAAATAAAATAAATAATAGATTGGAAAAAAAGGTATCTTAATATTATACTGTGTATATCCAACATTGTATAATACTTTTTTACTCAAAACTATGTTATAGTAATTTTTGTATAATAACTGCTAAGTCACATCAGTCGTGTCCGACTCTGTGTGACCCCATAGATGGCAGCCCACCAGGCTCTGCCGTCCCTAGGATTCTCCAGACAAGACTACTGGAGTGGGTTGCCATTTCTTTCTCCAGTGCATGAAAGGGAAAAGTGAAAGTGAAGTCGCTCTGTCATGTCCGACTCTTAGCGACCCCATGGACTGTAGCCATGGACTACATGACCCCATGGACTCCTCTGTCCATGGGATTTTCCAGGCAAGAGTACTGGAGTGGGGTGCCATTGCCTTCTCCCATCGAAGTAGTTTAGACTAGCAAATAAAAAGCATTATGTTGGAGCCAGAGAAACCCAAGTCAAATTTATTTTTATTATTTACTAGTTCTGTGATCAGGATCCATACTTACCTTCTCTGAGCCTCTGTTAACTCAGTTATAAAATAGGAAGGATAATTCTAGTCTTTTGAGGTTATTGTGAGAATTAAAAGATACAGGAAAAAACGCAGCACTTAATAGGTGTACAACATGCTATCATCCTCCGAGATCAAACCATGAGAGAGCATCTGCATATACAGTGGAAACCTGATTAATGGGAAAGTGTAATTACTTTATACTTTAACAGTTTCACCCCATAACATATTGGCTTTTCTGTTTTTTTTTTTTTAATGGTGGCTCTTATATTTCCTGTCATTAGAGGTAAAATTTCAAGTTAATATATAAAAACCCTTGCTCTATAAACCACTTCCTTTTCTTATTTCCTCTTTAACAGAACTGTAAAGTTTGACTCAAGTCTTTCTTTATGTCTCTTTTCTTTTGTTTCTTGTTTTCTTAAGTTCTTCTTGATTTTAATCACTTATTGTTCTGCTGGATTCATTCTATTTAGTAACTGAAATTTTTTCTTCATCCTTAAGTAGTGCTAGCCACTTTATCAAACTCAAGGACTATCAGTCTTCTGATTGGTACTTGCTCTCCGTTCAACTAGTCCTCAGGACAGAGAACTAAGTTTCATTTCTGTGTTACAAGCTCATTTCACGATAGCAATGAATTAAACTGAATGAAGTTCGAGCAGATTCTTCAAGGTGATGCCTGTTATAAAATATATTTTGTATTTCATATTAAAAATCTATTTGATCTAGAGAAGTGGGATGGGGGAAGGGAGGAAAGCTCAAGAGGAAGGTGATATATGTATAATTATGGCTGATTTGCATTGTCGTATGGTAGAAACTGGGGGCTTCCCCAGTGGCTCAGCAGTAAAAAATCTGCCTGCAGTGCAGGAGTTGCAGGAGACACAGGTTCAATCCCTGAATCGGGAAGATCGCCTGGAAGAGGACATGGCAATCCACTCCAGTATCTTTGTCTGGAGAACCCTATGGACAGGTCTTCCCTGGTGGATCAGTGATAAAGAATCTATCTGCTAATGTAGGAGACATGGGTTCAATCCCTGATCTGTGAAGATCCCACATGACTTAGAGCAACTAAGCCTGTGTGCCACAATTATTGAGCCTGTGCTCTAGAGCCAGGAGCCGCAACTACCAAAGCCTGTGCGCCCTAGAGCCCACGCTCCACAACAAGAGAAGCCACTGCAATGGGAAGCCTGAGCACCGAAACTAGAGTAGCCCCAGCTCGCCACAACTAGAACAAAGTCTGCACAGCAACGAAGACCCAGCACAGCCAAAAATAAATAAATAAACGTTACATGGAAATTAAAAAAAGGAATCCCATGGACAGAGGACCCTAGCGGGCTGCAGTCCATAGGGCTGCAAAGAGTCAGACATGACTGAAGTGACTTAGCACACCCCCACAGCAGAAACCAACAAATGTTGTAAAGCAATTTTCCTCCAACTAAAAATAAGTTTAAAAAATTTTATTTTGTATAGAAAGAAGTATTATATCTAAAACAGTGCTGGTTTTTAGAACTGATCCCAACTGAAATAAGAGTATATCCTCAAAAATATTAAAAATTGCATTAAGACTTTCTCCTTCTGATAGTAAGTTGGTTTAATATCCCTGAAAATATTTTCCTTGACAGAATTTTAAGCTTCTGGACAGTATACATCTTGGAGGCATAATTGACTTTGCAAATGGTAGGAGAATTCTCTAAGAATAAACCACTAAAAAACAAAAGCAGAACTGCAAATCTGGGACTAGAGCTTTTACACATTATACTTGAATATTTCCATAATGAATCTTAAAAAATATCAAGATAGTTGGAGAGGAGTTTGGAGGATAGGCTGAAGAAGAGCATATATGTAGATTTATTGATGTTGCTAGTGTTTTAGATTTTAGATGGCATATTTATGGGTATTTATTATATTATGTTTTATAACTTACATCTTTACCACATGAATTATTTTGTTTAATTTATTTTTCAATGAAAAGTTTTAATTTGCCTGACAACTTGTTATTTTAAAATGTCAGATATACAGAAAAGTTGAAAGGATAATGCAAAAAAGCATTCATATACCCTCAGTAAATTCAACAATTTTAACAAGCTATCAAATTTTAAAATGTTTGCCTATATACATGTATAAATTTGTTTTCTTGATGAAATATTTAAAAGTCATTTTCAGATATATGAAACTTCCCTCCTTAATATATTTCATCATACAACTTCTAAGTATTAGAATATTCTACAAAATCCTGATGCCATTATTGTATTCAAGAAAATTTTTAATAATTTCACATTATTTGATATCCACTCCATATTAAAAGTCTTCCAATTGTTTCCAAATACATTTTATAGATATGTATATTTGAATATATTAAATTTGACATGTTGAACTTGATCTTTGTCTCTTTTAAACCGGAATAATTTTGACCCATTTTTTCCCATGACATTGACTTTTCGAAGAGTCTAAGCCAGTTGTCCTATATAGTTTATTTTATATCCTGATTGTTTCTCATGAGGCTATTTAACCTATTCCACAATTCCCTTTATTTTATGTAGACTAAAATTTAGATCTTGATTTCACTAAAGTTAGATTAAGCCTATTTGTAAAGAATGCTTCATTGACAATACAGATAACGTTGTGACTTCACATCTAACCTAAAGACATATAATGTCAGGTTGTCCCACCACTAGTGTGGGACATTAAGTTCAGATTGTAACTGCCAGATCTCTGTTATAAAGGCCCATCTTACCCTTTGGAATTAATAAGTAATCTGAAAGATGATTCTTGGGCACTGTGAGGTTATCCTATTCTCCCACAACCTTCTACTCAGTGGTTTAGTAGTCATTTTCTAGAATTTTAGGAGTTTAATTTTCTAATACTATCATACTAACAGGAACTTTTTCAGTACTGCTTTTTTTTTTTTTAAGAATTTCATCAGGGTGCCACATCTTTAAATGGACTAAATATAAGATAATTATCATTTGCTGGAGCCATTCTATAGTTAAATTGACTTTGATAGATTATTCTTTAATCTAATGTTATGGACTGAATTGTGTCACCCCAAAATTCATATATTGAAGCCCTAGCTCCAAAATGTGATGATATTTGGAGATAAAGCCTTTGGAGATAATTAGGTTTAGATGAGGTCATAAAGGTGGGGACCTCAGTTTGGGTTTAGTGCTCTTCTAAGAAGAGAAACAAGGAAGCTGTCTCTCTCTTTCCCCATCATGTCGAGGACTCAGAGGGTAGATAGTCATCTGAGAGCCAGGGAGAGGACTTTTACCAGACACTGACCATACTGGCACCCTAGTCTCAGATGTCCAGCCTCCAGGATTGTAAGAAAATAAATCTCTGCTGTCTGAAAACACCCAGTAGCTGACATTTTGCTATGGCAGCTTGAGAAAACTAATGCATAGTTTTCTAAGTATTGTAGAACCTTTTTTTCCACCCTAGCTCCTACCAAACTTCTCACTTAATGCTGGACATTTCTTAAGAAATATGGCTCTCTGCTCTAAATTACATAAGCTGAAAAACATTGAGTAGCATATTTATTGCTGTTTCTGTGTACTCATTACAGTGCAGACAAAGGTGATCCTAGCAAAAGATTTTCATGGTTGTCTTCCCCACAGACTAGGGAAGCCAACTTTTCACTATTATAAACAGTGAATATTGCTCAATTTAGATCTTTCTCCTTAAGGTAAATTCTCTACCCCCTCCCCATTCCCAACCTTTATTGGGATATAACTGACATACAACATTGTGTAAGTTTAAGGTATTCAACTAGTTTATTTGATACACTTACGCATTGCAAAGCAATTATAACCATAGCACTAGTTAACACTTTCAACATATCACATAATCACCTTTTTTTTTTTATGGTGAGAACATTTAAAATCTAGTCTCTTAGCAATTTTCCAGTATGTAATGCAGTATCAGTAACCACGATCACTATGTTGTACCTTAGATTCCCAGAACTTAGTCATCTTTAACTGGAATGTTGTACTCTTTGACCAACATCTCTCCTTTACCCCACCCCCCAGCCCCTGATGACTAGACTTAGTTTCTATGAGTTTGGCTTTTATAGATTCCACATATAAGTGATATGTAGTATTTGTCTTTCTCTATCTGCCTTATTTCACTTAGAATAATACCTTGAAGGTCCATCCATGTTATCAGAAACAGCAACATGTCCTTCTTTCCCATGACTGAATAATATTTCATTGTATGTTTATATTACTTTCTCTTTGTCCCTTCATCCATTGATGGATACGTAGATTGTTCTCATATCTTACATATTATGAATAATACTGTAATGAACATGGAATGCAGATGTCTCTTTGAAATCCTGTTTTCATTTCTTTTGGAGATAGACCCCAAAGTAGGATCCTATGCTGGATCATACAGTAGTCCCATTTTTAATTTGAGGAACCTCTATACTGTTTTCTGTAGCAGCTACACTGTTAGGATAAATTCTTTAAAGTAGAAAAACTTGGTAAAAATTATAAACCTTCTTAAGGTTTATGATCTGAATTGCTGGCTAGCTTTCCATGAAGATTGTACCAAATTCAATTTACACAAGCTGTGTTTGTGGGTGTTCACTTAAATATCACACTCCTCAATGCTGATTGTTATAATTAAAACTCATTGCTGAATATTATAGGAAAATGTTTTATTTGTATTTCTTTGATTATATTTTTTCATTTTAATTAAACCCAATTTTTATCAATTGTTTTGGTCATGCCAGTTTAAGCATTTTCTTGATGAATATTGAATGACCATAAATCAGGTTATATTTTACTGCAGATTATTTTTTACAGTTTGACTTTTAAAGAAGGCTGTTTTATTAGAGATATCATGGTCCTACTAGCATTAGTGGGACACTGGGAAATGTGAAAACAGTGTTTCTTAGCACCTTATTTCCAGAAAGCTTATTTCTAGCACATATATATGAGAATCAGGCAGGCTAAGTGGTTTAAAACTCAATGCCATTTATAAGTGGTATTTTACTTTAATAAATATTTCAGAAATAAATATGAATGTACTTAACAAGTGACCACAGCATAGCACTGAACATGAAGCAACTTTTGAAACACTTTTTTCATTGTTACTCGATAATTCTGTAGAAAATTTCTTATGGTACTTTTTTTTATGTACAGGCATGCTTTCAACTACCAGAGTATATATATGGACATGCTGTAGAAATTTTAAAATTATAAATATTCTAGGCCTTTTGTCTTGAAATTGAAATTTTTGAAATGTAAAGATTCTTCCTTAAGCACGTTTTCTTCCTCCTGCAAGTTTTCCTAACTTAAACCTTATACACTTAATCAAGGATGAGAAAACCAGTAATGTTCAACCCAGTTTACCAAACTCTGTCAAATGATATTGCTAAATAGCATAGCCAAATGGCAACTTCCTTTTATTTTCTAGAGTGAGTGAATCTTATGGCTATTGAACCAATGGCTCAGCCCCACTTTGAGGAGCAAACACGGTTTATGGGCTGAGACATCTGAATCTCAGTTCCTGTCCCCAATGATATATCTGATATGTTGACCTTACAGTGATACACTCTGCAGAAATATAGGATTTCGTTCTTGTATTTATCAGTTATACTTTGCTTTATTTTGTGGTTATTTTTATATTTGGCTAAATCTGCTCACACTCCTTTCAATATTGTAACTCTCAGAGGGTAGAGATGTCGTACTGCATCACCCCATCCCTGCAATGAATCTTCGTGTGAATTTTGGTTTTAAGAAATCGAGGAATCCTGTTTTTAGTTTCTGTGAAAATTGTTTGAAAATAGTATCAAAAGTGTCAACTCTCCCCTATTTTTTAAAAAACTATAATCCTGTGACAATATGTATCCACATTTCACAATCCTTTGTTGTTGTTGTTCAGTTGCTGAGTCGTGTCCTACTCTTCGCGACCCCATGGACTGCAGCATGCCAGGCTTCTCTGTCCTTTATTATCTCCCGGGGTTGGCTCAAATTCATGTCCATTGAGTCGATGAGGCCATCCAGCCATCTCGTCCTCTGTCATCCTTAGAGTCCTTCTAATGTCTAGTTCAAATTCTTCCTATTGTATTGTTCATCTATCACACAGGACTGAGCATAATTGTTTTCTTTTATATAGGGACTCTATTCATACTCAAAAACTAGCGTCAGCCTCTCTTAAACCTTCTAAACTTCAGGTTATATAAATTCAACTTTTTTTACTCAAACTCCTTACTGCTGAACTGTGAATTTTATCTGTCCTTTGTAGCGGACTTTCTTGAAATTGCCGTAAAAAACTTTACCAAAATTCTGACTAATACATAGTTGTTTACACTATGTTGCATGCAGTGCAAGTCACTCAGTTGTGTCTGACTCTTTGCGACCCCATGAGCTATACAGTCCATGGAATTCTCCAGGCCAGAATACTGGAGTGGGTAGCCTTTCCCTTCTCCAGGGGATCTTCTCAACCCAGGGATTGAACCCAGGTCTTCTGCATTGAGGGCAGGTTCTTTATCAGCTAAGCCACAAGGGAAACCCAAGAATACTGGAGTGGGTAGCCTATCCCTTCTCCAGCAGATCTTCCCAACCCAGGAATCGAACCAGCATCTCCTGCATTGTAGGTGGATTCTTTACCAACTGAGCTATCAGGAAAGCCCTATGTTGCACATAGTTGTCTGCATAGTTAAATCATTTGTATGCTTGTGGGATCCAGAGGTCAAGGGAATCTTGAAAACTTAAGATATGAAAGAAATTTAGTAAAGACCAGCTTACCACCCCCATCAGCTCTCTGGGGAAAAAAAAAAACCAAATACCAGGAGTTTTGTTTAAGGAGGTGTCTTTTTTTATTATTCATTCTGTGAGCCTAATACAGGGAATGTTTCTGCTTCTCTTACATACAGATATTAATTTAAGTAGCTAGGTAAGAGCCAGTTCAAATTTCATGAAATGAATTTTCTGCCAGATCAGGTTTGAGGGACAGAGTTAGTCAGTAGACTCTAGCTCATGTGTATGAAGACACTGAAACTGATACACCAGACTGTACATTTAGAATATGATCTTAATATTGACACTGACACAAATATTGTCATTTTCTGGGATCATAGTGTGATCACTTTCCCCCTCCATCCTCTCCCCAGTGGTTCCCTCCCTGTTGTTTGACATGGCAAATAGATGGGAAACATGGAAATAGTGACAGACTTCATTACTTTGGGCTCCAAAATCACTGCAAAGGTGACTGTAATCATGAAATTAAAAGACACTTGCTCCTTGGAAGAAAAGCTATGACCAAGCTAGACAGCATATTAAAAAGCAGACATTACTTTGCCAAGAAAGGTCCATCTACTCAAAGCTATGGTTTTCCCGGTAGTCATGTATGGATGTAAGAATTGGACCATAAAGAAAGCTGAGCACTGAAGAATTGATGCTTTTGAACTGTGGTGTTGAGAAGACTCTTGAGAGTCCCTTGGACTGCAAGGAGATACAACCAGTCCATCCTAAAGGAAATCAGTCCTGAATAGTCATTGGAAGAACTAATGCTGAAGCTGAAACTCCAATACTTTGGCCACTTGACGTGAAGGACTGACTCCTTGGAAAAGACCTTGATGCTGGGAAATATTGAAGGCAGGAGGCGAGGGGATGACAGAGGATGAGATGGTGGGATGGCATCACTGACTTGGTGGACATGAGTTTGAGCAAGCTCTGGGAGTTGGTGATGGACAACAAGTCTGGCGTGCTGCAGTTCATGGGGTCGCAAAGAGTTGGACACAACTGAGCGACTGAACTGAACTGAACACAACTTTTAAAAAACTTTTTATTTTGTATTGGGGTATAGCCGATTAACAAACAATGTTGTGATAGTTTCAGGTGAACAGCAAAAGACTCAGTTCAGTTCAGTTCATTTGATGAAATGGGAAGTACCTATTAGACATTTCTACATATCAAAATGTCTAGTTCTTCCAGGGAAAACACTGAGATGATTGTTTGACTTACAAGCTAGACTAGCTTCCCCCATCCCCACTAGCCTAAAGCCATCATTTTTACTTGAAAGAACAATTAACAAACTATAATTTTTTGAGCCTTAGCTATTTGGCAGATATTTTCTTGAAAGTGAATGAAATGAGTCTGTCACTTCAGGAAAACAGTAGTGTTTTGTTCTGTTTTTTTTAATGTGTCAATGATAAAATTACTATTTTGTAAAACTTGTATCTGCCCCTTGACAGCTTCCTAACACCTGAAGATTTTCCTAATGAGATTATTGGTTAAGTTAATGAATGTGATTTTCTTTTTTTTACTACTTGAAATGGACTGTGTCAACATTTGGAAGATCTGTATAACTCAGTGAACCAGTAAGTGCCAAATGGCCAACATAGGAAGTTACAAATTCTTGGGCAAGAAATCTATTCCAAAATAGACCAATAGATTTTAATGTAACAGAGAATGAAAAATTCCATGGTATGGTTTTAAATTCCATATTGCATCTCATGTCTTAGAAATGACCGCTGCCCAGTTATCAATTGAAGGATATCTGTATCATCTGTATTAAAATACTACCTATTATATACTATATTATATACATATAATATTACATATTATATAAAATACTACAAAATACTCCTTTTTCCAACCACATACCTGAGACTGGATTTTCTTTACTTACTTCGGCCACAACATATCACAACAGATTATACATGGAAGCAGACAGAGAATCCAACTATTTTCTATTTTAAGCCAGATATCAGACAGATTTGCCAAAATGTAATATAATACCGCTCTCCTTATTTTTCAGTTTTAGAAAATATGTTACTATATAAAACATTTATTGTTGCTATTTTTTCATAGAAATATTACTTTCCTAACTTTTATTATTATTTTAAATGACATCATTAGTCATCAGAGACTACAAATCAAAACCACTTCATACCTACTAGGATAACTGTGATAATAATTTTGAAAAAGTAACATATGTCAAAATGTAAAGAAACTGAGCCCTCCTATGTTGCTGGTAGGAATGTAAAATGATTTGGGAAACAGTTTGATAGACCTCAGAAGGTTAAGCATAGAGCTACCACATGACCCAGCAGTTCATTCCTAGGTATATACCTAAGAGAATTGAAAACATATATTCACAAGGAAGCTTGTACACAGATGTTCATAGCAAGATTGTTCATAATTTTGAAAAGTGGAAACTCCAAAAATCAAGATGTCTATTAGCTGATGAATGGATAAAAACAATGTGGTCTATCCACACAATGAAGTATTATATAGCCATAAAAAGGAATGACGTACAGATTCATGCTACATTATGGATGAACCTTGAAAACATTAAGCTAAATAAAAGTAGTTAGACACACAAGGTCTCCTACTGTATGTGAAATGTCCAGAATGGGAAAATGCATAGCTACAGAGAGTAGACTAGCAGTTGCCAGAGGCTAAAAGGAAGAGGGACTGGAGAGTGACTGCTCAGGAATAGTGGTGATGGTTATAAACCTTGTAAATATTCTAAAACTTGCTGAATTGTATACTTTTAAATGCTTCATTTTGTTGGTATATGAATTGTATTTTAATTTAAAAAATTATATGCCAGGGGAAAAAAAGCATAATTTTAGTGGTTAGTAATTAATAATAAAGTTATTCCCAGTGCAAAATTGTTTTGAGTAGTAGCCACAGAGACTAGAATGGTATAGTTGACCCCTAAAATCTCAGTTTAGGGGTCAGAGATTCCTGAAGTTTGTCCTAAGTATTGGGTTTAGTTTCCAGAGCTAATTCTAGATTTAATCAACTAGGATTTTTTTTAAATCCTAGCCTTCCATTTCAGCTTGGGAGGAATTTCTAAAACTGTTAAATGCTTATTCATCTTGCATGTGGACTTTTGCTTGCTTTTTGTACACATTTTAACCAATGATAACATATTTATTATTACTGAAAGACAAAAATTACTAAATTACTGAATATTACTGAACGACAAAGAAAAAAAAACCCAATACAAATTGTGAGAACACTGTATACTTACAACATAGAAAATAGAGTCATTGAAAAGTGTTAATTATAGAAAAACACACTTTACAATTTTGTTGAGTTTCATTGTATAGTTTAAAATTTGTTTAATTTCCATTTTTAATGATAGAAACTTTTCTCCTCTTTCACTGAGAGCAAACCCCAATTAACATAAAGACAACAGTGATTTGCACAACAACTTTCTTGGCCTTAGAGAAGCTTGGTATTTGGTTTTCTATAAATGAAAGGTTTGGTCTTTGTAGGATACATTAATATTTTTATCTTAATATTTTGTAACCTTTCCACTATTTTCTGAAATGTGAATTTGAGTACATAATATACCATCATGCTCTTTGCCAGCCTAGCTATGAAAATGTTTCTAAATTTTTACAATTTGACCCAACTTCACTTTCCATTTGTACCAGCTTCCACTTCCTCCCATGCTCTGGCCAAGATTGGTCTTCTCCACAATACCCAAATTAGCTATAGTCTGTAACATTTGCAACAGTTGTAAAAAGTGGGTACCACTTTTCTTGCTTTCCCTAAAATTCTCTTCCTCTTCTTCACCTGCCCAATTCTGTTTTTCTTTGTGGAGAATTCATCACTCCTAGCTCGTGTCCCCACCACACTCTACTGCCAACCCCAGGCATGGGGACTGACAGTGGTTCTTCTGCACTGCACTGCACACGCTCTAAGTATGCCTAAGTACAGAAAGCAATGCCTCAAAATTCTCATGAGCCTCCAGATTCAACTCTCATTGTGGAGAGAAAAGAGAATAAACCCTGGAGTCAGACAGATCTTAGTTGACATTTAAACCCTACCTCTCATTAGCAGGGTAAACTTGGTGACTCACTGAGTCTCAATGACTTTAAGTTTCCCATTTGTAAAACTGGATGAATACTACCAAGCTCATAAGATCACTGTGAAGGTTAAATCAAACTCTGTATATATTGTGCCTGGCCCATTAATGTTAACTCCTGACTTCCCCTTTTAGTATGTAACATGTATAATTTTAACATGTTTATATTGCCCATAATAGTATACCAGCAGAGAGAGACAGACAGACAGACATTAATACAGTGTCTGGCCCAGATCAGGCACTCAATAAATCTTTGATGAATGAATGAATAGCTCTGATTTCTTTCCAAATTTTTGGGAGTTGTGGCTTTGTGCCTGGTTTAAGTGAACAGTTCTGTTTTCAAATCAGATATATGTCCAATTCAAATGGAAAACTGGATGAGGTTGCAGCCATTTCACTTTCTCCTTCACCTCCAACTTGTTTTAGATTCCAAGTAGTCATACATTTTAGAATCCTTAGTAAAAATTTGAAGTTAAAGATATTGCAACTTCATATTTATACCCATTTTTTAGCTTCTCGTTCCATTTAGATTAATTTGTTCCATGAATTTCCTTGGTTTCGTCATAGTTAGTTTTCAAACAATTTTTCAAATAAAAAGGTATTTATTGAACATCTATAGGTACTTCTGTTTTTTCTCTTAAAATTAACCAGACTCAATCATGGCTTGTTAGGTTATAGGTATGCTTAGGGAACAACAGCAACAACAAAACGACAAGTTTTAATTATTGCTATGAAAAATCCTTAAAATATAGATGGATATTGGTTGTTTAATAGCTTTTTATTCAACAGAGGATGAGATATTTAATGGGAAAAGAAGATTTTTCTTCAATGCTATATTGAAAGTTTCATACATTCAAGTTTAGAGTTATTGTCTCAGAAGGTACTATAGTTATTGCAAGTTCTTTTCTCCTAGAGATTTTACTAACCATGAAAAGATCTGTTTGGGCAATGCTTTTGATCCTAAACAAAGCTAGTCATATGTGTTTTTTATGAAGTTTTTTATATTGGAATGAAGTAGCAAAAGCAAATATTAGGTAGCTTCTTGAAAAGTAATTATATGAACCAGGATACCATTGACAAGAAATTCTTTTTAATCATTTTAGAGGTTAAAGCTCAGAGAAGGGTCTGGCTTTGCCTGGAAGACTGAGAAAATAAGTATAGTTCATGTTTGAGTGGAGTCTTGAGGAATTAGTATGAGTTTGCACATTGAAGAGGTGGGGAAAGGATTCCAGGCAGAGGGACCAGCCTTCGCCAGTTGATGCTGGGTTTAGCTTTTGTGCGACAGCCCTACAAATGTTGAAAACACCTATTATGAGAACCGTCAGTCTTTGCTCTTTAGAGAAATGTACATGTTAAGAGTATGAAAAGAATAGGCAATTTCTCTTTTCTTTAGCCTCCCTTTCTCTCCTGGAACAGGCTACCTAGCAAAATAGGCTGGGCAAAGTTCCAGGTTGCTACTAGTGTTTCTAAGGATGTTAGGTTACTGTCACTCCCCCAAACATCTTTGCTCTCTTTTCCTGCATTATCTATAAAAATTATAAAAACAACTCACACATACAACCTTCTGAACACTGCCTTAGAGGAGACAACTGGTCTTTCCTGAAGCCAAGCCTTCACTTGTTTTCTATGAGCTGCAACTTGTTGTCTTTATTATCTTGTTCCCATTTATTCCAGTCCTTTATCTTGGAGAAAGAATCCATGTCTTGAACTTCTCTATATTTTTCTGTATGACTTTATGATTTGCCAATCATGGGGATGAGAGAAACTGCTGAAAAATATGGAAGGCTAATGAAATTGGAATTACAATGATGGAAGGGAATATGTGTTGAATATTTCCCAAGGCCCTTCTAGAGCTCCACTCCACCTACTATGGCTGATCCTTATGGATTATATTAATTTGCTCCCTTGCCCTCTTGTTTCCACTTGGGTTCAGCCAATGGGAGTCACTGGAAGGAAATCTGAAGGGCAGAAGGAGTGAGGTTAGGGTGTTCCTTCACACAACTCCCTCTCTGCAGGCCCTCTTAGCTGCTTTCCTCCTGAGTCTACAGCTTCTTCTGAGCATCTTTCTCCTGCACACACAGCTCCAACCCTCTTCAACTTCCAGTAATTGCCTGCTCCTTCAGATCTAGGGACATCAAGACTCTCTGGTATCTTAACCTTGAGGTGCTTCAGTTTCACTTGTTGATTTCCCTAACCCTGACCACCCCTTCTAAGTCAGTTCAGTTCAGTCGCTCTGTCGTGTCCGACTCTTTGTGACCCCGTGGACTGTAGCATGCCAGGCTTCCCTGTCCATCACCAACTCCTGGAGCTTACCCCGTCTAAAGATCTCTCCATTAAACTCTCTCCTTACTCATCTACATCCTGTTGGGATTATAACTGATACAAATGGTGACATAACTTTCTGAGTCACTGTGACAATCACAATTTGCATTTTATTTTTGTTTTTATAGAGTGAAGTGTTTTCTAATTCAACGTGGATATTTATTTCTTAGAAAGAAACAGAAAAAAGCCCCCAAACCCAGACATATAACCTCCTGAGATGGATGTTTGAGGAGATTGCATGTAATTGTAAGTTATGACCTTCAGTGACTGTGGAGCAAACCAAATTTCTTACTCAGCACTGTACTTTCATAAACTTGTTTATGTAATAAAGATGTTTCCTGCACAATGATTCAATGATCCGTTATGAGCCAGCCTTGTTCATTCTAACAAATCGTTTTAGGAGCTTAATTGACTTAGGTTTCCCATACAAAATAAAACTTGCTCAGGAACCCCTTTGACTATTACAGTAGTTATGTAGATGAATTAAATGATTGTGTGAATAACAAATAATAGTCACACTGACTACTTTTTCCCTCTGATAAATAGAATAATAAGAAAGATCACAGTACTATAATATTAGAAATGAGAAATATTGATATTTAGGTAATTCTTGATTTATGGAAGAATATGGTAATTCTAAAATAATACTACTATCCAGGCTTTTCCTTTTTAAGACAAAATTTCTCTTTTAGTTAAGGGCATCCATTCATCAGATATTTTACATTATGATGTATGACTTTGCACACATGCTTCTACAAATAAGACAACTATTTAGCTGATAGCAATGTTACTTTGCTTAAAGCTCAACATTCAGAAAACTAAGATCATGGCATCTGGTCCCATCACTTCATGGCAAATAGATAGGGAAACAGTGGAAACAGTGTCAGACTTTACTTTTTTGGGCTCCAAAATCACTGCAGATTGTAATTGCAGCCATGGAATTAAAAGACGCTTACTCCTTGGAAGGAATGTTATGACCAACCTAGAAAACATATTAAAAAGCAGAGACATTACTTTGCCAACAAAGGTCTGTCTAGTCAAGGCTATGGTTTTTCCAGTAGTCATGTATGGATGTGAGAGTCGGACTGTGAAGAAAGCTGAGTGCCAAAGAATTGATGCTTTTGAACTGTGGTGTTGGAGAAGACTCTTGAGAGTCCCTTGGACTTCAAGGAGATCCAACCAGTCCATCCTAAAGGAGATCAGTCCTGGGTGTTCATTGGAAGGACTGATGTTGAAGCTGAAACTCCACTACTTTGTCCATCTCATGCGAAGAGTTGACTCATTGAAAAAGACCCTGATGCTGCGGAGGATTGGGGGCAGGAGGAGAAGGGGACAACAGAGAATGAGATGGCTGGATGGCATCACCGACTCGAAGGACATGAGTTTGGGTAAACTCCGGGAGTTGGTGATGGACAGGGAGGCCTGGCGTGCTGCAATTCATGGGGTCGCAAAGAGTCGGACACGACTGAGCGACTGAACTGAACTGAATGTTACTTCGGCAATAATCTTAAATTCTCTTTTAATTTTCTCTGTAATCAGTACTAGGAAATATATACTTTTTGAAGTATATCAAAAACCAATTTCTATAGAATGTTCTTTCCTCATTTTTGTCTTGGAGTCATTTGACACCTGAGTTAATGAAGAAATCTCTCAACATGGCTGGAAGCTGTCATAGCACAAGCTCTAAAAACATAAGGTAAAATGAAGGAAGGAGACTTTTCTGTTTCATTTTAAAAATAGTTTAATGAAGCAATATCAAATTTATGGATTCATCTGTTCTAGCAACATATTTGAGTGTCTTCTCTGTTTCAGGCACTGAACTGGGCACTCTGGATGCTCTAGGTAAAAAGCCAATGTCATGGAAATATTCCTTGTAATCAGGAGTTCTGTTCAACTATTTAACAACTTATGCATCCCAGTCTTAAACAATCAGCACTAAACAACAGATTTCGCTGCACCATGCATCTTGGCTGAGTGAGTCCAAGACCTCACTCTTCCTGGTTTCATTGTTTGTGGCCTCTGGACCATTCGCTGGGGATTTTCACTAGCTTCTTAGTTGAGACCAAGACCGCTGGGTCTCCCTTCCTTGCTGTGTGCCCTCTGTTCCTGTGGTTATGGACTGTGCCAGGCCTTTAGACTTTTCACTGCTCTTTCAAGTACGTCGGTCGTTCAGTCTCAGGTGCCGATTTGAATTTTGAGTCTTCTGCTTTCTCAGCTTCCAGTTATCCCTCTCATATTTTTGTCATCACACACTTGCTTCTGGGCTCCTGATTGTATTCTAATATATGTTCCACTTCTTCCATCTTCACATGACCTCCTTTCTCTGACCATCACATGACACTTCATCTCTACTTTTCTTATAGTGTTTGTTTCTCTTGATTATCTCAGTAAAGGTCTTAACACTCCTTCTAGATTTAAACTCTTTGCTAGCAGGGAGCAAGTCCTTTAGAACTGGAAATATACCAATAGCATCTAATATTAAAGAATTATTGTTACTTTCTTCAGTATGATAAAGATATTATGATTATGGTTTTAAAATTCCTCACCTGATACAGATATGCCATGAAATATTTATGAGGTAAAATATGATATCTGGTATTTGTTTTAAAAGTATCTTAAGAAATAAGTTTTAGAATATAGAATAGGTACAAGAATAATAAAAAAAATTGGTAATTGTTAAATTTGGATGATAGGTACATTGAAGGGTCATTGTAATTATCTCTACTTTTATGTGTTTGAAAATTTACATAATAAAAGTTAAATTATATAAATATAGATAATATAAATATAAATTTTGTATAACTATAAATATAAAGAAATATATAAATAAACAATAAATATAAAGTCTAGATGAAATATTTCTTTGTTAACAGAATTGACCTTGAAACTGCCCCTTGCCTTGCTCTAACTTGATTTCTGGACAGTATAAATGTCCTCCCTGTGTATCTAAAAGGGTTGTCATCTGGGGTGGCCACTTTGAATCAAAATAGTTTACTTTTTCTCTGGGAATGGATCAAAACACTGGAATAAGCCTCTAGTGGTCATGCCTGTACTATGGGACACTGAGACTCCAGTCAAAGTTGGTCGATCCAGGTGTAGGCAGACAGTTGACAGAAGCTGGGCCAATCACACCCTCTCTGCTGACAATTTGAAACTTGTAAGAGAGAAGTACAATCTTGTCTGATTGGAGGCCTGCTCTAGTAATGGCAGTGCCCATAGATAAGGCCTCTGAATTCTTGCCCTGAGCTTTCCTAAGTTAGTTACTTTTGTACCTGCCTTCCAGTGGTTTGGTTGACCACTACTCTCCCACTGATCCTGTGAAATGCCTTAGTATTCATCCAGTAAACCACTCCTCCCCCATCCAGAATTTGTTTCTGTTACTTAGAATTAAAAACATTTATCTCATGTACCATCTGAATGAGATGAACTCATTCACATTAGGAGGAATAGACTGTCTGAATGCAATGAAATTCTGCACATGAAACCTTATCATATACTACTATGCAGAAGACTTTCTCCTGTCTCACTGTAAACAATAAATAAGTAATTATAATTGCTTAATAATAAGTAAATACCTACTATTTGTCTATACTGTGACAAATGCTGACTGTTCAACAAGAAGAAAAACAGAATCCCTGCCCTCATGGAGTTACAGTTTTATGGGGAGACAAGATACCTTCAGGAATGTTACTGGCAGTTGTATTATTATAGAGACGAGTATCCAAAAGGACAGAAATGTGTTTCTAAGAAGTAGAGGACAAGAGAACTTGATTTAGAGTAGATGATGGAGGTGGGGAATGAAGTTGAGGGCTTTTTTTCTTTCTTTTTATTGAAGTATAGTTGCTTTACAGTTATTTTCTACTATACAACAAAGTGAATCAGCCACGTGTAGACATATATCCCCTCTTTTTTGGATTTCCTTCCCATCTCCATCACTGCAGAGCACTGAGTTCTCTGCTCTACAGTAGGTTCTCACTGTTACCTGTTTTATACGTAGTATCAATAGTGTAGGTCTTCCCAGGAGGCACAGTAGTAAAGAATCAATAGTGCAGGGCTTCCCAGGAGACACAGTAGTAAAGAATCTGCCTGCCAACGCAAGAGATGTGGGTTCGATCCCTGGGTCAGGAAGATCCCTTAGAGGAGGAAATGGCAACCCATGCCAGTATTCTTGCCCTTAAAATCCTGTGGACAGAGGGGTCTGCTGGGCTACAGTCCATAGGGTTGCAGAGTCAGACACAATTTAGCAACTGAACACACACACACACACATGCATCAATCGTGTATATATGTTACTCCCCATCTCCCAAATTCATCCCACCCACCATTCCTCCCTTGATGTCTGTGTTTGTCCTCTATATCTATGTCTCTCTGATTCTGCTTTGCTAATAAGATCATCTGTACCATTTTCTAGATTCTACATATATGCACTAGGATACAATATTTGTTTTTCTCTTTCTGATTTACTTCACTCTGTGTGACAGACTCTATGTCCATCCAGAGTTGAGGGCTTATTGATAAGCAATTTGTCATTACATGAGAGAGTAGTGAAATAGACGTGTGAGTGTAAAATCATTCCTGGAACGATGACCTCCAGAATTCTGTTTAATCAACATAGTGGAAGGAAACAGAATCCCTACATTCAAAAAGATGTTTGTAACTGATTAATTTGGGTGTTCATTGGAAGGACTGATGTTGAAGCTGAAACTCCAATACTTTGGCCAACTGATGCGAAGAGCTGACTCATTGGAAAAGACCTTGATGCTGGGAAAGATTGAGGGCAGGAGGAGAAGGGGACGACAGAGGATGAGATGGTTGGATGGCATCACCCACTCAATGGACCTGAGTTTGGGTAGGCTCCGGGAGTTGGTGATGGACAGGGAGGCCTGGCGTGCTGCAGTTCATGGGGTCGCAAAGAATCGGATATGACTGAGCAACTGAACTAAACTGAACTGAACTGATTAATAGTTAAGACTAAATTGTAATCAGTTTAATGTTTGCCATTAGGGCGGTAGTTAAACAAACTAGTACATTCACTTTATAACAGGCGCAAAAGCTCCCTCAGGGTTATTGGCTTGAATTGTGACACATGTCTGTCCTTTCCAAGCCAGCTAACAGTAAGGGCCACTTACTGTTAGGTAAGGTAGGATGGCTGGCTTAGAGACCAATTGTTGCCAGGAGCCAGCACACGAGATCCCACCCATGACAAGGTCATGAGGAGAAGACCTGACGAGCAAGGCAACTCAGGCCTCAGGGATTTCGATAAGCTGCCTCGGCGCTCACCTTAAAGATGATATTTTTCTGATGCTTGCTATAATAAACTGCTCCCTAATTTCTGTGACTTAGGCAGAAGGCCTTCCCTGATCCTTTCCTAACCAGGTCAGTTTAAAACTCTAATCAACATGCCGCCCGAATGGTGGCACTCTATAAGATTATTCATAAAAAAGAGTATTTTAATCTAAGCTCCTTTTGCTAGCATCTTAGTTTGCTTGACAAATGTGCCTGTACCTTTAGAACTAGTATACATGACTACTCCTCAACAATAAACAGCATTGAGAGCCCAAACGCATAAAAGGTCCCAATGGGCACAGAGCCCTTCGAGGGGGAAAAAGCCTATTGGAAAAATACAAAAAATATTACTTTACAAAACTGTTAGTCGGTCTATATTTACTTGCTATGTTTTTGCTCTTAACGCCCTGAGCCTATATAATAAAGGTATAGTAGTTAGAGATTTATAAAAATAAAGGTTTAGCCTTAATATAAACACAGTAAGACAGTTGTTAGTCTAGCTGGTGATTTTTGTGAAAGAACTGACCTTTGTGCTACATTGTTTCAGCCTGCCATACCATGACTTTAGGGGACCACATTCTTTTTCCTTAAGCTCAAGGCAAAAGATAGATTATAAAAAACAGGTTTTACTTTGAAACTTTGAGTTAATGAATCCTTTCTTTGTCATAATCCACTGTGCCTGTATTCTTTAAAAAAAAATGTAGCTCTGGTACTTTCTGTGCCTGATACAAAAATACTTTTAGAAAAAGTGTTCTGGCTGATCAACCCTTATCAATAAAGAGTCATAAGATGTTAGCAGGCCTCCAGGCCAGAAGATGATGTAAACAACATGAGACTTTTGTAAATAAGATATACAAAAAAGTATCCTGGTTTCGATAAAGGCCAAAAACTGCTGACCCGTTGAGCTAATTTGGCATGACTATACCTTTTACATTTTCCTCTATGTACAACTTAAGATATAAAAAGCTCCCTTTGAAAAATAAAGCTCAGACGCTGCCTCACACCTGCCTAGTCTTGCTGTGTCCTCTCTTGTCTTCGCCGACGCCGTCCATCCTGAGGGAACCCCTGGACCAGCTGGAGCAGGACTCTGGCAAATTGTGATTCCCAACCTTTGAGCTAGAGAAAAGCCCAGGTCCCCTAAGATATATGGTTGGTTTTTTGTTTGTTTGTTTTTTGAGCAATGAAGTTGATAGACGAAAAGAGCTACTTCCTGAAAAGCTAGCCATATATGAGGCAGAGAGGTCAAAGCACTTGGACAGGAGGGGTTCTTTAAAGCTGTAGGGAAGAATTCTGATTGGAGAGGATTCCAGAGAGGAAAAAAGACAGCAATTAAGCAGTAAATATCAACAGCTCTCTTGAGAAATTGTGCTATAAAAGCTAGAAGAGAAGTAAAGTAGTATCTGGAGAGGGATGTAGGGGCCAGAAAGACTTGTAGGATTGGATGTAAATATGTATGTACTTGAGCTTCCCTGGTGGCTCAGATGGTAAAGAATCTGCCTGCAGTATAGGAGATGTGGATTTGATCCCTGGGTCAGGAAGATCCCCTGGAGAAGGGAATGGCAACCCACTCCAGTGTTGTTGCCTGGAGAATTCCATGGACAGAGGAGCCTGGTGGGCTGCAGTCCATGAGATTGCAAAGACTCAAACACGACTGAGCAACTAACATGTACACACATGTGTGTATTTAAGACTGGAGAAATTACTGCATGTTTAATGTTGATGGGCATAAACCTATGAAAAGGCAAAAACTGAGAGGCAGAAGAGAGAGGGCAGAGTTGGAATGATGTTGTTTAAGAGAGAGGTGGAAGGTATGAATGCACAGGTGGAGGAGTTGGTCTTGGAGGACTTAGGACTCAGGTGATGGTCAGAATTTTTAGCAATATGGTATATTTTAAATGAAGTATATATATATAGATAAATATAGATATGCTATCCTACACTTTAATAGACTACAGTATAACATAACATAACTTTTACATGCACTGGGAAACCAAAAAATGTGTTTGACTCACTTTATTACAACTTTCACTTTATTGTGATGGCTGGAACCCTCCCTGCAATATCCCTGGGATATGCCTATAGTTTATAAATGACAGAGACAATGTGAGTTTGAACTCAAGGCCCACATTGCTGTTTCCACTGTACCTATCACCTCTCATTCCACCATACATGTATGGTGTTTTGAAAGTAGAAACTATGCTATATTCTTTTACCTCCACTAGTGTAGTGTCTGGCACCTAGCAGACATGCAACATATTTTTTCTTAACTTTTTATTTTGTATTGGGGTATAACCGATTAACAATGTTGTGATAGTTTCAGGTGACAGTGAAGGGACTCAGCCATACATATACATGTATCCATTCTCCCCCAAACTCCCCTTTCATCCAGGCTGCCACATAACATTGAGAAGAGTTCCCTGTGCTATACAGTAGGTCCTTCTTGGTTGTGTGCCTGCGTGCTAAGTCGCTTCAGTCATATCTGACTCTGTGGCCCCATGGACTGTAGCCTGTCAGAATCCTCTGTCTATGGATTTCTCCAGACAAGAGTACTGGAGTGGGTTGCCATGCCCTCCTCTAGGGGATCTTCCTGACCCAGGGTTCAAACCTGCATCTCTTAGGTCTCCTGCATTGGCAGGCAAGTTCATTACCACTAGTGCTATCTGGGAATCTCCCTTGTTTATACATTTTAAATATAACAGGCAACACATTTTTTGAATGAATGGAGGGGAAATGTCACTTACCAGTTAACCTATACAGGTTTTCCCCACTATCTGAAAGTTCCTAAGCCAAAATGGGGGTAAAGCAAAGAAGCAATTACTTTAGGACATAGTCTGCTAACGAATGCACAAAGTTAATCCAGATAACACGCAGACCCTCATAGACACAGTTCAAAGCTCTGGTGGCTTGATGCTGAGATGCTGTGTAGAGTTCCCGGGGAAGGAAGTTGGCTGTGCCCCTCTCCCTGCTCACCATGCACACTGCCTCTATAACTGGGTCACTGCAAAACCAACACTGAATGCTATTTTTGCTTTGGGGCTTTTTCTATAAAAGTAAAAATATTCTTCAGGTCTCTTTTGGTTATCAAAAAACAGCTACAATGTTAAATCTTTCATAAAAGCCGGGTACACATAAAGGGAACTTCTGAAAAGTGGGAGATACCAATATTTATTTTCTTTGGGAATACCTGTAGCAGGCCATGGATATCATATTATTTCCCAAATAAATATTTTTTATGCTTTTTTTCACTTTTAATTACTGGCTGTACCTTTTATACCCTTGATTTGCTCCTATATGCATTCCTTGCTGAAAATACAGATACATCATGCCTCAGAGACAAAGATGTATCTGGCAACTTGAAGTGGTTAGAAAATAAAAATGCAGACAGTGATAATATTTGGTGAGTCTGGGGTGAAAAGTCATAGGAAGACATTGTTAAAAGCCACTTTAAGTCCACCCTTACTTTCTCTTAACATCCATTGTTTACTTGGATACACTTTTGGCAAGATCAGTTCTGTTCCACCACTACTAGAATGAAGAGGTTCTGTCTTGAGTATCCTAGCATATATACAGCAAATACATAGAGTTTATTGATTGCCATAGAATATTATAATCATTAAAACATATATACATGCCTTAGAAAATGGCTTATGTGTTCCATGTGCTCAGTCATGTCCGACTCTTTGCGAACCCATGGACTGTAGCCCACCAGGCTCCTCTGCCCATGGGATTTTCCAGGCAAGAATATTGAAGTGAATTGCCATTTTCTTCTCCAGTGAATCTTCCCTAACCAGGTATTGAACTCGCATGTCCCATGTCTCCTGCTTTGCTTAAGAAATTCCAAATGAATGATACAAACAGCAAATCTAGACACTGTAATTCTTACTTGCTTAGCCAAAACCTAAGTATGCTGACATATTTTATAGAGGGTTTAACAGAAATGCTTGCCACTTTCAAGAGCCACAGTATTCCCTGTGGGCAGGACATTCTGTGGTAGGAAAAATGCAAACCAAGTCTTGCTTTTATTCCTAAGGTAGTGTTTTGGCTTCTGCCTTGGGAGTTCTAATATGGAAATAAATGAATCAAAAGTCATAGAGCACTGAAATTTTACAAGTGAGCAAAAAAAGTGTTAGATTAAGAAACAAATATAATTTCAAATGTTTAAATTTTTACTGATTTGTTCTTATTAAACTTTCCTCAACCTTCTTTTGAAAAATTTCAACTTGACAGAAATATCAAAAGAATAATTAAATGAGTATACATATACTCTTCTCCTAGATTAACTAGTTAACATTTTTCCCTGTCTGTTTTATCCCCCACCTTTGTAACTAATAACATTTTGAAAAGAGTTTTGATAAGTAATAACAAATTTCACAGTCTATCATTCTATTGTCTTTAGCTACAACTAGGTATATAAAAAAGCTCTATGAGGGCAAGAACTAGGCCTATTTTGCTCAATGCTGCATCCCCAGCACCTAAAGTGATGCTTGGCATATAGTAAAAGCTCAATAAGGGCTTCCCTGATGGTTCAGTGGGTAAAGAATGCACTTGCCTTGTCTCCAATGGAGGAGGCACAGGAGACGTGGGTCCTATCCCTGGGTCAGGAAGATTCTCTGGAGAAGGGAATGGCAACCCATTCCAGTATTCTTGCCTGGAGAATCCTATGGGCAGGGGAGCCTGGTGGGCTACAGTCCATGGGGTTGCAAAGAGTTGGACACTATTGAGAACTATTCATGCACACAAAAGCTCAGTAAATATTCACTGACTCATGGACTGAGTTGTTCCTTATATACTTGACCTTTACAAGCAGCACAAATCAATCAAAGCTTGAAAGAAATTGTTGATTTGATTTTAAAGCAAAATATTCAAAAGTGTTCAAAGTCTGAAGGGAAATATATCTACATCTTCCTTTTATATCTCTCAGCACTTATTATAATGCCTTGCATCAGATAGAGCTCATTAAATATTCCTTGAATGACAGAACAAAGAAAACATGGTTAGAGTATCCAAGATAGTCCTGACTATGATGGAAATGTTGGAAAATAAGCCACAATGATAGAAACTTAAGGGATGATCGTATTCAGTTTGGGACAAGCCGTAAATGAATCTGTCATTCTCTGTTGCAAGTCTGAGTTCTTGCCAGAATTTAAAAGAAGAGGAAGTACAATGAACACAGACAGAAAAAAAGTAAATTAACTGGGACTCCCCTGGCAGTGCTTAAGACTTTTCCTTCCAGTGCAGGGAGTGTGGGTTCTATGCCTGGTCGAGGAGCTAAGATCCCCTATGCCTCACCGCCCTCAAACCAAAACATGCACAACAGAAGCAATATTGTAACAAATGTAATAAAGGCTTTGAAAATGGGGGGAAAAGTAAAATAACTTAAAGTACCACATAGAATTCTAAGACACACAAAGGAATTTCTTAAGAGTGAATAATGTTAAATTTTGAACTTGGATATTTACAGAGGTTATTCTCTTCTGCAGATTTCTTCTTCTCTGGAGGAATTTATTACAAAGTGGAAAGTCCCTGGGCTCTTTTTAATATATTTCTGATTAAAAAGACCACATCTAAACATATCAAATAGATAAAAAATAGAATGCCAACAGGATATTTCTCCACTGCTTACATAATAAAGTCCAAATAGCAGCATACAATTCAAGGTCCTCTGCAAAACTAGCTCCCAACTATCTCAATACCTTCATTGTTCTTGTCCCACATCCAGCCTGGGTTGTGGCCCAGAGTTTTTTTTAACTGCGTTCTATGAAACTCTACTTTCTCTAAGCATCCAATATCTCTAATACAAAACATCTGATGTTAAACATTTTGCATGGTGAAGAAAGTGTGGGAAATGTTTCCTACTATATTCCTCATCGACATATTGTAGATTCAATGATAAATGAACCTCATTAGTCCAATTAGATCTACATTAGCTCAATTAGAGGCTCTGAAAAAATTTTACAGCATATATCTTACAAACTTACTTGACCAATTAATTTTTTTTGGTGGCAAAATATTCAACATCATAAAAGACACTTGTGTTCCCCATAATACAGTTTGCAAAATACTGCTTAATCATCATACTGCTTGGAATTCCTTGAATGCTGCTCATGCAATTTCTGACTGGAATAACAGTTTGTTTAGAAAAAGCCCCATCCTCAAAAAGATATACCAAAGTACTTATAAGAAGGAAGCCACAGAAGATAGAGGTGACTGGTGAACTATTTCTGTGACTTAAACCTTTGTCGATCTGCCCTTCAAGGCCTTTGATCAACTCTGTAATGAAGTTAGAAGCCAGCCTTTATATATAGTTTTCTTTATTTCTTTATGTTGACTAATTTCAGTCTCAAAATTTGGTCATTTGCACTTTTGTCTTTGGGATAAAGGTTCTTTAGTATCAAAAGATATGTACAATAACTTACATGTGAAGTGATGGAGTGATATTTAAGCTGTTCTTTGTGAAGTAGATGATAGCATCTGGTAAGTTAAAAAGAATCACTCATTAAGTTTTGTAGGATTTATTCAAAGGAGTGCCAATTATTTGAAAGAGTGACATACATTTAAGGTAGTAAAATGAGAGTCTTCCTTGGTGAACAGAAATGACCTGGGCTGACGTATGCTTGTGTGCTTATTTAGAGAAATAGAAAATGAATGAATTATTTGTACTGAGTACTCATTACCTTGTCTCTTTCTCTTAGATGTCCATAAATTTATTCATTTATTCACTGACTTTTACAATTTACAGTTAAGAGACAATTTTTCATGTGTTTCTCATGTTCCTGTACATCTTGTGAACAAAGGTACTGAGACAGTCTTTTGTTCTGGATCATCTTTTCAAAGACGTTTGATAGGGGGTAGAAGATAGAGATGATATTTCCCAGGACCTCCCCGGTGGTCCAGAGGCTACGACTCCACGCTCCTAATCCAGGGGGCCCAGGTTCAATCCCTGGTTATGGAACTAGATCCCACGTGCCATAGCTAAAAGATCCAGGGTGCGGCAACTAAGAGCCGGTGCAGCCAAATAAATAAATATTTTTAAAAAAAAGAAATGATATCTCCCACTGGGGCAGAGGGCTCGTTCTTTTACTGTCCAGTGTAATAACTATAATATCTCCCTCTGAAGCACCTCTAGACAGGTTTTCTTGTCCATTTTTTATAATAAAAGATTGGAGTTTCCTAAGCCCAGAGTTTTTCAGTTGTACTACAAACACACTGCATGAACAGCATCCGCCCAGGTTGCTCCCTGTACCTCCTGTGGGGCTCGAGGGACGAGGCGAAGCAACGTGAACAAGAAGCTCAAGGCGCTGCCTGTGCCATGAGTGATAAAATCCTTTGTCTCTGACCTTGGAGGCTTGCGTCTTCAGCCAGTATCCGAGGAACTGTGGCAGACTAGCTTGTCAGCCTGCAGAGCTTGGTAAAATCTCAGAGCTGTAACAGTGCTTGACACTTGCAAAGAAATGTCCTCTTTAGGTCATGGGTTTGGAAGGTTTTTTTTTTCCCTGGGTGTTATCAAGGCTTGCCCTAAATCAGGACCACCAATGTGGATCATTCCTGGATGACCAGGGTGGGTCAGAGTGAATCGGGAGGGAAAAGCTTTATGAAGATGAGGCAAACATCACATGAACAGGGGTGATCTGGAATCGTTTATGAAATGCAACATAGGCTGAGTTCAGAGTGGACCTGAATGAATGGGCAGACTAGGAAATAGGGAGCTCTCTGAGGTCAGGGTAACTCAGGGAGGCACATATCCCAGACAAAGGTAGTCAGAAACAGGTTGGCAAAAAGTAACCCTTTGATTCCTTTCCTTTCTAGAGCACGCCTTTCATCCAGATTGGCTTGTTTTCCCTCCTCCAAAAGGTACCCTTCGGTGAGACTTTGTTTTCTTAAAGTTGCTGAATCCTTGGACTGTTCTAGACCCAGACAGGGTAGGTCCTGGTCATTTTCACTGTCCATGTTTAAGAGAAAGCCATGCTCTTTGCTTGATGGAGGATATTGGCCGAGCCCTGAGACTTTGCTTTATTTAGGATGTGTTGGGTCCTGGTGTCCATTGTCCAGGCTCTTCTCCAGGATGGTTTTCTGCTCCTGGGATCAGTCTGCTGGGTAGAAATGCGGCATTTTGGGCCATAAGAGATCACTCTGGACAAACAAAAACAAACAAAAGCCAAGCTGATAGTGGGTTAAATAGTAACAAATTTCCAAGTGATGTGTCATTCTGTTTTTTCAGTATAAACAGTTATGGTTCCCTCAGGAATCTGGAACTGTTGGCCGTGTTCTTTCTAAAGGGGAATGTGGTTAAAATAGCAGCAGTCAGTCCAAGCTGGCAAGACTTGATGGTGGCTAAGCCTCTTTGTAATCAGAAATAGACTTATAAAAAAGGGTTATGCCATAAAATGCAAAGGGCATGGTGTGATCACATGAAAGTTTAACACTTATTAATTTTGCCCCAATGTATAGCGGTCTTCTAAATGGTTGATCAGCTTTTCTATCAGTGTTGGCAGGATCTAAAAAAAATTTTTTTTAATATCTTTCAGAGAAACATTCAGGAGCAATTTAAGTATTTTCAAAGTCTATCATTGACTCAATGGACATGAATTTGAGAAAACTCTTGGAGATAGTGAAGGACAGGGAAGCCTGGCGTGCTGCAGTCCATGGGGTTGCAAAGAGTTGGACATGACTGAGCGACTGAACAAAAACAACATAATGTCCTATGTCGCCCTTCAGTTTGATTATTTTTATCTTCAGTGGGGAACATGCATCTGGATGTTGAATTTGGAATAAAAAAAGGCAAACACAAGTGGAAAACAATCTCAAGCCAAACACAGGTCCCAGAGCAGAACCAGTTTCAAAAGGAGGTGTGGAAATTGAAGGGCAGAGTGGGATAACAATCTGAGAGAAACTAGTAGAAAGTGATGGTATCCGGAATTCTGGGTGACCACACTGGATTTCAGAAACAGCTTTTTAGGGAAGACCCCCTGACCGGAAGTGCAGGAAAGCTAAAAAGAAGCTTGATTACAAACTGGGAAAAATGATTATGGGCAGAAAGATTATTCAAGCATATTAGCGTCTCAGGGTAGGTCATATAACTGCAGCAAAACAAAACATCAAAGAATGAATGTCTGACCAGACTATTTTAACAAACACACTAGGTGAAAAGGGAGCGACTAATAACCTGCTAAAACTATCATCCAGTTCTTCTGGGCTTGGGTGGGACTGTGCCTGATAATGGCTGTGATGTTAGGAGCAACTGGAATAACAATGGGTCTGTTGCTATCTTCCCCCTTAGACTAGAGAACAGAATTTCTGTGACTGGGGGAATCCTACCAGGCTTGTTTAGGTCAAGAGCCTCTCTATTAAATCCAGTGTAGGTAGAAGCATGAGAAGAACTAAAGGTCAATAAAGTCACTCGGAGAGGCGATGTGCCCACATTACCATTCTGATGGGTCAGAAGGTATCAGAAGTTCTGGGATGGGGTCAGGGATAAGCAGTCCTCCTTTCCTTCATTCATTTTGTGTACATTATGTGCCAGGTGCCATGCTAAGTTTGGGGAATACAAAGATGATAAGACATAATTTAGAGTCTTGCAGATCAGCTAGACAAACTGATTACAATCAAGTGTGGTCAGAACCACAAATAAAGATAAGCACAGGACCCTGCAGGAACTTACAAGGCAGTGGTGAGGAGTGCATGCTAAGTCACTTCAGTTGTGTATGACTCTTTGCAAGCCCATGGACTGTAGCCCCCCAGGGTCCTCTGTCCATGGGATTCTCCTGGCAAGAATTTGGGAGTGGGTGGCCATACCCTTCTGGTGAGGAGTACAGGTTGTGAAAGATGGCTTCCAGGAGGAGGCGATGAGTGATCTGTGCCAAAAAGGGTGAGTCAGTATACTATAGGCAGGTAAAGGTGAAGATTGCTGTCAACTGAGGTTTGTGCAAATCCTGTAAATTGAGAGAGAACAAAATGCTTTCAGGAACCTTCAAGGTTTCAGGGTAGCTAAGGCTGGAGAGACATGAACAGCACCTTGAATGTCACAATTTCTCTACAGAAGTGGAGGAACTTGAACACTCACTTTTAGATCTCTCAGACCAGCTCCAATCTTGGGTGACAGTGTCCTCTTAATTATCTTTGGGTCCTTCTCTAGGCAGATGTAACCTTGCTGGGATTCCCCCTCTTCACACAATAGTCTAAACTGTCTCTTCAAAGACCGGGGGTAGAGGTAGAGAGGGAGAGAAGACATAACCTCTTTATTGCTCATAGGAGATTCTAGCACTCTTCACCCTCAAGTCTTTGGAACAGGGTCATTAACTAGCATATCCAGGCCAATCCACTGTGCCTTTTTCCATTGCTGCTGTTCAGTCGCCAAGTCTTGTCTGACTTTTTTGTGACCCCATGGACTGGAGCCCACCAGGCTCCTCTGTCCTTGGGACTTCCCAGGCAAGAATATTGGAGTAGGTTGCCATTTTCTTCTCCAGGGATTCTTGCAGACCCAGAGATCAAACCATGTCTCCTGGGTCTCCTGCACTGAAGGCAGATTCTTTACTGCTATGCCACTGGGGCTTCCCATAAAACTTCCCTTTTGCAGAAGGGTATGGACTTACACCCACCATTCCAAATAAATAGCAGACTCTGAGGTATGTGCTTATGACAATCTTTGGGCCTTTTTTCCTGGGAGGACATGTCATATCCCTTAGGTCCTCCAGTCCTTGGGATGAATTCGTATTTAACATCTTCCTTTCTGGTTTAAAGATGTGACAGAAAATGAAAATGTCAAGTTTGTTTAGATATTATCTATGGTGATAGATTGTTGCTATGAATATTTGAGTTGCTGTGAATGCTTGAAGAGGCAGAGTGTGTCTGTTAAAGTGAAAAATACTAGGATGCTCTATGAGCTGCAAGATTCTGATGGTTTCGATGCTAGAATGAAAGTAACGAGTCTTGCCTTGCCCACCTCATGTGGTTATTTGAAAGATTAAGTTAAAGAAGGTGTGTGAAAATAAAGTATCGCTAGGATGCTATACAAGTATGAGATGTTATTAATCCAACTGTTCCTTGTCTAGCTTTCTAAAAAAAGGTTATTTTTTTTTCTTCTGAAATATCTTATAACCAGAAATGTGTGACCATGGTATTATTAAAGACACTTTAATGACATATGGACAAATAAATTTTTAAAAACTGATAAAATGTTGTCATTTAGGACTTTTTAAAAATTAATTTTTATTGGAGTGTAGTCAGTTTACAGTGTCGTGTTAGTTTCTGCTATACAGCAAAGTGAATCAGTTATACACAGCTGTTTTTCAATAGCATCTCAAAGCATCAAATAACATTTAGGGTTCTTTTCTCTATTTGAATTCTTTATTTAGGGCTCTACTTGAAAACTGGCAGATATTTGATCCCATAATTCAATATATTTTGCTGTAGGAATAATGAAATAGGTGGCAATTTTTTGAAAGATAATTGCTTTAAGAGAGGTTTAACTTTGACTGAGAGAAAAGTATTGGCAGTCTCCAAGGGTGCATAAAGTGGATGTGTTCAGAGACGAAGCAGTCCAGATCAGTAGGAGTGAGCAGCATGGGTGTTCTAATAGTTTAAATGTGCACAGGGAAATGAGACATGAGGAAATGCAGGGAGGTGGAGAAGATTTGCAAGAGGCTCATTGTCCTTCCATAAAGGGTGGTGCTTAATACCTAACTATTGCTAAAAGGGTCCAGATCTTCCCTTTTGTAGCCATCAGTATCTAGGATGAAATATCTGCCCTAAGCTCCTCCTAGCCAGTCACTCTCCATGCTTGCCAGGAGACATACCCCCTCTGTCAGAACTTGCAGAGGAAATCCTCTGGGTGTGTTTGTGGGCAGGAGTAGCCTCTCACAGTCCACTAGCAAGGCCGTGAACATTGACTTGGGGCTTGGAAACCTCCCAGGAAGAAGTGGCAGAGACTCATTCTTTTTTTTTTCTTTCTGATTTTCCTGCCCTGATCAGAGAAGGAGTCCTCTTAGTGGCTACAGAGGCGACCTGCTCCCATGGGAACTAGGAGCAGGGCTGGGTGAGGTTCCTTCTATGCTCAAGGAAATGCATTACTTATACACAATGAAGAAGACTGACCTCAGATTTATTGAGTATCATTTCTCATAATACAGTAGGAGACCTCAAAATGAAATGAATCATTTTATTTACCAAAACTATATAAATGGACCTGTGTTGCACTTGTGTTTGAGAAGGAATCAAGGAAATTTTAAAGCCCTTGAATATTTAGTGTGGCTGGGAATTATGTCATATGATGATATGTTCATTTGACGTTTTCAGTGAAGTCTTTCTAATTAGTGCTCACAAGTCATCTAATTCTATTTATGGGAGGAATAAATCTAAATACCTTTACAAAACAGGTGTTGTGTGCTAAGTTGCTTCGGTAGTGTCTCTTTTGACCCTATGGACTGTAGCCCACCAGGCTTCTCTGTCTGTGGGATTCTCCAGGCAAGCATACTGGAGTGGGTTCCAATGCCCTTCTCCAGGGGATCTTCTCGACTCAGGGATTGAACCTGTGTCTCTTCTGTCTCCTGCATTGGTGGGCGGGTTCTTTGCCACTAGTGCCACCTGGGAAGCCCTTTACAATACACACCCACACCCAAAATATTCTTTCAAATGAAAATTCATAAGTAGGTTATGAACATTCTCTTTCAGTACATTGGTTATTAAGTTCTAGAGCTAAAATATTAAATTCATTGTTTTTTCAAAACAATATTTTCATGAATAAGGAACATGAACCATGTCAATAGCAGTAGTAATGAAACATCTGCTGCTTAATCATGCAGAAAGCACAATGAATGAGTTTTAACTTTGGAGTTTTTGATGTTATGAAAAGAGGTCAGAAACTTTTTGAAAGTGCTGCCTGTGTAATTTAGTACTTAGCAAATCCTGTTTTGAGGTTAGGGCGATAACGCATATGCAGGACAGATATTTCTTGTTGAATGGGTGTGGTAAATCTTGCAGAGTAACTGGCTTTTTCTGTCCACCCAGAGGCTTGTGTCTGCCTGTTTCTGGAAGGGTGAGTCTGAAACACAGAGTGTTTGGGTATTCTTTTCTGCTGCAGAGTGGTTTTAAAGAGGCTAATCTGACCTTAAGAGTATATGCAAATAGAAAAAAAAAAACTCACCAAAAAACCTGCCAAGAGATTCGAGTATGCATAAGATTTTAAATACATGCCAAGTATGGAAGAGCTAGAGCTGACTGGTTTATGAAGCACATTCACAGACTTTGAGATCATTTGGGTAATTGTAGAATCAGTACAAAAAAGCTCTTAATGACCCAGATAACCACAATGGTGTGGTCACTCACCTAGAGCCAGACATCTGGAGTGTGAAGTAAAGTGGACCTTAGGAACTATTACTATGAACAAAGCTAGTGAAGGTGATGGAATTCCAGCTGAGCTATTTCAAATCCTAAAAGATGATGCTGTTAAAGTGTTGCACTCATCATGCCAACAAATTTGGAAAACTCAGCAGTGGCCTCAGGACTGGAAAAGGTCAGTTTTCATTCCAATCCCAAAGAATGGCAATGCCAAAGAATGTTCAAATTGCTGTATAATTGCACTCATTTCACATTCTAGCAAGATTATGTTCAAAATCCTTCAAGATGTGAACCGAGAACTTCCAGATGTACAAGCTGGATTTAGAAAAGGCAGAGGAACCAGAGATCAAATTGCCAACATAAGCTGGATCATAGAAAAAGCAAGGGAATTCCAAAAAAAAAATTTACTTCTGCTTTATTGACTGTGCTGAAGCCTTTGACTATGTGTATCACAACAAACTGTGGAATATTCTTAAAGAGATGGAAATACTAGATCACGTTACCTGCCTCCTGAAAAACCTGTATGCAGGACAAGAAGCAACAGTTGGAACTGGACATGAAACAACAGACTGGTTCCAAATTGGGAAAAGAGTACATCAAGGCTGTATATTGTCACCTTGCTTATTTAACTTATATACAGAGTACATCATACGAAATGCTGGGCTGGATTACTCACAAGCTGGAATCAAGATTGCTGGGAGAAATATCAACAACCTCTGAGGTGCAGATGATACCACTTTAATGGCAGAAAGTGAAGAGGAACTAAAGAGCCTCTTGATGAAGGTGAAAGAGGAGAGTGAAAAAGCTGGCTTAAAACTCAACATTCAAAAAACAAAGATCATGGCATATAGTCCTATCACTTCATGACAAATAGTGGAAACAGTGTCAGATTTTGTTTTCTCAGGCTCCAAAATCAGTGCAGATGGTGCCTGCAGCCACGAAATTAAAAGACGCTTGCTTCTTGGAAGAAAAACTAGACAGTGTATTAAAAAGCAGAGACATCACTTTGCCAGAAAAGGTCCATATAGTCAAAGCTATGGTTTTTCCATTAGTCACTTATGAATGTGAGAGTTGGACCATAAAGAAGGCTGAGTGCTGAAGGATTGATGCTTTCGAACTGTGGTGCTGGAGAAGACTCTTGAAAGTCCCTTGGACTGCAGAGAGATCAAACTAGTCAATCCTGGAGGAAATCAACTCTGAATATTCATTGGAAGGACTGATGCTGAAGCTGAAACTCCAATACTTTGGCCACTTGATGCAAAGAGCTGACTCATTAGAAAAGACCCTGATGCTGGGAAAGATTGAGGGCAGGAGTAGAAGGGGACGACAAAGGATGAGATGGTTGAATCACATCACCGATTCAATGAACATGAGTTTGAGCAGGTTCAGGGAGATAGTGAAGGATAGGGAAACTTGGCATGCTGCAGTCCATGGGGTTGCAAAGAGTGGGACATGACTGAGTGACTGAACAGCAAGAATCAGAAAATGGACTGCCTGCCAATGCAGGAAATGTAGGTTCGATCCTTCGAACAAGAAGATCCCCTGGAGCAGGAAATGGCAACCCACTCCAGTATTCTTGCCTCAGAAATCCCATGGACAGAGGAGCCTGGGAGTCTATGGTCCATGGGGTTACAAGAGTCAGACAATACTGAGTGACTGAGTATGCATGAAGTTTCTTTTTCTTAAAAGATTTTAATTAAACTTTTAGAAATTGAAGTAAACATTCATAGAACATTTGAAAACTGTTCAAATCAAGTCCCTATTTGTTTAGGGCTTTCCCTGGTGGTTTAGTTGATAAAACTCTGAGGTCTCAGTGCAGGGGGTCAGGGTTCCATCCCTGGTCAGGGAACCACATGCCACAGCTAAGAGTTCACATGCCTCAACTAAAGATCCTGCATTCCTGAATGAAAATCCAGCACAGCCAAATAAATAATTTTTATAAAAGTATATGTTTGTTTTTTGAGTTGGATATTTAGATCATTGAACTGTAGCCCTCTGTTTCCTTAATGTTAGCATTTAAAGCTCTAAATTTCATCCTAAACACAGTTTTAGTTGCATCTTTCACATTTGATAGTTTATGTTTTCTGTTTTATTAATAATTTGGTTCAGTTTTATTGTGAGCAATTCCTTGACCAATGGGTTTTTTTTTTTAAAGGAGTATACAGCTTTCCTCCCCAAACATTTGGGCCTCTTCTATTAATAGTAACTTTTAATAATTTATTTCCAGCCTCATTTCAGTAGATTAATGATTTAAATTCTTTGAAGTTTGTTGAGACTTGATTTATGGTCCAATACTTGGTTCATTTTGGTAAATGGTTTATGTATACTTGAAAAAGAATACATATATTACACATACCAGTTAAATGAGGCTCATTAATCATGTTTGTAAAAATCTTCTAAATCCTAAGATTTTCCTTTTTGCTTGTTCTTTACTGAAAGTGATGCATCC
This sequence comes from Okapia johnstoni, assembly GCA_024291935.2. NCBI lineage: Eukaryota > Metazoa > Chordata > Mammalia > Artiodactyla > Giraffidae > Okapia > Okapia johnstoni. The sequence continues at coordinate 28,761,529 of CM044321.1, read as the reverse complement.
AGATCTTTAAATCTAGTCTTGATGCATCCATTTTTCCTTTGGTTCTGTCAAATTTTGCTTCTTTTGAGGCTATATTATTAAAAGTACACACTTTTATTATCATTAAGTTAACTTAGTGGATTGACCCTCTTATATTGATCATATATTTGCTACCTCTAGTAAAGCTTTTTCCCCCTAATATTAGTATAGCTCTAGCAGGTTTTTGTTATTGCATGGTATACATTTCTCCAATATTTTGTTTTTAACCCCTCCATGTCCTTATGTTTTCAAGATGTGTCTCTTTTAAAGAATATGTAACTGAGTTTTATTTTTAAATCCAGTCTGATTTCATTCAAATTGCTGATATTTTTATTTTCAAATATGTCATTTTGTTGTTTCCTATTTGCTACTGTTTCTTCTTTCTCTTTCTTGCCTCCTTTGAATGATAAAATATTTTTATAAATCTATTTTGTGCACTCATCTCACATGCTAGTAAAGTAATGCTCAAAATTCTCCAAGCCAGTCTTCAGCAATATGTGAACCATGAACTTCCAGATGTTCAAGCTGGTTTTAGAAAAGGCAGAGGAACCAGAGATTAAATTGCCAACATTTGCTGGATCATCAAAAAAGCAAGAGAGTTCCAGAAAAACATCTATATCTGCTTTACTGACTACGCCAAAGCCTTTGACTGTGTGGATCACAATAAACTGTGGAAAATTCTGAAAGAGATGGGAATACCAGACCACCTGACATGTCTCTTGAGAAATCTGTGTGCAGGTCAGGAAGCAACAGTTAGAACTGGACGTGGAACAACAGACTGGTTCCAAATAGGAAAAGGAATATGTCAAGGCTGTATATTGTCACTGTGCTTATTTAATTTATATGCAGAATACATCATGACAAATGCTGGGCTGGATGAAGCACAAGCTGGAATCAAGATTGCTGAGAGAAATATCAGCCTTAGGTATGCAGATGACACCACTCTTACTGCAGAAAGCAAAGAAGAACTAAAGATCCTCTTGATGAAAGTGAAAGAGGAGAGTGAAAATGTTGACTTAAAGCTCAACATTCAGAAAACTAAGATCATGGCATCTGGTCCCATCACTTCATGGCAAATAGATGGGGAAACAGTAGTAACAGTGACAGACTTTATTTTTTTGGGCTCCAAAATCACTGCAGATGTTGACTGCAGCCATGAAATTAAAAGACACTTATTCCTTGGAAGGAAACTTATGACCAATCTAGACATTAAAAAGCGTATTAAAAAGCAGAGACATTACTTTGCCAGCAAAGTTCCATCTAGTCAAGACTATGGTGTTCCAGTAGTCATGTATAGATGTGAGAGTTGGACTATAAAGAAAGCCGAGCACCAAAGAATTGATGCTTTTGAACTGTGGTGTTGGAGAAGACTCTTGAGACTCCCTTGCACTGCAAGGAGATCCAACCGGTCCATCCTTAAGGAAATCAGTCCTGAATATTCTTTGGAAGGACTGATGTTGAAGCTGGAACTCCAATACATTGGCCACCTGATGCAAAGAACTTACTCCTTGGAAAAGACCCTGATGCTGGGAAAGATTGAAGGCAGGAGGAGATGGGAACAACAGAAGATGAGATAGTTGGATGGCATCACCGACTCAATGGACATGAATTTGAGTAAACTCTGGGAGTTGATTATGGACAGGGAGGCCTGGTGTGCTGCAGTCCATGGGTTGCAAAGAGTCGGACATGACTGAGTGAGTGAACTGAACTGGAAGTCTAATATATTTTGATTTGTCCTCAGTCCTGAGACATAGCCTCTGTGGGGTCTATTGTGAGGTCTAATGCAAAGCAAAAGTGTTTGCATTGATGGTTCTTAAGCATCAATTTTGATTTTCATCCTTGTGATCATGCTGAAAGCTCTGAGCTTGAAAGTTACATGCTCTGCTTGGCCATTAAGCCCAGTCGTGCTTAAGTTTTGCCAAATTTCTCAAGAGGCAAAGTGGAGGAGAATGTTAAGTTTACATTTATGTGCTTCTCTCTGTGATCTTGCCTCCTTGAACTGCTGCTCTTGAGTGCCTTCAAATAGCTGATTTCTTCTACAGGATTTGATCCAGGTCTTTGGTGAGAGTGTTGGTCTGATACATAGTTAGGAGTGGATTTCCTTTAAGTCAGATTGAAGCTAGAGTGTGCAGATTCTCTCAGTTGGAAATTCAGGTCTCATCAGAATTTTTAGGTGGATGTTCATCTCTCTGGAATGATCTATCAGTAGTTTTATCTCAGTGGGGAAATAGGCGATGGACACTGGTTAATATTTCTTAGGAATAGTATAAAAGTGGCCAGGAATCCTATAAACAAATGTTCGATCTCAATAAATATTTAGAAAATGGAAACTGAAATAAGGAGATGACTTTGCTTTATCAAATTAAAAATAATTTTCTTGATATTGGTGGAATTGTAAACCAACCCTATCTACATTAATAATAATGATAACTGACATTTATTGAGAAATTCCTATGTGTGTCATGAGCTATTTTGTAGGAAGGAAAAATCTCACTATACCAACTAAAGTAAAACTATTTTTTCCTACTCATTACATTCACACAGAACACTTCTGTGACCAGCTGTGTGTTTTTCCTACACCAACCAGTTCTCTGATACAAACTCAGTGCTCTACAATTCAGTTCATTGGAAGGACTGATATAGCTGGGCCTCCATGTATATTCATTGGCAGGATGGATGCTGAAGTTGAAGCTCCAATACTTTGGCCACCTGATGCGAAGAGTTGCCTCATTAGAAAAGACCTTGATGCTAGGAAAGATTGACGGGGAGGAGAAGGGAATGACAGAGGATAAGATGTTTGGATGGTATCACCGACTCAATGAAGGTGAATTTGAGCAAGCTCTGGGAGATGGTGAAGGACAGCGAAGCCTGGTGTGCTGCAGTCTGCGGGGTCGAAAAGAGTCGGACAGGACTGAACAACTGAACAACAGCAACATTATATCGGCACGATGGATAATAAACTCAGTTTTCAGCTTCTCTCCCCTCTCTAGGGAATGGAGAGTAGGACTGAAACTTCCAAGCTTCTAATCCATGTCGTGGCCCCATCCAAGAGCCCACCAAGAATCATGAGAATGAAAGATGCTTCTATTACCCAGGAAATTCTAGAGGGTTTAGGAGCTCTGTGTCAGACACTCCTATCGCTCAGGAAATTACAAGGATTGTAGGAGCTCTGTGTCAGGAAATGGGATCAAACACCAAATATAAGTATATAAATGGCAGGAACTAGGGACAGAGTTATGTATGTGTATATATATGTATGTCTCCTATATATGTATATTTCTTGTTATTTCACAGCTCTTCTAAACACTTTATGTGTATTGTTTATTCTCACAATAATGTTATCATGTGAGTATGATTATTATTAACCCTATTTTCAGAAGAAAAACTGATATTCTGAGAGCCCAAGGTCACTCAGATTGTCAGTCAACAGCACTGACATTAGTTCCCAAGGAGTGTGACTGCAGTGTGCACACCCTTGCCCACTAATTTAGACTGCCTCTCAATCCTATTTCTAAAACTTTATTCTACCCACATGGTCACACTAATGTACAAAGAGACATGTACAAAAGGCCCCCTCTAATTTTGCTTGTAATAGTTAAAAACTGGGAACAAATGAAATACCGTATGGTATTATAAAAATGAAATCATCCATGCAAACTATCCAAGCAATGGAATTCTCTGCATCAGTTAGTAAGAACAAGGTAGATCTAAAGTTACTGTCATGGAAAAGTGTCCAAGATAGTTTTTTTTTTTCTTTAAGCAGTTTTATTTATTTATTTATTTATTTATTTATTTTTGGCTGTGCTGGGTCTTCACTGCTGCATGGGCTTTTCTCTAGCTGTTGCGAGCAGGGGCTGGGGCTATTCTCTAGTTGCTGTGTGTGGGCTTCTCGTTGCAGTGGCTTCTCTTGTTGTGGAGCATGGGCTCTAGGAGTACAGGCTTCAGTAGTTGCGGTTCCTGGGTTCTAGAGCACAGTCTCAATAGTTGTGGAGCACAGGCTTCAGTAGTTGCAGTTTCTGGGTTCTAGAGCACAGTATCAATAGTTGTGGTGCACTGGCTTAGCTGCTCTGTAACATGTGGCGTCTCCCTGGATCAGGAATCAAACCTGAGGCTCCTGTATTGGCAGGTGGGTTCTTTTACCATTGAGCCACCAGGGAAGTCCCCAAGATACAGTTTTAATAAAGAAAATGTTAAAAAGCACTTCGGTAAAAAAAATTAAATATGTTCATATAGGTGTATACATAGATAGAAATGTCCATATTGGTATTTACACCAAATTGTTCATAGTGATTTCCTTTGTAAGTAGGATTTATGGGTGGTGGTGAGGGAAGACATTAATGTATACATGTCTTATATTTTAAGGTTCATACTTTTAACATATTAAATATGTGTTACTTTTGTATTATTTAAAATATTTTTATTTTAAAAGATTTAAACACACATAAAGTAGAAGATAAAACAATGAATCTCCATGAATGTGTCATTTAGTACAGTCAACAATTATCAGAGTTTTACTTTACTTACTGTATACATGCCCCACCTCTTTTTTCTTGGCTAAAATGCCTCATAGCAAATCTCAGACAGCGTACCATTTCATTCCTAACTAACTCAGTATGTGTCAACAAGAATTATAACAATTTTATTACACAACCACAGCTCCATTATCGTACCACATAAATTGACAATAATTCCTTGGTATCATGTAACACCCAGGCTATATTCAATTTGTTCCAATTGTCTCAAAAATATCTTGTTACAGTTGGTTTGTTTAAAACAGGATCCAGATTAAGTTCTCACATTATATTTAATTATTACATTGTTTTGACTTTTTTTTTTAACTTGGAACACTGCCCCTCACTTAGTTTTTTCACACCATCGACTTGTAATTTATTAATAGTATTTTTCAAAGAATTCAAACAGTAGTTCCTACAGCTGCTTAAATTAGGTGGTAGTTCATGTCACACATTAAATCCTATGGATGTAAGACATTTTAATCCTATTTGTATCTCTTTCTCCCATCATCCATCAATACTGTACTTCTCAGTATTTATTGACTGTCTAAGATGGTCCAAGCAAAAGACATTCCGAGAGAATAACAGCAGAGGAGAGGAGAAATACAAAAGCAAAAAAAAGACAAAGTCATCAAATGTTTAAGTTTATTAAGCATAAGAACTGGACTAATTTTAAAGTTCTGACAGTTTTGTTTTAAATTACAAATTGGGGTAATCAATCTCATAGTTAAAATGGTCATAAATGTATTTTGTGTTAAATTCCATTTTGATGTTATTTGGTAAGTCACACCTTTTCCTTCCCTCTCTTCTGTCTCTCTTCCACCCCGCCCCCCATCTTTGTCTCTTCTCTGGAGATAGTCAGAAATCATTGGCGTAGGTGGCATTTTCCTCAATATATTCTAGTGAGTTTTAAATACTTATTTACCTTGGAAAAGACCAGAAAATTCAAGAACTTCCAAAGAAGGCAAGCCAATGTAATTACAATCTCAGGCAGAATTATTCAGGCCAATTTACAAGTATTCGGTGCATAATAAATAAAACTGTGCATCATTGTCTACAGCATTTGAGAGAGTATGCTGAGATGGAACTGTATTCTGCCTGATCCAACGGGACCTAATTAACACTAATGGGGGGAAAATAGCAAATGAGAGCAGAAGCTCAATATTATATCAGGGAAAATAACCTAATGGACAGATTGATCACTTAATGGAAAATTCCCAAGAGAAGTAATGTTAATGCAATTGAAATACGTAATTAAGAGGGCAGAGAACACTGGAGGAGGCATAAAGGTACTGTTTGTAGTTCCCTCTATGCAACCCTTCACAGATCAGTTACTGTTTAGAACATTTCAGTCTTTATTTTGGAAATAGGAAAACTAGTATAGCTGTATCCTTGCACGTGAAGTCGCTTTAGTTGTGTCCGATTCTTGGCGACTCTGTGAACTGTAGCCCACCAAGCTCCTCTGTCCATGGGATTCTCCAGGCAAGAACACTGGAGTGGGTTACCATGCCCTCCTCCAGGGGATCTTCCCCACCCAAGGAAGGAATCTGCATCTCTTACATCTCCTGCATTTGCAGGCAGGTTCTTTATCACTAGCGCCACCTGGGAAGCCAGGAATATATACAAAGAGAACAGAATCATGAAAACTGTTTTCATGTCTCTTGTTGATGTTAGAGTATGCCTTCTGGAAATTCCCAGAGGAGGCTCATGCTCTGTTATTCACTTACTTCAATATCATAAAATTGGTTTAATTAAAAAACAAACAAACAAACAAACAAAGGTTTAATTACAACATAACCATGATATTACAAAAATTCATAGAACAACACCATACATTCAGTTTATAAGCCAGTTGAAAATAGTATACCATGTATTTCAATGCATTAGCAAGTTGAAAACAGTTGGAAAACTGAAGTTAAGTTGATGTCTGTTTACACTAAGAATATACTCCATAATATTAAACCAGCCTGTATTAACTTTGTTTCCAGATGATGAGAGAAGTGAAACAAATTCTTTAAGAACTTTTTAAGAGTATGATCATCTAGGCTAATCCAGACTAGGACTCTCCTAGTCTAGGAGAGTCTCTTGGACTGCAAGATCAAACCAGTCAATTCTAAAGGAAATTAGTCCTGAATATTCATTGGAAGGACTGATGCTGAAACTGAATCTCCAACACTTTGGCCACCTGATGCAAAGAACTGATTCATTAGAAAAGACCCTGATACTGGAAAAGATTGAAGGCAGGAGGAGAAGGGGATGACAGAGAATGAGATGATTGGATGGCATCACTGACTCGATGGACATGAGTTTGGGCAACCTCTGGGAGTTGGTGATGGATTTAGAAACCTGGTATGCTGCAGTTCATGGGGGTCACAAAGAGTCAGACATGTCTGAGCGACTAAACTGAACTGAGACTAGCCCAACTAACCTTCAGTTCAGTTCAGTTCAGTCGCTCAGTCGTGTCCGACTCTTTGCAACACCATAAATCGCAGCACGCCAGGCCTCCCTGTCCATCACCAACTCCTGGAGTTTACCCAAACCCATGTCCATCGAGTCGGTGATGCCATCCAACCATCTCATCCTCTGTCGTCCCCTTCTCCTCCTGCCCCCAATTCTTCCCAGCATTAGGGTCTTTTCCAGTGAGTCAACTCTTCGCATCAGTTGGCCAAAGTATTGGAGTTTCAGCTTCAACATCAGTCCTTCCAATGAACACCCAGGACTGATCTCCTTTAGGATGGACTGGTTGGATCTCCTTGCAGTCCAAGGGACTCTCAAGAGTCTTCTCTAACACCACAGTTCAAAAGCATCAGTTCTTCGGCTCTCAGCTTTCTTCACTGTCCAACTCGCACATCTATACATGACCACTGGAAAAACCATAGCCTTGACTAGACGGACCTTTGTTGGCAAAGTAATGTCTGCTTTTAAACATGCTATCTAGGTTGCTCATAACCTTCCTTCCAAGGAGTAAGCATCTTTGAATTTCATGGCTGCAATCACCATCTGCAGTGATATTGGAGTCCAAAAAAAATAAAGCCTGACACTGTTTCCGCTGTTTCCCCATCTATTTGCCATGAAGTGATGGGACTGGATGCCATGATCTTAGTTTTATGAACTTTGAGCTTTAAGCCAACTTTTTCACTCTCCTCTTTCACTTTCATCAAGAGGCCCTTTACTTCTTCTTCACTTTCTGCCATAAGGGTGGTGTCATCTGCATATCTGAGGTGATTGATATTTCTCCTGGCAATCTTGATTCCAGCTTGTGTTTCTTCCAGCCCAGCGTTTCTCATGATGTACTCTGCATATAACTTAAATAAGCAGGGTGACAATATACAGCCTTGACGTACTCCTTTTCCTATTTGGAACCGGTCTGTTGTTCCATGTCCAGTTCGAACTGTTGCTTCCTGACCTGCATACAGGTTTCTCAAGAGACAGGTCAGATGGTCTGGTATTCCCATCTCTTTCAGGATTTTCCACAGTTTATTGTGATCCACACAGTCAAAGGCTTTGGCATAGTCAATAAAGCAGAAATAGATGTTTTTCTGGAACTCTCTTGCTTTTTTGATGATCCATCGGATGTTGGCAATTTGATCTCTGGTTCCTCTGCCTTTTCTAAAACCAGCTTGAACATCTGGAAGTTCACGGTTCATGTATTGCTGAAGCCTGGCTTGGAGAATTTTGAGCACTACTTTACTAGGGTGTGAGATGAATCAGGGTTAAGTGCTTACAAAATAATGGCTTATTCATAAGAGAGAGGGTTATTGTGAAAGGTTACAAACTAATGATGAGGAAGTGCCTACCTAATTATAGTCATTATGCTTCCACTACACCCACTAGCTGCTTTTGTTTTTTTAAACTTGCTGACCACAATCTAGGACACATTTATGTGAATGATGCAGAACATTTTCTTATTTGAGAAATGATCACATAAGCAGTTAATCTTAGTTCTATAATTTGCCAAAAGAAAAGCCTGAAAATAGAATTTGAAGTCTATCACCAAGGTAATGAATCAACCTGGAAACATCCTATGGATGTCAAAGGAAAGTCTATAAGGAAACGCAGTCTTCATATTTGACAGGGATAAATTCAAACTAAAGATAATTTAGGCTTAGTGAACAGATAATTTGCTACACAGTGTTATATTTTCCTTCTTTCTTTGTACCCAGACATGCACTGTGTTTGATCTCTTTTGTGTCGGAGTGTCTGATTCACAGGGTGTTCACAAATCAAAACCATAATGCAGTACTCTTTATTCTTCCATGGGCATAAAGCCATATTCTCTATAAATTGAGTGCAATTGTTTTTGCAATTATAGAGTTACATTTTATTCTTTAGCAATACTATGTCTGCTAATCACATTCATGACACAGTAATAATGCTTGTCAATACTAAGATAATACTAAACTCTGAGTCCCTTAAGACCTTAATTGCTCTTGTATGCCCAGCATACATTTCAGGCCTGACACATAATACAGTGAACAACCTGTAATATAGATTTGATAAAAGTATTATCATCCTAATAAGTCAATGGATGTCTTTACCCACTGAATGGCTAAAATGTTATGTACCTAATGCCAGTTAATATCTCCAGAGGTTGGAGTTACTAGCACAGCCCACTGAAAGGCACTGTGTTCTATGAGTTTAGGCTAAAACTTTGGGGAGAGTGGACCCCTACTCCTGTATCCCTACATATAATCCTTGAACTTTTCCCTTTAAGGATATTAAGGCTTTCCCCTTAAAGGATATTAATTTAAAATTTCACTGCTTCAAAAAAGTAGTATTTTAACTTTTTACTGTTTCACTGTGGTGTAAAATAAGACTATTAGTGACAAAGTGTTGTAATTTCAAATGTCCGTTTATTCGCAGACTGTTTAGAAGGTAGGAAGTTGATATGAGGGGCTTCCCAGATGGCTTGGTGGTAAAGAATCTGCCTGTCAAGCAGGGCACGTGGGTTTGATACCTCAGTCAGGAAGATCCCCAGCAGAAGGATACAGCAACCCATTCCAGTATTCTTGCAGGGAAATCCTATGGATGGAGGAGTCTGGCAGGCTACAGGCCATGAGGTCACAAAGATTTGTACATGACTTAACAACTGAACAACAACAAGTTGATATGAATGTTAATTATTCTTAATGTTGGTGCCAAGTTTGAAGCTTCAAGTGATAGTTCCCACTGGGTAGTGTGGGGAAAGTATTTTTCATGTGTTTTTTAATGAGTGTTATTGAGATATAATTGTCACATAATAAATTACATATATTTAAAGAGTAAAGTGTGATGTTTTAGCTCATTTATTCTTCTCAGAAAATGTCACCACAATCTTGATAGTGAGCCAGTGTCACACCCAGAAGTTCCCTTGTGTTGCTTCGTAATCTCCATCCTCTCTCACCTTTTTCCTCAAGAAAGCACTGATCTGTTTTCTCTCACTGTATATTAGCTTGGATGTTTTAGAATTTAATACAAAAGAAAGTGTGTAGTATGTATTCCTTTTGTCTGTCTTCTTTCATTCAGCATAATTATTTTGGACTCATCTATATTGTGTGTACCAATAGTTCATTCATTTTTATACTGAGTAATATTCCATTATGTTGATTCACTACAATTTCGTTATCCATTAACTTGTTGAAAGACATTTGGGTTATTTCTAGTTTGGGCTATTACAATAAAGCCACTATGAACATTTTAATATAAATCTTTGTATGGATTATACTTTCATTTCTCCAGGTAAATATATGGAGTGGAATGGTAGGTCCTTGTTTAGCTTTTCAAAAACTGCCAGCTGCTTTCCAATCCATTTTACATTCCTGCTCACAGTTGAATGAGAGTCGTAGGTGTCCTGTCAACATTTGTCGTGATCAGTCTTTTCAGTGTTAGCTATTCTAATGATTAGGGCTTCCCAGGTGGTGCAGTGGTAAAAAAAAAAAAAAAAAAAAAACCCACCTGCTAATGCAGGAGTTGCAGTTTCTGTTTCTGGGTCAGAAACATCTCTTGGAGAAGGAAATGGCAACCCACTCCAGTATTCTTGCCTGGAAAATCTCAGGGATAGATGTGCTTGGCAGGCTACAGTCAAGTCATCGTGACACGACTGCGCCTAAGCATGGACTTTTAGAGTCTCTATTTTACCCTATTAATCTGTCTATCTCATATCAATATCACTGTCTTAAGAACTGTAGCTATATTTATTAAAATCAGGTAGCATTAGTCCTCCAAACTTGCTTTTCTTTTTCGAAGTTGTTTTGACCATTCTAAGTCTTTTGTGTTCATATAAATTTTAGAAGCTTGTCAATTTCTATACAAAACATCTTTTTTGGTCAGAACTGTAGTGCATCTGTAGATCCATTGGGAAAAAAGACATCTTTTTTTTTTAATTAATTTATTTTTTATTGAAGGATAATTGCTTTACAGAATTTTGCTGTTTTCTGTCAAGCCTCAACATGAATCAGCCATAGGTATACATATATCCCCTCCCTTTTGAACCTCCCTCCCATCCCATCCCTCTAGGCTGATACAGAGCCCCTGTTTGAGTTTCCTGAGCCATACAGCAAATTCCCGTTGTTTATCTATTTTACATACGGTAATATAAGCTTCCATGTTACTCTTTCCATACATCTCACCCTCTCCTCCCCTCCCCACTCCAGTATTCTTGCCTAGAGAATCCTGTGGACAGAGGAGCCTGGTGGGCTGCTGTCCATAGGGTTACATAGAGTCGGACACTACTGAAGCGACTTAGCATGCATGCATGCATGCATTGGAGAAGAAAATGGCAACCCACTCCAGTGTTCTTGCCTGGAGAATCCCAGGGATGGAGGAGCCTGGTGGGCTGCCATCTATGGGGTCACACAGAGCTGGACACGACTGAAGCGACTTAGCAGCAGCAGCAGGTCCATTGTATCATTTGAAGTTTGTGTTTCCTTGCTAATTTTCTGTTTAGTTGATCTGTCCATAGGTGTGAGTGGGGTATTAAAGTCTCCCACTATTATTGTGTTGCTGTTAATTTCCTCTTTCATATTTGTTAGCATTTGCCTTGCATATTGTGGTGCTCCTATGTTGGGTGCATATATGTTTATAATTGTTATATCTTCTTCTTGGATTGATCCTTTGATCATTACGTAGTGTCCATCTTTGTCTCTTTTCACTGCCTTTGTTTTAAAGTCTATTTTATCTGATATGAGTGTTGCTACTCCTGCTTTCTTTTGGTCTCTATTTGCATGAAGTATCTTTTTCCAGCACTTCACTTTCAGTCTGTATGTGTCCCTAGGTTTGAGGTGGGTCTCTTGTAGACAGCATATATAGGGATCTTGTTTTTGTATCCATTCAGCCAGTCTTTGTCTTTTGGTTGGGACATTCAACCCATATACATTTAAGGTAATTATTGATAAGTATGACCCCATTGCCATTTACTTTGTTGTTTTGGGTTCGAGTTTATAAACCTTTTCTGTGTTTCCTGTCTAGAGAAGATCCTTTAGCATTTGTTGAAGAGTTGGTTTGGTGGTGCTGAATTCTCTGAGCTTTTGCTTGTCTGTAGAACTTTTGATTTCTCCTTCATGTTTGAATGAGATCCTGGCTGGATACAGTAATCTGGGTTGTAGGTTTTTCTCTTTCATCACTTTAAGTAGGTTCTGCCATTCCCTTCTGGCTTGAAGAGTTTCTATTGAAAGATCAGCTGTCATCCTTATGGGGATCCCCTTGTGGGTTATGTGTTGTTTTTCCCTTGCTGCTTTTAATATTTGTTCTTTGTGTTTGATCTTCTTTAATTTGATTAATATGTGTCTTGGGGTGTTTCACCTTGGGTTTATCCTGTTGCCATTGGTAATTTGATAGGGATCACATTTAATCTGTAGATAGCATTTGGTAATATAGTCATTTTCACAATATTGATTCTTCCTACCCAGGAACAATGGAATATCTCTCCATCTGTTAATGTCATCTTTGATTTCTTTCATTAGTGTCTTGTAATTTTCTGTGCACAGTTCTTTTGTCTCCTTAGGTAAGATTATTCCTAGATATTTAATTCTTTTTGTTGCAGTGGTAAATGGGATTGATTTCTTAATTTCTCTTTCTGATTTTTCATTGTTAGTGTATAGAAATGCAAGTGATTTCTGTGTACTGATTTTGTATCCTGCAACTTTGCTAAATTCACTGATTAGCTCTAGTAATTTTCTAATACTATCTTTAGGGTTTTCTATGTACAGTATCATGTCATCTGCAAACAGTGAGAGCTTTACTTCTTTTCTGATATGGATTTCTTTTATTTCTTTTTCTTCTCTGATTGCTATAGCTAGGACATCCAGAACTATGTTGAATAGTGATGGTGAAAGTAGACCACCCTTGTCTTGTTCCTGATCTTAGGGGGAATGCTTTCAATTTTTCACCATTGAGAATAATATTTGCTGTAGGCTTATCATATATGGCCTTTACTATGTTGAGGTAGGTTCCTTCTATGCCCATTTTTGGAAGAGTTTTAATCATAAATCGGTGCTGAATTTTGTCAAAGCCTTTTTCCACATCTATTGAGATGATCATATGGTTTTTATCATTCAGTTTGTTAATATGGTATATAACATTGATTGATTTGTGTATATTGAAGAATCCTTGCCTCCCTAGAATAAACCCAACTTGATCATGGTGTATGAGCTTTTTAATGTGTTGCTGAATTCTATTTGCTAAAATTTTGTTGAGGACTTTTGCATCTATGTTCATCAGTGATATTGGCCTGTAGTTTTCTTTTTTTGTGTTGTCTTTGTCTGTTTTTGCTATCAGGGTGATGGTGGCCTCATAGAATAAGTTTGGAAGTGTTCCTTCCTCTGCAATTTTTTGAAAGAGTTTTAGAAGGATAGGCATTAGCTCTTCTCTAAATATTTGATACAATTCTCCTGTGAAGCCATCTGGTCCTAGGCTTTTGTTTTTTGGGAAATTTTTGATCACAGCTTTAATTTCAGTGCTTGTAATTGGGTTGTTCATAATTTCTATTTCTTCTTGGTTCAGTCTTGGAAGATAGAACTTTTCTAAGAATCTGTCCATTTCTTCCAGGTTATCTATTTTATTGCCATATAGTTGTTCATAATAGTCTCATAATCCTTTGTATTTCTGCATTGGTCTGTTGTAACCTTTTTCATTTCCAATCTTGTTGATTTGATTCTTCTCTCTTTTTTTCTTGATGAGTCTGGCTAAAGTTTTGTCAATTTTGTTTATCTTCTCAAAGAATCAGCTTTTAGTTTTACTAATCTTTACTGTTGTTTCTTTCATTTCTTTTTCATTTATCTGCTTAGATCTTTATAATTTCTTTCCTTCTACTAATTTTGGGGGGGTTTTTGTTCTTTTTCCAGTTATTTTAGGTGTAAAGTTAGGTTGTCTATTTGATGTTTTTCTTGTTTCTTGAGGTAGGATTGTATTGCTATAAACTTCCCTCTTAAGAGTGATTTTGCTTCATCCCATAGTTTTTGAGTTGTTGTGTTTTCTTTTCATTGGCATTTGTTTCTAGAAATTTTTTTATTTCCCTTTTGATTTCTACAGTAATATGTTCGTTATTTAGAAACGTGTTGTTTAATCTCCCTGTGTTTGTGTTTCTTACAGTTTTTTTCTTGTAATTGATATCTAGTCTCATAGCATTGTGGTCAGAGAAGATGCTTGACACAATTTCAATTTTCTTAAATTTATGAGGTTTGATTTGTGACCCAAGATGTAGTCTATCCTGGAGAATGCCCCATGTGCACTTGAGAAGATGGTGTATTCTTCTGCATTTGGATGGAATGTCCAGAAGATATCAATGAGATCTATCTCATCTAATGTATCATTTACGACTTGTGTTTCATTATTAATTTTCTGTCTTGATGATCTGTCCATTGGTGTGAGTGGAGTGTTAAAATCTCATACTATTATTGTGCTACTGTCAATTTCTCCTTTTATGTCAGTGTTTGTCTTATGTATTAAGGTGCTCCTATGTTGGGTGAATAGATATTTACAACTGTTATGTCTTCCTCTTGGATTGATCCCTTGATCATTATGTAGTGTCCTTCCTTATCTCTTGTAATCACCTTTATTTTAAGGTCTATTTTGTCTGATATGAGGATTGCTACTCCAGCTTTCTTGTGCTTCCCATTAGCACGGAATATATTTTTCTATCCTCTCACTTTCAGTCTATATGTGTCTTTAGGTCTGAAGTGGGTTTCTTGTAGACAGCATATATATGGGTCTTGTTTTTGTATCCATTCTTCCAGTCTGTGTCTTTTGGTTGGAGCATTTAATCCATTTACATTTAAAGTAATTATTGATATATATATTCCTATTGCCATTTTCTTAATTGTTTGCAGTTGATTTTGTAGATCTTTTTTGTTCTCTTGTATTTCTTGACTATATAAGCCCCTTTAACATTTGTTGTAAAGCTGGTTTGCTGGTACTGAATTCTCTTAACTTTTGCTTGTCTGAAAAGCTTTTTGTTTTTCTACCAATTTTGAATAAGGTTCTTGCTGGGTACAGTAATCTTGGTTGTAGATTTTTCCCTTTCAGTACTTTAAATATATCCTGCCATTCTCTTCTGGCCTTCAGAGTCTCTGCTGAAGGATCAGCTGTTAAGCATGTGGGGTTTCCCTTGTATGTTACTTGTTGCTTCCCCCTTGCTGCTTTTAATATTCTTTATTTGTGTTTAGTCTTTGTTAGTTTGATTAGTATGTGTCTTGGCGTGTTTCTCCTTGGGTTTATTCTGTATGGGACTCTCTGTGCCTCTTGGACTTGGTTGACTATTTCCTTTTCCGTATTGGGGAAATTTTTAACTATAATCTCTTCAAAAATTTTCTCATACCGTTTATTTTTCTCTTCTTCTTCTGGACTCCTATAATTCAAATGTTGGTGTGTTTGATGCTGTCCCAGAGGTCTCTGAGACTGTCCTCAGTTCTTTTCATTCTTTTTACTTTATTCTGCTCTTCAGAAGTTATCTCCACCATTTTATCTTCCAGATCACTGATTCGTTCTTCTGTTTTAGATATTCTGCTATTGATTCCTTCCAGAGTATTTTTAGTTTCAGTAATTATGTTGTTTGTCTCTGTATGTTTATTCTTTAATTCTTCTAGGATTTATCCTTTGATCATTATGTAGTGTCTTTGTTAATTCATTCTTGCATTTTCTCCATTTTGTTTTCAAAGTTTTTGATCATTTTTACTATCATTATTCTGAAGTTTTTCACGTAGTTTGCCTATTTCCTCTTCATTTATTTGGACTCCTGTGTTTCTAGTTTGTTCCTTCATTTGTGTAGTATTTCTCTGGCTTTCATCATTTTTTTTTTTTAACTTATTGTGTTTGAGGTCTCATTTTCCCAGACTTCAAGGAAAGTTGAATTCTTTCCTTGAAGAAGGTTGAAGTCTTTCTTCCTTTTGGTTTCTGCCCTCCTAATGTTGGTCCCGGAGAAGGCAATGGCAACCCACTCCAGTACTCTTGCCTGGAAAATCCCATGGACGGAGGAGCCTGGCAGGCTGCAGTCCGTGAGGTCGCGAAGAGTCAGACACGACTGAGCGGCTTCACTTTCACTTTTCACTTTCATGCATTGGAAAAGGAAACGGCAACCCACTCCAGTGGTGTTGCCTGGAGAATCCCAGGGACAGGGGAGCCTGGTGGGCTGCCGTCTATGGGGTCACACAGAGTTGGACACGACTGAAGTGACTTAGCAGCAGCAGCAGCAGCAATATTGGTCCAGTGGTTTGTGTAAGCTTCATATAGGGTGAGATTTGTGCTGAGTTTTTGTTTGTTTGTTTGTTTGTTTGTTTTTCCTCCGATGGGAAGGATGAGTGGACGGTGATCCTGTCTGCTGATGACTGGGTTTGTATTTTTCTTTTGTCTGTTGTTTAGCTGAGGCATCCTGCACAGGGTGCTACTGGTAGCTGGGTGATGCTGGGTCTTGTATTCAGGTGGTTTCTGTTGTGTGAGTTCTCACTATCTGATACTCCCTAGGGTTAGTTCTCTGGTAGTCTACAGTCTTGGAGTCAGTGCTCCCACTCCAAAGGCTCAGGGCTTGATCTCTGGTCAGGAACAAAGATTCCACAAGTGGCTTGTTATGGCATTAAGTGAGCTTAAAACAAATATCCAAAAACAAGAAACCAAAGATCAACCCCAGACAAATGGCAGTTACAAAATCAAGCAAATAATAATTAAACTAATGGAATATGCATATATACACCCATGAGCAAAGTCAAAATAGTCCAACAAAAATAAAGTATGGTAGATTAACCCGGTGAACAAAGGAAATCAAAAATTATATTTACCAGTTAAGAACAAAACTAACTAAAACACAAACTGGAAAAGAAAACTAAAGCAAGGTTCCAAGTGGGGAATAAAGCAATGAAAACAAAACTGACAAATATGTTGAGAGGAAAGGAAAGAAAATAAAGAAAAAATAGGTATGCAAAATTAAATAGACGTAGATGAAGAAGATTTATACATATTTAAGATTAACTGCAAGGGGAAAAGAACAGTAGGAAAGGTAAACAAAGGAATAAATGTAGAAAAATATAATAGGTTTAAAAAATTAAAAATTAAAATTATAAAAAAGAGAAAAGAAAAAAATCGAAGAAGAAAGAAAAAAAAAAAAAAAAAGGAAAACTCCACAGAACTGCAAAAACCCAACGTAGAGGCAGAGGTTTATAACAACAATAAAAAGTGTGCCTGAATATACACATATACATATACACCCATAAGCAAAATCAAAACAGTCCAACAAAAATAAAGTACAATAGATTGACCTGGTGAACAAAGGGAACCAAAAATTGTATCTACCAGAACAAAACTAGCTGAAGAACAAACTGGAAAACAAGACTAAAGCAAGGCGCCAATTGGGGAATGAAGCAATGAAAGTAAAACTAACAAATATGCTGAGAGGAAAGGAGAGAAAGAAAAGAAAGAATGGATTTGCAAAGTTAAATAGAGGTAGATAAATAAAATTTACTTACGTTAAAGATTAACTGCAAGGGGAAAGGAACAGTTGGAAAAGCAAACAAAGGAATAAATGTAGAAAAAATAATAATAGGTTTTAAAAAATAAAATTGAGAAAAGAAAAAAAAAAAAAAAAGGAAAACTCCACAGAACTGCAAAAGCCCAGCATAGAGGCTTTATAACAACAAAAAATGTGACTGAGAAAAAAAAAAAAGCTCAAAAGCGGAATTGGATTTCTTAGTGCCAATAAAATCAACAACTACAATAGAGGGGGAAATAAAAGAAAAAGAAATCCAAAAGAATCTACAGGACAAGTCAAAACGTAAGAATAATAAGTGTTTTTCTTGAGACACTGCCCTCAGAGTCCTTTCCCTCTCCGGGAGTCACAGTCCACCTCACCTCCCTAGGATGCCCTCCAACACTCTGCTGATCTCTGGACCTGCTGTGGGGGCAGCTCAGATTCTAATCTAGTCCTACTTCTATGTGTTCTTGCCTCCAATGTCCACAGCTATCAGAACTAATGTGTTTTCTTTTTTGGGGCGCTCTCAATGGCCTTTTATATATTCCGTAGACACAGAGTCTGCCTAGTTGATCATGTGGATTTAATCTGCAGGCTTATAAAGCTGGTGGGAAGGTTTCGGGTCTTATTCCTTAGCCACACTGCCCCTGGGTTTCAATTGTGGTTTTATTTCCACCTCTACATGTGGGTCGTCCACTGAGGTTTGCTCCTGAGGTTGCCCTGGAGGATTTGGGTTTGCCTCTGTGAGGGCCAGGTGTAGAGATGGTGCAGCTGCTTGGGTCGCAGGGGTTCTGGCAGCACCAGGTACTCAGGGGGTTGGTGGCTAGGGCAGCAGGAAATATAGTGTTCTAGAAGGTTATTGGACAATACACTCCAGTATTCTTGCCCAGAGAAACCCCTTCCCTGACAGAGCAACCTGGCAGGCCACACTCTACAGGGTCGCTAAGAGTCAGACGCGACCGAAGCGACCCTGAGCGTGTAGGCGCAAGATTTTTTTGCCTGTGGCAGCTCTGCCCCAGTGAGAGTTGAGTGTGAAGGTGGCGCAGCTGCTTGGCTTGCAGGGACTGTGGCAGTGCCAAGTGCGCAGGGACACAGACTGCCTCTGCCGCAGGAGTTATGGCCCTATCAGAGTCTTTTTTCGAGCCTCTTATAGCTGGCGGTCAGAAGGCCTCTTCGCCGGTCTTTCTCCGTATCTCCGCCCATTCAGGCACTTAGAGGGCGCCCTTGCCTGGGGTCCTTCTCTGTTGTTCTGCGAATCAGGCATATAGAGGGCCCCCCCGGCTGGGGTCCAACTCCACAGCTCTGCGCATCAGTCACTTAAAGGACCATTCTGGGTGGGGTCCTACTCTGTAGTTCAGTGCCTCAGGCGTTTGATTGGCCAGCCTCTCTGTGGTTCAAGAAAGGGGCTGTGGTGATGGCTCCGCCCCATACATGTGACTCAGCAGTATCGCCTTGCTTGCACGACTGCCTGGCTTTCCTCCACCTGCATCCCACCACAATCTCCTCCATCATATCCCCTCAATCCGTCTCTGCACACATAACAGCAGCCCTCGCCCTGCGATTTCTCCGCAATCCCTAAACTCCAGCTCCCAGCCGCTGCGCCTTCCAGCGGACCAGTGTTCCTATCCGGGGTATGCATGGCTGCAGCAAGGGCTGTCTGATTTTCATTCCATTTAGGCTGCCACAGATCAGCTGTTTCACTCTCAGTCTTAAATGTTTCTCCTCTGACTCAGACAATTGCCCCAATGTGGAGACTGGACTCTTGCTTCAGTTCTCCCATCCACCCAGGGCAGGTCCAGTCCTATTAACACTCCGTTTTTCCTCCTAGTTCCTTCGTCCTGCTGAGTTTTGCGTGGTTCTACATATTTTTTTCCACCGGTCAGGTACTTCCTCCCCTCTCAGCTGGTGTCCTGCATGCACTTCTGTGTCTGAAGGTGTTTTCCTTATGTATCCGTGGGGGGAGATGTACTCCAAGTCAACCTACTCCTCCACCCTCTTTTTCTCGCAGGCTCCAGTATTCTTACTCTGCTGTGAAAACAGACATGTTAACAACATAAGTTTTAAACCTATGAACTTTGTATATCTCTCAATTTATTTCGATTTTCCTTAATTTCTCTGAGCTACATTCAGTAGTTTTCAACGTGTCATGCATATCTTTTGTCAGAATTATCCGTAAGGATTTTCATATTTTTATGTTCTTGTGAATGGTATTTTCTTTCCAATTTTAATTTCTGATTATTGCTGGTATACAGAAATAAAGTTGATATTCCTCTGTCAAGCTATCTCACAACTTTGCCAAACTCGCCTATTTGTTATAGTAGCATTTTTCTGTAGATTCCATAGGATTTTCTACATAAATAATGAAGTATGTCTTCTTGAATGAAGACAGATTTTCTTTTCCAGTAAGAAGGAGTTCATTTCTTTTTCTTGCCCTTTTTCACAGGCTAAAATCCCATATTTAATGTTGAATAGAAGTCTGAAGATTGGACACCCTTGACCTGATCATGATCTTTGGGAAAAGGTATTCTGTCTTTCATCACGAAGTATTATATTAACTATAGCATTTTTTTGGTTTGTTTTTTTGCATTTTATATAACAATCATCTTGTGAGTCTATCTTTTAAGAGCATATCTATAAATAGATAAATATTCCTTGCTCTTATGTTCCAAATAATAGAAACAAAGAGATTTTCCTAAATGGTTGTGAATAACTCATTTTACCTTCTACATTCTTGTTACACCTGACCATTGTTAGCCTTGTATCTCACACTGGATGTATTAAGGATGACTGCCAGTTTTTACAGTTGTTTTTGAGCACACTAGGGGTAACATTAGAGTGTAAGCTGTATTTCCTGCCAGGAGTCAAGCATGTCTGGCTGGCTGAGTGAGTGGGCCTGCAAGAGATCTATTTGCATGAATAAATGAAGCTTCCTGGGAAAGAACTCAAGCTTAAGAAGGAAAAGTCAGGCTGAGAAGGCTTGGTTTAATAGATGCCCCAGGCATTAAAGGGAGCCTTGCTTTTACATATAGCACCTTGTCAGACTCTCAGCCAATGTCCCTGTTCCAGCACTACACAGGTCTTATGCTGCTACTGCTAAGTCGCTTCAGTCATGTCCGACTCTGTGCGACCCCACAGATGGCAGCCCACCAGGCTCCCCCATCCCTGGGATTCTCCAGACAAGAACACTGGAATGGGTTGCCATTGCCTTCTCCAATGCATGACAGTGAAAAGTGAAAGTGAAGTCGCTCAGTCGTGTCTGACTCGTAGCGACCCCATGAACTGCAGCCCACCAGGCTCCTCCGTCCATGGGATTTTCCAGGCGAGAGTACTGGAGTGGGGTGCCATCGCCTTTTCCGACACTGGTCTTATAGAAAATAGTAATTAAGGATACAAGTGTCCACCACCTCTCTCTAAGACACGAGGACACTAACCACTCTACTTTGGTCTCTAGGCACAAAGTCAAAAAGTGAGAGATACACTCTTCTTTTTCTGGAGGGAATACAGCATGGCTTTGGCACATGTAAGTTTCCAGAGAGCTTGCCACATTTAGTGACATGAGAATTTAGCATCATGATTGCTTGATCCGGCAGATGCCAAGTCTCCATACTAATGGAGGCAGAATGGATCTGCTCCTAGGGATTACCAGGTGAAACCAGAGGGATTTTGAGTGAGTTTGGAGGCCCAAAAATTGTGTTTAGGGGACAAAATCAGAAGAACTGTGGGTTGTTACTAGTAGTGTGTGTGTATGCTAAGTTGCTTCAGTCGTGTCCAACTCTTTGTGACCCCATGGACTGTAGCCCACCAGACTCCTCCGTCTATGGGATTCTCTAGGCAAGAATACTGGAGTGGATTGCCATGCCCTCCTCCACCTCTAGTGTACCTTAATTCTATTCTCTAGGTAGGTGTTCTATGGTAAAACATGGGCAACATATTTTGATTGCTACTAAGTTGCGTCAGTCGTCCACCAGGCTCCCCTATCCCTGGGATTCTCCAGGCAAGAATACTGGAGTGGGTTGCCATTTCCTTCTCCAATGCATGAAAGTGAAAAGTGAAAGTGAAGTCGCTCAGTCGTGTCCGGCTCTTCGCGACCCCATGGGCTGTAGCCTACCAGGCTCCTCCGTCCATGAGGTTTCCCAGGCAAGAGTACTGAAGTGGGGTGCAAAGAAAAGTAATGTGTTGAAATATTAAGAAGAAAAAAAAAACTTTCTGGACCTTTGTAGCCTAATCATAGGCTATCCTAAACTATTAAATTACTCTTTCAGAAAGACTTGTCAAGAACTACAAAGGGCCCAAGGTTTCACCCTTTCTGCCAGCTAACAAATAAGCTGGCCATGGTTTGATGGAGGCTGGTGGGAGACATGACACTCCTGGGCCTGAGAGTAACAAAAATATATGGGCACAAATACTTGTCTTGGTTCCTTTTGCCTCCAAACTCCACAGAAGTGGTACAGGCAGGCTCAGATGGATGCCTTCATGGAAGTGGTTTGAGTTATAGGAGAGGAACCCTAAGCTTAGGGAACCTGAATTTCTTTTTTTTTTTTTTTTTTATAATGGGCAACAAGCATGCCTGTAACCTTCAAGGCTGTTTGCCATGCCAAAATCCTTGAAAAGGTAGTTCAGAAGAAATGACAGTGACTTGCTTCACAAGAGCTATAGAATCATGAGAGACGCATGGAAAATTGTCTTCCACAAGGTTATAAAGGACCTCGCTCTTTTGCAAAGCCAGAAACTGGTCAGAATTTCTTTCTGAAAGCAAAACTGAAACCAGTACTCACTAGGGTGCTGACAAATGTCCAACAACTGGTTGTCTTCAAAGTAAAAAAAGCCCTAATTTGTATAACTTGCTGATTTTCACAGTGCAGAAATTCCTGTCATGACATTTTAAACTACCAATATAATCACTGAACATGGAGTTATGAAGAGATGTACAGTAGCTCACACTTGTATAGTATTTTTACCACACACGTATAACAGGCAAAAATAATCTGCAGAGCCTGGATAACACTAAAATCTAGTAAAATAATTAGGAAGTGATGAGTTTTGAATATTTACTACCTTTCAGTTTAATATATTTAATTATGTTTATGTAATTTTTAATAAGAGCTATCTTTAGCAATTGGCTTGCAAAATTTCTGAAAATTGAACAATTGGCTGTTACAGGCCAGCCTTAACCAGCTCTAGCACCCCACTGTCAGGACTCCTCCTATCTAATTAATTGAGTTCCACTGGAGAGTCTTCAAAACCCAGTCTCTTCTGTGTTTTTTCTGCTAGCTTATTTAAAAATCCTTTTTCTTGGTTTATTTGAAACTAAAATGGTATTTGTGCAACCTGTTTATTTTTCAATCCCATGTGGTTAGCATAAATAAATCTCATCTATTATATCCAAAGTTAAATTATGTTAGAAGTAGCTCAAATTAGGTAACTTTGAGGGTTCTCTTTCTATCATTTTTAGAACTATGGGGTGAGTGTGAGTAGAAAACCTATTTGACTTTCTCTTGGAATTTGATATTTTTAAACCATCCTTTTTTTCTCAGAATTATATAAAGAGAACTATCTCTGCAAAGTCTGTCACAAAATCTTGGACAAAGTCTTGGGTTCTTTATATTTTGAAAAGAGAATGTGATTGTTGTGTGCCCCTCCTTTATCATGATCAGTATACACTCATTAATTATTAAACATTTCTACTGCTTTTTTTTTTTGCTATGTTGGGTCTTTATTGCTGCCCATGGGCTTTTCTCTATTGTGGCCAGCTGGGGCTACTCTTTTTTGTGGAGCACAGGCTCTAGGTTGCATGGGCTCAGTAGTTGTCGTTCACCAGCTTAGTTGCTCCACTGGCATATGAGATGTTTCCAGACCAGGAATTGAACCGATGTCCCCTGCATTGGCAGGTGGATTCTTATCCACTGTACCACCAGGGAAGTCCACCATGGTATTTTTCACTGGAAACCATAACAAGACTGCCCTAAGGGCTCCGAGAGAGGAAAAAATATCCATATTCTGTGTGAATGTTTAACCACAGAATATGGTTACACATTTTTGGTTGTAGTGATAATATATACATTATAGATTACTGTATCTACAATGTATTAGTGTATCTATTAGATTATCACATATAGTGATAATACATACATTTTGGCTATTGTGATAGTCTAGAATGAAACTGTGGGGTCACACTTTGCTAAAATATGCAAGAACATTTCAAATGAAAGTAATCAAATAGTTTGTTTATCAAACAGGAAGTGTAACTCAGTTTCAGGAGAAGTCGCTGTCAATATCGTTAAAAATGGTACACAGAGCTATTAATATATACATGCACCAATGAACATTTTTTTAAAGGTGATTTAAACTCAGACTATACTAAAAATTTCAAAGTTTTCATAGGTGATTATTTTATTTCGGTGGAATACCTCCTCTTTCAAGAAAGAGGAAAAGACCATAGCAAACTATTACAGACTTTGGGTTAAGTACAGCTACAGAGAGTTTCTCAAGAGAAATAATGCTCTGACCACTTTATTTGATAAATATAAACCTAATGAGAAAATCAGTCACATCACTTGGTTTGTTGTGTTACTGTCATTTACTTATTAAGGAGAAAATAAATTGCTCTCATTCCACAAGTAATAAAAATGCTGCAATTATATAATGTAATTGTGTGGGTCTGGGCATAGCTTAGTGAGTATTTGTTTAATTTGTGAGTTTATAGACATCATCATTTCAGTGGACTTATTTTGTGTCCATTTCATAACCACCATTTCAGTGGGTACACTTTTAATGATTAACTGTTATCTGAGGATAGCAATTTTAAAACTGTAGAAGACAATTTAATATCTCATGTACACAACTTAAATTCACAAGATAGAACCTGTTGTGTGGCTTATTTTGTTGGTCTATATTTGTCGCTGGGCAATCTGTTCCTTTGGGGTGATATCTACCAGCAGCTGGGGTGAGGGGCTGCTGTGGTAAGCTTCATATAGTAGAGGATGTGAGTAGGGTAATTTCATTTAGAATGACCTAGGCAGATTGGGGCTTCCCTGGTGGCTCAGAGGGTAAAGCGTCGGCCTGCAATGTGGGAGACCTGGGTTCGATCCCTGGGTCAGGAAGATCCCCTGGAGAAGGAAATGGCAACCCACTCCAGTACTCTTGCATGGAAAGTACTCTTGCATGGAAAGTCAAAGAGTCGGACACGACTGAGGGACTTCACTTTCACTTTCATTTTCAGGCAGATATGCAGCATAAGGTGATTTTACTAAGGAAAGATTAGGCACCAGAAAATTAATAGTGCCTATCTCTGGGTGGGAAGATTATAAAGGTTTTGAAAACTAATTAATTTTCTTTTTGTGTTTCTCTATTTTCAAATTTTTCTTTAATAATTATGTATGATTTGGAAAATAAGGAAATAATATCACTGCAATGTGATTTGTATTTTGTCCTCTGTAGTTTTATAGTTTTGGTCTAATTCCATTTGGTAGAGAGATTTCAGTTTCTAGCATTATGATGTTGTGTTAGGAAAGATGAAATGTACTGGCAAAAAGAGAAAGAGAAAGGGAGAGAAAGAGAGAGAAAGTTAAGCATGTATTTCTATTTTAACCAACCAGAGCTGGTACTGGGTACATTTGTGAGTTGTTTAGCTTTATAGCATGGCATATGCTGGGGCTGCTGGTACTGGAAAGATCTACACTCTAAGACAAGGCCTCTGACTCCAAGTTCAGCTCAATAAATCTTTATTGAGTATTTTAATGTAGAATAGGGATCCAGAGGCGATAAGATACAATCATTGCCTTCTCAAAGAACTAGCAATGCAGTTAATTATAAGGACAGGAAAATAAAATGAATAATGCAGGATGACATATGTGAAGGGTCCAGTGAATGACCCAAGAGTTCAGAGTAGTAAGAAATCATTTCATATTGGGATACATGAAAAAGACCGCATGAGAGATGTGGGATTTGAATTGGTCTCACTGGGTGGTGACAGCTTGGGTAAACAGGGGTATGATAGAGGGTTGTCTTTGATTGAGGGGATAGCTACAAAAGATAATAGGTAGGAAGGCATAAGGCATGTTTGGGAGACATGAATAATCCGTCTTGTGGGTTCATGCTGGAGAGTGGTGGCAGATAAGATTGTTAAGTACAGATAAGGTTTCATTGAAAGCTTTCTAATATGATTTCATAAAATGCTTTGGATATAGTTTTTTTTTTTTTTTAAGTTTCAAGTTTATTTGTGATTTAGATTACTTTGGTGCTGACCAACTAGCCCGTGTCTGATAAGGGGAATGGTAATCTGTTGTCCTGCATCTGCTTCTCAGCCATGTCTTGCTTACAAACCCAAAACCTTAGAATCCTCTGTAATGAATAACAACCCAAAGACCATCTCAATTTAACTCTGACGTTTTTGTCCTGGCATTCTGATATGGAATCCTTATTTAGACATTTATTCCATTGGAGGCTTTTAATTCAGACTTAAATTGAAGAAAGTAGGGAAAACCACTAGACCATTCAGGTATGACCTAAATAAAACCCCTTATGATTATACAGTGCAAGTGACACATAGATTCAAGGGATTAGATCTGATGGACAGAGTGCCTGAAGAACTATGGACAGAGGTTCATGACACCGTATAGGAGGTGGTGATCAGACCATCCCCAAGAAAAAGAAATGCAAAAAGACACAATGATTGTCTGAGGAGGCCTTACCAATAGCTGAGAAAAGAAGAGAAGCAAAAGGCAATGGAGAAAAGGAAATATATATCCATTTGGATGCAGAGTTCCAAAGAATAGCAAAGAGAGATAAGAAAGCCTTTCTCAGTGATCAGTGCAAAGAAATAGAGGAAAACAATAGAATGGAAATGATTAGAGATCTCTTCAAGAAAATTAGAGATACCAAGGGAACATTTCATGCAAAGATGGGCACAATAAAGGACAGAAGTGGTATGGACCTAGCAGAAGCAGAAGATATTAAGAAGAGGTGGCAAGAATACACATAAGAACTATACAAAAAGGATCTTCATGACCCAGATAACCACGGTGGTGTGATCACTCACCTAGAGCCAGACATCCTGGGATGCGAAGTCAAGTGGGTCTTAGGAAGCGTCACTATGAAAAAGCTAGTGGAGGTGATGGAATTCCAGTTGAGCTATTTCAAATCCTAAAAGATGATGCTGTGAAAGTGCCGCACTCAATATGCCAGCAAATTTGGAAAACTTAGAAGTGGCCACAGAACTCAAAAAGTTTAGTTTTCATTCCAATCCCAAAGAAAGGCAATGCCAAAGAATTCTCAAACTACTGCACAATTACACTCATCTCACACACTAGCAAAATAATGCTCAAAATTCTCCAAGCCAGGCTTCAACAGTATGTGAACCATGAACTTCCAGATGTTCAAACTGGGTTTACAAAAAGCAGAGGAACCAGAGATCAAATTGCCAACAACTACTGGTTCATCAAAAAAGCAAGAGTTCCAGAAAAACATCTACTTCTGCTTTATTGACTATGCCAAAGCCTTTGACTGTGTGGATCACAACAAACTGTGGAAAATTCTTAAAGAGATGGGAATACCAGACCACCTAAACTGCCTCCTGAGAAATCTGTATGCAGTTCAAGAAGCAGCAGTTAGAACTGGACATGGAACAATAGACTGATTCCAAATCGAGAAAGGAGTACATCAAGGCTGTGTATTGTCACCCTGTTTATTTAACTTATTTGCAGAGTACCTCATGTGAAATGCCAGGCTGAATGAAACACAAGCTGGAATCAAGATTGCCAGGAGAAATATCAATAACCTCAGATACGCAGATGACACTACCCTTAAGGCAGAAAGGGAAGAAGAACTAAAGAGCCTCTTGATGAAAGTGAAAGTGGAGAGTGGAAAAGTTGGCTTAAAACTCAACATTCAGAAAACAAAGATCATGGCATCTGGTCCCATTGCTTCATGGCAAATAGATGGGGAAACAATGGAAACAGTGAGCGACTTTATTTGTCTGGGCTCCAAAATCACTGCAGATGGTGACTGCAGCCATGAAATTAAAAGACACTTACTCCTTGGAAGAAACACTATGACCAAGCTAGACAGCATATTAAAAAGCAGAGACATTACTTTGCCAGCAAAGGTCTGTCTAGTCAAAGCTATGGTTTTTCCAGTAGTCATTTATGGATGTGTGAGTTGGACTATAAAGAAAGCTGAGCACCGAAGAACCGATGCTTTTGAACTGTGGTGTTAGGGAAGACTCTTGAGAGTCCCTTGGACTGCAAGGAAATCCAACCATTCCATCCTAAAGGAAATCAGTCCTGAATATTCATTGGAAAGACCGATGTTGAGGCTGAAACTCCAATATTTGGCCACCTTATGTGAAGAACTGACTCATTGGAAAAGACCCTGATGCTGGGAAAGATTGAAGGCAGGAGGAGAAGGGGATGACAGAGAATGAGATGGTTGGATGACATCACTGACTTGATGGACATGAATTTGAGTTAACTCCAGGAGTTTGTGATGGACAGAAAAGCCTGGCATGCTGCAGTCCATGGGGTCACAAAGAGTCAGACATGACTGAGTGACTGAACTGAACTGATACATATGTCCCTTCCCTCTTGACCCTCCCACCTCCCACCCCATCCCACCCCTCTAGGTTGACATAGAGCCCCTGTTTCAGCTTCCTGAGTCATACAGAAAATTCCCACTTGATATCTATTTTACATATGTAGTATATATATTTCCATACCATGATACTAATTTTTGATTCCCAATTCTGGGGTCTTCATTGCAGATCTTAATTCATGGTATTCAGTTACAGTCATTGATGGAGGGAAACTTAGGGAAAAAAAGAAAAAAACTAGGATCCTCTTTATCCTCAGATAATTTACTGGATGAAATGTGAAAAATGATATATATGTATTTAAATAAATTAGCTTACAAAAATTTATTTCATAAAATAGGCCCAAAGGGCAGTGTTAATACTAATATCTATTCATACTCTTGTTTATAAAGTTGGTGCCCATTGTATTATGCTAGTAATCAAAAAAACATAAAACCAATTTTGCAAATGTTTTTCAACAGTTTCTCTTTCCACCTATTCTCCTCATCAACTTCTACTATCTTCAAAAGATGATGATGATGTTGTTGACTTTAATTATTCAAAATAAATATTTTAAAAGCAGCATAACTGTGTTTCAACTTCTTCACACAACATTAGATTGTTCTGAGAAGATGGTCACTGACTATCAGTGGGACCGTGGGGGGAGAACGCTGGTCCATTAGTGAATCTAATGCTTTGGTTCATGTCTGCCTGTCCCAGTCCCATTCAGCTACTGATACAGAGGATCTTCCCTATGCCAGACTGCTCTCCTGCCCAGATTTTGAACTCATCCTGTCCAAGGCAACAATATATCACTGGAATCACACATGCCTGAAGATGGGGTCTGGAGTGAAGATAAACTGAGTACCGTGAACCATCTCTGAACCATCCTCAACCATTAGCCATCTCCACCACAATGTGTTGGACACAGTTCTAAGACAAAATTCTTACCATGACTTCCTTTGCTGTAATCCTGCACCAGCTTCAGAATGGATATTATTCTTCTAACCTCCACCTCTTGTCTGGAACCCTATATTCTTCCTCAGCCTTCTCAACCCCTTTCCTGGGAGTTCTTGCTAGAACCCTGAGAAGGGCGAAAGACTGGTTCAGGACCCCAAAGCTCATATGGCTGTGGTTCTAAGGAGGGCCACCCAAATATCCGTATCAGATTGATTGACCCGGAGTTTGTCTCCTTTCTTTGAGGCATTTAAAGTGTTATTTCCTGTTTAATTCTGAGGGGTATATGAAGAAATACATACAAGAACTCATCTAGTGTAGTAGATTTATTACATTTTTTACATTTGTTACATTTTTATATGCAAACAAGGAGTTTAAGCAGTTAGATGTGCATTTCCTTCTTTCGATTTGTGACACCAAAGCTGTTATTAATCTGAAAGAATCTGGGGCTTAACTAATGCACAATTTATTTCTGCAAACTGTACCTTACAGTGAGTATTATGTTTTCAAAAAAGTACTGACTTTTCATATAAATCAGATTGGACCAGGTGCCCACCTAAATCATACTATTCTAGAGAATATTTGAGATGCTTCAAGTAATTCACTTAATAAGTTTACTGAATACCTACCATGTGCAAGGCAATATGCTATAAGGCAGTTGTTCCCAAACTCCAGTATCTAATGCCTGATGATCTGAGGCAGAGGTGATGTAATAATAGTAGAAGTAAGTCACTATTGATGGCATGTTGAAGTTAGTCACTCAGTCTTGTCCAACTCTTTGCCACCCCATTGGCTGTAGAGCCTGCCAGGCTCCTCTGTCCATGGAATTTTCCCAGGAAGAATACTGAAATGGGTAGCCATTTCCTTTTCTAGGGGATCTTCCCAACCCAGGGATCAAACCTGTGTCTCCTGCATTGCAGGCAGATTCTTAACCATCTGAGCCACTAGTGGAAGCCGTAGAAATAAAGTGCACAATAAATGTAACACTCTTGAATCATGCCAAAACTATTGTCCCCACACCAGTTTGTGGAAAAATTTTCTTCCATGAAACCTGTCCCTCATGCCAAAAAAGTTGGGTAACACTGCAAGGGATATAAAAATGAGTAAAGCATAGTTCTGGCTCTAGTGTGAAAGGATTAAGACAACTGCACATAGACATGGGCACAGAATAGGGTAGCCAATATGATCTTTAAAGGACAAGAAAGCAGTTTTAATACTAATGATATGATCTCAGTTTTTTTTTTTATCCTTGGCTAAGATAAAGAATAATTTTATACTCAAGGTGCAAATTATTCCTGGCTTAATTATCTCTATCAGTTTGAAGAAGCAGACACTCAGGTGTGCAGACAGATGCCGTACTCCCTTGGGAGCACTTAATCTATGTATTTTTTATGGGGGCTGGGGAAGATATTCACTGATGTTACATTCTCTAAGAACAAGGTGGCAGAAGACCTTTCCTCAGACTGTACTTCAGTATCTAAGACCTTTGCCTGAATGTTCTTCAGCAGCCACAAAGACAGCCTAGCTGATGACAAAATCCACATCTTTGTGTTAAGCTAATTTAGGGAACATTTTATCACCTAGCTTCACAGTGCAAAGAACATTAATAATTCAGTGGTTTGTATACATTTCCATTCATTCTCCTTGCCAAGCTGTTTATACTGCAAAGCAACGGTGAAGGGATGGAGGAGTTGATGTACATTCTAGGTGATGCAGTGGTAAATCATCTGCCTGCCAGTGCAGGAGATGCGAGAGATGTGGGTTTGATTTCTGGGTTGGAAAGATCCCCTGGAGTAGGAAATGGCAACCCACTCCAGTATTCTTGCCCAGAAAATCCCACGGACAGAGGAGCCTTGCCGGAGTCCTGCTCCAGCTGGTCCAGGGGTTCCCTCAGGATGGACGGCGTCGGCGAAAGGATGAGAAGACACAGCAAGTCTCAGCGTCTCATAGTGTCTCCTGACTTTATTTTTTCCAAGGCAGCTTTTATATCTTTAGTTGTACATAGAGGAGAATGTAAAATGTAGAGTCATGCCAAATCAGCTCAATGGGTCAGCAGTTTTTTGACCCTTATCGAAACCAGGATACCGTTTGTATACTTTAACAAAGTTTCATTTTGTTTGCATCATCTTCTGGCCTGGAGGCCTGCTAACATCTTGTGACTCTTTATTGATAAGGGTTGATCAGCCAGAACACTTTTAAATGTATTCTTGTAACAGGCACGGAACGTACCAGAGTTACATTTTTTAAAGAATACAGGCACAGTAGATTATGACAAAGAAAGGATTCATTAACTCAAAGTTTCAAAGTAAAACCTGTTTTTTATAATCTATCTTTTGCCTTGAGCTTAAGGGAAAAGAATGTGGTACCATAAGGTCATGGTATGGCAGGCTGAAACAATGTAGCACCAAGGTCAGTTCTTTCACAAAAATCACCAGCTAGATTAACAACTGTCTTATTATTTTTATATTAAGGCTAAACTTTTATTTTTGTAAGTCTCTAACTACTATACCTTTATTATATAAGCTCAGGGCACTAAGAGCAAAAACATAGCAAGTAAATATAGACCGAATAACAGTTTTATAAAGTAGTATTTTTTATGTGTTTCCAGTAGGCTTTTTTTTCTTCGAAGGGCTCTGTGCCCATTGGGGCCTTTTATGCATTTGGGCTCTCAATGCTGTTTATTGTTGAGGAGCAGTCATGTACACTAGTTCTAAAGGTACAGGCACATTTGTCAAGCAAACTAAGATGCTAGCAAAAGGAGCTTAGATTAAAATACTCTTTTTTATGAATAATCTTATAGAGTGCCACCGTTCGGGGGGCATGTTGATTAGAGTTTTAAACTGACCTGGTTAGGAAAGGATCAGGGAAGGCCTTCTGCCTAAGTCACAGAAATTAGGGAGCAGTCTATTATAGCAAGCATCAGAAAGATATCATCTTTATGGTGAGTGCTGAGGCAGCTTATCGAAATCCCTGAGGCCTGAGTTGCCTTGCTCATCAGGTCTTCTCCTCATGACCTTGTCATGGGTGGGATCTTGTGTGCTGGCTCGCAGCAAGCCTGGCGAGCTACAGTCCATGAGGTTGCAAAGAGTCAGACACAAGTGGGCAACTGAGCACATCTGGGTTGGAGACATGTTCATATGGTGTCTTTTTGCCACCCTGTCCCCATGCATGGCCCTCAACCCCTCTTTTTTAGAATGTCTGTGGTTTCAGCAACAGTGAAATTCCAGTGGCGCTGAGGAAGTGGTGGGGTTTGTTAGTACCTTATGCCTTTAGCAGCTTCTCACTGATGATAGCCTGCGTGCGATCTCTAAGTTATTAATCTTTTTTTTTTTTTAGTTTCTTTTCTATGCTTTGGTGCTGGTAAGAATAATGTTTAGTGTAAAATGTCTTTTTCTGTGTTGAAACAAAGACTTTAAAAAGCGTAGACTTTGAGGGAAGATTCCAGAGACTTGGTCCCTTGGGAACTACCCATCTGTGAAAAAATTTTATTTCTGTTGGACTAGAGACCTGGCAGTAGCAAAATGGACTGCCACTGCGAGCCATTTTTTCTGTCTCACTGGACAGAATAAATGGTTTCCTAATTGAAGCTATGTCATGACATGAACTGTAAAATGTGGTAGCAATAATTTACTCTCAGCTTAAAGAGATGACAGAAAATTGTCTGCTCTTTTTAAAAGCTTTCTTTCCCCAACTAGACTGTGAGATAATGTTTCATAAAGGAATACGTTCTGCAATATTATTTATACGTTAAGTGACATATTTTGCAACTTTTTAAAAGAATGAATTAAAAAGTATTGTGTGTGTGCTTTTGAATAGCATCCTTTTTGATAACTGCATCAGAGTTTCTTGAGCATAATTTCATTTATTGTGAATTGTCAATTCATTTATTATGTCCTATAGGGCATAAACACTATTGCTGCATTTAAGATGAAGTCTGTAATATAGGAAACTTGCCTACCAGATATTAAAACATGTGTATATATGTAGCAACTACACACATACTCACACACACACACACACACACACACTCACACACACATACTTTGTCTTTATTAGCCACTAACACATCTGGAAATTTAGTGTAATAGCAACTGTGGAGCTTCAGAAATAATAGGAAAAATAATTATTCCAAATGATGTTAAGATACTTGGTAATCTAGTTAGATTTCTATACTACACCCTTCACAAAAATACATCCCAAATAACTAAAGATCTAGGCAGTAAAAAAAAAAAAAACCCAGACTATAAGACTGCCAGAAGAAAATGAATGAAACAGGCTTATAATTGTGGGACGACGAAGGACTCTCTCAGTATGAAATAAAACTAGAAACCATAGAGAAAATCAACATATTAAAGGTTTATTTGAAAAGGCAAAAAATAAGGGTAAAATATATGTGAGAGGTTGACAGAAAAATATATGCAACATAAACATGTAAAGACAAAAGATTACTATCCAGATTATTTTACTAACATTCAGTACTAAAAATTTGAGAAAAAGATAATCAGCCAAATAGAAAATTGACAAGGAACTCAAACAGGAAAGAAGGTATAAGTGTCCATTAAACTTATGAAAAAATGATCCATTTCAATAATTATTAAACAAATGAAAATTAAACAATAACAAGATACCTTATTCACCCACTTGATTGGCAACATTTCAACAGATTGACAGCATGCACCTTTAGTGAGGGAAAATGGGCACTCTCATAATTGTATTGATGGGAGTGAATATTGGTATAGCTTTTTGTAAGACAAGTTATTTATCAAAATTAAAATATGCATGACCTTTGACCCAGAAATTTCATTAGGAATTCCACTTCTAGGGGTCTATCCCACAGAAATACTAGCTTGATTACACACAAAATAAATGTCCATGGATGCTGACTGCATTGTTTCCTAGTCAAAAGTTGGCAGAGAACTCTCAATTAATAAGACAATGGTTAAATCAATACAGAATATTCATTACAGGAAATTCATATAGCAATTAAAAAGAAAGTTATATTGAAAAGAAAGTTGTATTGAAAAAGTTCATATGTACTGACTTGGAAAAATGTTCATTGTAAGTAAAAAAAAAATACATTGCAAAACCATATTAATAACCCAATTCTATTTTAATTTGGGGGAACCAACAAAACTACATATTCTTATAAGCATAGAATAAAATCTGGAAGAATGTAAAATGATCTCTTGATGGTGGCTACAGAGCTGGATGCTAAAGAGAAAGGAGAGAAGAGAAGGCGTTTCACTTATTTCATATCCATTAAAAGATAAAAGTGGGATTATGAGTGATTTTCTTTCTTTATATTTAACATCTCTTCTGTTATCAACATGTAGTACCTGTATCACTTTTGTATTAAGAAGCCAAATGTAACCTTGAAAAGATAATTCTTGAAAGATGGAATGAAAAGATGAGAGACTGGAGGCAGGAAGATAATTTAGGAGAACTTGAATGACCTTGGGAAGGATGTGAGCCACTGGCCCAATGCAGAGACAAAGGGGTTGAGAAAGAAGGGCTGAGGTGAGACTCTGAAAGATGGAACTTGAGTAGAGAGGTCAGGTCTGGCTCACGGGTGATCACCAATCTGAGTTACACCCCTAACTGCTAGTCCAGAGCTCTTTCCCGGAGCCATGAAAGGTCCCATGATCCGTCATTCAGGCCATATACTGAGGCCCTCAAGGACCAGGACTGGGACACGGGTATACCCAGAGCACCCTTATAGCAGATAACAAAACCCAGGTTGTCTGGTTCCTAAGGAGGAATCATCTCAGTTCTGATTTCCCACTTACATGTTTCCACATGAGACCAGATGAAAGCAACATCATCTTTGCCAAGGGCCCCTTGGGCTGCTTTCTGCCATGGGGTGACCTGAAGGTTATGCACCATTACATCAGCCTCCTCCTCAGGGGCTGGCAAGCAGTTCTCAGGCCGTCTCCAGGGAAGCCAGCTCTCCTTCCTTCACTCTGCTTGATCCTGACGTTTGCTGTATGCAATCTGCTCAGCCTGTACTAAAACCTTCTGGTTCCTTTTTACTAAGTCAGGCTCATAAACATGAGGCTTAACCCACCTGGAGTCCGCTCTGACTTCCAATGTCAGCTGCCCTGCAGAGTCATCATGAACACTGTTGTTTGTGACCAAGGCTTGTCTTACCTTCTTCGAGTTATTTCAGGCTCCTGGGCACACCTTCCCATGTGCATAACAGACTGCTCAACACAGAGTAAGCAGTGTCATGTGATGGAAACTAATTTTTCACATGGGGCACCTCCCTGACGAGCCTGTTCACTCTTTGTTTGTTTACTCAGAAACAGATGTTTAAACATCTGCTTAAATGTTGTGAAATCTTTCCCCAGATTGGACCTTTGTTTCTTGGAGCATAACGGGGAAAGCTCATGTTATGAGTAGAGGCAAATTGCATGTTGAAAAGAAGAATTTAGTAGAACAGCTTTTCCAGCATTTCTGTGAAAACAAGTACAGTGTTGATAAAAATTCATGTGTGTGATAGGAAATGCCTTTGGTGGTTTGAAGCTTTAAAGCTGATTAGTGTATTATTACCTTGAAACCTTTTTTTTTTTTAAGTTTTATGGATATATAGAGTGCTACACATAAAATTTTTATAGAAAATTTTGAATGAAATTTAAAGTATATCTGAGCACTAAACAGGTATGGTGAGAAAATATGTACAAAGCATTATCCCTTTTTTCTTCTCCAGTAAAAGGCTGGGCAGCCTTTCTGATTTGAAATTATTACATTTCCACATCAACATCTCCAAGGAGCTGGCATATTGACCTATGAGCATATAGCAACAGTCCTACTGCTTTACTTCCGTAATGTAATAGATGAACATTTGGCTTACACAATTAAGATAATCGGGTTACTTCACAGAGCTAATGTCTTACTTTGAATTTGAGTGATTTCTGTCTGATGTCACATGGAAGAAAATGTAATTGTTGCCTTGTTTTAGGGGCAGATAATTTGTAGATTTTGTTGCCCAGTGGCTTATCTTTAGAAGGAATTTTGAAGTTACACCTTGAGGCTTGTATCATTTTGCATATGAAATAACTGATACTATTCACTGGTAGCTTTTTTAAGCAGAAGCACGTCATTGGATGAAAGTGGAAAATTCAATTCAGTCAGTTGTTTGCCCTCCCTGATCTCACTCACTGGTTTTGACAGAAGTTGCTTAGGCATCATGGAGAACAGTTTGGGAATGAAGAAATCATTTCTTATTCAATCTCTGTTACCTTTCTGGGCTCAATTTTTCCAGTAAACACACACACACACACACACACACTGAAATAATATAACAGGGAGATTTCAATCCATTTTAGAGAAAAATAAAAAGCAATTATAAAATATTATTAAAACTCTCTTTCTGTTTAAGTATCAGCAATGTGCTGTCAAGAGTGAAGCTAAGCCGGCGACCTTGAAGGGTGACCTCCACAATGACAGTGCTTTATTGTTCCTCATGCAGATATCTGATGGCCATGAGTTTTAGGTCAGCTCTTCAGCACTCATAGAAGATCATCACTCGTTTCAGTTGATTTGAAAGCCTATTGATCTGCCCTTAGTTAGAAACATCCACTAGCTGTACTCAGGTTTCTCACTCTAAATTTTTAAACTTGAAGACCTTGCTTCTCATTCATTTTCAAAAACTCCATTCAGAAGAACAAAATTCATAATGTGAATATCTAATATTTAAAACTGTCTAAAGAAATCATAGCCACAGATATATGAATACCTAATATTCATAGGTATGCAATTGCCTGCAGGACATGCCATTCATCTCTCTTCTTGGACACTTTAAACCTCTCCACCAGGGCAAACCAGGCCGTGAGAGAGTTAGATCTTGCTCCTTGTTCACACTTGTGTGTTAGGATATCAGTCTACCTTTTTGAGACCTAAAGTGCTATGATACTGCAAAGCTGCAAAAGTGTTTGAGCAACTTGGATTTCCGTCTATGTCTATGTCTCCCAGCATGCCTTGAGCAGATTCTGAGCATCTATGTTCAGGATCAATTGCCTGTGTCCTTTTAGCTTTATTTTCTCTAGCTTCCCTTGTAATTGGCATACCTGGTCTGAGGAAGAATACCTGTCTATTAGTAAGGTGCCAAGCTTGTCCCTGAGGTCAATGATGAGGTGATGAGTAACAAGTCAGAAAAATGAATGAGTGAATTTTTTTTTTTGATTTGGATCTCACTAGAGAATGTAGTTTTTCCTGAAAAACTACAGACTTACTTTGTTGTTGTTCAGTTGCTCAGTCATGTCCAACTCTTTGTGACCCCATGAATGGCAGCATGCCAGGCTTCCTTGTCCTTCACTGTCTCCCAGAGTTTGCTCAAACTCATGTCCTTTGAGTCGATAATGCATATGCAGTAAAGGAAATTACCTAGGTTTTCCACATTATGTATCTGATTTAAAGAGGAGAAAAGCAAACGTTGGTTGTCTGAGTGGCTTATACGATGCCTTTGATAAAAATAATTAGGTAATTACTTAAATTTTGCATTTGTTTTGTCTGTAAAATCATTGTCTTCATCATGTGTCAAACTTTGGTTAATGGTCAGGGGGTATTTTGTTTTTGAAGGGATTTTAGTAGCATCCATGGCCAAATTTGTTTTATTTTAGACATGCTTGAGTGAAATAAATGCCTGCCCCCATCTAATTCCAAGACACCCAGTTCATGAACTACAAAATCTAATGAAACTCACTCTCTGTTAGTTATATTAATAGAAAACTGTAGATATGCTACTTGTTTACTGGCTTTTTGTAATACAGAGAACAAAAGATTGGAGCTTCCATTTATGCATGTGAAAGAGGAAATGGTGATGTTTTTCCTTTGTCTGAACAGAGTAATTCCTTCAGCTCATTTTCTAAACCCTTCTGCCAGAACAAGCTGGTTCTTCTGGGAGGACAGAACTGCCTACGGGCACATGTACCCATCTGTTCTTTGCAAACATGCTTTGGTCTTTTCCACACCCAGCCAGTGGGCTCTAGGGGTACCCATTGCAGGTGGCCAGGCAAGGTCTCAGCCAGATAAGAGAGCATTTAGAGTTAAATGTGTGGTTATAAGAAAACAGTTACAAAAAAGAGTTTGCCATAACAAAGTTATTTCTCTGCTTCCACTAATGGCTCACATTTTTCTGTGGGCTCTGTACTCTGCTTTATAAATGCTCTTCTTGGTCTTTGTCACCAATGGTCAAAATAGCCTGTGTGCTATTTGTATTGTATAATTAATGCAAATAGTTGAGGTATGTGATTCTTCAATTCTTTTCTCAAAAACATCAACTAACGACCATTCTTCCATTTTTGCTTTCTTGCGTCACTTACATTTCAACTCTTACTGAAAAAATACACCTGAATTCCCAGAGCACCCACTAAACAGATAGCATCCAGGCGCTTGTAAGAAGATAGATTAGAAGAGAAGGAAATTGATGTTCCTTCCTTTTTAATAAAGAATTCCAAGATTTTCTTTTCTCTTAATAATCTTTCTCTTTTGGCTATTCTGTGTTGAAGTTCTGTAGGCACAATATGTGAACTCTAGTATTCAATTCCCATCTAACATTTTATTTTGATTAAAAATTGTAAAGCTTTTATGAAATTCACCATAATGGGGTTTTGCCATGTGGGTAATGAGGACACACAGACTTAAAATCATAGAACCCAAGAGTCAGAGTGATTGATGCAATCAATTCAATCCCTAATTCAATCCCTTTATTTTTCAGAGAAAAAAGATCCAAGAGATTCATAAAGTATGTTTACTTCCTATGGCTATGAGGTTGGACTTATTTAGGAAGAGAATGAATTGGGAAAATTGTGGAAAAACAAAACAAAACAACAACAAAAAGCCAAATTCACCATCTATTTTCAAAACCAATATTGCTCTGGTTTTTACTTAGTTGTTGTTGTTCAGTGGCTCAGTTGTGTTCGACTCTTTGCAACCCCATAGAATATAGCACTCCAGACTTCCCTGTCCTTCACCATCTCTTGGAGCTTGCTTAAACTCATGTCCATCCAGTCGATGATGCCATCCAACTATCTCATCCTCTGTCATCTCCTTCTCTTCCTGCCTTCAGTCTTTCCCAACATCAGGGTCTTTTCCAGTGAGTCAGCTCTTAGCATCATGTGGCCAAAGTATTGTAGCTTCAGCTTCAGCATCCTTCCAATGAATATTCAGGGTTGATTTTCTTTAGGATTGACTGGTTTGATTTCCTTGCAGTCCAGAGACTCTCAAGAGTCTTCTCCAACACCACAATTCAAAAGCATTAATTCTTTGGTGCTTAACCTTCTTTATGGTCCAACTCTCCCATCCATACATGACTGCTGGAAAAACCATAGCTTTCACTATATGGACCTTTGTCAGCAAAGTGATGTCTCTGTTTTTTACCTAGTTTTACTTGTTTTGTATTTGCATAACATCCCCTCTAGAGTACCTAATTGATCATGGTCTCTGAATAAATTATTAAAATTCATGCTTCCTACATTGGATACCATTATCTGAAGTTGATAAATCAGATAAATTGAAATTGATAAATTGATAATTTCAGATCTCTGAAATTTAATGGTGTCACTTTCTCAGCAGCTCTGTTAAAAGTAATTAAGCTACATCAAATAGTGTTTTCAAAATGATACCTCTGTACAGTTAAATGCCTTTTAGGACATTGACCTCGAATGACAACCAGAAGTTGTGGCCTGAATGGAATTAATTTTCAAATTTAGCAGGTACATACTTTTCACATCTCCATCCCACTAAACAAACTGAAAGTTAACTTATGGTGATAGAGAGCTTAATGGAAACTGGGAGTAACCTTTGCTTCCCTATGGTTAGACCACACCAGAGTGTGAAGCATCTTTTTACACACTAGCCCTCAGCCTGTCCAGCTGCCTTTTTGGTACTCACTTCATCGCAAGTTCCCTTCTTCCTGTCCTTTTCTGTGCAGTCCCCAAGGCTATCTTGGCCTCTTCACTTGCCTCCGTTACAGCATTACTAGACCCAGAGCCTGCCCAAGTTTGCAGCAGGCACATCCTCCAAAGATGTGTGCGTGCTAAGTTGCTTCAGTCATGTCCCACTCTTTGTGACCCTATGGACTGTAGTCATCCAGGCTCCTCTGTCCTTGGGATTCTCCAGCCAAGAATACTGGAGCGGGTTGCCATGCTCTCATCCAGGGGATCTTCCTGACCCAGGGATCAAACCCTTGTCTCTTATGTCTCCTGCACTGGCAGGCCGGTTCTTTACCACTAGCGCCACTGGGGAACCCGCCTCCTAAGAGGTACATGTATAATTCCTAGGACCTATGAGTATGTTGTTACCTTACATGGTTAAAGAAACATAGCAGATGTGTGATTAAGTTAAAGATTTTTAACTGGAGAGGTAATAATAGATTATCTGGTTGAGTCCAATGCAATCACAAGAATTTCTGTAAGAGAGAGGCAGGAGGATCAAAACCAGAAAAAAGGAGATGTGTTGACAGAACCAGAGGTCAGAGGGATACCCTTCATACATTGAGGAAGGAGCCAGAAGCCTAAGAATGCAAGCAGCTTCTAGAAGCTGGCAAAGGAAAGTAAAGAACTGGTCCTAACAACATCTTGATTGTAGACTTCTGACTTCTTGAACTGTGGAGTGGAGTGGAAGTCGCTCAGTCATGTCCAACTCTTTGTGACCCCTTGGACTGTAGCCTGCCTGGCTCCTCTGTCCATGGAATTCTCCAGGCAAGAATATTGTAGTGGGTGGCCATTCCTTTCTCCAGGGGACCTTCCCAACCCAGGGATCTAACACTGGTCTTCTACAATGCAGATTCTTTACCGCCTGAGCCACCAGGGAAGCCTGAACTGTAAGAGAATAAATTCATGTTGTTTTAAGCCACTAATTGGTTATTAGAAACTAATATAATTATTGCATATATTGAATCCCTCTAACTAGTTTATATGTATAAATAACTATTACCCGAGGTGGCAAACTATATTCGTTTTCTAGAGCTCCCATAACAAAGTACCACAGACTGGCAGCTTAAACAACAGACATCGTTTTCTCACAGTTCTGTAGGCTGGAAGTCCAAGATCAAGGTGTTGACAGAGCTGTTTTTTTTTTTCCTAAGGCTTCTCTCCTTGGCTTGCAAATGGTTGTCTTCAACCTGTGCCTTCACCTGGCCTTCCTTCTCTGCATGTCTGCATCCTAATCTCTTCTAATAAGGACCCTACTCCAGTATTCTTGCCTGGAAAATTCCATGGACAGAGGAGCCTGGAGGGCTACATTCCATGGGGTTGCAAAGGTCGGACACAACTGAACGACTGAGTGCATATCGAATTAAGGCCCACCCTAATGACTTCATTTTACCTTAATTACCTCTTTAAAAACGCTATTTCCAAATACAGCCATAAATGGGTACTAGAGACTTGGACTTCAACATATGAATTTTTTTAACTGAAGTATAATTTACAAAGTTGTATTAGTTTCAAGTGTACAGCAAAGTGATTCAGTTATTCATATATATATGAATTATATATGCACATATGATATATACTTGCACATATCATTTTGAATTAGAGTTTTCTCCAGATATATGCCCAGGAGTGGAATTTCTGGACATATGGTAGCTCTGATTTTAGTTTTTAAAGAAACCGTCATACTGTTCTCCATAATGGCTGCACTGATTTGCATTCCCACCAACAGTGTAGGAGGGTTCCCTTTTTTCCACACCCTCTGCAACATTTCCTGTTTGTAGACTTTTTGATGACAGCCATTCTGACCAGTGTGAGGTGATATTTCTTATACTTTTGATTTGCATTTCTCTAATAATTAGCAATGTTGAGCATTTTCCCTGTGTCTGCTGGCCATCTGTATCAACACATGAATTTTGAGAGAACATAACTCAGCCCACAACACACAGTAAAGGTCATAAAAGATGCAAATAAATTGCTTTAGAAAAATTCAGAGCAGAGTGAGATACTCCAGATATTGCAAATAAAATTCAGTTAAAAGTCAAATGATTGACAAAGAACTTCTTTTGCTTATGTATGATTACTTTTAAGGCTGGGCCATCCCTCCCAGAGCACACTGAGGCAAATGGAACAATCCTGATGAAGTAGTATGGAAATGGTAAATAAAATTATGGAGCTTGCTTGTGTCCTTTTATGAAAAGCAGTCATCATTGTGCAGTTTCTCAATTCCATTCCCAGGTAACAAATAAAGCCGGCGGCTAACAAGCCTTCTGATGAATTGGCGCTTTAGAAGTAAACAGATTCTTTTGTGCTCTTAGGAATTGTCAGGCTTACAGATACGAAGGCATCTTTGTGGAGGCAAAAACAAGACAACAAACAAGCAAAAACAAAAAAACCCACAGCAAAGCATTTTGAAAAGCTTGTTGTTCTCGTAGGAGAAGCTGTTTCAACAGAAAGAGGATGATATGTTAACATGTAAGGTGAGCAAAACATGCTATGTTCCTTAGGGTCCTAACTGATATGTTCCAGAGAAAAGACCCACCCCAAAGTTAAGTCAGCTGCAGCCAAAATATAATCCTGTATGAACAATCTTTCCATTGCCCTGTCAGCAAAGTGGGAATGCTCAGGACAGTGGGAACTCACTGGAGCTGGTGATTTAATCAACCTAATTTGACCCATATTATTCTAGCGCCGCAGATGGAAAAATGTGGACCTGGGCCCTGGAAAGTTCCTACTAAGGGAGATAAGATACGTACACACTATAACTCACTCATTCATAAGTGCTAATTGCTTCAGTCGTGTCCGACTCTGTGACCCTATGGACTGTAGCCCTTCAGGCTCCTCTGTCCATGGGATTCTCCAGGCAAGAATACCGGAGAGGGTTGCCATGTTCTCCTCCAGAGGATCTTCCCAACCCAGTGATCAAACCCTCGTCTCCTATATCTCCTGCACTGGCAGGCCGGTTCTTTACCAGTAGCAACACCTGGGAGCTCCAATTCACTCATTAGAAGGCCTTAATACATGACAAAACACTATATCAAGAGTTTGAAGG
The DNA here is from genome assembly GCA_024291935.2 of Okapia johnstoni. Classification (NCBI taxonomy): domain Eukaryota; kingdom Metazoa; phylum Chordata; class Mammalia; order Artiodactyla; family Giraffidae; genus Okapia; species Okapia johnstoni. The sequence continues at coordinate 28,718,568 of CM044321.1, read as the reverse complement.
ACAAATGGGTATAAGCAACTTTGAATTTCCAGGCATAGAAAGAAATGAAGAAATTCCACTTTTTAGTTTGTTTGCATAAATATTTGCTAATTTTGTACCTTATGCATTTCTGTATCTTATACATCACTGTATCATTCTAGAAAAATTGTGCTACTAAACTTTTGAAATAATTTAGTTCTCAAATCCCAAATAGTAGTACTAACGGGGCAAAATGAATCTTTTCATGCAAAGAACTGAAGTGGGAGAATGGAAGGATGCTCAGTAATGCCAGTTAAAATGCTTTTTTTTTTCCCCCACTAACATAGTTTTGTTGCAGTTGTAAAGTAACTGAATTTGATTGTCTAAAAAGTGTTTGCTGGGATCACATCAATTGGTTTAATGATAGTGTACATTTTTCAGTAGGAGTTACTGGAAGTTTTCTAAGAATCTTGATTCATCTCAAATCACGTTGCTCTCCACATGGCATCTATTGGGTTTTAACAAAAACCCCTTGGCTAATTGCAGGTAGGAAATAACTATACGACATAACTATTTTCATTGATGGTGTTGGTTTTGTCTTAGATCCAGTACAGCAATGTGCTTCTTAGCAACACACTTCCTGTAGTCAAGGAGGCATTGACATGCACGTGGAGGAAGAGATGGAAATTGATATCTAGGGCTGGGCTAAAGGTATTGAGAGGATACTTGCTTAGAAGTAGCTGTTCTCTATTTTAATTAAATTAAAAGCAATTTTAATCACAACTTACATGATTGAGATTGGGAAAAAATTTTTTTTACAGTAAAGATGCCTAAACTTGGCTACAGAGAGATTCTTATAGCTGGAGTATGACTCACTTGAGTCTTAAGGCAAAAATTATCCCCCAAATTGGGGATAGAGCCAACTCTAAGATTCTATGCCTGAAAGATGGGGAGGATTTCTAAAAGAGGTCTTTCAAGAAATGTGAAAAATGTAAAGAAAAGCCAGAAGGGAAAATTTTCTTTTTCCCTTTCCCATATATCTCAGTAATCACGTAAATTTACCCAACCAATCTTTGTAGATCTGCCCTGCTCTGCTCCAAACCAACAGAAGAGCATATAGAACAGCAACAGACTGGCTCTGTGCTTTCACCTAATTGCAGGGAAGCGTCAAAGAAAGTATTCAGCTCTTTTGTATTGAAGCGCAGGCATTGGCAAACTACAGCAGCTACGTGCGTGCTCGGTCGTGTCCGACTCTTTGCGACTCCATGGACTATAGCCCACCAGGCTCCTCTGTCCATGGGATTTCCTAGGCAAGAATACTGGAGTGTGTTGCCATTTCCTCCTTCAGGGGATCTTCCCAACCCAGAGATTGAACCGTAGTCTTCTGCATCTCCCACACTAGCAGGTGGATTCTTTACTATTGTGCCACCTGGGAAGCTCGGCAAACTACAGATTGTGAGCCAAATCTTCCTGCTGTCTGTTTTTGTATCGCCTGAGAAATAAGAGTATTTTTTACAGAAGAATGTTTGCAATTTATTTCATGACAGGACACACTAATTTTGACCCCCAGTTCAGCAATCACTGGCAAAAGAATTCCATTCATCTCATTAGAAGACATATACATTAGAAGTTTATTACAAAAAATTACACTCAGTTAATATTATGATATTTTTATTTTTTTGCTGCTCCACACAGCTTATAGGATATTAGTTCCCTGACCAGGGGCTGAGCTCAGGTCTTTGGCAGTGGAAGCACAGAGTCCTAACCATGGGACCACCACGGAATTCCCATATTTTGAATAAAAATTTTTTATAAGCTTGTTTTCTCACTTATATATAATTTATATACAGTATCCATTTTGGCCTCTTGACCCACAAAGCCTAAAATATTTACAATCTGAGATTTTGTACAAAATGTTTTCTAACTCTGTTCTAGTGAAGGAAATAGATGATCTGTGTGTTATAGCCGTTTCTGACATCTCATCTTCCACAGCTAATCAGAAAATGGTTGGTAACGTTTATCACCCCGTCAAGATACACTTGACTTTTCATCAGTTGCTATACTTTTAGTGAACATGTGTGTGTGGGCTTAGTGTCTCATTTGTGTCCGACTCTTTGCGACCCCATGGACTGCAGCCTGCCAGGCTCCTCTGTCCATGGGGATTCTCCAGGCCAGAATACTGGAATGAGTTGCCATGCCCTCCTCCAGGGGATCTTCCCAACCCAGGGATCCAACCCAGGTCTCCCACACTGCAGGTGGATTCTTTACTGACTGAGCCACCAGGAAAGCCCATAACCCTGAAAAATTCATTTGTTTCACATGATATTGATGAAAGTCTATTTGAATTTGAGATATTCAGCTGGTAGATGGTTTCTCTCACATGTATCTTCTTGGTGGGGATGCTTAGAAGGCTGGCCTCATTTGGGACTATTCACTACTGCACACACATATGTCCTCTCTAGCATGGTGGTCTCAGGAAAGTTAAAATTAGATGGCAGCATTCAAGAAATGTTGGGTGGAAGTTTCAAGCCTAGAAGTCCTAGAGTGTCACTTCTACCATCTTCTATTGGTCAAGAAAGTCACAAAGACCAGCCCAGATTCAAGGCGAGGAAATGCCTTCTGGTTTTGGCTTGTTAATTTTTTTTAAATGACTATTTATTTAAATACCAAATGGGTTTTGAAAATGATCAAATATTTTTCTTGAATCTACTATAACGTTCTTTTTCTACTCTCTTCTGTGATATAATAAATTATATTTATTGATCTTTCAAATGTGACACCACCTTTGAATTCCTAGCAAAACCCCCATCTTGGTCAAATACTTTTTATATATTGATTAATATTTTATAGGGCTTTCCTGGTGGCTCAGATGGTGAAGAACCTGCCTGCAATGCAGAAGACAATACTTTGTTTAAACTTTTACATCTGTGTTTTTGACAGAGACTCACCTGTAGTTTTCTTTCTTACAACTTCCTTGTCAGCTTTTGGTCTAAAAATTATGATGGCTTCATAACTGGGTTGCTACTTGTTCTCTCTGTTTTTGAGTCTCTGGAAGAGTCTGTATAAACTTGGTGCTGTTTCTTTCTTAACTTCATCTGTTGGGTAATTTGAACCTGGAGGTATATTTTGTCCTTTGTTTTTCTTGGGAGGGTTCCAAATTTTGGATTGAATTTCTTTCATACACATAAGACTATTCATTGTATTTATTCTTAAATCGGTTTTGGCATACTGTGTTTTTCTAGGATTTGAGCACTTCATCTACATTTTCAAATTCATTGACAAAAGGTTGTTAGTAATATCTCCTTATTGTTTATTTTATTGATGACTCCAGCATTTGTACTGATGTCCCTGTTTTCCTTCCTGTAGTGATTTTTTGTGACTTTTTTCTCATGTCTTAATTGGCTGTGCTGGAGATTCACACATTTTATTTTTTTCAAAGAACTGTTTGACTTTTTAAAAATTTTTATTAGCCTCTGTTTTTATTTAAAATATTTTTTCCTTTGCATTTGTTTAATTTTTCTATTTTCCTAAATTCCTTATGATGGTACATTCATCATTGACTTTAGTCCTTTTTATCTAACTCTGTATTTAAGGCTATAAAATTTCCTCTTAAGAATTACTTTAGTTCATTTCACATATTTCTGATAAATTTTATTTTAATTATCAGTTAGTTTAAAAATTGTCTGATATTTATTGTGATTTTCCCTTTGACTCTTTAGTTATTTAGAAGTTTTGGAGATAAAAAATAGACGAGGGTTTAATACTTATTTTTTTCTTACTGAGTTCTTGCTTAATTCCACTGTAGTCAGAGAGCAATTGCTGACTAGATGGCCCAGCATAGCTTCAATTTTGCATGTTCCACATGCACTTTGAAAGCATGCATATTCTTATTTGTTGAATACAATGCTTTAAAAATGTCAATTATGTCAAATTTATTAATCATCAGTGTACATAAGTGTTAGTTGCTCAGTCGTGTGCAAGTCTTTGTGACCCCATGGACTGTAGCTCGCCAAGTTCTGTCTATGGAATTCTCCGGGCAAGAATACTGGAGTGGGTAGCCATTCCCTTCTCCAAGGATTGAACCTGGGTCTTCCAAGTCTCCTGCATTGCAGACAGATTCTTTACTGTCTGAGCCACCAGGGAAGCCCCAAATTTATGAATGATGTTATTCAAATCTTCTCTATCTCTGTTAATATTTTTCCACAGTTATTCTATTAGTAACTAAGAGAATTGTGTTAAAGTATCACACTCTGTGGATTTGTCTTATTCTCCTTTTCAGTTCTGCAAATTTTTATTTCTGTATTTTGAAACTGTGTTATTTGATGCATACAAATTTACCTTCTTTATATCTTTCTTTCCAATTGTCCCTTTTAACAGTAGGAACACATTTTATCTCTAGGAAGCCTTATTGTCTTAAGGTCTATCTGTCTAATAATCATAACTCTTACAGTTTCATTTTTCTATTGCTTTTATTTGTGAAATCTTTTCTATTCTTTTAGTTACAATAATTTTTATGTCAGATGTTTTGTCAAAAGTTTTACTTTCATTTTAGGTTCAAAGGATTTGTTCACAAAAGAAAACATTCATTACAGACAAATAATTTCAATTTTTCATAGAAGATTATTCGACAATTTCAATATACAATTATTAAAAGAAAAGAAATAGAAACAATAGAGAGAAGTAACAGTGTTTACATAACCAAATTGGGCCGACCTACGTCCAGACTTGAACAGCGCTGCAAAGTCCCTTGTTAATAGCAATCTGAGTTCCAATTGGGAAAGGGTCCCAGGGGATAACGTCCACCCCACAGGTGAGATTTCAAATTGCAGTTTTGGGGACTGCCATTTATAATCCCAGACTGCAAACTGATATCATCATCAATTTGCATGCAAAAATGCAGCTCTGGTTTTCCTTTAACTTTTACAGAGCTGCTTGTTTTACCTTCAGAAGTCTTAGACCCTGGGGGCTTGGCCAGGCCTCCAGGACTTAAGAGATTCCAAGACTCTCTTTCTTATTTAAAGTGATGCTTGACTTTGTGATAACAGTTGGTGTGCTTGCAGTCACGGGTGTAATCCAGGCAGGGTTCAGGCATGGCCAGAAGTCAATCAGAGGCCTCCTCCCCTACTTATAAAGCCTGAACAAGACAACCTCCATTGTAATTTCTCTAACATTGAAGTTATAGCTCTTATTTTTAAAAGTTCACTCTGTCCTTTAATTAGAATATCTAGTCCATTTAACTTTAATGCAGTAGTGGCATATTTGAGCTTAAATTTACCACATTAATATTGTTTTTCTCATTTTCCCTGATCTATCCTCCATTTCCACTCTTTTTCTTGTTGACAAGAAATTACAGCTCATTTATTCATTCATTCATCAGCATTCTGTTCTCCCCCAGCTGCTAACTGTGTGCACATTCTTTTATCATCCTTTTCATATTACTCTAGAGGTTATAACATGCAACCTTTACATATTAGTGCCTAACATTTTCTTTTTTTTGGAAAATGCTGTTATGTATTTAGGCCTCAGAAAAAATTTTTAATTATTTAATATTAACTTAGATTTATCAACACATTTCTCCATTCTGTGATGTTTTATTCTTCCCTGAATTTTCATACTTTTAATCTAGAATTGTTTGTCATATGTCTGAAGAACTTCATTCAGTGTTTCTTTTAGTGTGGTTTACTGTAAATTAAATCTTTCCATTTTTGTTTTTCTGAAAATGGCTTTTTGGGTAATTTTCAGAGAACATTTTCCTTGAAAAATGGAATTTTCCTTCAGTACTTTAAAGATGTCATTTGTGATGATTAATTTTATAGGTCAGTTTGCTTGGGCCATGAGATGTCCGAACATGGTCAAACAATATTTTGAGTGTGTGTGGGAGGGTGATTCTGTAGGTCATTTTTTCTTGGGTAGATGTCCCTTTTTATCTTCAGAACATTGACATCTTCTACTCTCTTCCCAGTATCCTGAAAAATACTTGCTTTGCTTCCAGTGGAAAGGTTCTTATTTCTGATACCATTCTTTTTGTTTTTAATGGAATTAATCCCTTTATTTCCAGTATGAATTGATTGATGTAAATCTATTTTTTAAAGGAGTTCATTTCAGTTAAGTCATTCAGTCATGTCTGACTTTTTGTGATCCCATGAACCTCAGCACACCAGGCCTCCCTGTCCATCACCAACTCCCAGAGTTTACCCAAACCCATGTCCATTGTGTCAGTGATGCCATCCAACCATCTCATCCTCCGACGTCCCCTTCTCCTCCTGCCTTCAATCTTTCCCAGCATCAGGGTCTTTTCAAATGAGTCAGCTCTTTACATGAGGTGGCCAAAGTATTGGAGTTTCAGCTTCAACGTCAGTCCTTCCAATGAACACCCAGGACTGATCTCCTTTAGGATGCACTGGTTGGATCTCCTTGCAGTGCAAGGGACTCTCAAGAGTCTTCTCCAACACCACAGTTCAAAAGCATCAATTCTTCGGCGCTCAGCTTTCTTCATCGTCCAACTCTCACATCCATACATGACCACTGGAAAAACCATAGCCTTGACTAGACAGACCTTTGTTGGCAAAGTAATGTCTCTGCTTTTTAATATGCTATCTAGGTTGGTCATAACTTTCCTTCCAAGGAGTAAGCGTCTTTTAATTTCATGGCTGCAATCACCATCTGCAGTGATTTTGGAGCCCAGAAAAATAAAGCCTGTCACTGTTTCCACTGTTTCCACTGTTACCCCATCTATTTGCCATGAAGTGATGGGACTGGATGCCATGATCTTAGTTTTATGAATGTTGAGCTTTAAGCCAACTTTTCCACTCTCCTCTTTCACTTTCATCAAGAGGCTTTTTAGTTCTTCTTCACTTTCTGCCATAAGGTGGTGTCATCTGCATATCTGAGGTGATTGATATTTCTCCCGGAAATCTTGATTCCAGCTTGTGCTTCATCCAGCCCAGCATTTCTCATGATGTACTCTGCATATAAGTTAAATAAGCAGGGTGACAATATACAACCTTGACGTACTCTTTTTCCTACTTGGAACCAGTCTGTTTCCATGTCCAGTTCTAACTGTTGCTTCCTGACCTGCATACAGGTTTCTAAAGAGGCAGGTCAGATGGTCTGGTATTCCCATCTCTTTCAGAATTTTCCACAGTTTATTGTGATCCACACAGTCAAAGGCTTTGGCATAGTCAATAAAGCAGAAATAGATGTTTTTCTGGAACTCTCTTGCTTTTTTGATGATCCAGCAGATGTTGGCAATTTGATCTCTTGTTCCTCTGCCTTTTCTAAAACCAGCTTGAGCATCTGGAAGTTCATGGTTCACGTATTGCTGAAGCCTGGCTTGGAGAATTTTGAGCATTACTTTACTAGAGTGTGAGATGAGTGCAATTGTGTGGTAGTTTGAGCATTATTTGGCATTGCCTTTCTTTGGGATTGGAATGAAAACTGACCTTTTCCAGTCCTGTGGCCACTGCTGAGTTTTCCAAATTTGAAGGCCTGAGGTACATTGGAGTCCACTAGCTATAAAGGGTCTATATGTATAGACCATTTTAATTATTTTTATGGTTACTGTTGTATCTTTTGAAAATGAAAATTTGTTCTTGAGTAGAATCAAACTTGGCCAGATTTTCTTAACAGTTTGGCTGCAGTATCACACTATTGGAACATGCTTAGTCACTCAGCTGTACCAGATTCTCTGTGATCCTGTGGACTGTAGCCCACCAGGCTCCTCTGTCTATGGGTATTCTCCAGACAAGAATACTGGAGTGGGTTGCCATATGTCCTCCAGGGGATCTTCCCAACCCAGGGATCAAACCCAGTCTCCCACATTACAGGCAGATCCTTTACCAACTGAGCCACCAGGGCACCCCACACTATTGGCACATGTATTTTGTCACTAGCTTTTACAAGAATAGAGTAGGTATAGATTTAAAGCAGATCTATATTTTATTCCAATAATCTGAGAACTTTATATGTTAATCTGTGAAATGCTTGAGTCACTGTAAATTTCACCTGTCATCTATGTAGCTAAGCAGTTGGAAGACCAAATTACAGTAAATAAAATCTAAACATTCATCACTAAAGAATATCACTGAGCAGGTCAAATTTGTCTTCTGTAAGTCAGAATTTTTTGGTTAGTGAAAAAATTTAAAGTGAAATAAATGTATTTAGTATTGTGCAGGTCTTTAGGAAAATGTTATGTCATGCCTCTGTTATTTTACTGCATGAAGAAAGCATAAATATATCTTTTGGGAAGTCAGGTGTTCTTTGAAAAGGTTTTGAACATGGTTGGTCCTTGAGAATAAAAAAGTCTCTGTTAGCAGTAACAGGGACTAACAGACTAAGAGCTGTCTTAGCAACAGATAACTCTGATAGTTCACTGCATTTTAGCAATAAGAATGAAGAAATCTTTGTCAGAATCATGTATTCATTTACTTGTCAACAATGCCTGTCATCATAAAGCCTAGGTGAAAATTGTTCTTTCACGATTTATCATGTTTTCCAGTTCAAAAAACTTCTATAGCCAAAATGGCACTGAAATCCAAAATATCAAATTCTTTCCCTCTCAGCTTTGTCTGATTTGCCAATTGCTCCCTGAACTTTGGCAACTTTCAACAAATCAGGTTGATTAATTCCTTAAATTTCTGATTTCAGTCCCATTAGTTTACATGGATGAAAACTTCATTGTGAAGATGAAAAAATTATCTCCGCTAGACTTATGGAAATCATTACCAGTTTTTGCTTTGTGTAATTTTATTAAAAATGAAGTTGAAAAAAATCAATTTTCTGGGATAATAGTAAATTATGTGAGTGCTAGTTTTTCCTAAAGTGGCTCTTTACTAATTTTATCTTTGACAATTTCCATTACTGTGTCTATAGTACAACATTCTTTCCCTACATTTCAAAACAGATATTAAAACATAAGGAATACTTTGGGAAAATAATGGTTGACAATCTATTATTGTTTAACATTGGAGATCAAATGATTGAAAAAAAATGGAAGATTTAAAACGGTGATTTTGTTCATGATTAAAGTCCAAAGTTTGTTTTTAAATTCATACGTTAAGTGACACAAAATTGTATATTTATCAGTGAAGTTCTTTTTGGTTTCAACGTAAATTTTGGTTTTCTACTATAAATTTTTATTGTACACATTTTGATTTTCTAGTGTCATTAGCTTCCCTTTTCTTCTCTAATATGATTTACTTATATCTTTCACTTCATGATTAATGATTTTTTATCACATCACATTTCTATTCCATGTTGTCTAATAACAGCTGCATCTATTATTATACCTTTCATTCCATGCATGATTCCTTCTCTTATTCCCTCTGACCTGGCATGGAACTCGTGTGTGTATTTATCTGGGTTTTTTGCAATACTAAGCAGGCCTTCCAGGGATTTACTCAAGATTTATTAAGCACCTAGGACATGCCAATCAGTGTGCTATATTTTAGAGATAATAAAAAGATAGTCCCTTTGAGCTCTTTAAGATTAAGGGTTATGTCTTTTTCATCCTGTATCTCTAGTGTTGGACACACGCCTGACCCATAGCACACCTTCCATAAAATTGTTCATGAAAGTATTCCCCCAAACCCACCTGCCCTGTGAAGTATTCCATCTATATTGACTATTTCCTCTTAGTTCCAATAATGTTTGTTCAAATTTGGGGGACCATTCCATGTACCAATCAGTAAAATATGGGTGGGGGGCAAATATTATTCTTTGATTTCCAAATGACATTGACGACTTATGGCAGTAATTGCCTGGGTACAGGGAATGCACACTGCAAAGATCGCTTCAGGGACTTCATTGCTGCTTTGAGCTGGGTTGGCATGAAGCATTTGGGTGAGTTGCTGACTCTCTGGTTAGGATGTCTGCTGTAGAAAAGGCAATCAATCTGTGTAGCACTAGCTTCATGAAGCTGCATCTGAAGTATACCTTTTCATGACCCAGAGACCAAAAAGCTGATGAATGTACAATGTAAGATGACATTAGTTTGTGTATTTTGAAAGTTTACAATATAATTAATTGTATTCATATCACAAATGAAGAGAATAATACATAGTAAGACATGTAAAATCAAGACATTTGTGAAATTAATTTGATTTTTACTTCTGAGTAAAACAGCACACACATATTTTTAAACTTCAGAAATGCATTCCAGAAAAATCTTGATCACTATTTCCTGACCCATCTTCCCTGGGTAATCAAAATGACATGTTCACATTCAATCATGCAATTATTCACTGCTTGACCTTGCAAACTTGGCTTAATATAATTTCTTTTCAGCCAAACTACTTCCTAGAACTGTGAAACCACTGGATTTATACTTGAAAGAGTCGATTTGTGTATTGTATGGCATTGGGTCATGTCCTTCTGAAATCTCATTCTTTGTTTTGCCCAGTTTTCTTGTGAAGAATGCATTGCTGACTAATTTGAACAGCTCCTCCCTTTTTTTCTAGATAAGGTGTTAGTCTTTATGCTTTGCAGAGTTTTGCCTTTTTCAAGATCAGACTTGTTCAATGCCATTTCCTTCCTTCATTTGTTTCCTTTGTGAGGAAATTACCATTTCAGGGGCAAAGGAGTTGATAAAAGATAACTCGCACAGTCAAGTCTGTTTTAGGATATGAAAGGAGGATATGAAAGGAGTCTACTTCAAGGGGAGGCTTAAATGACTGAGAAGAGAAAAGAAGCAAAATGAAATCTAACAACCTAAAGAACAAAGACATAGAATTTGAAATAAAAAATATAAATCTATCTGTACATTTCTGACATATTTAATCATAATTTTAACCAAAGTTCTTTGTCCATAAGACTTCACGCAAGTTCAAAATATTGTTCAGTTAATTTTTACTTTCATCTAAAATAAATTTTGTCAAGCATCTTCTTGTTAAAATATTTTAGAACCAAACTCACAACACAATTACATCTAATTACATCTCCAGAAATGACATTAGGCTTTCTAAAGGAACATCAATCTACTTAGAAGTGTGAGATCCATATTTTTAAGCTTGTATTTACACAGATGCTTTTTTTCTATAGGCGGCATGATGCAGTGGAAAGAATACGAGATTCTGGAATTAGAAAAACTGGGCATGAGTCCCAGACTCTGTGCTACCAGCTGTGTGACCTTGGGAAAGTCACTTAATCCATCTGAGGCTTGTTTTCCTGCCTATCAAATGAAAAATGAAAGATACCAAACTTTCAGATTCGGTGTGCCAATTAAATTGTGAAATTGCTTTGTAAGTCATAAAGCATATTGCAAAGGCTAATTATTTTATTTCAAATTAATTCAAATATTGCTCTACATTGGTATGTCCCCAAACAAAACATATGACTGCTAATGCCTGTAGTTCTGTCTTAATTTTTTTCCCCCTTTGGAGAAAACTTTTAATTAGCCAACTGTCCATGTGTTTGAAAATCTTAAAAGAATTATTGTATACTTGAATCATTCAAATACAAAAAGTATATAAGACTCCTTTAAGAGAACCTCCTTGAGGCTGAATCATTTTACCCTTATCTCAAGTTTGTTTCTATTCCCAAGTTGGTTCTATGCTGAAACCAAACCTGTTCTGCTTCAGAGAAGCCCCTTTAGGCTGTGAATTATGTAAGTGAGAAAAAATGTTTAAATGAAAGCATATACACACAAGGGCAGTTTATTCATTCCATGAAGTAGGTACAGTGCCAAGGATCCACTCTACTCTTAGAGGTCAATGAAAATGTTTTACTCTCTTTTGAAATTGGAAGAAAGAAATGAACTTTAGGTCAAAGAAAATGTTGTAGTATACAATATTAGGGGCTCCCAGGTGGCACAGTATTAAAGAATCTGCCTGTCAATGCAGGAGACTCAAGAAACGTGGGTACCATCCCTGGGTTGGGAAGATCCCCTGGAGGAGGACATGGCAACCCACTTCAGTATTCCTGGCTGGAAAATCTCAGGGACAGAGAAGCCTGGTGGGCTACAGTCCCCAGGGGTCGCAAAAAGTAGGACATGATTCAGTGACTAAGCACACGCACATACCAAATTATATATTTATCTTTATACCAGTAAGTCATAAATGTAACTTGTAACATTTGTTGTAGCCCTGGGTAAGCTAAGATGAATTCTTTGAGGAGTCCAGTTATCTGCAGTTCAAGGCACACAAAGGCATTGCTCCAACAGAGGTGACATTGTCAGGAATCACAGTGTGGAGCAGTTAGTTCTACCTGGAAAATAGGAAAGGCTTTGCAGATTGTTGTGCTGTTCAGGCTTCGCAGAGCTGATATTTACTTCACCTAGTTGAGGATAATTATGTTTTCTACAGGTGAAGATGTTGGGAAGGGCATTTCTGGGAGAAAAAGCAGCATAAACCAAGGGATAGGGCTATGGAGAGAGGGTGTTGGATCTTGGCAGTGGTCAATAACCAATAATGTCTTCCTCAGTATGAAAGCAGAAGGGAAAATTCTGTTACTTCTATTGCTAAATCTTACTCAAGTAGTTCTTGTCCAGTATTTTGCATGAAAATATTTTAGAGCTCAACTCCAAATTACATGAACATCTGTGGCAATACCTAATGAGTAAGCAGTTGGTTCTTCAAAGAGCTAATGAGCTTAGAAAGAATTACTAGGGATATTGTATCAAGAATAAACAAAGTATTTTATGTAGCAGTTTTTCTTTGATTGCAAGCAATAGGAACTGATGCTATCTAATTCAAACAGAAAAGAAACAGAAGGGGGAAGAAAGAAAGGATGCTGTTCCTACAAACACATATGATAATCTTTTTTAACTTTGAGTGGTTTTCTCCTTTCCCCACAACTGAACCAAGTAATGGAGAAGGAAATGGCAACCCACTCCAGTGTTCTTGCCTGGAGAATCCCAGGGACGGGGGAGCCTGGTGGGCTGCCGTCTATGGGATCGCACAGAGTCGGACATGACTGAAGCGACTTAGCAGCAGCAGCAGCAGCAGCAGCAGCAGCAGAACCAAGCAAACTCCACCTACACAGGTTCTATTTAACCCCAGAGACCACTGGACCAATCCCATCCTTTGTCAGCACCTCTAGGTCAATACTTAGGTTACCCAGCACCAAATATACAGATATCTGATATGTGCTCAGCCTTTTTAATAACATGTGTGCCTTGCTTCAAGGCTGATATGAATTATGTGGTTAGCACACTGTGTTTTATCTTGTTCCTCAAAACAAATCCTCACATAATAGCCTAATTCTTTGGTCCTCTTTCCTCTTATCGATGTCTCTCTGTTCCCCATCAACCACATCTCTGCTTTTCATCTCCAAGGACCTATGAGCAGCGTGGTTACTCATGCCCTAACAATGCATTTGACTGGTAATTAATACTGGTATATTCTTACCTATTAAGGCATCCTTTGGCAGGGTCATGATATCTGTTCTGATTACTTGGTGCTTATATATGTACTAGTGGTTAGATATGTTCATGTCATTCCTGCTCATAATCAGCATTTAATTTGACATATCTGATGGCATCATTGGAATCTCATTGTGAAGATAGTAAATGTAGATCTTTTGTGTGGTGAAATGTTACCTCTCCTCTTCCTGTGTAGGATCAGCCAGAAGTATTTGTCCACCAGAAAATGTTATTTTCAGAACTGGACTGTTTTTGTTACTTAAAAGGCTAGGCATGCATGACTCTAATCAGAACTATTTACTGATTAGACTTTTAGTATATGTTTGACAAATATGCCAGATATTAGGGACAAAAGGATAAATTGGCAATGAATTTTGTCTGCAAGGAACTCACTGAGTAGGACTTCTATTCATGAATTTTCATTTTAATTACTTTATTCAGAACTTTATTCCGAGGTAGCTCAAATGGTAAAGAATCTGCCTGCAATTCAGGAGACCTGAGTTCAATCCCTGGGTTGGGAAGATCCCCTGGCAAAGGCCATGGCATTCCAGTATTCTTGCCTGGAAAATTCCACGGACAGAGGAGTCTGATGGGGTACAGTCTGTGGGGTCGCAAAGAATCAGACACTACTTAGTGACTAACACTTTCACTTTCACTTTATATTTGTTAATTTTAAAATTATGGTAGATTTACTGACTTAAAGATGTGTATGATTAATTAGATTCAGAAATATGTTTGAGAGTATTACAATTTGCTTGAAAGGTGGTTGGATAGACCTTTGGAAAAATCCATGCAAGTAATCTGTCATATGCTCCTTTATCCATCCGTCCATCCATCCATCCATCCGTCCATCTAGTTATCTGGTTATTGGATTCATCTGTCTTCCAGAAAATGTGCTTACAAACACAAGAAGACTCCCAAGGAGCTTACAGACTAGTGTAGAAATAAACACACAAATGAGCAATTACAATGCACTTATGGAGTTAAATTTACATGTGGATGAATTCACATAAGTTCCAGGGAATATAGTGAAAATGATCCTATAATCTGGAGGATGTAGATCTGGACTTGAATTCCAGCTTGGTTCTTGTTAAAGCTATGGCTTCAGGTGACTTGGGCTTTCCTGATGATGGCTCTGCAGGTAAAGAATCTGCCTGCAACGCAGAAAACTCAGGAGACTTGCATTCCATCCCTGGGTTGGGAAAGTCCCTTAGCAGAGGAAATGGCAACCCACTCCAGTATTCTTGCCAAGATAATCATGGACAAAGGAGCCTGGCAGGCTACAATCCAAAGGGTCACAAAGGGTTGGGCTTCCCTTGTGGCTCATCTGGTAAAGAATCGCCTGCAATGCGGGAGACCTGGGTTCGATCCCTGGGTTGGGAAGATCCTCTAGAGAAGGGAAAGGCTACCAACTCCAGTATTCTGGCCTGGAGAATTCCATTGACTCTATAGTCCGTGGGGTTGCAGAGAATTGGACACAACTGAGCAACTTTTACTTCACTTCACTTCACAAAGAGTTGTACACTCACTGAGTGACTGAGCCACCTCCTCCAGTGACTTATTTAACAACTTTATGTCCTAGTGTCCTCATCTATTATATATTCATAATGTCATTTTTCTGATACACAACAGATGCCCATCATGTTACCTACCTTCTGTCTCCTCAGCTCTCTATTGTTCATCTCTAAACTTTGGTGTCTTTATCTCAGAATGGAAAGGCTTTATGACTTAGGAATGATCTCCCAATCTTGAAAAAAGTACATTCATTACTTATGGTCAAAATATGCAGTGTGTTTTGTAAATACAGTAAAGCTTTATTAATAGCCTTGATTAGTCTCAAATATGCCCTCTTTTTCAGGACTTGGCACATCCTGTACCTGCAGATCTCTGTCCCTTGTGCTAACCTGGCTAACACCTGCTCATCTTTCAGGTCTCTGGCTAGAGGTTGCTTCCCCCCAGATTATTCCCACAGGTGATCTCCAGGGGTCTGGTCTGTGAATTTCTCTGGACTCTACTCACCCTATCAAAATAGCCACAACAGTACAGCAATGGCACATAAATGTCAAAATTTGAGATCCCTAATCTTCTAGGGTGTTTCCCTTTAAAAAATGTCAGTGATAATGACTCTTCCAATAGACCCTTCTGGGAGCAACTTTACTGTTAGCTCTAGAGAAAGAGAATCTATTTATATTTCATCCTCTCAATGCAAAAGGTGGATACTAATTATTAATGGCTAACATGTATAAATCATTCAGTACATGCCAGGCACTATGCCAGGCACGCTATATGCATTATTTCGTTTACTCCTCACATTCACTTTAAGGAACAGGTTTATGAATAAAACAGGCATACAGATGAAGAAGCAGTGACTTCAGAAGTTCAAATAAACTGCTTACCATTACACAGATTCAGTTCAGTTCAATTCAGTCGCTCAGTCATGTCCAACTCTTTGTGACCCCATGGACTATAGCACGCCAAGCCTCCCAGTCCATCACCAACTCCTGGAGCTTGCTCAAACTCATGTCCATCGAGTTGGTGATGCCATCCAACCATCTCATCCTCTGTCATCCCCTTCTCCTCCTGCCTTCAATCTTTCCCAGCATCAGGGTCTTTTCCAGTGAGTCAGTTCTTTGCATCAGGTGGCCAATGTATTGGAACTTCAGCTTTAGCATTAGTCCTTCCAATGAATATTCAGAGTTGATTTCCTTTAGGGTTGACTGGTTTGATCTCCTTGAAGTCCAAGGGACTCTCAAGAGTCTTCCAACACCACAGTTCAAAAGCATCAAGTCTTTGGTGCTCAGTTTTCTTTATGGTCCAACCCTCACATCCATACATGACTACTGGAAAAGCCATAGCTTTAACTAGACGGACCTTTGTCAGCAAAGTAATGTCTCTGCTTTTTAATATGCTGTCTAGGTCAGTCATAGCTTTTCTTCCAAGGAGCAAGCGTATTTTAATTTCATGGCTGCAGTCACCATCTGCAGTGATTTTGGAGCCCAAAAAGAGAAAGTCTGTCACTATTTCCATTGTTTCCCCATGTATTTACCATGAAGTGATGGGACTGGATGGCAGGATCTTTGTTTTTTGAATGTTGAATTTTAAGCCAATTTTTTCACTCTCCTCTTTCACTTTCATCAAGAGGCTCTCTAGTTCTTCTTTGTTTTTTGCCATAATGTTAACATACTATAAGCTGTGAGACAAAGCAAGGCCAAGAAAGCCCCAAACATCAAAGCTTCAAAATAAAAACCATAACACTATTGGCTTAACAATAGCTTTTCAGGGAGAGAGAAAAAAAAATGGCCTTATATACACACAGCAGTTCTGAGATGATCCTGAGGTCACATGTATTTGAATTGAGGAGCGTCAGAGGCAAGTTTGAACTCATGACTATATGGCTTCAGAACCAATATTTTTACTCTGCTCCTCCAATTCAAAACATCAGTCCTCAACTACAAGATACTTGTGAAATGCTCATGAAGAAAATAAAATTCTTATAGAAAATTGTGAAAATGGGAAAATATAAAACCAAAGGAAAATATAAAAAATGCCCCCAAATCAAAACAAAAAACACCCATTAAATTCAAACTTGCCAGCAACATTTAAAATAAATACATAAAATATAGACTGTGTATTATGTACCTGTCACTTTATATAATTTATCTCATTTAGTCTTCTTAACAGTTGTATAAAGTAAATGTATTATTCTAATCCATATTTAACAAGTGAGGAACTGAGGCACAGAATCTGCCCAGTTTATATACTAATAAAAGGTAGAGTTTGTATTAGATCTAGAGAGACCACAAACTGTGGAACTGGTAGAAAATTCTATAATTTCCCAGATCACAAGGATGCAGCAATGTTTTCTGAATAATTGGGTGAAGTTAGTCAAGAGAAATGTTTGCTATTGAAGCAAGGCTTTTATCCTGGGGAATCTGGTTTGCTGTGGAAATGAGATCCTTCCATATCCTCTATTTTCTACCAGATATTAATTTTGCCAGCTTCAGTTTTGACAATCATGGTAATTTTAGGAACATGATCCCATGAAAGCCTAAAAGTAACTATGCATTGTAATCTTTGGATACCTATTTTAGTGTACCTAGACTAAAAGCTCTTTGTGGTCAGGTAGTATTGTTTGTTCTTAGGTATATCACTGTCTGGGACAGCCAAGGAACTCAAAACATACTTGTCAAATGAATGAACCATATAGGAAATTGAGTACAAGCAATTTGGATTTAAGATTAAACAAAGTATATACATATCATGAAGAATGTATTATCAAAGAATTAAATGAAGAATACATATCATGTGGTCACCAGGCCACAACCAACCTCTACAGGGCCTTTTACAAATTAGAAGAGTTATCCCTCTGGTTGGATAAATTAGGAAAAGGCATCCACTTGATAGATAGGTTCTTTCTGACTTCCTCTCTGTTCACCCTCTCCCAACCCCAGAAGATAGCCTCCTCTGGAGAGCTATGGAGTCCAGCTAAGCAAATAAAGCTTAGACTTCCAAACTCATTTGCACCCACCTTGATCATATGCATTTAAGCAGTGCACAAAATATATAACTGTATGGGGTGGTCTAGTTAATTTCATTTTCTCCTTGATTTTTTTTTTGGAGGGATAGGGCAAGTGTCCTTTTGTATTTCTCAATCAAGAAAGTACCAGTCTGCCTAGTCTGAAAAGATATAAAATGATTACATTCTAATGATTTATACCTTATTAAACATCCATGTCATGCTTTATTTTTCAAGGAAAATGCATTAGGTAGATTAGTTCCTTCCCTTCTAATGAAGTGAAGTCACTCAGTCGTGTTCGACTCTTTGCGACCCCATGGACTGTAGCCTACTAGACTCCTCAGTCCATGGAATTTTCCGGGGGAAGCCAAATACTGAGTTTTGAGATTTTGAAAACCAAAAACATTGAACTCTGAGCCTGGATATTATTCAGTTTGCCAATCCTCAGGTTAGACTATTGATTTTGGAATTAGCCTGTCTCCCAAAATCCTTCATTAGAAAAATCTTAAAACTCCATTTCATCTCACTTAGACATATATCATCTGGAATTAAAACCAACATTTGCTTTGTGTTTACTTTTAATAAGGACTACAGAATCTTTCTTTAATTTTAGACACTATTAGAGGGAAAGAATGTTTCAATTCAGTTTGCCAATCCTCAGGTTAGACTATTGATTTCCTGTCTCCAAATCCATTAGAAATGTAATCTCTGTGGATGCATTTTAGTATCTATTGTCCCTTTAATCCTCATCTTTTCCTTTGTGTTTCTCATTCATTAAGCTGAAGCAACAAAGCAGGGAAAATCTTGATGATGAAGAGAACTTCACTAGCTCTGAGCTGTGATTCACTCTGTTGTGTGGGTGGTGTCCGGATGTAAGTGGGCTCTGTTTTCCCATTGGTAAACAGGGCAGAGACAGCTCTGACAGGAGAACACTTGAGCATTAGTGAAAAACATTACCTAAGTGTTTGAAGAAAAGCTAATCCTAGTGTTAGGACTGCTAATGCCTTCCAGTATTGGTTGCATGAGTGCTAAGTCGCTTCTCGCTTTAATAAATAAGTAAAGTGAAGTCGTTCAGTCGTGTCTGACTCTTTGTGACCCCATGGACTGTAGCCCACCAGGCTCCTCAGTCCATGGGATTTTCCAAGTATGAATACTGGATTGGGTTGCCATTTCCTTCTCACTTTAATAGAAACATTAATTCGTAGCACTTTTAAAATGATGTGGTTTCCTGATGTCAAAGCGCTTTTTCTGGTTCAAGTTGGTTTTACCATTGGCTTTTACCAAGAAAGAGCACACCCTATGGGCTTCCCTGGTGGCTCAGATGGTAAAGAAAGTGCACACTCTGGACCGGCCTCTACATGCACCAGTAGGAATGGAAAACAGAGGGTTTGGGTCAGCTGGGAAACAGTTTTGAGCGGTAATTAAAGAGCAAGGGTTTTAAAGACTTACCTTTGAACCCCAGCTTGTATCTTACTGCATGAGCTTGGGCAAATTGTTTAATCTCTAAAAGGCTTTGTTTTCTTCTTTTACAGCAGAACCTACTCTAAATGATTGTTTGAAGGATTAAATTAGATAGTGATAGTGCAAGTAAAGCATTTAGCGCATTACCTGGCACTTAGTTCTCAGTAAGTGACAGCTTTTTTCTGCCATTTATGTACAATCCTGGAGCATCTCTTTTCGTCTGAAATTTCCTTCTCAGGGGTTGAATTGTTAAGTCCTAGGAACAGCTAAAATGAAACAAAACTTTGGAGACTTTTAAGTGTGTACAAAATGTATTGCCAAGAGTAGCTACCAAATTAGCCTTAATATGCTTTAAAGGGTTTCCAATGAACTTGATTAGATATATACTACAAATAAAAATAATAATGATAAAGCTTATAAAGATAATAACATTAAATATTTCTGTTTGTTCAAGGTAAACTTTATTTTCCAGTGACTTTAAATATACAATTTTAAGTACTTATAACGATGGCAAAATTACGTATCATTTTTCATATTTTATAGATAAATCAGTCTCAGAGAGATTATAGAACCTGTCAAAGGCTGCACAACTAGTAAACAGAAGACCTGGGATTCAAAACCGCATCTTTGTTTTGCTGTTTAGTCTTTGTTCTTTCTACTACACCAGCTTTATGCTCAGAGAATATGCCAAAAGTTCCAGGAAGTGTGTCCTTCCATTTACAGGGAGCGATAATCAGCAGGTGGTTTTGTCTCCGTTTTGTCTCCTCAGTGAATACTAAATATTTTGCTGCCAATTTCACAATTTACATTCAGAATCCTACATTTTCTTCTTTGCTAGAAGCCAGAATCCCTTTAGCTGATTAAATTATTTCCATTGGTGTGGATTTCAATTCAGTCTAATAGCAACAAGACCCCATCTTGACAAAGGATGTGCTGCTGTTAGGGGTTTTTCTGAGATGCAATTCTTTCATAACGTTTTCAGTGAGATGAATCTGAGGACAACGTTATTCTTATCTGTCCAGTCCATGGCAGATAAAAATGATATTGTAGGAAATACTGTTACTTCTAGTGGATCTTATCATAAGATTTCAAAAGTGATGTAAAAGAAAGAAGAATCAATATATTGTTAGGAGAACAGATCACAGTGTTAGGAGGTCACATCAAAGATGAATAAGACATGGACAGCTTAGGAGGAAGAGACAGAGCTAGTAACAAGATGAGAGGTGCCAGGAGAGAGAAGCGTGTGTGATACAGTAGGGGCAAAAGGAGGGGGATGGTCTGACTTATGGGAATTGAGAAAATTCCTCAAAAAGTTAAAAATCATTTAACTGAGTGTTGAACGGTGAATGTATGCTTCCAAATGATGGAGGAGAAGAAAGGAGTGTGCAGAGAAGTTAAAGCTCACATGATGAAGTAAGGTGTCAGACAACTTGGAAACAGATCAATAGAAATTATCCAAGAGGAACACGAAACAGAAAACAAGCCAAATGTAGACCTATGTCCAACCGTGTCAGCAATTACTTTAAATGTTCGCGAACTAAACCTCTGCTATTTAGTATGGCTGACACTGCCATATGTGGCTATTTAATTATAAATTAATTAAATTAAAGACAATAAAAAAATTCAGTTTCTCAATTGTATTGGCCATATCTCAAGTGCTCAATAGCTACATGTGGATATTGGCTACCATATTATATAATCCAGAGGGAGAGCATTTCCATCATCCCAGAAAGTTCTATTAGATGATATTGGAAACACAGAAGATCAAAATGAACTTTAAAAAATTACATATTATTTACAAAAGATACATTTTAAATGTAAAGATATACCATAAAAATGTCAGATAAAACATTCTTCAAGACAAAGAGTATTATTAGAGGTAAATGGGATTATTTCATAATGATAGAAGAATCAATTCATCAGGAAACCATAACAACTATAAATGTTTATATACATGTGTGTTTTTTTTTTCTTGACACCAACCAATTCTCTGACACCAACTGTGGTCCTACAATTCAATTCAATTGATTCAATT
This sequence comes from Okapia johnstoni, assembly GCA_024291935.2. Taxonomy (NCBI): domain Eukaryota; kingdom Metazoa; phylum Chordata; class Mammalia; order Artiodactyla; family Giraffidae; genus Okapia; species Okapia johnstoni. The sequence goes on along the minus strand of CM044321.1, from coordinate 28,697,241 downwards.
CTTATACTAACTGTTCAGATGTAGTATGACCATAAGAGTTAAGGGCTGAATCCTAGAAGATTGCCCCCCACTTCAGACACCAGCCAGAAATGGGGTCCTCAGGAGACTTATACTTCTGCCAGACAGAGTACAAGTTTGGAGGTTCTCTCAACCCTGCCTCAGATACAATAATTTCCTAAAATGGATCACAGAATCCAGGAAAGTACTTTGCTTAAAAAATTATCTGTTTACTGTAAAGTATACAACTCAGAACAACAAATGGAAAACATGTATCATGCAAGGTATAAGGGGAAGGGGTGCAGAGCATCCATGTTCTGGGCACATCACCTTTGTGGCACCTTAGGGTGTCCACCAGCCCAGAAGCTCCCCAAACCTGGTCTTTAAGGGTTTTTTATGAAAGTTTTATCATGTAGACACCATTCATTAAATTACTTGTTGTTGGACTTCCCAGATGGTGCTAGTGGTAAAAAACTGCCTGCTAATGCAGGAAACATAAGAGATGTGTGTTCGATCCTTAGGTCAGGAAGATCCCCTGGAGACAGGCATGGATATCCACTCCAGTATTCTTGCCTGGAGAATCCCATGGACAGAGGAGCCTGGTTGGCTACAGTCCATAGGGTTGCAAAGAGCTGTACAATACTGAAGTGACTTAGCATGCAGAAAGGTGACCAGCCCACATCCTAAAGCTATGTAGGGCCCTCCCCTGAGTTATCTCATTAGTATATAAAACGACAGGAAATTCTGGGGGTTCTAGGAGCCCTGTACTTGTACCAGGACTAGGGATGAAAACCATACATTTATTTTTCATTATATCACAATGGCTAATAACTGTGCTTCCAAATATATGAAGCAAAATTAACAGAATTAAAGGGAGAAATAGGCAATTCCACAGTCATATTTGGAGATTTAAACATTCCTCTCTCACTAATTGATAGACTAGACAAAAAAATCGGTAAGGACATAGATGAAGTGAGCAACACTATCAACCATCATAATCTATCTGATGTTTATAGGAGGCTACACCAAACAACTGGCAAAGACACAGTCTTTAAACATGAGCATGATCCTTACACTATGCTGGGCAATAAAATGAGCCTCCATAAATTTGAAAGAATTAAAATTATTGACCTGAACAAAGTAGACTGCCAGTTATTTCTACAGCAAAAATGGGCTTGCTTGGGATCAGCAAAGAAATGCATTTCAGGGTCTGCAATCGTGGTGAGCAACTGTGGAATTTGCCAAACAGCAAGGGAAGGAGACATCTTTTAATGAGGGGGAAAGAAAGTTATAAAGTAAATAAAGAGTCCATTGGAGGAACTGAGACTTCAAGTATGGTGGCTTCTCACTGGAGAGTTGTGACAATCTCTAATTGGCTGAGTTCTTGGTAGGTAAGAAGAGGAAGTCTTTCTTCCTGTTGGGATTTGCTGTCATCAAAGGGTGTGAGGGCTCCCTCTTCTGGCCTCATGACTCTATTTTAATTGAGGTTGTGCTTATTAATTTTCACAAAATCATAGAATACGATTTTGAACCACAACAATTAAATTAAGAATCAATAACAATGACATATCAAGGAAAATCTCTTTTTTTTTTAATTTTGGACTTCTAAATAAACTGTAGATCTAACAAGTAATAAAAGAATTAGGAAATAGTTAAAACTGAATGATAAAATGGCAATGTATCAAAATGTGTAGAATGCAGCAAAAGTAGCACTTCTAGAGAAATTTAAGTTTTTTTTTAATTAATCTATTTTTTAATTGAAGGATAATGGCTTTACAGAATTTTGTTGTTTTCTGTCAAACCTGAACATGAATCAGCCAAAGGTATACATATATCCCCTCCCTTTTGAACCTCCCTCTCATCTCCCTCCCCATCCTACCCCTCTCGGTTGATACAGAGCCCCTGTTTGAGTTTCCTGAGCCATACAGCAAATTCCCATTGGCTATCTATTTTATATATGGTAATGTAAGTTTCCATGTTACTCTTTCCATACATCTCACCCTCTCCTCCCCTCTCCCCATGTCCATAAATCTTTTCTCTATATCTGTTTCTCCATTGCTGCCCTGTAAATAAACTCTTCGATACATTTTTCTAGATTCCATACACATGGTTAGACTACAATATTTATCTTTCTCTTTCTGACTTACTTCACTCTGTATAATAGATTCTAAGTTCATCCACCTCTTTAGAACTGACTCAAAATGCATTCCTTTTTATGGCTGAATAATATTGCCTTGTATATATGTACCACAACTTTTTTATCCGTTCAATGGGTGTCAATGGCCATGTAGGTTGCTTCCATGTTCTAGCTATTGTAAATAGTGCTGCAAAGAACAATGGGATACATGTGTCTTTTTCAATTTTGGTTTCCTCAGGGTATATGCCTAAGAGTGGGATTGCTGGGTCATGTTGTGGTTTTATTTCTAGTTTTTTAAGGAATCTCCATACCGTCTTCCTTAGTGGCTGTATCAATTCACATTCCCACCAACAGTGCAAGAATGTTCCCTTTTCTCCACACCCTCTCCAGCATTTATTGTTTGTAGACTTTTTGGTGATGGCCATTCTGACTGGTGTGAGGTGGTATCTCATTGTAGTTTTGATTTGCACTTCTCTAATAACGAGCAGTGTTGAGCAACTTTTCATGTGTTAGCTATCTGTATGTCTTCTCTGGAGAAATGTCTGTTTAGGTCTTTTTGAGAAACTTAAGTTTTTAAATGCTTATTTGAGGGAAGAAGAAAGGTCTAAAATCAATGTTCTGAAGTTCCATCTTAAGAAGGTTGAAAATGAAGAGCAAAGCAAAATGGAAATACATAGAAGGGAAGAAATAAGAGAAGAGCAGAAGTCAATGAAATTGAAAAAAACCAGCAGTATAGAAATTCAACAAAGCCAAGGTCCAGAGGGAAAGAGGCTGAGTGGTCCGGGGATGCCAAATGTGAGGACTGCAGGTCTGAGGGGGCTGAATGCCCCTCAGTGCTGCCAGGTCTTTGTAGAAACATCCATCATGGGGGTCCTGTTGACACTGTCGTTTTGCCTCAGTACAAACAGTGTTGGGAGGCAGGTATGATTTTAATAGCATTTGAAATTTAAAAATGTTAGCATGATCTTATGTTGTGCCTGTCACTTTTCTGTGCTTCCATTATCTTTTTCTGCTATTCAGCACCCTTAAAACCTTCTTCTCTATTTCTCGCCACCATTGCCTTTGCTGGCTCACAGCAATATACAGTACAAACCTATGGAGATTTTATTCAGGACCTGAAGGGCTGGGCTTGGTCTTAATACAAGGTCTCCAGGAGAACCATCTCTGGAAGAGAGGGCTCCCTATTCTCGCTTCAGTTTAATATGTTGAAATTTGCAAATGCCATGCATGCTTGTAATAATGTCAGTTACAATTTAGTCTATAGGAAATGACCATCTGATCAATAAATTTTTGCTTTTAATTTCCATTTGAGTTGGAATTTTTTGTTTGTTTTTTTTTCCCCTTTAAGTGACATTCACAAAACTCAGCAAAACTTTAGATATATTATACATAAGCAATAGAATTTTATTCTTATGCTGTTTCACCATAACATTCTTTAGCTCCATTGTGACTTTTCTTTCATTTTTCTCTCCATGCAAGCGAAATAAGAAAAAATATGTGACATATTAAATGAGATTTGATGAAAACTAGAAAATATAGAACTTTGTCATACAGCAATTTGCGATGTATATAGATTGGGCCACACCATAGATCAAATACTGTCCTCTGAAACATAACTCTATTCAATAAAAAATTTTCATCAAAGATATTTTTATTCTATCTGTAAATATCAACATTATAAAGACTCCACTTGGTGGGAGGTAGGAAAGGTAGAACAGAAAGAATGTGCACTTGAGTCAGACAAACCTGATTTCAAATACTAGCTGTGCACCTAGTATTTCTGTACTCTGATTTCACTTTGTTGTTGTTGTTGTTCAGTCGCTAAGTCGTGTCTGACTCTTTGTGACCCCAGGAACTGCAGCACGCCAGGCTTCCCTGTCCTTCGCTATCTCCCAGAGTTTGCTCAAACTCAAGTTCATCGGTGATGCCATCCAACCAGCTCATCCTGTCTCCCACTTCTCCATCTGCCCTCAATCTTCCCCAGCATCAGAGTCTTTTCCAATGAGTCAGCTCTTCTCATCAGGTGGCCAAAGTACTGGAGCTTATCCCTTAATGGGTTTGAATGTCAGTTTTCCTACCTCCAGGGTTGCAGTGTGCTGTGAAAAGTCCTGGAACACAGGGAATCCTCTGTTTTCTTACCTCCTTGACCTACAACACTATATACCTATAATGCAAATAATTAAGAGGTTTCTGCATTTTCGGAGAGCCAGCATGGCAAAGTGAAAAGAACAGAGCCTTTGAGGTTGCACAAAACCAACCTTAGTCTCCTTTGTCACTCCTTGGTCACTGGTGACTTTAGGCAAATTAATTAACTTCTTTGAGTTTCTATTTCCACATATATAAAAGAAAAAGAAGACTGTCTGCAGACACATGAAAATCAATGAGTTATGATATGTAAACATCTAACACAGTGCCTGGCATAATAAATGCTCATGTAAGAGTAGCTGCCTTTATGAATATAGTATTTTTGTGCTATTAAGGTTTTTTATTTCTTTTTTAAAGACACATTCTATTTTAATGATCAAAGCGCTCAGGATTACAATCAGCAATGCTAGCGCTCAGAGCAATTTCTGGTTCAAATACTGGATGCTTAATTTGATCTCTGCCTCTGTTTATGGGGGCTAGAGAAGAAATCTCATTGTTCCACACTGCAAGTAGAAAGATGCTCGTGAACTCAGTGGAGGTTATCTTTTATGACTCAAGGAATGTAATCTTTAGGATTGATGATTGTTGTTTTTAAGATTTTTTAAAGTTCCATCCAAAGAATTCATAGATTATTGACTTTTATTTTTTACTTGCCTACTTTTCAGTGCAACATATTGATAGTATATGATCGGGGAGGTAAAGAGCAGTATTTATTTGATTAAAACTTCTTCAGCTTAATTTTCTTGTTGCTAGTGGCAACAAACAAAAAAATAGATCTAAAATGACAGGCAACAACCACAGTGATTAGAGTCTGTGTTTTTATCTTTCCCTAGTTGTAATTTTAAAATAGCCTCTCCAGTGCTTGTGGTCATAAAAATGATTACTATATACACCACTTTAGACATACTGACAAACCACCCACCTAAACAACCCTATTGCACTAATGAACCTTTTCCCAGAGCTTAAAGTCAACTTCAGGCCACATGTGCTGTTGCTACCCTAAATGGCTGTAAGGAAGGTGATATTGTGTATATTATTGAATTATATTCCAAAGTAAATTTTAACTGGTATGTCTTAGATCAGCATAATATTATGCATAGCAGTAGCATTTACACAGTTTTTCTCTTTTTGAAAACAGTATCACTTCTAAACATGCGCACACACACAGTGTGTATCTATTTAAGAATTAGATGGTTTTGATATAGATATGCCAAGAGCTGACTCATTTGAAAAGACCCTGATGCTGGGAAATATTGAGGGCAGGAGGAGAAGGGGACAATGGAGGATGAGATGGTTGGATGGTATCTCTGACTCAATGGACATGGGTTTGGGTAGACTCTGGCAGTTGGTGATGGACAGGGAGCCTGGCGTGCTGTGGTTTATGGAGTCGCAAAGAGTCAGACACGACTGAACTGAACTGAACTGATATAGATATGTACTAAAATCACTAAAGGAAACTGAAAATACATCCTTGGCAGAGCTGTTCGTAATACAGTGAAATTCTATGAGATTACTTTCCAAAGACAAAAAAAACATTGAAACAGGAACAGGAAAGTAAGAACTTTACAGAAGCATGCCCCACCTTTGGGATACATTTGCTGGCTATTCCAAAACTGAACCTGATATCCAGGAACACACTAGAACAGCACGTGACCTTAGTAATAAAGGTCACTCTTCCTCTGTCATCTTCCTCATTTGTAAGCCAGCAGAACCTTCTAGCTCAGGATTTGATCTCTACATGCTGTGATGCTACTTGTCTGACTCCTGACATGTTGCATTCGCTTGGACAGGAGTTCCAGAGGGGTGGCCATGATCATACTTACAATAAGACTTCAGCTGGTTGAGGAGCTTTTTTGATGAATATCATGTGTGCTAATTTGCATTTCTTAAGGCCAAGAAAATGTTTTCATACCCTCTGTGTTAAAGGGTAGGATTTCTTAGGAGGGATACTGTAGACTGCTAACAGCACTTTGGGGACTGGATCTGGGAGCAAAGTATTGTCTAGTCAGATGGGAATTAATGAAGCCAGTACTCCCAATGAGGGAAGGCCTTAGCACCCAGATTTGATACTGGATGTCAGTGCAGGGAGAGCCTCTCTGAGCTGAACAAGGTGAGAGGGCAGGGGAGGAAGCCAAGATGAAGCTTAAGAAGATCAAAAACGTTTTGTCTACTTCATAAAACTTCTTTGGGCTGGCACTCAAAACAGTTTCTAATGAATTTTTTTTAAAACTACTCGTCTAGCCAAAGTCACAAAATTAAAGAAGCAGTTTCCCACTTGCTTTTCTTCTAAATCTGTACAACATTGCAACACTCTGCTGTCTCCTTGCTTAAATGTGCCACAGGCATGAAGATCTGACTTTCTAGGCTTTGAGTCCGGGTTGGCTCTGAGTGAAGATTGCCAGTGTGCAGGTTATTGAACTAAAGAAAGGATGACTAAACTTTAAATGCTTACCTCTGCTTGCCTTCTCCATCAGCATGCAAACTGAAAATGGGTTAGAACCCTCCTAAGGCAATGGCACCCCACTCCAGTACTCTTGCCTGGAGAATCCCATGGACGGAGGAGGCTGGTGGGCTGCAGTCCATGGGGTCGTGAAGAGTCGGACATGACTGAGCGACTTCACTTTCACTTTTCCCTTTCATGCATTGGAGAAGGAAATGGCAACCCACTCCAGTGCTCTTGCCTGGAGAATCCCAGGGATGGGGGAGCCTGGTGGGCTGCTGTCTATGGGGTCGCACAGAGTCGGACACGACTGAAGCGACTTAGCAGTAGCAGTAGCAGCAAAAGATGATTGATCCTTGGAAGAAAAACTAGGACAAACCTAGACAGTGTATTAAAAAGCAGTGATATCACGTTGCTGACAAAGGACTGTATAGTCAAAGCTTCGGTTTTTCCAGGAGTCATGTTTGGATGTGAGGACTGGAATATAAAGAAGGCTGAGTACCGAAGAATTGATGCTTTTGAACTGTGGTGTTGGAGAAGATTCTTGAGAGTCCCTTGAACAACAAGGAGACCGAAACAGTCAGTCCTAAAGGAAATCAACCCTGAATATTCATTAGAATGACTGATACTGAAGTTGAAGCTCCAGTACTTTTGCCACCTGATGCAAAGAGCTGACATGTTGGAAAATATCCTGACGCTAAGAAAGATTGAGGGCAGAGGAGAAGGGGGCGACAAAGGATGAGATGGTTGTATGGCATCATAGACTTAATGAACTTGAGTTTGAGCAAACTCTGGGAGATAGTGAAGGACAGGGAAGGCTTTTGTACTGAAGTCCATGGGGTCACAAAGATTTGGACAAGACTTAGCAACTCAACAACAACAATTCTCTAGGGCTCCCAGTACGGATGTTTTGTTGTTTAGTTGCTGAGTCGTGTCTGACTCTTTTGTGACCCCATGGACTGTAGCCTGCCAGGCTCCTCTGTCCATGAGATTTTCCATGCAAGGATACTAGAGTGGGTTGCCATTTCCTTCTCCAGGGGATCTTCTCGACCCAGGGATCAAACCCATGTCTCCTACATTGGCAGATGTTTTCTTTACCGCTGACCCACCTGGGAATACTATTTATTAACCAGAAGACAGGTTTGCTTCTGGGAATACTATTTATTAACCAGAAGACAGGTTTGCTTCTGGGAAGAAGAATTTGGCTCCAGTCTTGACAATGAAATTAAAAGACGCTTACTTCTTGGAAGGAAGGTTATGGCCAACCTAGATAGCATATGTAAAAGCAGAGACATTACTTTGCCAACAAAAGTCCATCTAGTCAAGGCTATGGTTTTTCCAGTGGTCATGTATGGATGTGAGAGTTGGACGGTGAAGAAAGCTGAGTGCCGAAGAATTGATGCTTTTGAATTGTGGTGTTGGAGAAGACTCTTGAGAGTCCCTTGGGCTGCAAGAAGATCCAATCAATCCATCCTAAAGGAGATCAGTCCTGGGTGTTCGTTGGAAGGACTGATGTTGAAGCTGAAACTCCAATACTTTGGCCACCTCATGCGAAGAGTTGACTCAATGGAAAAGACCCTAATGCTGGGTAGGATTGGGGGCAGGAGGAGAAGGGGACGACAGAGGATGCGATGGTTGGATGGCATCACTGACTCAATGGACATGGGTTTGGGTAGACTCCGGGAGTTGGTGATGGACAGAGAGGCCTGGCGTGCTGCAATTCATAGGGTCGCAAAGAGTTGGACACGACTGAGCAACTGAACTGAACTTGACCATCAGGCATTCATTCATTTTTGAACATGTACACTATACAGCACTCTCCACTGCACTGGGGTATCCTGTGAATGTGTTAATAGCAAAATTCCTGCTAGACTGAGGGCGTATGAGAGTATGTTCTCTCAGTCATTAACTCAGTTATTTCTCTTTGTTGTTGCTGCTGTTCAGTCACTCAGTCGTGTCTGACTCTTTGCCACCGCATGGACTGCAGCACACCAGGCCTCCCTGTCCTTCACTATCTCCCAGAGTTTGCTCAAACTCATGTCTGTTGAGTTGGTGATGCCATCCAGCCATCTTGTCCTCTGTCGTCCCCTTCTCCTCCTTTTTTCCCCCTTATATTTATTTTAAATATTTTCTCTGTGTGCTTGGGACATCCACTCTCACTGTATTGCTTGGGTTTTTTCAACTTGTTTCAGTCAGTAGGGGATGACGGAAGCTCCAGAGCTAGAAGCAGGGGATTCCATTGAGGACTTGGTGGACTGTGGAGCTTGGTCTTTTTTTTTCCTTTTTAACAAAATATGAAAAATGCTCTTTAAAATAACTTCACTCTGTTGGCACAGAATGGGAAATAAGTAAATCGTGGCCTCAAGCAATTCAGATTTTTGAGCATATAAAAACCTGAGAAGACGAAATAGTAACTTATGAAATTAAAGCTCTATCTCCTTGGGACATTGATGGCAAAGATTCTTAAAGACTGGAGGATATTTGAAGGAGGGAGAATTTTTGAAGCTTCATGATAGGAGGGAGTGTATTTTCCATACTAATCTTTCTTACCTGGCATAAAATCAACACTGAACAATTTTGTTGAATGAATGAATGAATGAATGAACTTTTATTTTGTATTTGTGTTGCTCTCTCTTCCTCTCTCTCTAGATCCTGCTTCTCTAGAGCCTGTATTTAATTATGCAACAAATATTTATTAACTGCCAACTTTATGTTAGATACTATGGTGGATTAAGAGTATTAAAAAAATGGATAAAACTTGAGGCCTACCCCCCAAAAGACCTCAGTCCGCTATTGCAATGCTTAGATATATTAAGCAATGCTGTTTATCTTTACCTCCTTTTCATCTCATTCCTATTAAATTTTTAATTAAGTTTTATTTTATACTGCATTATAGTTGATTTACAATGTTGTGTTAGTTTCAGGTGTACAGCAAAGTGATTCAGTTATACTTTTTCAGATTCTCTTCGCATGTAGGTTATTACAGACTATTGAATAGAGTTCCTTGTGCTATACAATAAGTCCCTGTTGATTTTTTATTTTGTTTGTAATAGTGTATATATGTTAATCCCAAACTCCTTTTATCCCTCCTCCAACCTTTTCTCTTTGGTAACCATAAATTTATTTTTGAAGTCTGTCAGTCTATTTCTGTTTTGTAAATAAGTTCAGTTTTTGGATCCCACACATTTTTCTAAACTTTTTTTTCAGTTAAAAATTTTAATTACTTATAAAGCTTCCTAACATTTCTCCTCTTGGTAGTTCTCATTTTGAAGAACATTTATTCAAAATGCTTTGAATTTTGAGCAACCCTAGTGTTTTTGTGAACTTGCTAAATTAGATTTACTTCTTCCCTTCCTTCCCTCTCTCCCTTCCTTCCCTCTCTCCCTTCCTTCTTTCCTTCCACATTGATTTTCTCTACGTATAAATCATGCACTAATTCTTTCAAAGTTTTTCTTACAATGTGATTCCCAAGTGTTTTGGACCAGAGTTTTGAAAGTTTAATGACCTTGTTGTAGGGTAAGGGAGTTAGAGAAGGCAAGGCTCGGAAAAAGAAGGTGATCTGTTAGGAACAGATCACCTTTAATGGGGCAAGAAGGGGCAGCAGTCAGATTAGTGAGCTGCAGCACTAACCCAAGAAATCTACTATCTTAAGGGGGCCTGTTCTTCTCCAAGGTTGTTCAGATTAGTTATCTCTTAAACTGCTAGGGCAAGGAATTCTGGAGATCAGCCAGAGGCTGGGACGGCTGGGAGCTGGGCATAATCAACTTTAATGTCCTTTTTTTTCTTCTGGTGAGAGAGTTCTTTGTTTTGCATAGAATGGTGGGGAGGTCTCAGAGGGGAGTTTTTAACTCCAGGCTATTTTGGGCCCTGTGACTTTCCTTCATTCCAGACCCTAAGGAATATATATATATATATATATATATACATATATATATATATATATATATATATATATATATATATATAAAGAGAAAGAGAGGTGGGCATTGTTAATGTTCAGGACTTCTTTGTGCTGATAAATGAGGGTCAGGGATGTGTGGTCTGGGAGGAAGGAAGTCTAAGGCCGTCAGGGTCTCGAGCAAAAGAACAGTCTTGACTTGGTCTTGGGAAAGGGCTCAGATTCAGTCTTGGAGGAATCCCTGGAAAAGATTAAACAAAAAAGGCCCAAAGGTGCTGCTGCTGCTGCTGCTGAGTAGGTGATAAAAATGAACGGTCCGAGAAGGGGTAAAAGTTATAAAAGGTTCTCTGTAGCCACAGGGTGGAGATGTAATCTTCAACGTGTTCAAATGTGGATCCTTGAGGAGTGGAGACCCAGATATCTACCAGAAGTTGTTTCAGGAATAATTGCAGCCATGAAACCGACAGGCTCATCCATCACCAGTTGGGGCTGGTGGAAGCCATGAGAACTTTAGAGTTGAGGGCCTGTGTGAGAAACTTGGTAAGTGTTAGTCTGGCAAGAATTTTCATCATTGGGCTGCACAACTTTTTTTAGACGAGTGATGTGTACCCAAGGGGTGATTTCTTTTAATTTTGCAGTGGTAGGGATCAGCAGAATTACCGTGTAGGGACCTTGCCATTTTGGGGTTAGATCTGAGTGGGACTGAATTGTCATATAGACTTTGTCTCCTACTTGAAGGGATGGGTATGGAAGACTGGGATGTGGTCGAGGGAGTAAGTCATCCATATGTTGCCAAAGGGCAGCTCGTATCTAGGAAAGTAAAGGAAAAGGAAGGTGGGATGGCAGTTTGGGACCGTCCCAGGAGAGGGGACGCCCTAAAGGTACTATGGGCCTCGCATACATGGCCTGAATGGACTGATAGTTAAGGGTTTTTTTGGTAAGGCCCGGACCTTTAAGAGGGCTAAAGGGAGGAGTTTAGTCCAGTCTTGATGGAGTTCAATTGTTAATTTGGTCCGAGTTTCTTTAAGGACTCGGTTGGCTCTCTCAACCTTACGGGAAGACCGGGGGTAATAAGGAATGTGAAACCTCCAAGGAACTTGAAGGGCTCGTGCAACATTTTGGGTGATTTGGGATGTGAACTCGGGCCTGTTGTCAGACTGGAGGAAGGAAGGTATTCCAAATCTGGGGAGGATTTCAGTAAGAATAAGGCGAGCCACAGTAGGGGCTCATTTGTTAGTAGTCGGGAAAGCTTCCATCCATCCAGAAAATGTATCTACGAAGACTAGGAGAAATTTAACCCTTTTTACAGGTGTCACTCTATATTATGGCACTTTTACTAGTTGTTTTATACAACTACATGATTTTAGTAATGGTTTATGGATGCTATTTTGTGTGCTATAATATTTTCCAGCTTTTGCTCCTATGTCTTTGTACCTCTTTTTCTTTTTCCCAAGGAAAGTAGAGGAAAATTTTACAGTATTCTCTTTGGAATAGAAGATAGGGACTTTAATCACTGAGATGATGTAAACTACCATTATCCCATTGATGTGAATATTAGACCAGAATAGTTTATAAGATATAGTAGATCATCAATAAACATTATGGAGTCTGCCAGTCTCTGTGTGTTCATAGGAACAAAATGTTACTCCTGTCCTTGGGGAAACCATACTTTACAAGAAAGAGCATATACAGAAGAGAGAATTAGCAATCTGTGGGGTCAGGACTCATACCAGAAAATTAAATAATGGTGATCCAAATTTTGTTAGTAGATGACATTCAGACTTTAAACATGCAAGCAAAGATATTTCTTCAGGAGCTGGAGGTAAATGTCACTTGCTTAAGTTCGTAATTGGAACAGAGAAGGTTGGCAATTATAACACATGTCAAAATAAAATTTCTAGTTTGACAAAATTTTAATTGCTTACATGTTTCTTCTTAATGTCATATTAAATTGGTGTTATTAATGAATAGAACATTAAAACTGGTATTTCAGAGATTAGAAAAGAAGTGAAAGCCATTAAAATACTTTTTTTGATTCGGGGGATTTTGTTTATGGGATACCATCGTGTATGTATACCCTAAAAGAATGTGGAGGACACAGGTCAGTTGGGAAAGAAAAAGAAAAGACTTCTGTCTCTTGATGAAGAGAGATGACAGGCAGATCCACAACAATTAATTATAGTACAAGAATAATATAAGTGATTACATCTCAGAGAAACATAGTTACCTATAGTTGTATGGAGCCAATTACACTAATATTTAGTTATTGGGAAAGAGGGAAGAATAAGAGACTAGCAGTGTTTCATAAGTGATTGTTAAGAAATTTCAATTTTAAGAAAAATTCTCCTGTAAACATGTGTTGTTATCGTGAATTTTTTTGATAGAGTTGACTCAGGTAGCTTTAGCATAGTCCTTCAGAAGAAGACGTGATTATTCTTGTGACAAGGAGGCCTTGTGATTATCTCTTGCTTTTGTATATGCAACCCAAGGTGGTTTATATTGTAGCTATGGGGGAAAAAATCTTACCATTTTATCAATGTAGAGTTGCTATTTCTTCATCGCAAAGGATTAAACATTGCTTTGTGTGTGTGTGGTTGAGGTTGAGTTGGGGTCCCATTATATAAGATCATAATAACTGGAGCCCGGATGAGGATGTCTGAGAACCACCGCCTTGGGTCATGAGACCTCCATCCACTTGCTGCTTTTCGCCAAGTCATCTTTTATTCCACTTGAAAGTTTGCTTGGTGATTTTAGGTGGACAATAAAATTCAGTCATGGGGATTCCAATCTTATTGGGAGATGGCAAGTCAGCTCTTAAAATTGTATCTATATGTCACCAAAATAACTAAACCTATTGCCTGAATTTGTTATTTTGGCTGCATAAAGTCTTTGTAGTCAAATCCATGTTGAAAATTAGCCAACAATAAGAGCTGAAAAGAACTTTAAGGAAAATTTAAGGCAACCTTTTCATCTTGGAAATGATAACTTTTGTGATGAACTGAGGAGACCATAGAATACTTTCCTGAGGCAGTACAAAATTCCTATATGCAAGAAAGTGGTTTTGACCTAAAATTTCCAAATTAGCTGTTTTATTTATTAGATTATTATTCATGGTCCCTATGTTTTGACTGGGTCCACTCCCAGGATGGCAGAACTGGATAGGCTAAAATTGACCAGTGATTTATAGAGCCAGTCTGTAAACTTAATGAATGGCAGAAGCTTGGGACTGTTAGTACCTATGCCAGTCAAGGTGAACTTTATCTTTGCTGTAGCTGAATCCTGTGACCTCTGGTCATACCACATTGTCCTTTGTAATACGTCCAAGCTTAAACATCAAATTTTCATTGGAAGTAATCACTCAGTCATGTCTGACTCTTTGCAACCCCATGGACTGTGTCCCTTCAGGCTCCTCTGTCCATGGAATTCTCCAGGCACGAATACTGGAGCGGGTAGTCATTCCCTTATCCAGAGGATCTTCTTGACCCAGGGATCAAACCTGGGTCTTCTGCACTGCAGGCAGATTCTTTACCATCTGAGCCATAGTGGAAGCCCTGTAACAGTCACAGATTCTTAATTAGCTTGGTGCTTTTACGTGTATGGTGTCAAAATTTGGTGCGTAATACTAATCCATCACTACATTATCCATTGTTAAGAGAAAATTGACTTGTTAGAAAGCAAAAGTGAATGCTAAATTCGCAATTATGTAAATTTAAAACATAACTGTTTTAAGTGTCATAAGGCATTAGTGCAAGAGTTTTGTATAAGTGTTATGTTTCTGCTTTTTAAAAGGGATCTGGGGTAATTGATTTGCTTCAGTAACCAGTGGTTTTCTGGGTACTCGTCTTCAACCATCTCCTGCTCTGCTTGGCTCTGCATCCTTTCTGCTCTTCAGATGAGCTTGTGAGTGTACTACTTTCTTATGTGCATCTGTGTTAGCAGTAATTAGACTGGAATTGGGGTTTTGCAAGATACTTAGTTTCTCTTTTTTAATTTTTTTTTGTAAAATGAGGATAATATTTGCCTTGAAGATTTATTTTAACGATGTACATAAATGTATGTAAAGTTTCTCCTGCTCAATAAATGCTCAGGAAACTAACTAAAACTATGTTCATCCAGGGAAATGTCTGTGGTTTCTCTTTGTCTTACTTTAGGGTGGATATTCAAGAAATATTGCCAAATAAGAAACATTCAGATGCAAACACAAGAGCACATGCTGAAACTGGCTTATAGATGCAAGCCAGCTGGCTGCTCTAGACAGTCTTAGGAAGAAAGCCTCCTTCATCTAATTCATAAATGGAATAGCCAAGCTTAACTGGCTTTTTCTGTGTGTGTGTTTTGCTTCCTCTTTTAATTTTTCTGAGCTCTGCATTGCTACATAACTGTGACAACATTAACCAGAGGGTACAAGAATAAAGTAAGTGGGTGGATGTTCACAATGCAGTGTTTACAACCATCTCTGTGAGAGTCTAGAGACGGTTCCATGTAGGAAACTCTCTGTATGGATGATGTGACCTCAGGCTAGCACAGCTGATAGTGAGGCAGGGAAACCCTCCACTCAACTTGGCAGATGTGTGTATGTGCATGTCTGTGTATGACACTGAAAATATTCCATGTTATGACTGTCTCAAAATATATATATATATATATATATATATATATATATATATATATATATATATATACAGGCTCCTCTGTCCGTGGAAATCTCCAAGCAAGAATACTGGAGTGGGTAGTCATTCTCTTCTTCAGGGGATCTTTCCCCAGGAATGGAACCCAGTCCTCCTGCATCACAGGCAATTTCTTTACCACCTGAGCCACCAGGGAAGCCTATGTAAATATATAAATATATATAAAACTGGCATTTATTTCCATACTTCTATACTCTCCCTTCATCACAAGGCTGGAAACCTGAGAATCTTATTTTCCAGACTCCTTTGCTTTTGTTATTGTGGCTGTAATCCACATTATTAAAACAAAACACAAGAAAGTAACATCAATGAAATGAACTCATCCAGGATTCTGAACGCAGAATCGAGGCTTAGTGAGCCCTTATATGAAAAACATAAGAATTTCTTTGCAATATAAATAATAATTTCCATAATTTATTAATTTTATAAGTTTGGAATTGTGAAGGGAGTCTTTCTATACCCCCCGATGACTTAAAGCAAGAAATACCTGTTTGCTCAGCATTTGCTACAAAGGTTGAATCCTTTCTTAGACAGAAAGGTGAATGACTTTTCTTTTCCTTTTGTTTGCTCTTTTTACGTGACATTGTTTGAGAGACTGAACACAGTATTTTTAAACAGATGATAAGATGTCACCTTTGAGTGGCAGAAATTTAGAAGCAACGGTGGAGGGTTTCATTATGATTTCCTTATAGCATGAAACCCGAAAGTTACTCCTCCTTGCCTTCATGATGAAATCACACTGAGGGGCAACATTCAGACAGTGATTGGAAGGAAAGGCACTCACAGGATGGTAGGGCCGTAATTTTCATCTAAGGAAACAGCCCTAGACTTGCAAGAAGGGAACTGCATGTATTACTGAGCAATGTGATGATTCTCCCATATGGATAGCTCGTCTCCAAGAAGCATTCAATCAGGTGAGCTATCAACAGATCTAGCCTTTGATAAACACATCCATTTTAATAGCAGTTCCTGAGATGAAAGGTTCAGATACTTTCAACTTCATGGCACTCAGTTTCTGCAGCCTGAAAATATGAAATGATAGGTTCCTAGTGTGCTGCCTTGAAAACCATCAAATTATGCTAGAATCATCCTTTTAGACATAAAAGGAGACGTAGGATGTTACTAATTAACCCATCTCTATTGTTATTCCTGAAATGATTTTAGGCAACTGGCTGTATGATGTGATGGAAAAAAAATCCTTCTTGGCCTAGTGCAAACTGACAGATTGCCTATGATAATCTTTATGGTGTCTTGCATAACACATGAGAACGTTTTGGGAGTCCATCATTTAAAACTTGATTGCAAGGGATCATATTAATAATTAATCTCTCAGTGTGGAGTTTAAGGTAGGCCTGAATTCATCCTAAACTCTACCCCCTCTTTGGACCATTGTGACTCTGAAGCTTACATGTATCCACAGAGTTGATGTAAACCCAATTCCCTGGAAAATTAGAAGACAAGGATTCGTTCTCTGTTCTTGTTACTATCTTGGTGAATTTAGCAAGTGGTTGTCACCTTTCAGTGGCACAAATTTTGTAACCAAAGGAGGATGTTATCCAATCTCTATATCACATGAATTCTAAAACTGTTTGGTGACGTGGAGGGAGGTTGGTTAAAAGGATAGTAGACTTTTTCTCTAGTGAAATGACCCTTAACTTGCAGGAAGGTGATTGTATTAACAGGATTACTGAATAACATGCAGTTTCTTCCTTGACCATATAGGTTTCCACGTGAAACAAAAGGTGTCAGTTTTCTCTTATTGAGAATTTTTTTAGCCAATATTTTACAAGAAACTTCTGCTTTTACAAGAAATGTTTTTTAAAAGAGTTAAACAGCAGGAGGAGAAGGGGACGACAGAGGATGACATGGTTGGATGGTGTCACTGACTTGATGGACATGAGTTTGAGCAAGCTCTGGGAGTTGGTGATGGACAGGGGTCTGGCATGCTGCAGTCCATGGGGTCGCAAAGAGTTGGACACGACTGAGCGACTGAACTGAACTGAAACAGCATAAGTCAAAAGAGCCAAAAGATGGAGGCAAAGCAGGTACCCATGGACAGATAAATGACCAAAGGAGATGTGGTGGCTACTACAGACAGTGGACTATTATTCAGCCTTAGAAAGGAATGAAATTCTGATGCATACTACAACATAGATGCATGTTGAGGCTATTATGCTATGCTAAATAAGCCAGTCACAAAAGGACAAATATTGAATGTTCCACTTTTGTAAGATACCTAGAATAGTTCAGTTCACAGAGATGAAAAGTAGAATAATTATTGCTGGGGGCTGGGGAAGTAGGGGATGGGGAGTTAGTGTTTAATGGGGGTAGAGCTAAAGTTTGGGAAGATAAAAACGTTCTAGAGATAGATAGAGGTAATGGTTACATAACAACATGGTGCATGCACTTTAAAGCCACAGAAGTATGCACTTAAAAATGGTTACAATGGCAACATTTATGTTATACATATTTTATCACAGTTTAAAAAATACATTTAAAAAGGGAAAAAGAGTTTAAAAATCTCTAGGGCCTCCCTAGTGGCTTAGAAGTAAAGAATCCACCTGCCAATGCAGGAGACACGGGTTTAATCCCTGGTCCAGGATGATTCCATGTGCCACAGGGCAACTGAGTCAGTGCGTCACAACTATTGAGCCTGTGCTCTGGAGCCTGGGAGCCACAACTATTGAACCCACATGCTGCAACTACTGAAGCCTCGCACCCTAGAGCCCAGGCTCTGTACCAAGAGAAAAGCCCGTGCAGCAACAAAGACCCAGCACAGGCAAAAACATTTTTTTTAAAAAAGGACTCTAGCTGCATCTTCACTTTCATCCCTTTTCCTAATTTAAGAAGGAGATAAATTCCACTTCTCCACTGTTTTAAGGCCAAATAAAATGTCACCAAAAGTGCTTTTTTTTTCTTGCTTCTTTTAAGATGTTTCTCTTGGTAGACCAACTCAGACATATTTGTGTGGCTCCAACTTCATAAAATAGAGTTGCATCTAGCATTTGTTTTACAATTAAAAATATGGAAGGAAAAATAAGAAAAATACAGTTATCATTTTAGGAAATTGCTTTTTGGAGATAGTGTACATGATGTTAAAGATGTGATATTATCTTTATAAATATATTTTTTATTGCTGAACATATTTTAAAATGTACAGTTGGGCATCGAGTTAAAGATGTTTATGAAATATTTTCTTTTGCTAAGGTGAACCCCACCAATCAATGATACATTTCTTGTTCCCTTATGAATATTTGACTGAATCTTACCGTTCTTTTATTTTTCTGAAGTAGGCTAATAGAAGGCTTTTTAAAGTAGGCTAGTAGGCTAATGTAGCCTACTTACTTAAAGTAGGCTAATAATGCCTTCAAATTTGTTTATTTTTCTGTTTACTTTCTGAGATAATAACTATCGTGAATACCTTTGTGTGTCAAAGATTCATGCCAGAAATACTCAAGTGAGAATGATTTTTCCATTTTTTTTAAAAATAGAGTCACAGTAATTTATCCAGTGTTTCAAAATTCAAATTACCATTCAAAAACTTGCATGAGATTTATTTTAGAAGAGTTGTCTTTCCCCACAGAATGGTGGTAAAAGGTGAGAAAATATGACTCCAAGAGCCTAGACATATTTTGACGGAATATAAAGCATCTAGAATTTTCCTTCTTAATTAGTCCCATTTTTATTGTGAGTCCCTTGTTTTGACAGAAAAATTTCGTAAATGATTAATTCTTCCACAGATAAACTAATTTAAGGTAAAGCAATCATTACAGAGAATAATCAATAACTTGTAGCGTTGTGTTGAATTTAAAGGTGAAAGCATTTATAGTGCAAGCACAACCACACTTGGAAGTTTCAGGAAAGTGATTAGCACAAAAGTGGAATAAGCCATAAACAAGGCAAAGGCAGGCATGGGTGAGACAGAACTATTATTGCTTTCTTAAAAAATTAGTACAAATGAACTTATCTATAAAATAAAAATAGAGTTACAGATGCAGAAAATAAACTTATGGTTATCAGGAGGTAAGGGGGATAAATTGAAAGCTTGGGATTGACATTTATACACCACCGTACACAAAATAAAAAACTAATATGGACTTACTGTACAGCTCAGAGAACTCTACTCAATACTCTGCAATGGCATATGTGAGAAAAGAATCTAATAAAGGAGTGGTTATATGTATACGCAGAACTTTTATTGTTAAATGCATCCTGGGCAGTGCTGACCCTGGCTTTGGAAAGATTCCTTAATTATTTTTTCCTCCCAAATCTATTGCAGAAAGGAGCTTAGGTGTTCCCAGGAGGTGGTTGGTTCAGTAAGAGTGAAATTTCATGCTGAAAAGTCCATGTAACTGGAGTACACTGAGGGTCAGGTGTTTCCTGGTGAGTGGTTTGACTCTATTTTGGGTCAGTCTGAGTGAAAGTCAAGTGCTTCTTCATGTGGGGAAACTGAGCTCTTCTGTGGCACCTCTTATGAAAGGCAGAGATAGTGGCAGGGATGGGGCAGTGCCTCAGTCCTTTATGGGCTCACAGAGTCTCATCCTCATTTCTACTGGGTCCTCTGCCTGGTCTCACAGTCCTGACTTTATATCACGACACTACTTTACCTATCTTAGTAAGTTCTCTTTGTATTGTATTTTCCCATTATTGAGAAGCACCCATAAGACCAACAAATCTACTGCTGATCACTTCTCATGGTGCATCTTGAATTTATTCACTTAATTATTAAGTGACTACTGTGTACTATGTGGGCTTCACTGGTGGCTCAGATGGTAAAGAATCTGCTTGCAATGCAGGTGACCCAGGTTTGATCCCTCGGTCGGGAAGATCCCCTGGAGGAGGTCATGGCAACCAACTCCAGTATTCTTGCCTGGAGAATACCCATGGACAGAGCAGCCTGGCGGGCTACAGTCCATGGGGTTGTGAAGAGTCAGACATGACTGAGCGACTAAGCACAGCACAGACTGTACTGGGTACTATGCTGTATAGTGGTGAACAAGCAGATGTGGAGATTGTTTTAATATATGTGTGTGTACGGGGAGGTGCAAGTGGCTGACAAGTGAACCAACACTTTTTAAAAGAAGATAATTTCAGGTGATGATAAATTCTATGAAGAAAATAAATCAGGGCATCGTAATGGAAAACTGAATGTTTCCTTTAGATTGGAAAGTCGGAAAGTTCTCAATATTATGCTTAAAAAATGCCCTCTCTCCTGAGGGTGAGGATGCACACAGAGCATCCACCTTGCCCCGCTGGATGGGGTGAGGAGAGTCAGAGTGAAACGCTGTACCTCAGAGTGGGACTTGAACCTGCAGTCTCTTAATTATAACCATTCACTTGGTATCCATCGACAGATGAAAGGATAAAGAAGAATGTGGTATGTATATACAATGGAATGTTACTTAGTCATAAAAAGGAACACATTTGAGTCAGTGCTAATGATGTGGATGACCCTAGCGCCTGTTATACAGAGTGAAGTAAGTCAGAAAGAGGAAAACAGATATCGTATACTAACGCATATATATGGAGTCGAGAAAGATGGTAGTGATGAACCGATTTGCAGAGCAGCAATGGAGAGGCAGACATAGAGAACAGACTTATGGACACAGGGTGATAGGAGGAAGGAGAGGGTGGGATGAATGGAGAGAGTAGCATGGGAACATATACTACCATATGTAAAATAGAGAGCCAGTGGAAATTTGCTATATGACTCGGGGCTCTGTGACAATCTAGAGGGATGCAAAAGCGTTGGGGTGGGAGGGAGGTTCAAGAGGGAAGGGACATACGTATACCTATGACTGACTCATGTTGATGTTTGGAAGAAACCAACACAATATTGAAAAGCAATTATCCTTCAATTAAAAATAAATACATTTTAAAGAAAAGTAAGTGGGGAGAGGGAAGACCACCTTCTTCCTCATTCTTTCAGTAGATGTAAGGCTTACCTCACTAAACTCTTCTTTTGCACTGGGCAGGAGAGTGTATGACCCTATGAAGTCAAACTAGAACTGTCTCAGTGCTTATTCAAATCAGTAGGAGGGTGGTAACATAGAATGAAATATGTTAAGTAACCTCAGGTTTCAGTGTAATGAGGGTCTCCTACTTTGGAAAGTCAACTTTCCCTTATATTCCTGTTCTTGGTTCTAAGGATCAGTTTCTTGCTAGACTTCATCAGCAGGATGCAGGCCTCATTGTTTTTTCGCTTAATAACCTGGAGTATGTCTCATGCTTTTATTGATGACTTGATAGTTAAATAAGTCTACTTCCTTCCTTCCCATAGCTTTCTGAGCTTACAGTGGTCTCCCAAAGTTCCCTAAATTTCCCTCTCTATCTACAGTCCCCTAGTGGGACTTTTAAAACTACCTGTGTAACCATCCTTCTCTATTTCTGTCAAAAGGAGTAAAGATGAAAGAAACCTGGTCTAGTTTATGCACCCATTTCAGAAGTAAAGATCCAGAGGGCAGAGTTACCTAGGCTACTCAAACATGTTTGACTCAGAAAGGATAAGGTCAGGATTCCAGTCTCTGCCTAGTTATTCTTTGAACAAAAGTACTAGTTCTAGGCCCACAGTATCCAAGTCTTGGAAGCCTTTGATAAAGTGATCTACCTGGCTGTGCAAGTGAGGCTATTACCAAACTAAGTATCAGGGCTAAATGATGTATTCATAAAGACACTGTGAATGGTTTGAAGACATCAAACCAATGGGCAACATCAAATCAAAATTTTCACAACCATACCATGCCATAACTGTAAAATGGGCTTCTCTGGTGACTCAGATGGTAAAGAATCTGCCTGCAATGCAGAAGACTCAGGTTTGATCCCTAGGCTGGGAAGATCTAGAGGAGGGAATGTCTACCCATTCCAGTATTCTTGCCTGGGAAATCCCATGGACAGAGGAGCCTGGCCAGCTACAGTCCATGGGGTCTCAAAAGAGTTGGACACGACTGAGTGACAAACACTTCACTCTCATTCTTGGAAAAATATCTGAAAGGTTGTAAAGTGGGGCTAATGCAGGATTTGAAATCCAATCCAGGCTTATTTCAGTGGTTGAATACAATGTAGCTAATTAGACAGTCTAAAGAAAAACCTTTTTAGATAGTTGGGTTTAAAAAATCTGCCAAAGGTCACCTGACTCCTCCCTTCTTTTCTAGGAAGGAATGTGCCTAAATTTTCCCAGAAAGATGGGCGTTCCCTTCAGAGAAATAGATTGCTCAACCTTGCTTGATGGCAGCCAACTCCAGAGAGTCACAAAAATTAGGACAGGATTTTTTTTTCATATTTTACCAAAAAGATTGCATAGAAATTCAAGGCTCTGCACAATGGTCTGTGCTTCACTGCGGTAGAAAAAGATCCAGAAATTGCTGCTGCTTGATTGGTGTGACATTCCGCTTAAGACTCTGACAAGACACCTGGGGTGTACCTTGACATGTGACTATGGAGCATGGCTTGGGAAAGTATGGGGAGGTGCTTCTCCTCATTAGTCTTCCAGCTTGTATCTAGTTTAAGGGACTACAATTAAAACTGTCTATACAAAACCAGGAAATAGACTATCTACTTTAAAAGGGAGCTAAGGGCTTCCTAGGTGGCACTAGTGGTAAGGAACCTGCCTGCCAATGCAGGAGACTCAAGAGACTTGGGTTTGATCCCTGGGTCGGGAAGATCCCCTGGAGGAGGGCATGTCAACCCTCTCCAGTATTCTTGCCTGGAGAATCCCATGGACAGAGGAGCCTGATGGCCTACAGTCCATAGAGTCGGAAAGAGTTGGACATACCTGAAGCAACTTAGCACTGTGTCTACTGTAATGGAATGAAATGACAATTAAAGAGTTAGAAAATAAGATTTATGGAGGAAAACTGAAGAAGAAGGGGAATGATGATGATAAGTCTGAAGGGATCAGACCCAACATTGGTGCTTGATCCTGTTTTCTCCTCATCACTGGGAAGACCTCAGTGTCCCTTTGGAAATCCTCTGAAGTGCTTCCAGGAATCTGTTCAAGCTCCATCCAGTTCCTATTCCTATTCTGAACTTCCTTCTTCTGGTATTCCTCCTCCCTTCCTCCCCCATTTCTTCATACCTGGTTTGTTTCTGTCCACCCAAGCCTTTAGTTAATTATTTTATTAAGCTGTGCATTTTCTGGGTCTCCACCCTTTTTCTTGACAAGTATTTACCACTCCCATCTAGTGATTAACCAAAGGAAGACTTCCTGGTTTCTGGCACACAGCTTTGCCTACTGAATGTTTTTTGGAATTGAATATACATAGTATCTTTGCCAGGGCTATATTGTATTGGTCTGGAGCTTTGTGAATGAGTGACAGAAAATGGGAGAAAATAGTAGGTGTCTATATTCACACCAGTTCCCAGCACACTTGGTTTCCCATTCCAGCACACATTGGGGAAGACCTATAGAAGAACATTAATTTTCTCAGACTGGTGTATTAGTTGGAACAGGCCAACTACTACAATACAGAACTTTAACGTTTCAAAGTTTAAAATTTGGATTAGAAATCCAAAATGAAGTTTATTTGTCACACATATTAAAGCCTTCACCTGGTTGGCTGGGTCTACTGGGCAGGTTTCCTCCAAGCAGCAATGTAGGCACTAGATCTTTTTCTTTCTTCTTAGACTTCTCTGTTCACTAGGTGCAAGGGGAAATAAGAGAGAGTACTGTGTATGTGAGCCCTGAAAGTCATATACATTTCTATTCATACACTATTACCATTCATATACTGTTCATTCCATTCATATTCCATTGACCAACACCCAGTCACAGGGCTCTATTCAACTGCAAAGCCAGCTGTGACATGTTGCCCAGAAGTGTGCTTGGGGAGAAAGAAAAATTCACTTGGTGAACAACTAACTAGCTGTTGGCATAGATGCAGTGAATGAGTCTTTGTTTCTGTTAATCACAAATGGCTTTAACTAAAAGCTAAGAAAAAATATTGCAGTCTCAAAGGGTACATACAAAGTCCTCAAAGATCCTTTCAGGTGGGAAACCATTACACTTTGACACATCAAGTTATAAAAATGAAGTGAAATATGCTATATTAAAGTCTACTGAAGGTTAAAATATACATGGTTGATATACCAGAATTGTGACTCTGCCAGTATAGTACATGTTTCTCTTGGCAAAATAATGATCATTGTTTTCGTGGACATTGAAGACGGTTTGATCATGCTTTGTCATTTTTGTGGGATGTTTGACACCTTCCCATTTCTCCATTTTTCATATTTTCAAAGGAAAAAAACCTCCTTTGTTTATTTGCTAACATGTGCGATCATGAAAGAATGAATAGACAAATGAGAGAGAGAGAGAAGGAAGGGAGAATTTTCCTTTTATACTAAGTAGAATATAAACACCCCTACACCTACCTTTTTGTCTTTTGTTTTATTTATTTCTTTGTGGCTGCATTGGGTCTTCGTTGTTGTGCATGGGCTTTTCTCTAGTTGCAGTGCGCGGGCTTCTCATCGCGGTGGTGGCTGCTCTTGTTGCAGAGCATGGGCTGTAGGGCTCTTGGGCTTCAGTAGTTCTGGTACACGGATTCAGTTGCCCCAAGGCATGTGGAATTTTCCTGGACAAGGGATCAAACCCATGTCCCCTTCACTGGCAGGCGGATTTTAACCATTGGACCATGATGGAAGTCTTCCATACTTATGACCATTTTCTGCACTGTTTTATTGAACAATAGATCCCATTAAATTTTAAGATTTTCCTCTAAACTATGAAAAACAGGCAGAATTTTATTTCAGGGTTTGTTTTGGCACCAGGTTTAGTGATTTTTCTTTTCTTTTACTTATATCAGATTATCCCTACATCTATCAGCATTCACTCCTAATACAGGAGTATATCAGCTTCTGGGCAGAGTACATATGAATAATAAAGTGCAAGCAGTTTCACAAATACCATAACCTGGAGGAGGTTTGGGAAGAAAAGCAGAGCCTGAAGAGAATAAGTGGAAATATAGTTACAAATAGAGCTATAAACCAGATAAAAGATCAAAGAGGCCAACTTTTTCCTAAAACATAGAACTTTATGAAACCCTCATTGCAGGAGCTCTATGGCCCATTCCAATGGTATCATTAAGTGGAAAGATAGAAGCGACCAGAAGGGCTTCCAAAGAGAACAAGTGGCCTGCACTAACCACTGGGCAGATTTGGTTTTGAAAATTCTGTCTATATTCAAGAATCCAGAGCTTGATGTCTTTCTATACAGTCATTCTCTCCTTCCTTCCTTCCTTCCTTTTGTAGAGCATACCTGCAATATGAGAGATGCTGTGCTAGACATGAGCCCGTCCAACAGCCTATGGAGGAGTAATAAGTTAATATTGTCCAACAGCTCAAGAACTTGGAGGGTACTTTCATTGGTGCAGAAGGTGACTAGCTTGTGCATATAGACACGGCAACCAGAGGCAGCACCAACACCTGTGAACAAGGTGGATTCCATCCTTGGAAGTGCTGGGTCTTCTCTCCTCTGGCTGGGGAATTAAACTGTATTAGAAGCTAAGTGCTCAGGCAAGTGTGTTGGCTGAGTCCCACCCCTGGCTTACCTTCTATCTTTGCAATCTTGTTCACTGGGTCATTGTAATTCACTGAATTACAAATGCATAAGACAGTCCAGGCTGGAGGAGGGCACAGCAACCCACTCCAGTATTCTTGCCTGGAGAATCCCATGGACAGAGGAGCCTAGGGGGCTATAGTCCATGGATGAGGCCCAGGACAAATGAATGGTGCACCCAATGTTTTAGGACTTTACAATAACTATAATATAAGATGCACAGGGCCATCTGAAAGATACAGTTACAAGCTACAGGGGTGCATATCTCTCCTGGTGAGACTAGAGAAGCTTCAGAGAGGAATCTCTAGGATCTATTTCATTGCATGTTTTAACTGGGTGCCCCAAGTGTCAAATGTACATGTACTTTAGCATCTGAACTTTTACCTCACATGTTACTGACTGAGTTTACAACCTGTCCTGAAATTTACACAGTGTAGGCTAGATTCTTTGCCTTCGGTAGTAACCAGATATACAGGACACCTGTATATCTGGTGCTCAGAACCTATGTAGCTTATGAAGAGCTCCTCAGGAATCTTAGGAATCACTACTCCAAATTCCCCTGCCTCTTACAGTAAATAGAACAACTCCAGTGATTCCAAGTGGCCAAATATTTAAGGCCTGCCTGAATCTACTGTGAATGTGCTAAGTAGCTTCAGTCGTGTCTGACTCTTTGTGACCCCATAGACTATAGCCTTCCAGGCTCCTCTGTTCATGGGATTCTCTAGGCAAGAATATTACAGTGGGTTGCCATGCCCTCCTCTAGGGATCTTCCTGACCCAGGGATCAAACTTGCGTCTCCTGCATTGCAAGCGGATTCTTTACCACTGAGCCACCAGGGAAGCCCACCTGATTCTACTGATGCCTTGCAAACCTGCTCTGTAGAAGGAAAAGGAAAAGCAGACCCAAGGTCACATAGATTATCTTTTTCCACATAGATATTTAGAGAGGAGTTTAGAATAAAATATACTCAGAAGACCCATTGTAAGATGGTTTCCATTAGACCAAATGATTTGTTTTTCTATGCATTCATCTGAAAAGTATATATTTCCTAACAAAAATATAAGTAAATATGTTCAGTATATTGCAGCTCTGTTTTGGACAGATGGTGAGAAAAACTGTCTTGGACATAAGCATCACACTTGTTCCTTTTTACTGTCAGCAAGTTAGGATTAGTCATCTCTCTCTGAAGGAAGAAGGATGTGGTTATTTCCCACTGTCTCAACTTCAAGTGCCTAAAACTTTTTCCTGCAAGGAGCCAGGATGCTGTCCAGGGAAATCCCAACACCTGCTGGCTGACCTCTGCTTCAGAAAAGCAAACGTGTTCTGTCCTTATTCATTGCATTCATACCTAGAATCCCTGGAGATTCTTTGGTTACTTTTAACATTTGCAAACTACATTTATCGTCACAGTTGCATGGTCAGTTAAACAGTCACTGATATGGAAAAAGCCTCTTGGATGTAATATCACGGTATAAAGACTTTTGTTTTCACTTTAAAATGGTTAAGAGAAAAATTAGAGACTAGAAATAATGGAAAATAGTCTATGCTGAGAACCTTAAAATACTTCTTATCTGTAAGGTCTAAGATTATGCTTAGAATTAATTCCTGTTCATTATGCTTAGAATTATGCTTAGAATTAATTCCTGTTCATGTCCTCCTCACTCCTAGCCCTATTCTCCTTTTGGAAAGATTTTTAAAGAATAAGAACTGATCTAGTGAGGTGGATGAACCTAGCATTTGTTATACAGAGTGAAGTAACTCAGAAAGATAAAAACAAATATCATATATTAAGGCAGACATATGGACTCTAGAATGGTACTGATGAACCCATTTGTAACGTAGCAATAAGAATTTCAACTCTGAGTATTCATTGGAAGGACTAATACTGAAGCTGAAGCTCCAGTACTTTGGCCACCTGATTAGAAGAGACGACTCACTGGAAAGGACTATGATGCTAGGAAAGATTGAAAGCAAAAGAGAAAAGGGCGGCAGAGGATGAGATGGCTGGATAGCATCACCAACTCAATGGACATGAATTTGTGCAAACTTCAGGAGATAGTGAAGGACAGGGAAGCCTGGGGTGCTACAGTCTATGGGGTTGCAAAGAGTTGGACATGACTGAGCGACTGAGCAACAATAGAGCAGACATAGAACAGACTTGTAGACACAGGAAAGGAGAGTGTAGGATGAATGGAGAGAGTAGCATTGAAACATATTCATTACCATGTGTAAAATAGATAGCAGGGAGCTCAAACCCGGTGCTCTGTGACAACCTAGAGGGGTAGGGTGGGGTGGGAGGTGGGAGGGGGGGAAGTTCAAGAAGGAGGGAACATAGGTATACCTATGGCTGATTCATGTTGATGTATGGCAGAAAGCAACACAACACTGTAAAGTAATTATCCTTCAATTAAAAATAAATACATTTTTAAAAAGAAGAAAAACGAATAAGAACTGAGTGCTTCAGTGTCTGTCACCATTTTATCTGCATCTTCACACACTTTTTAGCAATTTCGTGAGTCATTTTTTCCTCACTTCCCACAAACAGCATGGGTTAAATGGAGCTAATTTTTTTTTAGAGTAATAATTCTGATTTTGGAATCCAAAACGACATCACTCACATTAACAACACACATGTAGACAGCAAACCATCCACCAATGCAGCTGCCTATGAATGTTCTGTAAAGCCAATGACAGTGATTTATGTTTTGGTGTGTTATCCTTGATCCTTTGCTGTTTGGAAAGCAGTGTTAAATCAGAGGGGATTGGGGGACTGACCTCATTACATCATAGGTGCTGATTCACTGTCCTCCAACTCCCCTTCCGAAGGCACGGGGCAGACTGAGAACTGTCATCACCCTGCCATGGAAATGTGTGCAAGCGAAAATCCTTGCATGCTTGTGTGATATTTTTATTGCTGTCTCCTAGTGTCCCATTAATAGCATGTTAATGCAATCAAGAAGATACTTTGTCTCCCCGCCCCAGCCCGCAGCTAAACAATCAAACACTTTTAAAATCCTGCAAAACAGCTTTCATTTTAAGGTTCTGATTCAGGGACTTGCCTTGCTATATTACCCAGTGTTTTGACTGCCCCCTAGTGGCTATTTGGAATCATATTCTCTTTCAAGAAGAGAATTTGTCTTTTTGTTTCTCTCCGGTGTCTCACAGAAAAACCGGTGTGCTGGGAGTGGTCCTCGAAGAACGCTATGCTTTCCTCTTTGAAAAGAACAAAAAGAATAAGGATGGATTTTAATCTCTATTTCGTATTATCTTTGCTGCAGTCTGAAAAACTCAACCTCTGAAGTGTTAAGTAAATTAATCCGTGTCTGTTCAGCCTCCGTCAGTGAAGGCGATAGTTTAAGAATAGTCATTCTTTGAGGAACAAACTGCTTTTGTCTGCGCCACTCAGTTTAAGGGAAAACCACCTCTGGAATGCTATCCAAGCTCTTCATACTCGACACGATTTCTGCTGCCCTCTACTTATCAGCCAGGATGCTGATTTGTAATCACCGGCTTTCAATAACTTAAATAGGTAGTTTTTCAGCCAAGTATTTTTATTCAAAACGGGACAAAAGCTAAAGTTGCGTGTTGAATTTTATCCAGAAGCTGTCGTCTTTTAGGATGTGCCAACTGATGCAGAGCAGTTGTTCGTTTTCTTATGACATGTCGGAAGCACTTACTTGATGAATCTAACCAGCAATCTACCTCAAAGTCTACAATTTATATATCAGCTCAGTTGCTTGCCAGAACCAGCACGCAGGGAATTTTAAGATTTAATTCAGTGTACCGAATCATCAAACATAACCACACCCAAGCTCTGTTATTCTTCAGAGACTTGAAAGATTAGCTTTTCATTGTCTATTTGAATTTCAGAGAGAATCGTCTTGCTAGTTACATTTTTCACTAGTTATTACAAAGATATTTTGAATAAATTTGTCCATGTGAATAACACTACTACTTACTGTTTCTGTAAAGACCCTAAAAATCTTTTGTCTAAATTTTCTTTTATACTTTTATGTATAAGATAGACCCATTCCTTAATCTCAAAAAGAATTGAATCAAACAGAATCCAGATTCCTTAAGAAAAACATTTCTCTTGTTTCAAACTTTCTTTTTTAGTCCAATAATTTTTGTTTCCTGGGCCAGAAAAAGAGGTCACTCTGAAAAGTCCCAAAGCTGCAAAATCACAAAACTGAGAAGCTAGGTTAAAGGTCTCCTGTTTTGTGAAATGTGCAGGATTTTGCCAAGTTTCAGGTTTTGTGTTGAAAAATTGTGTTTTCCTTTGTCTGGGTCCTTGTTGAAAACACATCTGTGAAGGGGGTAATTGCTGTTAGCAAAGGCAAATAGAAGTAGTTGCCTCAATGCAGCTCAGTTTTTCCAGTTTCCAGGAGCCCCTCCTTCCTTACTGTGGCTTTTCAAAGTCTTCATTCCCCTCTTCAAATCCTCCCCTGAATTCCCTACACTCACTGTCAGCAGATTACCTTGGCTGTTACCTCACAGAGCAAATAGACTATTTACGGGAACTCCTTCAAGTTCCTACCAGTGAGCAAACACACCATCCTCTGCCATCTCGGAGCGGGGTTCAGGAGGAGGGCAAGGAGGCTGATTTTCCAAGACCCATCCCTCCTCCTCAGTCCTCTTTCCTCAGGGCCCTTGCTCAAACCTTATCTCTTCTTACTTGATACATCTTCAGTCTCTGACTCATCATGGACTCCATTCTCTCAGCATAGAAACCTGACACCATCTCTTCCAGAGGATTGGCTTAGGGCCCATGAAAGTCCAAGCAAGAGCTCCCAGCTCCCTCGTGCACATGGAGGCCACAGGTGACTCCTCTGATAGACGCCACCATGTTTGCAGTGCCGTGGCCCTACCACCCTGGCCTCAGGGAACTGGATTATGATGGGGGCTGTAGTCAAAGGCAGCAGATGTAAATAAAGGCTGCAGGCTTCCTGGTGGCTCAGATGGTAAAGAATCCGCCTTCAATGTGGGAGACTTGGGTTTGATATCTGGGTTGGGAAGATCCCCTGAAGGAGGGAGCAGCTAGCTTCCCAATCCAGTATTCTTGCCTGGAGAATTCCATGGACAGAGGAGCCTGGCGGGCTACAGTCCATTGGGTCACAAAGAATCGGACACTGTTGAGGGACTTTCCAAAAAAAAAGGCTGTTACCAAAGGCAGCTCAAATGTGAGAGCCAAAACTACATGGTGTCTGAGTCCTGTTTGAATTCCTGCTTGCAAGCAATAGAAAATGATCCCGCCTAATTTAACCTCAGCAGGATATTCACTAGAAGGATGTCTGTGGTTCACACATTGATAGGGGTCTAGAGGACCTGACTTAGAAAAGAGGCAAAAGCCAAGGAACTCTGAAGAGCTCTGCTGTGAAGACTGCAGCAAGTGTAGTACAGGAAGAGAAGTGTGTTCTGTTGGCTGCTTCTGCTGCTCCTCCGAGACAGTAGTCTGCAGCTGTGTTTGCAGCTGTCTTGTCTGACTGGCTTAGGCTGAATGGCAGGCTTGCTCCGTAAGTGGGCTGGGTGGGAAGAGAGCGCATTGGTTCATTGGCTACTGTGTGGGAAGCAGGTTTTGTCCTTACAACTACACATAATAGGAGATTCCTGCAAAAGGGGATTGGATTGCTCCCAGGAGTTGGGTGCTGGACAACCCAAACCAACAGATGGTGACTCTAGTTGGTTCTCTAACATAGTTGGTTCTCCAACACAATTGGTACTGAGTCTGAATTTGTACTGCTAGCCACATGATGGGCCAAAAAACTGAGAGATGAGTTGTTGGGGCAAGGAATAGGACTTTACTTGGGAACCCAGCTGACTGAAAAGATGGTAGACTTGTGTCCCAAAGAATCACCTTAGGTGAGTTATAATTCAGGCTTCTTTTATACAAAAAGGGGAAGAGGTGTGGCTGGTTGTTATAAATTTCCTGATGTGGAATCCTTTGTTCTTACAGCTGTCCATATAGGTTTGGTGTTTATAGTGTTTCTATAAACCTCTAACAAGACAAATGTTATTGTCTGTTCTGCAAATTTTTTTATCTCCGTATGAATGGGAAAGTATTATACCTTCAGGGGTCAGAGCCCTGAGAATAGGCTATGCTGTATATTTCAGACTAGAGGCAATATTGTTTTACGAAGGTGCAGCGCCACCATGGCTAAGCACAGGCAACAGAGCACAAAGGTTGGAGCTAAAGGAATAGAACCAATATGGAGTCAGGTTTGTTCTTCTCTGCCACACAATGAGATGCTCTCCTGAAGAGCATGAATGGGAGACACACATAACAGAGAAATAGAAAGCAGTGGAAAGGGAGAAACAATAGCAGAGAGAAACAAAGATGAGATAAGACTCAAAGAGATGGTGGGGCTTAGAGAAGTATCATGAAAGTATCAGGAGGTGGAGACAACTGGTGACCATAGGTGCTGGGATGCTGGAGCTGGCTCAGTTCTGGAAGAGCAAGTAGTGGGCTTTGGAGTCAGAAAATCATGGGTGTCCCTGACATTCAAACCTCAGCTTAACTGGGTGACCTTGGACATGTTTTTTAACCACTATATACTCACTTTCCTCATTGGTAAAAATTGTACCAACATCATTTAGGTGAAACAACAGAATGATAATGTATATAATGACAATGCATATGCTGAGCATGTGCATAGTTCATGGCATATTATATGTTACCTGTTACTATTACTATTATTATTTTATGTCTCCCATGATTTTTTTCAAATGCTATTCTATTCCTTTATGGTCACAGGAAATTCCACTTCACCTTTCAAGATCTAGCTCAGATGTTACCATCTCTGCAAACCCATCCATGAATTTTCCTCTTGCCCTATGTGGGACTAATAATTCAGGTCAGGACTTATTGAGTGACTTCTGTATGCACGATGTAGTATTTTTCTAAATACTAGAAAAATCAAAGATGTCAGAGACACAGTTTGATTACTCAACAGCCTACAATCTGAAGGGAGAAGCAAAGGCATAAACACACCACTTTAATATAGTCCAGTAAAAACCATGATAGATTTTGCTTTCCATTTTCTTCCACCCAAATCACGTATCTACTGCAGCAATTTTGCCCTTATGATCTAGTTATTTGCATGTCTACCTCTTTCAGTAGGCTGTACACTTTTTAAACTCAAGAATATATCTTTTTATCTCTAGACTATTAGGCACTCAATATATTTTTTGAATAAAGTGTGATTCCATTATGTTTTCAACCAAAACCTTATTGATTTTCAGACATGCCATTTCCAATGGGTTATTACTATTTAAAAGCTTTATTCTGAAATTTCACAAGTTATTTCCTGACCCAAAGTAAAGATTTAGTCTCTGTTCAATGTCATAACCTCTAATCTGGTTGATATCTGAATAGAGGGAGGGAGATGTGTCTGGGATCACCAGGCTAAAACTTGCAATAAAGCACCCATTTGAAGATAAAGCTCCAGGTTTGGAGAGCCACGAGGGGGAAAAGTAGGGCTAGGGGAGCAGGGAGAGGAAGAGATGGAGCTGGACAGACACATGATGGGTGGGAGTAGTCCAGGGAGGAGGAGGGTGGAAGGGGAGACACTCAGAGGCATCCACCATGTGTGAGAAGGAAGAGAGCCCAGTGTGATCAGAGCAGAACCAGGCAGAGAACGGGATCCAGAAAGGTAATGAGGATGAGGGAGAAGGATTTTGATCATTTATCTGGGGAGTTGTGTGAAACACTGGCATGTCTAACAAAGGCGTGGGGAAAGTTGGGTGAATTACCTGATTGTAACATCCCATTGCCCCTGCCCTGAGCATTTGTCTCCTGCATCGAACCTGGAATGGTGTTCTGTATATCTGTGTCTCTTTTGCTGTCTTGCATAGAGGGTTATCTTTACCGACTTAGTGTATTCCGTATATATGTGTTAGTATACTGTATTGGTGTTTTTCTTTCTGGCTTACTTCACTCTGTATAATGGGCTCCAGTTTCATCCATCTCAATAGAACTGATTCAAATGTATTCTTTTTAATGGCTGAGTAATATTCCATTGTGTATATGTACCACAGCTTCCTTATCCATTCATCTGCTGATGGGCATCTAGGCTTACATGTGTTCCCCATCCTGAACCCCCTTCCCACCTCCCTCCCCATCCCATCCCTCTGGGTCAATGGGGAATTTGAGGAGGACAATGAAATGACTCTCCCACCTGACACCAGGGACCACTATTTTGACACTTCCATACATCCCTCACACTGTTCTCCATAGTGGCTGTACTAGTTTGCATTCCCACCAACAGTGTAGGAGGGTTCCCCTTTCTCCACACCCTCTCCAGCATTTATTGCTTGTAGACATTTGGATAGAGTGAAGTAAGCCAGAAAGAAAAGCACCAAAAATATGGCTAACAAACACATGAAAAGATACCCAACATCACTCATTATCAGAGAACTGACTCATTGGAAAAGACCCTGATGCTGGGAAAGATTGAGGGCAGGAGGAGAAGGGGATGACAGAGGATGAGATGGTTGGATGGCATTATCGACTCGATGGACATGGGTTTGGGTGGACTCCGGGAGTTGGTGATGGACAGGGAGGCCTGGCGTACTGAAGTTCATGTGGTCGCAAAGAGTTGGACATGACTGAGCGACTGAACTGAACTGAAGCATACCTAGAAGTATTGTGGGTTTGATTCTAGACCATCATCACTTTATTTATTCACAATAAAGCAAGTATCACAATAAACCAAATCACATATATTTTGGGGTTTCTCAGAACATATAAAAGTTAGGTTTATGCTATACTATAGTCTTTTAAGTGTATAATAGCATTATGTTGAAAAAAATCCATATACATATCTTAATTTAAAAATATTTTATTGTTAAAGATGCTAACAATAGAGGATCTTGACGCCATATTAATGGTTGCTGACTTATCAAGGCTGGGGTGGCTGTAGCAATTTATAAAAATAAGGCAAAAATGAAGTATGCCACATCAGTGGACTCTCATGAGCGATTTCTCTGTGCACACAATTCTGTTTGATCGTATTCTACCCACAGAACTTCTTTCCAAGTTGGAGCCAGTCCTCTCAAACCCTGCCATGGATTTATCAATTAAGTTTATGTAATATTCTAAATCATTTGTTGTCATTTCAACAAGCTACATGGCATCTCATCAAGAGTAGTTACCATTTCAAGCAACCACTTAGTTTTCTCATTCATAAGAAGCATTTCCTCATCTCTTCAAGTTTCATCAGTGATGGCAGAAGTTCAGTCACGTCTTCAGTCTCTACCTCTAGTTATCTTGTTATTTCCACCACATCTGCAGTTACTTCCTCCACTGAAGTCTTGAACCCCTCAAAGTCATCCATGAGGGCTGGAATAACTTCTTCCAAACTCCTGTTAATGTTGGCATTTTGACCTCTTTCCATGAATCATGAATGCTCCTAATGGCATCTAGAATGGTGAATCCTTTCCAGGAGGCTTTCCATTTATTTTGTCATTATATGACAGTCATAACCTTATAAAATGTACATCTTAAATAATAAGACTTGAAAATCAAAATTACTTCTTGATCCATGGAATACAGAATGGATGTTGTATTAGCAGATGTGAAAACAACATTAATCTCATCGTACATCTCCATCAGAGCTCTTGGGTGACCAGGTGCCTTTTCAATGAACAGTTATGTTTTGAATGGAATCTTTTTTTTATGAGCAATTGGTCTCAACAATGGACTTAAAATATTCAATAGATCATGTTGCGAACAGATGTGCTGTCATCCAGGATTTATTGCTCCATTTATAGAGCACAAACAGCGGAGATTTAGCATAAATCTAAAGGACCTAGGATTTTTGGAATGGGAAATGAGCAATGGCTTCAACTTCAAGTCATCGGCTGCATCAGCCACTAAACAATAGAGTCAGCCTGTCCTTTGAAGTTTTGAAGCCAGGCCTTGACTTCTCCCCTCTAGCTATGAAAGTCCTAGATGGCATCTTCATCTTCTGATAGAAGGCTATTTCACCTACACTGAAAATCTGTCTTTAATTATCTTTATTAGTTACATTAGCCAACTCTTCTGAATAACTTGCTACAGCTTCTATACCAGTCCTTGCTACTTCATCTTGCAATTTGATGTTATGGAGATGGCATCTTTTCTTAAACCTCATGAACCTATCTCTTCTACCTTCAAACTCTTCTCCTACAGCTTCCTCACCTCTCTGTCTTCACAGATCAGAGCCTTGCCCTGGATTAGGCTTTGGCTTAAGGGAGTGTTGTGGCTGGTTTGATCTTCTATCCAGGCCACTAAAAGTCTGTGTATCAGCAATAAGCCTGTTTCTTATCATTTGTGTGTTCTTTGGAGTATCACTTTTAACTTCCTCCAAGAACTTTTCCTTTGCATTCACAATCTGGATAACTGGCACAAGATGAACTAGCCTTTGTTCTGTTTTGGATTCTGACACGCTTTCCTCACTAAGCTTAATCCTTTCTAGTGTTTTATTTAAA
The DNA here is from genome assembly GCA_024291935.2 of Okapia johnstoni. NCBI lineage: Eukaryota > Metazoa > Chordata > Mammalia > Artiodactyla > Giraffidae > Okapia > Okapia johnstoni. The sequence goes on along the minus strand of CM044321.1, from coordinate 28,660,917 downwards.
GTGAGAGACATGCAACTCTTCTTTCCACTTGAACACTTACGGGCCACTGTGCGTGTGTGTGTGTGTGTGTGTCTGTGTTAGTCGCTCAGTCGTGTCCGACTCTTTGTGACCCCATGGACTATATCCTGCCAGGCTCCTCCATCCATGGGGATTCTCCAGGCAAGAATACTGGGGTGGGTTGTCTTGCCCTCCTCCTCCAGGAGGCCACTGTAGGGTTGTCAGTTGGCCTCATTTCAATATTGTTTTGTCTTGGGGAAGAGGGAGGCCTGAGGAGAGGGAGAGATGGGGAATGGCTGGCCAATGGAGCAGTGAAGGCACACATATTTATTAACTACACCATCTTACATGGGTGCAGTTCGCAATGCTCCCCCAAATAATTAGAATAGTAACGTCAAAGATCATTGATCACTATGCAAATATAACAATAATGAAAAAGCTTGAAATATTGCAAAAATTTTTACATTCAAGTCCTTATAAACTGTTTTAAATAAACCAATATTCTATTTATTTATATATAAATATAAAAAAATGTATAATATATTTTAAGCCAAGGTAACTATTTTTAATATTACAGCTTTATAATATATTGAAATATCTTATAGCATAAATTTTTGTTTTTAAAATTTTCCTTGACCTGCTTCCTCATCTTGAGATAATCAAAGCTTGTCAGAGTTACTTGCCATTTCACTTATGCTATAAGAACGTTGCAAATACTGATGTTAATCCTTAATTTTACAAATCTCCATTTGTCCATACAGCTGTTCAAACTGAATGTTTTCTTTTGCATTTGGAATAGATAAGCAAACATTATACATTCTAACAAAGGGTAAAAGAGCTTTATTCTGCAGCTTTTTAGTACAGTTCTCTGAGAAGCTCAAAGAAGATTCTCAGTTGTATTTTATATGGCAACTGCTTACCGGGTAGGTTGTTATGAATTGTTATTCTTTCCTTTTCTCTTTATATTGGTAGTGTCTTTAGTTTGTATTTTTACCACCATGGTTCCTTGAATCCAGCCCCTTTGGGTTTTCTAGGTTAGAGACAACCAGGCTGCTATTTGGACTAGGTTTGCATTCAAAGCATAGCCAACACTTAATTTTAGGGTGAAATCTAATCTGCTTAAATAACTAAAAATTCGTGTTTTAACTGATCTTTTTTGCAGTCACAGAAAACTTAATAGGGGGTACAGAAAGCAGGGAATCATCAGCAAAGAACTTTTTGGTTTCCTAAGACATGAATATAGGAAATTCATTTTAAAAAACTTGTATGGGATTTTACATTTTATTGATATGATCTCATGTTTGAATGAGGATATAACGCGATCATTTATTTATTCAGTCCACAAGTATTAATGGAGGGCCTAGTATGTGGCAATGTGTAGGACAGCAGGGAAGGCACTCCAGCTAGAAGACAGTGAGCAAGGAGGCATGGATTTCAGGATGCTTGATTGTTCAGTCAAATGTCATAAAATGAGAATTTAGTGATGGTTTTATGAAAATAAAAATTTATATTTAAGTGCTTTAATTTAAGCATCAGCCAAAAATATATAAAAATTTTTTAAAACCAGAGAAGTTCATTACCCTAGCCTAGGTTTTTGTGCAATCATACAACACCTAATTTCATTCTGATTTTTCTTTTTTATCTATTTTCTGTTACTTATTTATCTTTTTATTTCCTCTCTTTTCCAACAACACACATACACATTTTATTATGCAACCTTCCTCATGCTATTTCCTCTTCTATATTGAGGCAAAAGGTATTCCATTTACCCTGATTCAAACTATATTAAACAAACATGATTCTATCTTTATATCCCTGCTTATGCTTTATTTCTTCAGAAACTTTTCATGATTTATTATCAGAAATTTTGAGCTTATTCAGTTTATCTTCATCTACATCATACTCTAATACTCTTGAAATTATGTGTTTCTTTTGTGTGTGAATTTTTGTACCTTCTCTTTAGTATTGGGTTCATTAATCTTTAAGAGATCCACTCTTTACCTCAAACAAGAATTATGTAGTAATATAACTTTTATACCTTTTGGTACTATATTTACAAAATACCGAAATGAGTCATTCATTTTATTTAGGGAATCTCTTATTTACAAAGCACAGATGCACTAAGCCGTGCTACGTAAGGACATAATCGGGGATTTCATGGGACTCTCAGAAGAGTATAGTTGGGAGGTGGGTGCTCTCTCTCCCTGTCTATGCCTTTCTTTTTTAATTTAATTAATTAATATTTTTGTTGATTTATTATTTTTGGCTGTGCTGGATCTTCATTGCTGCTCTCGGGCTTTCTCTAGTTGTGGTGAGCAGGGGCTACTCCCTAGTTCCAGTGTGTGGGCTTCTCATTGCGGTGGCTTCTCTTGTTGCAGAACACTAGAGTCTAGAGTGCAGGCTTAGTAGTTTCATACAGAGGATTTGTTGCCCTGTGGCGTGTGGGATCTTCCCAGAGCAGGGATCGAACCCATGTCCCCTGCACTGGCAGGTGGATTCTTAACCAATGGACCTCAAGGGAAGTCCCTCCCTACTTGTTTCCAGGTCCTTCTCTCTTGTGACTTTCTGCTTCTCTTTGTGTGTGTATTGCCTTTTATTATCTTCTCTGTGTCTGTACACTGAGCTGCCTTTCAGTTCAGTTCCATTCAATCACTCAGTCTGTCTGACTCTTTATGACTCCATGGTCTACAGCATCCTCCCTGTCCATCACCAAGTCCCAGAGTTTACTCAAACTCATGTCCATCAAGTCAGTGATACCATCCAGCCATCTCATCCTCTGTCGTCCCCTTCTCCTCCTGCCCTCAATCTTTCCCAGCATCAGGGTCTTTTCCAATGAGTCAGCTCTTTGCATCAGGTGGCCAAAGTATTGGAGTTTCAGCTTCAACATCAGTCTTTCCAATGAACACCTAGGATTGATCTCCTTTAGGATGGACTGGTTGGATCTCCTTGCAGTCCAACGGACTCTCAAGAGTTTTCTCCAGCACCACAGTTCAAAAGCATCAATTCTTCGGCACTCTGCTTTCTTTATAGTCCAATTCTCACATCCATACATGACCACTGGAAAAACCATAGCCTTGACTAGATGGACCTTTGTTGGCAAAGTAATGTCTCTGCTTTTTAATATGCTGTCTAGGTTGGTCATAAGTTTCCTTCCAAGGAGTAAGCGTCTTTTAATTTCATGGCTGCAATCACCATCTGCAGTGATTTTGGAGCCCAGAAAAATAAAGTCTGTCACTGTTTCCACTGTTTCCCCATCTATTTGCCATGAAGTGATGAAACCAGATGCCACGATCTTAGTTTTCTGAACGTTGAGCTTTAAGCCAACTTTTTCACTCTCCTCTTTCACTTTCATCAAGAGGCTCTTTAGTTCTTCTTCACTTTCTGCCATAAGGGTGGTGTCATCTGCATGTCTGAGGTTATTGATATTTCTCTTGGCAATTTTGATTCCAGCTTGTGTTTCTTCCAGCCCAGTGTTTCTCATGATGTTATCTGCATATAAGTTAAATAAGCAGGGTGACAGTATGCAGCCTTGACGTACTCCTTTTCCTATTTGGAACCAGTCTGTTGTTCCATGTCCAGTTCTAACTGTTGCTTCCTGACCTGCATACAGGTTTCTCAAGAGACAGGTCAGATGGTCTGGTATTCCCATCTCTTTCAGAATTTTCTACAGTTTATTGTGATCCACACAGTCAAAGGCTTTGGCATAGTCAATAAAGCAGAAATAGATGTTTTTCTGGAACTCTCTTGCTTTTTTGATGATCCATCGGATGTTGTCAATTTGATCTCTGGTTCCTCTGCCTTTTCTAAAACCAGCTTCAACATCTGGAAGTTCATGGTTCACGTATTGCTGAAGCCTGGCTTGGAGAATTTTGAGCATTACTTTACTAGCATGTGAGATGAGTGCAATTGTGTGGTAGTTTGAGCATTGTTTGGCATTGCCTTTCTTTGGGATTGGAATGAAAACTGACCTTTTCCAGTCCTGTGGCCACTGCTGAGTTTTCCGAATTTGCTGGCAAATCGAGTGCAGCACTTTCACAGCATCATCTTTCAGGATTTGAAATAGCTCAACTGGAATTCCATCACCTCCACTAGCTTTGTTCGTAGTGATGCTTCCTAAGGCCCACTTGGCTTCACATTCCAGGATGTCTGGCTCTAGGTGAGTGATCACACCATCGTGATTGTCTGGGTCATGAAGAATTTTTTGTACAGTTCTTCTGTGTATTCTTGCCACCTCTTTTTAATATCTTCTGCTTCTGTCAGGTCCATACCATTTCTGTCCTTTATTGAGCCCATCTTTGCATGAAATGTTCCTTTTGTATCTCTAATTTTCTTGAAAAGATCTCTAGTCTTTCCCATTCTGTTTTCCTCTATTTCTTTGCATTGATTGCTGAGGAAGGCTTTCTTTTCTCTCCTTGCTGTTCTTGTGAAATCAAATTTGGCAGCAAAGCCACATCGCCTGGGTTTCCGTCTTACTCTCCCAGCTAGTGATCTCACTAGTTGTGTGACCTTGAACAAGTTTTTTAATTCCTGTGAGCTTTGGTATTCTCATCAGTAAAATGGTTGTGGGGAGTTGTTTACTATAGTAAAAACTTCATGGGATAAATAAATTGAGAAACCTACTATGTGAAATACATCATAAGTACCATATCAGTGGTGATTCTTATGACTTATACACTTGACTTTCATTTCCTCAGTGTTTTAGCTTGCTGGTGAACCAGCACGTGTGTCCTGATACTTTCTACAAGATAACTCTGACCCTGCTGCTAACTCAGTCCCACATCCTCAACAGAGGAATCTCTTTGGCATAGCTCATCTTTTTAAGCTGGGCCACATTGGCATTGGTTCCTAGCAGGCCAGTGGATTGACTGCCTTTTAGGCAAATGCCTTGCTGTGGTCCAGTGCCATGGATAGGAGGTCAGGGTTGAATCCATGTACACAACACAGGTTCTGTCTCTCATCAAATGTTGTCAGTCAGTTTTCCAATTTCCGACAGAAGAGAGAGTGGACAGCGGACATCCTTAAACAAGCATTGGCCAAAGATGTAAGTAAATATGTTTATGGAAACATTGCTTGGCTTTTTAGGGAGTTTTTATAAATTGAATCATGATTTTCATTGGCTTTATAATCTTAAAAATATAATTCATGGACTTCTTACCATTATAAACATGAACATTTTCTTGGGGGAAATTAGACACATGTATATGTATGGCTGAGTCCCTTCCCTGTTCACCTGAAACTATCACAACATCGTCAATAGGTTATACCCCAATTCAAAATGTTTCTGGTGTTAAAAAAATAAAATAAAGAATTTAATAAAAAAACTGAAAAAAAAATAAACATGGATCCTTTCAATCTGGTAAAGACTTGACACTGCACAGTGTTATACAAGGAGCACAAAGCTGGGAGTCAGGAGATTTGGATGAATTCTGGTTCCTGCCTCATCCACTGCTTAGTCCTGGGCAATGCATGATATCTCCCTGAGCATCACTTTCTTCATCTGCTAATAGGGACCAAAAAATCCATCACACAGAATGTACAACATCAATTATTGTTATAAATATACCACTTTACAAGGGGTAGCTTCTGTGGGTGGTACCTTTACTTGAAAAACTCAGCATCAGACCTCAGAAATATAAAGTATGTCATGATCACATTAGATAAAAGGTCTTTTTTAATGTCTGTATTTGGCAGATTCAAAAGGCCAGCAGCACAGAAGAAAAAAAAATCAATGGTACAGTGAAGATAACAATGACCCATAAATGATATGGAAGAACAGCCATCAATACTAAGCAGGAAATAATAAAATTCCAGCAGTTTCCCTAGATCAAAAACTTAGGCCTCATGAAAGAAAAAGGGAAACAATTTTGAAAGTTTTGAATGTATTATTGGGCTCAAGTCGAGCAGCGCTCACTCTTACCAATCTCATTTTAAAAATTGCCAGATTAACTTACTTTCTCATGTTCACATGTGTGTTAGTAGCTCAAGTATAGTCAACGCGTAGGATTCTGATGGAAGCCCAGCTTGTACTAACTGGTTGAGTGACCAAACCCTAACCCTAACCCTAACCCTTTGGGTGATACAGATAGCCCCCTTCCCGAAATACTCTTCCAATAGACTGAACAGTTCTATATTATTGATTTTCCTTGAGAAGACCCACATTAGTTAGGCTTAGGAATTGTGTTTTGTGGAAGACGAAACTGTCTGAGAAATGCCAACAATTTTCGTTTCAGAATATTCATGAGAGAATAGGCTATATTTGTAGAATAAAGTCACATCGAGCAACTCACACTTCCGTCTTTAAAATGGGGATAATAGGGTTCCTTGTAACCATGTTCTTCATAGGTTTGAATGAGCATATGTATATGAAGACTGTTTAAGTATCAACTCCTATTATGTTTATTAAATGAGAAAAAGGTCTGGAAATGGAATCATTTCTTAGTAAGGGTGTGTGTGGTGTGTGTGGTGTGTGTTTGTGTGTGTGGTGTGTGTGTGTGTGTGTGGTGTGTAGGGGACAGCTAAAAGACATCATGAGAACATTAGGGCTGAAAAGAGTGCAGGTGTTAGAAAGTAATATGAAGAGAACGCCCAGAAGAGTGATGGGTGTCGATTATTAATCTTCCTTCTCACAAATTTTCACAGAATCATCCACTTTTTTTTCCTGATATGACTTTTACAAAGATGACAGCACAGTGAATTACTTAGGGTTGAGTTTACTAATAGTTTCTGCTAGCAGTAAAACTCCACTGAAAATGCTTTAGTAAAGAAAGTTCATTTTCCTCTCCCATTTGCCTGTATATAGGCATCCCATGGCTGAGATGGCCAGCTCTCAGCTCCTTAAAGTGCTCAGGGACCCAGACTCCCATCGTGGTGCTCCTCCATCCAGGGTCTCCATGTCTCGGGCCATGCCGCCATGCCCCCACCCGGACGTAGTGATGAGGGATTGGAGAAGGGCATGTTCCCATCACTTAAGAACCCCTCCTGGTGCCTCACATCCCACTAGCCAGACTCAGTCACAAGAGTAAGCTCACCTGTAAGGGAAACTGAGAGCTACACTTTTTATTCTGTACAACGATGTGCTCAGGAAGAAGTGAGACCAGTTATTTTGGGGACAAATAGCAGCCTTTGCCTCCTGGGTCTAGGCTGACTATGAGTCAACCTGTAAAATAAGAGAACGGTGTAACGTGCACTTAAATGCTCATCTAAGTATCTCAGAGACATCTCCAATTGCTCGGTTTCTTAGAATATAGTATTTAATTAATTATCATGAAAGAAACTCTTTTATTTCAATCAATGAATTAGGATTTCAAGCCAAGAGGATGTAATTTAAGTGATCTGCTTGGCTTCCTAAACCCCTATTTGTTAAATTCCCATAGCAAATTCCACACAGGATATGAGGTGAGTGCCTGACTGGGAATTAATTTCATTCTGAGCTGCAAGAAACAGAGGGAAATCTAGTTCTATGGCATGGACACTCAGTATCAGGTCACAAGCTGTTAATTTCCCTCACTGAACTTTGTGTGTGTGTTCCCTGTGGCTCAGTTGTGTCTGACTCTTGTGACCCCATGGACTGTAGCCCTCCAGGATCCTCTGTTCATGGGATTGTCCAGGAAAGAATATTGGAGTGGGTTGCCATTCCCTTCTCCAGGGGATCTTCCTGACCCAGGGAATTGAACCTGCGTCTCCTGCATTGGCAGGTGGGTAATACTTCATTCTGAACTTTGACTTAAAAGAAAAAAACAAAACAAAACAGGCCCCTTGCTTTGCACTTCACTCAATGGGTCCTGTTGGGCTGAAGTTCTCATCATTCTTTTGGGGAACAATTGCCGTAAACCTTTCTCCGAGGTCATGTCAGCATCTGTTCCTGATGTCCACCCACACATCCAGCTCTATGATCACTGGACTTCTCAGTACTGTGTACCTGGTGCTGACACACTCAGGGCTGAGCCATTGTACCACTCTGGGCCTCTGGGCACTGCGTGGAGCTTTCTGGACTGCTTGTCCCATTGGTGTGTCTTAATCATATAGGTTCCTGCTTCCTTATTCCAGCCTCTTCCAGGAAGCCGATGACTTCGTATGCCTAACGACCCAGATGAAAAATGAGAGGCTTCATGACACACTCAGAGTCCTACGTGCATGATGTAAAAGCAAAACAAAACTCAATATTTATGTACTTGCCATCAGGCTTCCTGATGGCTCAGATGACCAAGAATCTGCCTGTAATGCAGGAGACCTGGATTTGATCCCTGGGTTGGGAATATTGCAGAAGGGAATGTGCTACCCACTCCAGTATTCTTGCCTGGACAATCCCTGGGACAGAGGAGCCTGGCAGGCTACAGTCCATGGGATGGCAAAGAGTTGGACACGACTGAGCAACTAACACTTTCACTTCTTGGGCTTCCCAGGTGGCACCAGTTGTAAAGACCCCACCTGCCAATGCAGGAGACATAAGAGATGCAGGTTCGATCCCTGAGTTGGGAAGATCACCTGAAGGAGGGCATGGCAACCCACTCCAGGATTCTTGCCTGGAGAATCCCATGGACAGAGGAGCCTAGCAGGCTACCATCCACAGGGTTGCAAAGAGTTGGACACGACTGAAGCAACTTAGCACACACGCACGCCATTCATTGTAGAGACACAGTTCAAGATGGAAGAGTTGACAGTGGGAGGACACTGCTTATGGTGGCTGCAGCTACAAATTAAATTTGGAGCCAAGAGATAACACAGTGTAAAAGGATTCCCCACAGGAGCAAACATGCACGCTGTCAGAATTCACCACCCTGGATACGAAAACCAGACACCCTTGAGAGTATCAGTGATCCAGATCAGGATGAGAAGCGTCACTTCCCCAGTAAGCCAGAAATGCCTTCTTGGTTTGACAATGGCTTAGGAAAAGGATCCTCTAACTTGTTCTTTACAGATATTCAAAAGAAAATGTGTTCCTTTCTTTCAGAGAAGCATCTCTTGGGGCATAGGGAAAAAGAGTTCAGGCTTTAGATTCAGGAAGATCTCAGTGAGTCCTGACTCTCTCACTAATCAGCTATGTTACTCTGGGAAACCTGCATTATCTCCTCAAACCTCAGTTTTCTCATCTCTAAAATGGGTATATTAGTGGTATTTATAAAATTATTGTGTAGAGAAAGGAAATAATTCATTTAAATACTTAGTATACTATCTATGCATTGTATACCCTTAATGCATGCATGCTAAGTCGCTTCAGTTGTGTCCGGCTCTTTGTGACCCTATGGACTGTAGCCCGCCAGGCTCCTCTGTCCATAGGATTCTCCAGACAAGAATATTGGAGTGGGTTGACATTCCCTTCTCCAGGGTATCTTCCTGACCTAGGGATCAAACCTATGTCTCTTGCATTGTGGGTGGATTCTTTACCATCTGAGCCACCAGGGAAGCCTGAATGCCCTTAATAAATATCAGCTTAAAAACCTAGGAAAGATACCACTATAACTACAACTTCATTGCTGTCTTTAAAATGAGCAGGTGGAGAATCATGCATTAGATTAAAAAAGAAAATAGTACGATTCTTCATCACAAACGAAGTTGACTTGGAAATCACAACTCTCTTCCCTCAGTTTTATCAAGATATACTTGACATACAGTTCTGTGTAAGTTTAAAGTATACCGTGTAATAATTTGACTTACATATATCATGAAACGATTACCACAATAAGTTTAGTTAACATCCATCATCTCATATAGATACAAAAGAAAGAAAAAGAAATTTCTTGTGTGTGATGAGAACTCAGGATCTACTCTCTTAATTTCCATGTATAAATGTTGAGCAGTGTCCACTATAGTCATCGTATTATACATGACACCCCTAGCACTTATTTATCTTATAACTAGAAGTTTGTACATTGTGACTACCTTCATTCAATTCCCTCTCTTCTGAACCCTGCCTCTGATAATCATAAGTCTGATCTCTTGGAAATATTATGATTCTTAGCATGTTCTGCTATTATACTATCCTGAACACTGTGGGGTTTATATTGTAGTTTTATAAGTGGTGAGAAGTTGAGGGAATACTCAAGATTCAAAAAGGAAACCAGGGAGGGATGCTCTGGAATATTTGCATAATTATTACTCCACCTAAACCCCAATTCTAATCTCCAAAATCTTGCTTTAAGCTTGTTGTGATTGCTTTGATTTCTGGGATGACTGGCTATTACCATACCTGTTTCAAGCAGGTGAAACCTGAAAAGGTCTTGCTTCATTTGACAAAGCAGAGAGATGTAGTTCTCACCCTGTATTTCAAACAGGCATCAGGTAAAGCTTCGCCATGCACAGAGCAGTCTGTGGCTCCATAGATCTATATCCTCCAAGACTGTGTTAGAAATGCAGTCTTTAGCCCCACCCCAAGCCAACTGACTGCTTCTCTTTTTTTCTCTTGTTTTAATTGAAGCATAGTTGATTTATAATATTGTTAGTTTCTGGTGTACCGCAAAATGATTCAGTTATATATATGTGTGTGTGTGCGTGTGCATATGTGTGTGTGTATGTATGTGTGTGTTAGTTGCTCAGTCATGTCTGACTCTTTGTAGCCTTCCAGGCTCCTCTGTCCATGGGGATATTCCAGGCAAGTATACTAGAGTGGGCTGCCATTACCTTCTCTCTCTATATATATTTTGGGGGATTATTTTCCATTAAAAGCTATTACAAGATATTGAATATAGTATCTGTGCTATGTAGTAAATCCTGGTTGTTTACCTATTTTATGTGTATCATTTTGGGTCTATTAATCCCCTGCTCGTAATTTATCTCTCCCCTGCCCCTTTCCCCTTTGGTAACCATAAGTTTGTTTCTATGTCTGTGAGTCTGCTTCTGTCTTGAATATAGATTCATTTGCATTATTTTTTAGATTCTATGCATAAATGATATCATACAATATTTGCCTTTCTCTGTCTTACTTCAGTTAGTATGATAATCTCTAGGTTCATTCATGTTACTGCAAAACCCTCACAGAAGCACTGAGATGAAGAAGATTTAACATCATGTATTTCATTTACGTTTTAGAAAGAGTTATACAGAGTGATGGACCTCACTATCGGTTTCAATCAGTTTGTTAAAAATTGCATTTTCCCTAATTCTGCCTTCTCTCCCATTCAATAGCCATGACCTCTTGTCTCAGCTTTAGTGAGAAAGTAACATTACTATTTAAATCACTATTTCCCATACTTTGCCTGAGCTGGTATAATGGTAAAGCCCACAAACCTTGGGCTTCCTAGGTGGTGCTAGTGGTAAAGAACCTGCCTGCCAATGCAGGGAGATGCAAGAGACGTGGGTTCAATCCCTGGGTTGGGAAGATCCCTTGGAGGGGGCATGGCAACCCATTCCAGTATTCTTGCCTGGAGAATCCCATGAACACAGGAGCCTAGTGTGCTACAGTCCATAGGGTCACAAAGAGTTCATGACTGAAGCGACTTAGCACACACGCCACAAACCTTGCATTCAGAGAGATGGAGATTAAGTTCCATCTCTGCCGCTTACTTCTGTGAAAAGCAGAGTAAATCAGTATTCTCATCTGCATGGGCATACTAAATGGTTCTTTCCCCTTTTTATCTGTCAGTGACTGTCACAGCTTTGGGGTCAGATACAAGGCTCTGTAGGATCAGTTCATTTCCTAAGGAAGCCTGAGAGACTATCTCAGATTAGCCTATACCTGAGTCAGAGTATTTAGAATGTATGCAAAATCACCCTTTGATTTCCATTTTTAAGATGAGAACAAATTTTTCATTTATCATTGCTCAAGCCCGTTATATTGATTCAACCAAGACTGAGTGCCCTGCGTGTGCCCAGCACTGCCCTAGTGACAGGGACAACACACTGGGCAAGGTAATGGCAGCCACTACTCCATGGACCTTATAGTCTAGAAATAGCTGTGCAAATTGTAAATGTGTTTGCAAGACTTTATTACAACATTCACTATCCCTTTTTGTTTCAGGTAAACTTCTATAGGGCATGTGTGTGCTTAGTCTCTCAGTTGTGTATGACTCTTTGTGACCCCATGGACTGTAGTCCACCAGGCTCCTCTGTCTATGGGGATTCTCCAGGCAAGAATACTGGAGTGGGTTGCCATGCCCTCCTCCAGAGGATCTTCCAAACCCAGGGGTCCAACCCAAGTCTCCTGCATTGCGTAGCTCCCTGTATTTCTACAACTTTTATTTGAGCATCACAAACACTGAACTAGAAGATGAAAAGACCAAAAAAAGAAAAAAAAAAAAGGTGCCATTATCCATTATTATTATTCATCATCATCCATAGGGTTTATGAGGGCTGTTAAGTTTTGAAACTCAGAAAAAAATAAAACACAAGTGTAATGTTACTTTTTCCAGATCATTCTCTTACTATATGGAGCAATTTAGAGGTATCCAACACTACTGAACTTACACTCCCTCAGATTTTAAGGACCTAGAAAAGACTGACTACATTTATCCTCATTCAGCCTTGCAAAATAAAAACAAAATGCGCACCCATCACTTAAAATGCATATGTTTGGCTTCCACAAAAAAATATTTCAAATGCCTAAAACTGGCACTTACCACTTTTTTTTTTCTATTTTAACAGTAGCTAGCTAGCTCTTAACTATGTTACACACACATATTGCATGTATGCATTTTTACATGTAATGGAGATGGACAGCAGAAGGAAGAGTTCAAGCCTCGGGACTCCCAAAAGGGCTTAATGACCCTTGTTACCAAGTACTACTTCACCATTACTTTGAATAAATTTACTGGGGCCCAACGTTACTTTTTCCCCTTCAATATGAACGATCCCTGGTTGGATGAAGCCAGTTACAAATTCAAATATTATCATTATATCCCAATATCAAACTAATTCTAAAATTGTTCCATATAAAAGACATGATTATAACCAGTCACTGAGGTAGCACTTGGAAGATTAGTCTTCCTTCACCTGAAATTTTGTTCCATTTGAAGGTGGAGGTGAACAGCAGATGGAAGGGTTCAAGCCTGGAAATTCCTAAAAGGGCTTAATGGCACTTGTTATCATCAACAATGAAAGTTCCGGACACATTTTCCTTATGAGAAGTTGATGCTGAAATGTGTGCACGAAATTCTAATACTTCTTTCTCCAGCCATGACCTTCCTATTGACGACGTACTTAAAAAGAAAGACAAAAGTCAGAAATGGGTTGTTGTCCCCTGTTCTTAATAAGTTCTTAATAACAGTGGAAAATATGCTCCTACATGTAATTTGGAAAGTAATTTCCTGAAAAGAAGTTAAATAGTCCTTTAATAATAAGCTGGTGTAACGGAAACTCTTCTTGAACCTGAGTTACAGTTTCACTTTTTTTTCTGTCTTCACAGGATTAATGGATCTTCTGAGGTTCTGCTGTAGATTTATTCCTGAGAAGTAGGATTGAAATATTGTGAAATAAAACCCAAAACAGCATATTTTGAAACCAGGCCACTATTTGAAAGCTTTTTTTCTCTCCTAAAGAAGAATTCATTAAGGTATTCTTCTCCTAAAGAATACCTTAATGAAACAAATGTGTTCTTTTAACTGATTAGAATCGTTGTTCTTTTAATCATCGTTTTTCTTACTTTGTCTCCCTCTAGTGCTCACAGTGAAAAGTGCATGGAGAATTTTCTAGAGAGATATCCAACCCAAATGAATTTGTTCAGTTAAAAAGGAATTGGGTAGATGTGGAATCTATAAAAATGGTATGCGATGCTCAGTTGCTTCAGTCATGTCCGACTCTGTGAACCCATGGACTGTAGCCTTCCAGGCTTCTCTGTCCTTAGCATTCTCCAGGCAGGAATAAACTGGACTGGGTTGCCATGCCCTCCTCTAGAAAATGGTATAGATGATCTTATTTGCAAAACAGAAATAGAGACACAGTTGTAGAGAACAAACGTAGGACACCAAGGGGCAAAGGAGGGTGGGGCAATTGGGATTGACATATATCCACTACCGTGTGTAAGATAGATAACTAACGAGAATGTACTGTAGAGCCCAGGGAACTCTACTCAGCGCACTGTGTGACCTAAATGGGAAGGAAATCCAAAAAGGAGGAGTTATATACATATGTATATATATATAGACCATCCTAAAGGAGATCGGTCCTGGGTGTTCATTGGAAGGACTGACATTGAAGCTGAAACTCTAATACTTTGGCCACCTGATGTGAAGAGCTGACTCATTGGAAAAGACTGATGCTGGGAAAGATTGAGGGCAGGAGGAGAAGGGGACGACAGAGGATGAGACGGATGGATGGCATCACCGACTCGATGGACATGGGTTTGGGTAGACTCAGGGGGTTGGTGATGGATAGGGAGGCCTGGTGTGCTGAGGTTCATGGGGTCACAAAGAGTCAGACACGACTGAGCGACTGAACTGAACTGATATATATATAGATATATATATATAGCTGATTCACTTTATGTACAGAAGAAACTGACACAGCAGTATAAAGCAACTATACTCCAATTTTTTAAAAAATGAAGATTGATTCTCATTTTCTTTAGAAGCTGGGTGCTATTGTCCCTGTAAAGATGATGTATGGACCATAGTCCTGAATCCCCTTTACCTCCCTAACTCCTTAGCTACTGAACTCCTCAATTCCTGCTCATACTCAGCTTTCAGGGGATCACACCTAAGTATATCTGTTTTTACATCGTCGACGTGTTCTTGGTATTTTATCTGAATTTAGTGACCCTACAGATTACAATGATGTGCAGGCATTAAAGTCAAGTACAATTTTTATCTTAGAGGTTAAAAAAATCTACTTATAGGTTAAAAAAATAAACTACTTTATAGGCTTAATACAGTCAAATTTTCACTTTATAATTCCCTACCTTTTTAGTAACTTTTCAAAAGGAGAATTGGATTAATATTTGGATTTCAGGGGTCAAACACTCCATTTTTGACCCAAAGATACTATCCTTGTCATACTTCTAGTTGTTCTTGAGCATCTGAGGAAATAGAAGTCTAACTTTCCTCTGTCTTAAAAAAGAGAAAAATAAATGATCAGAGTTTGCTACCATAGCAAGAGATAGTCTTTTGGATGAGAATTACTACCTTGTTGGTATTCTAAATGAGGAAGAATATGCTTTTTGGTCACTCTGGGCTTGTAATCTAGAACTGTGATTCAGAGCCATTTAATATTCCTTTTGGCAGGAGGCCAAAGTATATTTTGGTAGTTTTTCTAGGGTTTGGTGATCTCAGAGTTTAGACTGGACAACTTCCCACAATGACAGGTCCATTAATCAGAGAATCTAGGCGTGACGACCAGCCAGGGTTGGTTTTGTCCTCTTCTCAGTACAGAAGGTACTGGAGAGGCCAGCAGGGAAACACGCAGACGCTCTGCGAGCTTGACAAACTCTCACATTTTGTGGTCTCACATATATGATATATGACCAGATACCTCAACTTCACTCTCCTTGCCTCTTCTCCAGCAGATGATACAATCAGGTGAAACAATAAAATGGCACCTTTCAGATTTCAGCCAACAGTCTCGGCTGGTAGGTTTTTAAAGGTCAAGGTGGAGCTGTGGTGCTGTAACAACATCCAGGGTATTTAGAATTAGACCAGGGGAAACTAAGATGAAGTAAACCTGGATGAGAAGCATTTCTCTGGCTGTCTCTTAAAGACAGTTGGCAATAATCTTTACAGGAGGGTGTGTGTTTATCTGCTTTGGCATGGCTTTTGTTCTACTTCTCCTGGAGCCCCACCTTTCATTTGGGGTAATATTTAATCTGATATCTCTGCTGGCTGTGATGAGGCTGCTCACAGTGCCATATTATCTAGTCAATTTAGGATGAAAACTGGGTCATTTGAATTTTTGGCATCAATTAGAAAAATAATATCCAAATTATTGCTCTGCAGTTCAAAATGCTGGTTGTTATGTTGAGACAACCACAAGGCAATCTGAACAGTGAAAAATTTTGGTAGCTTGTTTGTGCAGAACTCAGCAAAGTGGAATTTAGAAATAAAATATCAATGAATATTTTATTTTACTTAAAAATATTTCAACTCTCTTACCCATTAGCACCAGCTTCACTTTTTATGTGAAAGAACAAGTATGTAAGGCAACAATTTAGGATCTTCAACTATCACTTGACTATAGACCCAAAATCTAAGATGGAAGTATTCAAGAGGAGCTAATTCTTTTTTTTTTTAATTTATTTATGTCATTGGAAGATAATTACAATATTGTGATGGTTTTTGCCATACATCAACATGAAAAGGCCATAGGCATATATGTGTCCCCTCCATCCTGAACGCCCCTCCCAAGGAACTAATTCTTAATGTAAAAATACAGCAGTCAAGTGCAGGGGTTGGGAACTAAACAAGATTGAGGCTAAAACCGTGCTCTACCATTTACTAGATAGGAGAACTCTCTAAGGCTAAACGCTCTATGAGATTATGAGTTTTTCTTCCTTTTATGCCTTTTTGCCTTTCTCGACTAGCAAATTTCCTAAAAAATAGTAAAAGTTCAAATATATGAGTGTTAAGGTTAAAATTTTTTTTCTGTGCATGAAAATTCTTTTTGAGTTAGTGGCTCTTTGCTCTTTTCTGAAGATCACTTAGGTTCCATAGTGTATTGTATTCTCGAGAAGATGAAATCTTCTCA
The DNA here is from genome assembly GCA_024291935.2 of Okapia johnstoni. Lineage (NCBI taxonomy): Eukaryota > Metazoa > Chordata > Mammalia > Artiodactyla > Giraffidae > Okapia > Okapia johnstoni. The sequence goes on along the minus strand of CM044321.1, from coordinate 28,644,315 downwards.
GAAATTCAATATTCCTTGCTTCCTGTTTCCGGTTCACATAGTCATTATTGAGGATGCCAATGAAATTGCTTCTGAACCTCCTTTCTTAATGATTGGTTAAACGAAGTCAGAGATATATCTAATATTAACTGCTCTATAGCATTTAATAAATTAAGGAGCTCTCGGCATTCAGAGCCTATAAAGGGACGAGTCATTGAAACTGAGGACCAGTGTGTGTATGTGTGTGTATGAGAGTGAGGGGGGAGAGAGAGAGAATTGTTGGCAAAGCACTAGGAGTATTTCTTTTTAAAACTGACTGTGCTCTCTTTATCCTTTTCATTTTTTCACCACCATATAGAGAAAAATACGCAGTTGTGCCTTCAGTGCATATTGCTAAGTGAAAGAAGCTGGTTTAAAATGGCTATGTACTATGATTCCAACTATATGCCACTCTGAAAGAGGCAAACTATAGGGAATAAAAAAAAAAATCAATGGTTGCCAAGGGTTTGGCCAGGAGAGGGAGAGTAAGTAGGTAGCGCACAGGGGATTTTTAAGGCAGTGAAAGTACTCTTTCTGATGTGTAATGGTAGGTACAAGACATTCTGCATTTGTCTAAATCCATAGAGTGGCCCAACACAGAGTGTACTCTAGTGTAAGCTGTGGACTTTAGTTAATAATAATCAATGTCAGCTCATCCACATAACAAATGTGCCACACTCATGCAAGAGATTAGTAACAGAAGAGACCAGGGCTGGGGGGTGGGAAAGGTGGTACATGAGAACTTCGTATTTTCTGCCTAATTTTTTCTGTAAAATGAAAATCACTCTAAAAATTAAGTCCTGTTAATTAAAAAAATTGCAAGTTTCAAATCTAGAAAAACTCAGCTAAAGAAACAGCTTATACTATTGTGAGCTTTAAACCACACCCAGCCCAGTCAATTAATTTATCATCCAAGAAGATCTAAATATTGCCAAAGGTTTTTTTTTTGTTGTTGTTGTTTTTCATCATTTGTTTTTGTTTTTTAGGAGTTATAACAAATTTGGAGATTTTTAAAGGTAGAAAATTATATTTTATTTTGGCTTTCAATCAATGATGATTGGGTCATCTGTAAAATAAACTCTCATAGATGTATTATAGCAGACCCTACTGGAGTTGCCTAGTTTCCTTCTGCTTCGGGCACCCTCAGGCAGCTACATGGCAGAGAAGATTTTCTGTACTGTTCTTAGTGGCCAACCCACTGAATCTGAGTTCTGCCCAGCCAACTCCTAAATTGGGCTTTCATGATGGAGCCTGCTCCTTCCTTGAGCCTCCTGGTTTTCTAACTGGAAAAGTAGCCATGCTCCTGGGCCTGAGTCCTTGGAAGATAACACAGTCTTAATGACCTCTGTAAAAGTGAAGGAAAGCATTAGTCACTTAGTCGTGTCCAACTCTTTGCAACACAAGGTCGGTACCCCACCAGGCTCCTCTGTTCCTGGAATTCTCCAGCAAGAATACTGCTGTCTGTAGGCACAGGATAAATGGCTCAGGGAGCAAACTTGTGTTGCTCTGACAGTTGGGTCATGTTTTCTATCAGGACAAAAGCTTATCTTTTTCTGCTTCTTTCAGACAGTGAACTTGATCCTCTACATTCAGTAAAAGTCCATTTGCTCTAAGGTCCTCAGCAAAATTCTTGTGCCAGATACTCACTATGGCTGTGCTCCAGAGCTGTGTGTCCTTATGGTGTAGCTGCCTCTAGGCTCTGCTCTTTGGAAAAGGCAGTGGCAAGCCACTCCGGTACTCTTGCCTGGAAAATCCCATGGACGGAGGAGCCTGGTAGGCTGCAGTCCATGGGGTCGCGCAGAGTTGGACACGACTGAGCGACTTAGCAGCAGCAGCAGCAGCAGGCTCTGCTCTTAGTTTCTCTTGGCTTTAAACGGAAGAGGGGAGCAGCCTGGATGAACTGGCTTTGATGGGAAGTATGGTATCCATATTGTTCCTCTTGCAATCCTGTGAGTACTTTCCTCCTTAAGATTAATCTAGAAAACATGGGCCATGGAAGGTACAGCTGAGTGGGCAAAACTCAAGTGTACTAATGTGGACTGAGGGAAGAGAAAGGCTATAATCCATTGGTGGTGGTGGTTTAGTCACTAAGTTGTGTCCAGCTCTTGGGACCTCATGGACTGTAGCCTGCCAGGCTTCTCTGTCCATGGATTTCCCGGGCAAGAATACTGGAATGGGTAACCATTCCCTTCTCTAGCAGATCTTCTCGACCCAGGGATTGAACCTGAGTCTTCTGCATTGCTGGCCGATTCTTTACCATCTGAGCCCCCAGGGAAGCCTTCTGCCCTGAGGTAACCTTTATTCCCAAAGGGCTGATACCATCCTAAACATTTTGTATGATGTTTTTCTCCCAGCATCCTTCCTGTTTTGTAGTTGGTCTTTCTGGCCTTTAGTACCTGGCCTATTATTTCATATACCCCTGTCCATGGACGAGTCAGAGAGTCTTCCTTATTGCAAAAAAAATGAAACTAAATAACAACGACAGAAAGCCCTTTAGTGCACCACCCACTCAATGCTGGCATTCAGTAGGTTCACGAATGATTCACAGGGCTGTGATAATTGACTCTCATTGAGAACTAACAAGAGACTCAGCTCTCAGCCCAGGGTGATAGCTCAGGTCATCTCTCCAGTCTCCCCTGGTTCTCCCACTCAGCCTGAGACTCCTCCCTTCTGATAGAGAAGTAGCTTCACCCCTTTGCAAACTAACAGAAAACAACACCTTTATCAGCCAATATTGTACTCTGCCCAAAGCAAGCAGAACCACACATCAAAAATAGGAACTAGACCCTCAGGCTGGTCTAGTTGGAATCCTTGAGATAAAAAGGTGGGGGCTGGAAATGAATTCTTTTCAAGACTTTGACTTTTCGTATAACTAACGTGGCCTGTGGAAACAAAGTGTTAGTCGCTCAGTCATGTCCAACTCTTTGCAACTCCAGGGACCGTAGACCGCCAGGCTCCTCTGTCCATGAAGTTCTCCAGGCAAGAATACTGGAGTGGGTAGCTATCCCCTTCTCTAGGGGATCTTCCCAACCCAAGGTACGAACCCAGGTCTCCTGCATCGCAGGTGAATTCTTTACTGTCTGAGCTTCCAGGGTAGCCCAGTGGAAACAAGGTCATAGTTAGAAAGACATCAACATCTCTCTGCACGCACACTGCCCTCTGGGACTGGAAAGGACACCACGGAGGGCCAGTGTTTGGTCTAAGGCCTGTCACCCCTCCTGGAATGTATGAGGTACTAGAGTCTTCCTTACTGGGTTCTCAAAGCCTACCGTGACTATCAGAAGCTGTTTCACTGCTGTCCCATGGAAGGAAGGAGGAGAGAAAAGAAAGAAGTAGAAATGGTATTCATGCATAGCATCTTACACTAGTTCCATCCTCCACTTGGTTCAGTGCAAGTAACATTTGTCAGGCTAAGTGTTGTGTTGCTATGTTTTAAAATATTAAAGATATCAGTAGCAGAGGAAGACTATAGGTATTTTAATGTAAATGTGGATTTCTGGATAAACACAAGTTAGTAATGATTTCTTCTAGAGAGGCTGCAGCTAACCCCATGCCCTTGGCCGAGGAACTTGTTCTTTATGCCACACCTCAGGAGGAAGACACAGCTGCCAAATTCTTCTGCACAATCCCCAAAGAATGTCCTTGCTTTTGAGAGTGTATTTACTCAGACCTTGTCAGATTTGGCTGTGAAGGGTGGGTCAGCCCACAAGACTGCATACCTTTCCTGGGAGATCCAGGAAGCTGTCCAACCACTCACAGAACAGTGGGAACTTAATGTGAAACAAGAAATTTTCTTCTGTGGGCAGGCATTTGCCTGGAAATATCTGAAGTGCTTCAGTGAGTTCCTCTCCATGGTGATTTCTTGTTGTTATTTTTAAATAGCTCCAGTTACCTTCACTAAATGACATCAACTGACATGATTTTTTAACATTTCCTGATTTGCCTGTGCCATCCTGGCAGATCACACAGTTATGTGAAAAGTGTTGGCTTCCTGTTAGCTTTCTTCCCTTCTAATCTTTGCAGTCAACTCAGGAGGTCCCTGAAAGAGCACACACAGTTTCTCTCTGCCGTGACTCTGCCGAATGAGTGCAAAGGAGAGGAGGGTGTTTAACGCTGCTCTTTTATAATACAGCCCATTGCTTTACTACTCCAGCCTTTTACTTCACTGGAGACGCCTATGGGGTGTCTTACCAATTTAACCCCAGTTTTGTTTTTTTCCTTACTGTTGGAGAAGGAAGGATTTGGATGGACAGCAGACTTTATCAAGTAGCTTCATTAGAAACCCACTAGGAATCAGTCTTGGTGCAAGACAGACCTTCACTTCCACTTACTGTTTTCATTCGAACAGAGGCAAAGTGAGGCTTGTTTGGGAAGAAAGGCAGAGAGGGCGTATATGCTTATAGGCTTCAGTTGTCAGAGAATAAGGCATCTTATATGTACCCCTTTTCTAGAATCTGGGATGAAAATGCAAGTACCCAGACCACATAACTTCTTAAGGAACTGGGTGAGCTAACAGTGACCTCCATTCATACGTAGGACACATGAAGAATATTTGATTCTGTAACATGAACTCATCGACTCATGGAACCTTTCTTTTTCAGCTCATGGCTTGCCATTTAGCCTGTGATGTCTTTTTATTTTAATGGTGAAGGCTTTACAGGTGACACTTGCCAGTGTTCATAAGAAAATCCACTCATTCAGAAAAGAAGTCTGCGTTGAGTGTCTCTCTAGTGAAGTTGCTCAGTCGTGTCTGACTCTTTGCGACCCCATGGACTGTGGCCTACCAGGCTCCTCCATCCATGGGATTTTCCAGGCAAGAGTACTAGAGTCGGTTGCTGCCAGAGTCCTGCTCCAGCTGGTCCAGGGGTTCCCTCAGGATGGACGGCATTGGCAAAGAGAAGAGAAGACACAGCGAGACTAGGCAGGTGTGAAGCAGTGTCTGAGTCTGAGCTTTATTTTTCAAAGGGAGCTTTTATATCTTGAGTTGTAGAGTCATGCCAAATCAGCTTAATGGGTCGGCAGTTTTTGACCCTTATCGAAACCGGATATTTTTTGTATATATCTTATTTACAGAGGTCTTAAGTTGTTTACGTTATCTTCTGGCCTGGAGGCCTGCTAACATCTTTATGACTCTTTAGTGATAAGGGTTGATTAGCCAAAAAACTTGTTTTTTTAAAGAATACAGGCACAGTGGATTATGACAAAGAAAGGATTCATTAACTCAAAGGTTTAAAGTAAAACCTTTTTTTTGTAATCTATCTTTTGCCTTGAGCTTAACAGAAAGGAATGCTGTCCCATAAGGTCATGGTACAGCAAGCTGAAACAATGTAGCACAAAAGTCAGTTCTTTAACAAAAATCACCAGCTAAATTAACAACTGTCTTATTATTTTTATATTAAGGCTAAACCTTTATTTATATAAGTCTCTAACTATTATACCTTTATTATACAGGCTCAGGACGTTAATAGCAAAAACATAGCAAGTAAATATATACCGAATAACAGTTTTATAGAGAAATATTTCTTATGTTTTCCAATAGCCTTTCTCCCCCTCGAAGGGTTCTGTGCCCATTGGGACCTTTTGTGCGTACAGGCTCTCAATGCTGTTTATTGTTGAAGAGCAGTCATACACATTAGCTCTAAAGGCACAGGCACATTTATCAAGCAAACTAAGATGTTAACAAGAGGAGTTTAGATTAAAATACTCTCTTTTATGGATAATTTTATAGAGTGCTGCCATTCGGGGGGCATGTCAATTAGAATTTTAAATTGACCTGGTTAGGAAAGGATCAGGGAAGGCCTGCCTAAGTCACAGAAATTAGGGAGAAGTCTATTATAACAAGCATCAGAAAGATATCATCTTTAAGGTGAGCACCGAGGCAGCTTATCGAAATCCCTGAGGCCTGAGTTGCCTTGCTCGTCAGGTCTTCTCCTCATGACCTTGTCATGGGTGGGATCTCGTGTGCTGGCTCCCGACAGGTTGCCATTTCCTTCTCCAGGGGATCTTCCCGACCCAGGGATCAAACCTGGGTCTCCCGCACTGCGGGCAGATGCTTTACCCTGTAAGCCACCAGGGAAGTCTCTCTATTCCTTCCTATATTTTTTTGCACCTACTTGTTCCATGGGGGTTATGGAGAGACAAAGTGGGCAAAGTGGGCAATCTTAGGGAGCCAGGAAAGCCCGACTTGCCAAGAGAATCAAACATTTTCACTGTGAAATGAAAGGAAACCCCAGTCTGGGTTTTCAGGGGCCTTCTATGAACTCCTGGTGGCTGTGAACTGGGTAGGGAGCCCCAGAGCTGCACCAGGTGTCTAACAGAGGAGGATTGATATTTAGGTGGGCTTTCCTCAAGTTGGAGTAGTGCAAACAAAGATCAAACACGGGCATCCTCAACCTTTCTACATGGGACTGTTCATGGGTGTGTAAACTCCAGGTCCACTCCCTGTTTCTGTGTTGCAGAATAAGTTAGACTGGATAGGCAAGTCTGGTTCTGTGAGTGCTTCTGAGGGGGAAAAAAAATCCCGACCAGCTTGAATCAGATGCGATGGTGGGGAGTCTAGTGTTGGACAGAAATACACACACTCAAATGAAAGGACTTCTCAAGAGCGTCATGAAACAACACTCAATGGAAAGTAGAAAGGGCAGCGTGTGGTGCAGTGGCAGGAACAGCAGCAAGGAGCAGAGGGTTAAAAACCCTGACTCTGGGCAATGTATCCTCTGTGAAACTCTCAGCATGTTGCTTAATCTTTCTGGCATCTCAGTTTCTTCATCTGTGAAATGAAGATGATCACTTGTTTCGAGGATGAAATCAGATACAGTGTAAGTGCTTCAAAGCTAACCTGACATAGTAAGTGATCAAGAAGCATTCCATCATTTTGAACAGGCTCTGGTTTCATGCGAAATGCGGGCTGGATAAATCACAAGCTGGAATCAAGGTTGTTGGGAGAAATATCAGTAACCTCAGATATGCAGATGATACCACTTTAAAGAGATTCCCGGGAATACCAGACCACCTTACCTGTCTTGTGAAAAGCCTGTATGCAGGACAAGAAGCAACAGTTAGAACTAGACATGGGACAATGGGCTGGTACAAAATTGGGAAAGGAGTATATCAAGGCTGTATATTGTCACCCTGCTTATTTAACTTCTATGCAGAGTACATCATGCAAAATGCTGGGCTAGATGACTCACAAGCTGGGATCAAGATTGCTGGAAAAAATATCAACAACCTCAGAAATGCAGATGATACCACTCTAATGGCAGACAGTGAAGAGGAACTAAAGAGCCTCTTGATGAGGGTGAAAAAGGAGAGTGAAAAAGCTGTCTTAAAACTCAACATTCAGAAAACTAAGATCATAGCATCCAGTCCCATCACTTCATGGCAAATAGAAGGGGGAAAGTGAAAGCAGTGACAGACTTTCTTTTCTTGGACTCTAAAATCACTGTGGGCAGTGACTGCAGCCATGAAATTAAAAGACGCTCATTGGAAGGAAAGCTATGACAAACTAGAGAGTGTATTAAAAAGCAGAGACATTACTGTGCTGACAAAGGTCCGTGTAGTCAAAGCTATGATTTTTCCAGTACTCATGTACAGATGTGAGAGTTGGACCATAAAGAAGGCTGAACAACGAAGAACTTATGGTTTTGAATTGTGGTGTTGGAGAAGATCCTTGCAAGTCCTTTGGACTGCAGGGAGATCAAAGCAGTCAATCCTAAAGGAAATCAACCCTGAATATCCATTGGAATGACTGATGCTGAAGCTGAAGCTCCAATACTTTGGCCACCTGATGGGAAAACCCAACTCTTTGGAAAAGACCCTTATGCTGGGAAAGATTGAAGGCAAAGGAGAAGGGGGACGACAGAGGATGGCATCACTGACTCAATGGACATGAGTTTGAGCAAACTCTGGGAGATAGTGGAGCACGGAAAAGCCTGTTGTGCTGCAGTCCATGGGGTCTCAAAGAGTTGAACACGACTTAGCGACTGAACAACAACAACAACCGGTTTCATGTCCACATAAAAGAAGTTGTTGGATCTTTGGCAAGTCACCTGATCATTCAGAACCTCAGTATCCTTGTCTTGAGAATGAATTTTTAACCGTTTTTTTTTTTTTCCTCATTTAGCGTTTCCCCCTCCACAGGGAGAGGAGGAAAAGAAAATGCATGCTTTCCAGATAGCGCGGGCTAGCAGAGAGCAGAGAGGGACCCAGCTCAGACACTTCAGGCTGCTATGGACCATTCTGCGCATGCCCAGTTCCTTGGACATATTGTCTACGGCTGCTTTCTGCTGCCAGGGCAGAGCTGAGTTTTTGGATATGGCCTACAAAGCTTATGAATTTACTATCTGGCCCTTTAATTTAAGAAAAAGATAGCTGACCTCTGGCCACAGACAATGAGGAGTAGGAGGGCTGATTCTGAGTTGTGCTGGTTACGTTAACAGTGAAAGTTATCATAGCGTTTTTATTCTGTTTGATGATTTCCAATCAGGCTTTGTCTTTCTGTGCTCACAGCCAAGCAGTATCATAGTCTATTTGCTAATGCATGGTTTGTGAACCAGAATCTTGTTGGTTTCTTGGAAATTTCCCTGGATTGAGAAGAAATGTTCTATAAAATGTACTTTTTTTTGGGTAACTGTCATTATTTAAATGGATAATAACTTTGGAATCATATAGGTCAGTAAATTGTGTCTTTTTCATATAAAAGTGCATTTAATCAAGTCTTTAGATTACTTTTTAGCCTGCCTTGGGAATTTGGTTGGTTTTTTAGTTTAAAATTCTCTGTCTTTACTCTTCTTTGGCTCTTAGTAGAACTGATGAAAGTCCAGATTTGTTTTTATGGAAAAAATCTGAATGAATACACATTTATGTATTTTTTTCTTCCTGGAAGACCTGAATACGAAGTACAGAAAATTGAAAATAATATATCATGTTGGTTTTAAGCCACTAAACTTGTGGTAATTTGTTATACCAGCAGTAGGAAACTAATACAATTGTGAATTATTGGAGGAAAGATAAAATAGATTTCAAAAAAGAAATGAAACTCTACCACGAAGGGTATGGGATAGATACTGAGGAAAGAGAACAAAGGGGACAAAGAGAAGGAAGTACCCAGCCCACCAAATACAAGAGCAAGTTGTCATCTCAGAGAAGGGAATCTCAGAATCCTGCAGGGAACACCGCACAGATCAGAAAACTGAGACGAGAAGAGCTCATTGACCAGCCCCTGGCCACACACACGTAGCTGTCAGCAGGGGCCATCTGACACCTGTCATTGTGATCTTTAACACTGGCCACACTGCCTTCACTGTTGAAGTCTCCTAGAAGGGTGTGTGGTGTGCTGGGTACACCTCGTTTATCATATAATGTGCTGAAGCCCTGTAACGGAGGCATATAGAGTTCCATTGGAGCAGAGAGAATGAGAGCGCCTGCCTGTGCTTGGGAAATAGGACAATAGGAAAATCTTCACAGAGCATGTTAGGTGTTCACTGGGCCATTAAAGATGAATAGGGCTTTCCAGGTAGTGCTAGCAGTAAAGACCTGCCTGCCAATGCAGGAGATGCAAGAGATGCAGATTCAATCCCTGGGTCAGGAAGATCCCCTGGAGGAGGGCATGGCAACCCACTCCAGTATTCTTGCCTGGAGAATCCCATGGACAGAGGAGCCTGGTGGGCTATATTCCATGGGGTCACAAAGAGTCAGACCTGACTGAAGTGGCTTAGCACACATGCATGTAAAGATGAATAAGAGATTACCCTTTGCTCAAGAGGGAAGGATATTTCAGGTCACAGGAATGGCATAAGGAAAATATTAAGGGCCTGAAATATGCACTATGTTTGGGCAATTGCAAGGACTTCGATGAGGTTAGAGCTTAGGGTGCATGGGGGCAAGTGGTGGAAGCGGAGCCTGGAGGAGTTGAAAGTTACTTTAAAAATGCATTTAGACCAACTTTCTGCCCGTGCCCTCTGCCCGGAACTATGTGGTATTTCAAAGTGGTTAGTGCAACTGATGAACTGAATTTTAAATTGTATCTAATTTGATTAATTCTTATATAAGTTTTAATTTATTCATTATTTATTTTTGTCTGTGCTGAGTCTTGGTTGCTGTGTGAGCTTTTGTCTAGTTGTAGTGAGCAGGGGCTACTCTCTAGTTACGGTGCGTGGGCTTCTCATTGTGATGGCTTCTCTTATTGCAGAGCATGGACTCTAAGGCACGCAGCCTTTAGTAGTTGAGGCTCCCAGATTCTAGAGCACAGGCTCAATAGTTGTAGCCCATGAGCTTAGTTGCTCCGCAGGGTGACGGATCTTCCTGGATCAGAGATCGAACTCATGTCTCCTGCATTGGCAGGCTGAGCCATCAGGGAAATCCTATTTTAATTAATTTAAATTTAAATAACCACACATGGCTAGTGGCTGCTGCCTCGGAATCTAAGTTATTGATTTAAATTATGGGACATGGGGAACTTACGATGGGTTTGAAGTTGGGCAGGGACATAGTTGCATCTGTTTTGGAAAAGTAATGTTAAGGGGTGATGTGTCTTTACTGGGGAGAAGTTCTGACTTGCTATGTGCCCTGCCTGAAGCCCACTTGTGAATAGTTGCAAGGCCTAGGGGAGCAGTGCCCTGTCCCATGCAGTACTGTTGCCTCCGTCGCAGCTGATTGAGATGGAGTAGGTGTCTGTGCAAGGCTGTCCTTGTCTGGCTCACCAGAAGCCCGGGGGGTGGGGTGGCCTGATGCAAGAGCTCTACCTATAGGAACCCAGCATGGCCTGGTGGCTGACCAATGCAAGCAGCTTTCTCCCAGAGGATTTAAGCTGATTCTTGCAGGGACTGTGATAAATTGGTGACATGGTAGAACAAAGAAGCTGGAAGAGAATCAGAGTCATGGTAGAGAGACTCAGAATTGCTATCAGGTGCCCAGAGTTGCACTGGACACCCACTGTTGCTTTGCAAAGTTAACCACTAGAGAATATTATGTAATTTCTAAAATAGGCTGCTGACACTGTCTCCTGTCTTCCTTACAGTCCCCTGAATCTTTATACTGAATGTCCTGTGTTGTGAGAATTAGTTTCAGCAGGCCTGGAATTAACCTGATGATTCTACTAAAATAATAAATAAGCATGCACAGCCCTCATCTGAAACATGCTGATTAATAGCAATGCTTTGTAACTTGTGTCCTGAGAGTTTCAGGGTGGTTTGAACCAGCTAATTGGCATTATTTACTGATAACAGTGAAACTGAGGACTATACCTGGTGAGACTCTGGAACCCCTAGTCACATAGCAGGAATACTCTACGTGACTCGCAGTGTGTAAGAAATTCCAGCTGAGACTCCATTTGGGTGACTCATTTAACACCAAGTGGTTCTGGATATGAGAAAGAAAGTATATCCTGCAAAGACCCTTTCAGAGGGCGGACAGCTGAACCTACTAGTGACTTTTCTGACCCTTTAATGAGACAGTCTTTAGCTGTGAGACTTGTCCTTAATGTGTTGCTACAGTGCATCTTTTTCTTATAACAAACTGTAGATTTCTAAGTATCATCATTTTGGGTTCTATGGCTCTTCCCCAAGTTTATCTTATTCTCTACTACCTGAAAAAGCCTGATGAACTCAGCTGGGGACATATTTGAACAAGGAAGAGGCCAGTTATCAGGTGATGGAAGTAGTGTTCCCTCAAGATGGTGAGGTTCCCAGTCAAAGCAGGGGTGATGGAAGTACAGAAGAAGGGGAAGGTTGGACTGAATTAAGGGGTAGACTTGACAGTGATGGGCCAGTCACCATTTAATTGGACGAAGATATGAAATGGGCTTCCCAGGTATGCTAGTGGTTAAGAACCTGCCTGCCAATGCAGGAGATGCAAACAGGTTCTATCCGTGGTTAGGAAGATCCCCTGGAGAAGGAAATGGCAACCTACTCCAATATTCTTGCCTGGAGAATCCTGTGGACAGAGGAGCCTGGCTGGTTACAGTCCATGGGGTCGCAAAGAGACATGACTGAAGCTACTTAACATGCATACATGGAATGGAGAGAGGGAAGGAGGAGACAATGACAATGAAGGTTTCAACCTTGGGCAATAAGGGCAGCTATGTTAATATGATTTGAGCAATCTCTATAAGATGCAGAGAAATCTCTTTTTTAAGAGAATAGTGAAAGTTGTAACCTGTAGGTGAGTTGAAGAACCAATAATATAGCCTTTAGTTGAGCCTATTATATAGTCTATAGCCTATACTCCAGCCAGAGATAGAAAAATTTGATTAGAAAATCAGATTTAGAAAACAGATAAACTGGATGTTTGGCAAACAGTGAATATACCTTGTATATGTCCTTTTATGGGGTTGCAGTCCATGGGATCGCAGAGTCAGACACGACTGGGCAACTGAACAACAACAATGTCCTTTTACTGTTTGTGATTATTATTCCTTCATTCAGTCCACAATACTGAGTGTTACTATGAGTCAGAACTATGTTACATGCTGAGAATAAAGCTAAATCTAAAGGCCTGGCCTCTGATCGCAAGGGGCTGTTTGATGTAATACCATGAAATATTTGGCTATGGCGAGACTAATGTAAAGTGGAAAGATTGTGAATTGAAGAAAATAAAAAATGATGATTGTGAAATTATGAAATAACAATCTGGGTTCTTTAATAAGGCTGTTTGCATAAAGATATTCACATAAGAATACTAGAATCTTGATAAATTGTTGGAAGATTTTGGAGCAGTTAAAATGATCAATGATCACTCCATTCTGGCTCTGTTACTTTGGTAGAGTGATAAAAGAAGGTCTGCTCCAAATCTCACTCTTGGCCATGAGGAACTGAATTTGCTGGACTGCAAAATGGCTGATTCTGGTGGCTACAGCAACAAGGAGGAAGTTAGCAAAACTTTCAGTTTGGTTTTCTCAACTTTGACACTATTGAGGTGAGTTTGGCGGCAAGCCCAGCTTACCCCATTACATCTCTGCTCCTAGTCTCTCATTTATTAAACCAGCCATGCCTCAGATTGCCAAACTCCAAACTATAAGCAAAATTGTAAGCAAAATATGGAAACGTTAATAAGAAAATCCAGTACGCCAGAATGGATGAATGGTTCATTTCCCTCTCAGCCACTTGAACTTCAAAATTTGAGTGTCAACAATGTCTTCTAAGTCCAGGTGGAATTCTTTAGTCTCTTCACTATGTGACACCCTCAAAATTGCTCTGTATTACTTTATCTTGATGTATTATAATTACTTAATTCAATGTCTTTCTCCCCAAACATGGTGAGCACCTGGGACCAATCACCAGGTCTCATTAATTTTTCTGTCCACTGGGACTGAAACAATACCAGAAGCGTGTGTGTGTGCACGTGCTAAATCGCTTCAGTTGTGTCCTATTCTTTGTGACCCCATGGACTGTAGCCAGCCAGGCTCTTCTGTCCATGGGATTCTCCAGGAAAGAATACTGGAGTGGGTTACCATGCCCTCCTCCAGGGGATCTTCCCGATCCATGGATTGAACCCTCATCTCTTAGGTCTCCTGCCCTGGCAGATAGGTTCTTTACCACTAATGCCACCTGGGAAGCCCCCTAGGTACTTAACATTTGTTAAATGAGCAAATGACTGAAGAAGACAAATGTGAATAAAAGACATAAATCAGTAAACCCATTCCTGAGGGCAATTTGGTAATATTTTTCTACCGAATTTAAAATATATAAACCTTTGAATCCAGCAACTACATCTCTAAGAATTTATCTGACAGATTAATACACACATGTATGAAATATCTATGTGCAGTGATATTCACTACAGCATTGTTTATTAGCAGAAGCTTAGAAATAGTAGAAATATCCCTTAGTCATGGATCAATGAAATAGATTATGGAATAGCCATATGATGGAATGCCAGGCAGCTATGAAAACGCAGTGTGGAAAGATATTCAGGATTTACTGTTAAAGGAAAAAAAATTCAGGATAGTATAACATGTAAACATTTGTATAAAAATGGAGGAAATATCTGTATCTTATGTTTGTAAAAATGTCTCTGGGAGGACCCAGAAGAAACTAATAACTACAGTTTTTGGAGATTGAGCTTTGGAGGGAGAGAGACTTCTCATTGTTTTCCTTCTTACACTTTTAATTTCTGGGAAAGAAAAAGTAGATACACGACTACTTCAAAATACTGTGTAAATAATTTTTTAAAAAGCAAACTGTATATGGATGGTTATAGCAATTTTATTCATTATTGCCCAAACTTGGGAGTGGCCAAGCTCTTACTAGGTGAATGGCTAAATAAACTATGGTACCGCCAGACAACGGAACGTTATTCAGGATTAAAAAGGAATGCGCTATCAAGGCATGAAAAGACAAGGAGGAACTTTAAATGCATATTACTAAGTGAAAGGAGCCAATCTGAAAAGGCTACATACTGCGTGGTTCTAACTATATGACATTTTAAAAAAGGCAAAACCACATAGACAGTGAGAGGGTCAGTGATTTCCAGGTATTGGGGGGAAGCAGGGATGATTAAGTTGAGAACAGAGGAATTTTAGGGCAGTGAAAGTATTCTGTGTGACACTATAGTAGCAAATACATGTCATTATATGCTGTGCTGTGCTTAGTTGATCAGTCATGTCCGACTCTTTGTGATCCCATGGACTGCAGCCCACCAGGCTCCTCTGTCCATGGGGATTCTCCAGGCAAGAATACTAGAGTGGGTTGCCATGCCCTCCTCCAGGGGATCTTGCTGACCCAGGGTTCAAACCCAGGTCTCCCACATTGCAGGCGGATTCTTTACCAGTTGAGCTATCAGGGAAGCCCAAGAATACTGGAGTGGGTAGCCTATCCCTTCTCTAGGGGATCTTCCTGGCCTAGGGATTGAATCAGGGTCTCATGCATTGCAGGAAGATTCTTTACCAGTTGAGCTGTCAGGGAAGCCCACATTTCATTATATATTCATCAAAACCAATAAAAAGTTCAGCATCAAGGTACATCAAAGTTCAGCATCAAGGATGATGTATTGATATAGGTTCATTGACTGTAACAAATTTAACACACTGTGGGAGATGCTGATAAACAGAAGAGGCTATGCATATTGGAGGATGGGATATATGGGTTTTCTCTGTACCTTCCTCCCAGTTTTGCTGTGACCCCAAACTGCTCTATATGTAGTCTATTTCAAAGGAAAGAAAAGAAAACTAGTGAGTTAAATTTACACCATCATTAAAGGATCTAGACCCTGCAACAACTGCTCGCCATTCTTCTGACTGATTTTTTTTATCTAACACATGTGGGCTGTGGTTTCTTATTTTTGATGCTATAAATGATACAAGTGGCTATATACATGCATGTGTGCATGGTTAAGTCACTTCAGTCATGTCCAACTCTTTGTCACCCCATGGACTATAGCCCACCAAGCTCCTCTATCCATGAGATTCTCCTGGCAAGAATACTGGAGTGGGTTGCCATGCCCTCCTCCAGGGGATCTTCCTGACCCAGGGGTCGAAGCTGCATCTCTTATGTCTCCTGCATTGGCAGGCAGATTCTGTACCAGTAGCACCACCTGGGAAGTCCATACAAGTGCATTTACTGATAAAAGCCATTGTTCTTTACTGACACCTATTATTCAGGGCTCAGACCTGATGTCAATGTAGCTCACCCTATAATCCAGCCACGGTCTCTTGGGCAAGTGCCCATCTCCTTTCTGGCATTTTGGGGAGACAGTGAACCTGCAAACCCAACAATGCGGGCTCTGCAGTCAGCCTGTCTAGACTGGAATTCTGGGCATGTCTAACTCCGAACTGTGTGATCTTAGGCTTCCGTTCTCTGCTGTCTGTCACCTAACCACAGTTCCTATGGTGTAAGGTTTTTGTGAGGATTAAATGAAATAATAATATATGTAAAGCATTAAGCAGTTAGAACTGGGCATGGAACAACAGACTGGCTCAAAATTGGGAAAGGAGTACGTGAAGGCTATATATTGTCACCCTACTTATTTAACTTATACACAGAGTATATCATGCGAAATGCCAGGCTGGATGAAGCACAAGCTAGAATCAAGATTGCTGGGAGAAATGTCAATAACCTCAGATACGCAATGACACCACCCTCATGGCAGAAAGCAGAGAAGAATTAAAGATCCTATTAACGAAAGTAAAAGATGAGAGTGAAAAATTTGGCTTAAAACTCAACATTCAGAAAACTAAGATCATGGCATCTGGTCCCATCACTTCATGGCAAATAGATGGGGAAACAATGGAAACAGTGAGAGGTTTTATTTTTTTGGACTCCAAAATTCACTGCAGATGGTGACTGCAGCCATGAAATTAAAAGACGCTTGCTCTTTGGAAGAAAAGCTATGACCAACCTAGACAGCATATTAAAAAGCAGAGACATTACTTGGCCAACAAAGATCCTTGGAGTCAAAGCTATGGTTTCTCCAGGAGTTATGTATGGATGTGAGAGTTGAATTATAAAGAAAGCTGAGCGCTGAAGAATTGATGCTTTTGAACTGTGGCACTGGAGAAGACTCCTGAGAGTCTTTTGGACTCCAAGGAGATCCAACCAGTCTGTTCTAAAGGAAATCAGTCCTGAATATTCATTGGAAGGACTGATGCTGAAGCTGAAACTCCAATACTTTGGCCAACTGATGTGAAGAACTGACTCCTGGAAAAGGCCATGATGCTGGGAAAGATTGAAGGTGGGAGGAGAAGGGGATGAGAGAGGATGAGATGGTTGAATGGCATCACTGACTCAATGGACATGAGTTTCAGCAAGCTCCAGGAGTTGGTGATGGACAGGGAATCCTGGCATGCTTCAGTCCATGGGGTCACAAAGAGTTGGACACGCCTGAGTGACTGAACTGAACTGAACTGAAAGCACTAAGCAAGGACTGGAACATAGTTAAACTATTGTTGTTGCTGTTGTTATTTTTATCATCATCATTATACTCATCATTTACCTTGCCTTATCTCTTCTGGTTTCTTTGGGTAAGGGTAGTTTGCCTGTTTGGAGAATTAAGAAGAGTCAGAAAGCTTCAGGAACTCAGGGCTGAGCCCTTTTGGGTCCTTCCAGTGTTGTGTGTAAAGTGCAGGTGTGGATTTGCGATTAAATAAACCTGATCTCTTCACTGCACCCTGTCCGGGTGGTAAAGAGATTGATGTCATCCTAATCCTTGCACTAAGAAAGACATGGATCTGAGAGTGAAGTGACTGTCCACAGTGAGCAGTGGGTCTGCACAGGTGATGGCACCCAGGCTCCTGCGGGGTCTCTGCTGGGCTCTCCGAGGTGGGTATGCATCATGCTGGCACTACCAGTGCCTATTAAGCAATGCACTTGCTCTTGCAACACTGGCAGTAAGGCAGTAACTCATTAATTCTGACATCTGTCTACTCCCAGCCCAAGAGAAATTGGCACTGTAATTATCACTCTAATGATACCGCTTTTGCTGCAACATGTACATAACATTTCTTTTCTCCATCTGGGAGGAAAGTGGGAAGCCCTCTATCTTTCAACCTCTCAGAGTCCCTGCATGACAGATGTGAGAGCTTTGAGTTTCTGATTTGTCCTGTTTATATATTTCTTTTGCATTTTCAGCATCACTTTTTGAATCTCTCTGGGATGAGAAGGTATCTTAGCCTGTTCAGGTGGCTAAAACAAAATTACACAGACCTGGTAGTTTAGAAACAACAGGAATTTGATTCTTTCAGGAGTCTGGGAAGTCTGAGATTAGGCTGCCAGCATGGTGGGGTGAGGCCTCTCTTCATGGTTCATAGCCTGCATCTTCTTACTGTGTCCTTAGTGGTAGGAGGGGCTAGAAAGCTCTGGGGAGTGGGATCTCTTTTATAAGAACAATGATCCCATTCATGAAGGCTCTACCCTCATGACCGAAGCACCTCCCAAAAGCCCCACTTCCCAGCTCTATCATCTTTGCTGGTTAGGATTTCACATATGAATTTTGAGAGGACACGAACATTCAGTCAGGAGGAGGTAAGGATTATTCATAGCAACTCTTTTTTTTTTTTACTTTAAACTTTAATTAGTATTGAGGGTATAGTCAATTAACAGTATTGTATAACATCACTCATTATTAGAGAAATGCAAATCAAAACTACAGTGATTATTACTTCACATCTGTCAGAATGGCCATCATCAAAAATGCACAAACAGATGCTGGAAATGGTGTGGAGAAAAGGGAACACTCTTGCACTGTTGGTGGGAATATAGATTGATACAGCCACTATGGAAGACAGTATGGAGATTCCTTAAAAAACTAGGAATAAAACCACCATATGACCCAGCAGTCCCACTCCTAGGCATATACCCTGAGGAAATCAAAATTGAAAGAGACACATGTATCCCATTGTTCTTTGCAGCACTATTTACAATAGCTAGAACATGGAAGAAACCTAGGTGTCCATTTGCAGATGAATGGATAAGGAAGTTATGGTACATTTACACAATGGAATATTACTCAGCCATAAAAAGGAACGCATTTGAGTCAGTTCTAATGAGGTGGATGAAACTAGAGACTATTATATAGAGTGAAGTAAGTCAGAAAGAGAAAGATAAATACATATTCTAACACATTTATACAGAATCTAGAAAAATAGTACCCAAGAATTTACTTATAGGGCAACAATGGAGAAGCAGATATGTAGAATAGACTTACAGACATGGGGAGAGAGGAGGAGAGGGTGAGATGTATGGAAAGAGTAACATGGAAACTTACATTACCATATGTAAAACAGATAGCCAATGGGAATATGATGTATGGCTCAGGAAACTCAAACAGGGGCTCTGTATCAACCTAGAGGGGTGGGATGGGGAGGGAGATGAGAGAGAGGTTCAAAAGGGAGGGGATATATGTATACCTATGGCTGGTCCATGTTCAGGTTTGACAGAAAAAAACAAAATTCTGTAAAGCCATTATCCTTCAATAAAAAATAAATTAATTAAAAAAATATTATAGTAGCATCAAGTGAACAGCAAAGGGACTCATCCATACATATACATGTATCCATTCTCCCCCAAACTCCCCTCCCATTCAGGCTGGCACATAACATTAGCAATTCTTAAATGAATGTACAGCAAGTTCTTAAAACAATGCCTGGCACATGAACAGTGGTATGTAAGTATTTGCTACTTTCCTTATAATGTAGTAATAAGTGCTCATTTTTTGGTTGTTTGTTTCACTGGAATACAACGCGTAGAAAAAGCACTGTCCTGTTTTGGGCAATAGGTTCAGCAAACATTCGCCCATCTGAGACCTGTGGCAGCCACTGCTAATCAGTCGTGGCTCTCCCCATGTGGGGCTTCCCAGGTGGCGTTGGTGGTAAAGGATCCACCTGCCAATGCAGGAGACAAGGGTTGCAGGTTCAGTCCCTGGGTCGGGAAGATCCCCTGGAGGAGGAAATGGCAACCCACTCCAGTATTCTTGCCTGGGGAATCCCACGGACAGAGGAGCCTGTGGGATTACAGTCCATGGGGTCACAAACAGTCAGGCACTACTGAGCACACCACAAAGGAGTCTTCTGTATAAGTTCAAAGTCACCTTACAAACCTCATTGTATCACCCCAGGCAGCCAGTGCCAAGCAGTCAGCGTTGGCAACCTGGATAAAACATTTGCCACCCCAGCCTAGGAGCTTACATTCTAGAGGCCTCAAGAACTCTGCTTCTCGCAGTGAACTAGGTGTGGTAAAGCTGAGTTATTATAAGCATGTTCGAAGGTCCCCAGCTCAAAGCCTGAGTGAAACTAAGGCCAAACCTATTTGACATCCTCCACCCCCGGGCACATTCTTGATTGACCTCTTTGAACTCTGAGAGTCTTAATTTTCAGCAGTCTTTTGCCTGAATGTCTGTTCAGCAATGAGGAAGTCTGAATTTTGCCCAAGTGTTTAGAATTAGCCCTTTTTTGAATCAAAGACTTAGTTCTAACCTGAAAGACACTGATGTGACTTAGTAGTATAGGTTCTAGTATGTAAAATAAAAGAATAATAAAAATAATAATTAACCATTTTTAATAATAAAAATCCTCAATTCCATGCAGAAATAATTGTTTGGAAGCTCAAAATCTTTAATGTATAAAAATACCCTGGTATATTTTTCTTCATTGCAAAGTAGAAAATTATTTTCTGTTTCTATATTCTACAAAGGATGAAAACATACATTTAAGCATTCTGTAATATATTACTTGTCCCTACAAGCTAACTCTGAAACTGTTTTAGCCCTTCATTCAGTTAAATGAATACTGAATGATCCTGAATATAATATTTCTAAAATACTTATTTTTTGAGATGAGCAAAGTCACATCGCGGTTTTTCAACTTTCTCATCTGTAATATTAATATCCAAACCTCAGTCCAACCAATATTTATGGGCCTCACAGAAATTTAGAATGTATTTCTAAAATGACTTTCAGACATAAAATTCTATGAAAGCACTGAATAAACATGTATATATATACATATATATATGTACATATGTATATATATCTCTCAAGTCAAAGCATTAGTTGCTCAGTTATGTCCAACTCTTTATGACCCCATGGACTGTAGCCCACCAGGTTCCTCTGTCCATGGGGATTCTCCAGGCAAGAATACTGGAGTGGGTAACCATTTCCTTCTCCGGGGGATCTTCTCGACCCAGGGATCAAACCTGGGTTGCAGGCAGATTCTTTACCATCTGAGCCACCAGGGAATATAGATATACATATATACATTGGAAAAGGAAATGGCAACCCGCTCCAGTATTCTTGCCTGGAGAACCCCACGTACAGATGAGCCTAGGGGGCTACAGTCCATGGGGTCCCAAGAGTTGGACACAACTTACCGACTAAACCACCACCACCACCATATATATATACACATATATAATCTTTAGAGAACATTTTCCATTTGACTTTATTTTTTAAAAAAATTTTTGGCCCAGCCACACGGCATGTAAGATTTCAGCTCCATGCCTAGGGATCGAATCCCTGTCCCCTGCATTGGAAGCATGGAGTTTCAACCACTGGATGGCCAGAGAAGTCCTTGTTTTCCATTTTAAATGTTCAAATCCGCAACCCAGAATAAAGGCACGTTAAGATAGGGATGTCCCAGTCCATGACCACTGCATCCTGCAATTGCCTGAACCTTCTAATGGGAATGTTTCTATATCTTCTTAGAGTCACTTCTATGACTAGCTCTGCTGGACTGTGGTTTTTCAGGAGCTGTCTTGAAATGGGAAGGATTTGGTTAATTATTGGTGTGGCAGATGAATAAAGGTGACCCAGGAAATTCTAATGACTCGTTCCTCTCAGCAGCGTTCCAGATTCACTAAGCTTTAAAGACTCCTGGCTGTCACGGAAGGTACATTTCAGAACCTGCAATAGGAGCCCCCGCCTAGTGTGGCTCCTCTTCAGTGTTCCTTGCTCTCCAAGCAGGTGTCAGATGAGAAAGCTTCCAGGATGCTTTTCACATTTTTATAGGTGGTGAAATCACAAAACAATCAGAATTTTGTGATCTTACATAAATGTAAGCAGATGTCTTTACCTTTGCAAATATAATTCAACTTACCTGTCTTGGGCAGAAAACTGGGACTTTCTGCTTACAGATGTAATTTTGTGTAAATGTAACGATCTTACATTTACTTCAGGATATATTTTTCCTCTGATCGTTTTACCAAAATTCCATGTGCAGAATTTGTGTAACAGATTCCTTTCCTATTTCCTGATCTCAGGCTTCCACAGGACTTTTCTTTCCTAAGGATCTTGATTCCAACCAGCAGTGCATTTCCTGTGTGTGTATCTGGGCCACAGTCTTCCAGGCACCATGAGCAGAGAACAGATTCCTTCCAGCTTAAGTTTTCTGCTTTGTTTTTTAAAAGAGAATCCAAAATAGGCTGGATACTATGGCACCTGGTCAGGGTAGAGTTGTGTATACTGTTGATGCCAATTAAAAGGGTGATAACAGAAGTACATATTTTTGGTCTACCAAGGCCATAAATTGCAGAAAGAATTCACCAGACAAAGACAGCAGGTCGGTGAGTGAGCTGGTTTAACTGAATTGGTATTTGTACAAGGTGACACCCTCTCTCATTCCACCCACCCCCTCCCTGGGTGACTCAGCCACTGAAGGAGAAGCCTCTGAACTGTTCATTAACGCAGGCAGGTGGAGGTGGAAACTGCTTTCAGTAAACCCCCATACTCATTCGTCTCAGCCGGATCACCTGGGGGAATCACTGCAGGTTGTTTAAGACAGAAATTCCTGGTTTTCTGCCCAAGACAGGTAAGTTGAATTTATTTCCAAAGGTAAAGACGTCTGCTTTATTGTGTCACTTTCTCTGTTTCCTTTGCAAGTGGTTAAGATTAGAACTTACTCTCTTAACTTTGTCTTCTTTCCAGTGAATAGTTTTTTTCTTTCCAGTGAAATTTTGACACCTTCCAACTGGCTGCTCTGCTTGTCCACAGCTCTGCTGCTCCTTGTTGTGATTTTAGATGGCGTTGCTTTTAAATTCTCCACAATTTTACACATTTCTGGCAGCGGAGAAATGAAAGCCTATTTGAGTTTCCATGTGGGAGCTGTCAGCTGGCAAATCTGGTCACACATAAGGATAGTAAATTCTTTAAGTCGAGGGACCAGCATTTGCTGGTTTATTTTCTCAAGAGACTATGAAAACCTTTTTTAAAAGGAGCGCCCTGTCTTCACAGATGACGCTTTTACTGAAATGGTGAGCTCTACCGTTTTATAGATAAGAAGTCTTATTTGTTTTTCTTGACTGCTGAAAACACTGCAAGTCAGTCACTGAGCTGTGTGAGAGGGCTAGCCCTCCACCCTGTCCTCTCCAAATAAGAAAATCATGTTTATTGAGTGAATGTACCAAGAAATAAAGCAGGGCAGGGTTAACTATTGCAGGGTAGTACGTAGAGATTCATTTGTGTGCACTTTGCCAACTTGACTATGTTGTATCCTGAGTTCCAATTTACAAATTGATTAATGTACACGGGGGCAATTTTCAATGTCTATTCAAATCCTAGTCCTGAAAAACCAGTTTTAGAAGTCCTTTGATAAGAATAGAAAAGTTATTTTAACCAGGCTTTCCTTTATAATTAATAGCTAAGCTGATTTGTCTGACCTGTGTTTTTTCTCCACCATTTCCATTCAAAACTCAGAGCTGTGGGAATCAAACCCAGGCGCTAATCACACTTAGAACAAGAGCTCTCTTTCCTTCAGAAGGGTGCTTCCCACAGCACATCTGCCTCAGCCTTGACTTCTAGAGCTTCCATCACTTTCCATTGCTGAGCAGGTCACCTGCCATCTCAGGGGCATTTAGAGCTCAGTGCCCAAAGGTTACTGAGGAGTTTTGTAATTGGTTTTCAAACACTTGTAGCAATCAGAAAGCTGAAGTGTAGCATTTGTGGATTATAATTTTGTCATGAAGTGTGATCAGATTTAAAACCCGCTTTCTCTTCCAAGTTTACAATGCACAAATGGCCATTCTGATGTTTGCTGTCTTCCAGAATTAAAGGGCTAGGAAAATCAATTTGAGAAAACTGTGAGATTACATCAGTAAAAATTTTAGTAAAACATTTGGTTGATTCTGAATGTCAGGGTAGACAGAGAATGCAGATAAAAGGCCAGGATTTTTATTAAAATTTTAGCTTCATGAAGCCTTAGAGCCAACTGACATAAATTTGCAACTGGAGCAGCCAGCCCTGTATAAGCGGTTGATGTAGTATGCACGTGTAGGTTGTAGGTAGGTTGCAGGTTGTGATCCACTCACCTCGGCTGCCAGTCTGTAGGTGCTGCTCACCTGGCTGACTCCTCTAACTGCTGGAATTTTTTTTTTTTTTTTTTTTTTTTTTTTTTGCTGTGTACAAGGAATAACTGCTGGAATTTTGACTGAAATAGCTGAGAGATTCACTTTCCTGGGGACTTTGTCAACAAAAAGGAGATGTTTTGAATGACAAAGCCCAGACTGTGGAATGAACTGTATATAGTTAACTAAGCAGTCAACTTAAGCAATTTTCACTGATAGTGACCCTATGATTTGGGCATCAACTCCAAGCACTCTGCAAGAGGGGTGTGATAGACTCATTGGCCAGCTAGCGGTCCATGCGAAATCTTTGCTGGTCCCACAGTTTGTCTTCTGACATTATCCCGCTTCTAGGCTATTGGTTGATCATGTTTCTCTTGCTGAGAACTCTGATATAAAGGTTTTGTGTATTAATTACTGGATACTTGTCTGTAGTTGCTTGAAGTTTACTTTTGAATCAAAAGTCTTTATCAAATACATTTCTTAAGGATTTCCAGTCCATTGTAAAAAATCCATGTGATTTTAGAATTTGGTGAAGGCCCTTCCTCACATGGATGCTCTGTCAAATAACAGCTGTATTTATTACATTTGTGTTTATGTTAGTTGCTAAGCTTTCTAAGGATATGAATCATCCGTTTACTGTGATTATTAAATGGAAGAGTGCTTTTTATAGCTATCCATTAAACAACAACTGGCTTACTTCTAGTTCTGAACTCATTGTAATTGTATACTTGAGAGCTCTAAGCATGTAAATAATTTATTCTCTGTTTCTAGACCCAAGTTTTCCTAGCCTAAAATGTGATTAAGTCTCCTTTTAATGGAACCTTCTGGGAGAAAGTAATGAACCGTATATACCACGCTTTTTTAACTAGAATACACCCATCCCAGGAAACTGTGACAGTATTCCAGAAAATTCTCAGAAGCCACAGGATATGCATAGTATATCCACATCAAGAACTAATTTTAAATATTTTGGAGAAAACTGCCTCCCTACAGCCTTACCTTCCTCCCTCATCTTTCCCAGTGTTCTCTCTCTCGTTATTAGGTAACATTTGAAAGGAATCCACAGGAGGCTGGAATCCAGATAGATTTGGATTTAATTATGACCCCACCTTGACCAAGTGTCACTTGTGTGATCATACTTACCTCACAGCACCAGCAAGTAAAAAGAAAATTTAGGGTTCCTACTGAATTATGCATATATTTGTATAATAAGATAATGTGACTTATGTAGTCTTTCAGAAGGACACAAAGAGACATAAAACATGGAGAAAAAATTTCCATACGAAAAGTGTGGGACCTAGATTAAGAAAATCATAGAAGTTTACCATAAGGCATAAACTTTGTTGAGAAAAAGCATCTTTGAGTAGATAACTGGATGAACAGATTGAATATCATCAATGTCAGCTCTTCTCAAACCATTTTATGGGATTCGTGCAGTTCCAATCAAAAGTGTTAATAGAATATTTGTTTTGAAATCAAAGAAAATAATTTTAATGTTTATCTTAAGAAATGAATAAATTAGAATCGCTGATAGAATTTCTACAAGGGAAATTAGTGAGGGGTGCTTGCATTAAATATTAAAATGTATTATAAAAAGACAATAACTAAAATAGTTTGTTTCTGTTGCAAGAAACTAATGGTAGATCTATGGAACAGAAAAGACAGCCGTGAAGCACATTCTTGAATATATAGGAAATTTTTTATATGACAAAGGAAAAATCGTGTATCACTGGGAAAGGGATTATCAAAGTAAATCCATATGGATTAGAGTTTCTATGTAACAATAAAATACATTCTTTAATTAGAAGAAAATGTGTAAATATTTGTTAATCTCATTTTTGCAACAAACGTTCCTCTAGAATTGATTATGTGCCAGATACAATAATAATATTTGGAAATACAACTGTAGAGAAAATGGTTGGGTACAACCCTCAGATTTACAGTGTCTGTGTGTGTGTATGTGTGTGTGTGTGTGTGTTGGAGATGGAGACAAACTATTCAGCCATGCAAACAGGCAGTCTGTATGGTAATGTTCTTATGGAGAGGTACTCTTTGCCTTGTGAACACTTAATAGGCCTCTTAACTCAGCCTGGAGAGGTGGAGGTACAGACAGGTTGTGATGGTATCACTGAATGCCTCTAGGAATATATGTAATGTGTGACCTGAAAAGTCTTTCCTGAGAGGAGAGTAA
This sequence comes from Okapia johnstoni, assembly GCA_024291935.2. Taxonomy (NCBI): domain Eukaryota; kingdom Metazoa; phylum Chordata; class Mammalia; order Artiodactyla; family Giraffidae; genus Okapia; species Okapia johnstoni. The sequence goes on along the minus strand of CM044321.1, from coordinate 28,618,344 downwards.
GGGTGAAGAGAGGCTCAGAAAGAATGCTTTAGGCAAAAACCATAGAGTGAGCAACAGCATAAAGGTGATGAAAAGGATGGAGCCCTCAAGAATTGGAACGACTTAGTCTAGCAGTAGCTCAGACGGTGAAGCATCTGCCTGCAATGCAGGAGACCCAGGTTCAACCCCTGGGTCAGGAAGATCCCCTGGAGAAGGAAATGGCAACCCACTCCAGTATCCTTGACTGGAAAATTCCATGGACAGAGGAGCCTGGCAGGCTACAGTCATGGGGTCACAAAAGTCAGATACGACTGAGTGACTAAATTCCCTGCTATATAGCTGAAAGTAGAGTTTGAGTGAAGCATGGGGAGTGGGAAGAAAGAAGACCAGAGGGTACAGACTTGTAAGCCTTGTCAACAATTTGGATTTTATCCTGACAGAAATGGAGGCCATTGCAGAATTGTAAGCAAAGTGGTGACTTGTGAGAATGGATTAAGAGTATAAGTCTAGAGATTGGGAATATAGGTAGGAAGCTGTTAAAACAGTAAACAGATCATGGCAGCTTGAATTGGTAGCTTTAATGTAGAAAGAAAGTCAATCAAGAGTGATGTAGTAGAAGAGTTACAGTATTTGGTGATAGCTTGGATTTTGAGGTCAGAAAAAAATTTTATTGATGGTCTACAGGGGTTTTAAGGAGTGAAAGAATTCGTAAGGAGAAAGATAGAGAATTACAAAATTAGAAGCTGCCAATGAAAAATCAGAATTAGAAGAAAAAAAAGGAAAAATCAGAGAATTAGAAGCCAAATGAATACTGGGAAAGTAAAAATAAATATTTCTGACATATAAAGATGTCAGACATATAAACGTTTTCCTACGAAGAAAATAAGAAATATTTATCAATGGATAATTAATCAATGGATAATTCACAAAATCAGAAAATAACCAATAAAATTATAAAAATATGCATTTGAGCCAAAATGATTCCACTTTCACCTATTAAATCATTAAAGAGACTAATAAATGAGAATTCTAAATCCTGGCCAATGTGTGGACATTCATGTGCTGAGGGTGGATTGTAAACTGGTATAAAGTTTATGGGAAGATATTTGACAATAGAGAACAAGTACATTTTAGAAGTTACACCCCTTGGGAAATAATTTTGCTTCTAAAGATCTATAAGACATAGATAAGAATAATAAGGGATGTGGTCAAAAGATTTGTATGGTTTTGTGGAAACAACAGAGGAGTTATGTTATACTGATAGACCCATAAGATGAAATATTTTGTAGTTGCAGAAGAATTATTCAAATATTTTTAAATGGTATTGAAAATGTGCATCAATAGGCTGAAATATGCAAAATGATAATAATAATAATAATAAAACAACCCTGGAGGAAAAGAACAAAGGTTGATGAAAGGTATCTGATTTTTCTCTTCTTTGTGCTTTCTCATATTTTCCACATTTTCTGTTGAACATATAGTATTAATATAATGAGAAAGATTTTACTGTGTAAAATTGAGATGAAGAGTGACCACATGACAGAGCTGAGGTGAATATGAAATAAGATTAAGATAAAGAACTTAGGGTAACAGTGTTTTGGTTCATAGTGCGTGGTCTAAATTTGTTTTTTTTTTACTCAGTTAACAAATGTCTTCAGTTAGAACTGAAAATAGTGCTTGAGGGGCTCAGGCAATAGATAATTTTTATTAGGTAGCATTTTTATTATTAATAATAAACATTAGACCAGTGTCATGATATGAATTTAATCACAGAGACTAGGACTCTGTATGCTACAACTTGATGTTATCTATCATTGGTGGTGGAAACAAGGGCAGGTGGGGGCTATGCTAAAATCAAGAACAAGCAGTAAGAACATTTTATGGTTGATGGTTTGTTGTTTAGTTTCTCAGTTGTGTCCAACTCTTTGTGAACTTATGGACTGTAGCCCTCCAGGCTCCTCTGTCCGTGGGATCTCCCAGGCAAGAATACTGGAGTGGGTTGCCATTTCCTTCTCCAGGGGATCTTCCTGACCCAGGGATTGAACCTGTGTCTCTTGCATCTCCTGCATTGGCAGGCAGAGTCTTTACCAGTGAGTCACCAGGAAAACCCTTGGTCGATGGTTTTCAGACTCCAAATTCATAGCGTATAGATGACTGTCTGGCTCCAAGATTTCCTTTGTGCTACATTCTGAACTGTTTGACCTTCAGCAAGCAAGTTTTCTAATGGTAAGTGTAGACTGGGAAGCTGTGTGACTAAAGAAATAGAAAATTTCTAACCATCACAGCAGGCTAAGCAAGTCTTTCCCAGCCTCGTAATTATTGGATTTCCTTCTGCAGTGCGTGTGAAGGCTAAACATAGTCCATTAATTTAAATGCACTTAGTAACATTTAAACTTCGTGAAGCCCTGTTTGTTTTATCCTTACATAATATTTCATGTTCATTTAGGTGATAATTAGTTGTTTGATGGTTTGTTGTATTTATCTCACAGAAGATAATGCTGTTGTTTATTGGTTTGTAATTATAGAGTCTCTCTTATTCTTCTGTTGAAAATAGCTTAATAGCGTTAGTGCTTTTTTCAGTTTCTAGGTGTTTTTCCCTATTATCAGTGATTTCTGGGAAGCAAGTACTAGTAAGTATTATTGAACCATGAAGCCTTTTTCATACACAAAAATGAATACCACCAAGCTACATATGTCATTCTAGACATTTTTGCTGTGTTTATTTCCATAGTCTATGTTTGCTTTTGTTTTTCCCCCCATCACTTTAGCGATTTCTCCTAGGCAACTATTCACATTTGGTCTTTTCCATAAAGATATCAATTTACCTAAGTATATTAGAAGCTCAATAAATTAACTCTGGAGAGACTCTGGAGCATCCAACTATCACTCTGTGCTGTTCTCATGATACTTTGTTAAAAAGATCAGAGAAAGTCTGCTCCAAATCTCTCTCTTGGTGGAGGTCCATCACAGATTTCTTTTGCAAAGGAAATGTCATTCTCCTCACCCCTTCTTTTAACCTGCTAACCTTCTACCTGTTGACACCTTTTTATTTCCCGAGCTTCTGGGACAGGAACTCTGATGTCAGGTCCATTTGGGTTGGAATCCCAATTGTGCACTGGCTGTGTAACTTGAGGCAAACTACTCATCCTTAAAACCTCTTTCCAAAAAGAGCGAATTTTTTTTCCTACTTTCCTTGTTTTCTTTTTTTATTAGAGGATATTACTCAGCTATAAAACAGAAAGAACTAATATCACCCCCTCTCCACATTTCCAACTCCTGCACTGCCTTCTGCAAAAAGACTCTTGACTTCATTGAAATCATTCGTTATAAAGTTTCCTTAGATGGAAAAGGAGGATAATCACAGTATCAGCCTTAAGGCGTTATGTGGGTCTAAGTAGAATACATGCATGCGTGCGTGCTAAGTCACTTCAGTCATGTCTGCCTCTTTGTGCCTCTATGGACTGTAACCCAACAGGCTCCTCTGTCTATGGGATTCTCATGCAAGAATACTGGAGTGAGTTGCCACGCCCTCCTCCAGGGGATCTTCCCCTCCCAGAGGTCGAACCCACATCTCCTGCAGCTCCTGCAATGCAGGCGGACTCTTGACTGCTGAGCCACGGGGGAAGCCCTAAGCATAATACATATACAATCTAAGCTGAATAGGGCTAACACTATCACATGACTATCACAAGTATCAGTGGTGAATTCTTTTTATTGTTTTTTTTCTCTTTTCTTCTTTCATCTTCTAGTTTGTTATCCTATTTTCTGCTCTGCATTTTTTTTTTCTTTTCTGTCTTGCTCTTCCTAGTCTCTTTCATCTCTGTACCACCTCATTCCAGTTGCTTTGCTCACACAATCTTTCTTAGGGAGAGTTAGCAGGGAGTGGTAACCCATAGCACTTATTAGGTATGTCGAGAGGCATTTTGTCCTTGGGAGGGAAGAGAGAGACCCACAGTCTTTTTCGTCAGGAGGACCCAAAAGATGGAGAGGAGTGCAGCTTAGCTGGGAGGTGGTCCAGGGGAGTCTTAGAGTTGGGCTAGGAGGAGATGGGGCTGACTGGCTCCGGGGGCAGGGAATCACCTGGTGACCTAAATCTCTCAAGGAAGTGCTATTATTCAAGATAGAAATTGAGAAGGACCAGAGGGAGATGAAGAGGATCTGAAAAGGGACAACTTGAAGAAATAGGAAGTGTTTCATAGTTTCAAATGCATCCAAAGAAAACTTGACTGGCTTTGTAATTCAGAATTGAAGAAGAGCAATTTTCTCTAAAACCTAAATACACATGTCTTTGGGCAGAAGCTGTAGAATTGGGTACAAACTAGCACTTTCTGGTATTTGGCCACTAAGAGGAAATCAAAGAGAGGCCAAAAGTTGAAAAGATTTTTTTTTTTCCCCTCTGCCATATTGACTATTTTTGGCCATGACACGTGGTTTATGTGATCTTAGTTCTCCAACCTGGTATTAAACCCAGGTCCCTGCAGTGGAAGTGTGGAGTCCTAACCACTGGACAGCCAGGGAATTCCCTCCCTATTGACTTTTGACAACATGATTTCACATCAGAGTTTTCAACTTAAGCGTTTGGTGGTTTAAAAGGGAAAAATTTCTGTAGTTCCCAGCATAATAGAGATACATCTTTTTACACATCTTTTCCCATAATAGTACACATTTAAAATATAGTTGTTGGCATATGTGCCAGTAACAGCATTTTGAGAAGCCAAGATGACAGTTGCATCTTTCTCGTGAGAAGTTTAAAACTTGATTGGAAGGAAACCAAGGACAGCACTTAGAAATAAATCTAATTGGCTGAACTGAGACTATTGAAGTGTGATTATCGGGTGTTAAGTAAATATGAAACTCAGCATAACCTCAGCTGCTGAAATAAGTAATTTCTTTAAAAAATAATATAAAAATGAGATTTTGCTGCATGTATTTCTTGATATTACCAATTTGAAAAGTTTTTAATCTCCAGTCCATTCTACAAACAAGTATTTGTTTAACAAGAGCATTATTCACAGGGACCTAATTGTTGACCCATTTTTAATAGCAGTGTAGAAAATTTCCATATGTAAAAAATGTGTATTCTGTCAAGATGGAAGGTGTTCCATTGCAGTAAAATTTCTGTGGAATTAGAGGTTGATGCGAGAGGAGTTTGCACCTTAAAGGTTTTAGATTGGAGCTTCTAGAAATGGTTCTGGGACCACCAAATGGGCTTGACATAAGGAGATAGTTAGGGTGTTGTGGCCAACGGGTCCTAAGGAAAAATAAAAGAGCAGATAACCCTGAGGAAGTTTGTGCAGTTGTGAGTGAAACATGTAGATTTGATGAAAAAAAATTTTTCCCACAGTATTAGTCATTTTTCACTTAAAAAAAAACTCCTGCATACTTATTAAACTGTTATCATTTAAAAATAAAATACATTATATTTTCCTGTCTCATTTCACATCAGAGTTTTCAACTTAAGCATTTGGTGGTTTAAAAGGAGTCGATGGACAGCACGTAGATAGGAAAGAGTATAAAACATTATCAAGCCACTGAGTAGGGAGAGAGATTCAGAGAAGGAGTCAGGTAAGGAATAGTGGCAGGCCACTCATGGCGTCCGTGTGGCCACGGGAGGGGTGAGGCTCGAGCTTGAGCTGCCCAGCGGTGATGGAGCAGCTATTTACTACTGCTGCTCCTCCCAGCTCCTCTCCCATTATCTCCCATCTTTTGGAACTTGTGGGCACTTCCTGCATATCTGAGATTGGCTACATAACATGATACTTTGTGCAACATGTAGTATCGTGCACTGAGAGGACCCTGGCGTGGCAGTCCTATAGACCTAATTGCAGTTCCTGCCTGTCACTTCCTCCGTGACCTTGGCCAGGTTATTTAGCCTCTCTTGAGTTCCTATAATTAGAGATAATGATACTCACCTGGGAGGATTGAATAAGCTGATGTGCACTAAGCATGTGGCACAATCTGAAGCAACAGTAGGAACTAAACACATGATCCTTCTTGCCAGGGGCCTCACACACATGGACATGTTGCAAGAAATAGTGTTTTACTAATAAAAGAGTCACTAGTATCTCATATTTTGAAGACCACCATGGGCTTTTAGACCTTCCATTTCAGACCTACAGAATGACCTTATAACAGGCAAGAAGAGTACTAAGCTTGAGTAACAAAAATATGAAAGAGTACTCTCATGAAGAAACTAGGAGGTTTGCTTTTCTCTTTCCCAAGGTTAAAAATTGGATCATCCAGGGCTGTCTGGCAACTCTGTAAGGAACCCTGCTCCTTCTAACTTTCCACTCTGCCGTTGTTAGTGTGTGACTTCAATCCTGAGGTTGGTTCATGGTCCAAAGACGGCTACTCTTACCTTTAGTCATGCAGTTTCAGAGATGGAAAGGGTGAAGTGCAAAAGGCCTAATTCTTCCCAGGAACTTTCATGAAAGAGGGAACAAGTTGAAACTGGGGTGTCCCAGAGAAAGCAAGTGAGGTCATTGGAAGCTATTCCTAGAAAGTATCCCAGAGACTCTAGGGGTGTAGCCAGAGAGGTGTTTGTGGGATACCAGAGGCTAGTCATTGGCAGGGAGACAGCAGTAAGGGCGCTGAGCTTGTCTGGATGTCGGAACTTATGATTCCTTCTGGAGAATGCCTGGCTACGAAAGCATGAAAATATCAGATGCTTTTCTGCTGCTGCTAAATCGCTTCAGTCGTGTCCGACTCTGTGCGACCCCACAGACGGCAGCCCACCAGGCTCTGCCGTCCCTCAGATGCTTTAGCAGGATCTGATTAGAGCCAGCCTTGAATATAAGGTGTGTATGTGTGTGTTAGCTACTCAGTCATGTCCGACTCTTTGTGACCGCACGGACTGTAGCCCTCCAGGCTCCTCTGTCCATGGGGTTCTCCAAGCAAGAATACTGGAGTGGGTTGCCATTCCCTTCTTTAGGGGATCTTCCTGACCCTGGGATTGAACCCAGGTCTCCTACATTACAGGCAGATTCTTTACCATCTGAGCTACCGGGGAAGCTGAAATATACGGAGTTGCTACATATTACCACAATTCTCTGTCTGTAGGATTTCCCAGGAAAGAATACTGGAGTGGCTTTCAATTTCCTTCTCCAGGGGATCTTCCCAACCCAAGGATCGAACCTAGGTCTCTTATATCTCTTGCACTGCAGGCAGATTCTTTATCCACTGAGCCATTGGGGAAGAGTAAATATAAGGTAAAGAGGAGGTGCTGCTTTTTTCTCTACAACTGCAGGGAGTCCCTGGCAGAGAGGAAAAGATGATGATGAACCTTGAGCTGGAAAGCCTCAGGTGGAGTCCCAGCTTTGCCTCTCAGCTACGGCTTGAGCCATGAATCTGCTAAGTTGGGATTATATTACTCTTAGAATGTAGCTATGGAAATGAAATGAGATAAATTATACGTTACTATAACATCATCTACAGAATTATTATTGTCTGAACTCTCCTCCTTCTTACCCAGTAGAGCCTAAAGGGACAGCAGAAGCCTGGCTTGGGAGGAAATTGAGGTGGAAAACGGGGAGGATAACAAGGAAAATCTAAAAAAACAACATCCATATAGAACCCTACATATGTCGCCTTTATGCCTGGCTTCTTTTGCTTAGCTTGTTTCAAGCTTCATTCACATTGTAATACATATCAACACTTCATTTCTTTTTGTTGCCAACTAATATTCCACTGTATGGTTGTACTACATGTTGTGTACCCATTCATCCATTGATGGACATCTGCGTTATTTCCACTTTTCGGCTATTTTGAATAATGCTTCCATGACCATTTGTGTGCACATTCTGTATGGACATAGGTTTGTAAGCTAGGAAGTATCAGGGATTACACAGATTAGGCTGCTCTGTGCATTTGTTTGGGAGAAGGCAATGGCACCCCACTCCAGCACTCTTACCTGGAAAATCCCATGGACAGAGGAGCCTGGTGGGCTGCAGTCCATGGGGTCGCTAAGAGTTGGACACGACTGAACGACTTCACTTTCACTTTTCACTTTCATGCATTGGAGAAGGAAATGGCAACCCACTCCAGTGTTCTTGCCTGGAGAATCCCAGGGACGGGGGAGCCTGGTGGGCTGCCGTCTTTGGGGTCGCACAGAGTCGGACATGACTGAAGCGACTTAGCAGCAGCAGCAGTGCATTTGTTTGCCGCAGTGAGTCCTTGAGAAGCTGTTCTGGTTCTGGTGCCGGGCACTGGGGACAGAACTCAGGGGACTCCAGAGATGTCAAGAGTCAGGCAGGCCCTGCTGTGTACCTGTCTTCTCTCAATGTAATGCCAGGTACCTGTCCCATCTTGCAGTGACTCATCACAAGCATTATTGCTGGTTGCTGAGGAATGAGTTGGCTTCAGTTTAGAAGCCGGATTCTGCTTGTTTCCACTTTGGCAGGTTACATTCTCTCCCTAAGCTTTAGGTAGGTGTATTATCCTAAATGGAGATGGAGGTAATAGCTGCTGTGCAGAGTTTATGTGAGGAAGAGTTTATGTGAGGAAGAGTTTATGTGAGGAAGAGTTTATGATGCCTGTGAGGTACCCTGTCGAGAGCTGGTACTATGGCTATGGACAACTGCCCTGTGCAGTGGGGCCATTAAAAAAATGAAGGTCAGAGACACAGTGGCACGAAGCTCTTTAAATGACTTAGCTATTTTAGAAATGTTTAAACTGCTTTTCCCGTAAGGACTCTATTAGTTTGCTAGGGCTGCCAAAACAAAGTACTACAGGCTAGTAAGAGAAATTTGTTATCCATTAAGTAAGAGAAATTTGTTATCTGGGGGATTTCCTTGGAAGTCCTAAGGTTAAGGCTCTGAGCTGCCAATGCAGGGGGTGGGGCTCCGTCCCTGGTTGCAGAACTGGGATCCCACATGCCATATGGTGGGACCAAAAGATTTTTTAAAAATTTTTTAAGAAAGAAAGAAATGTGTTGTCTCATAGTTCTGGAGGTTGAAAGTCTAAGATCAAGATGTCCTCAGTTTTGGTTTCTCCTAAGGCCTCCCTTCTCAGTTTCAGGATGGCCACCTTCTTTCTGTCTGCAGCCTCTAGCACCCTTTTCTCTGTGCAGACACAGAGAAAAGGTGTCTTTGGGTGTCCAAATTCCTCTTCTTATAAGGTCAGAGGAGAGATTGGATTAGGCCTCACCCTAATGGCCTCGTTTTAATGTAATCATTTCTTTAAAAGCTCTGTCTCCAAATACAGACACATCCTGAGACTCTGGGGTGTTAGAAATTTTGAAAAGGACCTAATTCAGGACACAGTAAGCACCCAGGGGGCATCTACTCTGTCCCACAGGCTTGAAATGAGAAGACACAGTCTTGGGTCTGACTTACAGGACACTCGGTCTTTTGTGAGGGACAAATAAGCAGTTAATTGCCAAATGCATTTTCTCTGTTGACCCTGCCCTGTGTTTCATGGTTGAGTTTGCAATCTCTGCAAATACATTACCAGCTGGACATTCAGCATTCTGCCCACATCAGAATCCCAGTTCAGTTGGCTACAAACCCTTCAGGTCTTCACTGGCTCAGGAAAATGTTTATCAGAGCCCATCTAGAAACAGAAGGTTGGTTAGCCAAGAGCCCAGAGAAGTGAGGCCAGACTGAGGTGAAGTGAACAAGTGGTTGAGACTGAAGTTTGCCAGGCCCTTTTTCCTCCCTTTCTTCCAAATTTGAGGGGCCTCCAAATACAGGAGACAGGGTCTGCCCTACACCCCTTGCGTGTCCAGCACCCAGTGGCCCAGGCTGTTCACCTCCTCCCCACACCCAACCACACCTCCTCTATGTCTTTGCTTTACACTTTCTGAGGTGATAGAAGCCTGTGTCATCATCTTGATAGACAAATCTGACCCTCAAAACAACCACAGTTCATCTCATTTTACACATAAGGGAGCTGAACTATAAATATCATCCCCAAAGTGACACCGTAAATAGTGCACCTTAGATGCAGGTCTTTCTAATTCCCTGGTGACGAGGTGGTAAAGAATCCATCTGCCAAACAGGAGACATGAGTTGACCCCTGGGTTGGGAAGAACCCCTGGAAAAAGAAATAGCAATGCACGCCAGTATTCTTGCTTGGAGAATCCTATGGACAGAGGAGCCTGGCAGGCCACAGTCCACGGGGTCACAAAACAGTCGGGCACTAGTTAACGACAACTTTCTAATTTCACTGAGACCTTCAGACTCTCTGCAGAGCGAATAGCTGCCAGTCTTATGCTGGTTGTTAGTCTGAGGTTGGGTCCCCTCGAAGCAGTGCCTGAGAGGCCCTTGAGTGCCTGTGATTTATGAAGGGTATGTGCCCAGGAGAAGAAGAAAGGGAATAAGGGGGAGGGTTGGGGAGGCCGGGGAATGAGCTGGGCAATGATGCGCTCCCTGCTGGCCTAACATCCGCCACGGTGAGGGCTGAAGCACCAGTCGCCTGCAGAAGTGGCTGTGCAGTCAGTTGCTGGCTGCGGGTGTAGTGGATGAGGAGGGTGTAACTGGCAGTCTCATCAGCCAAAGGCAGTTTCCCAGAAGAGATGAAGTTGTGAACTCATAGTGCCAAGCACTAGGCTGGTAAAGTCACCAGCACCTTCCAATTCTCACCCACTCTTGGAGCTGCTGCTAAGTCGCTTCAGTTGTGTCCGACTCTGTGCGACCCCATAGACGGCAGCCCACCAGGTTCCCCCGTCCCTGGGATTCTCCAGGCGAGAACACTGGAGTGGGTTGCCATTTCCTTCTCCAATGCATGAAAGTGAAAAGTGAAAGTGAAGTCGGTCAGTCACGTCCAACTCCCAGCGACCCCATGGACTGCAGCCTACCAGGCTCCGCGGCCCATGGGATATTCCAGGCAAGAGTACTGGAGTGGGTTGCCATTGCCTTCTCCAACTCTTGGGGCACTGATATTCTAAATGAAGACACCAGGGAAACAATGCCTTGATCCAGAAAATGTGTCTTTACCTCTTCAGGTCCTATAGCCAGTTATTGTAGGAGATATAACCCCCACATTATACCTGTAAACTGTTGTCTGATGATGCAACTGTTAAGTCTCAACTCATTTATAGTTTGACAAGGTGATTTTTGTGTACCTAGTTCAGATGATCATCACAACCTTATGAGGTAGGTAGCAGGTTTCATTAGCCCATTTTACAGGGAGATTAAGTAGTTCAGAACTTTGATGTCATGAAGCTGGACCTAGGACTTGCTTCTGACTCAAGATAGAGGGCCCTTCCCACAGTCCATACACTGTCTGGTAGGATGGAGTCTGCAAAAAACATAACGCCCCACCTAGGGTGACCAAGTCATCACTATTGGCCCAGGACTTTTCCAGTTTGAAAACTGAGAGTCTCACATTTGTAGAAATTCAGGGCTGACTTTTCTGTTAAGCAGAAAGGCCACATCTGGGGCTTGCAGTACCTTTAGGCCCCAGAACAGATGCTTGTCAAATTATCTTTCTTGTCTCCACCTCCTGGTTCAGTGCCAGGCTCTCAATGCATATTTAGTCATTGAATAAATGAATTAACTGATGGGCTGATTCAGTCAATTGCTTGTTCTGTAACATAGGGGACACTAAATACTCCTGACTTCAGTATCTTCATCTGTAAAACAAATGGATTGGAATAGATGAACTCTCATGTTCTCAGGGGACAGTTTATATCATGTATTTATCATACCAGGTTATGGGACTGCCCATGTCATTGACAAATCTGTCTCATTAGCAATGAACGAGCCCCTGGTTGATTCTTTGTTAAGTCATTGTCGTGTTTTTCCCCATCCCCATTTTTCTTTTAGGTCCTGACTGGAAGGCAGCATGTCCAATTTCACCTTGAGAAAAACATCTCCCACAGGAAACGGTAATGTAGATGGTGTTTCCCCTACTCAGAAAACTTAAAAATCTGGGAAAAACAATCCATAGTTCCTAATTTTTTCATGTAGCTATGAAATGCTTAGAAGCAGCAGTCTAATTTTAATTAACATGGCCAAAGTTAGGCTTAAGATAAAAGTCAGAGTGCTGTAGATTTAACTCATCTAATTGCAATTTAAAGATTTCTTTTAAAAATCAAGTATAGGCAACCTTCTGTACTTCTGACTCCCATAAGATCAAAGAATCACATTATTTATAATCAGAAGCACCAGGAGTCATTGAGTATTGTTTACTAAGTACTTCCAAAACAGTCTTGTGTGTCCTTCAAGGCATATTTCTTTCTGAGCAAAATGGCCCACCCACTAAACCCAGTATTGATTTAGCTGAGGCCTGTGGTTCTTCATTCCCAGGTGCAGGGCAGGGCTTCCTAACGTGCACGGGTAGTTTCAGTTGGCACTTGAGCAGTCTTATATGTTATGTTATCTTTGATGATAGGTGTGGGATTTGTTCTTTCTTGCCAGCGCATCCTGCTTTGAAACAGTACTGGAGGTGCCAGCCTAGAAGATGGAGGCTGGACCATCAGATGCGCTTCTCAAGATTTCCAAGTTAGCAAACACACGCTCAACTCAATGGCACTGTATCTCGTGAGGTTTCATTTTTCTGTTGTTAGATATGAAGACTACCATGCAGGGGACCACGCTGAGGCAACAGGGTTTCCAAGAGGTCAGCAAAAGAAGGACTTTCTTGCAGGATAATAGCTGGATAAAGAAACGTCCTGAAGAAGAAAGGTGAGAGGGCGTGGGGAGGGAGGAGCGGGGATAAGAAAGAGAAGAAAGAGAAACTAATGGCCAACTGGAAAGTGGATGCTGTTTTTTTCTAAAGCACTTTGTTGGTTGCCTCATTTTTGGTAAGATTTAGTAAGCATACATTGGTTATATCAGATTTTTAACAATATCTCTACCATCTTAAATAGCCATATACCTAAAAGAACATGAGTTGTGAGTGAGAGAAAGCAGGATTTCATTGTTATGAGTAGCATAGACATTGATAATCTGAAAAAAAAAGACATTCCAGATTCCAAAAAAGGAATATTTAGTCCATGGTGGGGATATTCCTGGTATATATTGATCATGTCAGTTGAAACAAACAGAAGTATGATTCCAAATTTAATAATACTTTATCTGAAATTTCCTTATGAGCAAGTGAAATAGATAAATTCTTGGCTCATTTTAGTTCCTACTGGCTGTATACCTCTAGGTCCAGGAAGGTGCTAAATGCACTGTCACTTCATGAGTGAAGACATTTACCACCAAGAAAGTATTGTCTGTTTTAAGCATTGCGTCTATTAGCTATATGTTTAAAGGTTTGAAGACTATGTCCCTAAACATATTGCCTCATTGCCAGCACAGATTTATAATAGATATTTGTCCAACCCAGATATATTTATTATAAATTGTATATATATATATATATACACATACATATACACACACACACATACATGTATATATATATATATATATATATATATATATATATATACACACACACACACACACACACATAAATGTGTGTGTCCTTAGTCACTCAATTGTGTCCAATTCTTCGACTCCATGGACTGTAACCCGCCAGGCTCCTCTGTCCATGGGGACTCTCCAGGCAAGAGTACTGGAGTGTGTTGCTATGCCCTCCTCCAAGGGATCTTCCCAACCCAGGGATTGAACCCAGGTCTCTCACACTGCAGGCGGATTCTTTACCATCTGAGTCACCAGGGAGGGCCAAGAATACTGGAGTGGGTAGCCTATCTCTTCTCCAGGGGAACTTCCTGACCCAGGATTGAACCGGGGTCTCCTGCATTGCAGACAGATTCTTTACTAGCTAAGCTACCAGGGAAGCCCATATATTTATACATATGTATATATATGTATATATATATATATATATATATATATATATATATATATATATATATATACACACATGCATATGTATATGTTCTTTGATTCCCTCTTACATGTCAAGTTAGATGCTAGGTACTTTACATATAAAGCATCACTAAATCTCACAACTATCATACAAGGTAGATGTTACATTCTCGTTTTACAGAAGAGGAATCTGAGGCTCAGAGAAGCTAGGTAACTTGTCCAAGAGCACACAGCTATTAAGTGGTAAAGCTGAGAGTAACATGACCCATTGTCTTTACGTTACACCAGTGGTTCTCAGTCAGGGACAATTTTGCTCCCAGGGGATGTTTGACAAGGTCAGGAGATATTTATAGAAACTAGGGGCGGGGTACTCCTGACATCTAGTCAGTAGAGACTAGGAATGCCACTAAACAACCTATTAATACAATGCACAGGACACTCCTCACAACAAAAAATGATCAAACCCATAATGTCAAGAACTCTGAAGATGGGAAGCCCTGCGTTACAGGATACTTACTCCAAGCTTTCTACTAAACTGTCCATGCATGGTTGGTTGAGGAGCATACTTGTAATTGGTAAACAAAAATGTCTCTTAAATTCTGTTATTAAATTCTATTATTTTAAGGAACTATAGGGGTATTTGGAGATACACTAAGTTTTGGAGGTAGCACTCTTAGACAACAATCAGTTCCACACACTAAGTTTTGGAATTAACACTCTTGGACTACAATCATTTCCTTCTATAAAGCAACATTTACTGCTTCTCTTGAAACCTATTATGACATTTCTATTTTTCCAAAATGACAGAGGGATATCAAAGGTCAATTTGGCGCTGCAAGTATTTGCACAGATGTGGGGAGATAGAGATGTCTAAGACAATTTACAGTTGGTAAGAACGATGGTTTTATGCCAGACACACTTCCTTAAAAAGTCCCAGGGAAGTTTGGACGGTGTGACAGCTTCTCAGTGAAGGGGAAATTGGCTCTGTTGCTTCCCCAAACCTGCTAGCCCAGTGCTGGGTTCCTTGCTAGGATTTTGCTTCAGGCAAAAAAATGTGTCTGTTGTCTGGTTGTCTGCTGCTCTCCCCCAAGTGTAGGGAGGGGTTACCGGGAATCTGGAGGGTTCTCTTGGGATTTCTGAGGGTGTATATTCACTGCAATTGTTTCAGTTTCACTGTCTTTTTAATTATCTACTGCAGTTCTTATATAGCTTTATTGTCAGTGGTTCCAGACTGTTGAGTAATGTTAGTGGAGCAGAACCAGGAGAAATGTGATATTTCAGGTTTGGTTAGGTTCACACTGAAAGGTTCAGATACTTACTCTCTGCCTTGGCTCAAAGCCAAAGTCTTTACTACATGTTTTGACATTTCCTAACATTGCCTGTGGGCTTCCCAGGTGGTGCTAGTGGTAAAGAACCTGCCTGCCAATGCTGGAGACATTAGAGATGCAGGTTCAATCCCTGGGTTTGGCAGATCTCCTGGAGGAGGGCATGGCAACCAATTCCAGTATTCTTGCCTGGAGAATCCCATGGAGAGAGGAAACGTGGCAGGCTACAGTCCATAGGGTTGCAAAGAGTCAGACATGACTGAAGCAACCTAGCACATACACACACAACATTGCCTGTACTTTCAGGTCCACTGTACAAAGTAAGAAATATATAACTTTAGAATTTTATGTATGAAGTCCTACTGCATGATTGACCAGTAGGAAAAGCAAAAGTTTGGAATATAGAGATCTGGGTCCTAAACCCACCCTTGTCACTTGCTAATCTTTTAGCTTTAGGAAAGCCACAGACTCACTGAGCAATTTTCTCATCTGTGAATTGGATATGAGTGACTCCCTTGCCTAATTTATAGGCTATTTTAAGGACCAAACAGAGCACACTATATAATCTCATGGTTCAAAAATAAGCTAAATCTGTGAACAATCAACCTTCTTAACCACAAATACTGGTATGTATTTTCCTACACTTTGTCAAGGAAAACTGTCAAGGTCATCAAGTGGTAAAATTTCAGACATAACAGGCTTAATTAAATTTAAAACATATTTAAAAAAACATTTGCCTTCCTGCAGAAAAGCATGCTTCTAATATATACAAAGTAGTTGGCCAAGCATTCCCACACTCTGATGAAAGAAACCAAAACCAAAAAACCAAAGAGCAAACACTCATTCTGTTGTGGAATCACCTGGAAATCTCATGGGATAAATCAGAATAATGGTCGTTTGTACTCCCAAACTCGTTTCTTTTCACCGTGTTCTTTCAAGTGGTGATGTTAAAATAAATGCATAGTTGTATTCTTAGGCCTGAAGTAAAATGAATTAACTTTGCCAAACATTGCAAGCTCTTTCCTGTCTGCCTTATTTAATGCTTACTAAAGACTGTGATAACTTTTCATGTGACTTAATTTTGTTCTTTCTCTGCAGAGATGAAAATTACGGTAGGGCGGTGCTCCACAGACATAATTCCCACGATGCCTTGGACAGGTAGGTGTTTCAGACAAGTTACATCATTAGCAGAAACACAAAGACAGTTGTTTTTGAGAGTAGACTTGTTCAAGGCTGAATACTGGGGCCTAGCCACAGGCTTTCCCTGATGTTCTAGGCATGTGAAGGAGAATCTGATAACATCAGGGATTTTCACAAAGCAAACTATGCTTCTCCAGCTTTCTGCTTCCAAAATATAGCTTGGAGATATAGAATCATCAATCCACTGCTTACCCTACCATGGTGGCCTTCCTGACGGGAAAGAGCAAGGGCTCCCACAGAAACATGATGAGATAAGATATTTCCAAGCCTTAGAGAAAGGAACCCTAAAAGAGAAATACCAGCTGACTTCACTTGCTTTATGGGACAGTATGTTTCTTTTCTGAGGACAGTGACTGCAGCCATGAAATTAAAAGACACTTGCTATTTGGAAGGAAAGCTATGACAAACCTACACAGCGTATTAAAAAGTAGAGACATCACTTTGCCAACGAGGTCCATATAGTCAAACCTGTGATTTTTCCAGTAATCATGTATGGATGTGAGAATTGGACCATAAAGAAGGCTTAGTGCTGAAGAATTGATGCTTTTGAATTGTGGTGCTGGAGAAGACTCTTGAGAGTCCCTTGGACAGCAAGGAGATCAAGCCAGTCAATCCTAAAGGAAATCAACCCTGAATATTCATTGGAAGGACTGATGCTGAAGATGAAACTCCAATACTTTGGCCACCTGATGCGAAGAGCTGACTTATGGGAAAAATACCTGATGCTGGGAAAGACTGAGGGCAGGAGGAGAAGGAGGCAATAGAGGATGAGATGGTTGGATGGCATCACCAACTCAATGGACATAAGTTTGAGCAAACTCCGGGAGATAGTGAAGGACTGAGAAGTCCAGCATGTTGCAGTCTATAGGGTCTCAAAGAGTTGGACATGACTTAGCAACTGAACAACATTTCTTTTCAAAAACTCCTAGGCATGTGGAAAATCACTAAATGATACTCAGTGGCCAGTAGACTGACAAATGCAAATTAGTAGGAACATTTAAATAAAACTCATAATCACAGTGATGTAAATAATCTGATTGATAAAATGAGTAGATACTATTCTTATTAAAGCACATTGACACTCACACACATACAAACAACCACACCCAGCAAAAGAACCTAGTTATTTCTCAGACATAAGTTTTATCTCTTTCAGTAGCCAGTGTCTACCACCAAGGCATCCTTAGTAAAAGGACTGTGATTGTTTCTCATGGTGGGGCTTTAAAAAGTTAAGTAGACATTGTAAAGTAACTGTTGTTGTTGTTTAGTTGCTAAGTTATATCCAACTCTTTTGTGACCCCCACGGACTGTAGCCCATCAGGCTCTTCTGTCCATGGAATTCTCTAGGCAAGAATACTGGAGTGAGTTGCTATTTCATTCTCCAGGGGATCATCACGGCTCAGGGATCAAACCCATGTCACCTGCTTTGGCGGGTGGATTCTTTACCACTGAACCACCTGGGAAGCCCCAAAGTAACTATACTCAAATAAAAATTAGTTTAAAAAAGTTAAGTGGACACTTTGAATATGTCTATTTTGAAATTTTTATCTGTGAATTCTTCTAAACCATTTTAAAAATGTTCAGAATTTTGACATGTTCTAAGGGTCCTGAGTTTACCCCCCTCTACACAAAGTATCCAGTTATTTTTTGGGTTCCCAGCCTTAGTTATTCTGTTTGACTATTGTGTGATTTGGCTGCTTCTCCTGTGAACTGTCCTAGGTCTTCATGATTTTGAAGCTTATGTTCTTGTTCTCTGTTGGCTCTCTCTTACCAAACCAAGGGAACCTGGTCACTTGAATCCAGGCACTAGTGGAAAACACACTCTTCATTGTATTTGCCTTTCTCTGGAACTATTAAAGAACATATTTGTTGTGAAGCATGACCAGGAAAACTAAGATTCGTGTTCTTAATATGTTTCAAGATGTGTGTGTGTGCTTAGTTGCTCAGTCATGTCCGACTTTTTGTGACCCCACGGACTGTAGCCCACCAGGTTTCTTTGTCTGTGGGGATTCTTCAGGCAAGAATACTGGAGTAGGTTGCCATGCCCTCCTCCAGGGGATCTTCCCAACCCAGGAATCAAACCTAGGTCTCCCACATTGCAGGCAGATTCTTTACCATCTGAGCTACCAGGTTTCAAGATAATGTGATCTTAATGCCTTCTATGGTTATTTTATATATTTAAAATTATATTAGTTACCTGAACCCTTCATGTTGCTGGACAGCATTCTGGCTAAAGCAACACATTGGGCTGTTTTTATCTTCACTAATAAAAATCTATAAGCCTGAGACATTTCCCCCTGGACTCCTTGGTGAGTATCTCAAATGACATCTTTATAAAAGGTAGTGTAGGTTATTTTTCTCCTTGCATTTGCTCAAACAGGTGTCCATGTGACACTTTTCCATCCTTCTGCAGAGGTTGTGTCTGCTTTGGTGTTCACCCAACACCACTTTGGAGCACCTACTGTGTGCTGACACTGTGCCAGGTGCTGGGAATACAAAGATGCATCAGACACCAGCTGTGATCTTAAGGCGCTCTCACATTTCATGGAAAAAGATGGATCCATAGACACAAATACTCAGATTTACCATGTAAAGTGCTTGTAGAAGTGTGGGCCATGCTGTGGGAAGAAGCAGAGGGTAACTCTGACTGAAAGAGTGGGAGCCCTCCCTGAGGAAGTGCTCATTGGTGTTGCTGCTTGAAGGATGGAGGCTGTTTCCAAGTAGGAAAGGGTAGCTGGTGGGCGAGGGGCCGGAAATAGGCACTTCCAGCAGAAGTGATAACATGCCCAAGAGTTCCACGTGAGCAGAGACTGAAAATAAAGGAAAATAAATAATACTCTCGTCATGCTAGAAGACAAGCTTCATAGGATGCACAAACAACAGGACATTTTACTATGTCCTTTCTTTGCAAGATCATTAACACGTATCAAGTGAGGCAGAAAGCACAACAAATAGTACCGGTGGAGACCCCCTTCGGAGCCAGACAATATTCTGCAGTCTGGGAACAAAACGAAACCCTTGCTTCCGCAAAACTTCAAGTGATTCAAGTAAAAGTCGTTCAGTCATGTCCAACTCTTTGTGATCCCATGGACTGTACAGTCCATGGAATTCTCCAGGCCAGAATATTGGAGTGGGTAGCCTTTCCCTTCTCCAGGGAGTCCTCCAAACCCAGGGATCGAACCCAGGTCTCCCACATTGCAGGCGAATTCTTTATCAACTGAGCTATCAGGGAAGCTTCCTGGTTAAAGGTAGAGGAGGGAGAGATTGAATGTAAATGAACACAGTATGGTATGTCCTGTGGTGATAAGTACTTGGAAGAATAAAGCAGCTAATGAGACAAAGCAATGGTGTCTGTGAGGGGTTATTTCCTGGATGGGGATGGGGGTCAGTTCCATTTTCCAGCTTCAAACCCCGTGTACTTGATGCACCACTTACACCATGCTGGTGTGTTTGCAGGGTCTCTAGTTAATTCAGAACTCATTCCTCAGCTGATGATATACTGTCTCAGTACAGTATATGGTTTACCTGCAAATATTTTTCCTCTGTTCATTTTCTTCCTATGTTTCCTGTTTCTCTCTTTTCTTCTCTCTTCCTCCCTCTGTCTTCCAGCAGGGCCTCTTCTTTCAACCCTGTCCACGGTGCTGAACTCATAGTAGACTGATTTGTATGTAGCCGTTGTGCTGGTATAAGGCTCTGATGAAACTGTAAACACAATAGAGTTGATGATAAGGGACTGAGTTCCTGTTACATAAAAATCAACAACACTGAAAGCAGTACATATTAGTAATTAACTTTTTGCATGTTGTGTTGCTTGTTTCACATATCCTTATCCTCGATTTGAATATGTTACATTGTAATTAGGTTGATTGGACCTAAAGAAGAATTCTTTTACTAGCATGGGGAATTGGGTTTGCTAATTTATCCTAGGCAGGTCAAAGCCTGGGACAATTTTGGTACTCCAACTTTGCCTTTTCTTGGTAACATGTGTATCTCCCACCCCAACAGGCCAAGATTTTACCAAATCTGTGGAAGCTGTATAAACTAGTTTTATAATTTATTTGATCTTCCTATAATTATTTTTTCCTACAGGAAAACAAATGAGAGAGAGGAGCCGAAAGCCACAATCAGTCGGTACAGATCTGACGACACTTTGGACAGGTAAGGTGTTTTGAACCAGCAGGTGGAATGCATAACATATGTTAAATCCTATTTCTTATAAGGCATGAGGCAGCTAAATGGTTACCAAAGTGAGCTTCGACCCATGATATTTTATCCCCAGTAGCAGAAGAGCTATAAAGATGGAATTATCTTCTTCAAAACTCACAAAACCTTGACTTGCTATGCTATTTTCCTAAAATCTTGCTAATAGTACATCAATAGGAAAAATTCTAAAGGAACTGGTTTGAGTATAGATGGGATGGGCACTGCATGTTATCTGCTTAATTTTAAAAGGAGAATATAGTTTTTTGTGTGTGAGTCACCAATTCTTGTTCTAACTTTTGTTTTTCCATTCCGGAGGCAGAGAAACAGCAGATTTTGTTTAACTGTCTTATGGAGAGACTATACATTTTAATAACATAGTAGTTTTGATTCACTATAGGATAAAGACATTAGCTCTTTACTCTAGAAAGTAAAACGGCTCTTTCGGCCATGGAGTCACCACATGGCTATACATGAGTCATTGTGTTGTGCCTATTGTTGGCTCACTCTTAGATGGAAGGAAAGGAAGGGCTTATAAATAGAAAACCGAGGAATATCTATTCAAGTTGAAGTATAAATGCTACAAGTCACATTTAAATTTTATATCTGATAGAGGTGCTTCCCAGGTGGCTCAGTGGTAAAGAATCTGCCTGCCAATATAGGAGATGCAAGAGACTTGGGTGCAATGCCTGGGTGGGCAAGATCACCTGGAGGAGGGCATGGCAACCCACTCCAGTATTCTTGCCTGGAGAATTCCAGGGACATGAGACTGGTGGGCTACAGTCTATGGGGTCGCATGGAGTCAGACATAACTTAGGAGCTGAGTACAGAAGTGTTTATTAAGCATAGATAAAGAACAAAGTTAACATCTTCATTTGGAGTCTAGACACAGTGAATGCCCGAGGCCATCAATAGTCGAAGCCACACCTCTGTAGCTAAAGATGTGCTGTCTTCGGAAACAAACATGCAAACTGCTGCCCTTGCAGCACATACACTGAAACTCATGGCATCTAATAGATTCCATGTTCAGACCATGCCCATGTCAATTAAAAGAGCAAATGCATGCACTTCTGCACTCTTTACAGCCTTTTAAGTTAGTCTCCCTAATAGCGAACTAAGGGGGTGACATCGCTCTTGTAATTAACAACCTTGACAAGAATCAGGTTGTGAAAGTATATACCCAGGATCTCATCTCCACAGCGCTGAGTGAGAGAGGAGTCACAGTGCTTCTGTCTGTTCACCTTGGCCTTGCGGGCGGTCCTATTGCTCTGTTAATTGAAGCAGGAAACCCTACTTCTAGGGATGAATTTACAACTGAGACAGTTATATCTCGAGAAAAGTAAATATGTGGGAGACCTAAGCCTTTACAGGCTGTGTGTCTGAACATTTGTATCAGGCCAGTCAAGATGTAGCCTTAGAACATCAGCAGTGAACTAGACCAGAGACCTCACAGTCAAGCCAGTTAGTCATTCTCAACCTCAGCAGCAGATTAGAATCACCTAGAAAGTGAAGGTGTCAGTTGCTCAGTCTTGTTTCTTTGCGACCCCGTGGACTATAGCCCACCAGGCTCCTGTGTCCATGGAATTCTCCAGACAAGAATACAAGAGTGGATAGCCATTCCCTTCTCCAGGGGATCTTCCCAACCCAGGGATTGAACTCTGGTCTCTGGCACTGTAGGCAGATTCTTTACCATCTGAGACACCAGGGAAGCCCAAATCACCTAGAGAGCTTTTTGACTGCAGTGATAGTTTGGTTCCAACAGCTTTTATTCCCTAAATCCTAATCTAATTAGTCTGAGGAGGACTTGGCATCTTTTAAAGTTTATGACGTGATTTCTAATGAGCAGCCAAAATTCCAAACCACCAAACCAACCCAAACCCTTCATTTTAAAAACTAGAAAATGAGGCCAGAGATTTCTTGCTTTATCTACAAAGAGGATTAGCAGCGCATGTTTGAAAGATGAGCTCCTTCCCCAGGCAGTCCTATCCCCAGCTCACTCCCAACAGTGAGCTACATTCTTCTCTCCAAGTGTGGACACAGGTGTGAGGGAGAGAACACAGAGGAGGTAAAGAAAGGCAATCCCTGGTAACAGGAGTCAGACCCCATCATGCAGGGCTCTCCAAGTGTAAGATGTGAAGTCATTTTAGGAGGAAGATGATCAAATATATTAGGAGTGTGCATATGTGTGCCATTTTAGTACTAATGTGTGTAATAAATAAATATGAGAAAAGTACTGAGTTACCTTTAAAGAGTTCCCTTTTAAAATATACATCTGTCGGTAAAAATATGAAGTGTTCTAAAGAAACATAGGTAATCAATAGTATACCATAGCATTCAATATGGCTCAAACCCTGAAGATTGTTTCATCACTAATTTGGAAAAACCGAGGTTAGGGAGACCTCTAGTGTTCTGTTGTGGAAGTGTAACTTTTCCTTTGGTTCTTTTGATCACGTTGCTGATTATATTTAAGTATTTCCTGTCTCCAAGACTGACTCGTATTAAAACAATCTATCTCATATCACAAGTTGATAGAAACTTCATTTCTAAGGGGAGTACCAAGTTAATCTCCCTAAGAAATGAGAAATTGATGAACACATTGGAATGATGGTTAAATCAACGAATACATTGGGATGATGGTTCTGTCCATTATGATTTATATTATTTATATTTATATAAATTATTATTTACATTATACACAATTATTTATATATTATTTATAGACTGATCCCCCTAGTGTTGTGAAAGAGATAATGGAGGTGAAAAATAATAACTGAAGAAAGACATGTTGCTCATGAGTGTTGAAACAGTTAGACTACAGAACCAGGTGTACAACAGTGGGCCCTACTGGAAAGACTTTGGAGACAGACTGCTTCCTGGTTGTGTGGCCAAGAGAAAGCCACTCACATTCTCTGAGACTCGATTTCTTCATCTATAAAATGAAAATAATTACATCTACCTTGTAGAGATATTCTGAAGAGCAGAGAAA
Source organism: Okapia johnstoni (assembly GCA_024291935.2). Classification (NCBI taxonomy): domain Eukaryota; kingdom Metazoa; phylum Chordata; class Mammalia; order Artiodactyla; family Giraffidae; genus Okapia; species Okapia johnstoni. The sequence goes on along the minus strand of CM044321.1, from coordinate 28,594,891 downwards.
ATTGCAAAGAGTAGTAGGTAGCTATTTTGATTATTCCATGCTATATTGCCCACAAAGACGATACTGTAGAATTTTGATTAACTTCATTTAATTTTAACATCACAACTCTTCTTTATTTAAACCTTGAAGATGTTTGAAATCAAGGTTCTGTTTTCTTTAGACAGATTGTTATTTTCAGGGTACCAGAGTAGCAATTTCCCGGCATTATTTTTATCTTCTAAGAAGATCTTATAGATGGCTCTAAAGTCTGAGTAGTTTGCAAGGAACATTTAAGTTTTACGATTTAGAATTACATGACATCATGTTTATGATATTCACCATGGTTTACTGCAGAGCCCTTTAAATATAAACATATCAGAGGCTCAGTAGCAATTAGTGCAGAGAATATACCTGTAGTCTTTGGTCGAATGATCACCTGAGTGATCGTCATGAGTTTTTTGGTTTTTTTTTTTTTTTTTGCACATCTGTGCAAATCCTTTGTTAAACCAATAACCAAAATACAGGATGGCTCACTTTTCTTTCTCTCTTTTTTTTTTTTTTTTTTGCATTTTTCATTGCTATATCAACTTAAATATCAATGATTTGTTTATAACTTTAAATTATTTTTAAAAGGTATACATTTATAATTTACAAATCAACAGAGTGACATTTCCATCAAGATACATTTTTCCACCCAGATACATTTTTCTATCTTATTTCCCACTTTTAACAAAGGACATCTAGAACCAGAGGGACAGCACATCAAACATAAGTGCCAACACCCTCTGTGATCAGCAGCGCTAGAGTGTCTAAGAGATACACTAAAGGTTTCCATTCCTCATTAACTAAAAATAATTTTTGCCAGAATATTCTCAGACCTATTTGCTTTCTGTGTTTACATTCTCTGTGAGCTTCAATTTCAATGGTGGCATTCTGAGCATTAGAAAAATTGAAGATCATTATCACCATCATATGATATTTTTTCATATAACAGATACTCAGTCCTTCAGGAAGCATAACAAGCAATTCTGTTTTATTCCATTGCCCCCCCCCAACACTAATTTGTTTAATCCAAACCTTGTTAATCACTGTAGAAACCCTACAAGTCATTAGGAAGATGAACTTTGTTATCTACTAGAGGATTTTTAAACGAACAAGTGAATGTAGAAATGACTAATACCTTGAGGTTGGTGGTGGTTTAGTTGCTAAATTGTGTCCGACTCTTTGTAATCCCAAGGACTGTAGCCTGCCAGGCTCCTCTGTCCATGGGATTTTCCAGACAAGAATACTGGAGTGGGTTGCCATTCTCCACATCGTGAGTTTTAAATGTGGATTCATTCTGTACAAGTTAATACCTGGATTGTGAACAGTCAGTTGAGAATATGGAGCTCTGGATGATTCAATGTTCCTTCCTTTTTACATTCAAGAGTTACCAGGTTGCATTCAAGGTATCAGCATTATGCACCATAAACAGAAACTATGTGGGGTTGACTTGGGGAATTTTCATGTATTAGTGTTAGTTATCAAATGTTTTAGTTACACGTGTCACAATGACATCTAGGAATTGAAATCATTTTAAAGCTGGGACAAATAAGCCGTATTTTTCCATCATGAGTTTTTTTTTAGAGCAAGGCAAGGTTACCGCCCATCTTCCCAGGAACGGTTTATATAAAGCCCTGTAGTAAAGTGGATGGTGGGACTTCCCTGTTGGTCCAGTGGTTAAGAATCCACCTTGCAATCCACGGGTTCGATTTGTGATCAGGGAGCTAACATGTAGGGTGGCAATTAAGTCTGCTCCCTGAAACTACTAAGCCCACATACTACAAGGAAGATCTCACTTGACACAAGAAAGATCCTGTGTGCTGCAACTTAGACCCGATGCTGCTGAAATAAATATATAAATATTGAAAAAAAGAAACAGATGTTATGTGCTCACCACCATAGCTTATTTTTTTAAAATAACATGAATGATAAAGATAAAAGTTTAGAGAAAATTATATTAATAGTAGACCCATAGTATGAGATCAGCAGAAGAATCTTGCTGACCTTTTGTTTTCCAGAACCTAATTTTTCCCCATCCTAGTTTTGTGCAACTTGGGGAAGGGAATGACAACCCACTCTAGTATTCTTGCCTGGAGAATCCCATGTACAGAGGAGCCTGGTGGGCTGCAGTCTATGGGGTTACAGTTTTGTGCAAGCCTGCAGAATCCAGAAGACCGCCTCACATCTCAGGAAGAGCTTTCCTTTCTGATGTGTGTTTCTAGGGGTTGCAGTTGTGAGATCCCACCACTGGCATGCAGGCTACAGGATTCCTAATTTGTCTTCTGACCCAAAAGACAGACAAACACACATTTCCTAGACCTACTCTCTCTAAGCAACAGTTAGAACCAGACATGGAACAACAGAATGGTTCAAAACTGGGAAAGGAGTACAACAAGGCTGTATATTGTCACCTTTCTAACTTTGCTTACATGTAGAATACATCATGCAAAATACATGGAATATGGAGACCCGAGTTTAGAGTGTTTTAAACCTCTGATGGTCCCCAGGGCCTATTAACACAATGTGTTAATCAATGCAAACAAATTTGCCAGAGTAGAGCAATTCTTGTGACGAGTTCTCTCCCCTGCCTCCAAATCTCCATGGTTTAGCGCAATAGAAGATTACTGCTTGCTCTCAGCAGACTTCAAAGTGATATCCTAGAAAATTAGGGGACATCTCTGCTCCATGAAATGACTCAGGGATCTAGGTTCTTTCCATGTTTTAATTCTACCATCTTCAACTCATGAGCACCAAAGCCACAGTAGAAGGGGAGGAAAGAGCATGGAGGATCATGCAAGAGGTTTTATGATGGTTTGGGGAGTCATGAATAATATTTCTGTCCACATTCTTTAGAACTCAATCACATGATCCCAACATACGTGTACTGAAGATTGGGATATGCAGTCTTCCTGTGAGCTCAGAAGGAAAACATATTGAAAAACATATAGCATTGTCTATACCACAGAACATTTTTTAAAATTGCTTGAGTCTTCCATTGATTCCTTTTAGTGACATGGAAAGTACTGTCATTGGTAGATAAATTACTAAACAATAATGAGAAGGAAATAGTTAATGAATTAAATGCTCAGTGAGTCAGAAAGGCTAGTTGAAAAGCATAAACTTTAAAAGTTACAAACTGTATCAAAATGGCCTCTTAAATAGATTTTGTGGTAAGTATAATAGTTGTTTTAATTGTAAAATTTTCTAAAATGTAACACCTGAAAAGCAATTGTTTTCACTAGAGAAAGGCTATGTTGTGAAGTGATTCTAGCATGAAAGAGGTCTAAGAGGAGTTTAATAACCTAAATGTTGATCCAGACTTTTGTTTTATTTCTTTATAAAGGATTTCAAACAGAAATGATGCTGCTAAAACTTATAAGGCCAATACCCTGGATAACCGACTAACCAATAGGTACCAGTATCTACTAACTTGGGGAAATGTTCAAGTACAATATTTTTCTAAGCATTACTTACTTACATACAGTTCTTCAGGCCTACGTATTATCTTTCTGTAAACCCTTATCCTCTATTTTTTAAACAGAAATAATTCTGGCATAAAAACTTGGCTCCTTCTCATGGTTAAAGAAAAATAAAATCTTATTCCTGGCTTCAAAATGAAGAGAATTCATTGCTTCAGGCCATCATTCTTACAACATTTATGTTTCTTTTTAAATTATCCTGGTGGCAACATCGTGAAATACATGTAAATGTAAATTTTGTAAAAAAATTGTAAAAAAATTATTGAACCCATCAAAGAAAACACTGGGCTTAAAAGATGAAATTTCTAAAGAAAAAAACCTTTTTATGGAATCTAATACACAAAAGGTGAAAAATCATGAGATCAACTTTTCAAATGTATTCAGCTACTGATACTTTCTTTTTCTTTCTCACAACTAATGTTAACTTTTAGTAGTAATAATTCTAAATTCATGGACAACTGCAAATTGATGCAAGAACTTATTCTTTGCTGCTGCTCAAACTTTGCCTTCTCGTTTTCTTACCAGAAATGTGTCTACGTTTCAACCACCAGAAGTGACAAAGACGTATGTACTTCTCTAACTGATCTTACATTTTAAGAATACAGTGTATTTCTTCCTATTTGTCCAGGAAAAAATCAAGGTATATTGTCTTCAGGCCAAAGTTTCATTGTAACACAGCCATGCCCCCACAGCTTTGACAGGTTGAATAGTATTGATAGAAATACTGAAGTGGCCGGCAAAACTTAAAGTACTTTTTATGTGGACTTGAACACAAGAAGTTTGCCAGCCTCTGCTCTAATCAAGCACTGAAGCTTAAGTCATTCTTTATTTCTTTTATTTTTAAAAGTCTAGGTTCTTTACTCTTTTGCCCATAGAACTTTAAAATTTTTTCCTACTCCTATGGCAACTTTTTCTTTTTGTACATTTCACTTGCCTCCCAAAATACTCATTACATTTACAGCTCAGCTGAGTCTTGAAATCATGGTTTTGCTAACAAATCTGTACAGATGAAATACATTTTCCCTGGAATGTACTAATGGTGGTTATAGGCAAGCAAAATAGATATATTTTTGAAAACCTGGTTGATTTTTAAATTTGTACTTTCAAAAAAAGTAATTTTCATACTGGACTGCCCTCCAATAGTTGAAACAGGCCTGAGTCACTTCAATTTTTTGAGGGTCTGCATATATTAATAAATGCTAAACAGAGATTTGGTTTTCCTAGTGGCTCAGACAGTAAAGAATCTGCCTGCAAGGCAGGAGACCTGGGTTTGATCCCTGGGTCAGGAAGATCCCCTGGAGAAGGGAATGACAACCCACTCCAGTATTCTTGCTTGGAGAATTCCATGGACAGAGAAGCTTAGCGGGCTACAGTCCATGGGGTCACACATATTCAGACACGACTGAACAACTAACACACACACAGAGATTTAAAACAGTGTGATTTTTAAATGTTTTCTTAAACAAGCTAATGTATTTAATTCAAAAAAATTGTAATATAATTCTGTGAGTCACAGCATAGACAAGATTTAAAAATATTTGTTGGAATCCACAGCACGTCGGAATTGATTGGTCTGGGTTTCAGACACAGAATGTCGTGTAATGGACTACTTCTCCATTCAATTCCTTCTGTTTTGATTATTTCAGTGAAAGCCAGGTGATTTGTAAAATGGGTAAACTAAGGAAGAACTTTTTCTGTTGTTCTTTCATCCTCGGGTGAAACATTTTGTGATGGGAATAGGAGTAGATTGTAAGTCCTTTCAAAGGGGAGATAAAATGAAAAGTTTCAGGAATGTGCTCACTGTCTGTTCTTGCGACAAAACAGGCAACCTGGAGGTCTGTCCAGTGCAAACGCCACCAGCACCCCAGCTTCCACCTCCACTGCTACTCCTGTGAAGAAAAAGAGGTAGGATGGGCTTGTTGGGAGCCCCTCTTACTGCTGTTCTGTTGCAGATTATTCTTGATTAATGTCTGAACCAAATCATCCACCAAGGCCCCCGGGCAGCATCTAGAATTTGCTCTCTGCCCTTCATCCTCCTCCCCTCCTCCCCTCCCCAGGGATCCTTGCCTACTGTCTTCTGCTGTCTTCACACCTCAGTCCTTTCCTCCTCAATCTCCTTTTCAAATATGCCATCTTTTCCTCCAATTTTATTGAGAAATAATTGACATACATCGCTGTGTAAGCTTAAAGTGTATAGTGTGATTTACACATATTGTGAGGTGATCACCCAATATGTTTAATTAACATCCATCATATCTTCCCAGGTGGCGCTAGTGGTAAAGAGCCCTCCTGCCAATGCCGGAGACATGAGACAAGATGCCCTGAAGAAGGGCATGGCAACCCACTCTGGTATTCTTGTCTGGAGAATCCCATGGGCAGAGGAGCCTGGCAGGCTATAGTCCATCAGGTCACCAAGAGTTGGACACAATTGAAGCAACTTAGCTTGCACAACATTCATCATCTCACAGAACATCCATTATGTCAATAAAAAGAAAAGCATTTCTCCTTTTGATGAGAACTCTTAAGATCTACTCTCTTAACTACTTTTCTATGTATAATGAGATGATATGAAAGTGAAGTCACTCACTCGTGTCTGACTCTTTGCAACCCCATGGACTGTAACCTGGGAGGCTCCTCTGTCCATGGGATTTTCCGGGCAAGAATACTGAAGTGGGTTGCCATTTCCTTCTCCAGGGAATCTTCCTGACCCAGGGATAGAACCCAGATCTCCCACATTGCAGGCAGACTCTTTACTGTCTGAGCCACCAGGGAATCCTATGTATAATACAATCATGGTAACTGTAGTTATCATGTTATATATTACAACCCTAGACCTTATAACTTCTTTGTCTTTTGTTGGATGATATTTCGAACGAATATGAAATAAGTTGGTCTAAAGAACAAGTAAAAAATGTAAGTTTTTACCTTTTGGCCACCTTGCTCCAATCTGCCTCAATGCCCTTGCCTCTGATAACCACAAATCTGATCTTGTTTTCATATGTGCCATCTTAGGGTCTTGAATAGCTAGGTACTGTTTTGACGCTAGAGCTCAGATAGTAAAGCTACTTCAGATAACACATGTTAACAGAATCCTACTACAGGGAATGCCTTATCCTGCATAATGTCTGCAGTGTGGCCAAGTGTCACTAGACTCCAGAAGCTAGTCTGCATCTTGGAGGCCTCCTCTGCTCTGCAGATTGGGCTTCCTCCACGTACAGGGTCAAGAGTCCTATCTGGGGGCATCAGTCTCTGTTTGTGTGCTCATTACCTCTTCCTTCCACTTCCCCTGTATGGCCTTCCACTTTCTCCTGTGCTAAGTTCCATTTATCTATAGACATGGAGGAGGAGGTAGATCTTCACTGGTAGAATATTCTTTATGTGACAAAATGTGATGGTGGAAGTGATTTTTTCTTGTTGAAGAGAACATGGTGCCAGTGAATCGTGACATGAATGGAAAACAAGCGTTCGTGAACCTCAGTGCTTTTGAAATTTTCTTATTTTCTTTGCTTGCTCCTCTGACCATGCTTGGGCTTCCCAGGTGGTGCTAGAGGTAGAGAACCTGCCTGCCAATGCATGAGATGTAAAAGACATGGGTTCTTCTCTGGGTCAGGAAGATCCCCTGGAGAAGGGCATGGCAACCCACTCCAGTGTTCTTGCCTGGACAATCCCCATGGACAGAGGAATCTGGCGGACTACAGTCCATGTGGTTGCAAAGAGAAACGACTGAAGTGACTTAGCACGCACACGCAGGACTATGCCTGGTGTAGGGCAGGTGTTCAGTGCTAGTTGATGAGCTGGCTGACTGTCATGCTGCTCCTGTAGTCCTCCTAGAGGGAAATGACTGATTCTATTTTCTCCTGCAGACGAAATTTTGGTTGTGTCTACAGAATCTCAGAAGATAAGATTACCCTTCTCTTGGATTCAAATTTCACATTCCCTTTGATCCTTTCTTTGTCTGTTAGGAGAGATTGAAAGAGAAATTTAAGGTCAGTTAGTTCAATCTCCTACCCAGGGCAAGAATCTTTCCTCTGATAGGCTAGGCCTCATTCAGGACCATTGCAGCCAGAAACATGACTCTCGTTTTTGTGATGTGCCTTGACTAAGCTCTCAAGGGTTGCATTGAGCTGAAATTGGCTTTGATTTACTCCCATCCCATCTTAGTGCAGTCCTGCAATCTCAGAGAATAGACCAGCTTTGAGAATTTAAAGAACTCTCCTGTCCTTATCCCTGACCTTCCTTTTTCAGGCTATCTCACTCTCCTCTGAACATCATTTATGATCTATAACTTAGTCTTTTTGACAGAGTCCTTACCTGTCTCTACCAATTAAAATGATGTCTTAATAATTGGAAGTCATCTTTCTAATTGGATATATGTGTGTGTGTGTGTGTGTGTATGTACATGTATGTATAAACGTGTATGCTTAGTTGCTTATATGCATCTATATAAAATTGAGCTTGGCATTGCTGTGGCATTCATTTATATTTTCAATATTCTTGCTTTCAGCATTTGCTATCACACAGATTTTTTAAAACCATATTTTGAGTAGAACATAAGAGTGTTGTTATTTTTATTATGAAATGTTTCAGAAACACAGAAAAACAGAGAGGTGTGTTGATAACGAGCACCCATGAACCTACCATATAGATTCAACATTATTATTTTCCAGATTTCCTGCAGATTTCTTTTTAAAGAAGTGTCTACATTGTTTAGTGTCAAAGGAAATGGGCAAAGGGAATTATTTGGGAGAGCAGATTGTCTGGAATATAGGCCATTACTTCCTATGGCAGGAAGTAAATGGTTTTCATTTTATCTCTAAGACCTTGTAGGAAAGTCATCTCATTGCCTTTTTACCTGTCAATTTATTTTCAGCTTTTCCTGGAAGATATGTGGGTGGGGTCAGGTCTTTCAAGAACAGTGTTTATAACTGATGTCATTTCTTAACAGACAGTCCTGGTTTCCACCACCCCCTCCAGGTTACAATACCACCCCAAACACAGGAGCAACCAGAAGGTAAGAGAAAGATGTCAGAGGTAATTGCTATGTAATATGATGGAAGAATGTGTTAGATATTGACAACATATAATTGTGGATGCTTTGGAATAAAGTTGAAGCAATTTTGTGAACTCTGAGCTCTGAATAAGATTGTGGCCAATGAAAGTGAGGTCAGGGTACAAGTGTGCCTGGTAGGAAATCTGACACGATTTGAGGAGTAAATGACTGTATTTTTAGTTTGCTAAGGGTTGCTGTAGCAAAGTACCATAAAGGTGGGTGGTGTGAGAGGAATGTATTGTCTCACAGTTCCAGAGGCTGGAAGCCTAAGATCAAGGTGTTGACAGGGTTCCTTCTGAGGGTTGTGAGAGGCGATCTATTCCACCCTTTTCCCTGGCTTCTGGTGTTTTCCTAGCAATCTCTGGTGTTCCCTAGTTTGTATAAGGGCCTCCCTGGTGGCTCAGATGGTAAAGAATCTGCCGGCAATGCAGGACACCCGGGTTCGATCCCTTGGTCAGGAAGATCCCCTGGAGAAGGGAATGGCTACCCACTCCAGTATGCTTGCCTGGAGAATTCCGTGGGCAGAGGAACCTGACGGGCTACAGTCCATGGGGCAGCACCATTTCCATCTCCCCCTTCATCTTTACATGGTGTTTACCCTGTGTGCTTGTCTGTGTCCAAATTTCCCCCTCGTAGAAGGACACCAGTCCTATCGAATGGGGAGTCATCCAACTCTGGTATGATCTCATCCTAACTTAGCTACTTATGTCCATGACTCATGTCTTACCCATTTGTGTCTACTAATGACAAATTTAAACAAATTTGGAGAGGACATCATTTGATCCATAAGGGGGGCAGGGGAGAGAACAGGGGCCATCACTAGGTGGGCCCCAGTGTGGGCCCTGGTGCACAGTCATTTTTGCTCTGATGAACCCAGATGTCAGGATGGGAATGTGTATGGCAAGTTCTTGGTAAACTTAGAGTGACAGATGAGTCGTGTTTGTTTGCTTTTACTTTTTTGTTGCTGTTGAGAGTAATAATTGTAACTAAATTAGAGACCATGTGGAGAACACCTGGTTCTACGATTTCCAAACTGGGAATGTCAACAACTGTTTAACTTAATAAATATTTAATAATAAGTGATTACTGTACACCAGATATTGTTCTAGGATCTTGGGAGATATCAGTGAACAAAACATGGGGCCTACACTCAAGCCTTCAATGAAACGGACACAGTGTAGGCCTCTCATAATCTATGTTGTCATTAGCACTTGAAGAAAAATAGGTCTCCAAGTTGGTTTTGGTTTAGGTATCCAAAATTATTTTCATGTCATCAACCCCTAGAATATCTTCACCCAATACTTCCATGTTTAAATGGGATTCATTTTCCCAATTCAACACTTGGGAAAAGGGTATGAAGCAGTGTCCTTTTTTCATATGAGATTGTTTTATTTCCAAAAATTTTCATCTGTTGCACAGGCTCTTAATGTGTCTTTTATTTCCAAATAATAGGTATATTTGGAAATAAATGTCTTATAATTTAAGTCGAATTTAAGTTGAATCTATAAGGACATACATAACTTTAGTTGACTAATAGACAAAAAGAATTCGAGTTGTCTTTCATACCCTTGGCTTCATCTGTATATATGTGTGTGTGTACATATATATTATATTATGTGTGTATAATATATACATAAAATTATTGGACATGTTGAATAATCACAGCCTGGAATTATATCAACCTTCTCTTAAAATATTTTCTTTTTAAACCTGTTCATCTTTTTAAACCTGTAGATGATTTCCAATTATATAAACTGCCAAGTATGGATTATGTCTTTAATTTATAACCTCCTTTCTCTTCAGGATATGTTTAGCTAGTTCTCCATGAGTGGTACCTTTCATGGAACTGCCCAAGTTATTATTGTAAGATACCACTGTACATTCCATCCAATTTTGTCTTGATAGACAATAACTGATACTTAGAAACATTTATTACTTATTTCCCAAATAACTTATTTTTATCTTTTGTTATTCCATTGTTCAGGTAAATTATCATCATAATAAGCAACTGTTATATAACTGTGTAAAGATATGAAAGGGTTATTCATGAACTAACGTCATATGTACTCAGTGCCCATTCAGCTATGGATCTCTGTTTGCACAGAACTGATACTGCCTGGCTATATGCCCTTACAATTTATGCATAGCTGGATGTGATTTACATGAAAGATAAAATAAGTTACAATGTCTCTATTTCTGATCTCTGGATCAGATGCCCAGCACCAGAATTAAGGGAGAGAAGAGAAGATTATTGGATAAGGTTGATGAATTTAGATATCCACTCCTTTCTTAATGTCACAGATTATTAATATAATGGCTAGACCAAAAGACTTCTCTTTGAGGATCAGAGCTAATGTTATCCCAAGCTTTCAGGGGAAGGGGAGAATGATAGCAATATAGCAATGCCTTTGATTTCTGAAGTGCTTTTCTTTGGAAAGGCTCAAAGTACTTCTTCTGTTTCTCACCTTTTAATGCCAGTGCATTCTCAGGGCTGAGAAATAGTCTTTTCAGCAGAAGCCAAAAACTAGAAGCAATTATTAAATGATGAAAGGAATCAAAGGTTTCAAAAAGAGATCTTTGTCCCCAGAAGAACAAAAAGAAGATGGAAATAGGTCAAGAACAGATAAAAATGGAGAACTGTGATTTTTAATACTAGCTAATAGCCAATGCTAACTTTATTTCCCTTCAACCTTTACTTATTCACTGGTCTCCATCTCCCTTTCTCCCCTTTCACCTCTTCTGCAAAAGAATTTCCCCTTAATAGCAACACTCACTCTCATTTCTGTTCTTCATCTTGTGAACTTTCATTTTTCTATCACCTAATCTTTCCCAGAGATTTCATTTTCTTCCACACACCCATTCCCAGTTATTACAAGGAGAGGTCATTTTCCTGAATGTTTTTCCCCTCTAACCTCTCTGTGATCTTTGACCCCATGGACTACCCCATTCCTCAGTTGTCCCTTTCTTGATTTACATAGTGTGGAAGAACCAAACTTGGCTGTGTTTAGATTGACAACTTGGGTTGGTGTTGTGTTGGATTAAAATCTGTTACAGGCATGAGTAAGCTGCACCCAAATGGTCTTAAGCTTTTTTTTTTATCAACAGAAGAACCCATGATATCACACTTTTCTCTATATTTATATGTATATCTGTACCTATAACTCTATAAGTCTGTGTTTATGTCTATAGCTATTGATATTTCTATAGCTAAATCTGGAAATATATCTACATCTCATTCTGTCTATATAATTAACATAAGGTTGGTGAATTCAGTTCAGTTCAGTAGCTCAGTTGTGTCCACCTCTTTGCAACCCCATGGACTGCAGCACGCCAGGCTTCCCTGTCCATCACCAACTCCTGGATCCTACTCAAACTCATGTCCATCACATCGGTAAATTCAACTAGATTTTAAATGAGCAAATTTAATTTTCTAATATAACTATATAGTAGAGCTAAAGAAAAAAAGCAATTTCTTAAAATAAGTATCATTTTATGTATGACACACATTAGTCTTGCAATGAGAAGGTTAAGATCTGGTGATCAAACAAAATTTTGGAAATATCTCTGAAAGTTTCTGAAAATCTCTTGCACCCTTTTTGATAAAACAAGTGGAGAAAGAAGCTGTAATTCATGATAATAAAACACAGCAGGTAAAGTTCTGAAATTAAATAAAACTCTTTCTAGCTGATTTCTAAGGTAACTCCTTAGTCCTTGGATGTAAATGTTCTCTGATCTCTTCCTTCTCTTGTTGAGAAGGGAAAACTCTAGCACAGGGTTTTTTTATTTTTTTATTTTTTATTTATTTATTTTTTTTAGTTTTTTTTTTTTTTTTTTTTTAGTTGGGGGCTAATTACTTTACAATATTGTAGTAGTTTTTGCCATACATCGACATGTATCAGCCATGGATTCACATGTGCTCCCCCTCCCAAACCCTCCTCCCACCTCCCTCCCCCTCCCATCCCTCAGTGTCATCCCAACGCTCCATCCCTGAGCATCCGTCCCATGCATAGAACATGGAATGGTGTTCTGCTTCACATATGACAATATACATGTTTCAATGTTATTGTCCCAGAACGTCCAACCCTCACCTTCTCCCTCAGAGTCCACAGGACTGTTCTATGCATCTGTGTCTCTTATTCTGTCTCACATATAGGGTTACCATTACCGTCTTTCAAATTCCATATACATGCATTAGTATACTGTATTGGTGCTTTTCTTTCTGGCTCACTTCACTCTGTATAATGGGCTCCAGTTTCATCCATCTCAATAGAACGGATTCAAATGTATTCTTTTTAATGGCTGAGTAATATTCCATTGTGTATATGTACCACAGCTTCCTTATCCATTCGTCTGCCGATGGACATCTAGGTTGCTTCCATGTCCTGGCTATTGTAAACAGTGCTGCGATGAACATTGGGGTATACGCGTCTCTTTCAATTCTGGTTTCCTCGGTGTATATGCCTAGCAGTGGGATTGCTGGGTCATATGGCAGTTCTATTCCCAGTTTTTTAAGGAATCTCCATACTGTTCTCCATAGTGGCTGTACTAGTTTGCATTCCCACCAACAGTGTAAGAGGGTTCCCTTTTCTCCACACCCTCTCCAGCATTTATTGCTTGTAGACTTTTGGATAGCGGCCATTCTGACTGGTGTGTAATGGTACCTCATTGTGGTTTTGATTTGCATTTCTCTAATAATGAGTGATGTTGAGCATCTTTTCATGTGTTTGTTAGCCATCTGTATGTCTTCTTTGGAGAAATGTCTGTTTAGTTCTTTGGCCCATTTTTTGATTGGGTCGTTTATTTTTCTGGAATTCAGCTGCAGGAGTTGCTTGTATATTTTTGAGATTGTTTGTTTGTCTGTTGCTTCGTTTGCTATTATTTTCTCCCATTCTGAAGGCTGTCTTTTCACCTTGCTTATAGTTTCCTTTGTTGTAGCACAGGGTTTTGAATGACAAACCTGTATGTGCTGTGTGTGCTGTGCTTAGTCACTCAGTTGTGTCCAACTCTTTGCGACCCCATGGACTGTAGCCTGCCTCTGTCAGAGGACAGGCTGCTCTGACCATGGGGATTCCCCAGGCAAGAATAGTGGCTAGAGCAGGTTGCCGTGCTATCCTCAAGGGGATCTTCCCAACTCAGAGATTGTACCCAGGTCTCCCGCATTCAGACGGATTCTTTACCATTTGATCCACCAGGGAGGCCATGAATACTGGAGTAGGTAGCCTATCCCTTCTCCAGGGGATCTTCCCAACCCAGGAATCAAAGTAGGGTCTCCTTCACTGCAGGTGGATTCTTTACCAGCTGAGCTACCAGGGAAGCCTGTCAACCTGTGTCAACAAGATTATTTCCTCTGAAATCCTCTTTTCAACTGCCATCAGAACCTATAGTTTCTTTTCATTTTACTCAGGACTGAATCAAATTTTAGCTCTACAACTTTTGTTCGTCATTACATTGATCTGTCTCTCCTTCCTCTATGATCACTGGTTTACCCACTTTCCCATGTTCAAATCCCTTTCATTATTTCAGAATATTACTTCTGTTTTAATGTTTTGGTGTAATGTAATTTGAGCTCTATGTATTGGAGATTCTGAAATACATATAAAAGAAATACATGTGTCATCAATATGGAAAATTATTAGAAGGTCAGAGCCGGTGAAAGTTTTTCCTTTTCCACTTGTTTCATTTTAAGATTTATCAGAAAGCCTGGCACAAAGCAGTTTGTCAGCAATCACTAGTATCTATCTCAATTTCTCAAGTTCTTAAACTTTTTCTCATCTTTGAGTCTTTAAAAGAGTGGTAACATATGCCAGGACTGGAGCCAATGGTGTGGATAATAGGTGCCATTTGTGAGAAGTGCTCAGTCAAATCACAATAAGATACAGATGCAGCATTTCTAGGAAGTTAATATTAAAGTCGCTTCTGATTTTAGAACCCACCTTTAACTCTTGGTATTCTGTTTCCGGTAAATTTAAGTGCATACGCCTTTGTACTTAGGTGATGCAGAGATACAGTGCTTTGATGGCATATGAAGCTCATTTAAGAAACTCATGGAAGCCAGATTTAAGTAGTAGTTGCTTAACAGACAATATGAATGTTTACAGTGTTACCCATTATAGTGATTCTGGAGCAACAATGAAGCAAACCACCAGCACCACCAAAAACAAAACAAAACCAATGTGTTTTTTTTTCTGCAATCATTTCCAAAGACAGAAAATAAATTGTATAATATCTGATAAAATTAAAGTAGTGGAAACACATGCAGGAAATCACCATATTGTGAAATGCTTGCTACATACTTTCATAATTTCTCATCCATATTTGTTTCAATCTCTTCTCTTTCAGTGGTTTTCACTTCCACTTAGCTGATTGGTAGATATGAAGGAGGAAAAAAAAATTCTAATTGAGAAGTGGGTTGCTATGGCAACCTTGCACTACAGTTATATTTTTCCATCTGTAACTATAAATGGTAAAATGTAGCTTTTCTAATTATGCTGCAACATTTTTAACTCTATTGGTACCAAACCTTCTATGAAGTTTGCTGTCACCCTAAATTAAATCATTGTATTTAATTTTTATCACAACAAACATCTTCTTGTATTAACTAGAAGCCATCTTGCAAAAACTAAGAGTCTAAAGCTCTCAGTAAAATGTCAAAGTATAGTGATTTTAAAATTGTATCTGAATGCCTAAAATACTGATTATATTCATTCAAAATAATTAAAACATAAAACTGAGTTAGGGTTTGTTATATTTTAAAAGTATTTTAATAGAATGAGGAGAAAGTTAATTCAGAATGTGCTGCTATGAATTCAGCAATACTTGAAAATTTCTCTCCCTCTGTGTCTATTGGGAGCTAAAGTTTATTTGTGCTCTTATATTAAATTATACTATTTAAATTTCATTAACCACAACTAAATATTCATACATTTAGAAAGTGCAGTATATGAATATTCAGGGTACTTAGTGCATAGCAAGTAGTATTCACGACTACTGTGGAATTGAAGATTCCTTGCAATATTCTGCCTTCCCATGATCATATAGTGGTTTGCCAGCCACAGATCTGAACCAGTCTCATCCTTTCATAAATGAAGAAGCAGATTCTTCAGAGAGGATCAGTGTTCTTTCCATGATCAAACTGGAAGTTAGTGGCAAAACTTGTCTAAAACCTAGGTCTCTGAAATTTTTGTTCAACGCATGCTCTTTGTTGTGGGGTGGTTCATTGAAATGGTCCCTGGCCACTGAAAGTAAGACACTGTTAGAGCAATCATGCTTTTGAACAAATAATCGAAAGATTATTCTCTGGAATCTTTAGAATGCCTTGCATTCGGCAAGCTCTTTGAGACCATGGACTACATCACACCTTTTCTAGTCTTGAACGCCCAACTTTGCTTGTTATATGTCCTAACATAATAACTAGGGCAGTTGTGGAATAAGTGCTTTTGAACTGACACCTTTGGGTAAGCAGATAATACAGGATCTCTTATTGTTATTAGATTTTCATTGGAAATACCTAGAAGAATAATGGTTTGATACAGTATGATAGAGAGCAGCAGCCCCCAACATTTTTGGCACCAGGTTTTGTGGAAGATAATTTTTCCACAGACTAGGGATGGGGGATGGTTTCAGGATGATTCAAGTGCATTACATCTATTATGTCTCTGCTGATCTGACAGGAGGTGAAGCTCAGGCAGTAATCTGAGTGGTGGGGAGCAACTGTAAATACAGATGAAGCTTCACTCACTACCCCACCGCTCACCTCCTGCTCTGCAGCCCAGTTCCTAACAGGCCACAGACCAATATAGGGTTGGGGATGCCTGATATAGAGGAGAAAGCATGGGCTTAGACATGAGTAAGACTAGGTTAGAACGGTGGCTGAGTCACTTACTACCAGTGTGATCCAGGGCAAATTACTTACCTTTTTTGAGACCCAGTGAATAAAATAAATTTTATATATATACACACACACACACACACACACATACACACACACACACACACACACACACACACACACATTCCACAGGATAGATATATGGACTAAATAAGATAAAGTATGTGAGAAGTATGTCAACTTGGACAAGGTGACATGTTACTGAGACTCAAAAAATGTAAGTTCCATTTCCTTTGCTATTGTTGGAATAAGAATTCTACTGGAAGACTACAACAGCTAAGCGTAATGTGAAGTAAAAACAAAACTCACCATCAGTTTTTAAGGGTCAATTATTCTTTAAACCCTGACCTGTGTTGAGTCATAGAAACGTTCTTCACAAAGTCATTCTGGAACACAAGTCACAGAGCCAAGCATGTTTTCCGAAAAACCCATAATACAAAGAAGTGACCTTTGCAGGAGCTTATGAAAATGAGGGAACATAAACAGGTGGACAGTGTTATTTCTATTAGCTCTGGCCTTTGGGCTACAATCTGCAGGTTTTCAAATGTTGCCCAGGAAAGCTGCCTTTTGATTCCTGGAAGTTATTTTTTACAATTATAGCAGCTAGTGTGGCGTCATCAACCCTGTGGAAGGTCTTACAGACTGGAGGGAAAGACAGAGGGGAGAACCCGGGTCAAATGATCCAAGCTTAAACAGCGCATCTCAAAGTGGTGTTCAAACAGGATCATTCCCCATGAATGTCTCTTGTTTTTGTCTCTTCGAAACATTCCAGGCCACAGCTTCCTGCCTCGCTTGCGCATTCTAAAGCCCCCGCTTGGCAATGGCCTCCAGCTCCTGGCTCAGCATGAATGACGCCTCTCATTGCCCCCAGGGCCGGGGTTCTGTCATCTGTGACTGTCACTGCAGAGATGCAAAAAAGCTCCTTTGAGTTGGACTGAAGTCAGCTTGACCTTGCCCTGGCCCAGCCCAGCAGGGGTATAAATGCATTACTCTCGCTTCTCTGCTTTTCTTGGCCTTCACAAATGCACACCTGACTTTTATTTCCCCAAAGCATCTCCTTCCTGTACACCCAGATCTTCTTCTTTACTCATCTCTGCCTCTCAGACACACCCAGGCAGTATTTTCCGGCCTCTTTGAGGGCTTAGTGGCTTCCCGGGTGGCGCTAGTGGTAAAGAACCCACCTGCCAATGCAGGAGATGCAAGAGATGAGGGTTTGATCTCTGGGTTGGAAAGATTCCCCTGGAGGGGGAAATGGCAACCCACTCCAGTGTTTTAGCCTGGAGAATCCCATGGACAGAGGAGCCTGGTGGACTACAGTCCATGGGGTTACAAAAGAGTCAGACACAAGTGAAGTGACTTAGCACCACTTTACATGGAAGAAACTTGACTTTTTTTCACTGTGATTCTGGCATAAGCAAAGTTGGGCACCATCCCATGTCTCCTTTTTTGTAATCCTCCTTTCCATCTGGTTACTATTCTCCTGCCTGTTTTCAGATATCCAGTGCCCTGTGTAGACTCATTAATACCTGGGGCCGACCACCTTCTCATCCTTTCCTCTATCCCTGGAAGAGAAGCATATAACTAGCTCATTGATAGAGATACATGAAAGACACTTTATCATTTGAGTGACATTACACTGTTGCAACACAGGGATATGTTTTGAGAAGAGATGATGATGACAATCAATACAAAGAAAAGAACATCTAAATTGTGAAATCTAACATTAGGTCAGAATGGGGAGAGTGTTTTCCTGCATTGCAGGCGGGCTCTTTACCAACTGAGCTATCAGGTACTCAGTAGTGGAGTCAACAATGCACAATGGACTTCTATGGGACAGGAAACCTTGAACAGATTTTCAAAGCTTTAGACTCCTGTTCAGTATCCATTTTCCTTCTTACCAAATAAAAATTCAGCCAATCCCTCCCTCTTCCAACACCTCTTTATCGGGCACCAACAACATGTACAATCCTAGTACTTGGTGTGTAATTATCCTTTTAGGGACTTCCAGTCCAGCCAGGGTGGAGACAAAAAGTTTTGTGCAATTCAGACCAGCTCGGTATGTGTTGTGAAGAAGGTGTGCTCCTGGGAGACACAGAAGAATATTCGCCAGAGCACTGGATACCACTCTGCACAGTAACCCCCTAAACCAGAGTCTGAAGGGCAAGGAGGGCTCTCCAGGTGAAAAGGAGCAGGAGGTACGCCCCAGAGGAGAGATAACGTGGTGTTGGGGTGGGATGGGGTTAGAAGTGCCAGAGGTTTGGCTCCACTGCAGCGCTGGGTTCACATGGGATGGAAACAGCAGCAGGCATAGCACTCACACTAAGCCAGGTGGTGCTCTAAGCTTTGTATCGCCCTCTTGCTGGCTTCAAAGCCACCATCGACACAAGAACCAGAAGACCCACGGTGCTCTGTGTCCGCCTCCCACACAGGGACTCGCTACCACACTTGGCCAGAAAAGCTTCAGGACTAATTCCATCATGTCCCCCATCCTTGTGGCCATGGATCCCTATGGGAACCCCAGACAGATTACTTCTTATCACCTGGACCATTCCTGCAGAGCTCTGTGCATCACTGAACCTGACCCAGCCTACAGCATCCCAACCCCTCAAACCGGTCCATAGAACCTTCCTGGATATGTCATCCATTATCGTCAAAACTCACTCCTCTTTGGTCTCGTCTCTGACTGAATAACCTCTCCCCTCCTTGGTGGGTTCTCCCAGAGAACCCTGCTCCCCCAGCCTCCTTCTCAATGACAGCTGCTTTTCTTCTAACCCCATGTACTGCGAGGTCTGGAGGAAGAGGATGGATCCTGTTTGCTCCTAATTGCTAATTTCTATTTCTCCCTCCTCCCTAAAACTTCCTGTCCTCCTTGAAGCCATTCCTCTGTGAGCTTCTCTCCTTCACTGGAGTCATCTCAAGGTCTCTGAGTCACTCACTCTCACTCTGTGGGGACTTCAGCACTTGGCTCACCAACTCCCACAAACATTCCTCCCATCATAATGCCTGCAAGTGAAAGTCAACTCAGTCGTGTCTGACTCTTTGTGACCCCATGGACTGTATAGTCCATGGAATTCTCCAGGCCAGAATACTGGAGTGGGTAGCCTTTCCCTTCTCTAAGGGTCTTCCCAACCCAGGGATTGAACCCAGGTCTCCCACATTGCAGGCGGATTCTTTACCAGCTGAGCCACAAGGGAAGCCAAAGAATACTGGAGTGGGTAGACTATCCCTTCTCCAGCAGATCTTCCCAACCCAAGAATCGAACCTGTGTCTCCTGCATTGCAGGTGGGTTCTTTACCAACTGAGCTATCAGGGAAGCCCTCCTAATGCCTGGTGATCCTCAAATTCGTGTAATGGATCCTTCCCATCCTGGACTTTCACTTTCTTGGTCTCCTCTCCAGCGATCTTGTCCATTGCCCTACCCCAGCCACCCACAGATATTGCCCTTGTAAGAAACCATATACGCTACAAAACTTCGAAGCTTTATCTTTTCTGGCTTCCATTTTCCATCTACTCACTGTCTAGCTACACTTTCTGGTTCAGTCCCTCCAGTCCTCTGATGCCAGAAGTTTCCCAGTCCCACAACCACCATTCCATTGATTCTACGATCTTTCCACAGCCCTTCTCCCCTCACCTCCTCACTTCCCTCCAGGTCCATCTCAGATCCCACAGCCCTTCACTGTAATCACTTCCTTACATACCCCTTCTCTTCCCTTGTCATCAGTCTTTATTGCACTCTCTTGGTTGACTTAGAAGCTTCCTTAAATCCACTCTCTGTTCAATCTGTTCCTGCCCCTGAAGAACCAAACGTGGCAAAAGAAAGCAATAGGTATTGGCATTATTTTAGTTCCATGAGCACTGACTTCAGCGGAGCCATCGGTGTTACCCAAAGAGCCCCTGAGAGGCAGCATCGTGGAGGATGGTTTATGGAGCCAGACTGCTAGGTTTGGATTTTGCACTCTGCCCCTTACCAGCTGTATCATCACGGGGTATTTATTTTCACTTTCTGTGCCTCCGTCTTTTCATCTATAAAATAGGAAGAAGCAGAATACTTATCTCTGAGATCGAAGAGAGGATTCAATGAGCTCGCTGTCTGTGCTTCCAAGACCAACCTTCCGGCATGTGCCCTCAGTCTCCTCACTTCCCGTGTCTAACTGTTTTCTGCTCACTCTCCTGCACCATCAAATTTGCCGTCTTCCCTGGATCATTCCATTATCATATCTACATACTCTAGTACCCTTCATTGACCTATCAACCTTCAGGTAGCTTCCCAGTTTTCTCTTCCCTCTTCACTGCAAAGTGCCTCAAAACTGCCTTCGTCGGGTTTATCAATGACCACTATATTGCCAACACCATGGTAACTCTCCGCCCCAGTTTTATTTGATCTGTCAAATGTCTTGCATTTGGCAAGGCTAGTTACTCCTTCTGGAAACACTTTTCTCACTTGACTTCCTGGCACCACACCGTTGTATTTCTCTTCTTTTCTCTTTGGCTGCTTCTCTTCAGATTCCTTTGCTGTTTCCTCTTCATATTCTTGATATCTAAATATTTCTGGGATCAGGGGTTCCACCCTTGGCCCTCTTCCTTCTCTGCCTAGGATGACTTCCTGGGGAGTCTCATCAAGTTTCACGTGTTAGATGCCATCTCAAAGCTGATGATACTCTTTCCAACATCCTCATGGCTCAGTTTATCACTGCCTTCAGGTCCTGGCTTATATTTCACTTCACATACAGGTGTTCCCACACCATCACTATGTTCTCTCACTGTTTTATTTTCTCCTTAGTACTTTTCTTCATCTGTCATTTATTTATTTGTGTATTGAAAACCTTCTGAAAACATGGAAATTATCCACTTTGTCGAGTGCCTCAAGCATAGAAAGCTACCAATAAATGTGTTAAATAAAAGCATGATTTCATTCAGTCCCAACAACACCCCCACAGTGCTGTTGGAAGGGTTATTACAAATGAGGAAATGGAATAATTTAGGCCCTTGTCACACAGATGGCAATTCAGGCAGCCCAACTCCAGAGCCTACATGCTTCCTAGTGCACTACAGAAGCCAGAGGGGTACAGAGTTGAGATCACAGGGTATTTCTATGGAATTTATCTCGAGGGTTATGGGGAACTACTGGGGTGGGAGTTCGGGGGTAGGGAAGTGCTGTGTGGTGTGCATAATAAATCACTTCAGTTGTGTCTGACTGAGACCCTATGGACTGTAGTCTGCCAGGCTTCTTTGTGGGACATGGGATTCTCCAGGCAAGAATACTGGAGTGGATAACCATGCCCTCTTCCAAGGGATCTTTCCAACCCAGGGATCAAACCCATGTCTCCTGCATCTCCTGCATTGCAGGAGAATTCTTTACCACTGAGCCACCAGGGAAACCTGAGTAAAGTGCTGACTCCATCCCAATATGCCCATAATTGCCTGCTTCAGTTCCTGGGCGATCAAATCATGCCATTTCAGAGGCTTTCTTGGTGCTTTGTTGGAAAGTTTAGGCTGACAGTGTTTGTAAGCTCTGCCAGCATCAAACTGGCCTGTGCTGTCAATGTTTAAGGCAGATTTAGTTAAGAGCTTCAAATCAACTTCATCTTAAGGTCTATGGAATTGAAAACCTTTCTTGCTGTTTCCATAGCAGCTTGATAGTTGACATAATTCCTAAAGAAGCTTATATGTTAATTTAGCCAGGAACCATTTACTCTGCTCATTCGCTGCTGACCCAAAATATCACAACTTGAGTGAGATAGTCTAGTAAATTACTAAGCTGTTTAAAGTGCACATAATGTTTCAAACTATAGTTGGGGAGGACAGGGTTTCCAAAAATCTGATTAAATGAACTTTTAAAATACCTGTAATTTTCAGATTTGACTTCTTTAAAGTTTAGAACTCCAAACATCCTGTCCTTTCCAGTAGCACATGCACAGGGGTTGTAAGACGCACAAGATATTTCCACATAGACAATAAACGCATTTGGTGAATAGATGCTAAAATTTACCTGGTTTCCATGGTGAAATGAACTGCTGTTTTCTGTTCTAAAGGGAACCAACTGTTCACCCTCCAATACCTCCGAAGCCCAGTTCCGCTGTTTCATCTCCTAACCAGCTGAAGCAGGATAATAGGTAAGATCTAGCATTCCAGAATTTCTTGCAAAATGAAGTTTAAAGGAAATGACACCATATGTGCAAAGCATGGGTATGTTTTTTGTGCAGAAGCACTTGGAAAGCTGCTCTAATTCCATTTGCCTACACAAATGTGTATTTCTGTTTGCCTCTGGATACTCATGGCCGCTACGTGTCCTATGGAAACAGACCTTCAAGATAGAAACTGAACAACAGTCACTCCCAGGAGATGTTCATACTCAGGCTTCCTGTACTTTATGTACTGGGAACCAGTGTGTGAGGAACCCCTCTCTCCCTGGATATAAGTACTGGGAACCGGTGTGTGAGGAACCCCTCTCTCCCTGTATATAAGTACTGGGAACCGGTGTGTGAGGAACCCCTCTCTCCCTGGATATAAGTGCTGGGAACCGGTGTGTGAGGAACCCCTCTCTCCCTGGATATAAGTACTGGGAACCGGTGTGTGAGGAACCCCTCTCTGCCTGGATATAAGTACTGGGAACCGGTGTGTGAGGAACCCCTCTCTGCCTGGATATAAGTACTGGGAACCGGTGTGTGAGGAACCCCTCTCTGCCTGGATATAAGTACTGGGAACCGGTGTGTGAGGAACCCCTCTCTGCCTGGATATAAGTACTGGGAACCAGTGTGTGAGGAACCCCTCTCTGCCTGTATATATAAGTGGGAACCAGTGTGTGAGGAACCCCTCTCTCCCTGTATATAAGTACTGGGAACCAGTGTGTGAGGAACCCCTCTCTCCCTGGATATAAGTACTGGGAACCAGTGTGTGAGGAACCCCTCTCTCCCTGGATATAAGTACTGGGAACCAGTGTGTAAGGAACCCCTCTCTCCCTGGATATAAGTACTGGGAACCAGTGTGTGAGGAACCCCTCTCTCCCTGGATATAAGTACTGGGAACCAGTGTGTGAGGAACCCCTCTCTGCCTGTATATAAGTACTGGGAACCAGTGTGTGAGGAACCCCTCTCTCCCTGGATATAAGTACTGGGAACCAGTGTGTGAGGAACCCCTCTCTCCCTGGATATAAGTACTGGGAACCAGTGTGTGAGGAACCCCTCTCTCCCTGGATATAAGTACTGGGAACCAGTGTGTGAGGAACCCCTCTCTCCCTGTATATAAGTACTGGGAACCAGTGTGTGAGGAACCCCTCTCTCCCTGTATATAAGTACTGGGAACCAGTGTGTGAGGAACCCCTCTCTCCCTGTATATAAGTACTGGGAACCAGTGTGTGAGGAACCCCTCTCTCCCTGGATATAAGTACTGGGAACCAGTGTGTGAGGAACCCCTCTCTCCCTGGATATAAGTACTGGGAACCAGTGTGTGAGGAACCCCTCTCTCCCTGTATATAAAGTACTGGGAACCAGTGTGTGAGGAACCCCTCTCTCCCCTGTATATAAGTACTGGGAACCAGTGTGTGAGGAACCCCTCTCTCCCTGGATATAAGTACTGGGAACCAGTGTGTGAGGAAACCCCTCTCTCCCTGGATATAAGTACTGGGAACCAGTGTGTGAGGAACCCCTCTCTCCCTGGATATAAGTACTGGGAACCAGTGTGTGTGTGAGGAACCCCTCTCTCCCTGTACCCTAAGTACTGGAAACCAGTGTGTGAGCAGGGGATCTTTCTGACCCAGGGATCAAACCCATTCTTTACTGATATGTATATATATTGCTTATATAGTGATATGTACATATATTGTGTATATATTGCAAAGAGTTGGATATGACTTAGCTGTTGAACAACAGCAACAAGAACAAATACGTGTGTATATATATTTATACACAAACACACACACACATATATATATATCTTAACTAGTTAAGATTCCCATTAAGAGCTACATTTTCTAACAAAAGATGTTCTTAAAACTTTGTGTTACTGTTCAAACCCTCCCTTATGTTAGAAAATACCTTTGGGTAGTTCTTTAGTCTCATTGAGACATTTGCAACTTATTTAAAAGCTATAACAAATTTTGAATAATGCTATAATTACCTTGCCTCCAAATCAAGAAAAAAAAAGACAGACTTGCTTTTCCATTTTGAAACTCCAGTGCTCTCTGTTTAATACTTAGAAACAAATACTTAGAAACTAATTCAGAGATCTGAGCACCTCCCCATGTGTTGCTGTTAAACAGTTTACTAATCTCAAGCTATTTTCCAAGACCTACACAGCACATTTCCATTATTGTTGAGAGATTTTTAAAATGGTGTCTCAGCGAAGACTGAACACATTAGATTTGCTTGATGGCCTGCCTTTGATTCTTTTGTATTTTTACTTTTTGATGGTGATTTTTCTGACAACATGGACTATTGGAAAACTATTCTTCATTAAGAGGATAACTTTGGCCACAAAATGCTGATTGTGTGACAGGGCTATGTAGCTTTAGGCATTCAACCTAATGTGTTAAAAACTCAGGTCTGAATTTCTATTCAGTGAAATGTCACAGGATCTTTAAAATTTTGTCCTTAGGAGAAGAGGATAATTTTTTTTAATGTTAAAAAAAATTCTTCATTGAATTAATGAAAAATATAGGCCAGATTTATGACTTCTCATCTGTACAATGGTTATAATTATACACTTGAAAATAACTTCTCAGGCTTTCTACCTTACATTATTTTTCCTTTTACTTTGACAGTATTGAGCAATTTAATATTAATGTGAATAGGATTTTTTAGAGGGCTAAAAAAAGTTGGTGTTAGTACATCCTACATTCAAAACCTTGGATTCTAGAGCGGTGAATTGAATAGGTTCAAAAGAAGCTAAATTTCATCAGAACTGGTCTAATCTGTTTTTACTACTCTAATTTATTTCTTCCACAAATGATCTTAGATATAAAATGAGGACAACTTGCATGTTTTAAACCCTGATTACTTTAATCACAGCAAGATGATTTTAATGAAAGAATATGAAAGGGAAGTGTTTCCTGTGTAATTAACACATGTCCTCAGGAGTACAAAAAATGGTTGAATTTAGTTTCTTGAGAACAAGCAAGAATGTGTAAGTAGGTCAATTAGATACTTAGAAAAAAAGCCGAGAAAAACCTTATACTACAAATTGTTACAGAACCTAACATTGTAAAATTTAATTCTGACAACTCACTGTGGTCATTCCCAATGTGGTAGGTGCACTAGAAAAATGAAAGTGTTTACCATATTATCTGAGCAAACATATTTCTTGATAGTATTCAAATGGGATGAGTCTTTGAGAAAAAGATGTTCCTCTGACACCTAACAAAAACATGATTTTTACTATTTAAAAACATTGTATCATTATCTAATAGAGATAAGTGTATTTATCTAATAAAGATAAGTGCTTTATTGATGACTGAAAACTAAAATAAATGAACATGAACATATTAGGAGTTTATTTCCATAGTGCTATTATTCCAGCAAGCACACTTCCATTTCTTTGAATGTAAATGTTTTCTTATAAATTTAAATTTAACAGAGAAGTGTTTTCTTATCTAACAGACATTATCTTTAATTTGAAAAATATAGGCAGATATATCCAGCTAAACTAAGTGTATATACAGAAGCCAACAGATCTGCTGAAAGAAATATAAGGTACAATGATTTAACCTGATATCTCTATATCTATGTAATTGTATAAGTGATAAAGTATGCTTTATTAAAACACTGAAACATACATGAAATTAATAAAACAGACAAAATCAGTTTTCCAGCTGACTTCAATAGTGGGTAATAAATATTTTTATATGTATTTAGAGAATTTTATTCCTTATATTGCTATTTCTAAGCATTACATTAAGAACAACCAAAACTGCCTGAATATGATAACAGAATAAGATCAAACTCTTTAAGACAGGAAAATCTCTCTTTATTCCTAACACTTGTCCCAGAGACTCTGATATAGCTGGTGTTGATGTGTAAGGGAATAGGTGGAAATACAGTCATCTGATTGAACGACTACAAAACCTTTGCTTAGAATTGGCTGTATGATAAGGTCAGCTTCACCTGCACCTTCAGTAAAAGGCTTACAAATTGTATTGATGCTTTTGAGTAAGATTTCCCCATGACAGTCCTGGTTTACACCTATTGTCTTAAATATCCCATCTAGTTTAGTATTTGTTTTAGATGTATCTTTATTTATTTATTTGAAAAAATACTATTTTTGAAATTCGTTTTTGAACAATGTTATTTTATAAGTCAGCCAATATGATAAACCAGGTTTTTTTTTTTTTTATGGTAAAAAACACAGCATTAATTTACCATCTTGTGCATGTGGGATAAGTCGCTTCAGTTGTGTCCGACTCTTTGCGACCCCATGGATTGTAGCCCTCTAGGTTCTTCTGTCCATGGGCTTCTCCAGGCAAGAATACTGGAGCGGGTTGCCATTCCCTTCTCCAGGGGATCTTCCCAACTCAGGGATCGAACCCAGGTCTCCTGCATTGGCATGTGGATTCTTTACCATCTAAGCCACCAGGGAAGCCCAAAGATGTATGCTCAGTGTCATTATAATGTTATGTATAATGTATGCTCAGTGAAATTATAATGTTCTCTGGTTGATAGATAGAAAAACTTCTGAACATACTCTGTGTTTACTTGTGCAGTTAATTGAATTTTCCCCCCATATCCTATTTAAGTATGTAACTTGCACATAGCCGATACACGTCTTTAGGGGAAACTGTAATTATTTCAGTGAGCACTAGATGGCAGAGGCAATGCCCAGGTGGAGTGACTGGCGTGTGTGTGTGCGCGTGTGTGAATGCTGTGAGCTAATGTGATAGGCTGTTGTTATTCAGTTAAACTCAGTAATTTCTGATAACATATGGACTTTTGCTTTCTTCACTGAACACAGATACTTTAGTTCCTTTAAGCTTAGCTCAGCTGTCATTGACTTGAGTTTATTTTTCATTGTTTGAAGGAGTCAGGATCTGGAGAACATTGTCAAAGTGGCCACTTCGCTTCAGAAAAATAACAAGGGGTGAGAGCTCAAGAGGTTTTGAACTTGCATTTTTCTTCTCTTTTTGTTTCAAAATGCTTAGCCAGTACCTTTGAATCTTCCAAATATGAACAAAATCCTGATGCTGCTTATTATATATAATTTGAAGGAAGAAAGAGTCAGTCTCTATATTAGTGTTCCTGAGAAATGGGTAATACTGACACTGATGGACATTCTTCTTTATCCACTTTCTCTTCTGTGGAGTGATGCTCATGGTGGTGACCTTGCTCCAACCCCCCAGTCCTGTGTTTATGTTCTGACCCGGATCTGTGCTTTTCTATCTCCCTAGCACCCCCATATAGAATGTCCTAGATTATTTTCAACTTCCTCCCCAAATGTGGTATTTCCTGTTTTCTCTGTGTTGTTTCATTCAGGCAAGCTCTGCAACCTTTCTGGAACTGTTGCAGGAAGGAGGACCCCTTCCAGGGCCCGAAACTGGGCTCTTGTCTAACATTCGGAAATGAATTGTCCGAGGAGACACATGTGCTGACAAAGCAAGAGATTTTATTGGGAAAGGGCACCCGGGTGGAGAGCAGTAGGGTAAGGGAACCCAGGAGAACAGCTCTGTCTCATGGCTTGCAGTCTCGGGTTTTGTGGTGATGGGATTAGTTTCCGGGTTGTCTTTAGCCAATCATTCTGACTCAGAGCACTTCCTGGTGGTGCACGCCTGGTTCAGCCAAGATGGATGCCAGAGAGGATTCTGGGAGGTGGTCGGACATGTGGTGTCTCCTTTTGACCTTTCCTGAACTCTTCCGGTTGGTGGAGGCTTATTAGTTTCATGTTCTTTACCAGGACCTCCTGTCCTAAAACAACTCATGCAAATGGTTACTATGGTGCCTGGCCAGGGTGGGCGGTTTCAATCAGTGTGCTTCCCCTAACAGAATCATTTTTGATTCTTCCATCTTGACGAGAGTGAAAAAGTTGGCTTAAAGCTCAGCATTCAGAAAACTAAGATCATGGCATCTGGTCCCATCACTTCATGGCAGATAGATGGGGAAACAGTGGAAACAGAGTCAGACTTTATTTTGGGGGGCTCCAAAGTCACTGCAGATGGTGATTGCAGCCATGAAATTAAAAGACACTTACTCCTTGAAAGGAAGGTCATGACCAACCTAGATAGCATATTAAAAAGCAGAGATATTACTTTGCCAACAAAGGTCTGTCTAGTCAAGGCTATGGTTTTTCCAGTAGTCATGTATGGATGTGAGAGTTGGACAGTGAAGAAGGCTGAGGGCCGAAGAATTGATGCTTTTGAACTGTGGTGTTGGAGAAGACTCTTGAGAGTCCCTTGGACTGCAAGGAGATCCAACCAGTCCATCCTAAAGGAGGTCAGTCCTGGGTGTTCATTGGAAGGACTGATGTTGAAGCTGAAACTCCAATACTTTGGCCACCTGATGTGAAGAGTTGACTCATTGGAAAAGACCCTGATGCTGGGATTGGGGGCAGGAGGAGATGGGGATGACAGAGGACGAAATGGCTGGATGGCATCACCGACTCGATGGACTTGAGTTTGGGTAAACAACGGGAGTTGGTGATGGACAGGGAGGCCTGGCGTGCTGCGATTCTTGGGGTCGCAAAGAGTCGGACACGACTGAGCGACTAAACTGAACTGAACTGAGGCAAGTTACATAACAGCTAATCATATTTAGTATTGTTTTGTGGTATTTATGTAAATGTCTCATCTTCTTTGTTATCTCTTTAATCTCCTAGAGCAGATATTTTGTCTTTCTCACCATCTGTCATCTGCAAAGTCTAACACAATGCTTTGTGCAAAGTATAAGTGTTTATGTAGTGGATAATGGTAAGACAATGCTGAGCAGTGAGAAAACCTTGGGTATAAACATTCTGTGGTTTAATTCTGTGCCTGCAGAATTTTTCTCCTTGTTCTATGGAAGTTAGCAGTGCTAAGAGGGTGGTCAGGATTGCCAGTTCAGTCAAAGACCTGAAGAGAAGTCACAGAAGTGATGGTGAGCTCTTCTCTGCAACTCATGGACACAGTCTAAATTTGGACAGAGACGGTGGAAAGTATCCTAAATTTTTAACTTTCATTTCTTCCATTGTCTAAGTGTCTAGATTTCTCATCTTATTTATTTATTTTTGTTTGAGGTAATATTGTTATGGGGATTGAACAGTTTTTTGGACTGGATAATTTTTTGACAGGTGTTTAAGGGAGAGATAGGTGAGTGATGCCGAAGGGCAATGACGGTTTGGCGCCAGTCAAACAAAAACAGTGAGAGCTTCAGTTGAGTTAGCTTTCCTGTGCCTTCTCCCTCATCACGATACACAAATTCCATAGCCAGATACGTTCTTCACAAGGAGAAGCTGCTACTTCGACAGGGACGAGGGGAAATGTCTGATGCTCTGGGCTATATCTAGGGACTCGATATAGCTTTTATTTTTATCTGAGTTGCTTTGTAATACTCCTTTGGGAAATGGACTATTATTCCTATTTGACTAAGAGCATTTAATTTATTGCAAATGCATTGGTGAAATTTAATATCTAAGCTTCCATCAACTTGATGCCATTTTAAAAGCTCAGCTTCTTCATTCAGAATACAGTCCCCATTTTACTTAATTTCCCATAGAGTGTCTTCTCATGATCTATGCTGATTTTCTTGTGGAACCCCAAATCCTGATAATCTCATCATTGTGACTCACCAGTCAGAAAGGTTTGGAGCGAAAATGTATAGAGCTTGCTCTTTCCCTAGGGGATATGGAACAGATTTGTAGCCTCAGAGTTGGAAGGTAGAATTTCTAATAAGAGATGACAATATAGCGTTGTGTCAGGGTCTGGATAGTGTTTGTCCCATGCAAGGATAGAACGTTAATCCATTTTCTGTCAGGATCAGCAACTTTCACATTTCTGTATTTATTCTCAGCCTTTGACCCTACCATTGAATACGAATATTACTTGAAAGGATTCATCTCTGTGATGGCCATTGATTGAATAAGTTTTTCAGGTCCCTGAGAGGACCATCCCAGTAAGTATTCTTGTGTTCTGCTGTACCAGGCATCTCCAAGCACATTAGTGACTCAGTGACTATACCTCTCTAGAGCTGAGCCGAAGTCTTGGTGCCTCTAAATTCAGTTTAAAAAATAAATATAGTGAGCATTTAAAAAATGAAAACATTAATATTGACTGGGAACTGTTTACTATAATTGCCAAAATTAATTGAAGGTTTATGACATGCCAGGCATCACACTAATCACTTTCTATTCATTAATTTATTGGTTCTTTTCTGAGGTGGGGACGATTAGTATTCTTATTTTGCAACTGAAAAAAATTGAGGGAACAAGAGATTAGACAACTAACCCAGAGTCACCAAGTAATTAGCAGTAAAGCCTGGATTGGAATCCAAGTATCCCTGACTTTGGAACCTGAATGTCTAACTACCTACTTACTTGGCCTCCTGGTCTACACCAGTGATGACTCAAGAAGAAAGAGGCACATTGAGGAAGTGGGAAAAATGTGTGATTCTAGAGCAGGAAGAGGAGAGAACCAAGATTTAAGAACTGGAAAACTGGATGAGGCAGGCAAGAGAAATGGGGGTAAAGCGGGTGGATAGAAGGGATGAGGGGAGGAGGTTCTGTGAGGAGCAAACAGGAAGGAAAAACCACTTTGGCCACCTTCTTGGGGGAGAGGGCTGAGTTAAGGAATATTCCAGAACCCAGGGGTTTGGCTTAAACAGGTAACTCCTGAAGAAGCAGCCAATAGACTTCACAGTTCTCAAATACAAAAACAGGAGACAAATCTAGCTGACCTGGAATGAGGGAGAGTAGAATTCAAGAAAGAGACCAGACTTACTGATAAATGAGTGTTTTTCCAAAATTTTCTCTGTGCAAGCACATCATGCAAAGATAGAATCTATAAGTCAATATACCTGTATACATACCTGTATTTTTTGATGCAATTTGACCTTGTATTAAGTATCTACTCTGTGAAAAACTCCATATTAAGCACTGAAGAGGATCCAATATAAAACTGTTCTAAATTTTAAGTGGTGTGTGAATGTGTGTATGTGTCTGTGTGTCTCTCTGTGTACACTCACACTCATATATGTAGCAGCAAGGAGACAAGTATGTGATTACTATTGGGCTGGGCCAAAAGTTCGGTTAGTGAATACGTTATTCAATAAAATTCTTGGCAAATCTGAAAAACACGTCTTATTTTTATTTAAAATCAAGCAAGCTTTTTGGCCAACCTAATACATTACAAAGTAACACAAGGTAAGTACCATAGTTCAGTTCATTTCAGTTGCTCAGTCGTGTCTGACTCTTTGCGACCCCATGAACCGCAGCACGCTAGGCCTCCCTGTCCATCACCAACTCCCTGAGTCCACCCAAATCCATGACCATCGAGTCGGTGATGCATCCAGCCATCTCATCCGCTGTCATCACTTTCTCCTCCTGCTCTCAATCTTTCCCAGCATCAGGGTCTTTTCCAATGAGTCAACTCTTCGCATCAGGTGGCCAAAGTATTGGAGCTTCAGCTTCAATATCAGTCCCTCCAATGAACACCCAGGACTGATCTCCTTTAGGATGGACTGGTTTGATCTCCTTGCAGTACAAGGGACTCTCAAGAGTCTTCTCCAACACCACAGTTCAAAAGCATCAATTCTTTGGCACTCAGCTTTCTTTATAGTCCAACTCTCACATCCATACATGACTACTGGAAAAACTGTAGCCTTGACTAAATGGACCTTTGTTGGCAAAGTAATGTCTCTGCTTTTTAATATGCTATCTAGGTTGGTCATAACTTTCCTTCCAAGGAGTAAGCGTCTTTTAATTTAATGGCTGCAATCACCATCTGCAGTGATTTTGGAGACCAGGAAAATAAAGTCAGCCACTGTTTACACTGTTTCCCTATCTATCTGCCATGAAGTGATCGGACAAGATGCCGTGATCTTAGTTTTCTGAATGTTGAGCTTTAAGCCAACGTTTTCACTCTCCTCTTTCACTTTCATCAAGAGGCTCTTTAGTTCTTCTTTACTTTCTGCCATAAGGGTGGTGTCATCTGCATATCTGAGGTTATTGATATTTCTCCCGGCAATCTTGATTCCAGCTTGTGCTTCATTCAGCCCAGCATTTCTCATGATGTTCTCTGCATATAAGTTAAATAAGCAGGGTGACAATATACAGCCTTGATGTACTCCTTTTCCTATTTGGACCAGTCGTTGTTCCATGTCCAGTTTAACTGTTGCTTCCTGACCTGCATATAGGTTTCTCAAGAGGCAGTTCAGGTGGTCTGGTATTCCCATCTCTTTCAGAATTTTCCACAGTTTATTGTGATCCACACAGTCAAAGGCTTTGGCATAGTCAATAAAGCAGAAATAGATGTTTTTCTGAAACTCTCTTGCTTTTTTGATGATCCATCGGATGTTGTCAATTTGATCTCTGGTTCCTCTGCCTTTTCTAAAACCAGCTTCAACATCTGGAAGTTCATGGTTCACGTATTGCTGAAGCCTGGCTTGGAGAATTTTGAGCATTACTTTACTAGTGTGTGAGATGAGTACAATTGTGCGGTAGTTTGAGCATCCTTTGGCATTGCCTTTCTTTGGGATTGGAATGAAAACTGACCTTTTCCAGTCCTGTGGCCACTGCTGAGTTTTCCAAATTTGCTGGCATATTGAGTGCAGCACTTTCACAGCGTCATCTTTCAGGATTTGAAATAGCTCAACTGGAATTCCATCACCTCCACTAGCTTTATTCGTAGTGATGCTTCCTAAGGCCCACTTGACTTCACATTCCAGGATGTCTGGCTCTAGGTGAGTGATCACACCATCGTGATTGTCTGGGTCATGAATAACTTTTTTGTACAATTCTTCTGTGTATTCTTGCCACCTCTTCTTAATATCTTCTGCTTCCTGTTAGGGTCCCTATACCAATTTCTGTCCTTTATTGAGCCCATCTTTGCATGAAAATGTTCCCTTGGTATCCTCTAATTTTCTTGAAGAGAAGATCTCTAGTCTTTCCCATGTCTATTGTTTTCCTCTTATTTCTTTTGCATTGATCGCTGGAGGAAGGCTTTCTTATCTCTGCTTGCTATTCTTTGGAAACTCTGCATTTCAAATGGGTATATCTTTCCTTTTCTCCTTTGCTTTTTGCTTCTCATCTTTTCCTAGCTATTTGTAAGGCCTCCTCAGACAAGCCATTTTGCTTTTTTGCATATCTTTTTTCCTTGGGGATGGTCTGTGGATTCCTGTCTCCTGTAAACAATATCATGAACGAACCTCCATCCATCATAGTTCATCAAGCATCATTCTGTCTATCAGATCTAGTCCTTTTAAATCTATTTCTCACTTCTACTGTATAGTCCATAGAAGGGATTTGGATTTTAGGTCATACCTGAATGGTCCCCCCCTAAATGGTTTTTTTCCTACTTTCCTTCAATTTCAGTCTGAATTTTGGCAAAATAAGGAGTTCATGATTCTGATTCCACAGTTCAGCTCCCAGTCTTTGTTTTTGCTGACTGTATAGAGGTTCTCCATCTTTGGCTGTAAAGGGATATAATCTCGTGATTTCTTGTTGCTGACCATCTGGTAATGTCCCAAATTTGCCTGTTACTCTAGGTGTTTCTTGACTTCCTACTTTTGCATTCCAGTCCCCTATAATGAAAAGGACGTCTTTTTTGGGTGTTAGTTCTAGCAGGTCTTGTAGGTCTTCATAGAACTGTTCAACTTCAGCTTCTTTAGCATTACTGGTCAGGGCATAGACTTGCATTACCGTGATATTGAATAGTTTGCCTTGGAAATGAACAGAGATCATTCGGTCATTTTTGAGATTGCATCCAAGTACTGCATTTCGGACTCTTTTGTTGACTATGATGGCTACTCCATTTCTTCTAAGGGATTCCTACCTGCAGTAGTAGATATAATGGTCATCTGAGTTAAATTCACCCATTCCAGTCCATCTTAATTCACTGATTCCTAAAATGTCGATGTTCACTGTTGTCATCCATAAAGGAGATACAAAAACCCAAAACACTGCAAGGCTTCCAAAAATGTAGGGGGCTCTATTCACTTAAAGGACTGGGAAAGGTTTCTTGGAGTAAGATCTGTCTGAGGAGAGCTTTGTAAGATAGACATATTTTTCATGGATTATAAAGGTGGGATGTATGTAGAACTTCAGAAAACTCAGAAATAGTTGTTTTAAGCTGAGTCTATCCCTGACTTTTACTGATGGGAGATATTCTTTCTCTTCCCAAAGTGAAGAATTGGATAACCTTATCAAGATGAACAAAAGCTTGAATAGGTAAGATTCTAAAATATCTTTTTTTTTTTTTTGCTTTATTACTGAATTAGCTTTGTTACTTTTCAGCAATTTTGAGCACGAGGACCCATATACTGGGCTAGTCAAAAGTGTCCTACAAATCTTGAACAAAAAGCTTGCAGAAATCATTTCATCATTGTTACAAATGGTTATTACAATTTAAAGGTACTAATATTAAAGTGTCATTGATTTTTATACACCATTGTTTAGTAAGGCAGTTATAAAAATAAACACATTTATCTTCCTGAAATTCTATTATATTAGTATGTAAATAGTTTCATTTGGTCACTGAATGCTTTTAGTTTAATCACTACAAAACCCACTCATTTTCCTAGTTAATATTACCTACTTATTTTGAATCATTTGTAATTTCATAATTTAAAGATCTTATTAATTGAAGCTTGAAGTGCAATTTTAGTTCTCTCTCTGTTACTTGGCCCACTAATGCACGAAATAAGTAGGTACCAGAGTGAACGGAAAACAAAGCAAATGTCAAATGAGTTCATAGATCTGATGATAAAGAGATGTGATTTTTCATACCCTGTGTTGACAAAAATGATCTATTAATAAATGACAACCAATGACTCACTGCGATTTGCTGCTTTTTTTAGTTTACAGAGAGAGGAGGTATTAAATCAGGAATCAGACTCCACAATCTGGTGAGGCCAGGCGGGTAGAGATGCATGAAGGGAGCTGGCTCTGAAACATGGAGGGAGTGCCTGTCCCAGAGGCCTGGATGTTCCTCAGCTCCAGTTGTAATGGAGAATTTGAGCCTAGAGTTGCAGGATACTTTCAGGAGATCCTGAAACTCCAGGCATCCACGTGTCATGGCCAGCTTTGTAAATATTGGCTCATATGAAAAAAGAATAGCGCTTCTTGAATGCAAACAATGCAAACAATGGACTTATCACAGCTTGTGGCTCCCCAGTTTGTGTCTTCTTTTCTTTTCTCCAAGGTCCACTGCAATTTAATATTTGAGTCTAGGAAAAAAATCTGTTTGAAATAAAGTGATTTCAGGAAGCGTGGCTCATCTTTCCCAAACAACTTTTATTTCCTGACTCAGATATAAACTGATCTTTGTTTATAGGAGTTAAGTATCCATCATGAATACTGACAAGGTTTTTTACTCAATTATTTTAAAGAAATCAAGGTCTCGATGGTCTCTTCAGAGCAAATCTTAAGTCAGAATTAACAGAGAAAAGGTAAGTACATCTGTCTCTAATTTGAAAATATTATCTCCCAGATTGCTTGTTTTATTCTTTCAGACATTAGCTGGAAGGCAGTTATCTCCTCTGGCATAAAAATGTGCTAACAGATGGGGCGGTGCACTCAGTATTGTACATTTAGTTCAGACATAATTGCCCAGAAGGATTTTTGTTGCTCTATTCAGTAAGAATAAATGAGCAATTCATGAAAAATTTTTTACTGTATCTGACCTTTCAAGGTAACACACAATTTGTTTTTTCAATATACAGTATCTTATTTTAATTTCTTTGTGTTTTATAGAGCCAAAAGCCTTGAAAATCTCATCTTTGTGAATACCCAGACAGATAAAGATGGCAAAGGGTAAGATCTGATTGAGCCCCTTACAGCCTTTTTTGATTGAGTCCTAAACTGTGTGCCATTTCCTGGGGGAGACCTTCTGCTCAAGATAAGAGTCAGACAGGCTGGTGGAACAGACCTTTGATCAGGGTGAGGAGATGGGGGGGGAGTGTCTTAGTGCTACCTCTGTCACTAGGATCAATCAGAGTGGCCCTGGACAAGTGGCCTCTGTCTCCTCAATCCATAAAATGAAGGGTGTGATCTGAATCGGTGGTCCCCAAGATTCCTTTTACATCTAAAAGTGAAAGAAGTCAACCACACCACCAGAAGTAGTGAACAATAGGTTGGTTTATGGACTAAATATATTCACTATAAGACATTTTGATGCCAGTAGTATAGCCACTCACCCCTGAGGTCTTTACAAGGGACTAAAGCATTTTTCAGTTGGACTGTTGATTGACTCACTTCACTTATCTATCACTCAGATGCACCTGTAAACATCTCAAGGTCAAAAGCCATGCTTTCATTGACTTTGCATCATAAAAAGGGTTAATTAATGGTCAGTAACTGAACTGATAACATTTAAAAAAGTTAACTTACAGTTCTAGACTGATACTGATATACTAGAAAATGAATTAATACTGATATTATTTTTCATGTTGAAAAAAATTTAACTTTTGACAGTTTCATTAAAGAAAATCCCAGAACAATCAAGAATTGCATAAGGCTAAAGATTTATGAGGTCTCTACTGCTTTTTCTCCAGATTGGCTATTTTTATCTTGCATTTGGTTAGTCATTAGATTTGCCTTCCTAACATGATGATTTCTATTGTCCTGGTTATCTTTAAAAACCATTAATCTGTGCCAATCTGTACATAGGCAGATATTCTAGCTTTCCTGGTCAAGTTTGGCCGTATGCCTTCTTAACCCTCTCTAATGTAGAACACTTAACAAAGTATATACTAAAAAGTATTGACAATCACCACCTCCACTGAGACATGGAATACTTATTAACAATTTGTTAGTATAGTATGAATGTGCAAGCATTATTACAGGTGATTTTTTTTTTCAAACAGAGAACAGATGAAGTGAGAAAGCAGTCAATTCTCTATAAGTGGTTATGTGAGTTTTAGAGGAGATGAGATTTCAGATTTTTTAAGAAATGAAATTTGGAAAGTTCCATTAAAGTGGTGAAAATTAGGAAAAGGGAGATGAGTATCACAAGTTAATCATTGTGTGGGCTAGGGAAAAGAGAAAAAAAGGAATGATTTGTGATCTGGAATAACTTGATAGCGACTGGGCTTTGATGAAGAAAAGATGGCCCTCAGTGGTGTAGTAGGGGGTGGCCATAGTTCCTTTTCCTTCTTCCCTCCTTCTTTATACAGAAAGAAAACCTCAGATGTCAACAGTCTTATCACAGTGAAAGACAGAGACAGATGAAAATAACATTGAACAATCGGGGGATTTAGAGAGATTAGCTTTCATTTTCCCTGTTTTAAGCTGTCAGCCTGTGAACGTTTTATTGGTTGTGACCAACTCATATAAAGTACTGGAGTCATCATAGAGTTATTTCTACTTTTCCAAGGTTGCTTTTTATTAAAGATGACTTGTCTAAATCTTCTTAGTGTTTAGATTCAAAATGTTGATCATCTGATTTCCACCCTTGATATGAATGATTTTCATGTTTAAGGCAGACAATATCTCAACACAAGTATTAAAGTTAGTTTCCCACCAACCCACCCTCAAAGGATAAAGAAAGCAAAAGCTGAAATGTGGGAAGCACTGTTAAATTGAGTTAATCATGACTGAATCATGGTTGGGTCTTCACTATAGAATAGTTAGCATATTAGCATTTGGCATGAGAAGTGCCACTTGAATTAAATATTTCTAAAGACTTCTGATGGTTTAGGTACTGATAACATCTTACACCAATTGTGAAAAATCTGCTGTTGAATTTCTCTCTTTCTCTCTCCACTGCTCTGCTCTCCCCACCCCCTCCAATGCTGTAAAGAAACCAAAGCCTTGGAAGTCTTATTAATCAAAGGGCTGGCAAAATAGAGAAAGGGTAAGTAAAGCTTCTAACATGATGGGGCTCCCTTTTTTCATGTTAGCTTTTTACACCTCATTAGAAATGGAGTGTTATGGTTTCCTCTGTCACAGATGAACTGTTGCACTTTAGGGTCTGTCAGAGAGAGGAAGTAAGGAATATGATGAATCCTGTTTCCATAAGACCACATGCTTGAGTTGCACTAATGTGCAGGAAAGCTTATTATTCTATATTTCCCTAAATAACTTAAAAATGGGACAAATTTTCTATTTAAATTGAGAAATATAAAGGACAAAAAAGCAAAGTGAGAAGTGTGTTGGTAAAGTCATTTTTTTTGTTTGTTTGTTTTTAATTTATTTGGTTGTCTTGGGTCTTAGCTGCGGCATGAGTGACCTAGTTCCCTGACCAGGGATTGAACCTGGGCCCCCTGCATTAGGAGTGCAGAATCTTAACCACTGGACCACCAGGGAAGTCCTGGTGAAGCTTTTTAAACTGTGGAAATTAATAAAGATAAGCTAAGGAAAAATTACATCACGATTTCTCCAGTCAGTTGGCCCTGGAAACATCTGACACCCTTTCAGGGACATTCTTGTTTATATGATTTTCAGAGAAAACTGAATGCAACCCAACTGATATAAGGTTTTCATGTTTTTCCCAAAGAAGCCAAGATCTCAAAACGGTTATTAAAGCAAATGCCATGACAAATCAGAGAAGCAGAGGGTGAGATCAGCTTTTATGTTTCCGAATCTTGGTTATTTTCTCCTGGGTTAGCTGTGTGATTTTCTCAGCCCATTGAAGGGGGACATATCTTTGAGTCTGGCTCCTCTCCTCTTGTGTCTGAACCCTATTGCCCTGAGCTTTACCTTGGAGAGTCTATATAGTACATTCTATCTTAATTTAAATTTACATAGCACAATAGAATCCTATAGATAAAGTGAACTTTTTATTGATACATAAGTTTTATAACAAAAATGAATTTAATACTAGTATAATAAGTTTCTCCAAAAGCTTGAATTAATCATCAATAATGTGGAATGTGTATATTAAAATATACTATGGGAATACTTTGAAACTGATCTAATTTTTCTTTTTTTAAGAAGTGAAGACCTTGATAGCATTAAAAGAGTGAATCCCAAAGAAAGTGCAAACACAACTGGGTAAGACATACTAGTCTAATCTAGTTTAGTCGCTCAGTCATGTCCAACTCTTTGTGACCCCATTGACTGTAGCCCACCAGGCTCCTCTGTCCATGGGATTTTCCAGGCAAGAGTCCTGGAGTGGGTTGCCATTTCCTCCTCCAGAGGATCTTCCCAACCCAGGGATCGAACCCGGGTCTCCCAAATTGTAGGCAGATGCTTTACCGTCTGAGACACCAGGGAAGTTTACATACTAGTGTCTTTAAATCTGATTTCTGTAAGTGACAATAAGATAAAATGAGTTGGCATTTTAATTTCAGAAACATGTTTTACTAGCATGGAATTGGATAATAATTATGGGCTACCTGATTTTTCACTCAGTTGTGTCTGATTCTTGCGACCCCATGGACTGTAGCCTGCCAGGCTCCTCTGTCCATGGGATTCTCCAGGCAAGAATATTGGAGTGGGTTGCCATGTCTTTCTCCAGGGGATCTTCCCAACTCAGAAAGTGAACCTGGGTCTCCAGCATTGCAGGCAGATTCTTTACCATCTGAGCCACCAGGGAAGCACAAAGATAAAATGATTTGGCACTTTAATTTCAGAAACATGTTTTACTAGCATGGAATTGGATAAGAATGATGAGTCACATGACCTTTCCTCCTTGCTCCCCATAAAATTGCTTATTTTTGAAGAATTGCCCCAATATTTGATAGGAAGTTGCCTTTTCTCCCAGATTTTGGTTTGTCTTTAGAGGTGAGTTATTGAATTGAATTTCTTTGTGTCTAAAGAATGTACAATCTTGACATTTTAAAAGTGAGTTTTTAAAATGGCAAAGATAACCAAGAGTGAGGCTTGACTAAAACTCTTGACAGTAAACTTCCCTCAGGATGGTGTCTCAGAAGGCAACCCAGGGGAGGCGCTGGGCAGGTATACACACTGTGAGTAAGAACCTCTCACCCTGATCTTGCTCAGATCTGGGTCCACAAGGCATCAGTGCCCAGTCACAGTACTTTTGCCATCTCCTGCTGCCGCCTTTGGATTTGGGCTATGATCTTTCTGATATTTCTCAGTGCCTTTTAATTGAGGAAACATGCATCTCCCCAAGAAGTGACTCATTTATTTTCCTACCATGTTAGGGCCTTTTTCTTGCTCTTATAATTTACTATAATCTAATTGTGGGCTTCTCTGTTGGGTCAGATGTTAAAGAATCTACCTGCAATGCAGGAGACTCGGGTTCAATCCCTGGGTTGGGAAGATCCCCTGAAAAGGGGAATGGCTACCCACTTCAGTATTCTTGCCTGGAGAATCCCATGGACAGAAGAGCCTGTTGGGCTACAGTCCATGGGGTTGCAAAAAGTTGGACATGCCTGAGCAACTAACA
Source organism: Okapia johnstoni (assembly GCA_024291935.2). NCBI lineage: Eukaryota > Metazoa > Chordata > Mammalia > Artiodactyla > Giraffidae > Okapia > Okapia johnstoni. Next base: position 28,553,993 of record CM044321.1, on the reverse strand, counting down.
CACACACACACAATCTAATTATATTCGAAAAGGCTTGATTTGGGGGAGTGGTTGCATTTATATGAAGACATCTATTTTTCTTATTTTTAATCCTGTAAAACTATTATTTATATTATTCTTATTATCTAAAAATAGAACAGGCAATTATATCTGATTTATTAGATGGAAATTTACATTATATCTGGATCCAGTATAGAACTTTTTCTATTAATAGCTTACATTACTTCAGTGCCACCCATCTAGGGTATTCTAACAAGATGTATCTGAGGGCAAAGTTGATTTTGTTAAATAACAAGTAATTTAATGTACACATACACATTTTGAGAACAAAACAGAAAGATGCTAAGTTTCTTATTGATAAATTAAGAAACTTAAATGGTCTTCAGCTCAGGAGGTAAGAGAAGAATTTTAATTTGCATTTAGAGCTTTAAAAATTACATTGATAGAGAATGTGTATATTTTATTACTTAATTTTTATTCACTTGATTAGTGTTTTATTTTAATGACATTCATTAAAATTCATCTCCTTATTCAAAGGAAGCAAGATCTCAATGGGCTTATTAGAGTAAATCCTGAAACAAATAAAAATATTAAAAGGTAAGTAATTTAAAGCTTTTCATTTCTCCTTTGGCATTTATAAACTCATTGTAATTCTGAGTACTTGCATTCAGGAGAGCAAATTGGAATTCAAACCAAACTGAACTCTTTTCCCAAATACATTATATCAAGCAATTCTATATGACTGATACACAGAAGTGACCTCTTCCTTTTTATTCTCAGGTGACATCTGCTATAAGGTATATTTTGAGAAATTTAATGGGAATTTGACTACCCTTATCTAGTATTTCTTTGTGTGTATGTGTGTGTGTGTGAGCATGTATGTGTATATAAAGTGTAAATAGTGTGTCATGTATACACAGTTCTATATTTAGAATGGATAACCAACAAGGGCCTACTGTCTAGCACAGGGAACTCTGCTCTATGTTATGTGGCAGCCTGGATGGCAGAGAAGGTTAGGGAAGAAGGGATACATGGGTATGTATGGTGAATCCTTTTGCTGTCCACCTGAAACTATCACAACATTGTTAATTGGCTATACTCCAATATAAAATAAATAAAAAGTTTTAAAAATATACTTTAAGTGGATTTTATTTATTAAAGATATAAAAAAGTGTGTTATGTATAAATGTATGTGTGTATATATGTGTGTTGATATAAGTGTATGAGTGTGTATTAATCAGGATTCTCCAGAGAAACAAAACAGCAGAATATAGGCATACAGGTAGAAAGCAAGATTTACTCTAAGGAATTAGCACATACCCTTATGGATGCTGAAAGGTCCCAAGATCTACTGTTGGCAAGCTGGAGACCCAACCAGTTATGTAGTTCCAGTTCCAGTTTGAAGGCCTGAGACCAGGAGAGCCCCACGGTTAAGCTTCAGTTCAACGGCAAGAGAAGAGCAATGTTTTAGGTCAAGCACTCAGGCAGGCGAAGTTTCCTCTTACCCCAGCCTTTTTGTTCTATTCAGTCCTTCAGCTGAATAGCCATGGCCCACCCATGTTGGGGATGGCCATCTGCTTTGCTCAGTCTACAGATTCAGATGTTAAGCTCATCCCCAAACTCCCTCACAGCACACGTGGAATAATATTTGACCAAATACCTGGGCGCCCTGTGGCCTGGTCAAGCTGATATGTGAAGTTAACCATCACAGTGTGGATATGAAAGTGAAAGTGTTAGTTGTTCAGCCATGTGACTCTCTGCAATCCCATGAACTATAGCCCACCAGATTACTCTGTCCTTGGAATTCTCCAGGCAAGAATACTGGAGCGGATACCATTCCTTTCTCCTGGGGAATTTTCCCAACCTAGGGATCAAACCCAGGTCTCCTGCATTGCAGGCAGATTATTTACCATCTGAGCCACCAGGAAAGCCCATTACAATGTGTATATTTATATATATATAAAAGTATATGTGTGTATATAAGTAGTATGTGTGTGTAAGTGTACGTGTATGTATGCAAAAATAGTGTATATAAATAAGTGTATTCTGTGGGTGTGTAAGTAGTGTGTGTGAATGTGTTTATGTACAGACTGTGTGTGCATGTATACTATATTTGTGTGCAGTGTGTATATATGTATGTTGTGTAATGTATGTGTAAAGATGAAGAGATTAACAAAGCGTACTTTGTAAAAGAATTGCCCTACCCATGAATTACCAAGGAAATCTGGAAAGCTTATGTCCTCTTGCTTTTTTTTTATTTTTTAAAAAACAGATGGAACATATCTGAAACTGAGCTTGTTGTCATGTTGCTGAGAAGCGTACCAAGTAATTCCATGTGGCTTCTTTTGAACCTCTTTCCATTCCGTTCACTCAGTACATGATATTATGAGTTGATTCTTAAATGTGTCACTAATGCCTGCAGGCCCCATCAGAGCCAGGGCCCGGCTGGCTGAAAGCTGGTGCGCACTGTCAGGCCGTCCTCTTCTCAGCAATGCTGGTGTGGTTGCAAGCCCAGTGACCCGTTGAGTTACAGACATGTGCAGTTTTTTTGCAGCCAATAAGCTGAGAAGAAACCACTGATTTCCCTGATTTCCCTAGGTGTTTTAGGGAGGGAGCTTGAGGCAGTGAAAGGGAGCAGAGAGTCTAAAGGATCAGGGTTCAAATTCTGGCTGTGTCACTTGCCCCATGCTTCAATTTAGGGATCATAATACGATCACACTCGGCACATCGGAGATGCAAATAATTAACAGCAATAATAAAGATTCACGTGAATTATGTTTTCTTAATGATTTAGATGGGGCTTCCCTGGTGGCTCAGCAGTAAAAAATCTGCCTACCAGTGCAGGAGATGTAGGTTCGATCTCTGGGTCGGAAATATCCACCAGAGGAGGAAATGGCAATCCAGTCTAGTTTTCTTGCCTGAGAATCCCAGGGACAGAGGAGCCTGGTGGACTACAGTCCATGGGGTAGCAAAGAGCTGGACATGACTTAGCGACTAAACAACAACAATGATTTAGATACTTTCAAATATTTAATTTACTTTGACTCTACAAGAAAAATTTATGTTTTACCTTTCTAATTTTTATTAAAGAGAGTATTTCAAATCATTACCTATTGTTTTTCATAGGTTGAGGTGTGTGTGTATGTATGTGTTTGCCTATGTGTACACAGGCATATACACACATGCAAATGTATGCATCCATATGTGTATACTTCTGTGTGCATACGTGTGTGTCTACATGTGTGAATGCATGTGAGTGTGTGCATGTATGTGCAAACATGTGTGATTGCATACATCTGTACAAATGCTTGTGTGTGCCTGAATATATGTGTGAGTATATCCATGTGCTTTTTTATGTATATGAGTACCTATGTGTGTGGTTGTGTATGCTTGTGTACTTGTATGTATGTTTGTAAGAGTGTTGCAGTCTATGTGTGTGCTTCCTGGGAGCTTTAAGGGCAGTAGTCTCTTTTCCTTTCACCAAGCATCATTAAACTCTGTGGATCTCTTAAAAATAAAATAAGATTGTCTCCCTCCCTTATTAAAAAACTTTCAAAGTTCTCTTAATTCAGGTAGAATTAAGTTCTAAACTTGAGCAATGGCCTTTCACATGTTCAGTGAAGTCCAGCCAAACTTACCTCTTTTCTATCCAACCTCACTCCTGCCTTAACACTTCTGTGACTGCTATTCCCACTTTGGGTAGCTCTATTCCCAAATTGTTACCTTCTCAAAGAGATTGTTTCTAACCACTGAGTATAATTACATCACCATGCCCTTCTCCAAACCTAGCATCACAGACACCAGGCACTGATTTTTAATACCGTATGTTATTATCTAGAATTGTAGCTTTCATTTATATGTTTGATTGCATATAGCCTGCCTCTCACCAAGTTAGAATGGAAGCTTCTTTTTAAATTTTATTTATTTTAATTTTTTATTGTTGACTGCTCTGTCTTTGTTGCTGCACGTGAGCTTTCGCTAGTTGCAGTGAGTGAGGGCTACCCTTCAGTTGCAAGGCATGGGTTTCTCTTTGTGGTGGCTTCTCTTATGGAGCACGGTCTGTAGGGCATGTGGTCTTTAGTGTTTGTGGCTTGTGGGCTCTAGAGCACCAAACTCTAGTAATTGTGGTGTCCTTAGTTGCCTGCAACATGTAGGGTCTTCCCAGACCAGGGTAGAAATAGTGTCCCCTGCATTGGCAGGCGGATTCTTAACCACTGGACCACCAGGGAAGTCCCGGAATGGACGTTTCTTTAGGGTTAAGCCTGTCTGTATTGTTCACAGCTATCCCAGCACTTGGGGCCATGGTAGACTTTCTGTAACAGTTTGTGCTTTGAAAGACTGCGTAAATATTGAAGAGATATACACTATGAGGCAATGCTTTCCACCGTGGGACTCAAAATATTATGTTCCATTACTACTTTAACTAACACATTCTTCTTTATTGGGTTTATGAACCTTAAAACTTAGACAACCCTCTGTGTGCCTTATTCAAAATAAAGAGATCTAGGTCTCCAACAGAACCAACACAGATATTACAAGGGAGGAGTTGCAATGCTTAATGCTGTGTGGTTTCTTCTTGAGTATGCAAATGAGTACTACTGTTTCTAGTACTCAAAGTACTAGAAACAGAATCCTGGGAATGTTTTTTTCTCAGTCACTGGCATTCAAATTCCACATATTTTGTTTAGGCAACAAAGGGTTAAAAAAATCAACATAGAGTGTTTTGGGATAGAATAGTTGTTTTTTTCATGGTTAACAATTTCATTATTTTCATGAAAAAGGTTTAAACCTTTTATTGCTGCTTTTAGCATGGATGTGCACATTCTCAGACATCTGGAAATAAGTAAGAACTTGAGTCGGCATCTAGCTAGCTGCTTCCAGATATCTGTATCTTTGACGTTGCATTGACACCACCTTGGAGACTTTATGATCTGATCTTAACAGGGCCACGGGGCATGGGGATACAGGGTGTAAATGTGCCTTCTGTGGATGTTCTTTACCCATATGGTATCCTCTGTAGATCAGAGGCACGTTGCCTGGGAATGTGGAAAACACATGTAGAAGCAATAGGAAAAAGAAAAATTCCATTAAGATCAGAAGCACATATTCTAAAGAGTAACTGTAAAATATTGAGTCATTCTCAGTGACTACATGGTGTTTTACATTACAGTTTTACATTATAACTTACATTGCAAAAATTGATAGATTTTAATCTTCTGATTGTTTATTGCCAACACAACCAGTCAAAATTTGTAGTTTTAATACATGGTAGGTACCAGCAGGAGATAACAGATTGTATATTATGGACTTTAATAAATTGCTTCCTGTTACTGTTGTTCAGTCGCTGAGTCATGCATGTATGACTCTTTGTGACTCCATGGACCGCAGCACGCCAGGCTTCCCTGTCCTTCACCATCTCCCGGAGCTTGCTCAAACTCATGTCCATTGAGTCGGTGATGCTATCCAACCATCTCATCCTCTGTCACCTCCTTCTTCATCTGCCTTCAATCTTTCCCATCATCAGGGTCTTTTCCAATGAGTTGGCTCTTCACATCAGGTGGCTGAAGTATTGGAGCTTTGGCTTCAGCATCAGTCCTTCCAATGAATATTCAGGTTACACTTATCTGAATCCAGTGTTTAAATAGAGAATCTGCTAATGGCTGACAATTTTACAAAATAAGGGTTCTCCAAAGTTCAAAATTCCTACAGCATGTTGGAAGCTGATGGGTAGAGTTGTGCCTTGTGGAATGTTCCGTGAATGTGTACACAGACTATTACAGAATATGTTTATTGCACCTGGAAAAGGCTAAGGGCATAGCATTCAGTGAATCAAAGTAGAGTCCTAGCTCAGTATTTGCTAGTGCCTGAGATCCAACCAGTCCATCCTAAAGGAGATCAGTCCTGGGTGTTCATTGCAAGGACTGATGTTGAAGCTGAAACTCTAATACTTTGGCCACCTGATGTGAAGAGTTGACTCATTGGAAAAGACCCTGGTGCTGGGAAAGATTGAGGGCAGGAGGAGAAGGGGACGACAGAGGATGAGATGGCTGGATGGCATCACCGACTCGATGGACATGGGTTTGGGTAAATTCAGGGAGTTGGTGGGACAGGGAGGCCTGGCGTGCTGCGGTTCACGGGGTCGCAAAGAGTCGGACATGACTGAGCGACTGAACTGAACTGAACTGAAGGCTCCAAGATTAAAATATTGTCTCTCTGAGTCTCAGTGAGTTTCAGAGATATATAAATCCCTACATACTTCTGTGTGCCTCTAACAATCTTCAGCTCTTTGTCATGATCTCAGTGTTTACATTGTTTCTGAGTTTTAATGAATAGTTTTATCAACTTGGTTGTAATCTGTTATTAACTTTACCACTTTTTCTATGTTTTAAAGGGGCCAGAGTCTTGACAATCTCATCCAAGTGACCCCTGAAGTTAACAGAAGTAACCCAAGGTGAAGATTATACATTATCTTTCTTCCTTCCCATCAATTTGTGCATCAAGTTCTGAATCAGTTTGTGGCTCTCATTAGAAGCTGTGTTGAAAAGTGGTTTGAAGTCAAAATATCTGAATTCCACTACTTATCAGCTGGGTACCTTTGAGCAAGTCCCTTGAATACTAAGCTGAGACTTCTTTAGTTTTAAAACAAAGATCATAATGTCTGTTCCACTTTTGTCATTTTATTATTATAAAGATCCTGTGAAATAATGGATATAGAATTCCTTTAAAGGAAAAAGTGTTTAAATCCAAAAGTGTTTAAATTTCCATTTAAATCCTTTTAAGTGGAAATTATTAACAAAACACAGTTTAAGTATAGCTATTGCATCAGGTAGAATACTAAATGGGGCTGACAAGGTGAGATTTTTTGGCAAATAGTTCTAGAAATGATCTTTTAAACTCAATCTTGCCCTAATTTTATGGTTTTATTTTGAGAGTATATAGGAAACTGAGCTAGTATACCAATGAAAGTCAAAAGTTTTATTCTTTTAAATGAAACACATAGACTGGTATTGATTTCTCTCAAAACTTAATTGTAAAATTCATCTTGAGCACATATATCCTTTAAAGTAATTAGTTTGACTTAATTAGTTGACATAATTTCATTTTTACTTATTATGTTTCTTTTTGTTTAAAGTTCCAAAGACCTGGATAACCTCATCAAAGTGAACCCAAGAACTGGAAAAAGTGTGCAAAGGTAAGATTTAATACATTCCTCTTTTTTGTTTCATGTTAACCAATGCTTAAAAACATACTTAAATTATCATTTCAGCAGACTGACACTGCTATAGTATCAATGTTTCAATGGTAGTTCAAGAAAAACCATGTAACCTGCACCACTTCATATGTAAGCTGTTAAGGATTTTGGTCAGCCAATTTCTAATATAATGTAGGTATTTTGATTCATTAGGTGCAGTATTTTCCCAGGATGGACAAGACACTTTTTTTTCACAATTATATATCATTTATCTGAAATGTCCAGAATGGCAAATCCATTGGCAACCAAGAAAACAAAGTGTTTGGCTGTCAAGGGCTGAGGGGAATGATGGTTTACTGGGTATAGTCTTTCATGTGCAATCATTTTACTTAACTATTTCTTTTTAAAAAACTTTTTGTTTTGTATTGGGATATAGCTGATTAACAATGTTGTGATAGTTTCAGGTGGACAGCAAAGGGACTCAGCCATTCATATACATGTATCCATTCTCCCTCAAACTCCCACTCAGGCTATCACATAACATAGAGCAGAGTTACCTGTTCCAAACAGTAGTGGACAGGATACTTTTATTGGTTGATTTGTTTATTTTTCTTAAGCAGAGGGATAGCACAAGAGAGAGGAAATAGCATCAGACCAGAGCCCAGAGATGTGGGTCTGGCATGACTCTGCCCTCAGTAACAGTGAGAAATGGGCCTGATCACACTCCTGTTTGGACTTCGGTTTTCTCATCTTCACAGTGAGCAAATTGGGCCAGATGCTCTTTCGTCACTTCCAATGTCAATTCAGTTATTAATTTCCAACAAGATGGTTGGTGTTACGATAAGTGTACACACTCTGGCGTTAATTACATAGCTTTCCATTCCAGCCTTGCCACTACAGGCCATGTGGGAAAAACTTCATCTTTGTGGGTCTCAGTTTTTCCTTTTGTGAAATGGAGATGATGATACTTCCAATTGTTTACCTGAAACAAGTAAACTGTCAGATATTTCTCCAGCCAAGATAGATTTACTCAGATCATCAGAGAATTGTAGTTTGGGGTCTGCAAACATGGGGAGCCACATGCAAGTCCCTGAAAGGGAAGGAAGAACACTTTTATAGAGGGGAGGGGGAAAAGGAGATTGGGAGGACTACAGTAAACAAAGAGTTCACAGCTTTTCATTGGCTGAGTCCTTGCCTGGAAAGAAGAACATTCTTTCCTCTTCCTGCTGGTTCCGCTATTGTCACAGGGCAGGAGAGACCCCCGCTTCTGGCCTCCCAACTCTGTTTCATTGTGGTTTCTGTCTATTAATATCTTTATACTATTTCATAGGGTTGATATGAGTATTAAATCAATCATATAAATCACATAAATTTATGGCACATCATGAATTTTCTGAAACTACTAATTATTGTTCATTATTTCTATGTGGTTATAGTTAGGTCCAAATATATATTTTCAGAGTCAACATTGAAAACCTCCAATCCCTTGAGATGATCTCTATTTTAATAAATATTTCCCAGTGAAATATTTTGTAATAAAAAACGCTTTTCCATTTTAGTAAATATTTTCAACCACTTGATGTAACCTGTCATATGATCTCATCCTTTCTTCCATGTCTTAAAGGGACCAAAGTCTTGACAATGTCATCAAAGTGACTCCAGAAACAAACAAAACTAACCAACGGTGAGGTTTATGGAACTCTTCTATTTCTCCATTTTATTTTGTTCAACTTAGAAAATACAATAAACTGATTGTTCCATCAAAGAAAGTGCCAATATGGGACCCAAAACAACAGCTCTGTGTCAGAAACCTAGTGTTCAATTCCCTTATTCAGGGCTCCCTGGCTGTGAATATTTGTGGAGTAATTCCTTAAGATATGAGAATAATCTCTTATCCATGTGGGATTTGTTTTCCATGCTTGGGATTTCCTCAAAATAAATCGAGATTCCTCCTGGGATGAAGCATCCCCAAACAATGTTTGAATGTTTGAATGTTTGAATCCCCCAAACAATTTCCCAGAGATAAGCAGCCTAAGAGAAGGGCTTCATGTGAAGAAAATCTTCATTCATCCTCCATCTGTCATCATTTTTTCCCTCCCTTCTTCCATTTACACTCCAATAATTCCTAAAGTTGGGAGGTCATTTAAAAAAATTATAGTTAGTTCATTGAAATAATAAAGAATACATAAAAGAATTTTCTTTAAGGTACACTGTGTTGAGTAAACCAAGGGATATAGCCAAACCATGAACCTATAAACACATATTGTTTTGCTAGTTTGAATGTGAGTTAAATATAAAAGGTACCAAAGCATATATCTTCTCTCTCACAGAGTTTTCTATCTTACTTTGCTTATAGGAATTCTATTTTTACAGTAGACAGCTATCATATAAAGTTTACTAGACTAGATCAGGAGTCAGTAACTTTTGCTTAAAGGGCTAGGGAGTAAAATCTCAGGTTTAGGGCCCAAAAACAGTCTTTATTTAAACTAGCGATAATTAATAACACATTGTAAAGGAATGGTAATGGCTATGTTCCAATAAAACTTTACTTGTAAAACCAGACTTCAGGCTGGATTTAGCTTGAGGACCATAGACTGCTGATTCCTAGGCAGTATTTCATGTGGGTGGGTGAAGAGGATCAACCCTGCAAGTACTTGAAACAGCTTCCAAAACACAGCCTCCATTGCATATATTGCTCATTCACTTTATGGTTAGACCAAAGAATTTATCATTCTTTCATTTGAATATTGAGTTCTAAATTGTCCTTATATCTTGTTCACTAAATAAAAGTATAATGTATTGTCACTGTCTGAGGGTCAGATACCGAATCCAGAGATCATGTAATACTTTATGTTACAGATTAAGATTCTATGAAAGACAGTTATTCCTTGTCCCTCTTCCAAGATGACTTAGTTTGTAAAGTGAAGAAAGCCTTAATAATATGACCTTTCCCATGTGATATGTGTGAGCCTTTTTCAGCACCTGCCCTCTGCCATGTCTTGCATTACTTCACGTGTTTATCTCTCCCACTTGGTAGTAAAATTTTTTAGTTTAGAGAATATCTGTTAGCTGTATAGTCTTGGACAAATCATTTCACCTCCTTGAATTCTCAGCTTCTTTATCTGTAAAGTGGGGATTGTAAGAATTACCTTCTTCGTGAATTACCAGAAAAATTAGCTTATGAAGCATTTATTCCCCAAGTACTTATTAGACATTGTCTATTGGTATTATTATTACTGTAACTGTTTTTCTTCATTGTTGAGTCCCCATTGCACCACTCAATGCTTAGTTCAAACAAGATACCTAAGAAGTTATCTATTAGGTTGAATCTTATGAAATTGTTGACATTCAACAATTTTTGACCCACAAGATGACAATTTCAAATAATTCAATATAACAGAATGCAGTAATTTACGTGGAAGGATATGAACATGATAAAATTCATTTATAGGTTAATCCAAAGATTAGTTAGGGGATAGAAGCCTTTCTAGTCTCTTTTCTTTTCAGGATATATAACAAATTGTCCAATAATAATGTATATCAAGTTATGTATCTTGTTTAGGCCTTTTGGTGTTAGAGTTGATATGAAAGCCCAGTGCAATAACAGAAATGTCTTTTTAGAGATTGTTGTTGTTTAGTCACTAAGTCGTGTCTGACTTTTTTGCAACCCAATGAACTGAATGTAGCCCACCAGGCTCCTCTGTCCATGGGATTCTCCAGGCAAGAATCTGTAGTGGGTTGCCATTTCCTTTTCCAGGGCATCTTCTTGACCCAGGGATCAAACCTGTCTCCTGCATTGGCAAGCGGGTTCTTTACCACTGAGCCACAAGGAAAGCCCCCTTTTAGAGCTATTATTGCCTATTTGAGTACAAAAGCAAATTTTATTGTCAGAAGTCTTCTTTGTTCTGATATAGCATTGCATGAAGCATGATTCTGAATTGTTTTATATCTTGGAGTAGCCTCAATGTTACATATTCATATTATGTATATTACCTCCATACCTTAGAATCAGGAAATACATTCTTTTTAAAAAAGTCCCAGGTTTTTGTTTTGTTTTATTCTGAGGAGAGGGAAGCAAGGAATACATGGAAACGATGTACAATTCAAATTTTTCTCTTGTTCATTACAACTTTGAAACAAATTTGAAATGCTGATTCTAGTACCAAATACAATATAGGAAATAAGAAATTTAAGAGCAACTTAAATTTAAGATTGTCTTGAAAGGAATAAGAATAAAAATAAATTTTCATATATATGTAGTTGTATAAGAAATGAATTTATACTAGCTATCTGCTTTCACAGAGAACTAAAAAGAATATTCAAGTAAAATGAAGTTTTGAGTTAGCAACAATCACTTTATTCAATGTGAAGATTGAAAAAATATACAAATTGTAACTGATTTGATTTGATTTTACTAGCTATTAAAGTTTACATTTTTTAGGAGCCGAGACCTGGACAGTCTTATCAAAGTGACTCCCTCAGCAAAGAAAAGGTAAGTTTGTTAGTGTTGTTGAAGACTCATGAGCACGTCTTCAGTTTATGCCCCAGAATAAAGTTAATTATTTGGCTAAGGATGTTTGAAAGGGGATATGAAAAAAAAAAAAAAGAGAAAAATTGATTTACTGACATGTAATAATGCTGGATAGGTTTTTATATTGCTTCAATTTGTTACATTATAATATTGTTCAAATTGTAATATTGAAACTAATTCTGTATAGTGACTACCTGAAAAATTCATTTAATGCAATTATAGCTTAACTAGATTATTACTGCAAATTTGGTTAATAAATTATAAGTTCATAAAACTGAATAAACCAAAGAACATTGGCTTTATTCTCTTTCATAAACCTGAGGATTAATTTTTAAATGACTCTTCAGAAATTTGGTGACATAACATTCCAATACTTGATTAGAAATATTTCTGCAAGACTTTGATTATGCTCCCGTCTTCCTAAGAAGTTAAGACTCATTGTCCACTGGAGCAAAAGTTAAGAAAAGCATGACAGAATAACTCCAAGCTACCTCTTGAAATTATTGTGATCATAATGTTGGTGAAAAGCCTTGTGCAGTTGTAAGGAATTATTGTGAACAGAGAGAGGAAGGATGTGGACAGGAGGCAACATGTGGTTACCTAATTCACCCTCAGTTATTTCTTAGGTACTTGGCCTAAGAAAGGCCTTAACTTTCATGCAACTCAATTTATTTATAAAAAGAGAATGTTGATATTTAACTCAGTTGCTTCGAGGATTTAAAAAGGATAACTATTTTATACAAAGTAGAAACTCAGTACATTTATCACTTTTTGTCTAGGATCCCATCAAATGATTCACAAGTGTCAAAAGAAAAAACACCAGTCATAAAATTTGCTGATTTCCAACTGCATTTGACCATTTATCTTGTTTTAGCAGTGAACAAGGTCTTGATGAACTTACTAATGTAAGCCCCAAAGCTGTCAAAAACACGGCTAGGTAAGACAAAGATGTTATTTATTTGCTCTGGTTTGTTTCTCCTTAACTAAGCATAATATGAATATAAATGACTTGTAATCATTCCGTGGGCAAACTGAATATAAATCTTGAAAAGTCATCACGAATTTTATATATCCCTGAAAAATTAGATATGTATTTGCTAATAGAAAGAAAGACAGCACAGATAAGGCAATTGAAGGGAATGACTGGGGTAGAAACATAGTTAGTCTATGCCCTGTTTATGATTTGTAGTATTGATGGCAATACCTTTGTTTCTGGGTTTGATTAAAATTTGTTAATGGTTGTTAATTTTTGAAAAAGAGCTGGACACCTCATTAGATTCATTATAAGCAATTCATCTCATTTTTGGAAAGTGTTTGATAGTTGGTGGAAATTTTATGAGGTTCATTATTTTTTAGATGATTTGCTGCTCCTAGCAAAGTAATGGACCTAAAATGGTAATTCTTTAAGTAGTATCTGTGATGATGAAAAATGAAATTCAATTTTTGCCTCTGGTTTATGGAGATTTTTTTATCAGTATACACTACTATTATAGACATATGTATATATTTAGATTATATGTTTATATGTAATATTGTATATATTTAGATTTTTATATCATTATACACCACTATTACAGATATATATGCATGTATTTGTATATATTTTTAAATGTTTTTATGATTTCACTTTTTTGAGTTTATCTGGTACATAGAAAAATCACAAATTTTGGAGATGGAAAGAAGGAGCCTCAGAGAACTCATAGCTCAGTTAGTTTGAACAATTTCGAGAACCACTATCCCAGTTAAAGCAGGGCCTGGTGGCTCAGACAGTAAAGAATCCGCCTGGGGGAGACCTGGGTTCAATCCCTGGGTTGGAAAGATTCCCCTGGAGAAGGGAATGGCTAGCCACTGCGGTCTTCTTGCCTGGAGAATCCCCATGGAAAGAGGAACCTGGCAGGCTACAGTCCATGGGGTCTACAAAAAGTCGGACACGACTGAGCAACTTTCACTTTTTACATTCCAGTCAAACCTATTCAGTTTACAGAAGAGGAAATTAAGACTCAGAAAGGTTAAGTGATTTGGCCACGGTCACGGAGAAAACTAGTAGAAGATGAATAGTGGTTCTGTGATCTGTTAGGCAGTGAATAATTACTGAACACCTACTGGGTTTGAAGCTTACAACTAGGTATCATTAGGTGCACATTAGGTATAATTATAGGCCGTGGGTGCCAAAAAAGAGAATTCAGTAGACATACTCAATCTTATTAACAGCAGGCAATTATCATAGATTAAAGCTAATTATGTACTGGGGGCACAGAGATGGGATTCCAAGACAATAATAGGTTGTCAATTTAATATATTACATGTACTGCTTGCTGAATATAGAATATATTGTCAGTGAGTTGCATTTAAAAAGAAAAGGAGAAATGAAATAGCTAACTTAATAAACATGACAATCAGTAAAATTCATATTCATAGATTCCTAGGAGTAGAAGATGTTAAATAAAGATGGGCAGAGGATTAGACCCAATCCTATCTTCTCATTTTACAGATGAGAAGACCAAGGCTAGGGACAAATATCTCATAGCCTTCCAACTCCCAGCCCAACTCCTGGTCTTTAAGTCACAGCTCACAGACTTTGATCTTAAAATAAATGAAAGTTGATCTAGCACCTCAGGAAATAGTGGAAATTATAAAGCTAGGCCTTTTGCTCTTGCCATGGGACAGCTAGGGGATGTTCTCCACTGCTTTCACAGGGTCGTTTGAAATGTTACTTCTGTCTTTGAAGTGACTATGGCACAAATTTATGCCAATGACGGCAAAACACCTTATAACTTTTGAACTACATGAAAGTGGGTGTGTGCTAAATCACTTTAGTCATGTCGACTCTTTGCTCTCCTATGGACTGTAGCCTGCCAGGCTCCTCTGTCCATGGGATTCTCCAGGCAAGAATACTAGAGTGTGTTGCCATGCCCTCCTCCAGGCGATCTTCCCCACCCAGGGATCAAACCCACGTCTCTTATATCTCCTGCATTGGCAGGTGGGTTCTTCATCACCAGCACCACCTGGGAGACCCACATGAAAGTAACGATAGCTAAACGTTCCAATGTATCCCTCCTATATCCTTAAAGCAAAATAAATGAAAGCAGTAATTTGAGGAGGAAAAACATAACATTTTTTCCTGGATAAAATTCAGATATCAGATTCCTGTGTTTTTTAAGAATCCAGGGCCTGAAAAAAAGTGTCTATGTTTTCAGTTCACTGAGATAAGTTGCATGATGCTATCAACAAGGCAATTCAGGACTTGCTTTATTAACACAGGTGATGTCTTTTCAGGAGAAGTGGTAAATCATAGCACGTGTTTATATGTTTTCTAAACTAGTGTTTCTCAAATTGTAGACCACAATCCATTAAATGGTCTTATAATTAATTTAGTGACTGGCAGTCAGCATTTCACCCCCAATTAACTAAAGTAAAACAGAGTAGAAAATGAGAGTTCTTCTTCCCTAGGGAAGTCTCACTTTGTGAAGTTTATGTTTTATTATGTGTGTATGTCTGTCTGACTGACGGCCTGAAAAGGTGAAGTATTGCGCTATGGCTATGATGTAAAATGTATTTTTTAATGAGTTCTATGATATAGTACTCCTAGAACTATGAGTAAGAACTATAGAACTATGATACAGTTCTATGATATAGCACAGTTCTAAGTTTTGCAATGAACCAAGTTTTCTGTTCTGAGCAGAGCAGTAAAAAAGGAAGTTCTCACGTTCATGTTCACATTTTTATACAATTTAGTCTTAAGTATGCTGGTAGGTGAACATTATATGTAGTTACACAGAAATATTGAGATTGATCTTATATATTAAAAGGTTGAGGCCTTTGAACATATTATTTCCTCTAAAAAGTTTTATTCTTTGTACTTTTTTTCTCTTTTAATGTGTGAATAATCACCATTTTAAAGATTGTCCTTCAGGCACAATTTAATTTTACACAGATTTTGTAACCAGTTTATACAAGAAAATTATATTTTTGATAATTCTCATATGTTTGTCATTTCTTTAATACTGTTTGTAGACACCA
This sequence comes from Okapia johnstoni, assembly GCA_024291935.2. Classification (NCBI taxonomy): domain Eukaryota; kingdom Metazoa; phylum Chordata; class Mammalia; order Artiodactyla; family Giraffidae; genus Okapia; species Okapia johnstoni. The sequence goes on along the minus strand of CM044321.1, from coordinate 28,538,250 downwards.
GTTGATTATCTTTAATTGAGAATATTATTACTGAAGATAATTCAAAACAGTGAAAAATTTTTAAGGGCTTTTTTTCTGCCATGGAGATGTGAGGACAAGGATAAGAGCTGAAACTCAGTGAAGCCATGAGCTGGGAGGCAAATTCTATGGAAAGGCTTAAGGGCTGGGGAGGGAAATGCACACCTTTTCCTCAGATTAAAAAAAAAATTTTATTTGAATATAGTTGGTTTACAATGTTGTGTTAGTTTCAGGTATACAGCAAAGTGAATCAGTTATACATATACCACTCTTTTTTAGATTCTTTTCCCATGTAAGTTTTCTCAGAATTTTTGATGATTAATCTCCAAGTGGTTCTCCTTTAGTTCTTAATCTCCCATCAGACTTTTGAAGAGTAAACTATATTTTTATTTAAGGGAAAAGGACTTTGGAGGGAGAAAGAGATACAGGCAGGTAACTGTCTAAAATTTACTGGAAGCAGGTGTTATCAATCCCAAGATCTCTTGCTACTGTGGGCTACTCTATTTCTTTGGATAAATATTGTAAAGTGGTTTAGAGGAACACTTTGAAAAAAATCACTGATTTCCAGCCCTTAAAAACAAAGTATTATATGGATGCAATGAGTGATAGCAAACCATGTTCTCTAACTGAGGAAAGAAAGTGATAGCATTTCAACTGGGAAGTGGACAGTTATCAGAGCAAGTCCCTAATCTGACCATGATTTCAGCTTTTTAAGTCATCATAGAGGAAAGAGAAGTCACAATTTTGATGGATTTCTGGAGCTCTCTTTGCCAAGCCTTATGTTAAGTATAATCCCAGATTTGGAGCTTATTAATTTTTTACAAAATGATATCGTTGGTTGGTGAATATGATTTTTAAAATATCAAGGACCTTGGAATTGTTTGTGTATTCATACTGTTAAAGCATTCCAGAGTAAAAGTGCTGAATCACAAGACATTTGCTGTGGACTCTGAGTCAGCGTGCCCTGGTAGATGGGCTCTGACAACAAACTGTGTGAAGTTAGAATAATTTTTCTCCTGATCCTACATAATGTATCCTCCCTGGATTGGTTGAAAATGTATCTTAAAGCTGTTCTATGCCAAACCAATAGGTCTCGTAGATGAGTTTCCCTGTTGGCTCAATGGTAAAATATGCTCCTGCCAATGCTCGATCCTGGGGTTGGGAAGGTCATCTGGGAATGGCAACCTGCTCCAGTATTCCAGCCTGGGAAATCCCATCAACAGAGAGGCCTAGCAGGCTACAGTCCATGGAGTAGCAAAAGAATCTGACAGCAACAACCAATGATAAAACAGCTAATCCCTTCTTCCAGTTCCAACCAACTTAAACCTGGATTATCTCTAACAAAAGCTGCTTTAATTTTTTTCCACTTAAAGAAATCAAGATCTTGAAAAGCTCATCAAAGTGAATCCTGAAATTCTGCTCAACAATCAAAGGTAAAAGAACTGTATTAATTTTTGTACTTTGGGTAGGAAGAATGTTCTATTTTACTGTTATTTCAAGCAGATTTATAACCTTAGTGATCTTACCAAAAGAATTTATAATTAACCTTTTTATTTTTCTATTTAAAGAAACCAGGATCTTGATAACCTCATCAAAGTGAATCCTGCAGTAATCAGAAGCAATCAAAGGTAATCAAATAAAAGCAGCCATTTCATAGCTCTCCTGTCTGTTGTTCCTGAGTGGAGTAGATTTATAATACTGGCTTATAGACCTAGCACAAACAAAGAACCCTATTACTAATTGGAGTTTGTTTTATCTCTTTTCAACAGCCAAGCTTTAGACAATCTCATTCAAGTGAAACCTTCAGCACTCAGAAATACTAAGCGGTAAATGACTTTGCCTAACTATCTTGACATGTACCCAAAGTTCTTTCTTTCTTCTCTTTTTAAAAAAGAAGCCTTTTGTTTTTCTCGTGTTCAAATGAACACACATTTATAACCCATGTGTTTCCTGTCAGCAAAGAACATGCTGTACTCTTCTGGAATCAGTTGCACTCTTTCACATGCAGTTGTGTATTTCTTATTTGCACGAAGACAAATTAGTGTTTGCTATTTATAGGAAATAGAGTATCAGGACTGAAATGAAAAATGAGTGAAATTAATTAAGAGTAAAACACATTTTGGAGAAGCTAGACCAAACCAGTGATTTACATAGATGCTTACAGAGAACTGGAGTATTGGAAAGGATATTGAGTCTTCAGAATTACAGATCCACAGCAAATCCAGCAGATTTTAACCTTGAACTTCCATTTTGAGTTTTGTAAATATCTTACAGTTCACTATCTTTATGTCATAAGTGTTTAATTGCTAAGTTGTGTCCAACTCTTTGCAACCCCATGGACTGTAGCCCGCAGACTCCTATGCCCATGGGATTTCCTAGGTGAGAATACTGGAATGGGTTGCTATTTCTTTCTCCAGGGAGTCTTTATGTCTTATCTTTATGTCATATCTTTCACCAAAAGAGCTTATTCATAGATAATGCACCAGAGTGCATTGTATCAGAAGTCTACATTGTTTTGCTGACCTGAAATTTTGTTGTAATAAATATATAGCTGGGAATTATAGTCTCACTATTCTGGGATGAAGAAAGCAAATAACATATAGAAAAGTGTTTTGAAGGCACGGGCAGCAAGAGGACAGTGTGACATGCTTATCAGCTTGGTTCTTTTGTCTTTTAGTTTGTTTTCTACATTATTGTTTTAATTTGCCCTATTTGTGTGGGGTTTTTTTTTTCTTTCCTTTTTAAAAGTTTTACAGTATTGTGTTGGTTTCTACCATACAACAATGCAAATGTATATTGCCTCCTCACCCAACCCCTGAGTCCTCCTCTCCACCTCCACCTCCAGCCTCCCTCCCCTCCCCCTATCCCACCCCTCTAGGTCATCACAGAGCGCCAGACTAAGCTCCTTGTGTTATACAGCAACTTCTCATAGCTATCCAGTTTACACAAGATAGTGTATATGTGTTGATGCTGTGCTGTGCTTCATCGTTCAGTTGTGTCTGACTCTTCATGACCCCATGGACTACAGCCCGCCAGGCACCTCTGTCCATGGGGATTCTCCAGGCCAGAATACTTGAGTGGGTTGCCATGCCCTCCTCCAGAGGATCTTCCCAACCCGGAGATTGAACCTAGGTCTCCCCATTGCAAGTGGATTCTATACTGCCTGAGCCACCAAGGAAGCCCTGGAATTCTCCAGGCCAGAATACTGTAGTGGGTAGCCTTTCCTTTCTCCAGGGGATCTTCCCAACCCAGGGACCAAACCCAGGTCTCCCACATTGCAGGCGGATTCTTTACCAGCTGAGCCACAAGGGGAGGGGTAGGATTTGATGACAATAAGCCAGGATATTCAAGAATTGATGCAGAATAACAGAGAAGACTGAGCTGCCTATTTGAAAAAAGGGAGTTCATTCAATGTGTTCAGTCACCTGTATCTACAGTGTATCTATGTGGCCCATTGATTTTAATGGATAAAGAGAGGGGGCATTTTAACATGCCTCCCAGTAGAAATAATAGCCACAAAGCACTTTTACATCCAATTCAGTGTGACAGGGCACTGATTATTTAATAGTATAACAGCAGTGAATCAGAGTTGCTTTTGTGTGACTTTGCTGACATTTTCAGCAGCTGTATATTTAATTCACAGTTAGGGGCGGAATAAACTTCAGTCATCAATCAGAATGTGAGCAGGTGTCCCCGAGCTCTTCTAGGAACCCAACAATGTGAACAAATGCAGATGTGCACAGAATTTTCATTTAGTCAGGGAGAAACCCTGTGACTTTTAGCAGTGAGTTTCACATTTTCATGAACCAACATTAAAGAAAGGCAAATATTTCTCAATTATCTGTAGCCTATAAGCAGCTGCTCCCATATGAAGGTTGAAACACATCCAGTGATACAGGTCTTTACTGTTAGAAGGGCATCGTTCATCTAAAGTAGAAAAAATATTCTGAACTATTTGTAGAATTACGTGCTGTGTGCGTGCTAAGTCGCTTCAGTCATGTCCGACTCTTTCCGACCCTATGAAGGTAGCCTGCCAGGCTCCTCTGTCCATGGGAGTTTTCAGGCAAGAATACTGGAGTGGGTTGCCATGTCCTCCTCCAGGGGATCTTCCCAACCCAGGGATCGAACCCATGTCTCTTATGTCTCCTGCATTGGCAGGCAAGTTCTTTATCGCTAGTGCCACCTGGGAAGCTCTTGTAGTATTATACTTCCTTCTTTATAAAGGGCTTCCTATTTGCTGAGACATGTCTTGCTAGTATTTCAATAAGACAAGAATTCTTTCCTATCTTCCTATGTTTCACCTTTCTCACATTTCTGCTCAAGACAGAAAGCTGGAGGTGGGAGGTAACCTTGACCCTTTCTGTTGCTTCATTCCCCAGAATCAATAGGTCACTTTGAATGTTTCTCCTAATTATCTCAGGAACCGAGACACTTCATCATCCCCACTTGCTACTATAGCCCAGCTTACTGTGAGGTCTCCTCACTAGTCTATCTGCTGTCAGTGGTACATTCTGCCCTTCAGTCCATCTGCCACACTGTCGAGTGATCTTCCTAAAACATAAATCTGATCCTGTCCTTCCTCTGATGAAATCCTTCAGTGGCTTCCCATTGCCACTGGATAATGTGTACCCCTTAACCTGGTTTCCAAAGCCCACCATGATGTTGCCTCCACAGCTTTTCCACCCCCATTCCCTGCTAGGCTCCACCCACAAGCAAAGTCCAGCCACTCACTCTCTGACCTGCTCACACCTTGCTCCTCCACCATCATTCTTGCATGAATAACTGCTATTTATCCTTCAAGTGTCAGCTTAGATATCTTTTACTCAGGCTCTGAGAAGCCCAACCTGACCCATCACTTCTGCATCAGGTCCTTCTAGATGTTCTCAAGCTATTATTCTGTTCTACAGAATGTTTGCCTCTTACAGGGAATTATTATTTAATAATCTGTCTTCAACTATTGGATTTTTAAGAGCAAGGATTGGGTCTGTCTTGTTCACTTCTCTATCTACAGTGCATATCATAATGTGTGGCACATATTAGGTGCTTAATAAACAGTCTCTGAGTTACATGCTAAATCTCAAAATAAATGAAGACCTGTGATCACCTAGCTAGGTAAAACCTATAGTGCCTCATAACTCTAAGACTCTGAGCCCCTTGGAGTAAAAGCAGACTGGAGGGATCTGATATCCTATGACTGGCTTCCTTGCTTAAACCAATGACTCTATTTTGAACCACAGTCGCAATGAACCAGAGTGAATTAGAGCCACTGAAATTCTTTATCATATCTTATATTTAAAATATCTAAGTTGATCACTTTCTCTATGGACCTGTTAATTTCTTTAATATAAAATCTTTAAGATTCCCTCATTGAAGGTAATTATAAAAATATGTAATGCTGGGCCCATTTTGCAAAGTCAATAGAGTTGAAGCATTATAGCAGTTATCTCACTGTGTCCTATACTTCTTTCAGAGAGATAAATATTCCTTTTGAACTAAAGCTTAAAGCCTAAGATTTAGTTCTTGGCATAAAAGAAGTACCATAGTGAATTTTTTATATGGAGGCTTTTAATTTTGCAAATGTGTTTGATACTCTGCAAAAACAATTTAAGTAAGCTGTAGAGAAAGAAACATATTGCTGCTTTTAATAAACACCTTCCACACCCTCGTAAGAGAGGAAGAGCAGTTGGGAGTGATCTGTTAATTTTCATATAGAGCATATCTTAATGAAAACCTGTATTATATGAGACGTAATGATGGCCCGGTCCCTGGAATCTCTCTCTCTCTCTCTTTTTTTTTTTTTTTTGCTTAATCTGCTCTGTTAAGAAGAGTTATATTCCTTAATGGGGCTGTAGAAAATAAATTACATGGTTATAACATATAAATACCTATATTCAAAATGTGTGCTACGACTCTACATAACAGATAACTCATATTTCTTCCTAAACATTTTGAAGTCTACATAAAGAAAAACATTTTTAGTTACTATGGTTAACAAAATTTCTTTTTAGCACTTCTCGCTGGATCCACAGAGAATTGATGGTTTTTCTTAAAGTTGATTCCGACTGCTCATAAAATTACAAAATTACCAGGTCATCCTTCCATTGAACTGCCACAGAAAGGGTTTGGAATCAAGCCTTTGTTCAACCCTGCAGCATTTGGCTGGGCTTCTATAAAAATCTATTTTTCACACTTTGACTCACAGCTTTTCATCTTCTACCATGGTGTAAAAGACATGATGTCATAAATGTGGTCTTAATTAAAAAATGAAAATTTATTTTTACATTCTTCAGCTTGGGAAGTTTATGGGCAATCTGAACTTATTTATCTTCAAATCTAACTAATGACATCAATCAGGGTGAATCCACATTTTGTACTTTTTATAACCTGGAACTTTTGATTTTGCTTCAAATATTAGTATGGGGGATTCAGAATAAAATCTTATAGCCCACTCTAGCAAACTTGATATGTGGCACTGTTTAATAAAAACAGCAAAAATTCTATAACCCTAATGACATGGTTTATTTGATGATTCACAATTATATCCCTTTGGGAGTGTGCATCTTTGAAGGCAAGTACAGGTTCCAATTTTGAGATATCTACCCAGAGTGGTTGGATTTGTGAGCTTCTGGTGTCTCCTCCTTGCTTAGGTCTAAATCCACTTCTGCTCTCCCTCACCATAGCAAGGATCCAAAAGATTGGGTCCTGGGAGTGGGGGTGAGGATGGGAGATGGAAATATAGACAGATCAAAGATGCAGTATCTGCAGCAACTGGGAGTGGAAAGTGCCAAGCAGGTAAAGGGAACCAGCATCAGGCCAAGAAACTATACATAATAATATCTGTCGTGAGGGCAGAAGTGAATCTGTATTTGTTCGCTAGGACTGCCATAACTAGAACCATAGTCTGAGTGGGTTAAAACAGAAATTTGTTGTCTCATCATTCTGGAGTCTAGACTTCTAAGATCAAGAAGTCAGTAGGGCTGGTTCCTTCTGAAGGCCCAGCAGGAAGGATCTATTCCAGGCCTCCCTCCTCGGCTGGTAGAGGCCTGTCTTCACCATCTGTCTTCACATTGTCTTCCATCTGTGTGTATCCGAGCCTAAATTCCTTCTTCTAAGAAAGATGCCATTCATATTGTATTAGGACCCACACTGCTGACCTCATTTGAACTCGAGGATCTCTGTAAAGACCCCCTTCTCCAAATAAAGGCACATTCTGACATGCTGGTGTTAGGACTTCAGCATATAAATTTGGTGCAAGGGCAATATTCGACCCTGTAAGTAAGTGTTCCAAAATAAGGAAACAAAGCCAGGGTTGGGAGCTGAGTGAAAAAAAAAGGGAGAAAAATATGTGCAATTCAGGGGTGAAGTAAGGCAGGTTCTGGGTGACTGATGCAAATGGAGGTGAAATGTCCATCACCGTCTCTTGTGAACTTTTTCTCTGTGCTTCTGGTGCATACTCTGTACCTAGATGTGTGCAGAGCTGGCTACCTTAAAGGTTCAGGGTCTAACCTCTTTCCCCTGGGGTCCTTTTCATGTCTTTTCCCAGAGCTGGGTAAGGTAGCAATAAATTTCCACCAGAGAAGGAGAAAAGAAAATTTAAATACATTTAAGGCCATAAGTATTTTTGGAGTAGCTACTGCATGCAAGGCCATGTTAAATCACAGTAATGTGATTTTATTCTTAAGTCATAATGAAAAACACCAGCTTCCTTTAACAATGCCACTCAGCTCATCCAAGGTTAGCTTTGGAGGGAGAATCACTTCCTGAGATGGAATTCTCCTTCCCCGAGATTCACATTTCTGGGTGCTCTCTCAGTGTTTGCCTCTGCCAACCATCCCAGTTTGACATTGCTGGGAAACTGGGTTATGGAAGACCATGACTCTTTAAAGTTAAGTTAAATACTTAATTTTTAATCCATTATTCACAGAAAGCAAAGAAGAACTAAAGAGCCTCTTGATGAAAGTGAAAGAGGAGAGCAAAAAAGTTGGCTTAAAGCTCAACCTTCAGAAAACTAAGATCATGGTATATGGTCCTATCACTTCATGGCAAATAGATGGGGAAACAGTGGAAACAGTGGCTGACTTTATTTTGGGGGGCTCCAAAATCACTGCAGATGGTGATTGCAGCCATGAAATTAAAAGACGCCTAGTCCTTGGAAGGAAAGTTATGACCAACCGAGACAGCATATTGAAAAGCAGAGACATTACTTTGTCAACAAAGGTCTGTCTAGTCAAGGCTATGGTTTTTCCAGTAGTTACGTATGGATGTGAGAGTTGGACTATAAAGAAAGCTGAGCGCCGAAGAATTGATGCTTTTGAACTGTGGTACTGGAGAAAACTCTTGAGAATCCCTTGGACTGCAAGGAGATCCAACCAGTCCATCCTAAACGAAATCAGTCCTGAATATTCATTGGAAGGACTGATGGTGAAGCTGAAACTCCAATACTTTGGCAACCTGATGCAAATAACTGACTCATTTGAAAAGACCCTGATGCTGGGAAAGATTGAGGGCAGGAGGAGAAGGGGATGACAGAGGATGAGATGGTTGGTTGGCATCACTGACTCAATGGACATGGGTTTGGGTGGACTCTGGGAGTTGGTGATGGACAGGGAGGCCTGAAGTCCTGCAGCTCATGGGGTTGCAAAGAGTCGAACATGACTGAGCAACTGAACTGATACTGATTCACAAGTGTTTAGTAAAGTATTATTTTAAAATGTTAAGGGGGAGGATAATTTAGTGCCCTGGCTATTAAAATAGTATGGTGACTCCTGAGGTCAAGAGGTGCTTCTAGTAATTAAGGAAGGACCATCAAGGACTATAAAGAAAGCTGAGTGCCAAAGAATTGATGCTTTTGAACTGTGATGTTGGAGAAAACTCTTGAGAGTCCCTTGGACTGCAAGGAAATCCAACCTGTCAATCCTAAGGGAAATCAGTCCTGCATATTCTTTGGAAGGACTGATGTTGAAGCTGAAACTCCAATACTTTGGCCACCTGATGCGAAGAACCAACTTATTGGAAAAGATCCTGATGCTGGGAAAGGTTGAAGGCGGGAGGAGAAGGGGATGACAGAGGATGAGATGGTTGTATGGTATCACCGACTCAATGGACATGAGTTTGAATAGGCTCCGGGAGTTGGTGATGGACAGGCAAGCGTGGCGTGCTAAAGTCCATGGGGTCTCAAAGAGTCGGACACTACTGAGTGACTGAACTGAACTGATCAAGGGTTACAAAGGAAAAGCCTGCTGTCTCTATTTCTAAATTCAAAAGATGAGATCTGGGAGGTCTCCTCGCACAGTTCTAGCAGCTATGCTGGAGAAGTCAGTTTTGAATTTTACATTATTCAGACTGTAGCATCAAATGATTTTGATACTTCCGAGCTACTTCTGAAATCCTTTACTTTTTATATATATTAAATTGACATATATTCTACTATAACTCACATTAAAAGATAATTTAATTAATTTCTACATTTTCAAAGATGTGTAGCTAGTATTTTAAATGTGAGCTTTAAATATAGCTATGGAGTGCTGCCCAATTAGCATATTTATCAATTATTGATGGCTTGGATGTTATATAAAAAGAGTAGTAAGTATCACTCCACATAAATACAAAGACTTTTGTATTATTTTTCATCCTTATAAATATCAATTTGAGTCTATGCACTGGTTCCATGTAAAAGAACCTTACTTGAAATCTACTATTCAGGACCAGAGAAGGGAGATTTATGAAAACTGGAGTTAATGCTAAAGATGTGAAAAGTTACAGCAGAAATGAAAATACAGTCCCTGAACATTTTGGAATCCATAGTGCCCACTGCTGTGTCACTACACTTCTGTTAGTTGTCACTTATTTATTCTTACTCAGTTCAGGCACAACTATAGACAATTGTGCCTATAAATTTTATTTACACTAACTCATTTATTCTCATTGAAACCTTATGAACTTAGATATTATTATCCTAGTTTACAAAAGGAAGCTTAGAAAGGTTGACTAACTGGCCCATAAAAGTAGGGGACTACTTCTCACTCTGACTCCTAAACCTCCTGCAAACCAGTAGAGTTGGTGGCAAGGCTTTTCAAAACTCATGGAAAAAAATTAAGAACTACCAGTATTATAGAAAATATATATAAACAGCTAATATGTACATAACACACCAGAGAACACTGTATCTTATGAAAGGGTGACAAATCACTGTAGCCCAAGATTTAAGAATCTAATTGTCCCATTCATCCTCCACATTGTGGACTGTTGATTCAAATTTTGGGTTGACTTCTCATGTCTCTCTTATGCAAAAATCTGGAATAAAGACTCTAATTAAATACTGAAGAATTGATTTCAGATGAGCAGGTGGCTCAGCTTCAAGCCTTGACTCTTTTACAAATTAGTTAATTGACCTTGGAAAATTCACTTAGCCTTGCTGAGCCTCGTATGCTGTCCTGCAAGATGCTGTGAGATCTAAATGAGATAAAGCACATGGAAATACACAAGTTAGTCCTTTGTGATGTGAAGTAAGTATTCACTCAACTGTAGATATCAATCAGTTGTTTCTTTTCAGACTGAATTTCTCAAACCTTCCAAAAACTTAGTTCATTTTTCTCTCATAATGTAATTTGTGCTCATACTTGAGTTGTATAGATCTAATAGATCAATGTCAGATTTTTAGTGTCCCATATTCTGTGAGACCACAAATGACTATGTTTAAAATTATATACTGGTTTAAAATTTTTTATTCTAATGCTTTATTTCTTAAAATTATGTGTAACTAAGTCACGTATACATATGTATATATTTAGATATTTGCTTATTTTTTTTCCTGTAGAGACCAGAACCTAGCAAATTTAATTGACATAAATTCCAGTGTGTCTAAGAATAAGAATGAAAGGTAAGACTTATTCTAATTTACGTTTTTCTTATGAATTCTATATGAACCTTCATATATTATGTAACCCTGGAAGATTTTCTGAGAGGTTGAACTGTACTATAATGTTTAAATATAAATACTATCTGAATTAAAAAAAAAAATGTACAGAGTGCTTGGGTTTCCCTGGTGGCTCAGTTTTAAAGAATCCGCCTGCCACTGCAAGAGACTTGGGTTTGATCCCTGGGTTGGGAAGATCCCGTGGAGAAGGATATGACAACCCAATTCAGTAGTCTTGCCTGGGAAATCCCATGGACAGAGGAACCTGGCAGGCTACAGTCCAGAGGGTTGCAAAGAGTCGGACACAACTGAGTGACTAAACAACACAGACAGGGTGCTTAATAGCTAATTCGAAAAAAAGCTAACAAAATGTGAATTCTGCTAGAATTTCTGACTAAGGGCCTGCTGTTCAATGGTTTAGTGTAAAAGGCATGATGGAAATTGAGTGCTCTGCACTTGGGCTGTGAAGATTTATTTTTACTTACTGTTGCTTGGTAGGTTTTCAGCGGTGCAGAAAACACTTTGAGAATCTCTGCCTTGGATACCTAGTGCTAAAAGAATGCACAAATTTGTCACAGCCAGGAAACAGGACCTAATTTTGGAATTTCTTTACACCTCAGAGGATCCTGGCTTTAAAACTGTTGTACTTTTTGTTTCTTTTACAAGGAAGGTTAGGATGGAAGCTACGCTTCATTGTTGTTACAGATTGTTTAAATTAGGAAACAATTTTCAAAGTTTTCCATGTTTAACTGTTCTTTCCCCCACATGTGGAAGGATCCTAAAAGCAATAGGTTTCTGTTTTTAACCTTCCTAAGGTGCAGCTGCCTTTTCTGTTTAAAAAAAAATTTTTGTTATGTGAATAAGTGATATTGTTGGTATCATGCAGAGAAGAGAAAAGTAGAAGAGCTGGCTCACTGCTTCATTTGTTTGGTTTTCCTGTCTGTCAAAGGCTCTTTCCTATACGAGGTACATAGTTTCTTCCTGTCCCCTTCATTCCCTAAATCATCTTCTGCTTTCTCTTTCTGTGATCTCAAGCTAGCCTTTGAGAGAAGGAGGGAGGATATGTTGTCAAAAAGATCCACCGTTTTGGGACTAGTACTGGGCTTACAATTAACCAATCTCTTTCAAATATTATTTGGAAATGATCAAGATTTTAAAACTGACCGTAAATTATGAAGTATCATGAAAGAACTTTTCCCTGAATGTGATTAGAGAGGTGTTTCAGTTTAGGTTGGGCTTGTTCATGAAACAGGGTCTTACTAGAAAGATTAATGCTGCTGCTGCTGCTGCTGCTAAGTCACTTCAGTCGTGTCCGACTCTGTGTGACCCCACAGATGGCAGCCCACCAGGCTCCACCGTCCCTGGGATTCTCTAGGGAAGAACACTGGAGTGGGTTTCCATTTCCTTCTCCAATGCATGAAAGTGAAAAATAAAAGTGAAGTCGCTCAGTCGTGTCCGACTCTTCAAGACCCCATGGACTGCAGCCTACCAGGCTCCTCTGTCCATAGGATTTTCCAGGGAAGAGTACTGGAGTGGGTTGCCATTGCCTTCTCCAAGAAAGATTAATGAGGAAATGGAAATTCAAGGGCAGGGACTGCAGCCTGACTGGCTCCTCTGTCCATAGGATTCTCCAGCAAGAATGCTGCAGTGAGTAGCCATTCGCTTCCCCAGGTAATCTGCCCAGCCCAGGGATGGAACCTGGGGCAGGTATCCTGAACTGGCAGGCGACTTCTTTACCACTAGTGCCACCTGGGAAGCACATGGAAAGATTAATGAGGAAATGGAAATTCCAGGGCAGAAACATTAGGCTGGCCAGGCTTCACGGAGGCCTTCCCTGGAAGGTTGCTCATCCTTGGCCAGAGGGCATTCCATCAGGAGTCCCCAGACATTAACCCTAGTGCTTTGTCATTATTGTAGCTCAGTCAATTCCTGAATGTTGGCCTCTGCCTGTTTTTCTCCTTCAATCCCTGGGTCGGGAAGATCCCCGGGAGAAGGAAATGGCTACCTCCAGTATTTTTGCCTGGAGAATTTCATGGACAGAGGAGCCTGGCGGGCTACAGTCCATGGGGTCACTAAGAGTCGAACACAACTGAGCGACTAACATTTCACTTCATTCTGTTTACAGAATAGAAAGTTTACTTTGACTCTCAAAATGGGTAAAGATTTAACTGAAAGAAAATTGAGAATCAGGGATTAAGAGATTTGATCAGATGCGGAAAATTAGTAAATTAGAGTAGTGTTCTGGTCTCAAGTTCTCTGTTTCTCCAAAATAGAATACTTCTTTGTTTTAATTTTATTTTTTACTGAAGTTTAATTGATTTACAATGTTGTGTTAGTTTCAAGTGTACAACAAAGGGATTCAGTTGTACATATACATAATATATATTCTTCTTCAGATTCTTTTCCATTATAGATTATCACAATATATTGAGTATAGTTCCCTGTGCTATACAGTGGGTCCTTGTTGTTTACCGATTTTATATATAGTAGTACTCATGTTAATCCCAAACTCCTAATTTATCTCTGCTCCCCACCACTGCTATCCCCTTTAATTACCATAAGAATATTTATTTTTAGATACTTAAAATCTGTAAGTTTTACAAGAACTCAAAACCTTGATAGTTTTGTGGAGGTAAGTCCTAACACATAAAACAATTCAAAATGGTAAGCTCTTAGTAAACTTGCTTTGCTAGTGGTTCAGCAGTAAAGAACTTGCTTGCAATGCAGGAGATGTGAGTTCAGTCCCTTGGTTGGAAAGATTCCCTGGAGAAGGGCATGGCAACCACCTCCAGTATTCTTGCCTGGAGAATCCCATGGACAGAGGAGCTTGGTTGGCTATAGTCTATAGGGTCACAAAGTCTTGGACAAAACTGAACAACTGAGCACAGCACAGCAGAAGCTCTTAGTAAACTTTTGTTCTTCATGCAAAAGAGATTTATAAAGTTTGCAATGACTTGGGTGTTTATCAGTTGAAATTATTTTCTGCTATTTAAAGTCAAGTTGCCACTCAGCCATAAAAAGGAATGAAACTGTGCCATTTGCAGAGACATGAATGTCACACAGAGTGAAGAAAGAGGAAAGCAAATATTGTGTATCACTTATATGTGAAATCTAGAAAAATGATACAGATGAACTTATTTGCAGAGCAGAAACAGAGATACAGATGTAGAGAACAAACAAGCATATGGATACCAAGGGGTGAAGGGGAGGTGGGATGAATTGAGTGATTGGGATTGACATATATACACTCAGTTCAGTTCAGTTCAGTCGCTCAGTCGTGTCCGACTCTTTATGACCCCATGAACTTCAGCACGCCAGGCTTCCCTGTCCATCACCAACTCCCAGAGCCTACTCAAACTCATGTCCATTGAGTTGGTGATGCTATCCAACCATCTCATCGTCTGTCGTCCCCTTCTCCTCCTGCCTTCAATCATTCCCAGCACTGGGATCTTTTCAAATGAGTCAGTTCTTCACATCAGGTGGCCAAAGTATTGGAGTTTCAGCTTCAACATCAGTCCTTCCAATGAATATTCAGGGATGATTTCCTTTAGGATGGATCTGGTTGGAGATCTGGTTGGATCTCCTTGCCATCCAAGGGACTCTCAAGAGTCTTCTCCAACACCACATTTCAAAAGCATCAGTTCTTCGACGCTCAACTTTCTTTATAGTCCAACTCTCACGTCCATACATGACTACTGGAAAACCAAAGCTTTGACTAGAGGGACTTTTGTTGGTAAAGTAATGTCTCTGCTTTTTAATATGCTGTCTAGATTGGTCATAACTTTTCTTCCAAGGAGCAAGCATCTTTTAATTTCATGGCTGCAGTCACCATCTGCAGTGATTTTGAAATCCCCCCAAAATAACATCTGTCACTGTTTCCATGTTTCCCCATCTATTTGTCATAAAGTGATGGAGCCAGAGGACATGATCTTAGTTTTCTAAATGTTGAGTTTTAAGCCAACTTTTTCACTCTCCTCCTCTTTCACTTTCATCAAGAGACTCTTTAGTTCTTCTTCACTTTCTGCCGTAAGTGTGGTGTCATCTGCATATCTGAGGTTATTGATATTTCTCCTGGCAATCTTGATTCCAGCTTGTGCTTCCTCCAGCCCAGCATTTCTCATGATGTACTCTGCATATAAGTTAAATAAGCAGGGTGACGATACACAGCCTTGACGTACTCCTTTCCCAATTTGGAACCAGTCTGTTGTTCCATATACACTACTATGTGTGAAATGGATGACTAATGAGAAGCCACAGTATAGCAGTGGAGAAAGAAATGGCAACCCACTCCAGTATTCTTGCCTGGAGTATCCCCTGGACAGAGGAACCTGGTGGGCTACAGTCCATGGGGTTGCAAAGAGTCAGATATGACTGAGTGATTAAGCACCCTCGCACTGTATAGCTCAGGGAACTGTACTCAGTGCTCTGTGGTGACCTAGATGGGAAGGAAATGCAAAAAAGAGGGAAATATGCACATGTATAGTGGATTCACTTTGCTGTACAGTGGAAACTAACACACATTGTAAAGCAACTATACCCCAATGAAAATTAATTTAAAAAAAGAAAAAGAAATTGAAGTCAGGTTGCCAAAGTTAAGTCAAATAGGACAATGGAAATCTAAATAAATCTGTTAAACTGAGACTTGTTTTATTTTATGAATGTATTTGCTCTGTATAGTAATTGGATATCCACAAATACATATGTAATCTGATTAGTATTCAGAGTTGTAGACCATCACCACTATCACTTTTAGAACATTTTCATCACCTCAGAGAGAAACACCATGCCCATTAGCAGTCATGTATCATTTTCCCCCAGCCCTTAGCTCTGGACAACTACTAGGCTACTTTCTTTTTCAATTTCTGATTCTGGACATTTCATATAAATGGAATCATAAAATACGTGGTCCTTTGTGACTGACTATTTTCACGTGGCATAATGTTTTCAAAATTCACCAATGTTGTAACATGTCTCAGTATTTCTTTTTATTGCCAGATTTCACATATTCCATTATGTGAATAGACAGAATTTTATCTATTCATCAGCTGATGCGCTTTTGTGTTGTCTCCACTATCAGATTGTAATTCACTATTATGAACAATGCTGTGATCAGCATTCATATAAAAGTTTTGTGTAGAGTTTTTTCATTTCTCTTGGTAGGGCGTATACTTCAGTTCAGTTCAGTTCAGTTGCTCAGTCATGTCCAACTCTGCGACCCCATGCACCACAGCACACCAGGCCTCCCTATCCATCACCAACTCCCGGAGCCTACCCAAACTCATGTCCATTGAGTCACTGATGCCATCCAACCACCTCATCCTCTGTCATCCCCTCTCCTCCTGCCTTCAATCATTCCCAGCGTCGGGGTCTTTTCAAATGAGTCAGTTCTTCACATCAGGTGGCCAAAGTACTGGAGTTTCAGCTTCAACATCAGTCCTTCCAATAAACATTCAGGACTGATTTCCTCTAGGATGGACTTAGGGAGGGTATATACTTAGGGGGTGGGATTATTGGATCCTGTAGTAACTCCATTTGAGGAACTGCCAGTTTTCTTAAATCAGCAGTACCATTTGATGTTCTCACATCAAAAGTCTGTGTATAAAAGTTTTAGATAGCTAAATTTTCAAGGTAAACTTCCACGGCAGAAAACATTTTCTCAAGTGAAATTCAATTTGAAATTTTGTAAGTTCCAACACAATATTTAGTTTATAGTTTATGAAGCTATTTAATTTAGAGATGAAACTGTGACCATTGATTCTAAGTTACAATTCAATTTATTTCAGTGAAGGATAACTTAATAATAAAGCTATCCAGCAAAAAACACTGTAAGCCATAAGCTCTTTTTTATGAACATTATTCAAGGCATCTAAGAGGAATACTTTGGTGGAGAGTTCTCCTTTGCAATGGTTCCCAAATTTTATTTGCATCAGAATCACCTACTGATCCAGGGACCACACTTTAAAAACCAGCGCTCTTTTGGATAAAATGTTGCACTGCCTCTAAGGCAGTGGCTCTCAACCTTGACTTACATGAGAGACTCACTGGAGAGATTTAAAAGAATCCAAGTGCCCAAGTCAGGTGCCTGCTAAGTTGCCTCAGGGGTGTCTCTTTGCAACACTATGAACTAGCCCACCAGGCTCCTCTGTCCATGGGATTCTCCAGGCAAGAATACTGGAGTGGGTTGCCATGCCCTCCTCCAGAGGATCTTACTGACCCAGGGACTGAACCTGGGTCTCCTGCATTGGCAGTCGAGTTCTTTACCACTAGCGCCACCTGGGAAGCCCTACACTAAACCAATTAAGTCAGAATATCTGTTGTGAGACCCAGTAACATTTTTAATTTAATTTAATTTTTTAATTGGTGGAAAATTGCTTTACAATGTTGTGTTGGTTTCTGTCGTACAACAAGGTGAATCAGTCATAATTATATATATATATATCCTCTCCCTCTTGAACCTCCCTCCCCTCCCTCCATCCCTCTCCTCTAGGTCATCAAACAGCACCAGGCTGGGCTCCCTGTGTTATATAGCAACTTCCTACTAGCTATCTAGTTTACATATGATAGTGTATATATGTCTATGCTGCTCTCTCAATTCGTCCCACCCTCACCTTTCCCCACTGTGTCCACAAGTCTGTTCTCTACTAGGTTCATCAGTGCCATTTTTCTAAATTCCATATATGTATTCCAACACTTGTTTTTCTCTTTCTGACTTACTTCACTCTGTATAACAGGTCCTAGGTTCATCAGCCTCACAACAACTGACTCAAATCCACTTCTTTTTATGGCTGAGTAATATTCCATCACATATATGTACCACATCTTCTTTAACCATTCGTCTGTCAATGGACATCTAGGTTGCTTCCATGTCCTGGCTATTGTAAATATTGCTGCAATGAACACTGGGTTACATGTGTCTCTTAAAATTGTGGTTTTCTCAGGGTATATGCCAAGTAGTGGAATTGTTGTGTCATATGGTAGATTTTCCCTAGTTTTTTTAAGGAATCTCCATACTCCAGAAAGGCTGTATCAGTTTACATTCCCATTAACAGTGCAGGAGGGTTCTCTTTTCTCCATAACCTCTCCAGCATTTATTGTTTGTAGATTTTTGGATGATGGTCATTCTGAACGGTGTGAAGTGATACCTCATTGTAGTTTTGATTTTCATTTCTCTAATAATGAGCAATATAGAGCATCTTTTCATGTGTTTATTGGAAATTTGTATGCCTTTGAAGAAATGTCCGTTTAGGTTTTCTGCCCATTTTTTGATTGGGTTGTTTGTTTTTCTGATATTGAACTATATGAGCTGCTTATATATTTTGGAGAGAAATCCTTTTTAAAGGCACTTTTAAAAGCACTACAGATTATTTAATTGGTTTCCAAAGAATTGTTTCCCTAACTATTTCTATGATTCTAAATAATTTTAAAAATTAGTGTTACCACTTACTGGCATCAAGATAAAATTTCCTTTCTAAGATCTATTACCATCTCATGAGAAACAAAGAAAGGCTTATCAACTCTCACAGACCCTAAGACATGGTGGTTATGTGGAGATAGTATCCTGATTTGGATCTGAAATACTGGTGAAATAGAAATAAGTCTGTAGTTTTGCTAATAACATTGTACCAACGCTAATTATTTAGTTTTGACAAACGGATTGTGGTTGTGTGAGATGTTAGAATTAAGAGAAGCTGGGTGAAGAGTATACTGGAATTCTCTGAACTATCATTACAATTATTCTATACCTCTAAAATTATCCAAAATAAAAGATTTCCTTTTTAAAAGTGTATTATCCTCCCAAATTCCAAGAGGAACAAATCCAAGAAAGAATTTGCTGTTCCACATTCAAAATTTATTTACTAACATCTGATTTTTATTGACATAGTATTTTTATTAGTTTCACTGTAAACACAACTAGGAAATGCTACTTGTATTAGTCTGCTCAGGCTGCCATAACAAAACACCACAGACCAGGTGTTAAAAGACAGAATTTATTTTCCCACTCTTTTGGAGACTAAAATTCTAGATCAAGATACTATTGAAACCAGAGGAAGGGCACAGGGTACAACCTTAGAAAGAATGACATAGCCACAGGACATGACAAAAACTGGTTAAAACCAACTGGGTCCAAGATGGCTGAAGATTCAACTCCCAGTAGACCTTGAGCCTCATTGTATGCTCATTGTAATACATTTGCATATGCTAAATGACACACCCACCAGCGTCATGAAAGTTCTGAGGCCAGCCATAAAGGGTCAAAAAGTGGGCAGTGGCCCAGTTCCTAGAAATCCCCACCCCTCCCCCAAATAATTGGAATAATCTTCCCACTCATTAGCCTGTGAAATTACCCAACCCACAAAAACTAATCTCACCACATTTGGGGCCTCTCTCTTCTTGCCTTCTGAGGTGGCCCACACTCTGTCTGTACAGTGTGCTTTTCTCTAAATAAATCTACTTCTTACCTATCTCTGAATTCTTTCACGATGTAGCAAGAACATCAAATTCATGAGGAACAATGTCAGGGTTGGTTTCTGATGAGAACTCTCTTCTTGGTTTGCACATGACTGTGTCCGACTATGTCCTCACATGGCCTTTCCTCTGTGTGTCCAAAGAGAGAGAGAGAGCAAGCCCTAGTACCTCCTCCTCTTCTTATAAGGACACCCTATCCTGTGGGATTAAAGCCCCACCCTTATGAGTTCACCTAACCTTTATTTCCTTTTTATAGGCCCTGTCTCCACATCACATTGGGGTGTAGGGCTTCAGTATAAGAATTTTTGTCAGGACACAATTCAATCCTTATCAGAACTGTTTGCAAAGTATTTCCCACCCCTATTACAGGTTTCACAAACTGGTAATGTTTGATTTTACCTTTCTGAGGGCAGTACAAACACATTTCACACTCATTGACAACCTTTGTCCTTTAAAACTATTTGCTGAAATTGGATTTTGTATTATTTACTATATGATCTGAATATTTCCAAATAGTTCCTAGTTAGGTCTGTTGTTCCGAAATGACATATTCTAATGATCACATTTAAGAATCTTCTAAGAATATTCATTCTACTTTCTCATTGCCAAGTGTCTTTTGAAACATCTGTCTTAAAACTAGAAGATGGTTTTCCACATGCCAGAGATGATAATATGGGAACAACTGTTTTTCTCTTCTTTAAAAGCTACCTGGAAATGGAAGGAACAGGCCAGTCAAGAATGATAAATCATGATTAAGATCTAAATTCTCTTGATTTTTATGTCTTGCCTCTGTCAGAGTTTTCTAACATGTGGAAAGAAAAAGAGCTAAAGCTTTCACTATGCCTATGTTAATTTTCCACTGTTTCATAGGAAAAAGCAAATATGCCTACACTTTGTTGAGCATAGTGACATTTTTAGATTAGCAGAAATCTAGGTCAAAGTTCTTTTGCGATCTTCAAAGTACTGCTTGTCTGTTAAAATGGAAACTGGAATTTCTCAAAGCAACCTCCAGATAATTTTCATTAAATAGATAAACTCCCAGATATGTTGTACATGAAAAACCTTCGAAAATGGCACTGGTGTTGTGAGAATGTTACTGCAGCCAGTTTCATATGGTTCCTGCCCTTGGTTAAACAAGTATTCTGTCCTACTGTTAGACTAATGTGACACATGCCTATAGATTATTCATAATGGTAAGACAGTTGTGTCTGTGGAAGAGTAAAATAGTACATGTATTCTATCTGTGTATATGTGCAGAAACCAGGCAAACAGAAACAGCTTTACTGTATGTTTAAAAAAAAATGTTGTTTGAACAGAATTTTAATAAAACAAAAATCCTCTAAGTAGCCTTGATTTTAAGTGCCAAATATTTGCATTTGCTTTCTCAGGCAAGATGGCCAGGTCACTGGATCTACTGAGGCTTTAATCAGCCCGTCCTCTAGAACAGCTGCCTATTCTTATGAAGCCAGGAAGACGCTCAGGTACTGTGATCAATTATAGAATAAATGACAGGACCGTTATCATTCTGGCTTTTTTTTCTCCTTCTGTTTTTTTTATTTTAAAGAAAACATCCACATGCAACCTGATCCTTCCTTTGAAATACAGAATTTTTTAATTTTGCTGTTGTTGTTTTTATGCATTTTTTGTGTTCCAATAAAACTTTCTTATTTTAAATTTATTTATTTTTGATTGAAGGATAATGCTTTACTATGTTGTGTTGGTTTCTGCCATACGTCATTATGAATCAGCCATAGGTACACATATGTCCCCTCTGTCTTGAACCTCCCTCCCAGCTCCCTCCCCATCCCACCCCTCTAGGTTGTTACAGGGCCCCAGTTTAGGTTTCCTGAGTCATACAGCAAATTCCCGTTAGATATCTATTTTATGTACGTTAATATGTTTCCATGCTACTCTCTCCATTTGTCCCACACTCTCCTTCCTCCCCCCTCACCCAAGTCCATAAGTCTGTTCTCTATGTCTGTGTTTCCATTGCTTCCCTGCAAATAAGTTCATCAGTATCATCTTTCTAGATTCTCTCTATATATGTGTTAATATATTTGTTTGAAATGCAGAAATTTTTAAATTTTAACCAGTGACTTTATAAGTAAGTAAGTAAGTGTTAGTCTCTCAGTTGTGCCTGACTCTTTGTGACCCCATGGACTGCAGCCCACCAGGCTCCTCTGTCCATGAGATTTTCCAGGCAAGGATACTGGAGTGGGTTGCCATTTCCTACTCCAGGGGATCTTCCCAACCGAGGGATCAAAACTGGGTCTTCCGCACTGCAGGCAGATTCTTTACTGACTGAGCTACAAGGGCAGTCCAAAAGAAGCAGTGACTTTATAGGCTTATACAAAGGTGTTGAGTAAACATCTTGGTCATTGGTAAGTTGTCAGTTATGAATAAGTGTAGACTGTGATTTTTCCTTAAAAAGTCTGTAATCTTTTTTTAAAAAATATGATGGTGACATTGACATTGTCTTCCTTAGGTAGATTCAAAGATTTCACTAAATCAGATGTTATCATGTTGGTTAATTAAGGTCTACTTTTCACCTGAGATTTGTGGGGAAAGCAATGGTTTGGAAGTATGAATGAGACATTAGGGTAATAGACACTAAAACATATTACACAAATATTCAAAGTAATCATCATGGTCTACAACAGACTTACTGAGTGACTGATTTTCATAGTAGTATTCTGGAAATAGGCCAAGACAGTAGAAGTTAAGACAAAGTGGGAAACATAAATAAATTTTTCAGAAATGGATTAATACCAATTTAACATTTATATTTCAAAGGTTATGATTTAGAAGGCATATATGAGCATTATTTTTTCATTGGATTGGATAATTGCCTTGTTAATTTGATTTTCCTATAAACAAACTTTAAACATAAAGTCAAATGGTTTGTATTGCAGCTCCAGTGCTGAAACCAGGCATGCAGGACCAAAGGATACAGTTGTATACACAAGGACGTACATGGAGAATAGGTACTGGAAATTTATCTGAAGTATTTTGCTTTATATATTTTATAATTTTGAAATAATCTGTGTTTAAGAGGAAATGTCATTTTTTAAAGATATGCTTATTTTTTTCAAATAGCAGACCATTTAAGAGAATACTGAGTTCTAGGTATATATTAAAAATTCTTTATAATCTTTCCATTATTGTTAGTAGTAGTGTTAGTCACTCAGTCGTGTCCAACTCTTTGCAACCCCATGGACTGTAGCCTACCATGGTCCTCTATCCACGGGATTCTCCAGACAAGAATACTGGAGTGGGTCACCATTCCCTTCTCCAGAGGATCTTCCCAACTCAGGGATCGAAAACAGGTCTCCTGTGTTGCAGGCAGATTCTTTACCGTCTGAGCTATAGGGAAGTCATATTTTTAAGTAGATGTCAAATAATCATACAAAGTCATAGGACAGACTAAATAATATTTTAATATAACACATGTATATGTCATAGGATAGTTGTTTGAAAGTAGTCAGATAACATACGTGCCCATAATGAACCTTATAAAATCACACAAGTATTCCTGTGCTAATTTGGAGTCACACTTTAATTGTTTCTATTGTTCACCTCTGAAACAAGGGTTATAACTTTTTAGTAAATATGCTCAGGCCCAGAAACTCTGCTGCCTGATGTGATGGATGTCGAGGAAAATGTCCACCGAGGTCAGGGACTCACAAGTTATTCAGTTTTTCAGGAGTTTATAAAAAAGAATTAGCCTACTTGTGGCATAGGGTAACAGTGGGGCATTCAAATATAGATAAACTATAGGTTGTATTCGTGTTGATCATCACCCAGTTCAAAGAGACCAGAGAGCAGTGTACGGGGTCGGGGTGGAGCTGCCATAAATTCAAGGTGTGTCAGAATTTGAGCAACCTTCTCCCTCAAAAGGATTTTTCAAACCCAAGAATAAGTTTCTTTGTGAAATGCCACCTCAATCTTGATTTTCCTGTTTAATCCAATTCTCCCTAAAATCGACAGTGATTTAGAATCAAATCTGAGTTTGTCATTTACTGACCACGTGGCCTCAGCAAAGCCACTTGACTTCAATTTCCTGTCTCAATTCAAGTCTCAATTTTCTGACCCATAAAATGGGAATGACTATATATGTGTCATACATCAATATGCACAAACTCACTTAGCACTGTGGGCTCTGTGTTCCATAAAGCAGTTTCTCTTTCTGACAGCAACTGCCTGCAGGTTGTTTGGAGGGAGAGAGAAATTTCTCATTAAAAAATCCCAGGTGAGGCATGTGGAGTTACCCCTCCCTGTATGAAATAACAGGAACACACTGTTTCTGGTCCTCATATGTTCCCAGGTAGCGCACATACCGGGGAGGCAATTCCAGGCAGCCAGCCGGGCAGTGCAGCGCACTCCTCATTTGCCTCCAGGAGCGAATGACATTTATGAACTGGAGCGGACAGGGAACAAAGAGGACTTTCGAAAGTTACAATATTTTTTGCTTTATTTTAAACAATTCTTGGATGTTTTTATATAAAATAAAAGCTTCCAAAGTTTCCCCTAAAAGTGCAAAAGTATTTCTGTATGTGAATGACGTCTGTCTGTATTTGCTCGCGTGGAGTATAGTCGTGCTTTGTGTATATTCTTTATGTTAGAACAACAGAGAGCTTTCTTTTAGTAAAAATAAAGGAGGTGCAAGTACAAATTTCATGAAAAACGGTAACTACTTTTCCTGCTTACACTTGTGCTTGCGACCTCCTTGCCCCATTCTTTATTTTGGTGTATATGTCGACTTATGTCACCTTGGAGGTAACTTGCATATCATTACTTCTCCAGGTTAAAAAAAAAAGGGTTAGTACATTGTCCTGACATATAACATCACAAAGAATAACAATAGTGAGTGTGTGTGTGTGTGTGTGTGTGTGTGTGTGTGTGTGCGCGCGCGCGCGCGCGCTTCCTTGCCTACATAGGGGCATTAATATATATCAATACTTCAACACCAGGGAAATAGCCCAGTTCTCACATGTCCATATGTGCTTGTTTCTAGCAAATCACCAAAGGATGGCTATCAGGAGACTGTCTCTGGAAAATACATACAAACTGTTTATTCGACTTCAGATAGGTGAGTATATCTGTACTTCCATACATACAAGTATATATATTCCCATATCCACACATATATTAATAAACATATGTATTCTTGGCCTTCCCTGGTGGCTCAGATGGTAAAGAATCTGCCTGCCCATGCAGGAAATCCAGGTTCGATCCCTGAGTCAGGAAGATGCCTTGGAGGAAAGCATGGTAACCCACTCCAGAATTTTTGCCTGGAGAAATCCATGGACTGAGGAGCCTGGTGGGACACATATATATGTGTGCATTTACTTTTATAAATAGTATGTTTTTATTAGATATGTGTGTATATACTTATAATATATATTTAATATATTTTTAGAATATTTATATACTAAAGTATTACAAGTATATATATACTTATACACTAAAGTATTACAAGTATGTTATATATATATGTGTGTATATATATATATATATATGTCTGTGTGTATATATATATATGTCTGTGTGTATATATATATATATATAGCATTCTTATTGTCCATTGAACTTGGAGATGACCCTCCTGAAAGTGATTGTTTTACTGCTGATTGTATGAGTGGAAGGAAGTACAACCACCTCTACATCCAGGATTTTGTTCCTTGGCTTCCTGGCTGTCGTTTTCTGATTTTGATGTACTTTGTTCCAGTAGAGCTTTCTGTGTTTTACAGCTACCTCCCAGGCGAATGTCTCTGCTGTAGGTAATCCCTGGGGTCCCCATTGCCACCACATTATTAGCCTCTTGGCTCACTGCATTCCTAGATTGTGCCCTCAGCCCTATCTCCTTGTGGTCTTCTAGAGCCGGCTCACCTTACAGACAGCTGCGTGGATGCACTGCTGTGACCCACTCCAAGCATGGGCTCAGTGCCCAGGAGGGAGGGTTAGAGTGAGCATCAATTTAGTGCCAGTAAACTGACCCCAGACTTTTGCTCTTGATTGCTCTCTTTTAGCATGTAATGCTCAGTGGGGCAAATAGGTGACACTCATGTGACGCAAGTCTGCAGACTTCCAGCAGAGAAAATGAAAATAAATGATTCATGTTGCAACCCAGCCACTGGAAACCAGCTGTAATGCAAATGCCCGATATTCTGTTGACGGTGTTTCTCTATCGCTGGTGCTGAAATAAGGCTCACTGAGGGTCAGGGCATATTTTTATGCACAGCCGCAGCTTGGAACACAGTCCTTGGCACCTCATAGATACTCAATAAATGACTCCAGAAAGAAAAAAAAACACCTATGTCCCATTTGCTGAGGGAAACACAGAAGAACCAGGCATAAAAATTATATCCTCTTTTGGTCACTTTTGTGAGATCTTGTATTACCAAGGGTCTTCTGAGTGTCTTGCCTTTAAGTCATAGCTCTTTGATGTGACTACCTGAGCACCACAAATACTGTCTAGATAAGCAAAAAAAAAAAAAAAAAAAAAACAGAACTAGGTTTTTCAAAATATTCTGAAAAGATCTTTGACCAGCAGTATGATCTTAGTAAGGACATCAGCAACTTCAGAGTTTGGTGGGCTCATATTGTTATGGTTAGCTTAAGTGAAGGAAAACTTCCTTCACTAAAGTATTGCTCTCCGTATGAAGAATTTCACTCCTGTTCCCCAAGTGGTACTTGAAATTTTTTCAGTCACCAGAGCAAAAGTCAATTCTCCATTAAAGCCAGTCAGTCAGGTAAATTTTCTGTTGATTATTGTGAGAAATTAGCTGTTTCCCCACAGTTCTTATCTAATCACGTCAATCTCATTTAAAGTCAAGGCATTAATGCAGTCGTAAAAAAGAACAAAATAATGCCATCTGCAGCAACATGGATGGACCAATAGATTATCGACTGAGTGAAGTAAGTCAGACACAGACAAATATATGGTGTCTCTCATATGTGGAATCAGAAAGGGTACAAACGAACTTATCCACAAAATAGAAATAGAGTCACAGATGTAGAAAACAAAGTTATAGTTACCAAGGGATAGGGGAGAGAAGGGATAAATTGGGAGATTGGGACTGACATATATAAACTGCTGCTGCTAAGTCGCTTCAGTCGTGTCCGACTCTGTGGCTCCTCCGTCCGTGGGATTTTCTAGGCAAGAGTACTATATGTGCTGCTACTGCTGCTAAGTCGCTTCAGTCGTGTCCGACTCTGTGCGACCCCATAGACGGCAGCCCACCAGGCTCCCCTGCCCACAGGATTCTCCAGGCAAGAATACTGGAGTGGGTTGCCATTTCCTTCTCCAGTGCATGAAAGTGAAAAGTGAAAGTAAAGTCACTCAGTCGAGTCCGACTCTTAGCGACCTCATGGACTGCAGCCTACCAGGCCCCTCCATCCATGGGATTTTCCAGGCAAGAGTACTGGAGTGGGGTGCCATTGCCTTCTCTGACTATATGTACTACTATATTTAAAATAAGGGATTCCCAGGTGGCTCAGTGGTAAAAATATCTGCCTGCCTATGCAAGCAATACAGGAGATATGGGTTTGATCTCTGAGTCAAGAAGATCCCCTGGAGAATGAAATGGCAACCCACTTCAGTATTCTTGTGGAAAAATCCCATGGACAGACGAGCCTGGCGGGCTACAGTCCATGGGGTCACAAAGAGTCAGATACAACTGAGCCACTGGAGCATGCACACACATTAAATTATTAGGGTATGAAAATTTATGACTAAGAGGCCCAGGACTAGGACAAACACTAAATTTAGTATGTTTTCTGCCTAATTGTACCCAAGAACTAAACATTGCTTCAATTTATGATCACAATTTAAATTATTAATAAATTAGAGTTTTAAGTCATGTTATATGTACTTTAGTCACTTTTTAGTGGTTTCAAATCATTTTCTGCATATTAAGTTTATAATAATGATTGTATTGGAAAACGCATTAAAAGTACTGTGGTCTAAGCTCACACACACATACACACACACACACACACACTAAAGTGGCCAATGCCACTTTATAGGATAAAGACCAAATTCCTCTGCACAGGATTTATGGGCCTTCAGAACCTTGTCCTGCTGAATAGTGACTAAAGTTCAACCACTCCAGCCACCCTCATTGGGTCTCACGTTGGCACGTCCTGTTCACTCTGCTTAGAACCCTTCCATCACGCCCCTCCCTGCCTCATCTTGAGAGCTCCTTCACCTTCAAGCTTTAACTCACCTGGCACTTATGCTGATAAACCTTTCCTACTTCACCCCAGAGATTAGTTGTTCATCTGGCTGTGCTCTCCTAACTCTTCACACGTCTGTAATACATGGTAATTATCCAGTCACCTGGATACCCCAGTGGAAAGAAAGCTTCTCCCTGAAGGAGACCTTCTCACTCTTCTTTATATTCCCAGCTCCTCTCTCAGTGTCTCTGGAATGCAAGGATGCTAGAGAGAGCCTGCTTTCTACTCTTGAAGAGCTTACAGTCTAACATGGGAAATTTAAGCATGTGTGTACATATGTATGGGCTTCCGCAGTGACTCAGTCAGTAAGGAATCTGCCTGCAATGTGGGAGACCAGGGTTCAATTCCTGCCTCAGGAAGATCCCCCAGAGAAGGGAATGACTACCCACTCCAAGATTCTTGTCTGGAGAATTCCGTGGAGAGAGGAGTTTCTCTTACCCCCTCCTCCTGTCTACTTTGCTCCTCTCTGCTTTGAGTCCTGGTCCTGATGATAGGATTGATCGTGGTTTCTGGGCATTACCAGTTCCTTATCATCTAGTGAGCCCAGTCAACAGGCAGGTCCAGAGGCAGCACAGGGCTCTGTGGCCGCTCTGCCTTCATTCACATCATGCCTCTGTCACTCACTGGCTGCATGATTTACCCTTCTATGCCTCAGCTTCCTCTTGTGTACAATAATGATAAAAATAAGTTACCTGCTTCTCAGAGATGTTATGGAGAATAGACAGGTTTATATAAGCAAAGTGCGTGGAAAATGCGCTGCATGTGTTAAGCATTTTAGCACTATAAGTATTAGCTATTTTATTTCACTACCCCAGTACTTTGGAAATTTCAGGCTTTTATGCTAATACCCTGAGACTAGTAAACTCTGCCCAAGGTGCTATTTAAGACTAAATAAGACCTTCCAAAAGGCTAAGAATCACATAGTTATTGGCCCTTTCTTAAGGCTCTGATGTGACTCAAGGGCTTTAGAACTTGCTGATCATTTATTTATTATTGAAAAGTATTTTTCCAAAGTAAATAGCAAAGAATTTTTGTCACTAAAGTCACCCTAATATTCTGAGTCTTGCAATGATACCAAGAGAGTAATCAAGGGAGAATTTGGTGATTCTGGACCCTATAGCCCAGGGTATCCATCATTTGTGAATTTACCAACATATTCTTGAATGGATTTCTATTTTTGTACTACTGAATGTTTGAGAGTTAACTTTTTATATTAATCTTCAACATAATTTTTCTATGATATATGTACATTAATAATTTAAAACCCTCTTCTAGCTTCAAGGGGGTACTTATGACCTAGTTCAATTAGGAAACTGTGAACATCTTTATCCTGCCCAGATGCACTTTTGATCGCTAATGAATTAATAATTTGAAACTGTCTTTTATGTTAATTCTTTGATATCATTCTGAAATAACTAGAAGAATCCAGTCTAGGATAAGTAAGTCCTCAACTTTCCTTGATTTTTACACAATTTACTAAAGTATCAATAAAATTAACATGTTATTTCCATATGACTTTATGGGGAATACATCTGTCTTCTGCATGATGACAAATTTATTTTTAACTGCTTACATCTCCATAGGTCTGTCATTGAGAGAGACATGTGCACTTACTGTCGAAAGCCCCTGGGCACAGAAACCAAGATGATTTTAGATGAATTACAAATTTGCTGCCATTCGACTTGCTTCAAGGTATGGCTATGTTTCTTGCATTTAATTCTCATACAAAATTGCATAATGACTGGAATAAAAATAATTATCTAATGGAATACATGAGATGAAGTTAAAACTTTCAGAAACACTGTCATGCACATTAATAATGCACTGTTTAAATATTTCTCAGAGTTCTCAGCCTGAGACTCCAAGGTTTATAATTACTCTCTTGACTTTAGGCTTAGAGTTGATTACTGACACATTGATAACTCTTATTCTACAGATTTAAATCTATAAAAAGATAAACACTTGTTCTCTTTAGAAAAGTTTTTGCAGCATTTTCATAAATCATACGTTGCATTAAATATATAATGAAATCCAAAAAGGAAAAGAAATTTTTGAGAAGAAATTTACTGGCTTCTTACATCATAAAATTAGGATTGATAGGCTTAACAATAGTTAAAACTCAGTCTGCCTTTGAGAGCATGATTAATTATAATTAAATATGGCTTAGTAGAATAATAATAATAATAAAGTGTACATAGTAGAATGCTTCACAATTTGTGCCTTTATATGGCATTTCTTTTACTTTTCACAAAAGTATTAGGTAGGTCAACAATATAGTTTTTGGTATAACTAGGTGAGCACTTAACTAGGAACCTGAAGACCTGAGTTTGAGTTCTAACTGACACTAATTGTGGCCATGTGACTTTGGACAATCACCTAAATTAGCTTAGCCTAAGTTTCTTCATCTGTAAAATGACATAAGCTGATTAGACCAGTGGTTTTCAACCCTGGATGAACATTATAATTGTCCAGGGAGATGATGAGAAAAATAAAATGCTTAGGACCAGCCCCAGTTACATCATGAATCTTAGAGATGATTTCTGGGCATTGGTGTTTTTAAAGCCTTCTTAGATAGATCTAACAGGCAGCCAGTTTGAGAACCACAGCCTGAATCTATGGGTCCTTTCTAGTGCTGATAGATTATATGATTGATGCAAATTATCTGATTCAGTCAAGTAGATGTAATATTAGGCTGGCCAAAAAAGTCCATTTGGGTTTTCCAATAAGATGTTATGAACTTTTTGGCCAGCCCAATACTTTGACACTTGATTGCTTCTTTCAATTAGCTTCAGGCAATGACATAAAATAATAAAAAATTCAATGCCTCATTTTGAGGCAACAAAATCCAAATTTATGCCATCATATATAGAATTGTATATAAAGTATGACATGAAAATTTCGTAATTATTTCATTATAAGACAGTAAAATTTCCTTTAAGTTATTCAAATTTACTCAGTGGAACAAAAATTAGTCTACAGCTCTTTATTTAAAATTTTTATGCACAAAACTTTTTAAAGAAGAAAATTCTTCTGGTTATTGCCTTTGGTCAACAGGAATAATTTCCATTTGTTATATTTTAGATGATTTATTTCCATTGTCAATTTAATTATAAAACACTGCTGAGAATAAAAATACCCCCCACACTCCTAAGAAAAGACAGATTACTCTATAGCCATAATTATAGAGAATTACCTGACCTGTCTTAAACATGTCTAACTGATCTGTGACAATTTGCGTCAATGAACTTGAAAGCCAGCCAGTTGGCCGTAGATTTGCTCCAGTGAGCACAGGTTTAAGGTAGATGTCAAGCCTTTCTTGCCTCTTTAACCAGCATAACTTGAAACAAATTTCCCCCTAAATTGTGTCTGGAGTCAGAAGTTTGTTTTGCTCAATGATGCTGTATCTGGACAGCATAGCTCTCCAGTAGTAAGTAAACAATAAATACACTTAGTGTTCTTATTTGCAATATCCAACAGTGATCTTGTCTTTGGCATAACAATATTTATCTACTCTATTGTGAGTTAGGTAGAAACTTCAGTAGTAGGTATGCCCTGAAATGCACACCTCCATACCAGAGGGATTTATGAGATAATTTGTTTGGAAAGTTTGGTGTGTGGATCAGGCAAGTATACTCTTACTTTCCCTCACAGTTCTCTTGAAGCTTCATCAGAGTGTTGCTATGAAGGATGATACCGAATAAAGTAAAAGGTTCTTTTTTTAATCATGTTAACCAAGAATCTAAACTTCATATCTAATGTAAACTTTATACATACCTTTCCTCTAGTGTGAAATATGCAAACAACCTTTGGAAAACCTGCAAGCGGGTGACAGCATTTGGATTTATAGACAGACAATACATTGTGAACCTTGCTACTCTAAAGTTGTAGGTAAGTGTTGAGCTCTGTGAGAAATTATCACTAACATTAACGAAGTTTAGATATTGTTGAAAGATTTCAAAAATGGAAAGTATGTTATTAATTATGTTAAAAATTCACTGCAGATACAATGGTAGCATTTCATTTATGGTATAAAATCAGTCAAAATTTATGTTTTCTTCTGATATCAGACCAGACATAGATACAAATAAGCATAGGTCATTAATTGTAGGAAATTTTCCATTTTTTGCAAACAAAAATATATCTTCTTTGCTCAGATCATTGTTAGAATTAGAATTAAAGTGCATTTCAAATGGAAAATTTAAAGTAATGGTGTACAATTATATATTAAATATAGCATCTAATTATTTTTTTTCAGCTTAAGATCAATGTTACTATAATTTGGGCACTTAATTAGCATAAATTATGTGAGAATAAACAGTAAGGGCCTGCATTTTTAACTCATATTTTCAATAAGCTTAGCATGAAAGTTGTAAAAGTTGATTTAAAAGATGTGCACAGTAGCAATATGAAAGTCTATGAAGCTTGATTAGTTTTTAAAGCCAGTATCACCATTTTATTTTTACTTCAATAGTGAGTAGATGGAATAAGCAGGATAAATAATGGGGAGCTGGTCAACAGCACTATGTAAAGGGAAAGTCTCCTGCTGGTGGCAAATGGAAAAGGAACATCTGCGGTTGTTACATGGGATCCAAAATAGGGAATTTAATGACAAATGTGTGATATTAATGAGGTGCTTGGAGGCTACATCTGGAAAATGCTCTGAAAAATATTCAGAAACCCATGTTCCATTAGGCTGCAGAGTTGATGACAACAACAAAGCTAATTATATTCATACTTGGCTTTCTATTTTCTGCTTTCCCCAGCCATTCTCACATTACTTTTTCTTCCTATTGAGCAGCCTTATCAGGATCCAGGGTTACATCAGGGGGCCTTGATATACATGGTGGCAGCTCTAAAACTTTCAGTCCCAAGAGTCCATGAAATGGTTTAGGAGATGTGGTTACCAAAACACTCAGATGTCTTTGTGTCTTCTTCCCTGTCTGTGTGCATTTTTATAGTACATATAAGTTATCAAGACATGATTCTCAAGCATGTCGTAAATATGAATACGGGGCATCAGTGCTTCATATTCACAGTATGACCAAAAGCCTTGCCACAGTGATGAATGCAGTAGGTGGTAAAAGTAAACTGTTTAGTCCACTCCCACCCCTACTGATGAATAATTATTTTTAAAACTTTAGTTATAAGCTTATTTTTGTACTGAATTTGTATATATAACTTATTTCCTTTACATTTTTCAGCCAAGTGGATTCAGTAATTCTGGCACATGAAAATCAAGAGGAAAGGATTCATTGAGGAATTAAAATTTTTATTATAAGAACATGTAATCTAAAAAAGTTTTTACACCAGTGACTGACTCTTTGTATAACAATTCTGCTATTGCATAAATAATATAATTGCTTATACTAAGGTCACATACATAAAGGGAACCATCTGGTATCTGGTTAGATTTAGAGATAAAAAATTCAAGTGGTCTAGTTACCAACATCAAAGGAAGGATGTTTCTGATGGTGGTGAGCATTGTCAGCCTTGACCAGGTCCACCTCTGCTCAGTATTAGGCTGTGCATCACGGTTTCCATTAGAGACCAGGATTCCCAATTTCTCATCTTCGTTTCCCTAGGGATTTGGATTTACAGATGTTACTGACATCTTGACAAAACTGTCAAGGAAGCAAGATATGTACATTTCTTATGCGCAAAAGAAATGTTGATAGAAATTTTGGCAGAAAGATAAAGTCTGGCAGAAAGGTGTTAGTATATAAAGATGTATGGACCTCAGAAAATCACTTAAACTATTCAGATTTTGGTGCTATTATCTGTAACATGAGGGGAAATGGTGAAAATGATTTCTGAGGTCACTTTCTGCCCCCAAACTCTCAGATTCTAAAGCAAGTTTTTGTTTTATCTTTAGAATCATACCTGAATCTGTGTTTGTTAAGCATGTGGAACTAGACAGGATATCTAAATAATTTAATGCTGGTGTCATCCTTTAGTTTATTACAGATATAAGTTTTATAGAACATGTTTTATAAATACAAAGACATGCATTTATTGGTAATGGGTAAAAGTCATATGGCATGTATAGTTTACATATTATAATTTGTTATGCTTTCTTTTCAAAATCTGGATTTGTAAATGATCTATGAGAAATAGTGGTAATGGACTACAAAGACATGTTCTTTAGCATGCTATACCTATTCCTACTACATAGCACTTTATATTTACAGATGGCTTATAACAATAAAATGAACTGTCAGTTACCCAGAATCTTCTTGTGCGGCATCTATAATATATTACTCAATGACATTGATATTGTCAATTATGGTGATCATAATTTATCATATTCTATGCTGTGCTACTTAATTTTTTGTCTGCTTAAGCCATAACATTGATTTTTAAAGAGCTTTTTCTTAAGGAATTGAAAAGTCATAATCTTGTGTGGAATTATTATTATTAAAATTGAGACATTGCACTTATAAACTATTTTATATGCGTATAGGAACTGCTTCTCAAAGGAAAGCATATGGAACATTGAGAGAGGGTGAGATTCTAAGGGAGTTTAAAGCAGTTATAAAAAACTGACAAACTAAGGAGACCAAAAAGATAATCATGTATTTTCTAACTGGTGCTAAATGTAAAGAATGATTCTTCCCTGTAATGATTTCAAGCATCTGTTCCTCTTAGACACTGGTCCACAAAGTGTTAAACACTAAATGCTTATCAAAACACAGCAATGTGTAATCATTGTCCTATGGAAAGGAAGCCAGAAAAAACAATTAGTAATAATTTGATATTCATTAATTCATGCTTGATGAGAAGTGGTGGTAATTGAGCCATATGTTTTATTGTTCTCTTATTACATGCTATCAGAGTGGATCAAAAGAAATAATTTTCTTAGAGTTGAAATTCGTGGCAGGAAAGGATGAGTAGAATAGTAGTCCTCTCTTTTATAGAAAGTGTATTAACATCTCAATGCCTTTGTAGTAATTAAAAATCATTTGAATATCATTTTTAAAGGACTCTACTGTTGAATGCTTCACTTCAAAAAAAAAAAACCTAAAAGGGGCATAATTCTCACTTTTTTGTAGCTGTTTAATGGACCCTTTCTTCTACAATAATGTATTAAATTAAACCAAAAGCTGTTGTAAAAATAGAGTAGATATAGAGTGAAGAGAAAAGGGCTTCTGATTTTACCAAGTCCACTTCATTATGTCTGGGATTATTTGCATCATAGAAATGACAGATTTCTAAAACAATTTGTAAGATCTCATTTTTATTTGCAGCGAATTATGTTATGATTGGCATATTTTTCCTGGACACAAGTGCCTGCATCTCAGAATACCAGGTCCTGGATTCTATTACTAATTAAAGGATGTCTCTAAAAAATAATGAATTGCTCCACTATGACAGTGTTCTTCTGAAAAACAACATAAAATTTATCTAGTAATCTTGGAGATAGAATCTGTTAAAATCCTTTTTCTTTTACTAAGGCCAAGAAATAAAAATTTATTCAAGAAGTAATCTGTGCATCCCTAATTATTTGATTGCAATCACTCCTATAATTAAATATGAGTGATGAGATGGTCCAGTTCTCACAACTGGGGCACTCTCTGACTTGTTTACTATGATAGAAAATCATGAGCATTTGGAACGTTTTCCAACTCAGCTTGATTCAGAGCTCTACCAAAACAAGTGACTGGTCTACATTGAGGCAAACTAACAATGTTAATGTTATTTTTTGTTGTTGTAGCCATTACTACTGAATATACTGGTTATTTGGTATAATGTAAATAAATTATTTTTAGTATTCTACCTATTTCATAGCATTCAACAGTTCCCAGAGACACTTATTCAGTCGCTAAGTCATTTCCGACTCTTTGCAACACCCTGGACTGCAGCACATCAGGCTTCCCTGTCCATCACCAACTCCCAGAACTTGCTTAAGTTCATGTCCACTGAGTCAGTGATGCCATCCAACCATCTTATCCTCTGTCACTCCCTTCTCCTCCTGCCCTCAATCTTTCCCAGCATCAGAGTCTTTTCTAATGAGTTGGCTCTTCGCATCAGGTGGCCAAAGTATTGGAGCTTCAGCTTCAGCATCAGTCTTTCCAATGAATATTCAAGGTTTCCTTTAGAATTGATTGGCTTGATCTCCTTGCTGTCCAAGGGACTCTCAAGAGTCTTCCAGCACCTCAGTTCTAAAGAATCACTTCTTTGGCACTCAGCTTTCTTTATGGTCCAACTCTCAACGTCCATACATGACTACTGGAAAACCCGTAGCTTTGACTAGATGGACCTTTGTCAGCAAAGTGTTGTCTCTGCTTTTGAATATACTGTCTAGGTTTGTCATAGTTTTTTTCCCAAGAAGCAAGCATCTTTTAATTTCATGGCTGCAGTCACCGTCCACAGTGATTTTGGAGACCAAGAAAATAAAATCTGCCACTTTATTCCATTTTTCCCCCATCTATTTGCTATGAAGTGATGGGACCAGATGGCCTGATCTTAGTTTTTTGAATGTTGAGTTTTAAGTCAGTTTTTTCACTCATATATACCTGTATTAACTTGCATTGGCCATTTCCCTCATGAGTCTATTTCCTGCTACTTAAAGTGTGAGATTTAAAACATTGGTTTGCTGTTGTACCCACCAGCCCAAACACTGCATGATCTATAAATCTATGCTTACCCCCTTCTCAGATACCTCTTTCATTAGATACCTAAGAGTTGTCAAATATTTTGTATGTGCTACAGAATTGCTTGTTGACTTTGTCACAACACAACTGTTGGGCAACATTCTGATTTGCGTCTACTGGATCTTTTTGTCCTGCCCTTTGAGAAGTATGGCTTCTGATATATTATTGAAATGTTCAGATGCCTCTTGAGTTAGGTAATGGTCTCAATTTTTTCACTAGAATAGAGGAAGCTGATCGATCGTCAACATCACTTATAAATACCACCTGGGAAAGATCTTCTAACTTCATTGCCTTTGAAACATTCTTCTCATTCATACATGAAAATCCAATCATTCTAGAGTTTATAGGAAAAAATGCGTGGCTTATAATCTGCTGTCACTCACTCATTCATTCATTCATTTGTTCTATTTTCCAATAACCTAAAAATCTTCATTTAGAATCTGTGTTCCAGATCTCCGTGGTAACCAAAATAGCCAAGACTCCTGCCCTCATGGAGCTTAAATTCTAAAGAAAGGTTGGAGGAGCAATTTGAAAGACAAAATGTAAATAAACACAATAATTTCTGAAAGCAAATAAGATCATGAAGGAAATAAAATACGGTAACCAGGTCAAGGAGTAGTATTTGAAAGTAATGTTGTTAGATGATATTTCAAATAACAACTGAATGATGAGAAGGAACTAGCCTGGGGAAAAGCACTCCAAGAGGAGATATCTTAGGATTGGCCAAAATCATTCCACTTTCTGGGCTAATGTGTCCTTGCATCTCTTAAATATGAGATCCAAATTCACAGATGCCAAGAGACAGAGAACAGTTAAAGGATTTTTTAAGTTTCCTCTATTCCTCATGCAAAACAATGTTCAGATATTACATAGATAGCTTTCAGGTCTCTGCCAATGGGTTGGTTACACCAAATGGTTACTGCATCCTGGTCCTCAGGCTGAATTTGCTCACTGGATCAAGGAGTGACTGTGTCAGTGGTGGGTCTGAACCAATGCTCACCTGAAGTGGAAACAATGGGCCAGGTATGACATTTTCTCACCTCACCTGAGGCAGCACTCAGGATCTAATTCCTTTCTGTTTTCCAAAAAGAGACAGTAAACAGTTAAAGTATTTCATGTCTAGAAGAGACTTCTCACAGGAATTTTATAAATGTTACATGTTCTATTTCTTTGTTGCAATATGAATAATGTATCTGGTTGAAAGGAACATACAGATCTTGATGTAACTTTCTTGACAAGTACAATTTGTTGATTTCACTTCTTTTCCCAAGAGAAAAGGAAAGATCACCAGCTTCAGGGACCCTTCAGGCCCATAAAGGCAAATTGGATTCAAAGCCTCCCACAACAAAGTGTTTAGGCCCTAAGGCAAGTACGACTTTGGTGTTATTTAAAGAAATCACAGAAAGATTGCCAGGAGGCTGGAATTAGTGAACATGAAATGATGAGGTTGAAGAAACAGACAAGAGATAACCTGTGGTTGTTTCATAATATATTATTAAAAATATCCATCATCAAATGAATGGTGACATTTCATCAAATTCATTTATGCCTTTTAAATTTGTGCCATTAAGATATTGTTGAATATAATTGGTTTCATGCTGCTGCTGCTAAGTCGCTTCAGTCGTGTCCGACTCTGTGCGACCCCATAGATGGCAGCCCACCAGGCTCTCCCGTCCCTGGGATTCTCCAGGCAAGAACACTGGAGTGGGTTGCCATTTCCTTCTGCAATGCATGAAAGTGAAAAGTGAAAGTGAAGTCGCTCAGTCATGTCCAACTCTGCGACCCCATGAACTGCAGCCTACCAGGCTCTTCTGTCCATGGGATTTTTCCAGGCAAGAGTACTGGAGTGGGTTGCCATGGTTTCATGAACAGATTAAAATTATTTTGAGACAAATATAGTCTACTGATTTTTGACAAAAACACAAAGAGAATTCAATGGAGAAAGAATAGTTTTTTTAAATAGTGCTGAAATAATTGGACACCCATGTGCAAAAAAGAAAAAATCAGTACCAAGACACAGACATTACATCTTTTACAAAAATTATCTCAAAGTGGATCATAGACTTAAATGTAAAATGCAGAACCATTAAACTTCTCAAAGAAGACTTAGGAGAAAAACAACATGACCCTAAACTTGGTTAAGAGTTTTTGGATATAACATCAAAAGTACAATCTATAAAATAAAAAAATGATTTAAGTTCAACTTTGTTAAAATTAAAAATGTGTGCTCTATGAAAGACACTGTTAAGATAATGAAAATATAAGCCATGATTGGGAGAAAATATTTGCAAAGTACATATCTGATAAAGAACTTGTTCTCCATATCAAAGAACTCTGAAGACTAACCACTAAGGAAACAAACAGACAAAAACTTTTAAAAATGGGCCAAAGATCTGAAGAGACACCTAACCAAAGAAGATATACAGATGGCAAATAAACATATGAATGATACTCAATATCACTTTTCATTAGGGAAATGCAAATTAAAACAGTGATGAGACTACTTCTTGACTATTTGAATGGCTAAAAACTAAAATCTGAGAATACCAATTGCTGGCAAGGATGTAGAGCAGCTGCTGCTGCTAAGTCGCTTCAGTCGTGTCCGACTCTGTGCGACCCCATAGACGGCAGCCCACCAGGGACTCTCATTCATTACTGATGCAAATACAAAATGGTACAGCCACTTGGGAAGACAGTTGGGCAGTTTCTTACAAAGCTAAATGTATTCTTTCACATAAGTCAGCAATTGTGCTCCGAGGTTTCTATCCAACTAATTTGAAAACTCATGTTCATACAAAAAGCTGCACATAAATGTTTATAGCAGTTCTATTTACAATCATCAAAAAACTGGAAGAAACTAAGGTGTCCTTCAGTAAAAAAATGTCTCAACAAACCTGTGGTATATCTATACAATGGAATAATATTGAGCAATAAAAAGGGATGAGTTATCAAATCTGCAGAAACATGGATACTTCTTAAATGCATGTTGCTAAGTGAAAAAAGCCAGTCTAAAAAAGAGACCATATTGTATGATTCCACTTATGTAATGGGCTTCCTTGGTACCTCAGTCAGTAAAGAATCTGCCTGCAGTGCAGGAGATCCAGGTTCAATCCCTGGGTCGGGAAGATCCCGTGGAGAAGGAAATGGCAACCCACTCAAGTATTCTTGCCTGGAGAATCCCATGGATAGAGGAGCCTGGCAGATTACAGTCCATAGGGTCACAAGACTTGGATGTGACTTAGTGACTAAACCAAACCACTTATGTAACATTCTAGAAAAGGCAAAACCATAGAGACAAAGCGAAAAAAAAAAAAGAGTAAGTATTAAAGATCAGTGATTTTGGGGGCTTCAGGGGAGTAGGGCTGGAGAAATGGAGAACTGAATAGGTAAAGCATGGGGAAAGATTTAGTGCCACTGACCTAACCTGTATATTGTAACGGTGAACACATGACACTATGTGTTTGTCAAAACCCAAAGAACTTTGCAGTTCAAAGAATGAACTTTAACAAATGCAAATTTTAAATCTTATATAGGTGTTCAGGAGCAAGGGATCCTAGGATGGAATGTGGAATCTTGCAAAAGAATCCAGTAGTATCGCAAGTGTATGAAACAAGTCTCAGTAAAGGGGCTGAGAGGAAAATGTGCTGACCTTAGTAACTTTGGAAATGAGTGGAGTGTGTAAGACTAAAGACACAAGTAACTCTGCAAGAATACTATACTCTAGTGGATAAAACTGTTTTTCATAGAGTCAAGTTAACAATTCTGAAACCACTATATATATATATATATATATATATATATATAAATATATATATATATATATATATATATATATATATATATATATACTGGAACTGATAATTCAGTAAAGAGACAATAGTTGGTGGGAGCCAGATTTCTTGCCTTTGGAGTTGGAGATTGCAGATAAGCAGGGGAGGAAACAGGAAGGATCCTTGTGGTAATGAATGAGTTAGAGACATCAATATGATTTCATGTTTATCTTAATATAGACACAGGTGACTGTATATAGAAATATCTATAGGTATACACATTTATTAATACATGGGTTAGTATACATGCATTTATTTTCTTGCTCTGTCAGCTGACAGAGCTTAGAGGTAATAAATCCAGGTCTTGATTTTTAATACCATTCCCCAATAAAAGGGACAAAGGCTCCTTGGGGAAATGGTTGGTTTTAGGGCTGGGGCAGGATGTAGAGAAGATGCACCCAGAGCATTTTGTAGTGTCAGGAAATAAGGAAATGCTTAAACATACACGTGCACATACACAGGTACACATGAATGATATGGATATGTCCAAGGGAGTTGGACATAGGAGTTGACTGAAAGAGCTCGCAATGGCCAAAGCTGACATTTGAGCACCTGAATAAATAATGTAGTATTGAATTATAACCCAAAGTATAAAATAAAGATTTGTGAGTCAGTGCTGGTATAAATAGGTGATTGAATAAGTAAATAAGGGAGGAGATACAAATCTCCTATGCACAATTCCAAATAATTTATGTAGCTACTCCATCCTCAAGGAGGAAGAGCATAACCCTTCACATCCTGTGTGTGGGCTGCACAGTACATACCTTCCAGCGCACAGAATGGGACAGGAAAAAAAGTAATTTACAGAGGAGGGATCTGACAAACACTACTTCAGACAGGTATCGAGATGAACATCAACAATAACTGATCACATTACTAGCATGCACTTGATAGGATACGATAAAATGTCACAGCATCTCTGTAGCCTTCTTTCCCCCAACATATAGTGTGTGTGTGTGTGTGTGTGTGTGTGTGTGTGTGTGTGTGTGTGTTCAGTCTCTCAGTCATATCAGACTCTTTGAGACTGCATGAACCATAGCACGCCAAGCTCCTCTGTCTATGGGATTTTCCCAGTAAGAATCCTGGAATGGGCTGCCATTTCCTTTTCCAGGGGGTCTTCCCGACCCGGAGATCAAACCTCCTTCTCCAGAGAGTCTCCTAATTGCAGGCAGATTCTTTACCACTGAGCCACCAGGGAAAACACACATCTTTATTGAAGGGTCCGTACTCCTCAAAAGTGTCAAAGACATCAAAAATTTAAAAGTCTGAGACATCTTTGCAGCCAGAAAAGAGAGCCTGAGGAGACATAACAACTAAATGTAATGTGGTTCCTGAATGAGATCCTGAAACAAGAAAGAATCTTTTATTCCCAAAGAATTCAGAATAAAATAGAGGCTCTAGTGGTTTTTTCTTCTTCTTTTTTTATTTTAAACAAAGGCAGACTGCCACGTGTAGACTCATTAGGATATGTCTGGAGTCCTGGAAACTTGGCTTCCCTTCGTTTTTCTACAACTGGACCTTGAGAGCTTGTGTGCGGGTTCTAGCCGGGCAGCACAGCGTTTCCTATACCCTTGACCCAAGAATGGTCCTCCTCCACCTGGGAGGGTGGACCAAGTGTGCAGCTTTGGGAGGGACACACGGGGAGTGATGAGACAGGGAGGTCACCCACCTAGTCAGACAGATCAACCACATCAGCCCTGGTGGTCAATACTGTGACAGCTATTGCAGCCAGATCACCCTCACATCCAAGATTTTAGTTGATAACTGACTCATGAATTGTGGCAAAGCAACCACACTAATGTAGGGTATTCATAGTAGATGAACCTCTGTATGAGATGGATGGGAACTCTGTGTTACCTTCACTGTACGTGTTAGTGCTCAGTTGCTCAGGTATGTCCGACTCTTGTGACTCCATGGACTATAGTCTACCCATGGGATTTTTCAGGCAAGAATACTGGCATGGGTTGCCATTTTCTTCTTCCATAATGTTTTCAGTAACTCTAAAACTACTCTAAAAAATATATATATGTATTTTTAATAAATTGAATTGAGTAATTATTATTAAAACCCTCCTCTAGCTCACTGATGCTGGGCATGTGAACAAAATGATAGATATGGTGTTAGAATACAGACTGAGCTTCATAAAAATGAAAATCCAGAAAGATAAGGGCTCCAAACATAAAGGAATTTCTTCCTCTTCCACATGGCAGCCCTGAGTTGGGCTCTGGTCTAACCTGGGAATGCTAACTGCTCCTATCCTGTTACTCAGCCATGTCCTAGGGGGCTGCTTTTACCCCAAGATCTGAGCAGAATCACCAGTGTTACTTCTGCTTTCTAGCTCCGTGGAAGGGAGAGTGGAGGCAGTCACTTTCCTTTTCTTTCTTTTAACAGACAAGAAACAAAAAAAAAAAACAGTTTTTTTTTTAATTGTTGTAAAAGTCACATATATAAAACATGCTATTTTAGCTATATTTAACTGTACAGTTCAGTGGCACTAAGTACATTCACATTGTTGTATAACTCTCACCATCATCCATCTCCAGAATTTTTCACCATCCTAAACTGAAACCCTGTCCCCATTAAACACTAAGTCCCCATAACTCCTCCCCAACCCCCCAACCCCCCTACCCCCGGCCCCTGGTAAAACTTGCACACA
This sequence comes from Okapia johnstoni, assembly GCA_024291935.2. Classification (NCBI taxonomy): domain Eukaryota; kingdom Metazoa; phylum Chordata; class Mammalia; order Artiodactyla; family Giraffidae; genus Okapia; species Okapia johnstoni. The sequence continues at coordinate 28,495,476 of CM044321.1, read as the reverse complement.
ACACTCCTACTTGCATCTCTTTTGAAATCACTTGGGAAGCATGACTAGGTGGATTGCACAGCAGGACGAACAGCGATCTCTAGTCCAGATTACATTTGAGGATTTCTATTACATAAAGGAAGAAGGCAGAATAAAACTAGCATCTATGACAAATCCGTTCTTCTGGCTACCTTCTCAAATATCCAAGAGCACCTTTCTTTTTTTAAAAAAAATTATTTATATATTTATTTGGCTGTACTGGGTCTTCCTTGCCGTGTGGCTTTTCTCTAATAGCGGCGAGAGGGGGCTGCTCTCTAGTTGTGGTGTGCGGACTTCCCATTGCAGTTGCTGCTTCTGTTGCAGAGCATGGCTCTAGATCACGTGGGCTTCAGTAGTTGCGACAGAGGATGAAATGGTTGGATGGCATCACCGACGCAATAGATATGAATTGCTCAAACTCTGGGAGATGGTGAGGAACAGGGAAGCCTGACGTTCTGGAGTCCATGGGGCCGAGAAGAAGAACAACAAAAACAACAGCAGGAAGGTCGTGACGTGTCTCCTAGCCAAGCAGCAGGTGTCACGGTTTCTAGCACTAACGGAAGAGAGAGATATGCATTGGGGGAGCAGGTTGTAGTCTTGGCACAGAGCCCAGTGAACTTGGACTCCTGATTCATTCCTCAGGAGAGCTTATCAGTGGATGATGGTAACCCAGAGTCTCCTATAAAACATGCTTCGGCCCACAAAGACATTGCTCCCAACCCCCATCACTGTTAATAATGTCTTCTTCTTCTTCTTTTTTTTTTTTAAGAGCTTTTGATGTGGACCATTTTTGAAGTCTTTATTTAATTTGTTACAACACTTCTTCTGTTTTATGCTTTGGTTTTTTGGCCACGAGGCCCATGGGACCTTAGCTCTTGGACCAGGGATCAAACCAGCACCCACTGCATTGGAAGCATGTTGCCTTAACCACTGGACCACCAGGAAAGTCCCAATAATGTCTTTCCTTGATGAACAAAGAATTTTAGATCTGTGTGGCCATTTAAGTATGATTCTGACCCAGTATGCTCATTAACAGGATCCAGAAATGAAGAGGATTGGGGACTTCTGTCCCTGAAGAGCTCCACGCTAGAGCCAGTCTGTCAGGGGCAAAGCTAGGATCGGAACCCAACATGCTGAAGTCTCTTTCACTAAATGTGGGGGCTTAAAATGAATGCAATAATCTAAAAATGATCTCACCAGAATAGAACACACTGACAGACTAAGCTTCACATGCCATGCTCTCATTTAGATAATTCAGTATTTTATTAACTTTTGGCATAATAATGATACACTGCTAACTCCTACTTAACTTGTGGTTTTTACAATTCTGGATCAATTTATGCCATACATTTGCAAAATAAGTTCTGTTCTAGCTTGCATTTGTATAGATTTCCTCTTTCATAAGTTATTTTTTTTGTACTGTGCACATGTGTCACTATTGAATTAGAGGAAGAGTCCTTTTGGATCTCATTTAACATGAGATGCTTGAAAGAGTCAAACCCTGGCACCAAATAACAATTTTACTAAAGTTGATATGTAATTTATTTGTTATACACCCCTGATTTACTATATTTATCACTACTCTAAAAAAAGTAAAAGTAAGATAAATCCATATTATTTCCTATATCTTGCTATTTTGTATATATTCTAATATTTCTTCTGGAAGCATAGCTTGTTGTTGTTGTTTTAGTTGCTAAGTCACGTTGGACTTTTTTGTGACCCCATGGACTGTAGCCCTCAGGCTCCTCTGTCCTTGGGATTTCCTAGACAAAAATACTGCAGTGGGTTGCCATTTCCTTCACCAGGGGATCCTCCCGACCCAGGGATCGAACCCGTGTCTCCTGCCTTGGCAGGCGGATTCTTTACCACCGAGACACCCAGGAAGTGCAGGATAAATAGCATACTGGCCAATAGTTTTAGGTTCCTTTCTAAAATGCAGTTCCCTGTTTCACTTTTTCATACATTCTTTCACTTTACATTTTTGTGTAGAAATAGATTTCACCATGCACTTCAGTAAAGTTTGTGAGTCCCCAAAACTTCTGACACGAACTGCAAGTTCAAGAGGTCTCCAAGACCACTGTCCAGCTCGATAATTCACTGGAAGGACTTTCAGAAGCTGTCATACTCCTGGTTATGGTTTATTATAGTGAAAGGATACAGATTAATATCAGCCAGGGGAAGAAGCACCCAGGGCAGTATCTAGGAAATGCCAGGCACAGGTCTTCATGTGTCTTCTCCAGGTGGATTTGTGTGGCCCATGCCTGTTTCTCCAAGCAATTACGTGTGACAATACACACCGAGTTGTGACAACCAGAGAAGGTCATCTCAGCTTTGGTGCTGAGATGTTTTTACTGGGGTTCAGTCAGGGAGACTTGGTTGGTGGCTCACATCATTGACCTTAGTCTACAGCCCCCCACCTCCACCCCAGATAAGGCTGATCCTATGTGGCCTGAAGCCTTCACCACAAATCTCACAGTTAGAATAGAATATCTGGAGTGGCTCAGGGTCCCCAGGCACACAGAGACACACTTAGAAGGCAGGGCATCCCAGGGATCTCCCAGGAGTCAAAGGCAAACTGCTCTCTGGGCAATGTTAATCCTTTGCTACACATCTTTCAAGTAAATAGTATTGTAAATCTTGTAAATCCGGAGACACTCAGGGTTCAGTCCTATCACAGTGCTACATTCATTCAAGAAGCATAGTTCAACTCTTGAAATGTAATTAAGAAGAATTCCACCTTTCAGTAGTGACTCTCAAAGGACATTCAAGAGGACTCAAATACATGCTCCACATCCATTTTTATTAAAGTTCTCTTTCTTCATCTCCAATCCTATCCCCCCAACCAGAAACAAACAAAAAAACCTCTTAAACTCACAGCCTACCTAATACTGCCCTCCTCCTTTTCTCTCTCTTCTTTCTCATCACATTGTTTACACATTAATTTAGGCTTAAATTCAGTGCAAAATTATCCCTCCTTTTTAGGAAGCGGGAAGGGATGGCAAGCGGGGCTCACCAATGCAGATATTCTGTAATAAGCAGGGAAATGGGGAAAATCAATGCATATGCCAATATTAATTTTTTTTTTTCTGACACAGTAACTTCCAGTCACTGGGCATCAACTGTGTTTCAGACACTTCACAGACATGTGTTTCTAGATCTAATATCTTACTTTTTCAGAGATGTCACAACCCAGGAAAATTTTCAACAATTATAAGTGGAAGCAAAGTCATTCAAGAAATACTATAAGAATTGCTGCTGATGTACTTCATTCCGTAATACTTTGATATGGTAAAGGAAATACATACTACAGAGGGCAGATTATGTATGTAAATATCAAAATACTCAGCTTCAAAAACTCCTTTTTCTTTATTATTATTATTATTTTACTTGTGGTTGTCTTCTAGCTCAATGCTGGATGATTAAGGAGGAAAAGTGAAAAAAAAAAAAAGGATTCTACCAAATTTTAACAAACACAAAATACGAAAATGCAGGCACATATGTATTTTAACTCTTTCATTAGGTATTGAGACTTCTATTCTATAAATGGGCTTACCTGATAGCTCAGCTGGTACAGAATCCACCCACAATGCAGAGACCCCGCTTTGAATCCTGGGTTGGGAAGATCCCCTGGAGAAGGGATAGGCTACCCACTCCCGTATCCTTGGGCTTCCTTGGTGGCTCAGACAATCAAGAATCTGTGTGCAATGGGGGAGACCTGGGTTTGATGCCTGGGTTGGGAAGATCCCCTGGATCAGGGCATGGCAATCCACTCCAGTATTCTTGCCTGGAGAATCCCGGTGGACAGAGGAGCCGGGTAGGCTACAGTCCATGGAGTCACAAAGAGTCGGACACAACTTAGCAACTAAGCACATTCTATAAACTCTAGTATATATGGAGATAATAGAATCTGTTATAAAGTTCCAATACACTTTATTTAGTAGAGAAAAATGAGCTACAGAGAAACTTCCCACTAGGTATGTACCCTAAGAGTATCATCTGTTAATTGTTAAACTGCTCATATACATGGTTCAGGGTGAATTAAAACTGAATTTGAAACACAAGTTATATATTCTTTTGGCAAAAGAAAGAAACAAACTTTCCTTTCCCACCTCCTCCACCCCTCCACTCTTCCATCCCCAGCCCACTTCCACTTACCTCAGCCTCATGAAACTGTTTCAATATAGCAATTTACTATGTTTACATTTTTAAAACACTGACACCATATTATCAGTGCATCTCCCTCCTCCGTTGTAATTTTTGAATCTACTCCAAAATCCAGGCAGTGCTTGCATGTCCCATTTTATACTATCAACGTTCTCTAAGTTTGTTTGAATCATGATTCCAAAAGCTCTGTCAGTTGCATTTGATTAATATGCTCTTAGCTCTTAATCTAAAGATTTTTTTTGCCCTCCATCTCTCTTTTTTTTTTCACCATGCAGTTTTGTCATTGTTGTAGGAGAGAAGGAAATGAAGAAGGGGATGGGGAGAAAGAGAAGTTGGGTCATTTGTCTCAGAAAGTTTCCTACTGTTCATATATATGTATTTTTTTTATGGTTTTTGACATGTTTTTGGCCCTCGTATTGCTCTGTCTTGAGATGTGGTTAAATTTAGGTTTGGTGCTGGTGGTCATAGTGGTGCTGGTGGCATGTGTATGTGTGTATATATGAAGACTACTTCATAAGTGATATTGGATACTTTCATCAGAAGCACATATTGTTTTTCATTTGGTGGTATTAACAATTTCATGGTGATTTCAAAACGTGATGTTTTCATTCTACTTTCCCCTTTTTGTTTATCAGCCAGCATACATGTATAAAAAGACACTTTCTCTCATCCACAATTTGGTTACTCTGAATATGTATAGAAAAGGCAGGATAAAAACTTAACCCGTTATTTGAAGGTATTAATCCCTCAGTGGTGTCCGACTCTTTGCAACCCCATGGACTATAGCCCACCATGATCCTCTGTCCAAGGGGTTCTCCAGGCAAGAATACTGGAAGTGGGTTGCCATTCCCTTCTCCATGGATCTTCCCAACCCAGGGATTGAACCGATGTCTCCTGCATTGTGGGCAGATTCTTTACTGTTTGAGCTACCAGGGAAGCCTTTAGTTAACAGTTTTCAAAATAACTCAAAGCCTTAGTATTCTCCAAATATTATCTATATATTTAAGTATCATTTTGAACTCCAGGATTTAAACATATTTGATGTGTTTCAATCCATGGCAGAGACTGTTCCTTATGGACATTTAACGTCCTCTGATCTTTGAATGGTGGGAGCTTATACAAGTGGGCTCCAGGTTCTTTTCACACAATCCAACTAGACTTTGATAAAAAGTTTCAAGTTTAGCTAGTATATTTCCTACCTTAGACTTCCCATCAGCCTCTTTTTCCAAGGACCCAGATCTCTCTCTGTCGAAAATGGTTTTTAAAGACAAAATTCTAGACATTAGGGTAACATTGCTATTGGGTTGATCAATATCTCTAGCCCATTTCAGTGGATAATGCTAAAAATAAATTTTTTTTCACCAAAAATATACATGAATCTTCACTGTGATTACAATTCAATTCCAGGTTGTAAGGTTAAACTCATTCATCTTAGTGAATATCTCCTTTCCCCCATAGCCCATATTATGGTGCACACATCACAGTCTCCAAATAGCTCTACCAACACCACTATCAGCAATATATTTCCAGTAATTTCTTCAACTCACATAAAAGTACCTCTAGGAAAGGGATGGAAACTTAACACTGACAGTATGAATCATTCTTTCTTAGCAAAGACTAATCCACATACCTTAAGCATATTTACTTAGTGTAATTTAAGATCTGTATCAAAATGTTGAAATACTGGGGTATATAGAGAAGTTTCTCTCAGGAAGATAACAGAATTTTCTTCGCAGAATTAGCACCTTGTAATTCAAATGACTCGCCAGAAAGTCTATAACTAAGTCTTATCTCTGCTATGCATTAACCAGAAGGCTAACATATTTGCAAAGGAGCCCTCTTGCAATGTGACAAGACTCACACTAAGTTGATCTCCTTCCAGGAGAAAGGCCCAGTGAGGGTCAAGCCACACCCGATTATACCATGGTTCAGTCTAGAAGCCCTGAACAGTTACCATAGCCACTTGGAAGCACTGAAGTAACAGATGGTAAATTTAAAAGAACAGCTTTTAAAATTTAAAATAAATCTAAATGTAAACCTTCCTCATCATCTCCATTCCACGCTTTCCCAAAAAAGGGGTGAAAACCATCACAAGTACAATTCTGAGATGTTTACTTAAAAATTATCCTTTATCCTAGTTTTCAAAATCTACTACGATCCATATTAAACAGTGGTTTGTCCTTGGTGGTGTTTTTTATTTTTTGTTAAGGTGTGCATGAGTGCTGAGTTGCTTCAGTAACCTCCAACTCTTTGTGACCCCAAGGACTGTAACTTGCCAGGCTCCTCTGTCCATTGGGATTCTCCAGGCAAGAATACTGGAATGGGTTGCCATGCCCTTCTCTAGGGGATCGTCCCAACCCAGGGATTGAACTCGTGTCTCTTATATCTCCTGCATTGGCAGGTGAGTTCTTTACCACTAGCACCACTTGGGAAGCCCAAAGGAAACATTACATAATAATGAATTGTGCACAAAGATGATATAAATCATGAACATATATGCATAAATATAAAACACAATGAATATGTATGTTCATATATACAATATCAAGATAGAACATTCAAACACTTTTCAACCAGATAACTGATAATCGAGTAAGACTGTAGATGATTTGAATAACATGAGCAACTTGATTTCAAACAAATTTATACAAACTATATATTTTATAAAGATTTTGTTTAGATAAGTGTTATATATTTATATGTGTATAAATATATAATGAGTTTGTATCTTGCACCTAACAAATAGAATTACATATATTATTCAAGTACACTTGGAATATTTCCAAATACTGGCAGTATCCTAGAATACAAAAGAAGTCTCACTAAATTTCAATGAATCAATAACTCAGACAAAGAGAAATTCTGTCTGATATCACTTATATATGGAATCTAAAAACAAAACACAACACAACAAAACAAAAACATGAATTCACAGGTACAGAGTGCATGGTTTGATGGTACAGAGTACAGATTGATGGTTACTAGAAGTGGAGAGTTGGAGAAGGAAATGGCAGCCCACTCCAGTGTTCTTGCCTGGAGAATCCCAGGGACAGGGGAGCTTGGTGGGCTGCCATCTATGGGGTCGCACAGAGTCGGACACAAGTGAAGTGAATTAGCAGCAGCAGCAGCAGCAGAAGTGGAGAGTGGAGGGTGGGTGAAGTGGGGGCATGTTGTCAAAAGGTACAAACTATCAGTTATAAAATAAATAAGTCATGGGGATATAATATTCAGCTTGATGACTATAGTTTAAAAATATCGTGTTATATATTTGAATGTTGCTAAGGGAGTAGATCTTAAAAGGTCTCATTACAAGAAAAAATTGTAAATACATGAGGTGATGGATGTTAGCTAGATTTACTGTAGTGGTCATTTCACAATACATACAAATGTTGAATCATTATGTTGTATGCTGCCACTGCTGCTAATTCCATGGACTGTATAGTGCTGCTGCTGCTGCTGCTAAATCACTTCAGTCGTGTCCAACTCTGTGCGACCCCAGAGACAGCAGCCCACCAGGCTCCCCCGCCCCTGGGATTCTCCAGGCAAGAACACTGGAGTGGGTTGCCATTTCCTTCTCCAGTGCATGAAAGTGAAAAGTGAAAGCGAAGTTGCTCAGTCTTGTCCGACTCTTCGCGACCCCATGCGCCGCAGCCCACCAGGCTCCTCCGTCCATGGGATTTTCCAGGCAAGAGTACTGGAGTGGGGTGCTATTGCCTTCTCTGATTATGTTGTATACCCGAAACTAATATAATATTATATGCCAGTTATATCTATTTAAAGAGTCAGTGAATCAGATTTATATACACCATGACCTCTAATCACAATGCCATTAAATAAACAATCAATAGTAAAAAATAAGAAAGTTTTACATATAATTTAAACTAAAATTGTATTTTTAAATTACAAATGAACTCAAGACACAATCACAATGAATTTCTAGCCAAATAATCATAAAATCAAGAGATTCCAAAATTTAAGGGAATTAGCCAAAATATTTAAGACAAATCTCAGCCTTCAGTTTATTTAGTAGCAGGAAACATTTACTTAAAATTACACTGTAGCGGGCAGTGCTGTGGGCATCCCTGGTGGCTCAGATGGAAAAGAATCTGACTGCAATGCAGGAGACCTGGGTTGGATCCCTGGGTCAGGAAGATCCCCTGGAGGAGGAAATGGCAACCCATTCCAGTATTCTTGCCTGAAGAATTCCAAGGACAGAGAAGCATGGTGGGCTACAGTCCATGGGGTTGCAAAGAGTCGACTGAGGGACTTAATACTTTCACTTTTCACTTCAGGTGGTGCTGTACAATAAATAGTTCCAGTTCTCCTTCAGGCACAGGATACTGTTGCCAAAACTCGGCCTGTGGTCACTGGTGCCTATTAGAAACGTGGAGACAGAATTTTGGGTAAAGGAGGAAAGAGTAGTTTTTATTGCTTTGCCAGGCAAAGGGGGCCACAGTGGCCTAATGCCCTCAAGACTGTGCCCTCCCACACTGGAGAGGGTAGTGAGGAGTTTTATAGGGTTCAAAGAGTGGGGCGTGATCAGCTCGTGGGCAATTCTTGGATTGGTTGGCATCAAGGTGAAGTTTCAAGAGTCATCAACCTTTTGGTTTCAACTAGTCTAGGGTCTATGTCCTTGTGGTCAGCAGTTTTCATCTGGAGAGGGTCTGCTTCCTGTAAAAACAACTCAGGAATGCCTGTCAGGCCTTTATCTATATCTTTCAGGGAACTGTGAGTTCAGTGATTCTGCTCTGTGGCAGAATTATAGTCTAAATTGTTACCAGTTCCCCTGTCCAACAGCTGTTGTTTGTTTCTACAGCTTCACATTTCCCCATCATCAACTACCGAGTCAGCATTTTACTTCAAAAGACAAAGACATAGGGGTTTGTCCACAGTTTCAGTTCCATGACATACTCCTATTGCTTTAAAAGTATATGTAACCCTGTGACTTGCTTTGGTCAATAAATTGCAGGTAGAAGGAATTTTTGCCACTTTCAGACAGTAGCTTTCTGAGCTAGCATGCAATTGTCCAGGTCCTTTACTCTTACCTCGGCAATGATTCATACTAAGTCACTTCAGCTTTGTCTGACTTTGCAGCCCTACGGATTGCAGCCCGCCAGGCTCCTCTGTCCATGAAATTCTCCAGGCAAGAATACTGGAGTGGATTGTCATGGCCTTCTCCAGGGGATCTTCCCGGCCCAGGAATTGAACCCTCATCTCTTACATCTCCTGCTTTGGCAGGCAAGTTCTTTACCACTAGTGCCACCTGGAAAGCCCTTAGCAATGATAGGTACCTGAGCAAAGATGACAGTCTTCTGAGTCCTGCTCTAGCTCTCTTCCTGTGTGTCCACATATACAATGCCACAGCATTCCTAGAGACAGATTGCTACCATCTCATTTTCAAGTTCAGTTCAGTTCAGTTCAGTCGCTCAGTTGTGTCCGACTCTTTGCAACCCCATGAACCTCAGCATGCCAGGCCTCCCTGTCCATCACCAACTCCTGGAGTTTACTCAAACTCATGTCCATAGGATCGGTGATGCCATCCAACCATCTCATCCTCTGTCATCCCCTTCTCCTCCTGTCCTCAATCTTTCCCAGCATCACGGTCTTTTCAAATGAGTCAGCTCTTCGAATCAGGTGGCCAAAGTAATGGAGTTTCAGCTTCAACATCAGTCCTTCCAATGAATATTTAGGCTTGATTTCCTTTAGGATGGACTGGTTGGATCTCCTTGCAGTCCAAGGGACTCTCAAGATCTTCTCCAACACCACAGTTCAAAAGCATCAATTCTTCGGCTCTCGGCTTTCTTTATAGTCTAACTCTCACATCCATACATGACTACTGGAAAAACCATAGCCTTGACTAGATGCACCTTTGTTGGCAAAGTAATGTCTCTGCTTTTTTAATATGCTATCTAGGTTGGTCATAACTTTTCTTCCAAGGAGCAAGCATCTTTTAATTTCATGGCTGCAATCACCATCTGCAGTGATTTTGGAGCCCCCAAAAATAAAGTCAGCTACTGTTTCCCGATCTATTTGCCATGAAGTGATGGGACCGGATGCCATGATCTTAGTTTTCTGAATGTTGAGCTTTAAGCCAACTTTTTCACTCTCTTCTTTCACTTTCATCAAGAGGCTCTTTAGTTCTTATTCACTTTCTGCTATAAGGGTGGTGTCATCTGCATATCTGAGGTTATTGATATTTCTCTTGGCAATCTTGATTCCAGCTTGTGCTTCTTCCAGCCCAGCATTTCTCATGATGTACTCTGCATATAAGTTAAATAAGCAGGGTGACAATATACGGCCTTGACGTACTCTTTTCCCTATTTGGAACCAGTCTGTTGTCCCATGTCCACTTCTAACTGTTACTTCCTGACCTGCATACAGGTTTCTCAAGAGGCAGGTAAGGTGGTCTGGTATTCCTATCCCTCTCAGAATTTTTCCACAGTTTATTGTGATCCACACAGTCCAAGGCTTTGGCATAGTCAATAAAGCAGAAATAGATGTTTTTCTGGAACTCTCTTGCTTTTTAGATGATCCATCAGATGTTGGCAATTTGATCTCTGGTTCCTCTGCCTTTTCCAAAACCGGCTTGAACATATGGAAGTTCACAGTTCACGTATTTCTGAAGCTTGGCTTGGAGAATTTTGAGCATTACTTTACTAGCGTGTGAGATGAGTGCAATTGTGCGGTAGTTTGAGCATTCTTTGGCATTACCTTTCTTTGGGATTGGAATGAAAACTGACCTTTTCCAGTCCTGTGGCCACTGCTGAGTTTTTCAAATTTGCTGGCGTATTGAGTGCAGCACTTTCACAGTGTCATCTTTCAGGATTTGGAATAGCGCAAGTGGAATTCCATCACCTCCACTAGCTTTGTTCGTAGTGATGCCTCCTAAGGCCCATTTGATTTCACATTCCAGGATGTCTGGCTCTAGGTGAGTGATCACACCATCGTGATCATCTGGGTCGTGAAGACCTTTTTTGTACAGTTCTTCTGTGTATTCTTGCCACCTCTTCTTAATATCTTCTGCTTCTGTTAGGTCCCTACCATTTCTGTCCTTTATTGAGCCCATCTTTGCATGAAATGTTCCTTTGGTATCTCTAATTTTCTTGAAGAGATCTCTAGTCTTTCCCATTCTATTGTTTTCCTCTATTTCTTTGCATTCATCGCTGAGGAAGGCTTTCTGATCTCTCCTTGCTATTCTTTGGAACTCTGCATTTAAACGGGTATATCTTTCCTTTTCTTCTTTGCTTTTCACTTCCCTTCTTTTCACAGCTATTTGTAAGGCCTCCTCAGACAGCCATTTTGCTTTTTGCATTTATTTTTCTTGGGGATGGTCTTAGGCTTCCACATTAGATTCTGTGGAAGATGTTTGTTTTCAATGAACTGAATTAATTTAGATCTCTCTTCTTTGAAGCTGTATTTGCAATCTGTTGGTCTCATCACCTACTGAGCCTGATCTTTTAAAATTTTATTGTCTGTTGTTTTCTCTGTTTCCAGGTTTTCAGTAGCACATGGGAACTTTCAGACACTGTTTTCACGGACTAATAGACAGTGCTTACAATTACCATTAGATAAAGCCTACAGTCTGAAAACAGAGGCTTTAAACTGGCTACAAAGCTGGAAAATTGTCTAGTAGTTAACCCCTGCCCCCACCCTCATCCTATTTGCTATTCTTTAGTTCTCAGAGTAAATATACCTCTGAGATATTTTGCATTCTGTTTTGATGAAGGGGATCATATCTTTTAATAAAGTATTTTCTGGGACTATTCTGGTGGTCCAGTGGTTAAGGATCCAACCTTCTAATGCAGGGGACGCAGGTTCAATCCCTGGTTGAGGAACTATGATCCCACATGCCACGTGCTGTGGCCCTCCAAAATTAGTTCATAATAAAGTATTTTCTGTTAATTGACACTTCCTTTCAGAAACTTAACAAAAAATATTCCTGAAGATGGAAGTAAGAACAGATTTGTAATCATGATGACACAGTCCTTCAGTGACATGATTATAACTTGTCTCCTTGAAGGATTTAGGATGAATGAAATAGTGAAACACAGATAACCTGGTTATGGGTATCAATTATTGCATTTTTTGAAAATTCATTATGTGCACTGACCATTGTTAGGTACTCACTGGAGGTTTATTTTGAATAAACTTGCAGTGACTTCTTTGAGGCTGACTTATACTGTTAATTTCTAGAATGTGATGATGTGCCAAGAGAACACTGCACTGTTTTCTGTATTGCCTTTTGCTTAGATTCCTATAATGTCCATGCTGCTATGCCAGTAACTTGAAAGAGAACTAAAGGATCCACTATCATAGGAGGACTTCTTGCTCTGCTGTGTCAGACTTTCAAATGATTTCTGACTTTGATTTGTAACACTCCAGTGTGATCACAAATTTTTGCAAAGAAGTTTTTTTTTTTTTTTTTTTTTTTTTTTAAAATAAGAGCTCTGGAAATTACCAAAGAAAAAATAGCTCTTTTGAATTAAAGAAAGAAAACTACCACAGTGACTTTTATGATGAGAGAAACATTTGAGGAAAACAAAAAATTAGACTGTTCAAAATTCAAACACTTTCAAAAGTTCTAGACATCCAGTGCAATGTTAATATAGAGTACCAATTTTTGCCAGCAAGACTCAAGTTATACCAGATTCATTTTTCTCTTATAAAGTTAAAAAAATGAAGGAAAAATGAAAAGATGCCTATTTTTCAAGATTTAAATAACCTCATATGTTTTCTTTCAACAAGAACAACTTGTTCAAAAGTGTCTGTTTTAGTTTTGAAATTTTCAGATTTTGAAATGTTTATGAACTTCAAAAAATTATTTTTACAGCATTGAATTTTTAAATATATCCGAAATCATGATGGGATCTGTTCAAACCCAACATAGGCTATGACTTGGTTTCTTCTGAGTATTCTTAAGAGCGGTATTGACATGTGAAGAATCCAAATGCCTAGAAATACAATACAAAGCAGTGATAGTTCATGCTGTTTTGTCATCTGTACAGAAATAAGCATTGAATGAATAGCCTTTGTACTGTCAGAAGTGTTGTACCAGCACTGGCAACTTTGTTGATTTTGGAAACCTACTGTTTTCTCATCTGTGCTTGGTGACTTTTTAAGTTCCGGTAATATTTGCTTGTTAATGAATCAGACTTTGTTCAAGGCATTCCTGGCTATTGATTTTGCATAAGTCAATAGTTTTTATTGATAAACCATTAAGAACAGAGTATGGTATTCTGCTGGGTTCAGCTTAAGACCAGAAAAGACATACTGCAATTAACAAGCTGGGACTGCCTACCTTTCAGTTCCTGGCTCTGTCACTTTGTGGCTGGGTAACTTTCGGTAGGGGCTTCCCAGGTACCTTAGTGGTAAACAATCTGCCTACTGATGCAGGAGACACAGGAGACAAGGGTTCGATCCCTGGGTCAGGAAGATGCCCTGGAGGAGGAAATGGCAACCCACTCCAGTATTCTTGCCTGAAAAATCCCATGGACAGAGAAGCCTGGTGGGCTACAGTCCATGGGTCGACTGAGTGACTGAGCACACAACTTTGGGTAACTTGTTTGACTTCCTGTGCCTCAGTTTCCTCATTTATAAAACAAGACTAATTATAGAAAGTACTTCAAAGGGCGTTTGATGATTAAATGAGTTAATACAAGTAAAGGGCTTAGAACACGTGGCATTTAGTAAGACCACTAGCTATTATTAAAGTAAATATTTAAAGTTTCATTTTAGTGGGCATGGTAGATGTGTGAGTGATTCATAAAAACAAAACAAATTGACCACAGAGGAAATGATATTGACCAGGAGTTAGAGCTCTGTGCTGTATCCTACTTCTGTTGTTGCTTTGATATATCCTAGATTCTGTCTGATAAATGAATATCACAATACTTGCCCAATGCCTTTCAGCTTGATAAGGAGAATCAAATGAAATAACATATACTTTCTACATGAAGTCTTCCCAAAATTTTAGCCAAAATTAATTGCTCCTTCTTGGGCACTCCCTAACCTTTTGACTTGTATTTTTATCATGACACATAACACACTGAGTCTTGAACTATAATCAATTGTTTATATGCTTCTTTCACCAACTCGATAAGGTCTTGGTGGTGGAGACACTGTCTCACTTTTAAAAGGTTATCTAGCATCGTGACTTGAACATAATAGATACGTGGTAAGTGTTTATTAAAAAGGGCTCTGACAAGGATACCTTGCCAAGTCAACAGAATTATTATTATTACTATTATTGTTATAGTAACTACTACTATAGTGACTTTACAGGGTATAATTACAGGGGTTGTTGGCGTGAATTCTAGTGGTAGAGTTGGGTGGGGTCTGAATGGAGCAACCCATACAGAGATTCATTTTCATAAATTCTGGCTTCATATATATTTATTTTCTCTCTGTGTTATTTCCTTACTCAAAAATCCACACATTAATGCAGCAAGCATTTTTCTAACTTTTAATTGGGTCAGACATGAAATAATTATCATGGAGTCTGCAAAAAGCCTTCTAATCCTCCCATGCTGTTACCATATGACAAATGAGGCTTATAGAAGTAACCGACTAGGGTCTTATCTAAATTTCAGCTAGAACTTGGGGATTTATTTGTTTATTCATCTATTCTTTAAAAAGACACTTCAATATGTTTTTGCTGAGTGCTAGACTTGCTAGGCACTGGACAAGGGTAGTGGGGACCCACATTATTCAGGACTATTTTGCATGGATAAACAGGAATATCAATTAAGAGGGAAAAAAAAATCAGACTGTGGTCCCTCTAAATGAACTTGAAAATGGAACTGGGGATCTTTAATCTTCCGGTGATTTTCTCAGGTGGCACAGTAGTAAAAGAATCTGCCTGCTAATGCAGGAGATGCAAGAGACACAGATTCGATCCCTGGGTTGGGAAGATACCCTGGAGGAGGGCATGGCAACCCACTCCAGTATTCTTGCCTGGAAAATTCCATGGACAGAGAAACCTGGCAGGCTACAGTCCACGGGGTCACAAAGAATTGGACATGATTGAGCACACAACACTTGGTAACATATCAGGAGATTTTCTCTCCTTTTGGTATTTGGATTTATCAACTTGAATGAATGTAGTGGTCATATTAGGGTCTATCCATTGCACTGATGGAAAATCTGCATTTAAAACATAAGGGGCTTACTCTTAGTGGAATTTCACTCTAAGACAAAGGCATAAAGAGAACAGTGGTTGGGCCACTAGAAACTGTGCCAAGAATTGTTGTCATTTTCAAGACTGAATTGGGCAAGTAATCTAACTCTGTTAGCCTGTCTGTGAAACTAGGATAATGGACTGTTCCTAGATTTACTTGGAGAATCAGATTTACAGACTCAGGAAGAAACTCCTGTCTTTGCAATTTTGTGGATGAATCAATTTGATGTCTACAGATAATATTACAGGTATATGTGAAAAATACCAATCAAAATATTTTCTCTCTTGAATTTCACTTGAGTGACCCAGTGACCACAGTTCTGGAGTGTAAGGAATGGGGAGAACTGGTGAAATATCTCTTTCTTTATCTGATTTTGAATGTGTGATAGATGGATAATTCTCATCAATTTATGGTGTTTCAAATGTATCCTTAAAGTATAAAGTTTTTAATGAGATTTGCACCTTTATTTTCCGTATCTTGTTTGTAAATCTCTGCCATCACCGCATGTATTTCATTTAAAACAAAAATATTTCAGAATTGAGAAGCTAGGCATGCAATTTCTTGCAACACACAGAGCTTACAAATTTGCATCAAAATAAAATAATCAAGACTGCTTAATTGAAACCTTGACACCATCAACATCTTTAATTATGTGTTAAAGAGACAGGCATCCTGGAGATAAGCAACTTAAAATCAGTGTGCATTTTGTGTGTTTCTGGGGTGTGTACATATGTAATTCCCAGAAGGGAAAAAAAAAAAGAGATGCTTTCATAGAAAAGAAAGAGATGATTTAAAATTTCTCTAGACCTGAATTTCTTCACACTTAAAAAACAGTTAGGAAGAGGGCAAAATTTTCTTTTTGGAAGAAGAATGCAGAATAGAAATTTAGGATGGGGACGTTTCATCTCTTTGCGAGGTCTGAATTTCAAGGAATGCTCTCTTTGGAAACAAGAAAGATTTTTAAAATACTAATTACCACTTAGAAAACAGTTCTCAGGCTAGACTACTGACTGCTTGGATATATTCTATACACCTTACTGAGTATATGGGGGAGGAGCGGGATTTTTTTTCTCTCCTTCTCCAGAGTATATAAATTTTGCAGAAAAACGACTCCTTTTCTTTAAGTCTTAATTCTCACTGTCGTCGCTCTTCTGCGCCTATTCCCAATTTCTTTTGCTAATGTGGAACCAGCAGCTCTTTGTTCTCATTGTATCTGTTGTCTCCCTTTCTTTGTGTTGCAAGGATACTGCTCTCTGCATCTGCCACTGAGCATGCGGAAAATCCTTCCCTAGATTCTTTACTTTAGGACTTTCAATAGAATTACTCCACTTCTCCAGGTTTTAGTAATAACCAGAATATTTAGAAGCTAGACTGAAACTTGGAAAGGTGATGGGTGATACAGGTGGTTCCGGTGGTCTAGCAAGCTGGGACGCTTGGTAGGAAGACTCAGGGAACCAATTACACATATTTATCTGATTTACCTTAGATCTCACCAAGCAAGTGAAATGGAGATCACCCTCCCTACACACAGAAGTTGGAGATATAAATGGGCAA
This sequence comes from Okapia johnstoni, assembly GCA_024291935.2. Taxonomy (NCBI): domain Eukaryota; kingdom Metazoa; phylum Chordata; class Mammalia; order Artiodactyla; family Giraffidae; genus Okapia; species Okapia johnstoni. Next base: position 28,478,563 of record CM044321.1, on the reverse strand, counting down.
CTAACAAGACACAAGTGTTTCTGAGCAGGAAGGCACAGAGCTGTATCTGTCATAAAACCAACAGATACAATATGGGAGCAGTTCCAGAGGAACGTCACACAGACTGGTATGGAAAAGTCCCAGAGCTTCACTAGATAGTGTATCATCTGAGGATGAGAGCCAGTTGTGCGGAAGTGTCTTATAATAAAGCCCTCAGACTTTTCTCCATGTTCAACACCCCCAAATGCTACGTCAATATTAATGGAATGAAACCTGACTCAATTCTTCTGCTTAAGAACCCTCCCCCAACCCCGTTTAAAAGCAGATATATCAGTAATTTCCGGAAGATGGAAGAAAAGGCGGTTCGCCGGAGAGACAGGGGTACCGGGGTCAGAGTTCCTAGGTTTTCTGCTTTTCTTCCCCACCCCCACCACAGCAAGTCTGACCTAAGAGCTTGTAAATTATTTAACAGATGGAATATCATTCAATTTTACTCATGTTTCTCCCACAATGATTTTTTGTCTGTTTTGTTCACTTGAATGCTTGGCCAACTCTTAGACCGGTATCTGGCGCAGAGTTAGGAGCTCTAAGATCTTTTGTTTAATGAATGTATGAATATATACATGGTATAAAAATACTCTTTTTCGTGTTAAACATTGGTGGTAGTAGAACAGTTCAAATCGGACGACTTTAGAACAAACTGAACACTTGGCTTTTTACCAACTGGTCACTCTCCCCCTCTTAGTGAGAGGGCGATTTTCTTTCTCCCGGACTCTTCGCTCTCTCACCATTCTGTTTTTGCATTACCAATTAGGGGCTTGACAGCATCCTCTCAAAGCCTTTCCGCTGCACGTTTTTACTTTTTGGTACTCAACGTTCCCCGGCCTTTTGGATTTCTACTGGTTTAAGCAGCTAGTGGCTAGTAGATGCTGTCGTTCAGCACAAGCGCTCCTGCAAAATAGCAAACCTGCTGGCATTCGCTGCACCCCGCCAAGGCAGGCACCTGCAGCGCCTGCTTTTTTGGAACACCGCCCCTGGCTCTCAAGTCGGCGCAGTTCGCTCCCCGTTGCGGCTGGAGGAAGTGCCCGCGGCGGGAAAGTGCAGCAGGCCCGGCCCAATCAGGCACCTGGGATTGGGTAGCTTGGGCGGGGGCGGGGGCGGGGGGCCCAAGGACCCCGGCCAGCGCCCCGCCGCTCGCGAGCGCCTCGGGCCCCCCCTCAAAGGCTGGTCCTACACCCCGGCCCCGCCCACCCGGCGCCCGCGCCCGCGCCCGCGCCCCCTCCCCGCCCCGCCCGGGGGCCGCGGCTAAAACCCGGAGCCTCCACGGCGCCCAGGGGACTGGAGGGACGCTCTGAGCATGTGCAGAGCGGTGTACGGCGGCGGCTGCCTCGGCCGGAGGCTGGGCCCGGGTGCTGATGCGAATCGCCCGCTCGGCCTCCGCCTAGCGTGGTCGGCCGTCCGGGCCGCGGCGTTAGGGAAGGAGCCGTAGCTTCCCCCCTGCGGCGCGAGGAGCCGGCGCTTCGGCACGCCCCCCCTACCCTTCCCCGGGCGTCCGAGGCGCCCTCCGGGCCCACGATGATGGCGGAGCAGGTGAAATGCGCTTCGGCGCGGGGGGCGGCTCCGGAGCGGGCTCCGGGCAGGTGGTGAACACCGAGCTGGAGGTGAAGAAGCTGAAGGAGCTGGTGCGCATGCTGGAGAAGCAGAACGAGCAGCTGCGGAGCCAGACGGCCACCGCGTCCGCCGCCCCGCACCTGCTGCTCCTGCCGCCGCCGCCGCCGCCGCCGCCCGCCGCGCCGCCGCCCCCGCCGGGGCCTGTAGCCCCTTGGCCCCGCGGAGCCCTCCGGCCGCCGCCGCCGCCGCCGCCGCCTCGGGGGGCCTGGGGCTGGGGCTGGCCTTGGCCGCGGGGGGCGGCGGCGGCAGCGGAGGCTCCAGCCCCGCTTTCCCGGGGACCTACTGCCTGCCCAGCCCGGCGCCCTCCCTACTCTGCAGCCTGGCGCAGCCCCCCGAGGCGCCCTTCGTCTACTTTAAGCCTGCGGCGGGCTTCTTCGGCGCGGGCGGCGGAGGCGGCGGCCTGGAGCCTGGGGGCGCGGGGACACCGCCGGGGGCCGCCGCCGCGCCCCCCTCGCCGCCCCCCACGCTGCTGGACGAGGTGGAGCCGCTGGACCTGGAGAGCTTGGCCGCCTGGCGGGACGAGGACGACTGCACCTGGTATTGTCGAGCTCCGCTGCGACCCCCGGCGAGGGCGAGGGCTGAGCGGGAGAGGGGGGGACCACAGCCATCGCCCCCGGACGGGGCGACATGGCAGGTGCTGAGCTGGGCGATGAGCAGAAGCTGTTGACCAGGGTGGACACCTATTTTCTCATAGCTCAGGCTGATCCATCAACAGGCTGACCGTTGTCTGGGGATGAGCTGGTCCTTTTCATCTCCTTGTTTTGTCTTCTTTGCTGGTGATTGGGTACCAAGCTCTTCGTTAGCGTTAACTGCAAAATCCGCACTGTCTGTCTGTCACTCGATCCTGCTTTTTTTTTTTTTTCCCCCAGTCTTTTGGGGGATGGGTAGGGGTTGGCCTCTATCTGCACTGTTACTGTTCTGTCCTCCCGAACCAAGACTGGGCAGCACTGGCGTGCTGTCCCTACCTCCTTGCTACCCTAAGCCACGTAGTGATGGTTCTCTCCTGAAGAGGTTCCTACTGTCTGTTGATTGTCTTCATTCGCTGCATTTTCTTTGATAGTTTCTCACTTCAGATACTGACTTGCTTTTCCCAGTGTGCTGAACTCACTGGCTTTCCTATCAGTAATGGTGTCTTTCAAAAAAAAAAAAAAGCTTTCGGGGAATGGTGTGAACAGCTTGAAGGCACTCTGGTACCTAGGACCCGAGGAACTTGCTTAAAAAAATAAATTGGTGATTGAAGAAAAGTGGGGTTAGAGAAGCTGCTTTTATTTTATTTTATTTATTTTTCGGGGCACTTTAAGTTATCAGAAAACTTGAAGCTGGCAGCTCTTATTTGGTTGAAATCTGTTAGCTTTATTTTCACAGATCAGGGAGTACCTGGGGGCTGTAGTGGTTGTAGTTGTGATTTCTCTATTTTTCATGGTGTTTGCTCATGGAGTAGTCACGTCATGCCTTCTTTTAGGGTTCATGTTGTCTCCGGTCACTAGAGGCAGTGGGATGTGGTCAGATGAGGAGACCCTTCAGATCAGGTGGGAGTTAGGTTGAGGCTTGGTGAATGAACAGCATTCACCTCTACTTAGCAGTGGCATGAAGAATAGTTGTAGTCCTTTTCTCTTTAATCTCAGGTCCTCTTCCTGTTTTCAAGCTGGGTTTTCCTCACTTTCTTTGTGTTTCTGTTGCATGATTGCTCAAGAGGGAATGAGAGATGGAACACCTTTTTGGTTCCTTTTTTTCGCACTCTTATAGTGAGAACTGTAACTGTAAAGTTCACTAATTGACTTGATTCTGAGAGTCAAAATACTTGGAGCTCTTTTTATAATAGGCACTCCTTCTGAGTACTTTCAGGCAGCTGGGCAGGTAGCGCAGGTTGTAAGTATTGAAGCCACTTACCGCTTTCTGGAACTTTAAGCCGTTGTTTAGAAGATACACCTTCAGTTTTGTAAAGTCCAGGCTGTATTGTAACCTCAAAGTTAGCCTGAATATGGCACCAGAAGATGCACTCATGGTGGTTCTTAAGTTAGTTCCTAGTAACTGTAAGCCCTTTCGCCACTTTCAAATTATTTTAGATTGATTTAGTTCCCACTTGGCCTTTTCTGGAGATGTGTACTTAAATAATAGAAGGAAACTTGCTGTGTTTTGGATGGGGATCTATCCTGTGCTTTAAAACTATTAGCATTTTAAAACTTATTATGATACATTTACTATTTTACAAGTGTATTAGATTTGCTTGCACATACATTGTGACTATAATTGTAATATTTTCTTTTATTAAATGGATTTCAACTATATTTTGCTATCCTCCAGCTGTTGTTAGTATTTTGATACCTAGGCTTTCCTTTTGTAGTTAAATTTTTGTCAAAACAGCATTAAAGTAACTTAAAAAATCACCAACTTAGTGAGATTAGCCAATTAGCACTTCAGATGATTTGAAGCAAATCTAACCAGGTTTGAGTTGTAGCAGAATTTACTAATTTCACTCATCAAGTATATAGGTGAATGAATAAATCAATGCCTTGACACTTTGTAGATGTTTCTACAGACAAATGGCACAGTGTTTAGAGTATCTTCCTCAGAACAAACCAGGGTTAGAATCCCAAGTAGAAAAACAAGGAGGGGTTGTTAGTAGGATGGACTTAAATTTTTTTTAAAGTCACCTGATTTATAGAAAACTTCCTATCATAGCACTTTTATACATTGAGATTTTTGTATTGCAGTACTTGGTTTATTGCTGAACAAGCAGTCAATGGGATTTACTTTTCAAAACTAAGCTCGCTTGTTGTTGATGCTTGAAGAGTTCTCTGATGTTCCTTCATCCCTATAAACCTCATGTCCCACCCTGGTGATGTCATTTGGCTTCCCTAATATGTTTGCAGGAGAGCAGCTTCACTTCCTACCCCTATTTATTAAGAAAGAATTGAAGTTGATGAAATATGTACTTGATTATTTTAAAAATATTTAAAAATTTTACATTTTCATGGTAAAAGACAAAACACAGAAGTGAATATAAAGTCACAAAGGTCTTCCCTCTTGTCCTTAATTTACTACTGTGACTCTGAGGTAACTCTGTTAACCTGCAAGATAATTATACAAATTAACATGCAAATATACACATCAGTACTTTTACATTTAGCTTTCATTGGATGTATCTTGCCAATTTGTCCCCCTGTGCAAACAGTTGGATCATTTTTTCCCCAAACTTTGAACTTTTTATTTTGTATTGGATTATAGCTGATTAACATTTTGTGGTAATTTCACGTATACAGTGAAGGGACTCAGCCATACATATACATGGATCCTTTCTCTCCCAAACCCACTTCCTATCCAGGCTGACACATAACACTGAGTAGAGTTCCATGTCTTATACAACAGGTCCTTGTTGGTTATCCATTTTGAATATAGCAGTGTGTACATGACCTTCCCAAACTCCCTAACTATCCCTTCGCCCTGCCAACCGTAAGTTGGTTTTCTAAGTCTGTTAAGTCTCTTCCTGTTTTGTAAGTAAGTTCATTTGTATGTTTTCTTTTTAGATTCATTATTAAAGTAACACTGTTATGGAATAAGTTACTGTTAACTTCATTACCTACAGTTTTTTGTGCATTTTTATCATGACTTCATCCTAATGGGTTAAACAAATTGATTATTTAGAATAGTACTTCCTGCTTAAATGTCATAGAGAAGAAAGGCTCAGGAAAGAATGTTCACAAATGTAGGTTAATCACTGAACATTTTAGAAGTTCTTTTATGTAAGTCTACTTCTTCAAATAAAATCTTAGAGTATAACTATTCATCTTCTATTACAACCTGGGCAACATTTGGCTCAAGAGTTATGAGTAGAAAACAGTGAATAACAGAATAATATTTGCTTGGTGATAGTTTATTAGTTAATCAGTCTGATCTCATAGGCCTTATTTTCCAAACAAGTTATTTAATCTAAAAGCATCTTCTGATGATTAAAAAAAAATTGGATGTAAGAACGATGTGTTCTGCTTTTTGTTTTGAAGAAAAGTTTTGAAACAAAACAATTGTCTTATTTCTTCAGATTCTTATCTTAGTTGAATTTTAAAGTGTTTAACTTTGCCTCGGTGTAGTCTGGTTATCTTAGCAGAGTTTTGCTAGAATTAAATGTATGAAAATTAAGTTGATGGTGGTTTCAGAATCTTAATTCTTAAGTCCGGTTATTATAATCTCATAGTAAACTTTATATCCTGCTCTACTGAAGATTCCATCATCTTATTACGAGTTTGACAGCCTTAGCTCTTCAGGAGACCACAGACTGGAAAGTACAGTGGAGAAACTGATCAGCAGCAGCAAATTAAAAGCTCAAAAGGACTAAAGTCCTGGTTCACGCATGGATGATTTGCTGGTCTGTACAGAAGAATGTTTTAAAGGGCTCTGTCCCAGTGTCACCAGGCTGAAAAGGACCAGGGTCCTTCTTAGGACCAGGAGAGGGAATCAGACTGGTATGAAGTGGCGATGGGGACAGTAAGTCATTAAGTGCATACTAGACTTTTCTCTGACCTATTTCAGTCTTAAGGGACTGAAGCTCCAAGGAGAAATAACTTATGTGAACTTCTTCAGTTATTTACAAAAAGAATTGACTAAAAATCAGATTATTTATGTGGATTCAAAAGTGTTTACACCATTGATTACTATTTTCCTCCAGGCCTGGTTGTGACCCATTAGTAGGCTGTGAAGTCCATTTGGTGGACTGACCTGTATTGTTTTTTAATGAAGTGCAATAGACTGTAAAATCAGGATCAGAGTGCCTTGTATCTTATAATGCAAACATGGCTTGATTAAACTTACCTCAGTTTTATGTGTATATGTCCTGGGTTGAAATAGTAAGTGCATTTGTGCATTATGGCTAAAGTTAGAGTTTTCTATCTCCGATTTGTTCTGTCTTAAAGCAAAATGGATTTGGAAAAACAAGTAGAAGAGCACAGTTCCCTGAGGATAGTGTAGCGCTGGGGCATCTCAGGACCTGCACACCTCAATGAGAAGACGAGTATGTTCAGACAGTGCCAAGATTAAAACATGCCAGCCGATATAAAATATAACCATATAAGGAAGCATTTATCTTAGTGTGAAGTGGCAGTTAGCAGAGTATTGGGGTTTATGTAAAAGAGATGTGGCAGGGATTTTAACTTGCTCAGTTGGGAAGGACAGGAGACAAGTTCTTAATGATACAAGGGTAAAATGGTGGTTTATACAAATTATGGAAAACTTAGTGAATGATATATTCATCCTCCTTGTGTAACACCAAGACCCTGGACAGCTGGCTAAAATCATTGCCAGTTTTTCATCAAAGCTGTTGAACACCTTGTGCTATACATATGGCACAGCTAAATTAGACCACCTAAACTGGTTTTGTTTTGTTTTTTTCATAATTGATTTTCAGTGAAAAGACCAGAGGGTACTTCACTTTCTGACAATGCTAATTGAAAATATGCAGTGTTTTCTCAGAGCAAGTGGAGTTGGCTGAAGTCTGTGCTGATGTGTCTTTTTAAATGAATAACTTTGAAAACCCTGCGGTGGGAGGTTGAAATAGAGTTTAGATCTAAATGTGGAGGGAGAGGGAGTGTCTGCTTTAGGACCCTTCAGTGACTAAAATTTAGACTTGATGCATCCTTTTAAATAGTTGAGTGGGGGAAGGTTTGTGGCCAGCTTGACCCGAGCAGGTGCTAGTGAATCTTAGCCGACTAAAGATGGATTGATTGTGCTAATCAGTTACCATGTTTTACCTTTCCTTAATATAAAACTTTTAGTGATTGAAGCCTCTTAAAATGGCTTGTCTGAAAATTGACACCTTTTCCTTTTCCGTGACAGGTCTGTGATATGCATGTAATTGTTTTGCTGTAACGTTTATTTTTGATTATCTGTAAAAAGGTGGTTTTTAGAACCAAACATCAAGATTAGCCAAGACAATTTTTCTAGACATTTTGAAATACTTCATTTGAAGCATTGAGGGTTACTATGGTGGACTTTGAATTATTACTTTTGGAAGGTTTGAAGAGAGGGGAAGGGAAATTAGAGTGTGACATTTTCAATGATAGCTTTTCTAGTGTTTGTAGGATCCTCAAGTTTTAGACTAAGGCTTTTTAGATATTCTTGCCAGATTCTAACATACCATCAATGAAACAGCAGAAGGTGAAAGAGCAGTTGGTAGGAGGTATGTTGTATTAACAGTGGCAAATTAGGATATTGTAAATAACTGCTGGCATTGTAATGATGTGAACTTGATGACTTTTTAGACGATAAGAGCCATTTACGAGAAATACAGGTTTTACTTTGCTTATGTAATTTTGGAGACATACTCAAGGAGTTTATAACTACATGGTCTTCATAACTAATTGGCCTTTACCTCCTTTTAAATCCAGTTCTGGGCCTAGCCAGAGAAATAGTAGACTCAAAAGTATCCTGGGAACATTGTTCAGAGGCTGACTTAAAAATGATCCTTTGTCTTCATGCCATATATTTTCATAGTGCTTCTTAAGTTTTGTCAAAGTAATACAATAAATAGGATGTAAATAATACAAAAGCTCCTCTACAGAAAGCAACAGTCCTGAACTGTCTCCTATCCCTGAGTCTTCCATATAGATATTGCTGTATACTCCTTTTAGCAGTTTCTTCATTCTTTATTTCTAAAGTCTTTATACTACATGATCTTAAAAAGCTATAGGCTTATAGAAAATTAAGACTAAGCTCTCTTCCCTTCATCCACCATATGTTCTTTCCTTTCTCATAGTGGTTTTCATAGTCTTTTCCCTTAAATCATTAGTTATTACTGTTACTAGCTGAGCCCTGTTAATTGTATGTTACATTCATTTTCTCTAATCTCTTTGTTCTTCCCAAGAGTTAGTAATAGCCTTTCTCTTTTCTTTTCACTTTCTTTAATCCCTTGTTACTAATTATTTCTCTAAACATGCTCCTGGAGCCATAAAGTTTCTCATGAAGGTCAAAAATATTTGATAATACCTTAAATCTGTTTTTTAAGAATTTACTTTGTACTGCCATCCCTTCTAGAACCCTTAATTCCATTGCTACATTCTTTACTGTTGGCTTCTTAGGCTGGATGCACAGTACTGTTGTCATTGGTAATTTCTTCAGTTTCTTGCTAGCATCGATCTCCTATTTCATAAACCTTTGTCTCAGAATTTCATTTATTCTTGTGGGTGAGGTGCAGCCTTAGTAGCTTTCTGAGAAATAGGACATGCATGAGAAGGACTTTGAAATCCTGTGTATTTGAAAATGTCCATATTCTATTCTCCTACAAGATTCATAGTTGGGCTGGCTATAAAAGTCTAAGTCAGTTATTTTTCCTCATGTTTAAGGGCCCTGTTCCATCGTTTCAGCTTTTATTGTTTTACAATAAACTTTACTGTTGAAGTGCACTGTGATTTGGATGTTAAATTCTTTGTGGCTTTTTCTTTAGTTTTCTTTCTTGGGCTCTTAAGTGTCATTTTGTACCTTGTATGGGTCTGTCTGTTCATTTGTTGCACTGGGCATTTGTGGGTGCCTTCAATCTAGAACTTGATGGCTTGCCTTCAACTTTGGAAAAATTTTGGCCTTTAAAAAAATAACTTCCTTCACTTTCATGTGGTTTAGAACTTGAAATAGCCAGATGGGCCCTGCCTGGTACAGTCATTCAGTTTTCTTATCCCTCTCCTCCTGTGGTTAATCTTTGTGTTTTGCTCCTGGAAGACTTCCTCAACTTGATCTTTCAAGCTCACTTATTGAGTATTTTGTTTCTTCTATAACAGTTTAATAGTTTCGTTTGCCAAGAAAGAAGGAACTACTTCTTTGTAAATATCCTGGTTTTGTCCTGTGAAGACAACATTTTTTTCTCAGATGATATCAGTTATAATTGTCTTGGATTTGTCATCTGTTACCTGCATTGTTTTTCTCTTCAGTTCTTTTTTCCCTTCTACTTTTAGTCTCACGGTTTTACTTAAAAGGAATAGTCCATGTATCTGGTGTCTGTTTTTTGTCTGTTCATACCCAAAGGTGGTATTGAAATTGATCTGTCAAGGCTCTGTGTGGGTGGAGCTCTTTGGCTGACTTTACTAGAGATGGGGTGGGTGGTCAGTTTAGGTTTTAGTACCTCTAGGTCTTCTCTTGGGTTCATCTGTGTCTCCTGGGAGATAGAAGGCAGTCAATTTTAGGAATGTAAAGGGGAAAACAGGGAAAGTTAGCAAGAAGATTTTCAGTCCCTCTGGGACTGAAGATTAGTCCCTCTGGTTCAGTGAGGTGCTTCCTCTCTCTCTCTAACTTTGGTGTGCCTGAAGTCAGGGTTTCTCTGGGTCACCCTTATCCACATGGTAAGCCTCTGGTCTTAGGTTGTGGTAGAGGAGGAGAGGTGGGACTGTGAGTATGGAGCAGAGGAGGTGATCTGAGGTCCCAGTTATTCCTTATGCAGACTCTCAAGTGAATTCTTTGCTTTCAGTCATAGGCTCACCTCCATATTCTGTGAACTGCAGGATAGGGGTGAGACATAGTCGAAGAAAGCATGAATCGACAACGGAAGATGAAAGAGGTAACTCCCTGCACGTGACCATGGCAGAGTGGGTCCCAGAGCGGTCACAAGTGCCTCTGGGACGTGAGGGGTGCTTTTCAGTGTGCTGGGAGGCCATGTGGCCAAATGAGAACCAGATTACGTAGGCCTCTACTCTAAGAGATTAAGGACGTCTTTCTAAGGGGATCCCCTGCAGGCGAAAAGCAAGACACGCTACCAGGAAAACCCCAGACTGGTGGGAGTGTGTGAAATCCCGAGGCAAGCTGGTTGGTGGAGGTTTCTAGCGGCAGGAGGGAGCAGTTGTCCTGGGAGATGCTTTAGGTGATGTGCAGAGCAGCGCTTCACGTGGGAGCCGAGAGAGGTTTGTAAACGAGCCAAGGCTCAGACAATGCATGAACTTGTGTGTGTGTTAAGCAGTGAGGAAATTTTATTAAAAGAAACTGAAATATAAGGAAGTTGCACAGTGACTAGTGTTGTGGCTCATTTCTGTGGGGCCTGTGGCACCTGCCTGATGGATGGCAGCTCCGGGCTCACTGAAGGGCAGGATGCAGTCAGCTGCTTATTGTCTTGTGACATTTTTAATAAAGATTCATGACTGTGTAAGTGAACTGTAAAGTGCATGTATTTAAAATGTACTATTTTGTATATCTTGACATATGTATAATCCATAAAACTATCACCACAGTCAAGATACTGAATATATTCCAACACTCCAAACTTCCTTGTGGCCCCTTGTATTTCATTCTCTCCTGATCCTGACCACCTCCAACTCAGCCACTGGTCTGTTTTCTGTCAGTCTGGGTTAGTTTGAATTTTCTGCACTTTTTTATCAGTGAAATCACAGAGCATGTCCTTCTTTTGTTTGGTCTGGCTTCTTTAAATCAAGGTATGACAAGTCCCCTACATATAAATGAGTTCTTTCTGAGAGTGCGTTTGTAAGTCCAGCAGTTAGCCTGGGTGCTCAACTAACACAATCGGCTGTATAGTACTGTGCTGTGATAGGTTTATAATACTTTTAACACAAATAATGTTAATACATAAAAAACAAAGAAAAAACACTTTTAAACTTTCAGTATAGTACCTTAAAAAGCACAGGAGTACAGTACAACAGCTCTACCAGTGTTTTGCCTTGCTTCACTACCATTTTCACTTTTGTTTCCATTGTTATTGCTTGTCACTTCTTAGCAGTACCCACTGCATCACTGCTGCTTTTCCACGTGCTTCCATACATCCTGGGTTTAAAGATACTGTCCTCTATACCGTCCTACCCAGTAAAGTACACAAAGGAACAACCAATTATAGAGGATGCACGCACGTTCACTGACAGTGTATGCCAGTCACGTGAACTATTCTAACTGAACGTGATTAGTTAGATACGAATGCATGTTTGCAGCTTTGAAAGTTTGTGAATTGAAGGTTCTGATGTAGGGGGCTTTAATCATTTTGAAATTCATGTGTCACATGAATCACTAGTTCATTTCTTTTGATTGTGAGGGTTTTAGATAACAGGTACACAATAATGGTTTGTCGTATCCGTTCATCTTTTTATAAACATTTAGGTTTTCAGTTCGGGGCTATTAAGTCTTTGTGTGGACACACAGCATTTGTGTCTTTCTGGTAAATACTTTATGACTTTTGAGTGGCTGGATCAGAGAGTAGGTGTATGTTAATTTTTAAAGAAGCTGCCAGAATCTTTTCCAAAGTGGTTGTGCCATTTTGTATTTCCGCTGGCAGTGTAGCAGAGTTTCGTTTGCACCAGATTGTCACCAAGGCTTGATGGCTAGTCTGCTCCTTTGGCATTCTGATAGCTGTGTAGCAGTGTCTCTCTGGGGCTCTCATTTTTCCCTAATGAGTAATGGTGAGCATCTTTTCAACATCTGTCTGCCATCCATAGATCTTTGGCGAAACGTCTGTTTAAATCTTTTGTCAATTTTTTTTCAACTGGGTTGCTTCTTGAGTTTTCAGAATTTCGTATATATTCCCCTTAAAAGTTCTTTTATCAGATAAATGATTTGTAAGTATTTTCTCCCAATCCCTGGTTTGTGATTCATTCTCATAATAGTCCCTTTCAAAGAGCAGAGAGACTTGTTAGTTTTGGTGAAGTCCAGTTTTTTTTTTTTTCCTTAATCATGCTTTCAGTCTAAAAAATGTATCTAAGTAATACTTGCCAACCCAAAGACAGCAGGACTTTCGTCTATGGTTTCTTCTAAAAGTTTTACAGTTTAGGTTTCACATTTTTGTGATCTGTTTTGAGTTAACTTTGGATATTGTGTGAAGTATGGATCAAGGCTGACGTTTTGCATGTATTTGTTCCAGCACTGTTTGTTCAAAACACTGCCTCTTGTTCATTGAATTGTGTTTGTAGTTTGTCAAAAATCAGTTTTCCATGTATTTGGATTTCTGTTTATGGGCCATCTATTTTTTCCATTGATCTATTTATCTTCATGCTATCCTATTGATAAATTGTCTTCATTACTGTAGTCTTGTAATAAGTCTTAATTAGTTAGCAGTAGCTCTCCAAATTCATTGTTTTGGCTGTTCTAGGATCTTTGCACTTCCATGTGAATTTTAGAATCAGCTTTTACAAAAAGCCTGCCGAGATTTTGATTGGATTTTTGTTAAATGGATCAATTTAGGGATAAGTGACATCTTCACAATATTTAGTTTTCTGACCCATGGACATAGCCTGTCTATATATATCTTTTAAAATTTCTCTCAGGATGATTGTAGTTTTCAAGGAAAGGGTCTTGGCATCTTCCGTCAGATTTATCCTTAGGCATCTTATGGTTTTTCTTATGCTATTGTAAATGGGAAGTGAAATCTCAAAAATACTGATTGTTAACTAATTTTTTTTTTTTAGTTGCTCTTTTCTCTTGTACTTTGATCTGGTATTCTACAATTGTGCTGCTAAACTCACTTATTCTAATATTTTTTGTATATTTTGGGCTTCCCTGATAGCTAAAGAATCCACCTGCAATGCAGGAGACCCTGGTTCAACTCCTGGGTCAGGAGGATCCCTTGGAGAAGGGATGGGCTACCTACTCCAGTATTCTTGGGGTTCCCTTGTGGCTCAGCTGGTAAAGAATCTGCCTGCAATGCAGGAGACCTAGGTTCAATCCCTGGGTTGGGAAGATCCCCTGGAGAAGGGAAAGGCTACCCACTTCAGTATTCTGGCCTGGAGAATTCCATAGACTGCATGGTCCATGGAGTTGCAAAGAGTCGGACATGACTAAGCAGCTTTAACTTCACTTTGTATATTCCTCAGTGTTTTACATAGATGATCATGTCATAAAACAGATATACTTGTTTCTATCCAAGCCAAATTGTTGCCTGATTGCAGTGGCCAGAACCTGCAGACCTTGTATCGTTCTTGATATTAAGGGGAAGGTGGTCAGTCTTTCACCATTAAGGAGCCTTTTTTTTGTGGTGGACTGTAGCCTGCCAGGCTTCTTTGTCCATGGGATTCTCCAGGCAAGAATACTGGAGTGGGTTGCCATTTCCTTCTGCAAGCTTTTTTTTGTAGATGTCTTTAATAAAATTGATGTTTCCTCCGGTTTCCAATTTACTGAGTTTAATCAGGAATGGATGTCATATGTTTTTCTTTGTATATTGAGATTATCATATGGTTTTTCTATTTTAGTATATGTGGTAAGTTACACTGATATTTGAATGTTAAGCCAACCTTTCATTCCTGGGATAAATCTCACTTGGAAATGATGTATTCCTTTTACATATGGTTGTACTGAATTCGCTAAAACATTTAGACCTATTGCTTCTGTGTTCATAAGGGGTGTTGGTCTTTAGTTTCTTACCTTGTAATGTCTGTATCTGGTCTGGGTATCAGGTTTCATAGCCATGCTGGTCTCATGGACTGTTAGGATGTGACTCCTCTCTTCTATTATTTTGAAAGAATTTGTGAAGAATGGTTGTTCTTCAAATACTTGGTAGAATTAGATAAGGAAACTTTCTGGGCCTTGGCTTTCCTTGTGGGTAGGTTTTGTTTGTCTTTGTGTTATTCCTTTAACATGTGTATTTATTTTTAAAGTGCACATGTTGTAGGCAGCATAATTGGCTCTTTTGTGACCCCTTTAAACATGAGGGGAAACTTGCTTACATCCCCATCAAAGTATTTCCCCTTAGTTTTTATTGCTCAGTGTGTCCAGGGTGTGTGCCTAAACTGATCATTGGGCAAATGGGATTAATGAAACTGGCACAGTTGGCTCAGCCCAGCACATCACTCTCAAGGTCAAGTCTCCAGACGGCAGTATCAGCATTACTTGGGAACTTGTTAGACGTTGCGATTCTTTGATCTCACTCCAGACCTACTGAATCAGGTAGGTTGGAGCTGCCTGCAATAATCAGGTGTTAGCAATTTGTGTTTTAACAAATCCTCAGATTTTGATATGTCAAAGACTGAAAAAAACTGGCCTAGACTAACGTTTACCTAGGGGTATAGAGAAAGCTTTGCGGTAATAGTTTAGGGGTCTGACAGCAAGGAAGGGTGAAAGGCAAGGATCCACATAGCTTGGTAATCATCTTGCCATGGCAGGCCAAGGTGGGACTCAGGAATAAGAATTTTGAACTAACAAATATACTGTCAATGAAGGCAGGACTGTGGGCCACATTTGAAGGGAAGAATGATATATTAGGAGTACTATTAAATTGATTAAAAGAGATATTTTAGAACCTTCCTCTCTAACAGGAGTCAGCAAACCGTGTCCCATGGGCATATTGGACCTACTGCCTGGTTTAAAATCTAGCTGATCAGCTTAGATTTTAACGTTTTTAAATGATTGGAAAAAATCAAAAGAATACTGTTTTGTGACATGTGAAAATTATGGAGAATTCAGCATTTCGTATCTATAAATAAAATTTATAGGAACACTGCCATACTTGTTATCTATCATCTGTGATATTTTTGGGTTGCAGAGGCAGAATTAAGTAGTTACAACAGAGACTGTGGCCCCAAAGCCTATATATTTACTAGCTGGTCCTTTATAGAAAAAAAACTTGCCAGCCGTGAACTATAAGGGTAATTTGCTAAACAGTACATTCCCCAACCATCTGGGATAAATTACTCTAATTGGTGGTGGACCAGACTATAAGGTAAAAGAATGAATAACGAAGTATGTTATTTCAGGAATACCTCCCCATTAGAATTATGGTAACTTTGCTTGAAGGAGTTTTACTTTAATGAGATTTGTAATTAGAATACAGCTTTATATAGCAAGGTCAATTACTGGAGCCTGTGATTGTAATTTTCTTTCTTTCTTTTTTTAGTCAACTGGTGGTTAAGCCTGAAGATAAAGCTTTTTGTATTGCCCTATCACTGGAAAATATTCTAAAATGTACCTTTGAAGAGTACATCCAGGAGAGAAAAATCCATGTTATGACTTGTAGTGCTCTGAGGTGGTTATCCTGCCCACTTCCGTGTAATAGTGTGGGTGCTGGAGTGAGCTCTTCCCAAAACAGATTTTTGAAAGCAGTCAGGTTTTAATTGAGAAGTAAGGACCTACCAAATTTAGTATAGATCTGAGACAAGGGACATACCTGCTATATTTAAGGGTTGAGAGAATCAACACATGGCTGACTTTCATTTGTTTTTAGACTTATTTTTTTAAATGCAAATCAGATTTGCCTTGTTTACCACATCATGTGTACATGCATTAGCCCAAGGTTACAGAAAATGCTGTCATCAAAAAGATGAGATGAGATGAAAATGTTCATTTCCAGAAACACAAGTGAACTGGTCAAATCATCTTAGTGGCCCCTTCGAGGTCAGTTCAGTAACAAAAGCCTCTGATCTCTGACCTGCTGAGACAGCGTTCCATAGGTTTTTGAAGTCCTCCTTGCCACCAAGCTACAGAAGGTGTCATCTTCTACTCGGGGATGTTTGTCTGTTAAAAATTACTTTGGTATTTTGAAGTAATTAAATGTTAAGTTACAGAAACTGTTAAATACATGTTGTTTTCTCAAGTAGAAGAGAGGTAATCTCTATATAGCTATATAACCCCTATAATGTAGATTTCTTTTTTTAAGGTTGTACGTTGGCTCTTCAAAGACATTCCTGTCATCAGAGAAATCCTTGAGCCCTTTGCAGTGGTGTAGACATGTCCTAGATAACCCGACTCCGGAGATGGAAGCGGCAAGGCGTTCCCTGTGCTTTAGACTGGAGCAAGGTAACCGCGACCCGTCTACCCACCTCCTCAAACTCTCCACTGTCCACTGGGTCTTGTTGCTGGTTTTGGAGTAGACACTTAACTGAAACACCTTACCCTGAGGGAGGGGTGTTGCATGCAATTCACTTCACATGTTTACACAAGAGGGTTCCTCAGTGTAGAATATATTTAGTTCTGTGGTTGTTTTCAGTCGTGTTTTCAGCTCCTTTTAGTTAGTGTTGTAGGAATATATATTTTTCTATTTTTTTCTTTATTTACAAACATACCACTAAATAAAATGGGTCAGTCTTACATTCTCTTCAAATGGTTATAGGATTGTGGGGCTGAATTCCAAGATAGCAAACTAGGGTTCCACTGGGACCTGGGTACAGGCTTTTTGAGTTCCCTAAATGTTTACTTGGATGTGTAACTGGAAGTCCTAACCTTTATAAACTACGAGATAGTCTTCATATTCTATGTAACATTAATTATGGAGCCCAACATACATTCAGGAAAAAAATCAGGATAGTTGTAGCAGGGAAAGAAAAAGCAAAAGAACTGAGCAGTACTCAGCTCTTGGCTATTTTGATAAAGGAGGCTAGTACTTAAGGCTGTGATTACTGGGACTTTTGCTTGTTTCCTATGCTCTTGGTATCTGTTTCATTACTGAGGAACACTTTATTCCATGGATCACTCATGTCCAGATCACACTGGAGCTTGAAAATGGGATTAAGCGATAATCTTTACCCTCCAGATGAAAGAATCAGTAGTTGGGAGTAGGGCCAAGAGAATCTACATTGACAAGGTCACCAGTGTGATTCCTAAGCATGCTGAGGTTTGAGAACATGGCCTATCAAACTCTTGAAGGGTAATGAATTCTTATAAAATGTGGACATGATAAGACAAAGTATAATAGGTAACATTTCTTGAGCTCTTAATTAGGACAGTCAGAACATTAAGTTCTTGACGTCTTTCATCACGTTCTAACTGTGCTCCTCTGAGGCAGTGAGTCCACTCACTTTTAGGGGTGAGAAGAGGGACGGTTAGAGAAGTTCATAGTATGAATGAGGACACAGTGGTCCTTAGAAGCAGAGCCAGGGCCTGGGTCTCCCTGACACCGAAGACTGGTCTTAAGTAGTATTCCATACTGCTTTACTGGCATAGTTAACAGGAAATGGGGACAGACATCTGTTTTAAATATATCCTGCTCAGTCATATCCAACTCCTTGTGACCCCATGAAATGTAGCCCGCCAGGACTCCTCTGTCCGTGGGGTTCTCCAGGCAAGAATAATGGAGTGGGTTGCCGTTTCCTCCTCCAGGGGATCTTTTCAAACCAAGGATTGAACCCGAGTCTCCTGCATTGGCAGGTAGATTCTTTACAACTGAGCCACCTATGGGGAAGGCCAAATTAGAAATCAGCAAGTTTTACTAGCATTTTAACTAAAACAAAATAAGTGATGTAGTAATAGAAAGTTGAAGAGTGGAGTAGGAACAAAGGAGTTCAGTCACTCAGTCGTGTCCGACTCTTTGTGACCCCATGGACTGCTGCACGCCAGGCTTCCCTGTCCATCACCAACTCTTGGAGCTTACTCAAACTCATGTGCATTGAGTCAGTGATGCCATCCAACCATCTCATCCTCTGTCATCCTCTCTCCTCCCACCTTCAGTCTTTCCCAGCATCAGGGTCTTTTCCAATGAGTCAGTTCTTCACATCAGGTGGCCAAAGTATTGGAGTTTCAGCTTCAGCATGTGTCCTTCCAATGACTATTCAGGACTGATTTCCTTTAGGATGAACTGGTTGGATCTCCTTGCAGTCCAAGGGACTCTCAAGAGTCTTCTCTAACACCCGAGTTCAAAAGCATTTATTCTTCGGCACTCAACTTTCTTTATAGTCCAACTCTCACATCCATACGCGACTACTGGAAAAACTATGGCCTTGACTAGATGGATCTTTGTAGGGAAAATAATGTCTCTGCTTTTTAATATGCTGTCTAGGTTGATCATAACTTTTCTTCCAAGGAGCAAGCATCTTTTAATTTCATGGCTGCAGCCACCATCTGCAGTGATTTTGGAGCCCCCCAAAATAAAACCTCTCACTGTTTCCATTGTTTCCCCAGTTATTTGCCATGAAGTGATGGGACCAGATGCCATGATCTTAGTTTTCTGAACGTTGAGCTTTAAGACAACTTTTTCACTCTTCTGTTTCACTTTCATCAAGTGGCTCTTTAGTTCTTAGCTTTCTGCTATAAGGGTGGTGTCATCTGCATATCTGAGGTTATTGATATTTCTCCCAGAAATCTTGATTCCCGCTTGTGCTTCATCCAGCCCGGCATTTCACATGATATACTCTGCATATAAGTTAAATAAGCAGGGTGACAATATGCAGCCTTGATGTACTCTTTTTCCAATTTGGAACCAGTCTGTTGTTCCATGCCCAGTTCTAACTGTTGCTTCTTGACCTGCATAAAGATTTCTGAGGAGGCAGGTCAGGTGGTCTGGTATTCCCATCTCTTTAAGAATTTTCCACAGTTTGTTGTCATCCACACAGTCAAAGGCTTTGGCATAGTCAAGAAAGCAGAAGTAGATGTTTTTCTGGAACTCTCTTCTGTTTTGATGATTCAGTGGATGTTGTCAATTTGATCTCTGGTTCTCTGCCTTTTCTAAAACCAGCTTGAACATCTGGAAATTCACGGTTCACGTATTGCTGAAGCCTGGCTTGGAGAATTTTGAGCATTACTTTGCTAGCGTGTGAGATGAGTGCAATTGTGCAGTAGTTTGAGCATTCTTTGGCATTGCCTCTCTTTGGGATTGGAATGAAAACTGACCTTTTCCAGTCCTGTGGCCACTGCTGAGTTTTCCACATTTGCTGGCATATTGAGTGCAGCACTTTCAGAGCATCACCTTTGAGGATTTGAAATAGCTCAACTGGAATTCCATCACCTCCACTAGCTTTGTTTGTAGTGATGCTTCCTAAGGCCCATTTGACGTCACATTCCAGGATGTCTGGCTCTAGGTGAATGATCACACTATTGTGATTATCTGGGTCATGAAGATCTTTTTATCTAATTCTTCTGTGTATTCTTGCCACCTCTTCTTAATATCTTCTGCTTCTGTTAGGTCCATACCATTTCTGTCCTTTATTGTGCCCATCTTTGCATGAAATGTTCCCTTGGTATCTCCAACTTTCTTGAAGAGATCTCTAGTCTTTCCCATTCTATTATTTTTCCTCTATTTCTTTGAATTGATCACCGAGGAAGGCTTTCTTATCTCTCCTTGCTATTCTTTGAACTCTGCATTCAAATGGATATATCTTTCCTTTTCCCCTTTCTTTCGCTTCTCTTCTTTTCTCAGTTGTTTGTAAGGCCTCCTCAGACAACCATTTTGCCTTTTTGCATTTCTTTTTCTTAAGGTTAAAACTTTGGTGACAGATGCGTGTGTAAGAGGATGGCCAAGACTCTGCTCTTGATTCTAGTCCTATTTCCTTGAATGGCCCTAAGCAGATCAGCGAATCTTCCTAGGCTTTTTTCTTTCAAGGGTTGTATCCCTAAGTTTCCTTATTCAGACACCTCTGATTCAAGGACTTCTTACGTGTATGTTTTCATCTGTGAATTTGGCTCAGTTTCATTTGAGATAAAATAAAATTCAGAATTAGAATCCTTTAAGTTCAAGGGTCAACAATATGAAAGGGATCAGACAGGAAATATTTAGGCTTTGTGGACCATCCAATTCTGCCATCCCTAGAAAATAGCCGTATATACAAACATTAGTGGACAAGGCTGTGGACAGAGATTTGAGTTTCCATGAGATTTTTTTTTCATGTGTCAAGAAATACACTGTTTTTTAAATTTTGCTTTTTACCTTTTTTAATGGTTAAAAATATTCATAGTTGGGGTTATTATAAAAAGAGGCAGGATGGATTTGGGCCACCCAGGTCATAGGTTTGTTGACCCCTGCTTTAGTTCAGTTGCACATAAGGTGACTTAACACAATGTAACATATTGTAGCTGAAAAATAATCCTAATCGGTGTTTTTTCTTGAGATTTTAGACTATCTAGTTTTTTAATCTAGATATTTTATCTAGATATTATCTAGATTTTATCTAGTGCCTTATCTAGTTTTCATTTCATTGGCAAGGGGCTCAAGAAGAATTGTGAGGTCAGGAGGACATAAATTGCAGTTTTATTCATAGCATAATTTAACTTTCATATGAAAGTATTTGAGCAGAGAACTAGCTTTTCAAATCCAAAATTAGTCTTTTACTAAATTTGTATATAAATCTAAACCCTCTTTTGCTGTGACACTAAATGCTTTTGTTCCAAAGATCCATGATCCATAATCCCATTATGAGATAAGAAGAAATGGATTAGAATAGGTGGTCCAATGGATGAAAAACAATTTTTGAAGCTTAATATGTTTTATAGCACAATACGTCTATAGTTTAGTAAGTATTAGTCCTTTAGACGTAATAAGGAAAATAGCAAGTTCCCACCTCATTGTCCCATGCCCATTTTATTACCCAGATGCAGTTTCTTAACAAAAGCTATTCTGGTTTTGTTATCTACCCTCTTTTTAAATTCCGTGCTTTTATGGCTATTGCCTGAGTTATCCAGTTTAGTCATTATCGGTTGGCTTTCTACTTTGAGTGGTGATGGTTTCATTATTAACTCCCACCTCCTGCCCTCCCCAGCTATTCTTTTTCTCGGCATATCCTCCCATGTAGCTTTTACCAATCTTCGGATACATCAGTACTGATTACGATAGCAAGAGTCATATCTAAGCCATGCAATATTTTATCATTGTTTCTTTTTTCTTTTATTTAACTTTGTTTTTCCTAAGAGTTAACTGTAAAAAGACACTTGACCTTTGTAATTTATTCCTGGACTCTCCAAATGAAACCTTCGCAGTACGGTTAGGTAATGGACATCCACCAAGGGTTTTCATTTGGTTTAACTCTTCCTCCTGGTAGTGCCCTCTGTTCTCCCCACAGCCTTACCTGTTCTCTGTAGGCCTGTGCGCATCTATCATGATGGGACTTCCTTTTGCCCTCATCCTGGGAATTCCACATCGTGTCTTCTGCATCATATTGCTAATAGCGGAGATTTCCTTTTCCTTAACTTCCCTAGTCTAGTGAAGTGTATTCTGCTGTTGCTTTTTGTGGGGAGCCGGAGAGGAAAGAGGATATGTGGAAGGTAAACGCTGAGGATGTCATATGTCTGAAAATGACTCTGTTGTACCTGTCTTTTACACTTGATTGTTCTTTGGGCTGCATTGAGATTTCTTGGTTAGAAACCGTTTCCAGCAGTTGGGAGGGTAGTGTCACATTATGTTTTAGCTTGAGGATTACTGTCGAAGTCCTAAACCGTTCTCATTTTTGATCTCTCTGCCTAAAATACACTGGATATTTTAGAATCTTTTCTTCCTGGTATTTTGAAATCGCTTTTATTTTTGGTGCTAGACAGTGGGCACTTCCAATCTGGAAACTTTAGCTCTGCAAAATTTCATGCATTGCTTCTTTGTAATCACCCCCCCTCCAGTTTTCTCTATTCTTTCTTTCTAGCTACTCCTTTAGTCAGATGCTGAATTTCCTAGACTGGTGTTCAGATTTTATATTTTTCTCTCCTTTTTTTATTCTTGATTTTTTTGGGGGGTATTCTACTTTCTTGAAGATTTAAAAAGCTCATCTGCTAAACTCTTGCCACGTATTTATTACGGACCTGCTATGTGTTGGGCATCATTGTAGGCAATGGGGATGCAGAAGTGCCCATTACATTTTTGAAGTCTATCCTCATGGAGTTTACAAGCTGGTTTGCAGATAGTCTCTTGATCCTCCTGTCTTTTCGTAAGGCACCCTTATTTGTGTGAGGTATCGTAGATCTAGCAGCTTTGTGTTTCAGTTTAAGTGATGAAACCTGTCTGATAAAGCAGGAGAGGAGCAGCTGCATGAGCCAGAAAGGGAGCCCCAAGGGTTTCGGTACTTTTCGTATACAGTTTGCATCAGTCATCCTGTGTCTGCTACCGCAGGCTCCCTGTGGGTAGGGTAGGGTAGAACGCTCTACCCTCGTGGTACCTGTACCTTCAGTTTCAGAGCTTTTCCAGGTCCTTGTTCACTTATCCTCCACTGTGGACCGTCAAAATGTTGAAACCCAACTGGGTCCATCACCTACTGTTTATCTGGTTTTTTAATTTCTAAATAAAATGATTCTTCTTAGTCTGATAATATCCCCTTTCCTATTCGATATTCCGTGTGGATTTAGAAGACTTGGGTTAGCTGCTGTTCTAGTGTGGTTTTATAAGAGAATAGAGAAGAAATCATAGTTAATCCTCCATACTGAAGAATTCTTACTGGAATAATTACAGCTAATTATTACAGCTAATTAACTGGCATCAGAAATTACAGTTTTAACTTAAACTTTATAAAATAGCATGCATGTTTAAATGGAATAATGTGTGCCATGTATTTTAGAAGTTTCAAGTAATTCCGTCAGAAGGCGTTTTCTTTTTGTTTAGGCTTCATTTCTCTCTTGAACCATCAGCATCTTCACGTAACAAACATCACTGACCATCTTCTTTGAGACAAGGGTTGCATCTTAATTGCCCAAGGACAGGACTCTGTTCTGTCGGTCTTCCCAGCTGTAGACGGGAACCTGACATACAGTCGACACTGTTACTGGTTGAATGAAGGAATGTGGTGGAAGAGTTTTTGATCGAGTAGATGTCGTGCTTCCTAGCGCATCAGCCCTACCTGACTCTAGTCAGGCATGTCGTGTGCTTCTAGTGTCTTGCTTGTAAGTGGGGCCAGCTAACAGATTTCACAGGGCTATTAGAGAGGTTTCAAGAAATGTTGAATGTGAACTTAGCTTGAAAAATGGGAAGTGCTATGTAAATATATGGACACATTCCTAATACGCAGTTCTTTATTCAGAGACTGAACCAAAAAATACAGAGAATCCTCTTAGTTTGGCTATTTATAGACAACGAATAGTGTTTGTTTTTTTTTTTCCTTTGGGGGGTGGGTCTGTTTTCTCTACCTATAAATAAAGATACTTGGTACAGCTAGGGGTCTCGAATGGAAGTTTTACGAGAATAGTTTATTCAGTAATAGTAGACAATTCAAGAGGACCGCTTTAGTCTATTCCTTTTCTTCTGTTTCTTCTTAGATCTCTATTCCATTTCTGACATACTTGTCTTCATTCTTGCCCACTTCCCTTAGAATATAAATAACAAATACCCATAGAACTTGCACAGGTAGCATTAACTCACATGATATCCTAAATTGGAATAAGGCTAATCTAGAGTCTTTTGTTAAGTCCATGTCATGAGACTGGGACATTAAATAACCAAGTAATGATCAAAAAGTTTATCTAAGTAATATGAAACACCCAGTAATGTGGCTCAGTTAATTTGGGGCCAGTTAATAAAAGCTTATCTTGCCTTAAGATTCTTGAATGTCCACAGCTGTTGAATCAGGACAGGTCACACTTGAGGAGCACGGGTATAGTTTTCACCAACAGTGTCACCCTGCACACCTAGCCATCTTGGGTCGTGTTTCCCTGTGACTGTCTCTCATTTCCCCTGGGATGATGTCCTAAGCAAATGTGAAGAGAGATTACCTCTTTATGGAGGTTTTCTTCTTATCTTCATATGACATCAGTTCCCATTCTTGTCTCAGTTGTTATGATGGAGTGTGTATCTCTAAATTTAGCCAGTGAAGAAGGAAGTTGTCAGCTAACCCAGTGCTCTGAAGGTGGCCTTTTTCATTAGCAAAAGCCACACAAATTGAACTGAGACGTTAAGAAGCTTATCGAGTGTCTGTCTCCCGGAGCCTGTCCAGTTTCTCCTTGCACGGCCCGAGATGCTATCTGCATCAGCTCATGTTTCCAGTCTTGTGGTGCTCTGTCAAATTCAGAACACAAAATTAAAACTGAGTCCTTGCGGTTCATTTCAGGTAAGCTTCGTAAAGGGTTCCCTTTCTCGTTGGAGAAGTAATCTGGAATCACACTAAAATGTTTGTATGGAGACAGGGTCTCTTGACATCTGCTGTTATCTCGGTGTGCTGGAAATCAAAGCTGCATCATCATGGCTGTGTGCTTCCAACACAGCCTTGCTTTGCTTCGGGACTCAGGATAGCTCCAGTGTGTGTGACTCATTATTGGGAAGGATGTTGAGTACAGGAAGTAACACACTAATAGGGACTGTATTCTCTTGAAATTCAGTTTCTATCCTTTTATATCCGGCAACATGGATATGTTATTTGCCAGATATTCCTAAACAATCACCTTTGCTTTTATTTTGCCAATTATGCATGTGTTTCTGTTTGGTTTAGTTTTGTTTTGCATTTACACCATGATTAGAAATAAGCTTATTTATTAAAATAAGCAATAACTTTCATGACAGTACATAACATTTGTTATAATGAAGACATAATTGACATGCTATTTTGTTATCTAACCTTATGAGAAAAGACAGATTCTCCCAAAGCAGTTGTTTACTGCTTTTCATGCAGCTCTGATGACTGATTGCATTTGTCTTTATGGCAGTAGAATTTTCTTTTGGTCGGTGCTCATATTTGTTTCTTGGGGCCTCTGTGTGTTTAGTCACTCCATTGTTTCTAAGTCTTTTGTGAACCCATGGTCTATAGCCCGCTAGGCTCTTCTGTCCATGGGATCTCCCAGGCCAGAATACTGGAGTGGGTTGCCATTTCCTCCACCAGGGAATCTTCCCTACCTTGGATCGAACCTGCATCTCTTGCATTGCAGATGGATTCTTTACCCACTGAGCCATCAGGGAAGCCCTGGGACCTCTACGAAACAGTCAGTTTCTGCAAGCATTTGTAGACACCTTTCCTGAGACACTAGGCCTTGATCAGGGATAATTCAGATGCTAAATCATGAACTGAATGTATGAGCACTTGCTCGGTGCAGGTGTGTGCTGAGGGCTAAGGGAACAGTGGTGGGATGAGCTTTCCACCTGGCCTTGGGAGATGTGGTCCCGTACAAGGAACAGGTGACACCGATAGCAGTTCTCGCTCTCTTTTCTTCATTTCCCTTAACCAGTGCTCCCCAACCCTTTTGGCACCAAGGATTGGTTTCATGTAGGACAGTGTTTCCACAGACTGGGGTGGGGGGTTTTGGGTGATTCGAACACATGGCATTTATTGTGCACTTTATTTCTATTATCAGCCCCACCTCAGATCATCAGATGTTAGATCCCAGAGGTAGAGGACCTCTGCCTTAAAACAAGCATCATGATGTTCAGGGGCCTGATGAGGTGTGGCCGGGAAATGCTTTCCTGGGGATGTGACATGTCAAAGCCTTAGCAAAAGTTCGGCTGGTGACAGTAGGGGAAGAGGGCAGGGAACAGCCCAGACCACAAGAGCTGCTGTACAAAGGCCCTGAGACGGGATGAGACTCGTGATGTAAGAAGTGCTAGCAGACCATTGTGGTGGGAGTGGAGCAGAGGGAAACAGAGAATATGTGAGCTGAGTGACTCAAGAAACTAGGGTCGAGGACTTTGGACTCTCTTGAGGTGGTCGGGAACCCTTTGAATAATTTAGGCAAAGGAGTGGCATGACTTTGGACAGGAAAGCTTCAAGGTATTGTCTGAATTGGCTTACACGACTGAGTGTTTTATGAAATCTGGCGAGATTTGAAAAGTTGAAATACCGATTTTAGAAATTCTTTGGCATGTTAAAGTTAGGCTTTGGCATTTTCTTCAGATAATTCTTTAACTTGTTCAGTCGCTAAGTTGTGTCTGATTCTTTGTGACCCCATGGACTACAGCATATCAGGCTTCCCTGTCCCTTTAGCTTAGTTAAACATGTTTCCTCCTGCTTCTCTCATTAACATCCTGAATTTCTTGTGTGACCTCCTGTGAGAAGCAGGAGTTTAAAATGTGGCCAAACACTTCACTGTGCTTAATTAACTTTGAAAATGTAAGGCTTTGATAGTCTTATTTGTTTGTAATACATGGCGCTTTAAACTGGTGTATAATGGCAAGTGTCATGTGTTTGATTTTTGGAGCTCCTGTCTGTGTGTGTTGAATACTTGTGAGTTTAGTATTTTTCCACTTGTTACAGCTATAAGATTTGTAGTTAAGTGAACTGGGGTGAGTGTTTAAAAGTATAAATCGTTTGACATTCAGGTTTTAGTCATGTTATGTGTGCCTGTGTATTCATCTACACGTGTAAGTATGCACATGCAGTGTGACCATGTGTGATCTTCCATTTTCATTGCATTTTTTGGGTAATGAAAGTGGAATCAGGAAAAGGATACTCTGCCAGTAGGAGGTGCTAGTATGTGCTGAAGCTGATGACCACAGTGGTGGGGTGTCTCATCTTCAGGGTAAAACCAGATATGTATCCTTACAGGGAGCAGAGAGATCTGACTGAGAAGCAGAGCTTGAGGCGACGCCAGGTGTCCATGTTAGCCTGAGGAAGCGGGTAGGAGGCGTATTAGAGGGACTCGGAAAGCCTTGCACCTTCCTCCCCTGAGAGAGAGACCTCCTTCCTGTGTGTGGTTGGGAACCTCAGCCGCTCTGCTGCTTCATGTCCAGGCACCTGTGGGGAGCCTTATGGAACAGTCCACCTGTTTACCTAGTGGCTGTTGTCCGTTTTCTTAGAGGCAGGTTGGGATAATACCTATACTAGTGCAGAAGAAGCTCATGCTAGTTACTTATTCAGATTAACTTAGTGTTTATTCATAAATAATGAACCAGCAACCAAGTCTCACTTGTGTTTTGAGAAAACTTAAGAGCGTGAACAAAATAGATCAATGACTTTGTAGGAAGAAGTACCTACGGGAATAGAGAGCGCAGTGTGTTCCAATTCAAGAGGGTAATACAGATTGCTCAGAAGAGCAGTGGTCAAAGTATTACTATTTTTAGCCATTTTTAACTTCTTGAAAGGACTGAAGTAAACATGGAGAGGGCTAAGAACCAAGCCACTTACCTGAATTAAGCAAAGGAATCTCCCCCAAAGAGAAAATTGAGAGAAGTTTAGGCACTTGGAGGACAGACCCAGAATCTCTCATCTTTAACAGTTTTAGAAATAGCAACAGATAGTTAGAGGAAGAAAGAATCAGTAAATAACAAGAAATTCTCTTTGAGCTGAAAAAAGACAAGCCCTCAGCGTACGCTAGGATGGATGAAAAAAGACCTTGATATCCTGGTTTAATTCAGATTTTCCAGGGTTAAGGGGAAAATCCTAAAAAAGTGCTAAGGAGGAAATAAGTTCTCTTCAACATTAGTAGACCTTAGACATTGCTTAGGTATTTAATATTGGATGCAAGATGAGAAATACTATCTTTAAAGTTTTGAGGGAAAGTTCATTTCAAACTGTAATTTTGTACCCAGGCAAATAATAAGTTATGGAGACAAGTTGCAGAAGTTTTTGGATCTGTGAAGACTTAGAAAATTTTATTTTATGCACCTTATTTCATGATGGAAAAAGTACCAGAAAAAAGATGCATCAGTTCTCAAAAACACTGGCCACTGAGATGACCTAAGAGAAGGCAAGAAATATAAGAAAATGAGTTGACTCTGCAGGTTGGCGATATTCGGGTCTAGTGCCAAACAATTTCTTCTTCTTGCTTTTTTTTTTTTTGGTCCTTTCACAATGCTCAGTTCTCCAGTTAATGGTACTTACTATGCCAAAACACTGAAATGCCACATTTATGTGGCTTTAACAGCCAGTGGTCACCTTAAAGCCCAGCTTTAGCACAGAACGAATTCACAGGAAACCTTGACAAAATTGAGATAGAAGCATCAAATCTGTGGATAGAAGGTTGGAAAGGGTGAGCATGCCTTAAATGTCGAAACTTCTCACTGCAGAGAGTCAGGTACAAGCAAGCTGGTGGTTTGTCTACTTAAAGTTGCACTTATATGTGAATTACATAGTTGTTGCGAATTCCAAAGCAACACGCCTGGAAAAGGGATCTGGCTGTTTTTCACCTTTATGTATATTTTAATGTTCTTCTCCATGCAGATATTTTAATAAAATCATGGAAGTGGTTAGTTTTAGGGCCAAAAAATGTTTCTGCTTTGTCAAAACTTGGCTGTTTAGGTTTACTTTCTACCACCACTCAAAATTAGTAGGTCAGAGGCCTTTTCTGCCACTGGAATGTTGGCCACATATATTGTGTCCCTTCCTGACAGAAGAGTACCCCAGCTCATGAGATACTAGACAGGCAAGATGGTCCAGAATCCATTTCTAGCACTCTTCTCTTTAGGAACTTCTACATGCTGTCTGTTGGCCTCCTGGGCTTGGATTCTTAGCACACTGTACGTGTTCATGGGCAGAAAGACTCTTACTGGTTATCTGGGCTTCCCAGGTGGCTCAGTGGTAAAGAATCCACCTGCAGTGCAGGAGACCTGGGTTTGATCCCTGGATGGGGAAGATCCTGTGGAGAAGGGAAAGGCTACCCACTCCAGTATTCTTACCTGGAGAATTCCATGGATAGAGGAGCCTGGTGGGCTGACAGTCCATAGGATTGCAGAGTCAGACACGACTGAGCGACTAACACTTTCTTTTCAGTCTGTCCTTAGTGTTGGTTGGGGGGGAACCCACTATATTCAGACGTGAGGTCATCTAGCCTGTTTCTTCATAGCCTCAGAATCTGTAGCATCTTCCCTGTCTCATTACTGCCGTGTAGAACTTGCGAGTTGTTCTGACCAGCTGTCATGACTTGGCTCTAGTTGAAATTGAGAACAGCTGTCTGCAGTCCACATGACAACATTGCATCACTGACAGAGCCTTAAGTCACTCTTTTCCCTTGTTCTTTGCGGGTCCCATTATTACTTTTCATGTAGGGCCTCTTCTCACATTCTTTGGCCATCTTCACTGTCCTTAAATTTGATGTAAGCCATAGCAGTCAGACCTGGGGGAAAAATGACTTCTCCACAAGGGAATTTTTAAACATACCTTTGAAGTCTAGTTACTACTAAGCTTAGATTTATTTTTAATCTCCCCTGTTAATTGCAGATGGAAAGTCTGATGATAATGATGACTTGTGAAGCTGTAGAGGTCACTCCAGCCCTGGATAACACTGGATTTGGTCCATGTGCACTTAAAGCTGGCAGCTTATCTTCAGTTCTGACCAGTGATTAAGTGGAAACAAGTTGACAATCCACAGAATTTATCTTCCAAGCCCTCATTTCCCAGCTTGACTTGTAGACCATTGTCCTGGTTAGAGAAGACCTGAGAAGCACCCAGGAGTAGCAGGGAGAGAAGGGCATTCAGCTTGTGGTCTTGGGACTGGTGAGGGTCTGAGAAGTAGCAGCGGCCTAATGCCTGAATCATGATGATGAATCCTTTAACCAGCAACATTAGTTTATCTGTGAAATTCAAATTAAGAGTGATTATGAAACTGATCCTTACAGAATAAATGTTAAGTAATGCTCCTTCGTGGTGAAATTTTGTAACTCGTATTCAACAAGTATTAAACGTTTATCTGCCAATCTTTGGGGATATACACCATCTTTTAGTTCCTTTCAAATCCAATATATTTTAAATCTTAATCCTAATGTTGAAATTACTTTCTTGATTATCTCTAGGTATTATTTATATGCTTAAATGAACTCTTTCGTTAGATGTTTCTTAATGGTAGTAGTCATGTTTTTATAAATTGTTTATAAATTATTACACTTGAATATAATTAGATGTTTAAATACTGAGTATCAGCATGCTCTGGTATCATAGGTATATATATCATACTTATGTATAAAAAGCATTACATTCATCATCATAGGTTGAATGAACTGAACTTGTCGGAAAAGATTCAAGTTAACCTGGTAGGTTTTTCTAGCTGTAATTGGAAGATGGAGGGACTTGGGTTTGAGGAGTAACTTACTCTGATTAGGTAGTCTGTAAGAACACACCAATTAAGGACCTCATCATCTAGTTCTTTAATCTTTTTGTGAATCCACTGGCGCACGCATACGAGTTGAATCCTCTTTACTTTGTATTTGGGAAAGAGCACTAATGATCACCTATTTCAGAGTAGCAATAGGACCTCCTATATCCCGTATGCTTGTTTCTCAGGCCATGGAGAAATTAATGCTACTGAAGTCCACCAAGTAATAACAGTGGATCAGATAAGCCACAAGCCATATGTTACTACTCCAGGGGCCTGGCACAGGTGGGAGCCAAGTCAGCAATGCTCACATCCTGTTAACTTAAGTCCAGAAAACCTTTACCTCTGTCTGTGCAGTCAGTTTGTAATAGTGAACCTGTAAAATGCTGTCTTTGCCCAGGATTTTTAATTCCCATGTTTAAGCTTAGTCCAAACATTTGAGGGCATCTGTGTGCCAAGCATTTCTACAGGCTGTAGATACATAAAGCTGTAATATGATCACCTAGGAAGTTTATTCTGGAGATGATGGTTTGTGAAAACAGAGCTCTTCCTGCCCCAGTGACTTGTGGGCTTGGATCAAAATGCTGTGGTTTGGCTACAACTTCTTGCCAATACGAGAAGAGTTAATGTAGTCCGTCCTCCAGTGATCCTGGCGCCCCCTGTAACTGGTGTTAGTAAAGGGCCATGTAATTGAATTCCTCTGCTTGGCTTAAAACTGCGGGCTGCCTGTGTGCTAAGTCGTTTCAGTCGTGCCTGACTCTTCGCAGCCCTATGGACTGTAGCCTGCCAGGCTCCTCTGTCTGTGGGGATTCTCCAGGCAAGAATACTGGAGTGGATTGCCGTTCCCTCCTCCAGGGGATCATCCCAACCCAGGGATCGAACCTGCGACTGTTGCGTCTCCTGCATTGGCAGGTAGATTCTTTACCACTGTCTCCATCTGGGAAGCCCCAACGGCTGCCCACCTGTTGTAGAAAAGAAAGAATAAAATTAGAATGATTGAGTGTTTGTTAATCTCTCCTTGCTTCCTTTTCCTCTGCCTTCTGGGACTCTGTGGGAAAGAACATCATTATTTAAGGGTCAGAGATATGACTTAGGAGCCTGTGGTTTTGAAGAAACAGTATTTCTTAGAAAATGTGTCATTTGGGACATTTGTTTCCTCTGAGATAGTCTTTGGGTAAATAAGTGAGAACCATTGACCTATCCTGGTCAAACTGTTGAAGGTTCAAGATTCAGTACTTTGTTTCTGAGTTGGTAATAGCTGTGGAAAGATTAAGCCTGTGCACTCATTTAAATGAACTATAATGTAAAAATCATGCCCATCATTTTGAGAAGAGAGGCTAAACTGCCTAAGTATTAGGAAAAGTAGATAATATCTGCACTTTTCCTTTCTCCCGCCTAGCTTCCAGAACATTTTCCCTCAGAATTTATAAAATGTCTTTGCCTCAACTTGCTGTCACTTTTCTGTAGTCTTCCTTAAAAAATGTTCTGTGGTTTGTGAATACATGCTGCAAACTTCTGTCTTATACTCGTCACAGCCCTGCCTGTTACCCTCCAATGATCACACCTTCTCTTCCAACGAGAACACAGGAACACAAGGATGCTACATGGATTTGCTCCAGATCTGAGAACTAGCATCTGGCAAAATAGAGACTGGGACTCTTGGTGTCCAGTGTCTTTCATTTTGTTGGTCTTTACTACAATAAGTTAGGAAAAAATGACAGTGAAGAAGCATGCTATTGGCCATCATTGTTATATCTCAACCTCTGACATACCCTTGCAATAGAATATTAATCCTATGTATTTATCAGAGGGAATGTTACAAAACTGGTATGTGTATTATTAGCCCAAGAGTTGGCAAATGATGGCCATATCTGGCCTCCTACCTGTTTTTGTATGGCCTCTTTCACATTTTTAAATGGTTAGAAAAAAAGAATAGTATTTCATGACCCATATTTTCTATTAAATTCAGCTCTTGGTATATGTAAAGTTTTGTTGGCTCATAGCCATAGTCACTCATGTGTTTTGTCTATGGTTACCTTAATGCCATGATGGTAGAGTGGGCAGAGTTGAGTGGTTGCAGCACAGACCTAATGGTGGCAAAGCCTGAAATGTTTACGGTCAGGCCTTTACAGAAAATGTTTGCCAGTTCTTGTGTTGGCCTGTTGCTGTGATCTCTGACTTTTGTTGGCATTGAACACAGCCATCTAGCCCTTCCAGACCCACATCTAACTCCTCTTACTAAGATCTTACCCTAGATCTCTCAAATTTCCTAGTGGCAAATAACCTTCAGTCACTAGAGTTTTTATTTTTTCCCTTACTATTTATAACAAGTGGTCACTTTGACATTTCTATGAATAATACAACCACCACAACTCAACTGTCTTAACCCAGTAGGACATAAATGCCCTTTAGAGCATCATGAAGAGGACAGTTGCTAACATCATGTGCTCTATTTAGGATTGCCTATTGAGATTCGTTTTCTTCCAGAGAGATGCTGTCCAGATTCACCTACGTAATAGCTTACAGTTGTCCCAGGTCGTTACTACCTCACAGATTCTCTGTTCCAGCCTCTGCCTTCTCAGCATGCTTGTTGCCTTCTAATTTAAAGATAAGAGGCCACAAAACCCACCTTCATCTCCTGCCTCCTCTGCTGATTCTCCCTTTCCCACACTTAAATGCTACTTCCTTAAGCCTCTTCTCTCTTCCTTCCTCACTGTCTCCTTGGGTGCTTTCATTCATGCCTGTGGCTTCACATAACAGTTACTTGTTGATGTCCTCTGGTCTCTTTGTCTCTAGCCCTGTCTCCTGAATTCTGACTCTACTGGGCACCAGCATGTAGGCATGTCCTTGAATTCAATTCATTTTTTCTTAAGCATGCTTATCTCATATCTCCCATTTTAGTGGGTGACATCGGTGTCTTAGAATCCATGGTGTTGGCTTTTTGCCTTCCTCCTTTCCGCTGTTCCCTGTATTCATTGAATCATCAGGTATCTCCACTTTAGCTTAGATGTCACTTAACTTGTTCTCACCCTGTGTTCTGCTAAACTTAATTTGGTACCTTGTGAGTCCTCACCAGCTCCGCTATGAAGCCTCCTAACCAGTCTCCCAGTCATCAGTCTCTACCCAATTAGTGCATCATCTGTGTGGCTGTTTATGCCATCATAAAATAGCATAGCTGGTCATGACTTTCTCCTTTACAAAGTCAAAACACTAACTGACTGTTAAAGCCAATACTGTATACTAGCAGTCCCCAACCCTTTTGGGACCAGGGACCAGTTTCCTGGAAGACAATTTTTCCACAGACTGGAAGTGGGGGGATGGTTTCGGTTTGATTCAAGTGCCTTACCTTTATTGTACCCTTTATTTCTGTTATTATTACATCAGATCTGCCTCAGGCATTAGATCCTGGAGGTTGGGGACCCCTGCTGCATATGACAGGGCATAAACGGATCCTCCCAACCTCTCTAGCCCTGATTCTTCTCCACATTCCCTTTGCTTCTGTCCTAACATTGGCCATTCCCTAGATATGCATCTCTTGTTCATGTCTCTGTGGCTTTGCATGTGTGATGCAGTTGAGCAGTTACTGGGAAGTGCTCTTATAGGTATAGTTCTTCAGTCGGTCTCAAGCTGGACTGACATGTCTAGACTCACCTTTGTCTTCAAAGATACACTAAATTGTAGTTATAATAGGTTTAAGAAAGTTGGCAAAATCATTTAGACGTGAAAGTAGAAATGGCAGAATGGTTTGAAATAGGAGAATGTTAGTGAAGCTGCCAAAATTTTGACCACATTCAGTGTTTATGTGTGGGACATTGTATTAGGTTCTCAACTGGCTCTGTCTATAATGAGGGGAAAGTGTGAAAATGACGGTTTCCACAGTAGAGCTTTGCTTTATTTTGAACTTTTTTAGGTTGATGCATAGTGTCCTTTTGAGGATTATCACTAGGGTTTTCACGTTAGATCAGTTATTCTTTTTATGTGAATTAAGCCATGCTGAATTCTTAGATTTCGATTATATGCATGGATATATATTTATATATTCAACAAAAATTCAAATATTTACTATGAGTCTAAGCAAAGATGATCAGGATATGGAGTGTCGCTGTTTCTGGGGAAATTTTTGTTAGGAATATTTAGTGTGGAAAAATTAAAATATTCACATTCTTTTTTAAACCTCTCCCATTACCCATCCTTTATGCTTTTTCTTGACATTATCACCACTGGAGCATTTATCAAATTGATTTTTGCAGAGGGAGTCATACTTTGCTTAATGATGTATAAAAAATAGCTTCACAGATATAGTGTAATTTATTTTTTTAAGTTAGACAACTTTGAAGGTGTACAAAAAATAACTTGATAGGCCACTAGACACTCAAACTAGCTTCTCGCTAGGAAGATGAGGGATCCATCCACAATTTAGTATTGATACTTTGTCACATTTATTTCAATAGAAAATGCTTATTAGAAGGTGGCAAAGTTGAAAGCTCAACCAATACCAATTGTATTCTCAACAAGAAAGCTTTAGAAACTCTTTAGATGTGGGCAGTG
Organism: Okapia johnstoni; assembly: GCA_024291935.2. Taxonomy (NCBI): domain Eukaryota; kingdom Metazoa; phylum Chordata; class Mammalia; order Artiodactyla; family Giraffidae; genus Okapia; species Okapia johnstoni. The sequence goes on along the minus strand of CM044321.1, from coordinate 28,443,847 downwards.
GATAAGGGTACGAGTGAGATGATCTGTAGTACCTTCCAGATGTGGTATTTGCTGAAAAGCCACTGCACTACTTGAGAAAGGAAGAGAGCAACACGGGTAAAGTGGTCAGTACCCGACAAAGCCTGCCAGTGTTGCTCAGAGGAAGCTGGCTGAGGGCGGCGTGGGTGGCCGGAAGTTGGTGAAGGAATAGATGTGATGCGTTAGTGAGAGATGGCCAGGGTATTGATCAGGGAAGTGGCTGTAGGACCACACGGGTGCAGACAGAAGTGTTCTGGTGGAAAGTTGAACTTGGGTATTTGGGGATGAACGACTTGCCACGTCAAGACTTGCCAAACAAGTCTGTTTAATCCAAGTTGAAGAAGCCCTTTCCTTACAGAACTCTGGAGTAGGAAGACAGGAAAACTAGCTGTGCAGAAGCTTGTCACTCATTTTGGCCTTCATCAAAAAATTGTCTTGCTCCTTTCTTCAGTTCAGTCACTCAGTCACGTCTGACTCTCTGTGACCCCGTGAACTGCAGCACACCAGGCTTCCTGGTCCATCACCAACTCCCAGAGCTTGCTCAAACTCATGTCCATTGAGTTGGTGATGCCTTCCAACCATCTCATCGTCTATCATCCCCTTCTCCTCCTGCCTTCAATCTTTCCCAGCATCAGGGTCTTTTCCAATGAGTCAGTTCTTTGCATCAGGTGGCCAAAGTATTGGAGCTTTCAGGACTGATTTCCTTTAGGATTGACTGGTACTTCATCTCCTTGCAGTCCAGGGACCCTCAAGAGTCTTCTCCAATGTCATAGTTCAAAAGCATCAATTCTTAGACACTCAGGTTTCTTTAAGGTCCAACTCTCACATCCATACATAGATTCTTAGGGTCATTCTGATCATTATATCAAGCCTCTCAAATAATTTGACATCCTTATATGCAGAAAATCCATTAAATTAATTAATTGGAAAAAGCAAAACTGCCTTATGAAAAGTTCTTTTGTTTGTTTTTAATCTCTATGAAAATGCTTCCCGTTAAAGTTGTTCCAGTTCTTCAGCTACAGAGTGAAGAATAACTAGGATGCAGTGGCTTCCACTCTACTCCCCTCTCCTCCCCCAGCACAACCTTGGGCACTAATACAACATCATTGTTTTGTTTGCTTGCCTCCGCAACAATTCTCCTCCCTTTTCTTAAAATCCCCCATGCCAAGAGGACAATGCAGAGCTTTCTTTCTCGCAATAGATGCTAATTGTGTTCTTAGTTGGGATCTTGCTGTCATAGCTGCAATCACTGTACCATTATGCTGGGTGGCTGGGTCACAGAAGTCATTGTGCAGAGTAATGAATGCTGTTTAGTTGTGATGCGTTGTCACCTGCATCTGTGGGTGAGAACACGCAGTCACTGTAATCTGGTGAGTGATCAGACTGGTGTGACATAACATCATTTGTTAGGCAAGTGAGCAGTCACAAAGAGCAGTTGGGTGTTTCTCTTTTCTTTAATATGGAATTGTTAATGAGAAACTTTGAAGGTATGAGACAAACTACATAGTGGGTGTTGCATCTTAACTGCTATTTCTCAGTGTATCTGGGGCTCAGTTTACATATCTGGTGGTTTAGGGCAGGGAATACCAGCTCTGTACGTCTCTGCTCTGGGCAGGTTGGGAAGGACTCCTTAACCCCCAGAGAATTGCATGTTGGATAAGGGTCGTGACTGGTGTCAACCAGGAACATGGCTTCTTGGCAGAGTCCAGTTCTTGAAAAGTGTGGATTCTGAAAACGGAATCGCTGAATGCAAATTCCTCAGCTAGTTCTTTCATCTACATAGGGAACAGGTACTTCTGTAGTTGTTCATATGGGATGTACTATTTCTCAAGAATTCTTGCTGAAGTAACAGGAAGCATTTTGCTCTTGTAAAGAAATAACCTTGGTGATATTTTGCAAGGATCTCACCAGCCCCGGGATTGAGGCTCGTTAACTTTCTTGCCTGCCCACAGCCCACAGCTTCTTCCTTTCCACCCCACTGCCCCGTTTTTGAACACTTTTCAGCTATTTGCTCATTAGCATCGCTCATTAAAAGTGTCCTGGGGAGTGCATTTCAAAACAGTCCTTTTTATACATGTTTCTTCAAGTTTTGTCAAATTTCCAGGAAATATAACCAAGTTACTGCTCAAAGTGAAACTTAATCTAATTTATAGTTTTTATTTCTTCCCTTCTATCCTGCTTTTATGTATACTAAGTATACATCTAACTGATTGCTTTTTAGAAAAGTATGTTTTGACTAGCACAGGAATCTGTACTCCATGAAGAGAGGAGTGATTTTAGATGTGACTTAAGATTTTTTTTACAATTTAGAGTCTTTTTATGATCCTAAGGTACTGGGAATTTTGGAGGAGGGAAATATGTTAATTAGGACATGTGAGATAATGTACAGTTAGATCACCTGCCCATGCAGGTACATTACTTTTTGTTCCTTGTTTGTTTGTTCAGTCGCTTAGTTGTGACTGACTCTTCGCGATCCCATGGACTGTAGCCCCCCCAGCTTCTCTGTCCATGAGGTTTCCCAGGCAAGAATACTGGAGTGGGTTGCCATTTCCTTTGTTCCTTATTTTATAGTATTAAATTAATAATATGTGTAATCCTGCCTTTAAAAGTTATGTAAATAACACATGTTCAGTGCAGAAAATTTGGAAAATATTTTTTTATGAAGAAAAATCCAACAGATTATCAATTATCTCTATGCCTGCTATCTAAAATAACAATCATTAAGTTTTGGTGTATATATACCCTTGTGTTATTTTTACAGATCATTTTTCCATAAAATTTGTTTTGGCCTGAAGCCCATTCAGAAATGCGGTAGTCATTTTAAGTTTCTTCACTAATCCACGAACAAGTTTTCATAAAAATATTTTGATCAACATTTGTTAATATTAAATGGATTGAAAAGAAACCTTAGGAAAAAAATATAGGACCGTTAACAGTTAATAATAAAAGAATTGTTTCTGTAATTATAAAGATAAATTGCTTTGAGTTTTTCTTTTGACCTTAACATTTTATATTATTAAAACATTTAAGTTTTTGTGAAGAAAAACAGAAAACATTCATAATGAGGAAATTAAAGACAAATTTTCATTGTTAAATAGACATACTGACTGGAATCAAGGTGCTACTGATTGATTTGTTCTTCATGGAGGTAGAAATAGGACCCTAATTCACAAATAGCCCATTTTTACATATTTTTCCCTAAGGTAAATGAGAGTCAGTTAAGAGTGAAAAGTTGCTTTGTCTCTTCATTTTTTTTTTTAACCTCTTCCCTTTCTCCCTCTGACCAGTCCATGTTTGCTTCTGTATAGCTAACTGCTGCTGTTTATTTTCTGCTTCTGTGACAGCCAGCCGATGGCGAAGTCTCTTCCCTTCAAATGTCTCACTGGCTTTTCCTTATAGTCCTGTGGCAAGACTCAGCCCTTATAGCAATGGCATTAATACTCCCAGCTTCTCTAAAACCTCAAATAAAGCAATACTAACACCTGAAAGAACAGGTAATATTTCAACTTCTTGATTAGCTGCTTACTTTGTGAATTGGTCACCAAACACAGCTTAAAAAAGAATCCACCTTTCATTGAAAAGCTTCAGGGTAATCTTATCTTGATGGGGAGTTTGCTGCACACCTGCTTTGGGTATGAAAAAGGCTAGCATTAATTTATACTTTGATATCATTAGTCTGCTCTTCATTGTGTATAGCAGGCAGCTTTCCCTCCTTGTCAAATGTATATATTCCATATATGTATTTCCAAATGTGCTTTTAAAATGAAATGTCAAACAAAATAGAGGTACTTTCATTATGGTTGACGATTAAAAGACTTTTATATCTTGTTTAAAAAGTTTTGGATTGCTTTTTAAGTCAGGGTTATGTAGAAAGACTAGTCAATAGTATCCTTTTATGTGATGGCCGTCTCAAGATTTCCTTCATTGTTTGAGCACTGGTGTGATTCCATTCTTATAATTTTCTCTCTTGGGTCCTTTCTTCCTTGGTTGTCTTATCTCAAGTCACTACTTACTTTCATGAGTGACTCCTAGTCTCCTGTGATGACTCTGTCATCACTGGTAGAGTGATAAAGCTTTATGAAGGTTTTGTATGTGCTTTTGTGTGGACGTGTGCCTTTTATGTGTGATATTCTTATCCATGTATGGCACTGCTGTTTGCACCTGTTTAAAAAATGTACTAGATTGAAATTTATTTTAAAATATGTAATCCATTATTACCAGCTACAAGCATGTCTTATTATTAATTGGAAGTGTACATCATGTGCATCTTAATGCCTGTAGGTATATACTTAAGCTAATGGGATGCAGGTTTAGCATTATTGATTTTTCTTGTCTTATGGTGGTAAAAAGAACATGTAATGTGAAATCCACTGAAATCTACCTTCTTGATAGTTTTTTTGTATTGTACAGCAGAGAGTGGTTTTTTGAACTATGAAAACTCAATTGGAAAAAAAACGAGAATGAGTGGTTTTGTGCATGTGAATTTCAAACCTGTGAAAACATGCATATTGCCTGTCACGGCGGTGTGCTGGCCATTTTTTGGCGACTTATGAAAACAGGAAAAATACAGAGGGGTCTTTTTTTGTTGTTTTTTTTTTATATATCTGTCAGCCACTCTATGTCCTTTGATTGGAGAATGCCTTGATTTGCTGACTATTGAAGTATGAACTGTAAAACACATACAGATAATCAGTTCTTTAGAGTAAATAACAAACACGTTTCCTCGTTTTTAGGTTACACATCCAGAGGCTCCCCTCTCAGTCCCCAATCATCCATAGACAGTGAGCTGAGTACTTCTGAGCTGGAAGATGATTCTATCTCCATGGGATACAAGTTACAGGACCTCACAGATGTTCAGATCATGGCTCGTCTGCAAGAAGAAAGTATGTTCCTCTTTTTAAAGTAGAAAATGTCTTAAACTAGAGGTTTCTACTTGAAATCTACGATTTCAGGCATTTCTCCCCCAGGTAATGGGCAAACAGTTCTATTCTTTCTCTTATACCATCCTACTCTGGAGGTGGAGCAATTAAGTGCTTCTCAGTCTCATGACCATTGTAAAGTATTAAGATATATTCCAGCCAAAATACGTGGATGTAAAAACATTGCCAGTATAGCCACTGTGGAAACAGTTTGCCAGTTTCTCAGAGAATCTGCCATTTCTATAAGGCCCAGCACATTGTATTCTTGGGCATTTATTCTAAAATGATGGAAACTTGTGTTCAAAAACACAAAAACATGTACATGAATGTTCATAGCAGCTTTATTTATTTATAATAGTAGCTAAAACCCAGAATGATCTCTGATGTCCTTCAGTAATAAGTGGTCAGTCAAGCTGGGGTACCTCCATACTGTGGAGTATTACTCAGCAAGAAAACAGAAGAAATTTTGATAGAAGTACCATCTTGGGTGAATCTCCAGGGAATTATGCTGAGTGAAAAAGATGCCCCAGGTTGCATACTGTAGAATTCCCTTTAGCTAACATTTTGGAATGACATTTTAGAAATGGATGGCATAGTAGTGGCTGTTGGGCTCAGGGACATGGTGTGGGCTCTCAGGAGGGAGGTGGGCATGGTTATAAGAGGGCAGCGTTAGGGATTTGGGGAGCTGTAGCATTTTTGACTGTGGTGGTAGGTATACCAGTCTACAGGTGATAAAATTGTATAGAATTTAATACCAACACATGTACATATATATACATGTGGGAAAATCTAGATCAGATGGGTTTGTATAACTGCCAGTATTTTAGTTGTCCTTTTATTCTATGATTTTTGCACAATGATACCATCAATGGAAAGTGGGCAAAATGCACAAAAAATCTCTATTATTCCCAAGAACCACATGTGAGTGTGCAGTTATCTTAATAAAAATTCAACTAAAAATGCCTTCTCAGATGCAAACATTTTTATATGTATAGAGTGGATAAACAACAAGGTCCTGCTGTATAGCAGAGGGAACTATCTCAGTATCCTGAGATGAACCATAATGGAAAAGAATATGAAAAAGAACGTATATATGCATGTGTAACTGAATCACTTTGCCATGCAGCAGAAATTAACAAAACATTGGAAGTTAACTATATTTCAATAAAAAACATACACTTTTCAAGATAGATAATTATGGAAGAGGAGATAATTAGAAATGGGACAGTTTAGGGAATAATTGGAAATGGTTGTGCAATAAACATACAGCAAGTAGTCTGAGAGTGAACGACTTCCATGGTATTAATGGTATCAAAAAGCAGAAGAAGATGTAGATCACAGAACTGGGCTAAGCTTATTTTGGAGTTAGCTTCTCAGGCCAACATAAATAGAAATAGCCAAGTATCATTTGAGCAAAACAATTTCCTGCTTTTAGAATTGGGCAAGGCTACTATGAGAAACACTGTATTGCTCGTGCATGATTAAATAAGATAACATTTTGAGAGGAAAAGTGATTATTTTATATTTTGTAACAGTAAACTGACCGTAACTCTTTCTAAAGAATAGGTAGCTGAGACATGAGATGTCAGCCTCAGAAGTTAAGCAGTCAGGCACAGACCACTTTCAAAAAAGTTGTGAGTTGGCAATGAGATAAATAAGTAGAGACTTGCAGGTTGACTATTTTTAGATGACTGTCACTGAGGATGACCCCAAACTACTGAAGTTTTGAAGTGTCAGCATGCTTTGAAAAAGGTACTATTAGTAACAAAAAAGAACAAGAGAAGTGACCTTGTTAAGAAAATATTGTGCCTTAGGTTTTGAACTTTCCTTTGACTTTGAAAGCTGGGGTGGGGAGCAGAAGGAGCTCCTACCTGGACAGAGAGTTGATTCTTTGAATTGTCTAACTCAGTTAACTGCTCCTAATGATGATGAATAGGTTTTCCTAAGCAGCCTTCCTAAGCATCTCTCCAGATTTCATCAGGAATTGCTTAGGGATATTGACAGACACTGATTGATGATGAACTGGAGCCATGAATTTAATCATCCCTGGAATTAGGGCAGGTTTTTTTCCCCCTAAAACAGGATAGTCTAGTATTAGCTGTCTGTTTGGTAGGTAAACGTGTTTATTTTCTTGGGTTTTAATAAACTAAGAGCAAGACAGTGGGTCTCCATTTGAATCATGTGCTTGGTATGAATTTTCTTGCAATATTTGATGAAATAGAACTCAATAATTAAGCCAAACTGAAATGCCTCCTAAGGTAATAGTATTTCCTGTTGTTCTTACAGGTCTCAGACAAGATTATGCTTCTACTTCAGCATCTGTGTCGAGACACAGTTCCAGTGTGTCACTGAGTTCAGGAAAAAAAGGGACATGTAGTGATCAAGAATATGATCGATTCAGCCTGGAGGACGAGGAGGAATTTGATCATTTGCCACCACCTCAGCCCCGTCTTCCAAGATGTTCCCCTTTCCAACGAGGAATACCCCATTCACAGACTTTCTCCAGCATTCGAGAGTGTAGGAGGAGCCCCAGTTCCCAGTATTTTCCTTCGAACAATTACCAGCAGCAACAGTATTATTCACCTCAAGTCCAGACTCCAGATCAGCAGCCAAATAGGACCAACGGAGGAGGTAGGTTGTATGCCGCTTTGGTATCTGATGTGCTTAGATCTGTCCTATGTGGCCAAGAAATGAGTTTTAAGGTCAGTATAAATAATGGGTAAATGTTTCCGAGATGAACTTAAGTACAGCCTCAAGACCATACCAGTTCAGTTGGTGTACACTTAAGTCTCTAATTGATTGGCTTCTGATTACATGTCCCAGACTTAGAGATTTACAGCTTCAAGAAAACCTCTGTGATGTAACAGATGGAGTCAGAAATGGGAAGCATCTTTATGTTGCACCTGGTAGAAGTATAGTGTGGCAGGGTTGCGGGAGTTGAGGGGCTCATGGAAGAGCTTCATGGAGTTGGAGGCACAGAGCTGCACCCTCCCTTGTCTTTCTCAAAACCCCGCATCTCTCCCCTCCTGCCTCTGGCGCAGAGTGATGGATGGTGAGCCTGGACGACGGGGCTTGGCGAGGATGCTGCTCGTGCATGTGGAGACCTAGGGGATGGGATGTTGGGGTGTGTCTTACCCCTGACTTCTTGACATCTAGAGTTAAGGTCTGCACAGCAGTGCGGATATGGAGGCTGAGATTGTGTGTGGTAACAGCAAGTTGATGTGTCCTGATGTCAACACAGAGGGTTGGAATATATGTTATTCTCTTTTGTATTTTTTTTTTCTACCTCCCTCTTCATCGTTTATCTTCCTTCCCCACTCCCAGGAGTTATAGATCATGACTTCCAAGAACTATATGGAGAATAATCATGTGATATTTTAGCCTGGTTTGTTTTTACAATAATGATCAGTCCGACCCTCACACACAAATCCTGTAGCGTATGGAGAAATAAACCATATTTATAAACTGTTTTTGAATTATTATATAGCACCATTTATCACACCTGGGCCCAGAAATGATCATTTAAGCAAGTTATTTAAAAATATTGCAAGGGCAGATACAAATTGTACTAGTCATTACCTGCTAGCATGTACTAAATTTCTACTTTCTCTTCCTCTGTACTCAATTCATGCTAATTGAGAGATCATTTGAACATATTTAAGGTTTAATAGTTAGAACTTATCTCTGTTTAAAACTTTCAGATTTCAAATCTAAAAGAAAACAGTGGCAGGTAAAGTGACTACCGCTCATAATATCAAAGACAGTAACTACCGGATCATTAAAATTGCAAGTTGTTCCCATGAAGGGTGGTCACATCCCAGCCTAGTATCTGGCTGTGTAGTTTTATTTCTCTAAAAGGGCTGTTCTCCACATGCAAAGGAAATGGAAGATAACAGCAGTTCTCTAGATTGAACTTCTGGCTAATCAACTTGACGGCTGAGCACGCAAGCTCTGAAAGCTGGTAGATGCTGAGTTGCTAGCCTGGCCTACCACTTACACCCTTCCCTGTCTTGCCATGTCTCTGAGTTTTCATTCATTTGGTTACAAAATGTAGACAAATAACATTCCTTTCTTAGAAAACTCAGGTATAGTTGGACATCAAGTTGTCTGGTATATGTTCTCCTTCATGTAACGTGTAATCCTTTAACCTAAGTTTGTTATAAGGGGCCAATGAAATGATGACTGTTTCGCCTGGAACAAAAATTGCTGAAAAAGTTAAAAGTGTTAAAAAGTAAAGGTTGTATCCTCATCTCCACTTTTTTTAAAACTTTTATTAATATGGCTCAGATATCTGAACCGTCATGTGTTACCACAATATTATTTAAACAAAATTGTAGAATAAGAGTTGTAACTTTGAAACTACCAATTATTTTTCTAAATCATTAAAATAATATAGATGGAAAAAAAATAATTGTTATGTTACTGATCTAATTTAATAAAAAATAAAACAAATGTGTGTTAATACTTAACTATTTCCATAGCTCCGATACTGCCTGGGTTCAAAGGGGATGGCTCTTCAGAGTCCTTGGAATATTTCTGGGGTTCATGGGATTAAAAGGAGTACACTGTAGTCCCTCCTTACCTGTGGCTTCGGTTACCCATGGTCATCTGCAGTCTGAAAGTGTTAAATGGAAGATTCCAGGAATACACAGTTGTAAGTTGTAAAGTGTGCGTTGTCCTGAGTACTACGAGGAAATGTTGTGCCTTCCTACTGTGTCCCAGTTGGAACACGAGTCAGCCCTTGGTGTATCCAGGCTCTGTATACTACCTGCCTGTCAGTACCTGTGTAGGAAAAACATCCTATGTATGAGGTTCAGTGTGTGTGTTAGTCCCTCAGTTGTGTCTGCCTCTTTGCAACTCCATGACTATAGCCTGCCAGACTCCTCTGTCCATGGGATTCGCTAGGCAGGAGTACTGGAGTGGGTTGCCATTCCCTTCTCCAGGGGATCTTCCCAACCCAGGGATTGAATCTGGGTCTCCTGCACTGCAGGCATATACTTTACCATCTGAGCCACCAGGGAAGCTTTATAAAGTTCTGTACTATGTATTAATACTATTGATGGATTCAGGCATTCCCAAGGGTCTTGAAACATAATATCACCTGCTGATAAGAAAGAGAGGGACTATTGTATTTGGAGTAGTTTGCTAGGTATGATAAATGATTAAATCTTATAGAACATTTGCTAACTGTAATTTTTAGGATTTGGCGGGGGAGGAGGGTGATCAGCGACATGGTGTTGTTAGTCTGAGGACCTGTATTGATGGGAAGGCTAGATTTAGATGTTTGGTGGGTAACTGGCTGCTGCCTTTATTTCTTAATGGATCCCTAAAGATGGATAATAGAAGAAAAGATTGAGAAACAATGGTCTAGACTATAACCCCATTGAGAGTTGAAAACTCGCCTGTCCAACACACTGTATACCATGAGTGAGTGAAAGTTGCTTAGTTATGTCTGACTCTTTGTGACCCCATGCACTATACAGTCCATGGAATTTTTCAGGTCAGAATGGGGAGTGGGTAGCCGTTCCCTTCTCCAGGGGATCTTCACAACACAGGGATCGAACCCAGGTCTCCCGCATTTGCAGGCAGATTCTTTACCAGCTGAACCATAAGGGAAGCCCACTGTATAGCATAAATATGCATTGATTCATTCATTTCATAAAGTGAGTAATGGTGTCCAAGAGGAAGGACCAGCATGCTCATGGATGCAGGTACATGTGAAGTATTTGGAAACTCTGTGGTTCACTCTGGTTGGCGAGCAGGCGCTGAGGCAGGGGCAGCAGGAGGTGAGGGTGGAGAGGTCTGCGGGGACCACACCTTGGAAGGGTCTTTGCTCAGCCCAGGAGCTTGGGCTTTCAGAGGAAGGGTAAGGAGGGTGATTGGAGGGTTTTAGGAAGTGGCTGGAAGTCACCAGCTATATGGAAGGTGGGGAGGAACAGACAGGGTGCACAGAAACCCATTAAGAGGATTTTGTGAAAATGTGGATGACAGATAATGAGGTCTGTGCTAGGTGGTAGAGGGAGATGTGTTAAATATTTAGGAGGCAGAATTGACAGGACTTGGAGTTGAGGAGGAAGAAGGGAGGTGAAACTTGGAAGATTATGCCCCTTTTTAGATTAAGTGACTTCAGGGATCTAAGTGATGTAGATGGAGCTGTGTGTGTGTGAAGGGGAGAAAAAGGAATCAGGTTTGTCCTTGAATGGATTTTTGCTTAGTATTCAAATATATTTGTTTTCTGAGCTTGAATGACCTGATATATATACGTTAGTTTGGCGGGCAGGGGTATTAATAAAGAGAAAACTGTCTATATTGCAGAGCTACAGTCTTGTGTGTGCAGACATGCAAAGTGGCTTCGTGGCTGAATTAAGATTCGCTGAGGTCTGTGTGTGGTTTACTCTCTGCTGCCTCTTAGTGGTAGAAGGTGTATTCAGCAAGGAAAACGAAAGGGAAGTGTTTGAAGTCTTCAAAGGTTTGGTGGCATACTCATGACCCTTAAAACTTTTCAGAAGTTAATGTGATCATGTTGATGTGATGAGCGGCTATCTCAAAACATCTCAAGTTAGAATTTTAAGAATTTCTTCCTTTTTGATGTGCTAGCAAAAGGTTCAGTAATTGTTGGTTTCACACCTCTGGGTGTTTTTTTTTTAAAACTAATGTAACAATATCTAGGTTTTTTTTTTTTTTTGTGTTAATGGCTGTAAATTTATTGTCTAACTTCATTTCAATGTAATTTTGTCTAAGAACAGACAGCTAATTGACTAGCTAATCCCTCCTTTTTTTTTTTTTTTTTTTTATAGAACAAATGCTTTCCTTAGCAGTCTGTTTGGTGGAGCCTTTCTGAAGATATTAAGTGTCTCCCTATACCAGGGGTAATCAGTTAGCTTCTTAGAGTTCATGACACACATGATAATTTCTGTTTGACAGTGAACAAAATCTGATTTTCTTTGTATTTATTTTCGAAAGCTAGTGTCTTAATCAGCATAAAAGTAGTGATTTTTTTTTTTAACACAATAAAATACTTTTCTAGACAAGCTCCGAAGAAGTATGCCTAACCTAGCTCGGATGCCAAGTACAACCAGTGTTAGTAGCAATGGGAGTTCTCCAGTCACCGTGCGGAACAGTCAGAGTTTTGACTCAAGCTTGCATGGAGCTGCAAATGGAATTTCAAGGATACAGTCTTGTAGTAAGTATGACAGTTTTTCTGGTAATTTTTAATTAGTTGTAACACCATTAGGAAAATATCTTACTATTTCATTTTTCTTTCTCTGAACACTACAGGAAACTTTTCTCCTTGTGACTTTTATTTTGTATTTCACCATTAAGTAGTATTTTCACCGGTGCCTGTGTCACCAATTAATAATTTATATCCAAGGATAGAAGTAGAAGCCCCTGAGTGGTGATTGATCTCTCTGCTCATCATACAAAAATGTTCTCTGTGCAGGCCTGCCTCTTTCTGGCTGTGCGCTTGATATATTTACTCAGAGGAAAGCACAGCTATTCCGTCCAGCTCTTACTGTGGTCTTGTTTTGCATCAGTCCATAACTTTCCTGGGGCAGATGAAGTTCTGTTTTAGTGTGACTGAAGAGTAGGATTTACCTGCTTTATTGCAGTTTGCCCACAGTCTTTCATTTTCTGTATGTTTTACCCAGTGATGAGCTGCATGGTGAGTACAATCCAGTGTTTTTGTGTTCTCACTTTGTGTGGGGATGTCTTGGCTCCAGGTTCCCTGCCCCCCACTCGTGCCACCTGTATGGGTAGTCGGGGTTAAGTCCACGACTGACCCCTGGGAGGCAGATTCAAGGCCACAGGCCCAGTACTGATATGCCCAGACCTGGAAGGCCAAGTGTGTGGCCAAGCGCCATCAACCAGGTCTTACGTTTCCACCCAGCAGGCTCCTTGGTGCCCTGATGGAGGAGTTCCCCGGGTGCCTCCAAAACATGTTGAGAGTGGGTCAGGCATGGTTGCCACCTGTGTCATCCAGTGGGTCACACTTTACTGTCATTGTGTTTATCTTCCACACGAGCTTCCTGGCTTCCCCTGGGCGTGGATTTTCTGTCCCCAGCACCTGACTTGCTGCTGGGCACTTTGAGCTCTCAGGAGATGCTTGAATGGTTGTATAAATGAAAGCTTTAGGGCTGGATCTTAGGGCTTCATCTGTTAATATTTGAATTAAAGGCTTGTATAAAGACACAGAAGATAGCCTAGGAACTAATGGTTGGAGACTGAGGACTGCTCTCTAATTTTATGTCAGGAGATCAGGACAGATGGCCAAATACATCATTATGAAGTTTAACTGAGATAAAAGTTCTGTGCTTAAGTATAAAAGTTAATAGTGTAAACATAGAAGGGGAAAATACATCCTTTATACATCGTGAGTGTATGTAAACATCATGCGTGTATATAAATATCATGTGTGTGTATCATGAAGAGCTAGTTCTGGACTGGTGTGCCTTCTGGCGTGAACAAAGTGAACAGAAAAAGTTGGAGAGGCGGCATGATACAGAAGGAAGGCACGAGGTTTGCAGTCGACAGCTTGAGTCTGGATCTTTTCTTAGTCAAAAATTCATGGAAAACTATGTATCCTTTCTGATCCTTATTTTCTTATTTGTAAAATTAGGATTGTGTGTATTAATCTTGACTAGATTCTCTCTATTATTTCTTTTTAAACTCAATGTAGTTATCTATCTTGTGTGTAGGAGAGCTAATGGGACTAATAGGACTGCCTTCCTGAAATAACTCTTCTGGAGTTTCATTTCAAATGATATACTTTTTGAAATTTCATTTAATCTGTAGATAAATTTTAGAATTGGTATCTTAACAATATTAGTTTTCTAATTCATTAACATGGAATATTCCCTCATTTACTTAGATCTTCTTATCGGTCAAAGTTTTGTCGCTTCCTGTATAGAGGTTTAATACAGCTATAGTTCAGTTTATTCCTAAGTATTTTATCTTAAAAATGCTTTTATAAGTGGTATTTTTTTCAAATTTTAGTTCACTGATAATTTAGAAATACAAATGATTTTTTTCTAATTTGATGTTCCGTTCAGCAGCTTTGCTAGCTTCATTTATCCTAATAGTTATAAATTTGGAATACACGTGTAATATAATACATCTGAACACCAACGCATATTCAAGAATGTTCATAAAACCTCAGGCTTAGAAGTAACCAAGCTTTGCATCATCAGGAGAATGGATTTTAACGTACATTCCATGGAATACCACACAGCAATGCAAATATATGGATAAATCTCAAAAACATAATGTTGAGTCAAAGAAGCCAGTCAAGGAAGAGAACATACTCTGTAATTCCATTTACATGAAGTTCAAAATAGGAATAACAAAGCTGTGGTGATAAAAGTGAAAGTAGCAGTCACTTGGGGGGGGGTGTTGACTAGGAGAGGGTATGTAAGAAGCTGCTGAAGCGCCGGCAGTGTTTGCTGTCTTGATGTGGATGTGGTTACATGAGTGTGTGCATGTCACAATTTCATTTCCCTCTAGGCTTAACGTTTAGGTGCCTTTAGCCTGGCGTGCTACAGTCCATGGAGTTGCAAAGAGTTGGATTAGCACAATTTAGCTGCTAAACGATAACACTTATGTATACTGTGTTTCAGAAGAAGCCTGGCCCAGTATGTAGATACCTTTATATGGACATTTAAAACCCTTTCAGACAGCATCAGCGTCTTTGAACACAACACATGTGCAGACAGTGGTAAGCGTGCACATGTTCTTTGTCCTCCTAGTTCCATCCCCAGGACAGCTCCAGCACAGGATCCACAGCGTGGGACATTTCCCAGCATCAGTGCGGCAGCCTCTTAAAGCCACAGCCTACGTGAGCCCGACTGTCCAGGGCAGCAGTAACGTGCCCTTGTCCAGCAGCTTACAGTTATACTCCAACACGGGGATCCCCACCCCCACCAAAGCTGCAGCTTCCGGCATCATGGGCCGCAGCGCACTTCCAAGACCGTCACTGGCAATAAATGGGAGTAACCTGCCTCGAAGCAAAATTGCACAGCCTGTCAGAAGGTGAGAGCCTTGGTCCGTTCTTCCTTGTAGCCCTGTTTGTGGTCTGCAGTTAGAAACTGCTCCAGGCACCACCCTGACGTTTCCTCTGTCTAAGCCTGGTCAGTTACTCTGCCCCTTCTGGCCTGACTCGTGACCTCCTGCCTCTGGATTCAATATTTTTCAATCTTTTTTTTTTTTTTTTTAAATCACAATGGGCACAAATGATGTTAGGCATGTACACAACACACCCTCCTCCCACAGTCGTGATTTAAAAAGCATCTTAGTGATATTTAGTTAGGGCTTTATTAGCTTATGTTGGAAACTTTGGTATGTTCCAGGTAGAATTTTTTAAATTCCACATTGCTTGCCGGGCACAGGTTCAATGAGCTCACAGTCATATTATGCCCTTTCTGAAGTGGATCTGCTGGAATGTTTTATGGTTAAAAACAATTCCATAAAAGTGAGTTGACAAATTAGATGATGCGACATTGGAGACAGTAAATACATACAACTCTTACAAGAAATTAGTATTTAAAGGAAGAGAGGGAGGGGGAACCATGGTGACAGTTTGCAAATGATGTGGGAACAAGAAATTTTTCTTTATTTATGCATTAAGTATGTATAGTTTTTATTTTCTGATGCATAATAGGTGCTCAGATCAAAAGCAAATTCAGAAACTATTGCAAAACAAAAGCAAATAATCTTACTATCGAGATAGAAATCACTTTCGTGCGTGTTAGTTCAATGCAGGGCTGTGTTTCATTCATGACTGAATAGAATCACATTGTTTGATGCATATATGTTAACTGTGGACAATACATTTATCCTTCGATGTCTGTCTTCAAACTAATCTCCTGGAAAGGCTGTCATTGCCAGATAGAGGGTCTGGTTCCCCAAACTTAGGCAAACATTGGTTTCAACACTTTTTAAAAATTCGCTGCCAACATAATAGGCAAATCTCTTGATTATTTGTAAGATTGAATACAAATAGAATTACATGAAGAAATTTTCAGTGAAGCAACCACTGATATTTTCAGGCCATTTTTCTCTCATGTTTATCTTTCTCTGATTTTAAAATGCTCTTAATACACTTAAGGATATTGGTCATTTTCCACTCACATTGCACATCTGCCTGTGCACATACAACACTCGTGGCAACGTGCTGAGAACTGGGTTTTCCTGCAGATGGGCATGTTGACGGCCGGAACCACAGGCACACATGGGAAGGTACCAGCACGCTGTCACTGCCGGGGTGGGGATGGGGAGATCAGAGAGAGTGACGCGACTTGTGGGGTTACTTACAAGCCATTTCCTTTTTTAATCCCTTTACAGTTTCCTTCAGCCTCCAAAGCCTCTGTCTTCACTCAGCACGCTGAGGGATGGAAACTGGAGAGACGGTTGCTACTGATGTAGTTTTCTGTACCCTTGAGGAGTGGGAAAGAACTGGAAATGAGGGTCGTGTTACCCAGCTGGCTGGGTAACAGCGGGTGTCAGGATATTCTTTCCCGTCTGCATTTTAACACATTTACTGCATTGTTTGTCAATGGACCAATCACCAGAGACTAATTATTGCACTTAAATATTTGCCTGAGATACTGCAGCACTCACAGATCCCCGGTTGCAGTATTGGGACACTTAGAGCTAGGGAGTTTTTGTAGAACTGATAACGTACCTGAATCCTTTCTGAGAGAATTGAGGTGTATC
Source organism: Okapia johnstoni (assembly GCA_024291935.2). Classification (NCBI taxonomy): domain Eukaryota; kingdom Metazoa; phylum Chordata; class Mammalia; order Artiodactyla; family Giraffidae; genus Okapia; species Okapia johnstoni. The sequence continues at coordinate 28,427,201 of CM044321.1, read as the reverse complement.
CATAATGCTTTCTGTGCCGTCTGAGGATTTTGTTTTTGTTTCTTTTTAACCTGTTCAATTTACTTACATGTTCTAAACATCTTCCCATTACATATTCTGTATTTTAATACATTGCATATTTACAACTAGGTTATATAATGTATGCTTTGAAATTTACTTTTTTATAGTTTACAGGAATTTTATTTTTTGTGCCTATTTCTTTTTACACCTATGTGAACCACTATGGAACAACTTAAATTTTGTGCCATAAAAATATTTTTGTGGTAAGGTACTATTTTTTTAGCTCTAGGGATATATCAGCAAAACTCCATCACACAATTGAGACATAATTTTCTGTTGAATGAGCACAATGTAAGCTGAAGAATTGCAAGGAGACAGCCAGACAGCAGAGTGAAATGGGTCTTGTTGTTTTCGTTGTTAACTTATTGTCATTCCTCGCTTTCATATTTATAATGGCATCACGAGCTCATTGCACCTAATACCTGCAATGTTTGCTACTGTACCACAATTGATTTTCAATACTTTTACAGAGGATGAAACTGTAACGTTTTATTAACAATGCTTCTGGAAATGAATGCATTTTAAAGCAAATAAATCTTTTTGATAGACCTTTTACAAAATCCATTTGCACTAATGAATGCTTTCTTATGAGATATGACTTAATATTTGTTACTGTGTACACCACTGTTTTGGAATGTTCAGAAATAAAGACTATTTCGGCAATATCAGGTCACGCATGAATGTGCAGCATAAATGATACCAACCCCACACCTACTTTTCACCACAATCGGGAAAGTGTTGCGATGCTCTTGTATAGGTCGGTCAGACCTAAAGTGGGTAGGCAGAGTATTCACGTTTGTAAACAACTCTTTCTCTCAAATACTTGGGACAGGAGATATTAGATTTTAGTTTTGTAGTGGGGTTTGGGTCCCGCGTAGGAAGGTCACTAGAACCCAAAGAACCAGAAACCCATTCCTGGATGAATACTGTCAGTGGTGATGCCAATATTTTGTAGGGGTTGAACTTGAAGTACTTTCTCAGTGTCCCTAAAACAGCAAGGTGTTATTAGTCTACACTTTATTTGCTATATATTGGAAAACTTTTTGCCAGAAGGTGCTATGGGAAGGTTAGGTAAAGGTTTTAATGCGAAGTTTTAAAATAGAGTTTTTCTGAAGTTATTTGAGATTTTTATTCTTAAAAAGTGTGCCTTTCTACATAGTTCCATGGAGAAAAACATTGAAGCTGACTTTTGAATCCAGGTGTATCTGATCTCAGAAGTCTGTTTTTACCACTACTGTGCTCTTCCTATGAACATACATAGTCAAGTCAGTACATTTAATAAAAAATGAGTTTATATTCTGCTGAGAAGATGAAAGAATTCAACTCATTTGCAAATCAAATATTCCACTTATATTCAAAAGAGTCTGTTCAGCCCTTGGAATAAAAACCAAAGATCCCTGCACCTTGGAATCTACATTTCAGTTAGGAGAGAGATACTAAACCACATACAAGTAAGTAAATTGGAACACATTAGGTCTTCAGTGCTATGGCGAAAAAAGAAAAGGAGATGAATGTACAGGGAGTTGAGAGAATGGAGATGGGGAGAGATCACACTATTAAGTGGGGTCATCTGGGTAGATCTCACTAAGAAGGTGACACCTGAACAAAGACTGAGAGATGGAGGGTCAGCCCTAAAGCTATTTCACAGCCTCCGTCACCTGGAATTCTACTGAACACAAAATGATGTTAGTGGTTATTTTCGCAATTCTCCCTAGGGTGGTATAGAATGTTTATTCTAGATGCATAGAAGAGAATTTAATGTATTACATCAATAGAGGCCCTAGGGTACAGCTTCTTAAAACATGGTCCCCACACCAGCAGCATTAGAATCAGCATCTCTTGGAAACTTACTCGAAATGCAGATCTTTAAGCTCACCACAGACCTATTGACTCAGTGCTCTAGGTGGTTTGAAGAGCCACCTTTGAGAAGAGCTGCTGGAAAGAAGGAAGCCACCTAGGCGAAGGCTTAGGACAGTGTACATCTGGGATGTCTGAGGAAGAGCAGAGAGGCCAATGTGGCCGCAGGCAGAAGGAACACAAGGGAAGCGAGAGGGATGAGGTCAGAAAGGAGACAGGGAAAGGCCTGTGGAGGGCATGTGGGCCACAACTAGGCTTTGACTCGACTCTGGAATGGGAGCTGTTCATGGTTTTGAGCAGCAGTGTTCATGATTTGACACTTTTAACGTATCACTCATATTTGGTGGGAACAGACTAAGAAATGGAGATGCATAAAGATGAACTGTTCGATCTAGACAAGAGAGATGATGAGGAGCTAGGCCAGCAGGATAGCAGTAAAGGAGATAAAATGGTCAGATTCAGGCTACCTTTTAAAACTAGCTATCAGGATTTCTTTGTGGATTGGATGTACTGTTAGAAACCAAAGGAAAAACTCCAGGTGTTTGGGCTGACCCCTAGAAGGATGGAGTTCCTCCAACAGAGATGAGGAAGTTGTGGGTGGGGAAGGTTTGGAAACCGTGGCCCTCTGGCTGAGCTCACGGATACCTTTTATCTCCTGTGCAGTCCTCACACTCGGTTATAAAGCAGAAGTCACACAGGAAAAGGGGTCCTGAGAAGCTCAGTTCTCCAACACTGAAGAGAACTGTGGTGCTGAGTGAACTTAGCCAATCTAGCCCAGCTGACATCTGTACTAGTTAGCTATTGCTACATAACAGGCTTCCATCATGGCTCTGTGGTAAAGAATCCACCTGCCAATGCAAGAGACACAGGTTCAATCCCTGGCTTGGGAAGATCCCCTGGAGAAGGAAATGGCCACACACTCCAGTGTGCTTGCCTGGAGAATTCCATGGACAGAGGAGCCTGGTGGGTTACAGTCAATGGGGCTGCAAAGAGTATGACATGACTGAGCAGCTAAGCACAAAATAGCCTTATACTTATGTTTTGCTAACTAGAGTAGTTTTTGCTATCTTTTCCTTCAAGAGTGTCATGTATATTCTTGTTCCTTTGCATTTCCATATGTATTTTTAAATAAACTAGCCAGAAAAACACCCTGTTGGAATTTTGATGGGATTGCATTGAAATTATAATTCAATATGTTGGAAATTGACTGTTTACATATTGAATTTTAAAATCCTCAGATATGGTCTACCTCTTCTTTTATGGACTGAGGTATTCTTTAATCGCTCTCAGTAAAAATGTGCAGGTTCTCCCCAGAGGACTGAAATGCCTTTTGCAAGATTAATTTCTAGGTATGTGATACTTTTTTATGCGGTTATACTTACGATATTTTAAAAATTTCATTCGTGATGGTTGCTTTCAAATGTTTTATTCAACCACCTTAAATGTATGTAAGTTATGTTAATTTATATTTAGACTCTTCATATACACAGTTAAATGTATGAATACCTCTTAATTTATCGGTGGATTATCTATATACTCTCTATGGTTGTGTCAGATTTTGCTGTATGTCTTCTTATGCCACATGATTTGGTGTGTACATATTTAGTATCTTTCATCTTCCTGGCAAAGTGCACCTGTTATCTTTGAACTAGTCTTCTTTATCTTTTTTTTTTAATGTCTTAAAATCTATTTTTCAGATCTTAAATAGCTACATATTTCTTTTAGTGTTTGTATGATATATATTTTTAAAGCTTTGCATTCAAACTTTTATTATTAGATTAAACAGCATACAGTTCAGTATTTTTTAAAACCTATAATGAAAGTCTTAGTCCTTGAACTTGATCATTTAGGCCATTGTATATAAAATATTACTGACATATTTAGAGAGAAATCTATTACCGTCTTATGAGTTTTGTTTGTTACATCTATTCCTTCTCTCCCATTTTTGTCTTCCTTTAGATTGTTTTTTCATTCTACCTTTGTCTCCTATTAGTTTGAAAATTATACCCTAATCCTCCTTTGCTCTTCTTTTAGTGGTTAACCCCCAAAATGACAATTTGTGCTCTTAACCTATCAAGTAATAATTTACCTTTATCATCCTCCTAGGTAACAAAAGGACCCCCAAATCACCTTACATCTAATCCTTAAATTGTATGTGAAATTCATGATTCAGCCAGGGACTAGGGAGAGGAGACAATATTTAGATTTTGGGGGCTCCCTAAAATTCAGAGAAATCAGACTTAGCCATGTAAACAATGCAACACTTTATGATAAAAGATATTTAGAGAAAGAGTGGTGACTGGACCAAGGGAATGATAGCTTTTGTAAGGTCAGCAATTTGATCTTAGAGCAGGTTCTGAGTTCACTCAGCCAACAAATCACTGAGGCTGTCAGGTTTTGTTCTAAGAGGCTCCCAGGGTATCCCAGCCAACAAGTCAGTTGTGGTCTCTACCTTCATGGAAGTGACACTCTTGATTCTAGTAGGACAAATTCAAATCTAACAAATACCATGTCTTTCCTATAAAGGAACAAGGAAGGAGCTAAGTTACAGAATAACGGGGGATGGGAGGAGTGGAGGTGAGGATGCTCCAGAAAGGCCTTTCTGAGAAGAGGAGATTTAAGCTGAGGATGCATATGAATTCATCAAATAAAGACAAACGGGAAGGTTATTTCTGGTAAAGATGAAAAATTTGGAGTGTATACGGAGCCAAAGAAACGGTGGTGGGGCTGGACCTTAGTGGCCCAAGTGGCTCCGTGCTTTGTGGGCCCAGTTCACGATGAACAGTGTGAGAACATACCAAGAAAGACAGGATGGCAGCAGTCCAGCATTAAACCAACCTTGGGGCCCTTCTGAGCAGCCGGCTACGTGCCGCTGCACAGATCCCAGGCCCACAAAGCCAGCCCTGGCTGGAGAGAGAGGCAGGAGCATGAGCTGGTGGAACCTCAAGTAAGGAAAGACTTTGAATTTTACTCCAAGTTCAATGGGAAGCTATTTATTAATAGTAACACTAACACTCATACTGTTCTTCCTGTGTGCCAGGCACTCCACGAAGCTCTTTGGAAGTTTCTCCTAATTTAATCTTCACGCAGTTTGATTGTTCTAAAATTACACCTGTGCGATTTTAATTTGTGGAAGTGACTGAGTGATGACATCAGGAGGTTGATCCACTTTTGTGACTCACATTTCCGGAGAGGAAGGGGCAGGTCACGCAGAGCCAGGCTGTGGTCAGGAGGTGGAAGTCTAGGCTGGAGTCTCTAGCTTTCTCTGCAAGAAAGAATAGCAAGGCAGAGTAACTAGTCTAGAACTGGCTGATCTGAATAGTTCAGGGGCAGGGGTGAGGGGGTTGCTATAAGGTGTTTCTAGTCGCCTAGTACTTGGCCCTGGGATGATGAGGATGGGGGAGTAATGGTTTGGTGTGTGAGAACTGGATAAGAAGGGGTTGGGGACCTGGCCTTGGAGCAGCCAGTCTGCGCTCTCAGGAGAGAGGTCAACACTTAGTTGATGGTTTGACCCTGTGATGAACGGATGCCAAATAGGCATAACAAGTCTAAGAAAGCACAGTTAAAACACCCACTGACGTAAATACTATTGAGTGTGTGCATATTCAGTCACTCAGTTGTGTATAAATCTTTCAACCTCATAGACAGTAGCCCTCCAGGCTCTTCTGTCCATGGGATTTCTCAGGCAAGAATATTGGAGTGGGTTGCCATTTCCTCCTCCAGGGGATCTTCCCGACCCAGGGATTCAACCAGAGTCTCTCACATCTCCTGCATTGCAGATGGATTCTTTATTGCTGAGCCACCGGGGAAGCCTCTAATTAGGGGAAGCCTCCGGGGAAGCCTCTACTTAGCATCCCCACTTTATTTTGTTTTTCTACATCCCTAGGATTGATTTTGTACCTGGAAATGGATACTTGTTGACCCTCTTCACCCATTTTTACCTACTCTCCACCCCCTGCCTCTGGGAATCAGCAGTTTGTCATCTGTATTTAGGAGTTCGTTTTTGTTGTTCCTGTTTAGAGTCCCCATATACATGAGCTCATATGCTGTATATCTTTCTATTATCTATTGGAGAAGTTAAACAATTGTCACAGAGCTATTGGGTGTCAGAGCTCAGATGTGAAATCTGGCTTTTAACCAAAAAGTAACTTGAACAAATATGAAGTTAAAAACTCATTTTATGTGGAGAAAGGACTACAGCGAGCCAAGTGTGGAAGTGAGCACAAAGTGGGGTGGTCATTCCTTGTGGAGGGGGCAGTACGTGAGCAGGGAAATGGCATGTGCCAAGAACAGGTGCTAAAATACTTGGTCAATCCGGTGAGCTGTTCCATTCAGCAGCCTGCTGGGTGCAGGGGAGTGCTGGAAAAGACTCAGCTGAAGGCGTGGGCAGGGGCTAATTTAGGGGGACTTGGAACCCATGCAGAGTACAAAAGGAAGCCCACTCTTGCTGAGAGAAGACTGGAAGGCAAGAATGCCGTCTAAGACGGCGTCAGCCTGGACTCTCTGCAGCCTGGGCCACAGACTAGCTGTTTTGAAGCAGAAGGAATTTGATGGAGGAAATGAATGCCTATAAGATCACTGGAAAGACAGGTGGGCCTCTGAGAACAGCTCCTCACCCCACATTGCAGACCAGGAGATGGGCTAATGGTACCAGAGATGGGGCAGACGGAATTGGAAGTTGCCCTGGAATCCTTGGCTCCACTAATGCACTGCCCATGCTCTGGTCCAGGGACCAGGACACGCTGCATTCAGGCTTCATCACCGTGCCCTCCAGATCTACAGCAACAAAAAGCAGATGGACCATGCACCCACCTGTCCCATCCATGAAAGCACTGATCAGATAAGGGACTCCTGCTGTTGTTGCCACAGAATAAAGCCAGTGCCTCCACGTTTGCCCACAGAACATCAGATGTTTGGTAAAGAGTCCATCTGCCAACCCAGGAGACACAAGAGATGAGTGTTAGATCCCTAGGTTGGGAAGATCCCCCCCTAGAGTAGGAAATTGGCAACCCACTCCAGCATTTCATGCTTGGAAAATTCCACAGATAGAGGAGCCTAGAGGTCCTAGAGGAGTCCATGGGCTCACAAAGAGTCAGACACGACTTAGTGACTGAACAGCAATAAAGAGACACGACAGAGCATGCACACGCCCAGGGTAATTACACGCCTGCAAGAGCATCTGACCAGTGGACCCTTGGCTGCATCTGGAATCCTCGCAGCAAGAAAGTCTGAGGGATGACGGTTTCAGCTGTCCTCTGCAGTGGAGGTAGCCACCCGCATCAGACCACCGCATCCACATCCACCACAGAGATGACTGTACTTGCCTGGCGGACAGTGGATAGTGAAGAGAAAGACATGGGAGACGTGGAGAAGGTAAGACAGGCAGGGCTTGGTTCCTTACTAGAAAAGACTTTAACCAGAGCTAAGCTGATTTAATACATGGGCTTGGCAGGGCCATTTCGGTGAACGTCATGTCCAATGATGAGAGGTGAGTGGGGGCTGTGGTCCGCTCTCCACAGCCTCCCGGATGAGAAGCTATCACAAGTGTGTTGCTGTGATGTGGGCATGCTGCAGGTCACCACTTTCTCACTCTGATGTCATTTTCCTCATCTCTCACTGCTTGACAGTTACATCAGTGGCACAGAAGGGCTCCATTCCTGCTCTAATAGCTGGGCTACTAAGGACAGACCTATTCATTTGACTTTCCCCAGAGGCAATCAACTCTGAATATTCTGGAAGGACTGATGCTGAAGCTCCAATACGTTGGCCACCTTATGCGAAGAGCCGACTCACTGGAAAAGACCCTGATGCTGGGAAAGTCTGAAGGCAGGAGGAGAAGGGAATGACAGAGGATGACATGGTTAGATGGCATCACCGACTCAGTGAACATTAGTTTGAGCAAACTCTGGGAACTGGTGAAGGACAGGGAAGCCTGGTGTGCTCCAGTCCATGAGGTCGCAAAGAGTCAGACATGACAGAGTGAATGAAAAACAATAACAGAGTCGGATTCTGAGACAACAGTCAGCAGTTTAACTGGGAGGTGTGGGACGTGCTGCAGGTGAGTGGGAATCAGGGGAGAACCAGGAAAGGGGGCACTCAAGGGGGCCACCTGCCAAAACTGAAGCCCATAACTATACTCTGGGAAAGAGTGAACACACCCCAGAGGGTCTCCCACTCAGAGCTGAGATGTTTGTTCAGCAGCTACCGTCAGTCAAAGGGTGTTAAGTCCCCAGATCTCCCCATGTGCAATATTGGGTGACAAAGCTTTGCCTTCCCCAGCTTCAAAGGAACTGGAGCCTATTATACAGAGTGAAGTAAGTCAGAAAGAAAAACACCAATACAGTATATTAATGCATATATATGGAATTTAGAAAGATGGTAACAATGACCGTATATGCGAGACAGCAAAAGAGACACAGATGTAAAGAACAGACTTTTGGACTCTGTGGGAGAAGGCGAGGGTGGGATGATTTGAGAGAATAGCATTGAAACGTATATTATCATATATGAAACAGATCGCCAGTCCAGGTTCGATGCATGAGACAGGGTGCTCAGGACTGGTGCACTGGGATGACCCAGAGGGATGGGATGGGGAGGGAGGTGGGACGGGGGTTCAGGATGGACACATGTACACCCATGGCTGATTCATGTCAATGTATGCCAAAACCACTACAATATTGTAAAGTAATTAGCCTCCAATTAAATAATTTACACACACACACAAAAAGACAACTGGCTGCCAGTCAGTGCACCCTACTGGATCAGGGTCTGAAAACTACTGATCCTGGCCCACAGCCCATCTTCCCACAATCTTCATACAAGCTAATAGTGATTTTTACATTTTTATAGAATTGCATAGAGCATATGTGACAGAGACTATGCATGGCCTGCAATGCCTAAAGTGTTCATTTTGTGACCCTTTACAGAAAAGTTTTCCTAACCCCTGATGTGGATTATCTTGCAGTAACAAAGAATCCCCACATTTCAGGCTAAAAACAGCCATTTCTCTTGGTGCTCTAGGGCAGGTGTCCCCAGCCTCCAGGATCTAATGCCTGATGATCTGAAGTGGAGCTGATATAATAATAATAATGATGATAGAAAAAAAGTACACAATAAATATAACGTGCTTGAATCATCCCCAAACCATCCCCCTTGCCCAGTTCTGTGGAGAAATTGTCTCCCACTAAACTGGTCCCTGGTGCCACAAAGGTTGGGGACCACTGCCTAGGGTCCAGTGGAATCAGAGGAGGCTTTGCTACACGATGGTCATGCTGCCCCTTCCAATAACAGGACTTTTCTCAACAGGGAGCGGCAGGGCTCATCAGAGCAGGGAGAGAGAATTGGGAGTCAGAGACCAAGCTCCGAGTACTACAGACTGACTGCATGCAGACTGCATGCAGACTCCGCTGCATGTAACCAGAGCTGCCCACACGGCCTCTCTAGCTGCACAGGAAGTGGGAAACCTGACCTTCTGTGTTCAGCAATAAACCAATTAAAAAAAACCCTGCTTCCTTGAAAAAAATATCATACAGAAGATATATTGCTTTGAAGACATATCGGGTTTAAGTATGCTTTTGTTAAGGGGCTACTACTTGACTGGTCACATAGAATTCCAACTTGAAAATCATTTACATTTAGAATTTTGATGTCATCATTTTATTGCCTTCTAGAATTTTGATGTCATCATTTTATTGCCTTCTAGATCCCAGTGTCATTACTCAGAAATCCTATTCTGTTCTTCTTCTCAGTCCTTTATATTTCCCCTTTTATTTTCTGACCCTTTGGCATTCCAATTTCACTGTACTTGGTGCCCAAAGGGGCCTGGAAATCTGAAAACTGTTGACGAAATATTACTCGGTTGATTTAAGAAAGAAATGGAAAATTTTACTGGAGCCAAATTGAGGATTATAACATAGGAACACCATCTCGGAAAGTTCCAAGAACTGGAGCTTCTTTATGTGTGTGTGGGTTTTTTTTTTTTTTTTTTTTTGAAGCAGGACTGTACTTTAAATGAAGTATTACTGACAGTTACACAATCCAGATTTGCAAGTACAAAGTGGTGGGCCATTGTGACTCTTTGCAAGATCAAGAAGGAATGTTCTGTTTTAAGGAGCTGTCTTATTGGTGCTAGGAGAATGCTGTGCTTTTGCTGTGCTTTATGGCAGAGCAGGTATTTCTGCCGACGAGGGAGGTTTGGCTGATGCATAACTGCAGGATACACAGTGCACAGTAGGAAGGAGGGAAGAGGTCAAAGGGCAGAGAAAATTTTTTATGTTTGTATTTTTTTTGGGTCTTGCCATAAAATGTGAATTTTATTTTACAAAACTCATGCCTATTTTCTATTTTTGTGTTGTAATTCCCCCCCTTGTCCGTACTTTTTCTGTCCTTTCCTAGAACTGCTGTTAATACTACTACTTTTCCTATCTTTCCTCTTCCATTATCCATCCTTTTGCATTTCTCTCCTGAGATCTCCTCTAATATGTTTCAAACAGTTTTGATTTTTTTTTATTTAGGCTATTTTGAATTCCTATGACCTCCTTTTAGTGTTCTGTTATTCCTTTTTCATAGTATTCTGTTTATTTTTTCACGGAAGCAGTATGTTCTCTTCCCTTTCTGAGAAAGTTAATAGAGTTGTTTGACATTTTCTTTCTTTTGTTTTCTTAGTTCCTTCAAAGCTTCTTTTTGTTTCTTTTGGTCTTTCTCTGGCATGTGGAGACTGACAATATTTAGCAGTGAGGCCCTTAAGCTGATAGAAAAGACAGGTGTGTGTCTATGGGGCTTGTTGATCAATGGATTCTTTGAATGCTGAATGTTTGATCAGTGGCTTTTTGTGATCTTGTGATAACTCCCAAGTGTCAGAACTCTAAGGTGGTTTAGTATCTCCAAAGAGGGACCTCCCAACCTCTTGCTTTGGGGAAATAAGCTTGATGGTAGGTCCTCCACTGTGTGAGGAGGATGCTGAATCTTCTTGAATCCCCTGACTTCAGGATGGCTTCTCACCATCCCTCTCCTCTGTGTCTGGTGGCCCTGGAGGTGAATCATTATTCATTTTATCCAAAAGTAAACACCCCATCTCTTAAAAGTGTAGGCTATGGTTAGTCCTTCCATTGCATATAGTGAAGGTAAGGACCTAAGGAATTAACTGCTTTGTCTGTCACCTTTTAAATAATCTTCCTGTTTTCAGATTCTGTTCCCTCCCCACCCTCCCCTCTGTGGTCTGGGGTTCTGCAAGCTCAGTCTTCTTGATTCTTGCTGGTGGCTGCAGGGCAGACACGCTCTAAATATTTTTGGCAGGGACATCCTACAGAATGAGAAGATGTATTTGAAAACCACATATCTGACAGTGAGTTAATATCAAAAATATATAAAGAACCCACACAACTCAATAACAACAAAAAAATCAAATAAACCAATTAAAAAACGAGTACAGAGTCAAATAGTTCAGTTCAGTTCAGTCCCTCAGTCGTGTCCGACTCTTTGCGACCCCATGAACTGCAGCACGCCAGGCCTCTCTGTCCAGCACCAACTCCCGGAGTCTACCCAAACCCATGTCCATCGAGTCGGTGATGCCATCCAACCATCTCATCCTCTGTCGTCCCCTTCTCCTCCCGCCCCCAATCCTACCCAGCATTAGGGTCTTTTCCAATGAGTCAACCCTTCGCATGAGGTGGCCAAAGCATTGGAGTTTCAGGTTCAACATCAGACCTTCCAATGAACACCCAGGATTGATCTCTTTTAGGATGGATTGATTGGATCTCCTTGCAGTCCAAGGGACTCTCAAGAGTCTTCTCTAACACCACAGTTCAAAAGCATCAATTCTTCGGCGCTCAGCTTTCTTCACCGTCCAACTCTCACATCCATACATGACCACTGGAAAAACCATAGCCTTGACTAGATGGACTTTTGTTGGCAAAGAGTCAAATAGACATTTCTCCAAATATGATATATGAAAGGCAAACAGGTATATGAAGAGAATCTCAACATCATTAGTCATTAGGAAAATGCAAGTTAGACCATAATGCGATATCACCTCACACCTGTTAGAGTGACCATCATAAGATAAAAGACAACAAATGCTGGCATGAATATGGAGAAAAAGTAATGCTCGTGCACTGTTGGCGGGATTGTAAATTGGTACAACGACTATGGAAAACAGTATGGAAGAGCCTTAAACAATTATAAATAGAACTCCCATATGATGCAGCAATTCCACTTCTGGGAATATATCCAAAGGAAACAAAAATAGTAATTTGAGAAGATATCTGTATCCCCATGTTCATAGCAACATTATTTATAGTAGCCAATACATGGAAACAACCTGAGTGTCCAGAGATGAGTGAATGGAAAAAGTGATTGCGATGTGTATATATATGTATATATACATATATATACATATATATATATATATATATAATTCAGCCATAAAATTGAGAAAATATCACCACTTGTGACAACACGGATGAATCTCATTGAAGGCATTATGCAAATTGAGCAAGTCAGTTAGAGAAAGGTAAATACTGTATGATCTTACTGTGTGGAATAAAAAAAAAAACCCAAAACACCAAACTCATAGGAAAATAAGTCAGGCTTGCAGTTACCAGAGGTGAAGGGTGTGGGTAGGGGTGGGGGGGGGGAATTGGAGGAGGCTGGTCCAAAGTTACAAAGGTAAGTTTTAAAGTAAATAAATACTAGGGATGTGATGTATAACACGATGACTACAACTGACACTGACATAGATACATTGAGAGTAAATCTTAAGAGTTCTTATCACAGGAGAAAATTTTTTCCTTTTTTTCATTATATCTATAGGAGAAGATGGATGTTAGCTGAATCTATTGTGGTAATCATTTCACAATATATGTAAATCAAACCATCATGCTCTGTGCCTTAAACTTATTCAGTGATATATGTCAATTATTTCTCATAAAATTGGGAAAAAATTAGCAAGTTGAATTCAACAATGCATTAAAAGTATCATATATCCAGGTCAAGTAGGATTTATTCCAGTGATTCAGGACTGGTTCAACATCTGCAAATCAACGTGAAACATCACATTAACAAAATGAAGGGTAAAAATTATATAATCACCTCAACAGATGCAGAGAAAATATTTGACAAAATTCAACATCCATTTATGACAAAAACTTTTCAACAAAGCAGGTATGAAGGAAACATACTCAACATAATAACAGCCATATGTGACAAGATCACAGCTTACATCATACTCAATGGTGAAAAGCTGAAAGCTTTTCCTCTAAGATCAAGAACAAGACAAAGATGTCCACTTTCAACACTTTTATTCAACAAAATATTGGAAGTTCTAGCCATGGCAGTTAGGCAAGAAAAAAAAAAGGCATTCAAATTGGAGAGGAAGAAGTAAAACTGTCATTGTTTGCAAATGACATGATATTACACATAGAAAACCCTTAAGATGCCATCCAAACATTGTTAAAAGGACACAAATAGTGGAAATTTTCTGTGTCATGGGTTGAGTACCACAATTCAAAAGCATCAACTCTTTGGTGCTCAGCCTTCTTTATGGTCCAACTCTCACATCCATATATGACTACTGGAAAAATCATAGCTTTGACTATATGGATCTTTGTCAGGAAAGTAATGTCTCTGCTTTTTAACATGCTATCTAGATTTGTCATAGTTTTTCTTCCAAGGAGCAAGCATCTTTTAATTTCATGGCTGCAGTCACCATCCACAGTGATTTTGGAGCCCAGGAAAATAAAGTCTGTCACAGCTTCCATTGTTTCCCCATCTATTTGCCATGAAGTGATGGGACTGGATGCCATGATCTTAGTATTTTGAATGTTGAGTTTTAAGTCAGCTTTTTCACTCCCCTATTTCACCTTCATCAAGAGGCTCTTAAGTTCCTCTTCCAAAATTTGTATGGAACCATGAAAAAGCCTGAATAGACACAGCAATCTTGAGTAAGAAGAGCAAGGCTGGAAGCAGCACACTCCTTGATTTTAAACTCTATTACAATGCTACAGCAATTAAAACAGTGTGACAGTGGCACAAAAACAATACATAGATCAATGGTGCAGAATAGAGAGCCCAGAAATAAACCCACATACATTACCACAGAGAAGCTAAGAACATACAAGGGGGAAAGAACAGTTTCTTCAGTAAGTGGTATTGGGAAAACTGGAGAGCTACATGCCGAAGAATGAGAGGATATCTTACCCCGGCACAAAAATTAACTCAAAATGGATTAAAGACTTGAACGTAACATCTGAAATCCTAAAACTCCTAGAGGAAGGAAGCTCCTCGACATCAATCTTGGCAAAGAATTTTTTGAATCCAACAAGAAAAGTAACAAAAACAAAAATAAATCAGTGGGAGTAGCTCAAATTAAAAGGCTTCTGCACATCAAAGGAAACCATCAATAAAAAGGCAACCTACTGGCTGGGAGAAAACATTCTCAAATTGTCTGATAAATGGGCTTCCCTGGTTGCTCAGATAGTAAAGAATTTGTCTGCAAGGCAGGAGACCCAGGTTCAGTCCCTGGGTTGGGAAGATCCCCTGGAGAAGGAAATGGCAACCTGCTCCCAGTATTCTTGCCTGGAAAATTCCACGGACAGAGGACCCTGGCAGGCTACAGTCCATGGGGTCGGAAAGAGTCAGACATGACTGATCGACAAACACTTTCACTTTCATCTGATAAATGGGTTAATAGTCAAAATATATAAAGAGCTCATACAACTCAACAGCAAAACCCCAAACAGTCTGATTTAATAATGAGTAGAATATCTGAATAGACGTTTTTCCATAGAAGACATATGCATGGCCAACAGGTATATGAAAGCTGGCTCAACATCACTAATCATCAGGGAAATGCAAATCACAGCCACAGTGAGGTATCTCACACCTGCTGGAATGGCTACTAGCAAAAAGACAAGAAATAAGTGTTGGTGAGGATGTGTTGAAAAGGGAACCCTTGTGCACCATTGCTGAGATTATCAGCCAATATGGGAAACAATATGGTGGTGGCTCAGACTGTAAAGAACCTGCCTGCAATGCTGGACACCCAGGTCCCATCCCTGGGTAGGGAAGATCCCCTGGAGGAGGGGATGCCTACCCACTCCAATATCCTTGCTTGGAGAATTCCATGGACAGAGGAGCCTGGCGGGCTATAGTCCATGGAATCTCAAAGAATTGGACATGACTGAGTAACTAACACATTTCACTTTCATGGCGTTCCTCAAAATATTACAAATAGAACCACCATCAGTTCAGTTCAGTTCAGTGCAGTCACTCAGTTGTGTCTGACTCTTTGTGACCCCATAAACTATAGCATGCCAGGCCTCCCTTGTCCATCACCAACTCCTGGAATTTACCCAAACTCATGTCCATTGAGTCAGTGATGCCATCCAACCATCTCATCCTCTGTCGTCCCCTTCTCCTCCTGCCCTCAATCTTTCCCAGCATCAGGGTCTTTTCAAATGAGTCAGCTCTTTGCATCAGGTGGCCAAAGTATTGGAGTTTCAGTTTCAACATCAGTCCTTCCAATGAACACCCAGGACTGATCTCCCTTAGGATGGATCTCCTTGCAGTCCAAGGGACTCTCAAGAGTCTTCTCCAACATCACAGTTCAAAAGCATCAGTTCTTCAGTGCTCAGCTTTCTTTATAGTCCAACTCTCACATCTATACATGACTACTGGAAAAACCATAGCCTTAACTAGATGGAGCTTTGTTGCTTTTTAATATGCTGTCTAGGTTGGTCATAACTTTTCTTCCAAGGAGTAAGCGTCTTTTAATTTCATGGCTGCAGTCTCCATCTGCAGTGATTTTGGAGCCCCCCAAAAGAGTCAGCCACTGTTTCCACTGTTTCCCCATCTAGTTGCTATGACGTGATGGGACCGGATGCCATGATCTTAGTTTTCTGAATGTTGAGCTTTAAGCCAACCTTTTCACTCTCGTCTTTCACTTTAATCAAGAGGATCTTTAGTTCTTCTTTACTTTCTGCCATAAGGGTGGTGTCATTTGCATATCTGAGTTTACTGATATTTCTCCTGGCAATCTTGATTCCAGCTTGTGCTTCATCCAGCCCAGCGTTTCTCATGATGTACTCTGCATATAATTTAAATAAGCAGGGTGACAATATACAGCCTTGACGGACTCTTTTTCCTATTTGGAACCACTGTGTTGTTCCATGTCCAGTTCTAACTGTTGCTTCTTGACCTGCATACAGGTTTCTCAAGAGGCAGGTCAGGTGGTCTGGCATTCCCATCTCTTTCGGAATTTTCCACAGTTTATTGTGAACTACCATATGATCCAGCAATTCAACTTCCGGATATTTATCCTAAGAAAATGAAAACACGAATCAAAAAGCTATATGCACTCCCATGTTCATTGCAGCATTATCTACAATAGCCAAGATATTGAAACAACCTAAGCATCCGTGGAAGTATGAATTGATAAAAAAAAATGTGACATGTATATCACGAATGAAATACCCCCACACAGTAGAATATTATATATTATCGGTGGACCTGGAAGCTATTGTGTAAAGTGAAATATGTCAGAGAAAGAGAGAAATAATGTATGTTCTTTTATACACGGAATCAAAAAATAATAACCAAGCTCTTAGAGATTGGTGGTTCCAGAAATGGGAATGGGGGGATGTGGGGTGAGAGAAATGAGTGAAGGGTTTCAAAAGGTTTAAAAATCAAACAAAAAAGAGATACAGCTTTTCACACGTTAGCTTATTTAGCATGAAAGTCACATAAAACATATCTATACATGTAGGAAGAATTTCATTTTGCGTGCTGCTATCTCTTCCTTTGCCACATGACAAACTTCTAAATACAGCAAATATGAGGCTAATTAATAGTCATAGAATGGCTAAGAAACAGTACCAATTGCTTCACTACTTTTTAAAAAATAATATTCAAGGGACATTAATAAATTCACATTTTGTGTTTCCGGGTGTTTCATTAATTTTGAAGTGTGTAAACTTTTGTTTTTAAGACTTTTTGAAAGAGTATACTGTTTGGTTTATTATTTTCATTGCACAATTAATCAAACAAACATGAGACGATATTATAAAATCCTGCACTTTTTTCTTTTTAGAATGAAATGCAAATAAAATCAAAGTTTGATGATTAGAGGAATATTTTTCTTATACAAATAATATTTTTAGATCCAGTAATTAAACCTAAAATTGATCATATCTCTGTATTTTGCATGCAATTCTCTTTACCTTCTAATAACTTATCGCTTTGAAGGACAACTGGACTACTGTAATGACAAAGTTATGATTAAGAATTCAGAGCATGTGACAAGCACCCTGAAGTAACACTGAAAGTTCATAACTCAAACTCAGTGAAAAAGCCTGACATTTTTGCAAAGAATAAAATAAGCTGTATTTTGCTTCACGATGAATTGTCAAGTATAACATTAAATTGTGGAACATTAACTCTATTATTTTTCTATTGCTGCACCTGACAAACTGTCATAAACTTGGTGGCTTAGAACAACACAAGATTATTATCTTATGGTTTGCATAGGTCAGAAGCCCAGGTTCAGCTGAACTGGGCTGTCTGCTCAGGGCTTCTCAGGACTGAAATGGAGGCATCTCACGGGGTGCCTCGCTTTCTGAAGCTCGGGTTCTTCCTGCATCCTCGTTCGTGTTGTTGGTTGAATTCATGTCCTTAACGATGGTGGCCCCAAGGGTCCTGTTCTGGTGGCCGTCAGCCTGGCTTAGGCTCAGCTCCTAAAGGTCCTACCTGGCTGCATGGCTCACCCCCTCGCCAACGTCCCTTTAATGGGAAGCCCAGTCCTGTTAGGGCTTCCCTTGCGACTCAGCTGGTAAAGAATCCATCTGCTGTGAGGGAGACCTGGGTTCCATCCCTGGGTTGGCAAGGTCCCCTGGAGAAGGGAAAGGCTACCCACTTCAGTATTCTGGCCTGGAGAATTCCATGGGTCGCAAAGAGTCGGACACGTCTGAGCGACTTTCACTTTCCAGTCCTGTTAAAGGCTGACTTGATTAGATTTGGCCCACCTGAATAATCTCTTTTGATTAGCTCAAAAGTCAACAGATTAGTAATCTAAATCAGAGGAGGGATTCTCTTAGTCTACTGCTGGGAACGCACGCAAGTGGAATTATACCGAACTTGTCCACCAGGGGGCAGTAATCTTGGAGCCACCGTAGAATTCTATCTTCCACATACATTGGTCCACTACGTTTTTTAAAAAGTGTTTATTTGGCTGTGCTGGGTTTTAGTTGCAGCAGGACGGATCTTCATATGGGATCTTTAGTTGCGACTTGTGGGATTCTAGTTCCTTGACCAGGGATTGAATCCAGGCCTCCTGAATTGGGAGGTTGGAGTCTTAGCCTCTGGACCACCAGGGAAGTCCCTGGCTGTTAGGTTGACGGTCAAATTAACCATCCTATGTCAGAAAATCAAGTGAGATACTAGTGAAGAACAGAGCAAAAGACCTCCTCTAGCTAAGATATGGGCTTCCCTGGTGGCTCAGTGGTAAAGAATCCTCCTGCTATGCAGGAGAGGCAGGTTCATCCCTGGGTGGGGAAGATCCCTTGGAGGAGGAAATGGCAACCGACTCCAGTATTCTTGCCTGGACAGAGGAGCCTGGTGGTCTGTGGTCCATAAGGTGGCAAAGAATCGGACATTCTAGAGACTAAACAACAAGAGCTAAGATATGCATGTGCTACATTGTCCCATCACTTGAGTCTTGCACCACTTACACTTCACAATGCCCGTTTCCTAATGTGCACTGATCTTGCTGAGGATCTTTTCAATCCTTTCTAATACTTTCTACTTATTCTTTTCTGTCCCATTTTATAACTCTTTAAAAAAGTTTATCATGACTCACAAAATGAATTTCAAAAATTGGTTTCATGATCCATGGCTTGAAAAACATTGTGAAGGGACGCATTTTATTTAAATTGGTCATCTGGAAACATTTTCACTTTAGAAAGAAACAAATATATTAATGAAAAAAATAGTTATTTCTGAGTGAATTAATACAGACTAAATTATAGGTGCAGATGGGTCAACAAACCTAATCCTCAGTTCACTTAAAATTCTTACACGATCATTAGCAATACCACTTCAGTCCACAGGAGGGCAGCATCCGTTTTAGTTATATTTTAGGATTACCTGTAAACGTGCTTCCTTTTGCAGAGAAGAGGAATTCTGTTAAGTGAATTATTTATAGTGTACTGGTGTAAGCAAAAAGTGGTTTACGCTTGATTATTGAGAATCAGTCCCGTTGATACCAAAAGAGCTGCCATTTATTTTTGGGTCGGATCTAAAAGAATCAGTTGAATTCTCTTTCCTCTTGTACTTCTCTTATTCCATTTTCCTTTCCTTTTTTGTCCTTTCTGTCCGTCTTTGGCCTATGTTCTTGCACAGGTGATCCATGGAAAGCCAAAGTGCCATGGGCCCTGAGGAAATGGAGTCAAGTCCAGATGCTGACTCAGATTCTTTATGATGCCTTTCGGAGTTTCCACGCTGAACCTGAACCTCAATCACCTGCCTTGCTACATGTGCTAATAATCGGAGCCTCTTGTGGTATCACTCGGGCGGACCAATGTCACTCTCTTAACTAGTGTGAGAGCGGAGTCCTGCCTGGAGTGAGTCAGCACATCTAAAAAGCATTCTTGGACTGCTAGGCCTCTGAAGGCTTAAAGGTAATGATGAATAGGGAAAGGACCATAGTATTTTGAATCCCTTCTTGCCTTTACCCTGGACACACTACGATCTTGTGGGGAGCCACTCTGACCACTTAACACTGTGTCTGGATTTCACCTCATCCTGTGGCTCAGTCACTAGGAAGTGGGCATGAGGTCCTGAGCATTCTAGTTGGGTGTGGAATGAATTCCCTGCCTTTTGCTTCGCTTAGGCCTGTATTGTCACAGGTGCTAACCCTGACCCTTGGTGTGTATTTGTTCCAGATGACTCTGTCTGGGGAGGGGTTGGGTTAACTAGATCCTGTTGCCACATTTCCAAAGGGCCTGAAGGGCATCAAGAGCAGCCACCCATGTGGAGTTCATCTCTCTACTTCTTACCAGTGTCACATGCAAAGTTTTTCACTTGCTCTGCTTTCTCTTGCCTTTGAGCCTCTGCCTCTGTTGCTGCTCTGCTCAAACTCATAGTCCTCAACCCTCTCCTTGTCTCCACATCCTGCTTCAGGAGTTACCTGAAACCACTTTGGAGACGGGTGGTCTGTGGCTGGTGGGTCTCATAGCCCCTCATCAGCTGGCGTCATAGGTGCCTGTTGATGTCTTTGTCTCTTACAATAGACAGTAACCCCCCCAAGACAAAGGCCATGCCCTCTTAATACACTTGCTATGGTGCCAGGCACCTAGTAGGCACACAACAAAACCTGTTGTATGAATGAAGTAAAAAAAATAACTGCTGATGCTCTGGTTGACCTTGAGTTGATAGACAAGGTGCTTGACACACAGGTTGGTGCATAGTCAAACTTGTAGGTAGATAGGACCGGCATGGCAGGAGTCCAGGGGCTTAGATGTATTTGGATGGAAGAAGTGTCCAGCGTGGGGTGGGATGAGATCAAGAAACTGTGGGGATGGGAAAGCTAAGCTGATGAGGGTGGACATATGAAGAGTCTGACAAGGTCTGGGGGTGTGAGTCACACACGCAACTGAATGCTTTGGTTCTGGAAGGGACAGGTAACAGGCCTTCAGCTTGGTGGTTTTTTTCTTTGGTTGCTGGGACCAGTTGGCAACACAGGAGGCCTACTGGCTGCCTGGGGTTGGGAGGAGGTGCCTCTCAGAAGGGCAGCGCTGGAAGAGGGTCACCCTCTGTACTCTGGGCACTTGACCTGGACCCTGAGTGGCATTTGGACCATAGGAGACTGATGTTCTGGAGCAGAGGGGCAGTAACACGCTGCCTGGTGAAAAATCCCCCAAACTACAAAACTGCTGGAGCTAGACATTCCCAGTTTTGGTTTTACTCCAAAATGCAGGCTCCTTTTTTATTCTTTTAAATATCTCATTATAAAACTCCAAGTCCCCCCTCAAAAATAAAAGGGGGCTTCTCTGGTGGCTGAGTGGTAAAGAATGTGCCTGCCCATGCCGGAGACACGGGTTCGATCCCCGATCTGCGATGATCGCACATACTACCGGGCAGCTGGGCCCGTGAACCACAACTATTGAGCCTGTGCTCTAGAGCCCAGGAGCTGCAGCTACTGAAGCTCTTGTGCCGTAGCGCCCGCGCTCCGCAGCAAGAGAAGCCACCACGGAGAAGCCTGCGCACCGCAGCCAGAGAGGGACCCCACTCGCCACAACTGGAAGAAGCCTGCACGCAGCAACGAAGACCCAGCACAGCCCAACATAATGAATAAATAAATAAAATGCTGAGGAAAAATAAGGGGGAAGAAGTCTTAAAAAAAAAAAAAAAAAGCAAACACCTCTTACTGTAACTCTTCAGCATCATACCCCTCTCTTCCCCATCTCCCAAGTCCTAGAACCTAAAAAGTCATCACCAACACTCATGTCCTCAGAGGCTCAGACGCCAGTTTGCAGGGACAGCCCAGCCGTGCTGAGCCCGTTTTCTCTTCTTTCCCGGAAGTGAACTCAGCCCCTAGGGTTGGTGTGACCCCGGAAGTGAACTCAGCCCCTAGGATTGATGTGACCCAGGGGGTCTGAGTTACCTCCTTGGGAAGACTGGCTTCTCAGTGCTTGAAATGAAAATAGGCAATTGTTTGAAGGAGAGCAGTTCAGGACGTGCATATGAGGAACATAGAATAGTATTTGTTAACATAGTTAGGGAATTCCAGAATGAACCATTTTAAACCACAGTTTGAAGATACCTTGGAAAAAACTCTCATATTATGGCCCAGAAAGAGCCATATTCTAGAAATTGGAGAGCTTCTCTGAATGTAGATTTTCTCCCTTTGGTCATGGAAGGGCAAACCCTTAGGAAAAAACAACCCTCAGAAAGTTAATAAATGAATGCTTGATTGCTTTGCTGCTATTAGAGATATTTTTAGTTGCTGTCAACAAACTTAATTTTTCTTAAATCAGAATAAATGTCTGGGAAGGCACATAAGGTTGTTACAGATGCATATGTAAACATTAGGCAAAGGTGTGAGTTGAACATTTGTCCTTTAAGTTTCTTTTTTTTCCATAACTATACCCAAAAGGAGGAGATGGTTAAAATAACTAAAAAGTAAGACAGATAGATGTATGGTATGGGGCTTCCTAGGTGGTGCTAGTGGTAAAGAACCCGCCTGCCAATACAAGAGACATAAGAGACATGGATTTGACCTCTGAGTCGGAAGATCCCCTGAAGGAGGGCATGGCACTGACTCCAGTATCCTTGCCTGGAGAATCCCATGGACAGAGGAGCCTGGCAGTCCATAGTGTCGCAAAGAGTCGGACACGACTAAAGCAACTTACCAACACACGTGCATGATATAGTAAAAAGATTCAAGGGTAAAAACACTCAGAGGTAATTTTCAAAATATAATAAATTGGGGGGATAGATACACAGATGTCTATTGTATTATATTTTGTTCTTTTTGGTGGTTTGGAACTACAATCATAAAATTGAGGTACATCAGATAAACCTCAGATAAGAATTATTGATTTTTACTTATTTATTTTTGGTTGTGCTGGCTCTTCGTTGCTGAGCACGGGCTCGCTCTAGTTGCGGCGAGCAAGGGCAACTCTCTAGTTATGGTGCATGGGCTTCTCACTGCTGTGGCTTCTCTTGTTGTTACTCCCGGGCTCTAGAGCACAAGCTCAGTAGCTGCAGCTCACGACTTTAGTGGCTCCTTGGCACGTGGGATCTTTCCCAACCAGGGATCAAACTTGTGTACCCTGCACTGGCAGGTAGATTCCTAGCCACTGGATCACCAGGGAAGTCTCAGAATTATTGTTAAAAGACTCAGTTTATCTGTTCTCAGCCTCTTCAGATAGAAACCCCTTTTCATTCCATTGTGCCCAGCTGATGCTGTGCCTCTGTGAAATCACTGAGGGAAAGAAGAGGTTTCCAGAGGGTGTGGAAATGCAAACCGAAGCAAGTCTTCAGCAGCCAGGAGGTTTTTATTTTCTCTCAAATGGAGACTCTTTGAAGGGAAGATAGTCTTTGATCTTCCTATATCCATCCAGCATATCCACCCAAGTGCTAGGAACACAAAGGCAGCTAAAAATATCAACAAAGCTTCTGGTTGTCCTTCTGAGCAGCTCAGGGCAGGTTCACATGGATTCCCTCCCGTTGCCTCACTGGGGTCCTGGGAACCTGATTCAGATCACATTACCAGCACCTCTCTGTCTAATCACGACGGGCTTGTCCTGTTCAATATGGAATCAGGAGGGCTTTGTTCTAAGAGAGATGACCTGGGACATCCTGCTGAGATAGGTTGGTCTGGATTGTGTTTGGCTCATCTCGTTATAGGACTGATAAACATCCAGAACAATGACCATGTGTTTCTCTGTTGGATTTTATTGAAAGGATCTTGCATCCAATTCTTTTGACTGTGACATCTTTTCTCAGTGCCTGCTTTACAATTTCTGAGGGTTTTCATGGTTTCTGTCTATAAACTAGCATTTTGAAAATTCTCTACGTGAAAGATGTAGTAAGAGTTGTTGTTGTTCAGTTGTGTCTGACTCTTTGAGACCCCATGGACTGCAGCACACCAGACTTCCCTGTCTTTTACTATCTCCCTGAGTTTACTCAAACTCATGTCCATTTAGTCAGTGATGCCATCCAACCATCTCATCCTCTGTCATCCCCTTCTCCTTTGAGTAAGAGTTACATCAAGGTGATTCAGGAAAATGACATGTTTGTGCTTATTGGGCCCAAGTTCGTTACTCTCTAGGCAAGAGAAGACAAAGGCACATGCCTAGCACAGTCCGTTGGATCTGGTTTTTATATCACAGATTAGCTCTGAAAGCAGATGGCCATAGAGGACCAGAACTCTGTGTGCGTGTTACTCTGCAGAAATCTTCCTGCCATTAACATCCTAATTTCTGATAATGTTCTTTTCATTCACAGCAGACGGTTTGATTGTTTCCAAAGGATTAAGAAAAAACCCTGGACATTAGAATGAAAATCTGATAGCTCCTTTAGGCTGGTGAGTGGTAGTCAAACGGGTGTGGGTTCCACTCTAGGCCCAGCTGCCTCACCAAGAAAAATGATTTTAAAGAATTCAGAGAAAGTAAAGACATCAGCCCATCTCTTGGTGGATGGTAGGTAGCAAATTATGATGTAGGGAATGATCTCTGTGGGGGCTAAGGAGGCAGAAGTGAAGTGTGGAATCCCAGAGCCCTTTTTAAAAAATTTTACTTTTATATATTTATTCACAAGGAAATTTGGTCAATAATTTTTTTCTTTAATAATTTTATTTTTTAATTCATTTAAGAATTTTTGGCTGTGCTGTGTCTTTGTTGCCGTGGAGGCTTTTCTCTGTGGCAGCAAAGAGGGCTTCTCCTTTCGTGGAGCACAGTCTTTAGAGCACAGGCTCAGTAGTTGTGATGTGAGGACTTAGTCACTCTGAGACATGTGGGATCTTCCCAGACCAGGGATTGAACCCATGTCTCCTGCATTGGCAGGTGGATTCTTTACCTCTAGACCACCAAGGAAGCCCTCAGAGTTCTTCCAGTGGGAGCACCACTGCATGGTGTCCACTCGAAGGGGTGGAGTCAGGTAGCAGGTTGGGTCATGATGAGAAGGAAGAAGAGAGGTGATTTGGAGGAGGAAGATGGGAAAACTCTAGCATTGCTCATGGCTTCAGACGTGACATGTCAGCTAGACTTGACGTCTGATTTTGGTGGAAAAGCAAGAGAAAGACACAGATTTGAGTTCTTACTGTGTTCTGGACACTTCACTTAAAAATAAATTTTAATCCACTTGTCAAACGTAATTATATTTTTTTAGGTTAATCTTTTCAGAAGAGAAAACTAAGCTTAGAGAAATTTACTTCTCCAAGATCATGTAGTAAATGGGAGAGGTGGAATTTAAGTCTAGGTTTGTACTTGACTTCAAAGCCGTGTTTATTCTCTTTACTACTCACTATTTGGACCATGGAGTGGATCGTAATGCAAATGAAGGCATCTGTGTGCACAAACATAACACACACATGCACTCTCTCATATGCTTTAGACAAACACAACACACACATTCACCCACTCATATGCTTACATTGTGTTTACAGAGGTGACGGCTCGGTGTATGTCCCCCAGTAACACAGGCTGATCAGCTGAAAGGATGGGAAGAAAATATTCAAACGTTCATTTACATGTTCATCTCGGGTTTTTAAAATGACTACTTTCTGTGGATGTTATCATAGAAATACTATATTATGTGCATTATTTTTACATATGTATGTATGCGTGTATGTATGCCTGTGTCTGTTTATACATAAGCGTATGATGTGTGATCAGAAATGTTTGACGAGTGATGATATAGACCAGGGTTGGAAATGTCAGCTGGTGGACCAAATCCAACCCACTACCTGATTTTGTAAATAAAGTTTTAATGGACCACAGTCATGTTCCATTGTTTACATATTGTCTGTAGCTGCGTTAAGTAGTTGCGAAACAGACCACATGGGCTGCAAAGTCTAAAATGTTTCCCAGGTGGCCTTTTACAGAAAATGTTTGCCACCCCCAGATTTGTGCAGTAGAAGTAGACAATATAAGATTTGAAGTAAAAGCTTTGCCCAAAAACATAAATTGATTTTCCATCACTGTTCTTCCCAGAAGTTTAGTGAAGCCTAATGGGTGTGTGTGTACTCAGTCCTGTCTGACTCTTTGTGACCCCATGCACTGTAGCCCACCAGGCTTTTCTGTCCATGGAATTCTCCCAGCAGGAATACTGGAGTGGGTTGCCATGCCTTCCTCCAGGGAATTTTCCCAATTCAGGGATCGAACCCGCATCTCTTACATCTCCTGCATTGGCAGGCAGGTTCTTTACCACTAGCATCACCTGGAAGCACAGATCCTAACGGAAGTGGCTAAAACCTAATGTCTCATTTCAACAACCAGAAGTCAACATTTTAATTAGTACTTGATATCTCATTACCTAAAATCCTAGCATCTTATCAACGTATTCTGTGCAAAGCAGGTTATGATGAGCAGGCACAAGTGTTAGCACAGGAAAAGTAAAGGGAAATGTACAACAAGGAACAAAAAAAGTATACTTTCTATGAAAGCCAGGATTAGTCTACCTGCCTGCAACGTGGCTCCCCAGCACACCTCCACTTATCTTCCTCAGCTGCAGGAGCTACAGAACTATAGCTGGAAGCTCAGTCGCTTGGTACTTGGTCAGTGTACAGACCAGCTTGGCCTCAGCTCCACGAGCAGCTTGTTTCTGGAGTAATTCTAGGAATTGTTCTGCCTGAGGCTCAGTTTCCCTGTTTATGGTCTCACTGGAATGAGCTATGAGTTAGGGTTGCAACCCAGCCACAAGCTACTGAGTTAGGGCTGTAACTATGTTTTAACCCCTTCTGGCCCTTATACCTACAAAAATGGTTTTCTTCCTTCCTCACTCAAAACTTTCCAGGATCCTGATGTCTCCACAAGGGGATCTGAATCAATGCCTTGTGTGTGCACATGCTAAGTTGCTTCAGTCATGTCCAGCTCTTTGTGATCCCATGGACTGAAGCCTGCCAGGCTCCTCTGTCCATGGGATTCTCCAGCCAAGAATACTGAAGTGGGTTGCCATGCCCTCCTCCAAGGGATCTTCCTGATCCAGGGATTGAACCCGTATCTCTTACATCTCCTGCACTGGCAGGAGGGTTCTTTACCACTACTACCACCTGGGAAGCTCCTAACCTGTGCCTTATTTATTAGTAACTCACAGGCTCAGACCTCTTCTCAGTTAAAGAGCCTGGATCACAACTGCATCTCTGCTTGAACTCAGACACCATGCTTTGAGCTGCTGGCTGTTCATAGCCTCAGAACTAGATTAGCCTCTCTGGCACATTCCATGCAGATCCATGCTTGTTGCCCTCCTCTGACAGCCCATTTGGAGGCCCAAGCATGCTTTGCAAACAAGAACATAAGGATTTTGTCTGAAGTCTTCCTGAGCAGTAAAATTCGAGCTTCAAATATTTGAAATAAACAGGGCAACAGAACAAAGTCACTTAGGAGATAAATAAGTCACAACTGAGATGTTTCTCAAGTGATTAAGCATCTTGCCTGTAAGCCTAGTTCTTCATGTTGAATTCCTAACAGTCTTTTCAACCCCTTTCAGGTCAGAAGTGTTGGCCTGAGGTCTGAACCCTCTAACTTGACAGTGATCAGAGATGAATAATTCCCTCTAGCCATGACTCCTATGCTCAGTGGAGATTGTGGTTGCAATACCACTCCAGGCCTCAGAGGCTCTCATCAGCGTCCCCAGTCTCCGAATTGGGGAATGTCCACTTACCCTGCTGAGCCAGTTAAGCAAAACTTAGTATTGATACCGAATTGCAACATGATATTACATGGCGGTGGGCTGACCCAGCCACCACTCACTGTTTTTGCTCAGTCACCAAGTCGTGTTCGACTCGTTGCGACCCCATGGACTGCAGCACACCAGCCATTCACTACCTAGTTGTTATGGATGCTCACAGATTGTTACTTTGCTTTTGTTTGGACAACCTTAAAAGATAAAACTAATGATCCTTTGGGGTCTGGTCCTTTATAATTCCTTTATAAAGAGTCAGCACATCATAGAGAATGCGTTCAAGAAGATGGCTGGTTTTGTACCTGGTCTTCCTCTTTTTACTCTCATCCCTCTAGCCAGACAGATTCTTCAGCATATAAATCAGATTCGATTTCTTCCCTGATTCACATTTCTCATGGTTTCCCACGGAAATAAGTAAGACTCACAAGGCCCTGCAAATCTTCACCCTCCTCATTCTTTAGCCACGTCCAACTTCTCTGCTCATTTCAACCTTAGGGCCTTTGTGGTTGCTGGTTTCTCTGCTGGGAATGCTCTTCCCCAAGATCTTTGTGTGATTGCCTCACTATTATCACCTTGTCTTAGCATGAGTGTCACCTCCTGAGAGAAGTCTTCCCTGACCACCCTAACAAAATAGATACTCTTCTGCCCTCTTACTTTCTTCCCCAGTTACCCTATTTTACTGTCTTCACAGCACTTATCACTGTATGCATTTATGTTGCATTGTTTATGTCATTCTCTTTGCTTGCTTTTTTCTTTTTTTATCATCCATCCATTTATTCCTTTATGTCCACATTCAACAAGAATAAATTCCATGTGGGCAGAACGTTATTTGTCTGGTTGCCTACCTTATATTCAGAGAATAGTATTCTGTTCTTAGTAAATATTTTGGGGCAAAGGATTAAAGGGACAAATGAAGCAAGGGGGTAGTTTTCTCTGCTTCTTGCATCACTTATCTTCTTCCAAAGTTTCATTTTCATGAAATTCTCATGTGAATCATCTCAACTAGGCCCTATATTTCACAAATACCTTCTAGAAACCCCTAAACTGACTTTGAAGTCAAGATTTACCTCATTCCTGTAGACAAATAGGAAACTCAACTGAACAGCTCTATTTCTAAAGTGCTAACAGTAGCTCCTTTGACTTCCACCCCATTAAGCCTGCCCACAATTATTAACAAGAAGACTCCCAAACCCCCTCTGTTAAATGCTCACATATTCTCATAAATTTATCAAATTAAATAATGGAAGTTGAGCAGGCTGTGGAAAGTTTAACATATTGTGCCAATTAAGATTACATGTGCATTTCAGAGACATCATGTCTTATTGATTTTGAGAAATGTGCTATCTTAAAAGAGCCCAGATACAAAATGGAAGCCAATAGCAATTTCTCAAATGTGTTTAAACCATACATTTTTAATCTATTTCATGCAGGTGTATCAGCAAGTATTTGATCAGAGAAGCAGAACCATACTGAGTGATAAAAAAAGATTTATTATAGTGATTTGACTTTGTGTAATTATGCGAGCTTGTTAAGTCATTATGTAAATACACTGCCTTCATGGCTAGTACTGGGTCTAGGTCAGCTGGGAGAAGCTGGAGGGAAGAAGGGCGTGAAGTGTGGAAGATGAAGGACAAAGTGAAACCTAGTGAAGGTTAGCGGGGACTTGGATTGGTCTGTTGCTGGAACTCATGGTGGTCTTCTTTGACTGCTTCCATGCTTTCTACTTTGATGGCGTGGATAACTGAAAAAGAACTGATGCTCTTTGCCGTGTGGGAGCTGAAGGATAAGATCTGAGAGGAGCTGAAAGAACTGAGGCCTGGATGTTGCCCCACACTGCCAAGGTGAGCCAGCATATCTGTGACAATGTTCATGATGTGAGCCACGATTGGGCTTGACTCGCAACCAGTCTTCCCAGCGTAGACATGGCTGCTGCTTCCCTTTCACCTTCTAA
Source organism: Okapia johnstoni (assembly GCA_024291935.2). Lineage (NCBI taxonomy): Eukaryota > Metazoa > Chordata > Mammalia > Artiodactyla > Giraffidae > Okapia > Okapia johnstoni. Next base: position 28,397,935 of record CM044321.1, on the reverse strand, counting down.
ATCTTGAATGCATTTCTCTTTCAGCCAATTCCAGCTCAAATCATTCAAGGAAAAATGTTCCTGTCTTAGCTGCAGTCACACAACTCCAAGTCACCATAGTAAGTAGCAAATTTTATAAAACCCTACCATCCACACAGTCATAAATGTCTATTTCTTTGAAGCTGATTGATTCCAGATCATTCTGTTACTTCCAATCAGTGCCTCACTTTTAGGAAGTCACTTAAATATTGCACTGGCTAGTTAAGGGCATTTTGATGATATCTCTACCTGGCTTTTATGCCATTATGTCTTGACTCTGTGAGCTACCTTTCTCTTTTTTTGAAGATTTGTTTATTTTGGGCTGCACTGGGTCTTCTTTGCTGCCTGCTGGCTTTTTCTAGTTGCCTCGAGCATAGGCTACTCTTGAGGTGTGTGGGCTTCTTGTTGCTGTGGCTTCTCTTGCTGTGGCTCCCAGGCTCTAGAGCACAGGCTCAGTAGTTGTGGGGCAGCAGCTTAGTTACCCTGGAATGCTCCCGGACTAGGGATTGAACCCATGTCCCTTACATCGGCAGGCGGATGCTTAACCAACGGACCAGCAGGGAAGTCTAGTCTTCTTATTTTTTAATTTAAAAGAACTGAATACAGAAAACTCAACCAATCAAAATGATCTTTGATCAATGTGCATGCCTATATTCTAGTTCTAAATCTATGAAGTTTTATAATATTTATATTTTCACATATAAATACTGAACTTTTTGTGGATGAAATGACATGATGTGTGTGATTTGCTTCAAAATAACAAGGAAAGAAGGAAGTGCCAGGGAAGGAAGGGAGTAAATAAGAAATACAATAGAAAATAAATTAATAATTGCTGAGGTTCATAATTGTTGAATGTGGGTAGTGGGTTTGTTATACCACTCCCTCTACTTATGTATATGTTTGAAATTCTCCATAGTAAAGTGTTTATAAAAACAATTGCTTGCCAAAGAGGTTTGGTGATTGCATTTTGTTTTTTCTCATTTTATTATTGACTGAGAAAAATGAGGTGCCTTCATTATAAGATCCCCAGGGAGACACAGCCCTCTGCCCATATGATAATTTATACCTACTGGTCCTCATAAATTATTCTCCCCAGCCCCAACCTTCTGGTTGCAGTTCCAGCCCTGTGAACATTTGTTCACTCACACAGCAAGACATTATTCAATATGCAAAATGTAATACAATCCCCTGTTTCAAGTGAGGTGCTTCACCCTTGACCTCCCTCAGCCCCTTTTCTGGCAGAGCCTTTCTGGTCCAGTTTCAGAGAGAATAAATCTCCTGCCTCATGTCTGTGTTGGTTACCCAGCTGTGAAAGCCAGGGAGTGGACTTAAAAGTCTGTTTCTTACAAAGATTTGAATGAATTCTGCTGTATCAGTCCCCTCTCACATCCTTTTGAGAACTGACTTCAGTTTTTGGCTCCATTAAATCAATGATAACTAGTCCTTGGAATTTCCGTCTTCCAAAATGATATTGACATATATTGTTTCCTATCATTCCATCTATAATGATTTTTGTTTTTATTAATTAGTGTCACTTTTATCCTTCAGTCCAAATTTTAGGGCTGAGAGGGAGCTAGAGATAAGCACATTTGTTTAATCCCATCCCTTTAGCTGAAAATCCCTGCTTGAGCATGTCAGCCCAGATTATTGCCCTTTATTTTCACAGGACTCATTTCTGGCATCTTGTGTGGATCTACCCTTCTTCCTCATATATTAACTGGTTGTATATTTTGAACCATGCCCACCTGGACTTGCAGTATCTGCCAGGCTCACCTGCTGAACCAGATTCCTACTTTTAGAATCTTTTGATCAATACGGTCTCTCCAGACACGAGTAATGCTTCCTTGGATAGAATTATTATCTAGCTTAACCAAATTACTCAGAGTGATCATTACCATCAGAAGTATCAAGACACACTGTGGAAGAGACACTGATGTGTACTTTAAAAGCAGAAACCAGGAGAATTTTACCCTCTGGAAGCTTACAGTGTCAAATCCTGCTTGAAAACAGCAGCTCTGTGAGTTCAGCTGTGTACGTTGATAGGTTCAGTAAAAAGGGTTGTCTTTTTCTTATAGGGATCAAAGGTTCCTCTGGTCACTTTATTTTTAGTGTGTGAAGCTTCTTTGGAGTGAGTGACAAGCTTCCAGAGGTGATGATGATAGCTCCCCTGTGTCCACGTTGTAGAGCTGGTGGGGAGGGAAGCCACCAAAAGGAGAAGCCAGGGCATTGGATGAGACCCTGGAAAGTTTTGCCTGTGGAATGAAGGGTGGGGGGAGGTCCTTTTCCCACCCCCCACCACAATCTCAATTTTGTTGAGATCCAGAAGGAATTATGATCCTGAGCCAATTTGTAAAGCTGCATTTGGAATGAGTACTTGGATTTAGACAGTGTTCTCTACTAGCACTGAAAGAGGGGTTTTGACACAGCGGGCATGCGTGTGTGCTAAGTCCCTTCAGTGGTGTGTGACTTTTTGTGGCCCTATGGACTATAGCACCCCAGGCTCCTCTGTCCATGGGATTTTCCAGGCAAGAATACGGGAGTGGACTGCCGTTTCCTTCTCCAGGGGATCTTCCCAATCCAAGAATTGAACCTGCATCTCTCATGTCTCCTGCATTGCCAGGAGCATTCTTTACCTCTAGCATCACCTTTGACACAGCAATTAAAGTTAAATACTTAAAGGAAGATAGTCCCCTATTCTGCCCTGTTTTTTGCTTCTTTATTAATTCTACTTGTTGCAAGGTCAGAGATAAGCCTTCCAATAATAACACATTATTTTTCGCCGCTTTATTTTGCTTCTGCCACCTCTGCTTCCTCTCTTCAGTTATTATTATTTAACATTTGCTGGTAGCTCAACTGGTAAAGAATCTGCCTGCAGTGCAAGAGACCCCAGTTCTATCCCTATTGGGAGGATCCCCTGGAGAAGGGATAGGCATTCCACTCTAGTATTCTTGCCTGGGAAATCCTGTGGACAGAGGAGCCTGGTGGGCTACAGTCCATGGGGTTGCAAAGAGTTGAACCCAAGTGAGCAACTAAGCAGAAGCACATCACAACATTCATTGAGTTGTTGATATTAGAGATTAAAAAGAGTAGTAAGACATATCTCTTGTCTTCAAGGAGCTTACCATCAATACAAGAACACTGAACTTTGGGACTGGTATTCAGTTAAGAAGAGCATGTGCATGATCAATCGCTCGGTCATGTCTGACTCTTTTGTGACTCCAGGGACTGTACCTGGCCAGGCTCCTCTGTCCATGGGCTTTTCCAGGCAAGAAGAATGGAATGGTCTGCCGTTTCCTCCTCCAGGGGATCTTCCTGACCCAGGGATCAAACTGATGTCTCCTGCATTGACAGGTGGATTCTTTACCATTGAGTCACTTGGAAGGCCCTCAGTTAAGAAGAGGAGATAAAATTCCAAAAAGAACCAGATTTTCATTTCCCCTTTCCTTTTTCCTTTAACCTGGTGCTCTGTGGCAATCTGGAGGGGTTGGATGGGGTAGGAGTGGGAGGGAGATTCAAGAGGGAGGGGACATACATTTGCCTATGGATGATTCATGTTAATGTATGGCTGAAGCAACACAATATTGGGAAGCAATTATCCTCCAATTAAAAATAAATAAATTTTAAAAAACTTCATTCTCTTTCTCTGCTTCACTTTGTGTCTGTGCAGATGCATTGTCACTATCTTGCAAGCCTTCCAATTTCGCAGGGATGACTCATGTGGCCCACATTTGCCCAACTCCCTTGTTTTTTCACAGAAGGATGTGTCATCTTTGGTTTGGCTTTGTTAGTTCTTAATGAGGAAGTCTGCCTCAAACTCACTCATCTTTTTTGTGGAAGGGGTATCACCCTTCCCTTCTCCTGAAATAAAACTGATTGCAAATGAAATTCTCATCTGTTTCATATTTCTGTGTGCACGACTCATGAGGTTAGAATTGGTTTCTTCCATTATCTTAATTGAATCCATCTTCTACATGTAAACATGTTACAAGGAAATGTGAATTGTGCAAGGGTAGATTAGGGCCCTGAGTTTGAGGCCTCTTTTTATTATTAATTGGCTGCATTTCCCATGCTGTTCAGGCACAGTTTTGCCTCAGTTTCCCAATCCTGGGAATTCCCTTTAGGGTAATGGCTGTTTATTTCATGAATGTTGCAGATAAGAAAAAGTTTGCGTGAATAGGCATGAAACATACTTTCTGTTTAAACCACTTTTGAGACTGGAATATCACAAAATATGGCTTCCCGTTGCCCCAGCACAAAGCAAAGATGTATAATGTTTTATATTTCCTCTGTGTAGTTCAAAGTTTGTTTTGAATTTATTAATCAGTTACAAGCCTCCTTTCTTATTTTGGGGGAAGCTATATTGTTCTGATGAGATAAAATAAGCTTAAATGTGTCCAACTTGTGAAGATAAATTTTTCTATGCCTTATAATTCCCTGTCTTCATTTTCTTCACATTATGCCTTTTCTTCTATATCCATATGTTATTTTTGCCTGATTAAAGTGAAAGTAACTTTAAAAAGTCTAACAGTGAGATTAAATTTTCTCCTTGTTCAAACAGAGTATAAAAATAAGATCTAGGTCCATAAGGTTGTAGGGGATAAAATTAAGATATTTTGAAATATCTTAATTATTTTTCTTTTAAATTAAGATATCTTGCATCTATGTACTGCATATCTGAAGTTGTTTCTGCTCTTATTCCACTTTAATAGGAAAATCTGTTTCCATTATATAAACAGTAGTTCCATTGCCATGGATTCTTTATCTTATGAGACTAAGGATTACTATGATGCGTTGAGAATATTATTCAGTTTACCAAAATCTGGTTTGTACATAAATTTTCAAAAATTGCATGAAATCATGCATGTCATTCTCCCCAAAGCAGACAGTCATCTTTTAAAACATTATTTAAATAATGTCTCATCTCTCCTTAAGGTTCAATGTAGATTTTCTATTGCATTTAGAACAGAACCCAAACTCCTTTCTGTGGCCTTTGAGGCCCAGTGTCACTTGCAGGCCTCTTCTGCACATTTTTTTCTCCATTTCCTTCCGCTTACTATATTCCCCAGTACTAACTCCTTAAGGTTCAATGTAGACTTTCTATTGTATTTAGAACAGAACCCAAACTCCTTTCTGTGGCCTTTGAGGCCCAATGTCACTTGCAGGCCTCTTCTGCACATTTTTTTCTCCATTTCCTTGCACTTACTATATTCCCCAGTACTAACTCCTTAAGGTTCAATGTAGACTTTCTATTGTATTTAGAACAGAACCCAAACTCCTTTCTGTGGCCTTTGAGGCCCAATGTCACTTGCAGGCCTCTTCTGCACATTTTTTTCTCCATTTCCTTGCACTTACTATGTTCCCCAGTACTAAACTCATTGATTCATTTATTCACTTGACAAGTAGTTTTTGAGGACCTAATATGTATTAGGTACTGTTATATAAGGGGCTTCCTGGTGGCTCAGGGGTAGAGAATCTGCCTGCAATGCAGGAGATGCAGGTGACATGGGTCTGATCCCTAGGTTGGAAAGATCCCCTGGAGGAGGAAATGGAAACCCACTCAAGTATTCTTGCCAGAACAATCCCATGGGATTGGTGGGCTATATAACCCATGGTGTTGCAAAGAGTCAGTCACGACTGAGCACACGTGCACACTGTTCTATACACTATAATTACCACTTAGAACAAATGCAGCAAAGTCTTTCCTTATATGGAATTAGTAACTTGGGTGACAATAAACACAATAATATGCTATGTGTTAGGACATCCAGTGGAACCAAATACAGTGTACACTTCAGGGCAAAGATGGAGGAAGATCTCTGGTTGGGTAGTAAGGGAGGCCTCTTTAAGACGATAACATTTTAAAAGAAGTGAATGGAATGAGAGGATGGACGAATGAGGAGGTTTGGAGAAAGAGCATCCTAGGCAGAGGAAACAGTGAATGCAAAGGCTTGAGGTAGAAATAAGTTTGTGTGTTTGATGGACCAAGAGAAGGGGGTGGAAAAGAATGCGTGAGGGAAGAATGGACTACGAGATCACAGAGACTGGCAGGACCAGGTCACATAAGCACTTGTAGATGAAAAGCTGGATTTTGTTCTGAGTCTGCTGGGAATATATTTTCAAAGTGTAAGAGAAGAAGCTAGGGTTGGGGATTGAGGGGGGTTACTGCAATTGTATAGGTGAGTGTGCATGCAGGCTAAGTCACTCCAGTTGTGTCTGACTCTTTGTGACTCTAGGGAGTGTAGCCTGCCAGGCTCCTCTGTCCATGGGATTCTCCTGGCAAGAATACTGGAGTGGGTTGCCATGCCCTTCTCCAGGGGATCTTTCTGATCCAGGGATCAAACCTGCATCTCTTATGTCTCCTCTGTTGGCAGGTGTGTTCATTACCACTAGTGCTACCTGGAAAGTGTATAGGTGAGAGATGATGGAATCTGGGATTAGGAAAATGGCAGTAGATTGGGAAGAAGTGTGGATTCTAGAATTTTTACCCTGAAATTTATTATTTTATTTTATATATTTTTCATTGAGATCTGATTAATGAAATTGCAAGATTTAAAAATGTATAATGTGCTGATTTTATATTTGTATACACTGTGAAAATATTCCCCTCAAAAAGTTAATTACTATTGATGCATTCATCAATTCACGTATTTACTGGATTTTGTTTTGTTTCGAGTGAGAACACTTAAATTCTCCTCTCTTAGCAGTTTCAGAGTTTTTTTTTTGGGCCAAAGAACTAAACAGACATTTCTCCAAAGAAGACATACAGATGGCTAACAATCACATGAAAAGATGCTCAACATCACTCATTATTAGAGAAATGCAAATCAAAACCACAATGAGGTACCATTACACACCAGTCAGAATGGCTGCTATCCAAAAGTCTACAAGCAATAAATGCTGGAGAGAGTGTGGAGAAAAGGGAACCCTCTTACACTGTTGGTGGGAATGCAAACTAGTACAGCCACTATGGAGAACAGTGTGGAGATTCCTTAAAAAACTGGGAATAGAACTGCCATATGACCCAGCAATCTCACTGCTAGGCATACACACCGAGGAAACCAGAATTGAAAGAGATGCATGTACCCCAATGTTCATCGCAGCACTGTTTACAATAGCCAGGACATGGAAGCAACCTAGATGTCCATCGGCAGACGAATGGATAAGGAAGCTGTGGTACATATACACAATGGAATATTACTCAGCCATTAAAAAAAATACATTTGAATTGGTTCTATTGAGATGGATGAAACTGGAGCCCATTATACAGAGTGAAGTGAGCCAGAAAGAAAAGCACCAATACAGTATATTAATGCATGTATATGGAATTTGAAAGATGGTAATGGTAACCCTATATGTGAGACAGAATAAGAGACACAGATGCATAGAGCAGTCCTGTGGACTCTGGGGGAGAAGGTGAGGGTGGGACGTTCTGGGACAATAACATTGAAACATGTATATTGTCATATGTGAGGCGGAACACCATTCCATGTTCTATGCATGGGACGGATGCTCAGGGATGGAGCGTTGGGATGACCCAGAGGGATGGGATGGGGTGGGAGGTGGGAGGAGGGTTCGGGAGGGGGAGCACATGTGAACCCATGGCTGATTCATGTCAATGTATGGCAGAAGCTACTACAATATTGTAAAGTAATTAGCCCCCAGCTGAAATAAATAAATTAATTAATTAAAAAAAAAAGATTACATCAGAAGTATTACTATTGGATTCGATATACTGTGTAAGAGGTCAATGAATTTAAGGATGACTCCTGCAGTTTTAGCTGAAGCACCTGGATTAGTGAAGGCTCCATTCACTAAAAGTGGAAAGATTGAGAGAGGATCATGATTTGAGGGGAAAGCAAGGGTTTTGTTTTTTGTTTGGATACATGGAATCTGAGCTGCCTGTTAGCGATTCATTGGAAGACATCTAGGCAATTCAAAATGTAAATCTGAAGCTTATGGTGGAGTTTGTGTCTGGGATATCCAGATGGTATTTGCAACTGAGACAGCAGATAAAATAAATTAGGGAGTTGATGTGGCTAAAAAAAGAGGGAAGAAGAGGAGAAATTGCCTGCACAAGAGGTTGTGGAGGGCCATTAGTTGAGGCAGAAGGAAAACTGAACTGTGTAATTTTCTGGAAACTAAGTTACTAAAGACTTTCAAATGGAGGAAATAATCAACAGTGTCAAATCCTATCAACCAGGTCATGTGAGGTGAGAACTGTCTGGACAACTGGATTTGGCAGGAGAGAACAACTGGTCACCTTGACAAGAGTCACTGATGTGCAGAAGTGGGGTGGCATTTAGCAAATTGATATTATTTAGCAATTTAGCAGCTGGCTTGGGCTTCCCTGATAGCTCAGTTGGTAAAGAATCCACCTGCAATGCAGGGGACCTCGGTTCAATTCCTGGGTCATGAAGATCTGCTGGAGAAGGGATAGGCTACCCACTCCAGTATTCTGGCCTGGAGAATTCCATGGACTGTATCAAAGAGTTGGACACGACAGAGTGATTTTCACTTTAAGAAATACATTGAATTAAAAAATAAAGCAATATTATTTTTGTTTAGTAATGTATTAATGTTAAGATTAAAATAGCTGAGGTTTCCAGAGTCCAAGGTCTTTGTGAAGTTGCGTGAAACTTCGAGTTCATAAAATAAATGAGTACAGGAGGTGGGTTCTTCAGTTATAGGTGCTCAGGCTCACAGGCAGTGTGGGATAAAGTGATTGTACATAATTTCCAGAGCCAAATAGTCTGAGTTCAAATCCTTGATTTCCATCTGTCCAAACTTGACTCAGTCAAACTCTTGAGTTTTTATTTCTTTGCACAAAGTAGGAATAATATTGGCAATATCAAGAAATTGCTACTAGAATTGACTGGAATAACATATGTAAAGGGACTAGTAGCACAGACCCTTACCTTCCCTCTCTAAGAAGTTTTAGAAAAGTCACACAGACACGACCTCTGTCACTTTGTGCTGAAGCTTGTGCCAAAAGAGGGGATCCTGTCTCCTTGGATTTCTCTTATTCTGGAGAAATAAAAATAGTTCAATTAAAAATGTCAGCTTCATCCAAGGGTGGGTAAAGTTAGTAGTCCCTATGCTTAGAACACTTTCCCTGGAAGAAGCAATGCTGTTCTTTTCTTTTTAAAGAGAAGCAATGTCTGGATAAACAGCAGGATTCTACTGTGTAGCACAGAGAAATATGTTCCATATCCTGTGATAAACCATAATGGAAAAGAATATATATGTATAACTGAACCACTTTGCTGTACAGCAGAAACACATTGTAAATCAACTAGACTCCAATAAAAAAGAGAAGCAATCTCTGTGCCCCGTCCCCAAACTCAATGCTTCTCTCTCTCCCTCTCACCTTGCTCCATCTCTCATCTCTCAACATTCTCTTAATTTTTCTGTACATCTTTACTTTCTTCTGTCTACTTCCCTTGGTTTTCTGGTTTTACAGATGATGTGAAGATGCTGGGAAAGATTGAGGGCAGAAGGAGAATGGGGAGACAAAGGATGAAATGGTTAGATGGCATCATCGACTCAGTGGACATCAGTTTGAGCAAACTCCAGGAGGTAGTGAAGGACAGGGGAGCCTGGTGTGCTGCAGTCCATGGGGTCACAGAGAGTCAGACAGGACTTAGTGACTGAACAACAAATGTGTGTCAGGGGAAGGGGACATCTTAATTTGTAAAGACGTGGTTGACACCAGTGATGGCCACGTCGGGTGTTTTCTCTAGGAATTCCCACCAGGTGATTCCCTGACTCTCCTCTGGCTCTTCTGCTTCCATGAGGCTGAGGACAGAGAGGACTCATTCCTGTTCTTGTGTTGCACATAACATGACAGAAGACCTCCATGGAAACTTCTATGGATCTTACCTGTGATCTCTTTCAGACTCCTCCCTTTTCCCCAGACTTTTTCTCTTTCCATGAAATATCTTCTTAGTTGGGGAATCTGAGTCCTCAACAGCTCATGGAGCTGCACAATTCCTGCCCTCTTTGCATGATTCACCAGGCTGTCCCTTAACTCCAAGAGTCCTCCCTCCCTGGCTCTGAGATGCTTTCCGGCAGCCAGTCCTTTTTGTCCTGTGTAGGACTGTTCCTGCATAGTCATTGCTTAGTGTGTAGAAGACTTTCATGCTGAGTGATAAATGATGACTTTTCAGAAAGCTGAGTCCTGGAAGGGATTACTCTCCAAAGAGTTGTGAGTTCCGCTGCCTCTTTTGTTTATTCCGTGGAGGTGAATGAGCCTACGGAGACAAGATGTGCTCCAAGATGTCCCTGGAACAAGGTTACAGCCCTGGTTTTTGCCTAAGTTGTGTCTGTCACACTCCACTGCTGCTCACAAAGAGGAAGGTGAGGCAGATTTTGCTCTGGACTCATTGAGAGGTGCAGGAGGAAAGAGGACCCACACACTGACCGGAGCTAGGCTTGCTCTGTCTCTTGTAGGTAGTCAGATTTTCTATGCATGTGTCCTTGGGGAGCCTTCAAGTGCTTACATGAACTGTGATTTATATTTTGAATCTTGCCCAAGTTTGTACAGTGAACTTTTGGTTTAGACTGTAGGGGACATTTTGAGCTGACACTGAGAAGGCTGCTTGAAAACCAAATGATGTAAGTTGAGGTGCAACTGCTCTGAGTTGTTTTTAAATGGAGTAAATATGAACTTCTAGAAACATGTACTCAGAGCCAATGTGGAGGTTCTTGGCTTAAGAACAGATGGGGATGGGAGATCCGTGTGAACTCTGAAAAGCCTTGCTACCCACATTTCAGTTTTCACTTATGCTTCACAAAGAAGCATCTGTTACATAAACCACAGAAGCCCATCAACGTTACTGAATCTTGAAGCTCAAGGTGGGTTGAGAAGCAGTGTCAAATGTGGGTCTCATGATTTCAATCAAGTCCTATTAGAAAGATTCATCTTTACAAAATGAATTGTGTGTTTGGAAAAATAACGTTGAAAAATTCCCATAACCCATAACTGAAGGAACTATTTTGCATTTTAGAAAAGTTGCAGCCTTTTATGAACTTGAACTTGCACTGTTAGCATCCCAACATCTTGTAAAAGAGCCAGATGAGTGTATTTGCTGTTCGGGTTACAGGAAATGTCTTAAGGCTAGTTTTGGTTTTCTTTTTAAGGAAGTATCAATAGTTTTAAATAACAAAAGCAAAGTCACCCAACTTGCTACAGAATGCTAATCTGACTGTTTTCAGAAAGTGAAAGTCACTCAGTTGTGTCTGACTCTTTTGCGAGTCCATGAACTGTAGCCTGCCAGACTCCTCTGTCCATGGAATTCTCCAGTCAAGAATACTAGAGTGGGTTGCCATGCCCTTCTCCAGGGGATCTTCCAAACTTGGGGATTGAACCTGGGTCTCCTGCATTGCAGGCAGATTCTTTACCATCTGGGAAAGGCTTGAAAGCCCCAAGCCTACGACGGTTTTCAGAACCCCATAAATCAGCTTTATGTCCACCATATGAAAGTTCTAAAATCTTGAAGAGAAGGTTAAAAGTAAAATCTCAAAGGCCACTCTAGCTGCTGTTTTTCTACATAAAATGAGCTACAAGAACAGCAACAGAGGAACAAGACCAAAATTCCAACCCCAGCTGCAGACAACTGCCAGATGGTTCTTATCTCATAAAAGCTCACATAGATATCAAGAAGTCACATCAGGCCTTCTGGTTTTTTGTTTTTTTGTTTCTACGAGTGTTTCTACCACTTGTTATCTTATCTATAAATTTTCCCCAGAGTGGGAATTAAATAAGATCCTTCCTTCTACATTTGTTATCTACTTTAGGAATTAAGGGGGATCCTACCATCTTTTCTCGTGAGATTGTGAAGTGTGATGGTTGATAAAAAGTGCTCAGTTGCAGGGCATCAGATTCAACTAAACACCAGCTTCTTTGGTCCCCAAGACACTATGGAGGACACAGAGTTTGGAATGTTCTCTACTGTGGAGTTCCTGGGGCCCTTGGGGAGATACAAGCTCCTGCAGAACTACATTTGAGCAACTGCTTCGGTAGTTGCTTTGTTTCTCTGGGTTGAGATCAGAAGTTTTCTTACACAGAACATGTTCACCATTGCGAAAGCCCATCCTGTTGATGATGGGACTTCCCTGGTGGCTGAGTGGTAAAGAATCTGCCTGCCAAGCATGAGACATGGGTTTGATCCCTGGTCTGGGAAGATCTCCTGGAGAAGGAAATGGCAATCCACTCCAGTATTCTTGCCTGGGAAATCCTATGAATAGAGGAGCCTGGTGGGCTACTGACCATTGGGTTGCAAAGAGTTGGACACAATTTAGCGACTGGGCATGCAAAAATGGTAGAAAGAAAGAATTCTACCTGATTCTAGATGCTGAAGCTAATTCAGCTATATGAGTTTGGCTACTGGACTTATCTCTTTAACAAAACAAACCATATGAGAGTTTAAGGCTGTTCAGGATGCTAGCTATAGTGTCACAGGTTTAAAATGATCAAAAGGCTTCATGTTTTCCCCAAATTCCTATACAATTGTGTTAACTCATGTAATAAAAAGCTATTGTTTTTCTAAAGGATGATTTTATACAAAAATTTCCAGGGTATTTTTCATAAACCCTCAAAGATGGAATGTTGGTAAAACATATGCTGCCAGTTTTTGCAGAGAGTAGTAATTGTTCCTATTGCACCATAGTCATTTCTCTTTTTGTGTGTGTGCATAGTCTTCTGTGAACAGAGTGTGTGCATAGTACTTTGGCCACCAGATAAGAAGAGCTAACTCATTGAAAAGGACCCTAATGCTGGGAAAGATTGAAGGCAGAAGGATAAGGGGGTGACAGAGGATGAGATGATTAGATAGCATCACCGACTCAATGGAGATGAACCTCAGCAAACTCCAGGAGGTGGTGAAGGACAGGGAAGCCTGGCATGCTGCGATCCATGGGGTCGCAAAGAGTTAGACATGACTTAACAACTGAAGAACAACAAAATAATCTTGTCTTAGTAGTTATCAAGCACCTGAAAAGCAGAGGCTCTATTATGGGTTTTTTATTTACCTTTTCTAGAGGGGAAACGGAGGCTCCATCTGGGGTATCTGCTACTGGAGGAGAGGAGCTGAGGACAAACACACCTCAGCTCTCAGTCCTTGTTTTGTACCCTTGTCAAGAGTCAGGACTTTGTGAGGACCCTGGAGGTGTGATGATGACATTTTAGACACATTTACACAGGCCTTGCTTTATGCCCATGCTCAGAGGACAAATCCTGGGTGCCTCTTCAGGGAACTCTAACGTTGTCCCACTCTACCCATCATCTTTCTTACTTTCTGCTTTATGTCTTGGCTCATGGCAGAACTAGATGAAATATTTTTTGTTTGTTTGTTTTGCTCCCCAGAGTGGCAAAAATAACTTCAAACAATCTTTGCTTTCCAGTCTATGTTTGAACATACTGAAACACAGTAATTGACATCTACCACATAAGAAGACTGACTGTATGCCAAGTACAGAGGAGGTGTTGTATGTGTTCTCTGTTCTTCTCAATCCTGTTCTCACCCACCATAATCAGCATGGTGACCCTCTTCCTTTTCTTTGATGTAAACAAGTGATTTTCTATCTCGTGGCCTTTAAATCTGCTGATGCTTTTGCCTGAACTGCTTTGAAATGCTCCTCCCTCTGCCTTGTATAACTGATGCTGCTCATCACTCAGGTCTCAGCTCAGCATCACTTTCTTAAGGAGACTCCTATGACCAACTTCTCTGTCACAGCATTCACCGCACTTACTCTATTGGAATGATCTTGTTTATTGGCTTATATTCTTATTTTCCATCTCCCCTCATAAGAATGTACACTGCCAAAGAGAAGGAACCTTGCCTGTCTTGTTTTCTGCTCTGTTCCTAGCATGCAGAGCACTTTGTAGTATGTACACAACCTACTCTACTGGTTGAATAAATGAATAAATGATCTCATGATTAGATAATGAATAATAGTTTGTAACAACTGTATGAAATATTACCTTTCTCATTAAGAAAAAATGAGACTTGGGGAAATTAAGTAATTAGCTTGGTATTGCAGAGCCAGAAAATGGAATGTTTTGCTCCCGAATTTGTCAGATTTTCATGATCATCAATAGCTGTACCTTTTTTCCCATTTTCAGCGTTGTCACACAATCACAAGAATCACCTTGAAATGTGAGCAGCTAATGTGCTTAACCCTAGGACATTCATTCATTTATTTATACCTTATAAACTCTAGTGAAATTTCAAGTGACCAGAACACACACTCTGAATCTAAATGATGTTTGTGATCAAATTAGGGGAAGAAGATAAACATCCCAAGAGTAGATGAGATTTAAAATGTAGGATGTACATTGGGGTGCATGTATGTCTTTGAAATAGTGTTTTAATTTTTTTCTGGCTTTATACCCAGGAGTGGAATTCCTGGATCATATATTTTATTTTTAGTTTTTTGAGGAACTTCTATTTTGTTTTTCATAGTAGCTGCACCAATTTACATTCCCATCAACAGTGTACAAGGGCTCCCTTTTCTCCAGATTCTCACCATATTTGTTATTTGCAAGCTTTTTCATGCTAGTCATTCTGACAGGTATGAAGTAATACCTCATTGTTGCTTTGATTTGCATTTTTCTGATAATTAGCAATATTAAACATCTTTGTAAGTGCCTGTTAACCATCTGTATGTCTTTGAGAAAATGCCTGTTCAAGTCTTTTGCCCATTGTTTGATTGGGTTGTTTTCCTGATACTGAGTTGTATAAGCTGTTTATGTATTTTAGAATATTAACCCCTTGCTGCTCATATCACTTGTGAATATTTTCCCATTCAGTAGGTTGTATTTTGTTTTGTTAATGGTTTCCTTTGCTGTGCAAAAACTTTGAATTTGAATTAGTCTTATTTGCTTATTTTTGGTTTTGCCTTAAGAGACAGACCCAGAAAAATATTGCTATTATTTTATGTCGAAGAGTGTTCTGCCTACGTTTTCCTCTAGGAGTTCTGTAGTTTCAGGTCTTATATTTAAGTGTTCAATCCTCTTTATTTTTGTATATGGTATGAGGAAATGTTATAATCTCATTCTTCATGTATTTGTCCAGTTTTCCCAGTGTTTAGCAGCACTGTTTACAATAGCCAAGATATGGAAGCAACCCAGATGTCTATCATCCGATGAACAGCTAAAGAATGTGTGGTATGCACATATACGATGGAATATTACTCAGCCATAAAATGAATGCAATTTTTACATTTGTGCCAACATTGTTATACCTAGAGAATATTATGCTTGGTGAAATAAGCCAGACAATGGCAAATACTATATATCATTTATTCATGGAATCTAAAAATTACAACAAATAAATTAATATAGCAAAGAAGAAACAGACTGAGAGATGTAGAAAACAAACTAGAGCTTATTAGTAGGGAGAGAGAAGGGGGAGTTGCAAGATAGGGATATGAGATTAAGAAATGTGAGTTACTATGTATAAAATAGATAAGCAATAAGGATATATTGTACAGCACAGGGAAATATAGTGATTACTTTTTAATAACTTTTAATGTACTGAATAATCCATAAAAATGCTATGCTGTACACCAGAAACTAACATAACACTGTAAATCCACTGTCAGTTCAGTTCAGTTCAGTCACTTAGTCGTGTCTGACTCTTTGTGACCCCATGGACTGTAGCACGCAAGGCTTCCCTGTCTATCACCAACTCCCAGAGCTTACTCAGACTCATGTCCATCACGTCAGTGATGCCATCCAACCATCTCATTGTCTGTCATCCCCTTCTCCTGCCTTCTGTCTTTCCCAGCATCAGGATCTTTTCCAGTGAGTCAGTTCTTCATATCAGATGGCCAAAGTATTGGAGTTTCAGCTTCAATATCAGTCCTTCCAATGAATATTCAGGACTGATTTCCTTTAGGATGGACTGGTTGGATCTCTTTGCAATCCAAGGGACTCTCAAGAGTCTTCTCCAACACCACAGTTCAAAACCATCAATTCTTCTGTGCTCAGCTTTCTTTATAGTCCAACTCTCACATCTATACATGACCACTGGAAAAACCATAGCTTTGACTAGATGGACGTTTGTTGGCAAAGTAATGTCTCTGCCTTTTAATATACTATCTAAGTTGGTCATAGCTTTCCTTCCAAGGAGCAAGCATCTTTTAACTTCATGGCTGCAGTCACCATCTGCAGTGATTTTGGAGCCCAAGAAAATAAAGTGTTTCACTGTTTCCATTGTTTCCCCATCTATTTGCCATGAAGTGATGGGACTGGATGCCATAATCTTAGTTTTCTGAATGTTGAGTTTTAAGCCAACTGTTTTACTCTCTTCTTTCACTTTCATCAAGAGGATCTTTAGTTCTTCTTCATTTTCTGCCATAAGGGTGGTGTAATCTGCGTATCTGAAGTTACTGATATTTCTCCTGGCAATCTTGATTCCAGCTTGTGATTCATCCAGCCCAGCATTTCACATGATGTACTCTGCATATAAACTAAATAAGCATGGTGACAATATACAGCCTTGACATACTCCTTTCCTGATTTGGAACCAGTCTGTTGTTCCAAGTCCAGTTCTAGCTATTGGTTCTTGACCTGCATACCCATTTCTCAGGAGGCAGGTCAGGTGGTCTGGTATTCCCATCTCTTTAGGAAATTTTCACAGATTGTTGTGATCCACACAGTCAAAGGCTTTGGCATAGTCAATAAAGCAGAAGTAGATGTTTTTCTGGCACTCTCTTGCTTTTTCGATGATCCAGGGGATGTTGGCAATTTGATCTATGGTTCCTCCCTTTGCTAAATCCAGCTTGAACATCTGGAAGTTCATGGTTCATGTACTGTTGAAACCTGGCTTGGAGAATTTTGAACATCACTTTGCTAGCTTGTGAGATGAGTGCAATTGTGCGGTAGTTTGGACATTCTTTGGCATTGCCTTTCTCTAGGATTGGAATGAAAAGTTACCTTTTCCAGTCCTGTGGCCCCTGCTGAGTTTTCCAGATTTTCTGGCATGTTGAGTACAGCACATTCACAGCATCATCTTTTAGGATTTGAAATAGCTCAACTGGAATTCCATCACCTCCACTAGCTTTGTTCATAGTGTTTCTTCCTAAGGCCAACTTGACTTCACGTTCCAGAATGTCTGGCTCTAGGTGAGTGATCACACCATCATGGTTATCTGGGTCATGAACATCTTTTTTGTCTAGTTCTTCTGTGTATTCTTTCCACCTCTTCTTAATATCTTCCGCTTCTGTTAGGTCCATTCCATTTCTGCCCTTTATTGTGCCCATCTTTGTATGAAATATTCCCTTGGTATTTCTAATTTTCTTGAAGAGATCTTTAGTCTTTCCCATTCTATTGTTTTCCTCTATTTCTTTGCATTGATCACTGAGGAAGGCTTTCTTCTCTCCCCTTTCTGTTCTTTGGAACTCTGTATTCAAATGGGTATATCTTTCCTTTTCTCTTTTGCTTTTAGCTTCTTTTCTTTTCTCAGCTATTTGTAACGCCTCATCAGACAACCATTTTGCCTTTTTGCATTTCTTTTTCTTGAGGATGTCTTGATCCCTGTCTCCTATACAATGTCACGAACCTCTGTCCATAGTTCTTCAGGCACTCGTCTATCAGATCTAATCCCTTGAATCTATTTGTCACTTCCACTGTGTAATTGTAAGGGATTTGATTTAAGTTGAACTTGAATGATCTAGTGGTTTTCTTTACTTTCTTAAATTTAAGTGTGAATTTGGCAATAAGGAGTTCATGATCTGAGCCACAGTCAGCCCTTGGTCTTGTTTTTGCTGACTGTATAGAGCTTCTCCATCTTTGGCTGCAAAGAATATAATCAATCTGATTTCGATGTTGGCCATCTGGTGATGTCCATGTGTAGAGTCTTCTCTTGTGTTGTTGGAAGAGGGTGTTTGCTTGAATCAAGGCAAATCGGAAGTGGTCCAATGGGAGATGGCAAGGGTGAACATTGACATTTTAGGAATCAGTGAACTAAAATGGACTGGAATGGGTGAATTCAACTCAGATGACCATTATATCTACTACTGTGGGCAAGAATCCCTCAGAAGAAATGGAGTAGTCATCATAGTCAACAAAAGAGTCCAAAATGCAGTACTTTGATGCAATCTCAAAAACAACAGTACGATCTCTGTTCATTTCCAAGGCAAAGCATTCAACATCATAGTAATCCAAGTCTATGCCCTGACCAATAATGCTGAAGAAGCTGAAGTTGAACAGTTCTATGAAGACCTACAAGACCTTCTAGAAATAACACCCAAAAAAGGTATCCTTTTCATTATAGGGGACTGGAACGCAAAAGTAGGAATTCAAGAGATACCTGGAGTAACAGGCAAATTTGGCCTTGGAATACAAAACACAGGTCAAATCCACTGTAGGTAAATAAAAAAATGTAGGAGAATCTCGGATAAATACATGCAATGCTCATCAGAAACTGGTGCATATTCTTGAATGAGCTGCAACTTTGGTTTTACATTGTCTATAAGAGAAAAAAAACACATTTTTTGCCATGTTCATAAGGCAAAAATTAACCAATTATTCTAAACTAGAGCAATTTTGAAACCCCAGAAAACTATCCTTGGCTTCTCTCATAAAAGATGCTATACAGCATGAGAAATAACTTTCTTTGTTGCATCTATATGGTGTGCTTATGTTAGTCTCTCAGTCTTGTCTGACTCTTTGTGACTCAGTGGACTGTAGCCCGCCAGGCTCCTCTGTGCATGTAATTCTCCAGGCAAGAACACTGGAGTGGATTGCCATTCCCTTCTCCAGCATCTATATGAGAAATGAAACCAAAATTCTTATCTTTGTCTCCCTGGTGGCTCAGTCGGTAAACAATCTGCCTGCAGTGAGGGAGACCTGGATTTGATCCCTGGTTGGGAAGATCCCTTGGAGGAGGGCATGGTAACCCACTCCACTATTCTTGCCTGGAGAATCCCCATGGACAGAGGAGCCTGGCAGGCTTCAGTCCATGAGGTCGCAACACAACTGAGTGACTAAGCACAGCCCAGTCCTTTATGACAGCACACCAAAGTAAAAAGTTACATGAGGACCCCCAAAATAATTCTATGGAGATCCCAAAATGATGCTATTGGTTGTTCAGCTTGTTGCTGAGATGGCTTCCTGAAAGATATGTGTTAGATCACTTTGGTTTACATCAGGTCATAAATACTGTTCTTTATCCAGGCTGCTGCTGCTGCAGCTGCTGCTAAGTCGCTTCAGTCATGTCCGACTCTGTGCGACCCCATAGACGGAAGACCACCAGGCTCCCCCGTCCCTGGGATTCTCCAGGCAAGAACACTGGAGTGGGTTGCCATTTCCTTCTCCAATGCACGAAAGTGAAAAGTGCAAGTGAAGTCACTCAGTCGTGTCTGACTCTTTGCAACCCCATGGACTGCAGCCTACCAGGCTCCTCCGTCCATGGGATTTTCCAGGCAAGAGTACTGGAGTGGGGTGCCATTGCCTTCTCCTACTGATCAGTACTAATTAGCACTTGATTCAAGGAGGGTGGGAGACGCATGTCCACACACACATAGGTAAATTCTGGCAACTACTTAGAGAGTACAAAGACTCTTATACTGGTTAGGTGTATAATCATAAGCTCAGAATTACTGAAGATCAGAATAGGCTGGTCAGCTTGGTATAGATCATTGGACCTGTGGTTGAAAATTTTAAGGAACTGTACTTGAATTCTAAGAGTTGTTGATATATTTTTGACTTGTGCAATGGGGAGTATTTTATTAATAAGGCAAATTTCTGTGTCATACTCTTTTCTACCACCTCGTGTCAGATCTGAGGCACTGGGGCATCCAGTCGACACTTTAAATGCTTGTTCTTACTTATTCTTGCCATAGTTTAAGGAAGCGGAACATTTAATTGTGGGTCTGGACTGACACCTCATCCTATCTCTTGTAAGTTGTTATTTAATTTTTGTCTAAATTTATTGAATCACCTGGATGGTTCAAAATATTAAATAGATACAATAAGATTTCCACACACAAGCAAGTAATTTCCAACAGTGGCTTGATTATACAAGGTGGGAAATCTTTGGCATGTCAAGCATATGTGATGCTGGGAACTAAGTCAACGAAACACTAATCAGTTCATTTAGGAACTAATAACATCAGCCCCGAGGCTACAAGAGCCATTCATACTGGGCTTCCTCTATGAGGGGCTCATGGTCTGTGAACTAGTAGGAGAGTGGATTTCATCAGATAAGCTGTCAAATGCTTCATAGAACATGCCTTGGAGAATTAAGCTTCCACTGTTCATACAATTTTATCAGACACTAGCAAAGTAGATTTTCCAGTAAAACAGGAAATTGCCCTAAGGGCACGCTTTTGAACATTTATTCAAGATGTACTTTAAATGCTGTTTCAGCTGTCATTTTTTGCTATCGGCAGAAATGTCTTTGCTTTTGTTTCAGATGAACAGTTCTCTTTAATCACCAAAATCAACTAAAATGCAGAGAAAACAAGAGCTGTAAAATTACAGCGTGTGCAAGAAGGGGTAAAGATAGGTGGGTTTGGATGCAAAAGCAAGTTAAGTTGATTTGGAGCTATGGCTGAGATCCTGACTTGGCAACAGAAAGATTTGTTTCTTTCTTTAAATAAGGTTAGTAAGATGTTACAAAAGAATGAATATGGGGGCACTATAGCATAGGAGTTAAAGGCATAAACTCGGGAGGCAGACTGCCTAGTTTCAGGTATCAGTTCCAGCAATTCTCACTTTTGGACTTCGAGCACATTACTTAACTGCTTTGTGCCTCAGTTTCCTCATCTGTGAAACAAGAATAACCTAATGCATGTGGCTATTGCGCAGATAAAGTAGAACACTTTGTAAGCACAAGATAATGATTTGCTATTACAGTATAGTTCTCTATGAAATCAGTAAGGACTTCCATAAAAGGTATAATACAGACATATTGACTCTATACAGCCATTTAAAGCATCAAAGTTAATAACTTCTGGAAGGTGAAGTGAAAGTCACTCAGTCATGTCAACTCTTTGCGAGCCCATGGACTGTCACAAACACTGAAGTTACATCAGTATAAAATTTCAGGAGCCAATATAAAATTTCCAAGTTTGTTTGGGAAAACAGAAAGTGTGTCTCAGAAATATGGAATGAATATACAGCAATATCTAGTTGTTGAAACACTCAGTTTTCAACAAGTAGAAAGCAGGACAATTAGAACCTTCACACCTTTCAGTAGGAAATAACCTCCTGGTGGATGGTAAATACCTACCATAAAATAAAACATTGTTTTATACAAATAAGCTTATCATAGCCCATAAATAAAAACACAGTTACCTCCCATTTTATTATTTATTAATCTAAGCCAGTGTCTCAGGAAATGACTGACTGATCTCATGTGGTATTCATGCGGCCTTTTACTTTCTTCTGATGAGAATAGAATAGAAGAGCCATTAATGTCTTTTGCCGCAAGTCATTTTGTGGGAGCATCAGTTCATTTCCTACGTAAAGGAAAATGAAGTTGCCTCCTTGACACGTGTTCTTAAAAGCAAATATGGCATTATTAAACTATAGTCCAAGTCAGTAAGGAGCAAGTTGCTTCAGGTTGCTTCAATGGTCTGTATGGATAACACAGCCACACTGCCCCCTGGATGACCTGCTATTTATCTTTAAACAATGCCGGATATACCTTATATAGAGATGTTGACTTTTACTTAACTTTTAAACTTATCCCAAAGAGGACAAACATATCTGTTGACCAAGCTCACTCTTTGATTTGCAAAGAATATAACTTTGTTCTGAAGTTTATAAAAGTTCATTCCTCAGTTTGTCAGAATGACTTTCATCTTGAGTGGTCTGTGGAATGTTATCCAGTCTTCCCACTGCACCTGTCTGGTAAGGAGACATCATATTATCCCCACTGGAGAGAATGTTAAAGGACAGCAGAACAAGCCTAAGTGATTTGCCTAAATCATATTTTAAAAAGAGATCATAACTTCGCACCATCATTTTACTTTACTTTTACTTTCTTTACTTTAACTTTCTTTTTAGAATCTTTGAGAAACAAATTGACTACCAAGGAAGGATCTCTGTTTATCACAGTTTTGGCTTCCTTAAAGGGACTGACAGTAAGAGTTAATTAGGTAATACCACATTTGGGTATCTATCCATCATGCCTATGAACAGCCCTCTTCTCCTTCCTACTCTTGCTTTTTTTCTAACTCCTAAAGGATTTATGATTTTAGTGGTTGATTCTTGTTTCTGTTGTTTAGTTGCTAAGTCATGTCCAATTCTTTTGTGATCCCCTGGACTATAGCCTGCCAGGCTCCTCTTGTCCATGGGATTTCCCAGGCAACAATACTGGAGTGGATTGCCATTTCCTACTCCAGGGAATCTTCCCATCTCAGGGATCCAACTCCTGTTTCCTGTATTGATTGGCAAGCAGATTCTTTACTGCTGAGCCAGCAGGGAAGCCCATTTTGATAGTGAAGCTGTTACCTAAAAGGAATATGGCCTCCCTGAGAAATATAGTTTTAGAGGGGAAACTGGAATGGAAGTAGGAATGTGGGAAAAAAAATTTTTGAACATCTCCCATGTATCAGGTACTGTGCAAGTCCATTATATGTGTGATCATAATTGGTTGTCACAATAGTCCCATGATTCTTCTAATTCATCACACTCACTGCAGAAGAGCTAGAGATGCTGTCAACAGCAATAGCTCTTTATTTAAAAAACAAGAACTATAGTTGACTTACAGTATTCCAAAGAAAACATGCAAGGGCCAATAGGCACATGAAAAGATGCTGAACATCATTAATCATCAGGGTGATGAAAATCAAAACCACAATGAGATAGCACCTCAT
This sequence comes from Okapia johnstoni, assembly GCA_024291935.2. Lineage (NCBI taxonomy): Eukaryota > Metazoa > Chordata > Mammalia > Artiodactyla > Giraffidae > Okapia > Okapia johnstoni. The sequence goes on along the minus strand of CM044321.1, from coordinate 28,375,087 downwards.
GCCTGTCAGAATGACTCTCCTCAAAAACAGAGCAATAGTACTTAACCTTGGCTGCACATTAGAATTGCCTGCATTTGAGAGGAACTTAAAAAAAATCCTTTTGCCTAGACAACATTTAGCACAATGGAATCAGAATCTGTAGGGGTAGAACCCAACCCAGATACTGTTTTTTTTTTTTTTTAATGTTCTGCTGATGGAGCCAATATGCAGCTCAGATTGAAAACCACTGATCCAAAGAACAGTCTCCTTTCCCTGCTATGCCTGCTTCACAGAGGGATGTGTGAGAGCAAATCCAAGAGCAAATTCATTCATTTAAGAGTTTACTTTCTATGGACTCTCATCTTCATATTCTAATAGGATAGAAAAGGAACTCTTAAAATTAATACTTTAATCAGAAGTTTTAGAAGGGTAGCTTCCAGGTTAGGTTTTGGGTTGGTTATGTCCAGGATTATGTGTTCCTGTCAACATGTAATTGGATTTGGCTTGTTTCTGGTGTTTTGGCTGTTTATGAATCAAGCTGTTGGAAACATTGTATACAAATCTTTATGTAGATGTGTGTTTTCATTTCTCTTGGGTAAACATTTAGGAATAGATATGCTTGGTAATATGGTAGGAGTATGTTTAACTTGATAAGAAACTGCTTTCCAAACTGATGTATGTTCCCATCAACAATGTGTAAGAGGGACTTCTGTGGTGGTCCATTGGGAGACTCTGTGCTCCCAATGCAAGGGGCCCAGGTTTGATTCCTGGGCAGGAAACTAGATCCTACATGCTAAAACTAAGAATTCGCATGCCTCAACTAAAGATCCTGCATGCTGCGACTGAAGATCCTGTATGCTGCAGTGAAGATGAGAGATCCTGTGGGCCACAACTAAGACTTGGCACAGCCAAATAAATAAATAAAATAAAAACAATATATGAGAATTCGAATCACTCATCCTCCTTGCTAATACTTGGTATGGTCGGGGTTTTCAGTTTTATCCACTTAATGGCTGTGCAGTGATATCTCACTGTAGTTTGAATGTACTTTTCTCTAATGGTTAATGATGTTGAAAATTTTCTCATAGTAATATTGATGATTCACATATATTCTTTCACGAAGTGTGTTTGACTCATTAGCTATTTTACAGTTAGGTTAATTGTCTTATTATTGAGTTGACATTCTTTCTCAATGGAATTTCTGTGAAAGAATTAACCGCTTATGCCCAAAGACATCTACTCTATGTATTATCTGCTGGCCATTGCTTTATTATGGCATAAATTATGTGCCATTCTTGGGAGAATACCTTGGAAGATTAGGAAAATAGTCATATAAATTTCTGATTTCAGGTGCAAAACCTTGTTAAAATTCATTTTCACATATAATGCATAATATTTCCCCCCTGCTGGTGGTTTATCTTTTTGTTTTCTCTTGATCTCAAAGAGAAGTTTTTTATTTTGATGGTACCTAATTATCATTTTTAATTATTCCTTTTTCGGTCAATTCTTACAAATCTTTTCCCATCCCAAAGTCAACAATGTTTCTCCCATGTTTTCTTCTACAAGTTTTATAACTTTTGCTTTTACATAAGGTACATATTCTGCATTTAATTTTGCATATGTTGTGAGCTAAGAGTCAAGTTTAATTGTTGTTCATGAGTATCCAATCATGCCAATATCATTTGTTAGAAAATTCTGTCCTTCTCCATTGACTTACTTTACTATCTCTTTAAAAAATTATTGACCTTATATATATGGATTTGTGAACTTTCTTTTCTGTTCCATGGATCTAAATTTCTTTCCTTCTGCTGATACCACACTGTCATGCCTGATAACTTTATAGTACATCTTGAAGTCAGAACAGTAACTCTTCCAAGTTGGCTCTCCTTTCTATCACGGTTGTTTAGGCTATTTGTATTTCCATATACATTTTAGAATCACATTGTCAATTCTTAGAAAAGAATCTGCTGGGATTTTGATTGTGATTTCATCAAATCTATAGCTAATTTTCAGAAGGATTGACATTAACGATATCGAATGTTCCAATCCATATATATGGTATACTCTGCATTCATTTAGGTACAACTCAGTTTCTCTCAGGGCTTCCTTGATGGCTCAGTTGGTAAAGAATCTGCCGGTAATACAGGAGACCTGGATTCGATCCCTGGGTTGGGAAGGTCCCCTGGAGGAGGCATGGCTTCCCATCCCAATATTCTTGCCTGGAGAATCCCCATGGACAGAGGAGCCTGGTGGGCTACAGTCCATGGTGTTGTAGAGTCGGACACCACCGACTGACTAAGCACACAGTTTCTCTCAATAATGCTTTTCATTGAAAAGACTTTACACATATTTTAAAAACTTGTCCCTGAGCAGTTTATATTTCAGAAAGGTTTTAAAAGTGGTATTTAAATTTTTAAAATTTTCTAAGTGTTTATTATTTTCTGAAATGACTATACAATATCATATTCTACATATACAGAAATACAATGGGTTTTTATATGTTGATCTTTATCCTTCAGCTTTCCTAACCTCATTTATTAGTTCTTGTATATTTTTTACTATAGATTCTGTCTGTAGTCTTTTCTACATACCTCTAGCAGTGTTCTTTGTGGAAAAATACAGGTTTACTTTTTTCCTTTTCTTTCGTTTCCTTGTCTCGTTTCTCTGGCTAGAACACTGTTGAAGAGAAGTAAAGAGAGCACAATCCTTGCCTTGTTCCTGATCCTAGAGGGAAAACATTGTCTTTTTTAAATATGACATGAGCTGTAGGGTTTTCATAAGTGACCTTTATCAGGCTGAAGAATTTGCCTTTTATTTTTAGTTTGCTGAAAATTTTTTTTATCACTAATGAGTATTGAACTTTACCAATTTAATTTTTCTGAAACTTTTAAAATCCCATTTCTCCCATCTTTGTTCCATAAAAAATCCTTGTGGAAAAACAAACAACAAACAAACAAAAGAATGTGTTATCCAGTGCTAGTGGGGGTCATCTTCATGTAGAAAGTTCTTATACTCCTACATTCTGTGTAAAACACAGGCCAATCAAATTTCTCAACTTGTCTCAAACTTTTAAAAATACTAAAGTCTCTCTTTTGAAATAAAAAAATAAAATATCTACCTGATAATTCAAGAAATAGTTTTAGGGCTCCAGTAGTAGGTTGAGCAGTCCCCACTCCAGATTAAAATATTCAGGCTTTCCAAAAGTAATTAACAGAATTAATAATTAACAACTAACAGCATTAATTAAAGGGAATGGCACTAGTGGTAAAGAACCTGCCTGCCAATACAAGGGACATAAGAGACTTGGGTTTGATCCCTGAGTCTGGAAGGGCCCCTGGAGGAGGGCATGGCAACCTACTCTAGTATTCTTGCCTGGAGAATCCCAAAGACTGAGGACCCTGGTGGGCTACATTTCATGGGGTTGCAAAGAGTAGGACACAACTGAAGTGACTTAGCTGCATGCATGCAATACTGGCTTAAGTATGAAAAGAAAAGGACCAACAAAACAAGATAGAGTTTACAAACAGATCTACCTGTAAATGGTTACCTGATTTATGACAAAGTTGACACTGCCATGTAATAGATAAAGAATGATCTTTTGAATAAATCTTTCAGGGTCAATATGATATTGATATGAAAAATAAGTTAACTTGACACTACCTCACAAAAACTAACATTCACATCAAGGTGTAAATATGAAAGAAACAATAACAAAATTTTTAGAAGAACTATGTCTTGATGATCGCAGAGCAGGTGAAAATGTCTTAGACAGGGACAAAAAAACCCTCTAAAATATGAAAGAGAAAATGGTAAATTGGATATTAAAATTGAGAACTTCTGTTCATCAGAAGATATCACCAAGGTTGTAAAAAATAAACTCACAAAGTGGGTGAAAATATTTGCAATCACGTACTAAGAACTTCTACCAGTTGAAAAGAAACAAATATAAAAATCAATAGAAAAAATGGACAAAATACTGGAATAGACACTTCACTGGTAATTAAGCCAGTATTAGTTATCTTTAATTAATTGTGTAATAATTGATTCCATTAATTACTTTTGGAATGCCTAAGAAGAGAATATCCAAGTGATCAATATGTATATGAAATATGGTTCACTTTTATTAGTCATCAGAAAAATGCAAATTAAATCCACAATGTGACCTAATATATATCTACTAGAATGGCTAAAATGAAAAAAGAAAATGAAAAGCAAAATACTGGTAAGGAAGTAAAGTAACCAGAATGCTTGTGCACTGTTAGTTGGACTATAAATAGGAACAATCACTGGACTATCTGGGGAAGATATTTGACATATTAATATGTATATCTATGTCCCCGTAATTCTACTCCTGCTTAAACATTCCCCAAAGAAATGCAATACATATTCAAAATTCACATGTACAAAATTGTTCATGAAAAGAAAGTAAGTAAAGAGAAAATGTTAGTCGCTCAGTTGTGTTTGACTCTTTGCCACCCCATAGAGTGTAGCCCACCAGGCTCCTCTGACCATGGGATTCTCTGGGTAAGAATACTGGAGTGGGTAGCCATTCCCTTCTCCAGGGGATCTTCCTGCCCCAGGGGTCAAACCCGGGTCTCTTGCATTGTAGGCGGATTCTTAACCATCTGAACCACCAGGGAAGCCTGCTCCTCAATAGTAGAATCAATAATAAATTGAAGTATATTCATATACTTCATATACTTCTTTCTTTAAAGAATATTTATTTTGTTTATTTGGCTGCATCAGGTCTCAGTTGTGGGCACTCAGAACCTTCACTGCTGCAAGTCGGCTCAGTAGGCGCGGCAGGTGGGCTTATTTCCCTGTGGTCATGTTCCCTGCGTTGGAAGGTGGGTTCTTAAGCGGATTCTCAACCACTGAACCACCAGGGAAGTCCCGACTTCTTTCAATGAGAATGAATATGCTACATCTACATGCAACAACATACAAGAACTTTAGAAACATAGTATTGAATGAAAGAAAGCAGACACACAAAATGTCTCTTTCCACTTGTATATAGTTTGAATCAGTTAAATCTAATGTTTGTTTATAGAATTCGTGAGAGTGGTTGTCCTTGAGGAGGCTGGTAGTGACTGGAAGAGGACTCAAGGGTGGATTCTGAGCCACCAAACGCATTGACTTTTTCTGTTTCTGTGGGTTCTGGACAACATCCTCAGGTACTCTGCCCCCAGCCTGTGGCCCCAGAGCCATTTGGCCCAGGCACGTGAATTTTCTGGTAAAAACTGTAGGTGTTAACAGTTTTTTTAGGAACTTACTCAGAAGATTCTAGGAATTTGAGAAGATGATTATACAGTTTTGTGGGTTTTGTTTTGTTTTGCCTTCTCTTGTGTTTTCCCGAGTCTTGGTGGTTATGGTTCTTCTGTTGCCCTCTCTGCAATCTGTTATCCTCTCTGCTTTGTGCCCCAGAAGATTACTCCCTTTCTGAATTCCGATTGGTCTCAGCCAAAGAGAAACACTGACAGGACATGAAAGGACTGGAAGAAAGATAATCAGTGTACTTCATGACCTCTCTCTTTCTTCTTTGATTGTCTTTGGGAGTAGCTGAATACTACAGCTCTTCCCTGGCAGACCCTGCTCTGTGGCTCCGGACTTCATTGTGCTCTGATGACACTATTTCCTCTTCTTGCTTCTTTAACCAAAGTGATAGCCTTGACTTCCTTTTGTTATTAATATCTCTGTGCCTTGATATCTCTTGTTGGTTCCTTTAACCCAGCACTTACCCCTGTAGTTATTCCCTTTATTAAAATCCTTTTATTCAAATAGGCTTCCCTGATAGCTCAGTTGGTAAAGAATCCACCTGCAATGTAGGAGACCGTAGTGTGATTCCTGGGCTGGGAAGATCCGCTGGAGAAGGGAAAGGCTACCCACTCCAGTCTTCTTGAGCTTCCCTCATGGCTCAGCTGGTAAAGCAATATGGCAGACCTAGGTTCGATCCTTGGGTTGAGAAGATCCCTACAGAAGGGAATAGCTATCCACTCCAGTATTCTGGCCTGGAGAGTTCCATGGATTGTATAGTCTGTGGGGTCGCAAAGAGTTGGACACAATTGAGAGACTTTCACTTTATTAGAATAATTGTTCTAATTATTGTTCTAAAAATTCCAAGCTTTTACTGTTCACTGCATGACAAGCAACAAGCCAATAAGTCAAGAGATGAGTTATTGGGACAAGGAATAGTGATTTTATTTGGAAAGCCAGAAGACTGAGAAGATTTTGAACTCAAAGAACCATCTTGCCTGAGTTAGAATTCAGGCTTCTTTTGTATTAAAAAGGCAAGTCATTTTCTAGTCCTGGCCAGCCCAGAGGGGATGTGTTCACTTCTTCCTCCCTGTAGTCATTCACAGATGTCATATTTCAGTAAAGCCCAAATAAGTGCCAATGTGGAAACTCATTCAGTTAGGCTCCTATCTGTAATTCTATGGAGGGAACATTTTATTAGATCAAGTAAGATGAATAAATTTTTTATAATAACCACTGTGGAATAATGTTCTGAATTGTGTACATTAATATAATGAAGCACTCAAGAGTATCTGGGTTTCCCTAGAGGCTCAGATGGTAAAGAATCCCTCTGCAATGTGGGAGACCTGGGTTCAATCCCTAGGTCAGGAGGATCTCCTGGGGGAGGGAATAGCAACCTACTCTAGGATTCTTGCCTGGAGAATCCCATAGACAGAAGAGCCTCATGGGCTACAGTCCATGGGGTTGCAAAGAATTGAACATGACTGAGCAACTAACACTTTCACAGTGAAGCCCCCAAAATGCTGATTTCCTAAAAGAACCAATGACTTTGATGTCAGGTACATGTTATTGCATAGACTGGATGTTGGATAGTGAATCCAGGTCCAGCCAGGTGTTCCCTTCCTAGAAGTCTCTTGAGTAGTTTACATGTGTGGTGTTGGGTGAGATTGAGCTTTCATATGGACACTAGAGGCAAAGAGTAAAGTCTTCCTTCTAGTATTCATGTAATTGTACAGATCTTCAGGGCTCACAGCAATAAGCTTGATGAGAGGGCTGGTTGAAAAACCCCATTAGAGGTGAACAGGGTCCTCTCTCTCTTATTCATCTGCACTGCTGGTAGAGTTAATGTTTTGAGTCTGAAGGACACTATGACTGTAATCAGTTTTATTGGACAAGTGAATATAAAGGTAATTAAAGAGACCATGCCTAATAACCCAACTCTTACAATTTAAAAGTAAGAAAGAGGCCTGATAGGGTACCAGGGATACACCTATCATCCTAATTAAGTGCTAACAAGACAGTTGTCCTCACTTTGGTAACTTCAGTGTATTCCCCCTGTTAATGGTCTCCATCCAGTGGACTCATCTACAATTCTTAATTCTTGCCCACAGTTACCCTTCATTCTCCACATGAGCAATGCTTCTAAAGGTTTCAGTGTTTAGCAGGTGGTGTCCCCAAAGCACTCACCCCAAATTGCCCATCCACTTTATTCATTCATCCGCCATTTTACACCTTCCCCCTGCAGTTCAGGTTTGGCCAAATTGCCACCCAGTTTGAACTTGTCATCTCTCCTAGCATTTCTACTTTATTAAGCAAGCACATCTTGTAAATGAAAACAAGAGAAGATGCGTGGCTAGCTCATTCTGTTTTTTATTTAAATTAAAAGAATCACCTAGCCACTTGCATTGCTGTAGGGAAGCCGGTGGGGATAGATCAAGTAAATAAATGAATCAGGTGAGGATGGACAAGTGAATATTCAAATACGAGAAGCAGTTTTCTAAATCAGAAAAGCCTTTTACTCTAGGTATAGTCAAACCACTCAGTACTGTGATCTAAACTGTCTGAAAGACAGGAAATGCTGTTTTTAGAAATACAGAATAATAGTTACTGATGTTTGTCCTATACAAGTCAAAGAAAAACTCTTTGCACAATTATCTGAAAACCTCCTATTTTTGTTTGACAGTTTGTTTAGTATCTTTTTAATTATAAGAAATTTGAATTCTGGGAAGGGACCTGCATTGATTTTTTCTGTAAGGGAGATTAGGAAAGTTAAACCCAAATAGCCTGGCCAATGGGCTTTCCTGATGGCTCAGCGGTAAAGAATCTACCTGCCAATGCAAGATTCATTGGTTCAGTCCCTGGGTTGGAACCATCCCCTGGAGAAGGGAATGGCAACCCACTCCAGTATTCTTGCCTGGGAAATACCGTGGACAGAGGAGCCTGGCGGGCCACAGTCTATGGGGTCACAAAAGAGTCTGACAGGACTGAGCAACTGAACAACAGCAGCAACAGCTGCTATCAATATTTGCTGACTGTTGACTCTAAGAAGAAATGGATAAGCTATTTCTGTATAATCGCAGTCCTGGGTATAGTTCCATGGACAAGATAATAGATTTAGTTGAAGGGTCAGTGGTAAATTGATGACATCTTAGTCCTGTGCATAATTCACAAAGAATAATTTCCTTTAGAGACAATGAACTACTACAGTGTGCAGCTAAGCATAGTCCACTCCCAAAACATCTTTTCCAAATTCCCAGGAACTTCTCTGTAGGTTCCTGAGAAATTTATTAATCCTTACAGTTTTCACTAGAAAATTCATGAGAGCATTCTCAATGGCTCTGGCTTGTACATGCTGGGAGAAAACAGCCACAGGCTGTGGACAAAGTACATGAGGATGTCGACCAGAATCCATAGAAACAGAAAAAGTTAAGTCTAGGCCACTGATGGCTCAGAATCTGGGAACACTGACCAACAAAGGATCTGGATGAGTATACCTGTCAATCTATTTCAGGGACCTACAGAGAGCCAGAACAACAAACCCATGTCTTTCTCCACCTCTAAACACTTCCATTGGATAAACCATCAGCATTTCAAACACACTACGTTCCATTTGTCCATCATGAAAAGTGAGGAAGACAGGAAGAGTAACAGGTGTGTCTAAGTTTGGTGACAGGCTTATGTGGGGGATGATACGGGAGTGTTGAGGTAGAGGCATTTATAGACAAATGCTAGTTTATTATATGTTTTAACTACTAGAATATTGGATTCATGATAAAAAGCTATTTTCCTTTTGGAATTAAGTTTTCTTTTGTATAATAATTTTGATTCCTATTAATTACTGTTTCCTTTAAAAAAAAGTGTATCTTCTTTAGGGATTATCTGGGGCCCAGTAATTCCATCTTCCTAATAATTTGTAACTGTCCTGCTTCACCTCCTGGTTGACAGCTGTTTGCAGGTTCAGTCTTAATGAAAACTTTCCCTCATTGTCTTCCCAGTGATGGACAGTCTGTACCCGCCTTCTGCCAGCCAGGTTGCAAACAAAATATGTTCTTTGTAGCTTCCATCAAAATGTATGTTGTTTTAACCTGGAAATGATGTTTGGTAAAGTTCTTTAGCTTAAGGAAAAATATTCTGTATTCTGTCACACATAATACTAACTCCCATATGCTTGAGTCCTTGTTGATCACATTCAGCGATTTTCAGGAGAGCTGGTTTTTCTGTGACTAAAGTCAGTAATGAGATGCAGGAAGGCAAGTAGACTTTTAATCTGCATTCTGCCACTGGAAGACAAAATAAAATTCCAGTGGGGGAGGAAGAATATTCTGTTTGAATTGGTATCATATTATAGCCACTAGCATTTTGGTGCTGTCTCCATGTCTCAGTATGAGTATATCTGTGTTGACTATCTCAGAGGATAACTGCTAGAAGGTAGGACCTGGTTGGTGTCACTCTTTGTACAGAATCAGGAGCAAGTCTAGACATTACATCCAATAGAGAGCTATTGGGTATGATATCCACAATGTTCAGTCTGGAGCTGTCATTTGAGATGACTATGCCTGCTTGAGCGAAGAATCTTGGAGTAGTTTACTGATTGGAGTTTCAGAGCTTAAAACTAGAACTTAGATCCCAAACAAAAATTTTCATGATTTCAAGGGTTACTTTTGACTGACTTATGCTAACTGATCTCCTATGGCACTAATAAATAAGTCAGAACATCAACTAAATAATGGAAAAATAACTTCCTTCCTTCTTCCTTTTTGCCTCTTTCTGAACTTCCTTCCTTTTTTCCTTCTTCCTGAAACCAATCAGTACATTCCTTCTATTTGTTTGAACTTTTACGTAGTCTCTTTTATTTATGGATGCTCCTATTTTATTGATGAAGAAATTGAAGTTCAAAAATATTGAATAAACCATCCATGTTCACACAACTCATATATGGCCGAGTCCAGGTATGAATTGAAGTTCATGCAGCTTCAAAGTTTCTACCATTTATTTATTTATTTAACCACATTGGAATGTAGTCTTCTGGCCCACTAATGGTCTTCTTCCCCTATAGGAAAATCTTCATGGAAAGTTTTATTATAACAGAGGTATTTATAATCAGAGAAAAAGGTAAGCAGAATGATTCAATACAAGGCTACTGTAATTGAGCAGCTTAGCTGGATTATTTTATTGCCTCTGAAAGGAATGAAATTTCCTATCAAAGTAATCCAATATGTAATTTCATAAGACAAAGAACCCTTTTTACCTGTATAACATTTTGAGACGCTCTAAAAAATGTTTCTTCTTTGTGCTTCCCCTTTTTGTTAAGCCAGTTGTCCTTCAAATGAAACACAGCGTTACTAACAAGACAGAAAGAGACAAATGCTGAGAACATGAAAATGGCAGAGCAAAGGAGCCTGAGTCCTTAATAATATTGTTGAACAACTGAATCTATCCTAGTACTGCTTATCTCCAAATCACTTAATAAGAAAATGAAAAATTATGTTTGTTTATGCCACTATTTGTCAAGTTTTCTGTAATTTGCTGCTCAAAGTTTTCCTTACTGATATATTGAACTTTATGAGAGTGCAGAAGAAATACATTCTGCCTAGATGTGTTCAATACAGACACTAAAACTCACATTTGCAATGATTTTGAATTGCTTATCCCTTTGCTTTGCTCATAAATTGGGTTTAAGTCCAAAGTTCCAAGTAGTAGAGTTTTTTCCCAGCTCCTGAAAACACTTTTAGTTTAGAGGTGCCTGCACTCTAGAATGTACTGTCACATGAGATAGCCATCGCCCTGTCTCTGGAGAGACCCACACAGGGGCTCAGTAGCCATCTGTCATAGGTACTACGGAAAGGATGTCTGTGCTGGCTGGGAGATTGGATAGGATTGCCTCTCCTAATCTCCTAAGTCTATTGACTGATTTTTCTAAGTCTTAAAGATGTTAAATAGAAGTAGCCTCTTTATTACATACCTTATTCACTAGGTGAGCTTGGACAAAGGAAAGACATCCACACTTTGGTTATGTCTCTACCTAGCTTTGCGAACTTAAGAAAGTATGTCCTCTAAGTTTCTGTTCTAGTCTCTATGAAATGAGGAAAGGTTTTATTAAAAAAAAAATTGGAACACTCCCCTTTTTTTGTTAATGTCTTATTACATGTGTGTTATTTGCTTAATCATGTCCAACTATTTTCTACCCCATGGACTGTAGCCCGCCAGGCTCCTCTGTTGATGGGATTCTCCAGGCAAGAATACTTCTCCAGGGGATCTTCCTAACCCAGGGATCAAATACGGGCGTCCTGCATTGCAGGCAGATTCCTTACCGTCTGAGCCACCAGTGAAGCCTAGTAAAGTAGTTCTAAATAGAAAAGCAGAGCATCTCTGGTCCTCCTGCCCCCACATCAGCTCATTCCTCTCCTGTTGGCCCCCATGGGACTGAGGAGTCTGTACAGCATAGCTTGAGCAATTCTCTCTGAAACGTTTCCAAGATCTTTCTAATCAGAACCTTTTATGGTTTGACTACAGGGTACAGAGCACCTCCCAGGTGGCACTAGTGGTAAAGAACTTACCTGCAAATGCAGGAGACATAAGAGACATGGGTTTGATCACTGGGTTGGGGAGATCTCCTGGAGGAGGGCATGGCAACCACTCCAGTATTCTTGCTGGGAGAATCCAATGGGCAGAGGAGCTTGGTGGACTACAGTCCACGGGGTCACACAGAGTTGGACACAACTGAAGTGACTTAGCACACACACACATGAATACAGAATCTTAGCAGGAAGAAGAGCACAGAATTTTCATATCCTCATAAATGCAATCTGACCTGTTGCTTTTTTCTCTATTGTTGAGTTAGTACTGACTGAAAGCATTATACCTATTGACTCATGGAAGTAAAGAAATTTTTAATCAAAGAGCCATTAAAATATGTGGAGCCATTTTGCTTACTTCTCAGGCTTAATCCAAATTTGAATATGTGGCTGCTTTGACTGTAAGTCTTCAGACTGTTCTGCTAAACTGGTGATTTCTCTTTACAAATATTCCAAGACAAAAGTGGGCCCACTTTTCACATAATGAGACTTTTGAGGCCGAATACAAATGATGCTATTCTTACATCAGGGTGAAATAACTTTCTCACATCTCTGCTTTGTGTCTGCCCCAGCACTTGTCCTGTTCTTGAAAGTATGCCTTGAAGTAAATATGTTAAAAAATAAGAATTCCATTCCTAAAGATACTTTTTTATGTTTGCTTTATATTATTAGTTTCTTACTTCACTTGCAAGTTCAAGTCATAAAATGAATAGACGTGGCTTTTATTAAGCTTTGAAGATCTGGTGTGCTGCTATGTGAATATCATTTCATCTATAGCATTTGAATTGGAAAAAAAAAATCCTTTGTGTGTTTTCAACAACCTTTTGTCCACATAGTTAAATGCACTGACAGAGCTTTTTGACAGAACCACAGAAAATTCTCTGCTGAATACTTAATCAGTTCCTAGGTTGGCTTGCTTCCACTTTTCCTTTCTTCAAAACTATGTTGCTAGACTACTAGAGTCTTTTCTATTTGTGAGTCTGAGAGTTTAAGACTAAATAACTTTGAGTATAGTCTATATCATATTTTCATCACATATGTTTTATCTTTTACATACACACATACATTGGGGTATGTTAAAAGGTATATTTATCATTTTGAAAAGCATGTTTATATTTTTACTAATACATTCTTTTACATTTGATAATTCTTAATTCTTCACATAATATTATTATGATATCTTTGATTATTAACACAGGAATCTAAATCAGATTGAGTCCTATTTTCAGGAATCAGAATAATTTTGGACAATGAAGAATTTATTGAAAATTGCTGGCAGACATACTGAATCAAGAATTATGGAGGAAAGCCAGTGGCATTCAAAACTCTCTCTTCCTAGTGCTTCAGAGCAGAAACTGTTTCTGGCAGATTCTGTGGCCAAAAAAGGCAATAATCTTTTGCCTTGAGTCCTCTTCCATTAGATGTCTGAGTGAGGGGAGTAAAAGTCAGCTGGTTGACTGATTCCTACTTTTTCATCTACTAAGGTAATCAAGCCAACCACATGTTTTATCATTGTGATCTCTACATAAATAGATTTCTCTTGAGGATTGTGGTTCTTTTGAAGATGGATCAAATCTTGCTAAAGCTCCTTTCTTATAGACCTAGGAAATGCTAGGGCCATTGAAGCTATTTTTTTAATCTCAGTTTTAATATGAAAAGAGAAAGTGACTTTTGTTTAAACAGGAGTTGAATTTTGGAGAAATGTTGCTTTGAGAGACACAACACGCATTACAGCATCATGACATACTCAGCCAGATGTCTGCAAGACAGAAAATCACATGACTAAGCAAGCCACGTAAATGTTCTTTAAGAAGGAAAAAAAACAGAAAAGAAAAAACAAATGTGCGGCAGACATTTCCTTTTTGAGGAGCACATTATTCCGAATCATGTGGCTGCCTTATGTGTGTAATTTGTCAATTACAACGTATCACCTCATGTACATTAAACTCAGGGATCATTCTAATTTTGATCTTGTATCACAATCTGTTCTATGTATTTGCTTGTATATATTTAATTATATGTTTCATGTGAAGGCAGCATGCAAGCCTCTCCAGGTATCTGTTAGGGCAGTTGTTAGGATGTAGTGAGAAATTATTCTTTGTTACTCATGGCAACTGTATATGGATTCCATTTATTCTCTTGGGATCCTGGACCCTGTAATTGAAAAGTATATGCACTTCACAACCCTGAGCAATATTGGAATCATTGAATTATCTTTTTATATTCTGTGTTGGCAATCCCACGGTGTATCAATATTAACTAAGTGACCCCAGTGTAAATCATAGTTTCTCAGCCATACACTAATGGTGGTTCCTCTAGGGAGGTCCTTACCTGGAGAGAAGGGATCAGAGCCCTTTTTAAAAGAGGGAAGGACAATTCCAGTTTGGAAAATGGTCATGGATTTACTGTCACTTCACTCTATTTTTAACAACACAATCATTCCTCTGGTGACTGTTGCCACACACAGCCTCTGGCATATAGTAGATACCCAATACATAATTGCTGAATGAAAGAATGAATTCAATCTCAAGGGCATCCATTTCATTTTCTCTGCAGCTATACCACCGGCATGGCAACAGCCCAGTCAGCACATTATTTTAATAATTTTTTATGCTAGCTTCTGTAAGGTAGTGATCTATAAATGTTTACTCCTTTATCACTATTAATTAAAAAGTTTTGTGTATGTATTCCCAAATAGGTGTTTAATAAATAAAATATTGTTATATTTTAAACATTTACAAAGTAGAATGAGATTAAGTTAATAAGAGTTCTAACATTTTAATTTCTGCATTCCAGTAGATTGTCTTCCTTGTCTCCATTCTGGGTGAAAGTGAAAGTTGCTCAGTTGTGTTCAATTCTCTGCAACCCCATGGACTATACAGTCCATGGAATTCTCTTGGGTAAAAAGACAAAAGAAGGAAAAAAAATTCAGTTCTTGCTTGTGAAGCATACATCTTCCCTGGTAGACCAGGCTAACACAATGAAGGGCATTGATAGAAAAGGTGTTTTATGGCAGGGTTTACTAGACGAGAGTCCTTGTACAAAATTTTCCTGAAAACACAGATTTTAAAGGACATTCACAGTCTATGACCTTTGATTTGTAATAGGATATTTCTGATGTTGTAGTGGGCTCAAGCACATTTAGAACTCCTCAATAGATATGCTCTATTCTGTTGGCATGATCCACATTAAATATTAAAAATTTTTTCATATTAAGGTTTCTCTTTTTCTTATCCTGCAAAATATGACCTCTTACATTTGGCCTTCTAATCATCTACTCAGTAAATGTTACTATTTGATGGGGCATTTTTGGTTTGAATTTTGATGCAGGAAGGAAGAACATATGGGCCAGGTGTTCTTTGAATACACTGACCAGTTTCATTTACTTTAGGCATGTGGGATGATGTAGTAATGTATTTACAGAGCATGGACATAAGCACAGTGATTCTATAAATAATCCAATCACTTCGGTTTTCTTTGAGCCACCAATCTGGGTACTGATGTCATGGGAAACATCTTTTCACTTTGATGTCTACATCTCTCTTCAGGGCTCTTTGGATTTCTCGTTATTTAATTATTCAATCCTCTTTTTTCACTCTTACTTCTTGTGTTTTATGATCTTATGACCCATATTATGTTTTTTCAGTGTCATATGGTCCCTCAAATGAAGGAAATTTCAATCATTTAGAGTAAAACTAATAAATATCCACATAAAGCAGATTTCTATAGTCATTTGTAGAGTATGTCTGCATGCTTTGCTGTGTCTGACTCTGACCACACGGAGCCTGCAAGGAGCCTGCCAGTTTCCTCCATCCATGGAATTTTCCAGGCAAGGATACTGGAGTGGGTTGCCATTTCCTCCTCTCCTGGGGGTCTTCTGACCCAAGGATCGAACCCAAGCCTTCTTCATCTCCTGCATTGGCAGGTGGATTCTTTACCTCATCTGGAAGAGCAATCCACTGTAAAAAGGGCTTCCTAGGTGGTGCTAGTGGCAGAGAATCTGCCAGTCAATGCAGGAGAAGTAAGAGATGCAGGTTTCATCCCTGGGTCGAGAAGATCCCCTGGAGAAGGGCATGAAAACCCGCTCCAGTATTCTTGCCTGGAGAATTCCCATGGACAGAAGAGCCTGGAGGGCTACAGTCCATAGGGTTTCAAAGAGTTGGACATGACTGAGGTGACTTAGCACCATCTTAAAAATGGTTTTGAAATAAATCCCTTCCAGTCTTTATCTACTAAGTGAGTCAGATATATTTGCAGGGAGATTACAATGTAACATTGATCTACTCATTTGTACTGTAGGTTGGTTATTTAAAATAATTATGTTAACAGGATTGTGGTCTTCATAGAATCTAGGGCAAAAAAAAAAAAAACTCAAAAGGTAGGATTGGTAAATATGTTTCTCAGAATTACCCTGTGTACTCAGACCAGTATAGGTGTTATAATAAATGAATGTATTGGCATCAGGCTTTATAAATTTATTTCTTATGAACTTGGCTAATGTTAGGTCACCTGAGCAAATTTAACTCTGAACCCCCTATACAGTGGGCTAGAATCTATATCATGATGGATCTATGAAGACAAAACAAAATGAAGCTCTACCCAGATGGCCTCTTTGACATTGTTCTCTAACTTTGGTAGTAATCCAAATTCCCCATCTGCACTGACTTCTATAGTAAGGATATTGTGTAATGAATTTGTTTCATAGATATTTTGAATAATTATTAACATATCTACCATGTATTCATTATGGTGACGCTAACCACTTTAAGCCAAAACCCCCCAGATGCTAGTCACATAACAGGACAACTACACTTTTTTTTGTTTATACAACACTCCAGTACAGATGTTACTGGTGGGGAATTGAAGTGCTTTGCCCCATTCACTTAAACACGGTCCAAGTGGATGGGGGCTCTGCCGTCTTCAACCTGTGGCTTCCCATCACAGCAAGAAGGTGGCATCATCACAGCTGCTCCCATTCCACAGGGCAAGTCAGTCACATGTCTATATGTAGGTGAAAGGGGGAGAAGATTAGGGAATATAGTCACCCTGCCAGCAGCAACTCTCCAGTAAGGCAGGAAAGTATGAAACCTAGAAAAACAACTAGCCCTCAACCACCATCCATAGCAAGATGGAATGCTACCAAGGACAAGAGAAATGCTAATGTAATCATTAGAAATCCTTTGCTTTGCCAAGAAAGACTATTTTATGCTAAGAACAAGGCATGTATCTTACACTAACAGTGAAAGTTTAAATTAAGAAGCACAATGTTTATATTGCTTTCAATATACAAAGAGATAGCCAGATATGACAATTAACTGCCCGATTGCATTGGTGTAGACAGGCTGACTCCTATAGACCTAAAAACATGGATTTTTAATCTGAATTATCTCACTTGCTATACTACAATCTAAAATGGATAAACTCTTCCTTTGTTTATATTACATAAATATTTATAATATAAATATAATATGAATATGTTTTTTCTCCTTCCCCAAATTATTTCTAATTGATTGAAATAAAAATAGTTTTAATTTTTCTGGATATATAATAGAGCAGGAAAAAACCTCAAACATTTATTTTACAGTTTTAAGATCTGTTTATAGAAATACTCAATGATGTAGGAAGAAATTCCATGAGATGTATCAGGTTACAGAAAATATCAACCAAAGATAAATATATATTCCTTAGCACATGGTATGTTAGAAACATGGAAATATTTCATGAGCAAAAGATAGATTGAAGTAAATATTGAAGCTACTTTTCCATAAAAGGACCTGAGTTCTGTTTTAGTGTATAATCCAAAGTGTGCCCAGGCTTCTTCTTAATGCATTTTTTCCTTGAAGGTGCTTTGACTCATAATTCTGTATTCAGTGAGCCAAAAAAGCAAACAAAGAACCAAACAAAATATTTAAAGATCAACTTTTGAGGGCAAATGCCTCTATTTTGTTTAATTTTTATCATTATTTTAGAAATTTTCTCCCAATAAACTGAATTTCTGTCAGCCCTGTAAGTTGGTATCATGGCTAAAGCTTTGAGTAGCCATGAACAGCTTTGACCAGGCCAGAAGGGTTTTTCCCAAGAAGAGAATGTCACATCTAATCAAACAAGTGAGGTAAGTGTTCTGAGTATCAGCGTTTAAGGGCAGAGGATGGATTATGCATGAGTATGACAGAATATTCTATAAGATCTAGCTGGGTGTTTTATTAATTTACGGTTAGCAAGGGGACATAGGTCTGGCCTAGGACAGTGAATCTGAGAATGCTCAGGGAAGTTTCAGGGAAGTGCTCAGGGAAGGTTCTGGGGCTGTAACCTTCCTCTTTAAAGCTATTGTATTGAACAGTTAGAGTTGGGATGGTGATACAGTGATGACAACGTGTGTGCATGCTAAGTCACTTCAGTCATGTGAGACTCTAAGCAACCCTATGGACTGTAGCCTGCTAGGTTCCTCTGTCCATGGGATTCTCCAGGCAAGAATACTGGAGTGGGTTGCCATTTACTTCTCCAGAGGATCTTCCCAGCCTAGGGATTGAACCAGGGTCTCCTGCATTGCAGGCAGACTCTTTAACATCTGCGCCATCAGGGAAGCTTGAGCATTTTATTGACCTTGGATTTAGATATGAATTCATTGCTTGAGCATACTATTAAGCAATGTGTTAGTTGTTCAGTTGTGTCTGACTCTTTGTGACCCCATGGACTGTAACCCACCAGGCTCCTCTGTCCATAGGATTTTTCAGGCACAAATGCTGGAGTGGGTTGCTGTGCCCTCCCCCGGGGGGTCTTCTGACACAGGGATTGAACCTGTGTCTCTTGCATCTCTTGCATTGCAGGCAGATTCTCTACCACTGAACTGCTGGGGAAGCCCACAATGATAACAGTTACCAATTAAATACCTTCCCTGTGTTGGAGGATTAAATATACTTTTATTAAATTTCAGAACAACATTTCACAGAAAGTTTTCTTATTCCCATTTTGTAGATATGGACTGGAAGTTGAAGGTAGTGGGGTGTTCAAGGCCACATAATTATTTGCAGAAGAGGCAGGATTCAATCCAGTTGTGTCTGACCCAAAGCCCTTGCCCTTTTTCCTAGGCTAATCCTCTTCTCTCAGTGAGGTACCCACAACAAACTTTCTGGCACCTTAGTCAAGTTTATCATCACACTTTTGCAGAAGCAGGTCTCCCCCTTGTTCTGACATTAGCAACCGCCCCAGGCAATAGCATTTCACTGCACACCGCAGCAATTATTTACGACTTGGAGGGTTGTAGCCTGGGGCTGGTTTACCTGAACTGTTTTGAACGAAAACAAAAGAATCTCTTTTTCTTGGTCGTTCCAGGATTCTGTGATCCAAAGGAAACCTGTCTTCTATAGGCGACGTGGAGGACGAGTACACACAGAAGAAAGGCCTCTTCCAGGTCAGTGGCCTTGCTTGCTTTGTGTGAGTTTAATTTTCATGCTAAATCTCATCAACTTCAGCAGTTTCTTTACTGTTACTTACCACTTGCAGAGACTGTCGTGGTGGGGCAGGAGTGGGTGGGAGATCAGAGGGGTGAACGGGATGGACACCAGCCACTAGCAGGTGAAATGGGCACCATCTCCCTAAGTGAATGTATATGAAATCTTTGTCCCTGGAACACTGAAAAATATTAATCCCTGTTGTGGACATACTCTGTGTTGCTGCCTGTGTTTCCTTTATCATCTTTCTAAATCTGACCGTTTCTTTAAGACTCAGCTAATGCTTCAACTACTCCAGGAGTCTTTTCTGATCTTTTTATATCCAGGCCCATAGGACCAAACTATGCTTCCAAGACACTCTGTTACTGCTTCTACCAAGTTAGCATTGCAATCAGTATTTGTGCCTGATAGTAATTTAAAACAATGCATGGGTACTATGGTTTTATTCATCTTTACACTGCCAGTACAGTATTTATTTGTATAATAAATATTTAGCGAATACATCCTATGTGGAGGTACAAGAAAGAGGAAAATCAGACACTGTCTGCCTTGCTTTTCTGCTCCTAAGGCCTAAGTGGAGGGATGCTGGCTTAAATAAAGTGAAAGCCGCAAAGCCGATTCTTAGTCAAGGAAAAACCAAATCATGACAGTAGTAGGAACACTCTGTAGGCACCATCCTAGGAAGTTACTGTTTCATTTCAGTTTGTACATGCTAGATTAACAGTTTGCATTGAGATTTGGTATCTGAAGCCATTCAGATTTGTCTATAGGATTGGTTTTTTTCTTTCTATTAAGCACAAACTTGTATAACCATCCCAGTTGAGGACAACTAAGAAACAGGATGGGCTTTCCTGGTGGCTCAGTGATAAAGAATCTGCCTGCAATGCAGGACACCTGGGTTCGATCCCTAGGTGGGAAAGATCCCCTGGAGGAGGGCATGGCAACACACTTTAGTACTGTTGCCTAGAGAATCCCCTGGACAGAGGAGCCTGACAGGCTGAAGTCCACAGGGTCTCACAGAGTTGGACACCACTGAAGCGACTCAGCAGCAGCAGCAGCAAGAAAGAGGGTATCCAATAAAATATCATTTTAAAAAATCGTCAAAGGACAAAAGTGAACCAATCAGTTGTACTGACATCTGGACACCAGTTCACATCCAGAAGAACTATAGTATGCAAAGAAGTTTAGATGCCAAGATAGAAGCGCTCTCTTACAAAGTTCAGTTATTTTCAATTTCTTCCTCTTCATGCTTCAATTTTTGCTCTATTTATATTAAAGTGTTTGAACTACAGACTCTGGAATTAAGCTTCCTGACTACTCATCTCCTCTGGAATGGCCACTAATTTAGTAAACTCAAACTCAATTTGCTCACCAACACAATAAACTAGAAATAATAATACTATCACCCATTTTTTGTGAGACGACTGAATGAAATAGTGTCTGCTTTAAGGATTTGTCATTTTTCACCCCTGGACTTGAATTTTAATACAGAGCTTAAAAAAGCACACTGGTATGTTTCATTTTTTTGCATATGTTGTTTTTATTTTATTGAAGACTGTCAAAAATGCTGATTTCTAAAATTTTCCTGTTTAAAGAGATTTCCATTTGCAACACACACATTTTATTTGCCCAGAGCCCTTATTATTTTTTGTGGACCCTGCTTTATGTTTTTCAAGCTGTGTTTGCTAATCACAGAAACCAGTCTGTTTGCCACAGAGATTAGTCCAGGGGGTGAAACAGAATCTTGAACTGAGCCAGTGCTTCCCTGCAGGCGAAGCTGTGAGACCTGCAACCCCAAGAACACTGCATTCCCTGCTGTGTAGAAAGAGTCAATCTGAGTAGATGAAGGTGACCTCAAAACCATAGAGATGGTGGGGCAGAGTATTCTGACACACTTTGTTCTCTGGTTCCATCCACTGTGTTGACCAAGCTGTGCCATGAAATTCTCCTGGTGGAATGTCTGATTTCAACCTGGGCTTCTATCATTTGTAACTGGAGTCCACTAATGCAGAAACATGTTGGTATGAGAGTGTGTGTGTGTGTGTGTGTGTGTGTGTGTGTGCGCGCGGGGGGCGGGGGGCTCAGTCGTGTCCAATTCTTTGCAATCCCATGGACTGTAGCCCATCAGACTCCTCTATCCGTGGGATTCTCCAGGCAAGAATACTGGAGTGGGCTGCCATTCTGACTCCAGGAGATCTTCTTGACCCAGGGATTGAACCTGCGTCTCTTGCATCTTCTGCATTG
Organism: Okapia johnstoni; assembly: GCA_024291935.2. NCBI lineage: Eukaryota > Metazoa > Chordata > Mammalia > Artiodactyla > Giraffidae > Okapia > Okapia johnstoni. The sequence continues at coordinate 28,353,585 of CM044321.1, read as the reverse complement.
ACAGGTGGATTCTTTACCACTGAGCCACCTGGGAAGTCTCATTGGTATGAATGCTGGTTGTTATTCAAGGTAGGTAGAATCTGCTCTCCTAGACATGATATTATTATAACATTATAAACATGGCTACATTTTAAAACACTCTTCATATGTTAATTTAATGGCTGTGTAATATTCTATCAAACAGCTATATCAAATTTTAATCTTAACCATATGAGGGAAGTTTAGATAATTTCCTTATTTAATAAACCTAAAATTAAAGAATAGAAAGTTCTTGATACATGTTGCTAAATTATTTTCAGAAAGAGTCTCATTGGCACTGTACAAAAATGCTATTTCATTGCACTATTGCTAACACTGAGTATTAACACTTGAAAATATTTTGATACTTTGTGTTGGCAGTACCAAAATTTTCCCACATGTTTATCCTTTTCCACTTTTCTGTATAGTTCTAAACTCATTTCCTATGGATGCATATTGATTCCTTCTTCAAAGTAAACTCATTTACCTTCTGTAACATTCACACTGATTTTTTTCCCTACAGTTTATTATTTGCTTTAGTATTTTTTTATATACAAAGTTTTACATTCTGATGCTATCAAATGCACTTCTCTTTTCCTTTACCTTTTGTTCATCACTGTTAACCTTAAAATATTTTCCTATGCTAGAGGTCAGACAAATATTCACCTATATTTTTTTCTCTCTTAAAATAAATACTTAAACATTTTTCACTAAGTCATCAATCTGAAATTCATTTTCTCCAAAACAACTTATTAGTGGTCAGAGGACAATTTATTGAATAATTCATTTTTTTCACTCAGTTATCCGTAATAAGATATAATCACACAGTAGACTTTCAATAAGTATTCTATGTATGATAAATTTGCTGTTGACTGTTCCACAGGACATAAAGGGGGTGAACTTAGATTTCACAAAGAAGGAAAACCTAAACATAGACTCTTTTAGAAAAGATTCTACATCTTGAGCTGGGAGTGAGTGGTGCTGCATGTAGGGTGCTCATTCTGATCGGACAGCGATATTGCATCTTCTTATCTGTTGTGTACTTCTGGTGTGAACAAGTGATAGATAATATGCAAGTAGAGAAAATGTTGACATACTCTTAAAGTGGGTTTTTTGCTCTGCATATACCTAGGTATTTTTGGAAGTGTCATGGGAATGAGAAACAAGAAGTCTGAAAAGCTTGTCCTGAAAATACGAGGGTGCTTGAGAGAAAAACTTACTTTCTTTTCATTTGTCTTGGAAGAGATTGTAAACAGTTTATCAAGAATAGAACACTGGCAACTATTTCTCGGCGTGTCTGTGGAGGAGCAAAACAACAGAGGTTTGTTTACTTATCGTTTATCTAGAATTTCACAATAAAATATCCAGAACTAAGGGAATGAATGTTTAACTTTATCCTTATAAAGTCAAGTCCAGTTTTTTCAAGAAACAATGGTGATCATAGTATTTCATTGAAAATGAAGATTCTTAGTGTTGTAGTCTTTATTGCCTCTGGCTAGCAATCTCCCGTCTGCTTCTGTAGAAAAGGATAAAAAGGGGTAAAGGGATGTCTTCAGAAATATTAATGAAGAAATCTGAAAAGAGAAAATAGCCAAGGCATGAAAAATAGCAGGCTATATCAGCAGCAATAGTGGGGGTAATAGATTTCAATGGATTGGACCATTTGCAGTCATTGTATGAAAAGCAAAAGCTAGTTAAATCTAATATAACATGTTTTTTTTTTAAAGTTTCTGAAGATCCCATTAAATACTTTTTGGGACAAATTTATTTATTTATTGGTTTATTGATTTATTCATTTATTTTATCTCCAGACTGAACCTTATGAAACTGCTATTTTTGAGGTCATGAATAGTCCACCATCAGCAATTTATTACAGTTAAATATATAAGGTGTTGGTAATCTTGCATTATTAAGAATATAGAAAAATTTAGAGAATTCTCTGAATACATTAATCTAAGCAATGCAAATGAAGTAATCAGGCTGGCTATTTAATCGGGAGACAGTACATATGCAATGTTCTAGAAATGGGACTTTGAAGTTAGTCTGCCTGGGTCCTGGCTCTACTAGTTACCTGCCATATGCTACTGGGCAAATAATTTAACCCCCGTCTTACTCAGTTTCTTTATCCATAAAATGGGGCTATTATGACATTTTGATTTCACTTGTTTGACTTACTATGAATGGAATGCTAGATTTCTAATTTAAGAAAATAGATAGGCAACAAGCAACAAACATTTCCTATATAGCACAGGGAACTATAGAAATATCTTGTAATAACCTATAATGGAAGATAATTTCAAAAATAATATATGTGTATATATATAACTAATCACAAAAAATTCTACTTTTTGAAATTTAGTAGTGTTTATCTTTTTGCCTGTTTTTCTAAATGTCCTACAGACATCTAATAACAAGGTATGAGATACAAAATTTTAAATGTATTTGTGTAGGATATAAGATTAATATAAATTGATATAAATAGAATTCTACTATATTTAAATTACTAATGACATCATTCAAGATGCTTCTGTTCTTATTTTTTCTGTACTTGATAAAATATTCTCAGTGAAATGTTAATATGTTTCACCATGATTATATATGTATTTTTCTTTTACTTATATTTCTTCTGATTTTTTCTTTATGTATTTTTGTTTCTTTGTTGTTAGGGGTCTAATGGTTTATGTCTAGCTTCTTCATGAACTGTATATTTTATCATTAAAAACATTCACCTTTGTTTCATTTAAAAATAAATAAATTTAATTAAAAATTATCTTATTTAATCATGGAGAACAGTGTGGAGATTCCTTAAAAAACTGGAAATAGAACTGCCATATAACCCAGCAATCCCACTGCTGGGCATACGCACTGAGGAAACCAGAATTGAAAGAGACACGTGTACCCCAATGTTCATTGCAGCACTGTTTATAATAGCCAGGACATGGAAGCAACCTAGATGTCCATCAGCAGACAAATGGATAAGGAAGCTGTGGTACATATACACAATGGAATATTACTCAGCCATTAAAAAGAATACATTTGATTCAGTTCTATTGAGATGGATAAAACTGGAGCCCATTATACAGAGTGAAGTAAGCCAGAAAGAAAAACACCAATACAGTATACTAATGCATATATATGGAATTTAGAAAGATGGTAACAATAACCCTATATGCGAGACAGAAAAAGAGACACAGATGTATAAAACAGTCTTTTGGACTCTGTGGGAGAAGGCGAGGGTGGGATGATCTGGGAGAATAGCATTGAAACATGTATATTATCATATGTGAAACAGATCGCCAGTCCAGGTTCGATGCATGAGACAGGTGCTCAGGGCTGCTGCACTGGGATGATCCTGAGGGATGGGATGGGGAGGGAGGTGGGAGGGGGGTTCAGGATGGGGAACACATGTAAACCCATGGCTGATTCATGTCAATGTATGGCAAAAACCACTACAATATTGTAAAGTAATTAACCTCCAACTAAAATAAATAAATTAAAAGAAAAAAGAGTCTCACTAAAACAAAGACCAGGCTTTGAATATAATATAGAAAAATGATGAACATTTGTGCATTGCTTCCATTGCTTAAATATTGCCCCTGTTAAATAAAGTAACAATTTCTGAAACTTAAAAGTATACTAAAACAATAATTTTATCAAAAATATTTAAAATAAATAAACATAATTTCAAAAATAAATAAATAAATTTAATTAAAAATTGCCTTACTTAATCATCCTCTAAACATTATGAATGTATAATATTTGTGCATTTAATTTGCATTTCTTTTATAATTTCTAAGTTATATTTATAAATATATTAATTTCATAATTTATATTTGTATAATTTATAAATGTACATATTAGTTAACTGCACAAACATTATACATTCACAATGTTTGAGGGAAGATCAAATAAGATAATCAAAGTAATCAACACAGTGCTTGGCACTTAGTAAGTGCTCCATAAATGTTAGTTATTTTTAACCAGCTTCATTGAGGTATAATTTACACCATAAAATTAATCCATGGTAAGTGGATTCAGTAGTTTTTCATAAATTTAAAGGGTTGTGCAGCAACCAGTATGATGTAGAAATAAGACATTTCTCTTTTGTCCATTTGCAGTTAATTTCTGTCCACATTCCTAGTTCAGATAAACATCGACCAGCTTTCTGTCTCTCTAGATAAGCATTTTCCTAAAAAAGCTACATAAATTGAATCATGCAATATGTAGTTGTTTGTGTTCAGCTTATTTTATCTAGCTTAATGGTTTTGAAGTTCTACTATATTGTAGCATGTAGCAGTAGGTTGTTTGTTTTTATTCACTATATCATCCCCTGCATTTTTTAATCTATTCATCACTTAATGGATGTTTACAGTTTGGGAATATTGTGAATAAAGCTTCTATGAACATACAAGTTTTACGAGGACATATGTGCTCATTTCTCTTGAGAACTTCTAGGTTGAATAGTAAGTCTGTGTTTAATTTCTAAAGAAACTGTCAAATAAATTTCCCAGGTTCCTGCACCATCTTATGTTCCCACCAAGAGTGTATGAGGGTTAAAATTTTTTCACATCCTTACTACCACTTGCTTTGTCTTATTATAGCCACTTTGTGTAAAATTATGCCTAACTGTGGTTTCAACTTACATTTCCCTAAAGGCTAATGAGGTTGAAGATTTCTTTTAAATGTAGCACTAGTGGTAAAGAACCCGCCTGCCCAGTGCAGGAGACACGAGAGACTCAGTTTCTATCCCTGGGTCAGGAAGATCCCTTGGAAGAGGGCATGGCAACCCATTCCAGTATTCTTGCCTGGAGAATCCCAGGAAGAGAGGAGCCTGATGGGCTACATTCCAGAGGGTGGCTAAGAGCTGGACACAACTGAAGTGACTTAGTATGCACACTCATTAGCTTTTGGTATATATATATATTTTAGGGGGTGAAATATACATTCAAAAATTGTCCACACTCTTTACTCCCATCTTTTTTTTTTTTTTTAAATAAATTTATTTATTTTAGTTGGGGGCTAATTACTTTACAATATTGTAGTGGTTTTTGCCATACATTGACATGAATCAGCCATGGGTTTACATGTGTTCCCCACCCTGAACCCCCCTCCCACCTCCCTCCCCATCCCATCCCTCTGGGTCATCCCATTGCCCCAGCCCTGAGCATTTGTCTCATGCATCGAACCTGGAATGGTGTTCTGTTTCACATATGATAATATACATGTTTCATTGCTATTCTCTCAGAACATCCCACCCTCACCTTCTCCCTCAGAGTCCATAAGACTGTTCTATGCATCTGTGTCTCTTATTCTGTCTCACATATAGGGTTATCATTACCATCTTTCAAATTCCATATATATGCATTGTATACTATATTGGTGTTTTTCTTTCTGGCTTACTTCACTCTGTATAATGGGCTCCAGTTTTATCCATCTCAATAGAACTGAATCAAATGTATTCTTTTTAATGGCTGAGTAATATTCCATTGTGTATATGTACCACAGCTTCCTTATCCATTTGTCTGCCGATGGACATCTAGGTTGCTTCCATGTCCTGGCTATTGTAAACAGTGCTGCGATGAACATTGGGGTACACGCGTCTCTTTCAATTCTGGTTTCCTTGGTGTGTACACCCAGCAGTGGGATTGCTGGGTCATATGGCAGTTCTATTTTCAGTTTTTTAAGGAATCTCCACACTGTTCTCCATAGTGGCTGTACTAGTTTTCATTCCCACCAACAGTGTAAGGAGGGTTCCCTTTTCTCCACACCCTCTCCAGCATTTATTGCTTGTAGACTTTTGGATAGCAGCCATTCTGACCAGGGTGAGATGGTACCTCATCGTGGTTTTGATTTGCATTTCTCTGATAATGAGTGATGTTGAGCATCTTTTCATGTGTTTGTTAGCCATCTGTATGTCTTCTTTGGAGAAATGTCTGTTTAGTTCTTTGGCCCGTTTTTGATTGGGTCGTTTATTTTTCTGGAATTCAGCTGCAGGAGTTGCTTGTATATTTTTGAGATTAATTGTTTGTCTGTTGCTTCGTTTGCTATTATTTTCCCCCATTCTGAAGGCTGTCTTTTCACCTTGCTTACAGTTTCCTTTGTTGTGCAAAAGCTTTTAATTTTAATTAGGTCCCATTTGTTTATTTTTGCTTTTATATCCACACTCTTTAGTTGAACTGTTTATCTTTTAATTGTTTAATTATGTGTTCTTCTTGTATTCTGAACATAGTTCCTTAATACAATATATGATTGATAAATATTTTCCCCAGTCTGTGGTTTCTCTTTTCATTTTCTTAATAGTGTTGGTTGAAGAGCAGAAAATTTTCATTTACAGTTGAATTTATCAATTTTTAATGGATCTTGTTTTTTGTGTCACATCTAATACATTTTTGTCTAACCCAAATTCACAGAGGTTTTTACTTATTCTTTTAGGCAGATACAGTTTGCACCTAACATATTAGTTTCATGGATAAGACATAATGATTCAATATTTGTATATATTGCAAAATAGTCGCCATAATAAGATTTTTCTCTTCTAGAAAGTTTCTATTTTCTAGGAGTTATACTGTTTTAGTTCTTACACATATGTTCTGCTTTAATTTTTGTGTATGGTGTGTAGTAAGGATCTAAATGCTTTTTTCTTTTTCTTGTTTTTACATATGTGTGTCTTGTTGTCTCGGCTGCTGCAGCTAAGTCGCTTCAGTCGTGTCCGACTCTGTGCGACCCCATAGACGGCAGCCCACCAGGCTCCGCCGTCCCTGGGATTCTCCAGGCAAGAACACTGGAGTGGGTTGCCATTTCCTTCTCCATTGCACAAAAGTGAAAAGTGAAAGTGAAGTCGCTCAGTCGTGTCTGACTCTTAGCGACCCCATGGACTGCAGCCTACCAGGCTCCTCCGTCCATGGGATTTTCCAGGCAAGAGTACTGGAGTGGGGTGCCATTGCCTTCTCCTGTTGTCTCAGCAGGATTTGTTGAAAACACTATCCTTTCCCTCATTGAACTGTGTTGGCATCTTTATTGAAAGCAAATTGACCATAACTAGAAGGATTTATTTCTGAAGTTTCAGTTCTGTTCCATTGATTGGCATGTCCATCCTTAGGCTGATAAACCCCAGCCTGTAAAACCTTGGGTTTGTAGCAAGATTTGAAATTTGTTGTTGTTGTTCAGTAGTTAAGTCATGTCCAACTCTTTGTGACCCCATGAACTATAGCACGCCTGATTCCTCTGAAATTGGCAAATTCCAATTTTCTCCAACTTTTTTTTTCAAAATTGTTTTGACTATTCTGAGTTCTTTTAATTGCCATATATATTTTAGTATCAGCTTATCAATTTATAAAAAACTCCTGCTAAGATTTTGATCAAAATTACATTGATCTACAGATAAATTTGGCAGAGAATTATAAATTTTAAAATATGAAATCATTCAGTTTATGACCATAAAATATCTTTTTATTTAAACCTCTTAAAATTTTCTCTCAGTAATATTTTGTAGTTTAGTGTACAACACCTACAGTTTTAAATTAGATTGATTCCTAAATATTTTATTCTTTTTGATTCTCATGCCAATGAAGTTTTCTTCCTAGTTTTTCTTTTGATTATTTGTTGCTTGTGAATAAAATCAGTACTGAATATTCATTGGAAGGATGGATGCTGAAGGTGAAGCTCCAATACTTTGGCCACCTGGTGTGAAGAACTGACACACTGGAAAAGACCCTGATGCTTGGAAAGATTGAAGGCAGGAGGAGAAGGGGATGACAGAGGATGAGATGGTTGTATGGCATCACCAACTGGATGGACATGAGTTTGAGCAAGCTCTGGGAGTTGGCGATGGACAGGGAAGCCTGGTGTGCTGCAGTCCATGGGGTCGCAAAGAGTCGGATATGACTGAGTGACTGAAGTGAACTGAGTGAATAAAAATACAATTTATTTGTGTAAGTTGATCTTGTGACTTTCTTAAATTTGTAAATTGTACCAATTTAGGATATATAGTTTTTACATATATTGTGTGTGTATACATATATATATATATGTATAATATATCACATACAGGATGGTGTCATCCTCGAATAAAGACAGTTTTACTTATTTCTTTTCGATACATGTGGATGCTTAGTCACTCAGTCATATCTGAGTCTTTGTGACCCCATGGACTGTATCCTGCCAAGCTCCTCTGTCCATGGAGTTTTCCAGGCAAGAATACCGGCATGGGTTGCCATTTCCTACTCCAGAGATCTTCCCAACTCAGGGATCAAACCTACATCTTCAGCGGCCCCTGCATTAGCAGGCGGATTCTTTACCACCGATATATATACCTTTATTTTTTCTCATTTGTTTATTGTGGTTCAAATCCAGTACAGTATTGAATAGGCCTGAATTATATTACACATTTTTGTCTTGCTTCCAATATTAGCCAAAACATTTATCTTCTACAGGTAAGTTTGGTGACAGCTCTGGGTTTTTTGCAGATGCTCTTTTTCAGGTTGAGGAAGATTGTTTCTATTTCCTTTCCATTTGTTAAGAGTTTAAAAAATTTTTTTTTATCATGAATAGGAATTGGACTTTTTTAAATGCTACTGTTGTCTATTGAGAAGAGCATATGGTTTTGTCCTTTACCATATTAATATGATATATTACACAAAATGACTTTCAGATTTTAAGCCAATCTTGCATATCTGGGATAAACCCCACTGGGTCATGTCATACAACTCTTTCTATGTATTGCTGCTTATTTCCTTGCTTTGGTATCACAGTTGTGCAAAGCCCCCCCTAAAGTAACTAGAAGTATTTGATAGTTGATTCTTATGAATGATTGATTTCTTGTCTCCAACATATTCTTTTTTTTTTTTTAAGTCTTTTTAATTTTTTAAATCTTTTTTTAAGTCTTTTAAAATATTTCCGTCTTTTTCAAAATTGGAGGATAATTGCTTTACTAGTGTTGTGTGGGTTTCTGCTGGACAACAACATGAATCAGTCATAAGAATAGATATATCCCCTCCCTCATGGGCTTCCATCCCCTGTCCTATTCCCCCCCTCTAGTTCCTCACAGAGTGCCAGGCTGGGCTTCCTGTGTTACATAGTAGCTTCTCACTAGTTACCTATTTTATGTGGTAGTTTGTGTGTATATATCTACATATACACACATTATGTTCTCAATTCGTCCTATCCGCTCCAATATATTCTAAATTCATCTTGTTGGAAGATTTATCAGCACCAGAAATGATTACTGACTGCTATGACTTCGTTTCCCATACAAACCTGAATGTCTGTGTCCCGTGGCTTTGTCTTTTCTTACTCATTTCAGTGAGTAATTTTACTCATTTCTTCTGCATGCTGTGGGAGCAGAAAGGCATTTTAAGTATTCTTCTCGGGAAACGATGACTTTATATTAGCAGTCTTAACTAAAATAGTCACTTTTGGTTAGTTCCCTGATGTCCTGTATAATACATTCAAAATGTCCTGATCACTTAACTGACTTCCACTTACACGATTTTGTGGTTTAGCTGCCACTCTATCACCTCTGTGAACAGGCTGACCATTGTTCATGGCATGTTAGGCATTCATGGGGAACATGCTACTCTCTGGTATACCCAACACTTCTGCTCCCACCAGCTGAATTGTCGGCTAGCAAGAATAAGCTGTGCAGGTTTCTTAAACCGTTTATCCAGATGTACTTGTTACTGTAGTTAGATAACTTATTAAATATTTGAATGAATGAAATGGGAAAAGAAAGAGATTTGTCCATGGAAAATAGCTTTAAAATATTGAAAAGACACTGCAAAGAATAGGGATTTTAAAAATTATATTGAATTAAAGTTTGGTGAGATAGTTGTAAAATATTGGGAACAAAATAAAACTTGTGATTCTGCATTGTTTGCTCTTTGCAAGTACTGGTAAGTTCTAGTTTAGCTTAGAAGAATTTCAAAAATAACCCTGAAATTCATGGATAAGTCTTTATGGGAATTATGCAGAGAATGGGTCCAATTAGCACACCCAAATTTAAAAATTCCAAAGATGTTGGTTCTTGGCTTTCCCAGATGGCACAGTGGTAAAGAATCTGCCTGCCAATGCAGGAGACCCAGGAGACACAGTTTAGATCCCTGGGTTGGGAAGATCCCCCAGAATAGGAAATGGCAACCCACTCCAGTATTCTTGCCTAGACTATTCCATGGACAGAGGAACACGGTGGGCTGCAGTCCACGGGGTTACAAAGAGTTGGACATGACTGACCACACACACACACACACACACACACACATACACACACACATACACAGATCAGAAGACTAGAAAATGAGTGTACAACAATAGTAAGCTATATATGATGTGCTTGTGAGTACACATACATTTCCTACATTAAATGACTTTTTTCTCATGTCGATGTATGGCAAAAACCACTACAATATTGTAAAGTAATTAGCCCCCAACTAAAATAAATAAATAAATAAATAAATAAAATTTAAAAAAAATAAAATAAAAAAAATGACTTTTTTCAATAAATGATCTATAAGTCATAATTGTGTCACTGAGTCATTTAAGAAGTCTTGCACTAAACTTTCCAACATTCCCATAGTTTGGATGTTGGGGCCAATATTTCATTGTTTTCTTGGTTATGAAATATGCCTTCAGATTGGAATGAAGCACAATAATAGAGCATGTGATTTAGAGAAAGCAAAACTATGCTACTTTACTTTGCTTCTATAATTTGAAGGTAAGGAAGGATATGGAGGATAAATAGCTAGTTCCAACTTAGACGCATTCGTATTTCTTCCAAGGGGGAAGAATTTTTGAGGATCAAGATGAGCTACTGAAGTTTCTTTGCCAATTTCAATGGTTTTTGGAACTTGAGGTAGAGAATAAAATAGAAAATAAAGAGATCTGAAAGCATAACAAATGACCAGTGAAAGTGCTAGTCGCTCAGCCATATCCGACTCCTTACGACCCCATTCCTCCCAGGTTCCTCTGTCCATGGAATTCTCCAGGCAAGAATACTGGAGTGGGTAGCCATTCCTTTCTCCAGGGGATCTTCCCAATCCAGGAATTGAACCCAGGTTTCCCACCTTGCAGGCAGATACTTTACTGTCTGAGCCACCAGAGAAGCCAACAAATGGTGAGAGATAGGGTTAATTTTTAATTTGAAATAAGACTCCAAGAAAGGAAATTGCAAATCAAGTGAAAGAGCTACTCCACAGTAATAAACTCTCAGTGAAAAGGAGCGTCGCTCTGAGAATCCATTCTTGTGTCTCTGCTCTATTATGCAGAGAAATATTCATCTGGAGCCAAAGTCCGTTTCTTCTGCTTTTGATTATTCTTTTTCTGGCAGTAATTCGGCCAAAGACTTTTTGGTAGGTGTGTAAACTTGAGAAAAAGACCATTTTGTTAGATGACTTCCTTCCATTTAATTAAGAATCAAATTTTTAGTCTCATTGCAATCTGATTAGACCATTGTCTTAATATGATAAAGATAGGAAGTGTTTTTTTAAAAAGACAACTTTCTGAGGACAAGGAACAACCCGCCTTTCCCTTTGCTAAACCTCCATTATTAGCGCGTGAAGGAGCAATAACAAAGCACTCAGTGTTCTCTTTAGAGCCTCCTTAAGAGCCCATTCTGTCTGTAAGAAGCTTTCTGTTGCTAATGTGGGCTGAGTCACTGACAAAGGCCAGTGTTAATGGTCTGCTTCAAGACTCTAATCTCTGGAAGGGGAGCGTTTCCTTGGATGGCTTTGTGATGTGCTTGTCAAACATTTTAAACCACTTAGCAGAAAGAAGCATTGTGATGACAAGACACAACATGGCCAGTTCTTTGGGAGCATCTGCCAACAGAGTAACACGGTGATCCTTCTGGGCTCTGGTGGCTCCAGCACAAATGCAAACTCATGTGTGGAGTACATCTTGTGACGGGGTTTTGATGTTTTGCCTATTAAATACGTAGTTTTGACTGGGCTTACTGGCTTCCCTTGCATCTGCTTCTGGAAGAATATATTATTAATGTTTCATCCTAAATAATATTCTTTCTGATTAACCTTAAACTTCTTTCAGAAGGCTAATAAAGTCAGATTATTACAAGCATGACTTTTTTACAATCTCCCCCAAACACTGGAACATTGAGAAAGAAAACCGGATGGAATCTCCCTTTTTCTTGCCAGGTGAAAATTCATTTTCAGCTTCTTCTTTCTAAGCCAAATACAGTGAATATCCTGTTAGTTTGTTTCCATCTGGGATAATGATTCTAATACTCATTTATTCAGGGGATTAATGTACCTATTGTTCTGACTTAGCAGTGCATTTGCTTAGTGACTGCCAAACATTGTTCTAAAAAACCACATTAACCACACTATCCATGATGCTTGCTGGGCTTGCAAGAAATAAAAAAAGTGGTCCATTTTCAAGAACAGCTAGCTTTGAGTGAGAGCTTGCTGATGCAATAGCCAATAGCCGGTAGCTGTAAGGGTTACAAAACTAGAAAGCCTGGGCAAACAAAGGGAGGGTAGGTGCCTATAATTTTCACACAGTGAAATCCCATTGGTGAATTCAAAACATAAGAATGGGAATAGGTGTGCAGGAAAGGAGGAAATAAGATGTCAGAAAAGGGTCAGTCCATAAAGAGGGAGGGATCAAACCTTGGTGACATCTGGGAAGACTGTTCCCCTCATAGTACTCAGCCAATGAGGAACTGAGAGAGGGACTTGCATGCTACAGATAAGATGCTCCCTGTAACAACTCTGGGTGTGGCTGCCAACCAGACACCCCATCTTGCAAGATCATTATTAAAGCCTTGCTTCCCTCTGTGCCTCGTGTCTCCAAGTCCATTCTTTGAGTTTGGACTGGAGAGTGTGTTTCTCATAAGCTCAGAGATACAACTTGCCATAGCAAATGGAACTCAATCCTAAAAACCAAGGATGATCAATATTTTTACCCATCTTTTATATAAATTGGAAAAGAAGGATGAGAGGAAAAGACTTTAGACTTAACTTAAACCAGGAATTGAGTCTATACACTCTCTCTCTCTCTCTCTCTCTCTCTCTCTCACACACACACACACACACACACATATAAAACCTCCCTGATGGCTCAGATGGTAAAGAAACTGCCTTCAATGCAGGAGACCTGAGTTTGATCCCTGGGTCAGGAAGGTCCTCTGGTGAAGGAAATGGCAACCCACTCCAGTATTCTGCCTGGAGAACACCAAGGACAGAGGAGCCTGGCAGGTTACAGTCCATGGGGTCACAAAGAGTTGGACAGGACTGAGTGACTAAGCACAAGCACGTATATCAGTGAAATGATATGTTTCCTGCTTTACACTCTACCAGCAAACAAGCCTTTTCCAAATAAAAATTTCTGAGTCCAGGTGAAACAAAGCCAGCTATTTGGAATCCATCAGCTGCTTCATCCCTGGGAAGCACTGAGGAGCTGGGGGGATATGAGAGGCTGCCATCAGTCACATTACTCTCTCTTATGGTAAACAAGGGATTAGTATGTGAACAATAACAAAAGCAGGATTGGCCCCAGATAGCTAGATGCACATGAAAGAAATAATTTCAGCAAGCCCAAGCCCAAATGCTTGCATCTTCCCATATACAGAAGATCACTTAATCTCTTCATATGAGAGATTTAGTTTCCACTTAATTAACAATAATCTTTTAATATTCAGATTATCTGCCTCTTGCTGTAAACTTCTATAGAGCCTGGCCCCTTCCCTGCCTCCTCCAAGTCAGCTCTCTCGGGGTCACCTGAGATGCTGTCTCCTCGGCTGAGTCCTAACATTCCCACAGAATAAAATCTAACTCTCAACTTTTAGGTTGCACGTATTTTTTTGGTGGACATATCTAAGACCTTGTTTATTCTCACACCATCTGCAGGAACTTGCAGAGAGAGGGCAACATTTATTACTTCTTGCTTTGGTTATAAAATGCGGGGAAGAGGTGGGGGTAAGTGTGGGAGCAGTAAACTCCAGAGTCAACGAGTTCCCAGAAATGCTCTAGTATCTTCAACCCTTTCTCTTTTCATCTCTTTCCTTTTCCTCTCTGTTTTTTCTTTTCCTTCTCCTTTTCCCCTATTTTTTCTTCTCTTCTCCTCTCTTCTCCAGTACTACCCATGAGTAGTGATTAATGCTTAGTTCTTAAAAACATACAAGACTCCACTGGCTACTGACCCTATGGACTAAGCAGATCCTCTCCCTCCATCCTCTCAGTCTAATTATCCATCAATATTCCCTCTGACCTAACAGTTATTATTCTTGGAATTAAGAACAGTAGGAAACAAGTGTTCTGGAATCAAATCCTGCAAATAAGAGCTTCTGGATATTATTAAGTAGTCTATTAATAAAATTATTCCTAGCAGACTTCCAAATTTGTTGGCATTTAGTTTTTATGAACAGAAATGCTTTTCTTTAAAACATAATTTATAATTTAGATTGACTTTTTACAAGTTATTCTGTAATAATTTTCAGACAGAATTTTCAAGAAGAGATATCTCTTATTCATATAACTATTCAGAAATTTTGACAAAATGGTTTACCATTCTGTTTCCTAAGAGATATCAAAATCTACCTATCCTCTCATCATCCTCATTAACTCCCTCCAAACCCTCCTACCACCAAAAACAAGTTAAAGCCTCAAAATGTATGCTTTCATTCAATGGATACATACAAATTTTAAAAATACACTAGTTGTTTTTGTTCAGGGTTATTGTTATTTACTTATTTCTCATTTTCACTTCTTTTGATGTTGTTTTATGCTCTTTCTACATCATCACAATATGTGCAGTCCCAATGGGTGATAATCCACATGGATCCCGTTTAGCCAAGAAATAGACGTTAACCCAAACTAGGCCAGTCAAAGTCTTTAGCTCTGACATTTCTACCCAGGACACAGTAATGGAAGAAAAACGAATCATCAGGACTGACATCCTTGCAAGAATGTAGCCATTAATTTCTGCCCTCATTCCTGTCCTTTCTAAGTCTTAGATACTAAGTTTTACTTACCATTTTACTCCTATGTTTCCACTAAATTCCCTTTGTGTTTCATTATCTAGAGTCAGATACTGTTGCTTACAACCGATGACCCTAACTCATCTACTTCCTTTCTGTGTGGTTTCCATGCCTTTTTCTTCCTCTTTCTGTCTTCCTCTCCACCTGCCTCCCTGCACTTTATTACTATTCTCACATTTTTCTTTCTATGGTTTTGAGACTTTCAAGGATGGATGAAGAATGAAAAAAGCTAAGACAAAACTAGAAAAAAATGTTTTGAAGGTGTTTAATCGGGCTACTTTATTTTTCTTTCCCATTTAAAATTGAGAGTACCATGACCATACATTGTGTATAATTCCAAGTCTAATCTGAGTACATATGGTACTATTATTAACAGCAAAAAAAAAAAAAAAGAGCAATTTAATCCTCCCCTCAAAACTATGCAGTGCCTTCAACTATTTTACAATTTTGTCCCATTAAAACATATTTATAGCTTGTCTAAAATAATTAGATTATTTGATTTATACAGTAGTTATTTCCAAGGGAGCTGCTGCCAGATCTATGTCTTATAAAGCAATTAACAAACTTATTTTTGGAAGTAAGCATTTAATATGTTTCCTGCAGCAGGCTGAAAAAATTAAGATTTGATGTTCAGTCTTTGGCTATAATTAAAGGTAAATTTAAATATTATCACAGTAGCAGAGGAGCCACAGCTGAAATGTTTACTTGAAAATGAAGTGAGTCATTTCACTGAGTCAATTGCTCTCTCCGATGCTTGCATGCATGATCAACAGAAGTGTGTGTTTTATCCTCAATTCCTTTCCTCAGATATGCAACAGCTGTTCTTTCCTTCAAACTGTAAACTTCATCTTCCTGTTTTACCTTAACTGTTTTGTCCAAACTGCTGCAGATATGATAGCAATTCAAAATCTAAAGAATTTACAGTGCAGACAAGATGGCCAAGTAGAAAGACTCTGAGCTCACCTCCTCCCACAGGCACATCAAAATTATAAGTATTTACAAAGTAACTGTCTATAAGCACGACCTGAAGACTAGCAGAAAAGGTTTTCCACAAGTAAAGGTATGAAGAAGGAAGCACAATGAGATGAGGAGGAGGAATGAAAGCACAGTATATTCAAGGCTCACATCATTGGATAGGCTCCCCACAGATGGGAGGATAATCACAACTGCACAGGTTATCCCCAAGGAACAAGAGATCAAAGCCCCACATTAGGCTCCTCCGCTTGGGGGTTCTTTGCCAGGAAGCTGAGCTCCCAGAATACTGGGCTATGAAAACCAGTAGGGCTTATATTTGGGTTTCCCTGGTGGCTTAGATGGTAAAGAATCTGCCTACCATGCAGAAGACTCGGGTTTGATCCCTGGGTTGGGAAGATTCCCTGGAGAAGGGAAAACTACCTACTCCTGTATTTCTGCCTGGAGAATTCCATGGACAGAGGAGCCTGTAGAGTTACAGTCCATGGGGTCCTAAAGAGTAGGACATGACTGAATGACTAACACATACACACAGGGCATATATTCGGGAGAGCTGAAGGTTTATAGGAAATAGAGACTGCCCCCACAAAGGGCGTGTACAAAATCTCATACTCTCTGTAGTCCTAGGGCAGAGGCAGTAATTTGAAAGAAGTCTGGTCCAGACCCACTTGCTGACCTTGGAGAACCTCCTGGAGTGGCAGGAGGCAACTGAAACTCCCTATGGACATAGAAGATTGCAGTAACATGGTTGAGAGCTCATTCTACCAAGAAGACACTGGTGCTCACAAGTGCTATTTTGGAATCCTTCATCTAACCTGTTAATGCCAGAGGTTTACCTGTCTATCAGTGTGCTGGCACCAATCCTGGGTCCTCCCACTCCCCACAGTTTCATCTGCCTTAGGTCCTGGTCCCACCCACCAGTAGGCCAATACCACTGGGACCCACTGGGCCATCTAGTCAACCTTATTGAGCTCCAGTCCTACTCATCAGTAGACTGGTCCACCACAAAAGGCAGGGCCTGACAGCCAACCAGGCTGGGGCCAGTCCTGCTTACCATCATGGTCACAATCTGTCATTTCAATCTTTGTGACTCCATGAACTGCAACATGCCAGATAGTTGGCTCCATAACAACAGAATGGCCCATATAGCCCACATAGAGAGAACTCCTAGAGCATATAACCCTGGTGATCAGAGAGGAGTGCACTGCTGGACCCCATAGTATATCTCTTACATAAGGCTCCCTCTTCAAGAATGAGAGATATAACTGACCGATGAAACAGACAAAAATAAACACAGTGAATTAGACAAGATGAGTTGACAGAGGAATATATTCCAAATGAAAGAGCAAGACAAAATCTCAGAAGAACTAAGCAAAGTGAAGCAAACCCACATGATAAAGATTTCAAGGTAATCATCATAAAGATGCTTAACAAACTTGGGAGAAGAATGGGTGAACACAGTGAGACATTTAATAAAGATTTATTATAGAAAATATAAAGAAGAACCAAACACAGCTGAAGAATGTAATAACTGAAGTAAAAAATACACTGGAAGGAATAAACAGCAGTTTAGATGATTCAAAGGAACAGATCAGAGTTTTACAGATGAGTGAAACCAAAAGAGTTCCACACTACTAAACCAGCTTAACAAGAAGTGTTAAAGGGACTTTTCTAAGCAGAAAAGAAAAGGTCACAACTAGAAATATAAAAATTACAGAAGGTCGGGAGGGGGAGCACATGTGAACCCATGGCTGATTCATGTCAATGTATGGCAAAAACTACTACAATATTGTAAAGTAATTAGCCCCCAACTAAAATAAATAAATTTATTAAAAAAAATTACAGAAGGAAACATCTTATTGGTAAAGGCAAACATACAGGAAAGGTACTAGATATAAGTGGTTACTTATGAAGTTGGTAGGAAGATTAAAAGACAAAAGTAGTAAAATCATCTATACTCACAATATTATTAAAGGAGACATAAAACAAAAAAAATGTCAAATATGATGTCAAAAACATTAAATGTGGTGAAAGAGAGTGAAAATGAATTGTTAGAATGTGTGGAACTTAAGAGATTATCAATTTAAAATAATTACTGACCATGAACTTTCTGGTAATCACAAACCAGTCAGTCAATTCAGTCACTCAGTTGTGTCCCATTCGTTGTGACCCATGGATTGAGGCACGCCAGGCTTCCCTGTCCATCACCAACTCCTGGAGCCTACTCAAACTCATGTCCATTGAGTCAGTGATGCCATCCAACCATCTCATCCTCTGTTGTCCCCTTCTCTTCCTGCCTTCAATCTTTCCCAGCATTAAGGTCTTTTCTATTGAGCCAGTTCTTCGCATCAGGTGGCCAAAGCATTGGAGTTTCAGCTTCAGCATCAGTCCTTCCAATGAATATTCAGGACTTGATTTCCTTTAGGATTGACTGGTTGGATCTCCTTGCAGTCCAAGGGACTCTCAAGAGTCTTCTCCAACACCACAGTTCAAAAGCATCCATTCTTAGGCTCTCAGCTTTATTTATGGTCCAATTCTCACATCCATACATGACTACTGGAAAAACCATAGCTTTGACTAGATGGACCTTTGTTGGCAAAGAAATGTCTCTGCTTTTTAATATGCTGTCTAGGTTGGTCATAGCTTTCCTTCCTAGGAGCAAGCGTCTTTTAATCTTATGGCTGAAGTCACCATCAGCAGTGATTTTGGACCCTAAGAAAATAAAGTCTCTCACTGTTTCCATTGCTTCCCCATATATTTGCCATGAACTGATGGGGCCAGATGCCATGATCTTAGTTTTTTGAATGTTGAGTTTTAAGCCAGTTTTTTCACTCTCCTCTTTCACTTTCATCAAGAGGCTCTTTAGTTCAAAACGTGGTCCACTGGAGAAGGAAATGGCAAACCACTTCAGTATTCTTGCCTGAAAACCCCAAGAACAAAATGAAAAGGCAAAAAGATATCACACTGAAAGATGAATTCCCCAGGTCAGTAGGTGCCCAATATGCTACTGGAAAAGATTGGAGAAATAACTCCAGAAAGAACGAAGAGATGGAGCCAAAGTGAAAGCAATGCCTGCGTGGATGTGACTGGTGATGGATGTGACTGGTGATGGAAGTAAAGTCCAATGCTGTAAAAAACAATATTGCATAGGAATCTGGAATGTTAAACGGTTCTTGAATCAAGGTAAATTGGAAGTGGTCAAACAGGAGATGGCAAGAGTGAGCATTGACATTTTAGGAATCGGTGAACTAAAATGGACTGGAATGGGTGAATCACAAACTAAGAGCTACACAAAAAAAGGGAAAGAAACCCCATTTACATTTGCATCTAAAAGAATAAAATATCTAGCAATACATTTAACCAAGGAGATCAAAGACTTGTACTTGGGAAACTATGAGACACTGAGGAAAGAAACTGAAGATACAAACAAATGGAAAGATATACCATTTTCAGGAATTGAAAGAATAAATTTTGTTAAAATCACTAGACTTTATTTCAGGTTTAAAAAATTATTAGCCTAGTGTTTATTATTCCTTCTGTAATTATTTCAATATCTTATACGTTTACAGGTCATGTTCTAAATATTTTTGTCTTAGATATTTTGTCACTATAAAATACATTTTTTTGCAGATTTCGAATTGGGATCTATCACTGAGGGAGCTTTCCAGATGGCTCAGTGGTAAAGAATCTGCCTGCCTATGAGAGGCAGGAGATGAGCGTTCAGTCCCTGGTTGGGGAAGATCCCCCTTGAGGAGGTGATGGCAATCCACTCCAGTATTCTTGCCTAGAAAATCCCATGGACACAGGAGACTGGTGGACTGCAGTCCATGGGGCCCCAAAGAGTCAGATACGACTGAGCAGTTGAGCATAATGAGCAGCATATCATCTAGATCCAGTCTTTAACTTAGGACAAGGTCTTAAGTTTTCTTGAACATAAATAACTTCCTTTTCTGAAAGAGGTACCTGTTGCCCTGAGGTGCCTTTTAAGTATTGTAGCAGAGATGACAAGAAAAAGTAATATTTGAGACTCATCACTTCAATTTTGTAACATTGATTTAAAGAAAAGCAAAGAAAACAACTTTGAATGCCAAGGCTTTTGATTTACAATAACTGGGCTTTTTGACAGGTACAATGTTTTGAATAGTAAGTGTCTGGTCTTGAGTATTAAGAGTAAAAGCTCTGGAGAAATCAAGAGGTAAAGTTAATGGATTCAGGACTATCTAGGGAAGAAAGCAGGTGAGGAGCCAGATAATCTCTCCTAGAATTGCTTTTGAGGAGATAAGAGGAAGGAAGGAAGCCCACCTTCCATCCTGTTCCCCTTCCCTTAGGCTGGAAACTACCATCAGTAGGAATAGATACTGATAACTTGATTCTAGAAGAAACGTTGAGTTCATAGGGTTGACAAAACCATATGATGAAAGTTCTTACGTGTTTTTCCACGTCTCATGGTTTTTGACTGTAAAATGGTATAGGTTAATGTGGCAATGTAAATTATGAGAGAGCAGTTCACTAGTTTTTCTTATTAATAGACTATAACAAGGAGTATTGTGAAAGACTTTGAAATGTACAAAAAATTGCTGGGCATCCTTCCTGGTGTACTCTTCTGGATTATCTGTTGTGCCTTTCATTGGCTTTAAGCAAATTTACCATCTAAATTGTAAGCTAAACAACTTTCATACATAGGAATGGGCTTCTCTGGTGGTTTAGATGGTAAAGAATCTGCCTGTAATGCAGGAGACCTGAGCTCAATCCCTGGGTGGGGAAGATCCCCTGGAAAAGGAACGGCTATTCGCTTGGTATTCTTGCCTGAAGAATTCCATGGACAGAGGAGCCAGGCGGGCTATAGTCCATGGGGTCGCAAAGAGTTGGGCATGACTGAACAACTAACAGACACATAGGAATGCAAGTAAATTTTATTAGTGGAAATGTAGTTTGTTCTTTTCCTATGAAAGTGAAAGTCGCTCAGTCATGTCTGACTCTTTGCGACCCTATGGACTATATTTACAGTCCTTGGAATTCTCCCAGCCAGAATACTGGAGTGGGCAGCCTTTTCCTCCTCCAAGGGATCTTCCCAACCCAGGGATCGAACCCAGGTCTCCTGCATTGCAGGCAGATTCTTTACCAGGTGAGCCACCAGGGAAGCCCAAGAATACTGGAGTGGGTGGTCTATCCTTTCTCTAGGGTATCTTCCTGACCCAGGAATTGAACCAGGGTCTCCTGCATTGCAGGTGGATTCTCTACCAACTGAGCTACCAGGGAAGCCTCTTTTCCTATGGGTATTAACCAATTTTGAATCTATTTTCACATTCATGTCAGCATTCCTGATGGTTGTAACATCATACTAGTTCCTTCATTTATTAACAAGTTAAATAAATTCTTGATATATTTTAATTTTATGTTTGCATGAGAGTCATGATTTTGCTTTTTATTTTTTTACCAGAATGGGATCTTTACTTTCATAACTGTATAAATCTGATCCAAATGTGTCCACCACCACTTTCTCCAAAAGAAACATGCTATAAAAGAGCAAACTACATCTGCTCACTGAGTGAATGGACATCTTGGCTGTCTTGTTGGGTTTAATTAAGAGACCATTCATAGCAATATATTTATAGTAGAAAGCACAGTATGATGTTAAGCCATTTTAGCTTTTGTACATACATGGTGCACTTCGGGCCCATGATTCAAAAGATTCTCGACCATAGGCAGAACACTCAATGACATAAATCAGAGCAAGATCCTCTTTGACCCACCTCCTAGAGTAATGGAAATAAAAACAAAAGTAAACAAGTGGGGCCTGATTAAACTTAAAAGCTTTTGCACAGCAAAGGAAACTATAAGCGAGGTGAAAAGACAACCCTCAGAATGGGAGAAAATAAAGCAAATGAAACAACTGACAAAGGATTAATTTCCAAAATATACAAACAGCTCATACAACTCAATGCCAGAAAAGTAAACAACCCAATCAAAAAGTGGGAAAAAGACCTAAACAGACATTTCTCCAAAGAAGACATACAGATAGCCAACATACACATGAAAAGATGCTCAACATCGCTCATTATTAGAGAAATGCAAATCAAAACTACAATGAGATATTATCTCATACCAGTCAGAATGGCCCTCATCAAAAAGTCTACAAACAATAAGTGCTGGCAAAGGTGTGGAGAAAAGGGAACACTCTTGCACTGTTGGTGGGAATGGAAATTGATACAGCCACTATGGAAGACGGTATGGAGATTCCTTAAAAAGCTAGGAATAAACCCATCATATGACCCAGCAATCCCACTCCTAGGCATATACCTTGAGGAAACCAAAATTGAAAGAGACACATGTATCCCATTGTTCATTGCAGCACTATTTACAAAAGCTATAACATGGAAGCAACCTAGATGTCTATCAACAGATGAATGGATAAAGAAGTTGTGGTATATATACCCAATGGAATATTACTCAGCCGTAAAAAGAAACACATTTGAGTCAGTTCTAATGAGGTGAATGAACTTAGAACCTATTATACAGAGGAAGTAAGTCAGAAAGAGAAAGATAAATACTGTATTCTAACACATATATACAGAATCTAGAAAAATGGTACTAAAGAATTTATTTACAGGGCAACAATGGAGAAATAGACATAGAGAATAGACTTATGGACATGGGGAGAGGGAAGGAGAAGGTGAGATGTATGGAAAGCATAACATGGAAACTTAGATTACCATGTGTAAAATAGATAGCCAATGGAAATTTGCTGTACGGCTCAGGAAACTCAAACAGGGGCTCTGTATCAACCTAGGGGGTGGGATGGGGAGGGAGATGGGAGGGAGTTTCAAAAGGGAAGGGATATATGCATACCTATGGCTGATTCATGTTGAGGTTTGATAGAAAACAACAAAATTCTGTAAAGCAATTATCCTTCAATAAAAAATAAATTCATTAAAAAAAGATTTTTGACCTTAAACTGTTAAGCTGGGCATGATTTTGCCATTTGAAAAATAATCTTGTAACATACATTCTGGTGAACTGGAAATTTCTAGAGCTATATTAACTTACTTTTTAAAGTTTTTTTTTTAATGTGGATCATTTTTAAAGTCTTCGTTGAATTTGTTGTAGTCTCCCCAACCAGGGATCCAACCCACACCCCTTGCACTGGAAGGTGAAGTCTTAATCACTGGACTACTAGGGAAGTCCCTGTGTGTGTTATGATTGTTAGCCACTTAGTTGTGTCCGACTCTTTGCAACCCCATGGACTGTAGCCCACCAGGCTCCTCCATTCAAGGGATTTCCCAGCCAAGAACACTGGAGTTGGTTGCCGTTTCCTCCTCCAGGGGATCTTCCTGACCCAGGGACTGAACCCGGGTCTCCCGCATTGCAGGCAGATTCTTTACCATCTGAGCTGCCAGGGAAGCCCTAACTTATTTTAAATCTATGTATAATGATAAAAGGACTTCTCTGGTAAAGCCTTCCCAGGTAAAGCCCTCTTTAACATCTGAGCCACCAGGGAAGTCCCTACCTTCTTTTATATCTATGTTTGATGATGAAACAAAGAAACCACTTGCACGCAGGAGACCACCTACCAATGCAGGAAAAGTGGGTTCAAACCACGAGTTGATAAAATCCCCTGGAGAAGGAAATGACAAGCCACTCCAATATTCTTGCCTGGAAAATCCCATGGACAGAGGAGCCTGGTGTGCTACAGTCCATGGGGTCGCAAGAATTAGACATGACTGAGCAACTAAACTACCACCACCACCACCATGATGATGGAGATCTTAGGTATCATCCACAAACAGCAGGGGAAATAATTTGTAGAAAAATAAATAGTAGTTACCCTGTATCACTTTTCTAGTCATACCGTCTAGGTATTAAGCGTTCAGAGACAAATTCTTTTCCTTTGGCTTTATGTTTGCACAGGAAGATTTTCCATTGGGAATAAATTCTTCTGACTTTTCCAATCCTTTATTCAGGCCTCACTAAAGGATGTGACATAACTTTCTGATGGAAGACTGGCACAAAAATTTAGACAAATTTTAGAAATAACATAATTCCTTTTTCCTGGTGCTCTTCAGGATTAGCTGCTTTCATCTTAGAGACTTTATGGAGGTAAGTGCTAAAGATGAGAGGATTACCATTTATCTGCATTGTCAATGAATCCACTGAACTAACAATCCTAGCGCTCCATTTCCAAAGAGCTTTGTCAATAACAAAACTTGATATGTTGAGTTCCTTTGCTGACATCTATCTCTCAAATGGTTTAGAACATGGATGAGGAAAAGGAGAGTTCTGTTATTAGTCTCTCAAAATCTAGACCCAAGAAAAGGAGCTGCTACTCTCTCAGACTTCCATATATAAAGACATAATTTGCTTTTGGCTTGCTTTAATACTAATTAATAAGATATGTTCCAAGAATACCTGAATAGAAATTGAAGTGAATTCAGAACAAATTTATACAACAGAGCTACCTTGTGGAACAGAAATATCTATTTTAATATCTAGTTAAGCCTTAACTATTCACTTGTGGAAGATAAAGCTTTGTTCTATTTATATTGCATTGGAAAATGTCTAAAAGGCTTTTTCTTTTTCTGGACTGTGATTTCTATTATGGGGTGTGTCCAATGCCTTGTATTTGTTGTTGTTGTTGCCCTGTACACCTTCTGTAATCACAAGGACTTTTTTGCTCACTGTGGTAAGTTAGGGTTAGGCAAGTTGCAGCTTTTCTTAATATAGTTGCAGACATTTGAAGAATACTAGAATCTAAATAATGCCATATAAAACAGCCCCACGCTGACACCATGAAGAGTCCCCAGTGGTTACATGCTGTACTTTATACCCTATAGAAATAATTATATGATTTTTCTCATGTAGTATTTTTTAAGCTTCTATGTTAGACTTGTCTACTTAGTCCAATAAAACATTTACTAGGGAGTTGTTCCAATTTTACATGTAGCACATATATGAGAATAACAGGCACAGCTAGTATCACTGATTTTGTAATATAACAGCATGGTTATTTGAAATGTGCAGAGCCAGTTACTGATTCCATGAATCCCCAGAGAGACTACCAAGTAGCCTATTGATAAAGGAAATCCAAGTTATCTATTACTTCTAAAGGAGACTTCTACCTTGGGAATCTTTGTAGCTTTTTAGAAGACAAGGGGTAGATGGAACCTTTGTAAGATTTTGAGGGTTCTGGTTTAAGGCACATCTGTAAGTGTGGGGTAGGGGGCTGACTGGACTCAGGAGGGTTTGTAACAAAATGACTTAGGATTGATAGATGAAGTGAGGCGAGCATTTTAAAGTGAATCTTGAAGAGTAGACAGTCAGTTGGGGAACCTCACGGAGTCATCCAGCGTTCTGAGTAGGACCTTTTACTCTGGAAAGGACTAGTTGAATAGTCTATTAATGGAACAAATGGGTTTTTGAAAGTTTCTCCAAAAAGTGATTAAGTAAGTTATTTGCAACTTCATCTTCCTGGGCAAGAGATTACTGGAATAGTTAAGTCTTGTTAGAGCAGGCATTTATAGAGCAGGCTCTATAATTGAGCCATTTTGATGTAAACAGTATGCTGTGTGGTGACAGATAATTTAAGTTCTACAGTAAGTTTTTGTAATGTAATTTTCAGTAACATTTAATTTTTCGGTCGTTTGTTTATTGTCTCAGGATATAAATAAAATGTATTGGAAAGGGCAGTTTAGAAACTACAGTTTAGTATTTTAGAGCTAAAAGAAATGGAAACAATAGAAAATTTGGACTTATTAAATGGCAGAATAATCCTGAAAAAGTGAAATGCAGATAGTTTTTAGATAGAATTGTTTTGCTAGTTATTTTCCTTGGAAGTAATATGTAGTCTGTCTTTGTCTTTGATTTGTAATGTTTCCAAAATAGATATTTTATATATATTTTTGTCACTTTTATTGTACCTTCCTCACAGCAAACATCTTTATGGACAGTAAGTTTATCTGTATATTTTTAAATTTATGTTTCCTAGTTGAGAGTTAGCATCAATAGGTGACATCAGTAATGCTTCTGTAAATTTACAATTGGTATTTTGGCAAGTCATTTGGTTTTGAATATGTTTCATCTAGTTCTATCAAACCCATCAATGAATTTGACTGGATTTATTAACTGATAGCTTGGTGTAAGTAGAAATCAAAATAACGGTAAATATCTCAGAGACGTGAAACAGGATTTGTGATCCTTAGAGAAAGGTGTGCCATTGGAATAATTTTATCCATGATTTTGAATATCACACCAGGAATTCCACAGCAGGTGTGTCTGGCTGTGCTTTCTGTTTCTTCTTTCCCTTTTAAAAATTCACATTGAGAGTTCTTATTTATTTCCTCTCATTTTATTAAGTAGGTAGCATAAGAACCCAGCCCTTCACTTTCTTTTTTAACAGGGGAAAATGAACATTTTTAAAGGTGAACAAATTTAATAAAAATATATATATACCACATGCTATGTTGCTTGTTTAATATGTAATATTCATCATTTTCATTTATAGTTTCCAATTCCTACCTTTAAGATGCTAAGAAATATAACTACTTAAAAATAACCCTAGGGATGAAGTATATTGCTTCTTGTGTATATATATATCATGAGCTTTCTGGGGACTTGAGCTGTTACGGTACAGAGGAGTAAGTATAGGAATTGTTTAGGAGCTGAGTTACAATACAGAAGAATAAGTTTAGGAATTGCTTAGGAACTAGTCCTAAACAAAAGTTCATATTACGTTCTCAGAAGACCAAGTACATTGTAAAGCATAGGCTCAGTGTTCGTATCTTTGTGTGTCAACCTTTCTCGTGCTGAGCATGCATGCTAAGTCGACTTCGGGTGTGTCCGCCTCTTTGCGACCCTATGGACTGTACCCCTTCAGACTCCTCTGTCCATGGGGTTCTCCAGGCAAGAATACTGGAGTGGGTTGCCATGCCCTCCTCCAGGGGATCTTCCCAACCCACAGATGGAAGCTTATGTCCCCTGCATTGGCAGGCAGATTCTTTACCATTCCTCAGAATGGAATTATTTGTTTTCAAATCAATCAGGTGGAATAAAAACAGTAAGTGGCTCTGAAGAGGAACCACATGTAGCTTTCAAGTGCACCAAATCTTGTAATAATGATTCTTGGTCATGAAACTTCAGATTAATCTGAAGTTAATTAATTAATCAGCTCAGGATCCTAAGATGTGGATCAAGAAGGGAGCTCATGGTGGAAAGAAAGTGGTTCATCTAGCAGATGGCTTCGGAGAAGGCAATGGCAGCCCACTCCAGTACTCTTGCCTGGAAAATCCCATGGATGGAGGAGCCTGGTAGGCTGCAGTCCATGGGGTCGCAAAGAGTCAGACACGACTGAACATCTTCACTTTCATTTTTCACTTTCATGCATTGGAGAAGGAAATGGCAACCCACTTCAGTGTTCTTGCCTGGAGAATCCCACGGATGGGGGAGCCTGGTGGGCTGCCGTCTATGGGGTCGCACAGAGTCAGACACGACTGAAGCGACTTAGCAGCAGCAGCAGCAGCAGCAGACCTGTACAACTGTGTGAGATCAATGGCTTATGTGTTTACATATGATGATTCTTTTATTGAGAAAGAACTTGGGTTAGGGTAAATAAGTTAGTTTACAAACCAGATCACTGGTGTTAAAACAAGCAAATAAAAAAACCCCAACCAATTTAGAGCATCCCTATAAATGACTCTCAACTCCTCTTCTATGTTTGAATTATCCAGTGTGTGCTAAGTCGCTTCATTTACGTCCAACTCTTTGCGACCACATTAGCTGTAGCTAGCTAAGCTTCTCTGTCCATAGGGTTCTCCAGGCAAGAATACTGGGGTGGGTTGTCATTTCCTCCTCCAGGGGATCTTCGCAACCCAGGGATTGAACTCGTGTCCCTTATGGCTCCTGCATCACATGCAGATTCTTTACCACTGAGCCACTGGAGAAGCCTCTTGAGTCGTTTCAGAGAACATTTAAAATACTCTAGGACCTGGCCTCCATCCTTAGATCTGGCTGAATTGGCCCCAGACATCCAGCATTGTTGAAACAGAAGATTCTAATGAGCAGCTAGGCTTGAGAACCGTTGAAACAAACTGCAGTACTCAGATAGATGCTACCAAGCACCTGAGATAAACATTTTACCTCATTCAGACATGAAATGGAGTGGTGTGTGTGTATGCAGTCTAAGTCACTTCATCCATGTTTGACTTTGCGATGCCATGGACATCTGTCCACTAAGTTCTGCCTTAAGACCTAATAAAAGGGAGCTGAGTTGCCATCCAGGTAAGAATACTGGAGTGGGTTGCCATTTCCTCCTCCAAGGAATCTTCCCAACCCGGGAATCAAACCTGTGTCTCTTATGTCTCCTGTATTGGCAGGCCTGTTCTCTACAACTAGTGCCACTTGGGAAGCCCAAATGAAGTGGTTCCGGGCAGCAAATTCAAGGGGAAAACATGTCATGTGGCTTCCATTTCCTGGATGAAGTATACTAAACTCTTATTTATTGTTTTTTTTCTTTTTATTTTAATTGGAGGCTAATTACTTTACAATATTTAGAAACGACATATTTCTAGAGTAAAATTTAAGGTTGAATTTTCCTGGACTGACCCTTGTGTAAAGTCCTGAGCAGCGATTTATGGCTTTAATCAAAGTATTTCAATAGACACATGTTATATGCCATGATGCTCAAATGAATACTTCTTATAAAGACCTGTTAGAGATGCAGAGGATCAGTTCAGTTCAATTCATTCTCTCAGTTGTGTCCGACTCTTTGCAATCCCATGGACTACAGCGAGCCAGGGTTCCCTGTATAACACCATCTCCCAGAGCTTGCTCACACTCATGCCCATCGAGTTGGTGATGCCATCCAACCATCTCATCTTCTGTTGTCCCCTTCTCCTCCTGCCTTCAATCTATCCAAACTTCAGGGTCTTTACCAATGAGTCAACTCTTCACATCAGGTGGCCAAGGTATTGGAGTTTCAGCTTCAGTATCAGTCCTTCCAATGAATATTTAGGACTGATTTCCTTTGGGATTGACTGGTTGAATCTGCTTGCATTCCAAGTGACCCTCAAGAGTCTTCTCCAACACCACAGCTCAGAAGCATCAATTCTTTGGCACTCAGCTTTCAGCTAAAATGGGTCTGTGAAGGAAATTTTGGCTAGGTAAAGAAGCAAGGAGGCCTGAGAGAGGGAGGTCATTTAATATTAACCTAATTTATTAATAGATGTAACTCAGTTACCCCATTAGAATTTGTTTGCATTTCTGACTTGAAGAATCATTGAGTGGCCAGGAATATTTCTGAAGCCTGATTTGCACAGGTGTCTCAGCCTTCCATGAAAAGGTAATATGAAGATCTATCTCAACTTTGGCCTAGTTCTTTAGTTATCTTAATTGACTTGCCTGGGAAACATCCTGATAAAAGTTGAGGAAGCAGCTTGAAGAGAAAAAGCTACTTGGAGACTTGAGGGATAAGGACCTGAGTTCTGCCTTAAGACCTAAATAAAAGGGAGCTGAGCTGCCATCCAGAATTGTGACACTAAACCTCTCTGGAGCACATGTGCCCTGGAGCATGTGGATCTTGTAGCTAACATAGAGTACCTGCTCTATAAGTACCAGAAGGAGAATTCAGTCATGAAAGAGCTCCCAATCAGCACTTGATAAAGGTTCAAAATATCTGAGTTGAGGCAGACTCTCACTCATTTATGTTGACATCATTAAGGTCCTCATGTTCTGTCCCTAAACAACCCTCTTTGTTGCCTAGTTACAGTTGGTTCATCTCTGTTCATCAGTTTGAGTCCTCCTTGAATTTTGGGGTTGGGGCACCTAACACCACTGGAATTCATGGTAGGAAACTGTTAATGAAGAATGAGAAAAAGAAATCAATAATTTCCACCACTGCGGGGATTCATATTCTGAGTCCTCTTCTTTCTAGCTAAAAGTTTGTAAAAGTGAGTTATTTAACTCTTTTTGTACCTCACTTCACTCATCAACAAAGTGAAGATAATTATACGAAGTTGGTAATGTTGGTTTAAGAATTAAATTAGATAATGCTTACCAAGAAGGTCATTATATAGTTCCTGACACAAAGCAATCATTTGATAAAAATGAACTATTTTTGTGGTCATCATTGATGTTTTCACTATCATCAACATACCCTGAGTGAAATACAAAGGTTTCCCAGGTTGGTAAGACAATAAGATAGACATCTATTTCTGGAGTGTCAATTTTACTATAAGACTGAACAGTTGGATTGGAGAGAGAAACATTTTTTATTAAAAAAAATATCAACATACTTTGAAATAAATTTCAAAAATCCCAAGGATATTTAGGCAGAAATAGATAGCATATTAAAAAGCAGAGACATTACTTGGCCAACAAAGGTCCATCTAGTGAAGGCTATGGTTTTTCCAGTAGTCATGTATGGATGTGAGAATTGGACGGTGAAGAAAGGTGAGCGCCGAAGAATTGATGCTTTTAAACTGTGGTGTTGGAGAAGACTCTTGAGAGTCCCTTGGACAACAAGGAGATCCAACCAGTGCATCCTCAAGATCAGTCCTGGGTGTTCATTGGAAGGACTGATGTTGAAGCTGAAACTCCAATACTTTGGCCATCTGATGCGAAGAGCTGACACATTTGGAAAGACCCTGATGCTGGGAAAGATTGAGGGCAGGAGGAGAAGGGGACAACAGAGGATGAGATGGTTGGATGGCATCACCGACTCGATAGACATGGGTTTGGGTGGACTCCAGGAGTTGTTGATGGACAGGGAGACCTGACATGCTGCGGTTCATGGGGTTGCAAAGAGTTGGACACGACTGAGTGACTGAACTGAACTGAACTGATGAGTAATCTGTGCTTGCAAAATGTCATAAATCTGTGCAACTTCATGTAAGTCTCAAGACCTCAGAGGTCATCCACTCTCTTCTGCCGTCAATGGAAATTTTCTGGAAATTTGGAAAGTGTGATGGTGTAGCAGAACTCTATGTTCAATTGCATCTTAAATAGTTCCTTTCTCTAGAAGAGTTAAACATCATTGCAATTCCCACTGGACTTTATACTGCACTGAGAGTTCCCTGTGAATGTGGGGTTGGTGTGGTTCTTGAGGAATCAACTCAAGAGGCAAATGAACAAATAGGCACACACACACATACACACAAAACCCTGGATGCTGTAGGGAGACAGGTGCTGAAGTTCTGTTTAAGAACAGCTGGGAGAAGGAAGAAACCACCTAGTCCCGGTGCTGACTGCGAGGAAAGCATCTGTTACCTGCTGCCCAGAGTTGCTTCATGAAGCAGCATACGGAGTTAATCCTGAGTACTGGGACTTCCAGGATTCTCCATACCTCTTTGTTACCTCATCATGAGTCTCTTGAAAGAAGCGTGGGTGTGTGTGTGCCCATATGCACACGTGCACACACACACCCCCTCCCACACACACGCCCAAGGGAGAGAACCAGGAAAAAGTTAAACTTAGATTGGGATTTGTGAGAAGTGATGTTTTTTCTTAATCATCATCGAGGAGAACTAACAGCATCTGTGGTGCATCCCAGTGGGACTGAGTGCCTGGGAATTCAGAGGGGACCCTGGAACCCAGTGAAAGAGAATAATAGGAAGTAGGCAAGCAGTGCTGCTGTCCAAGGCAAGAGGGGTTAGGGGAGGACTAAAGGAAGCCAGAATTAGCCATCTCTGAGATTCTCTCTCAACTCTCAGATATTATTCAGATTCTTTTGAGCCAAAATGGAAAGACTTAATAAAAATCAGAATTTGCCTCCATGATATTTTGTGGACTTTAATTTTTTTCAGGTACTTGATGGAATTGAACTGTATTAATACTTCTTAATTTGATAGAGTAGGTATCCCATGTAGACTGAAGGAGGGCCACATTGCGTGTGCTTGCTCAGTTCGTTGAGTGGATGTCAAATTTAACCCTTTAGTTGTAACCTATAGGAGGATCTCATTCCTGTTGGGTTTGGTTTGAAGTGGAGCTTGGAGGCGAGGCCAGTGCATCAGAAATTTGCACTTCTTAAGCACTTGAAATCATGCATGATATAGTCTTTTAAAAACACTGATGTAGCAGGAGCTGGTTCAAAGGACTCATATGCCTCTTTTGAGTGCTGCTTTCAAGCAGTTACATTTTTAGTTGCTTATGGCATTAGAATATGGATTATGAGATTATTATAATATACAATACACATAGAAATACATATATATGCATATGCATTGAAGATGCATACGTAAGGATTCAAGTTGCATTTTCTTACTTATATTGGCAAGAGAACCTAGTAATAAAGAGGTTAAAACCTTGTTTTAAGTTTAGTTACATAAAATGGATTAAAGTTTTATACTTTTTCTAAAAATGAATGGAAAAAAATTAAAAGTTCACAAAATATCACCGAGGCAAATTCTGATTTTTATTAAGCTTTGCTGTTTTGACTCAAAAGAATCTGAATAATATCCTGTTATAACAGGGGATTGCAATGAATGTCTGAAATGAAGCAGGTAAACAATTTTGGCTCAAGTATACTTAAGGCAGCTAGGCGAAATATGAACTCCTATAGCCTAAAGCTTAAAGTGTGGGTCTCCTAATAGGAAACACATAACTAATAATTTCATCCAAAATCAGAATACACTGAAACATGATAGGAAAAAAAGGATCAAAATGTTTTCACAGGAAAGGGGATATTTCAAGGAAACTTCCGTTTTACCTCATTTTCAGGAGCTTTGCTAACTGAGTCACTGTTATGAGAGCTTGAGGCCAGCTCCTCTGATATCATTCTTCTTTTAATATTTTGTATATGATGCAGACTAGTCAAACAGATTACAACTCAATTTCTTTGAATCAGGCTGCTATGACAGATTAATCATGCTGAGTAATAGACTTGCATTCTTAAACCAATGACGCTAATGCTTATCATTGCATCTGACAAATTGGCTTATTTCCATTAATGATTGAAGGAAGAGTGGACTTAAAGTCATGATGCTGTAAAATGGGCACATAAATAATTTGAAGTTTGACAAAATTCTTTAAAATGTTTTACCTTCTCAAAATACAAGTTTAAAAATTTCCATGTGCACATCTTTTTGGGGGTTGAAGGGTTGTATGTGGATAGTTAGCATTATATGTCTCTTTTCATTCAGAAGATTGGTAGATCTTTGTGGGAATTGTGCTTGTATAGATTTTCAAGAATCATAATCTTTAAGAATCTGTACCTGGAATATCCTATGAGCCCACATGCTGTGCTTGCTCCTAGATGGTTTGTTTAGGATTTGTCCTTTACGTTAGTCAATGTCTCTTAAATATATTCCACATGAAAAATTTCCTATAATTTAGGACCTATGGAAACTTTTTTCTTGATTAAAATCTTTTTTTTTTCTGATTTTGGAAAATGATATTTTGACATGTCAGCCTGCTCATAATCAATTGCACCCATTCATAGAAAAGATATATGAATAGATCTGGATTTATTTTTTGTTTGTATTTTGCATATATTTGATATATTCTTAATTCTAAATGATCAACTTTTTAAACCTGCCTTCTATGTTTTGGACTACCTCAAATTTCATATGGAAATAAAGTTGCTGTAAGTAGAATATCCATGACTTTTGGAGTCCATGTCAAAGCGTTGCTGGGTTATCCCAAATTTTTAACTCTAGTTAATCAAGTCATAGTAAAGCTATAGTGTTTGTGCAAATAAATAAGTATATACAGGAATAAGGTCTTTTAATGTTTGCTGTCCTCAAAGAAGTTTTTAGGATAACCAGGCTGGGCCAAGTCACGTTCTTACTATACCTTTTCTCTGTCAAAACGAAATTCAATAAACTCACCTATGCTAGTATTATATTCTTTCTAACAATGGTGTCTTATTACAAGGAAATTCTAGAGACAACATCTATGCTCACAGTCTAACATACACCCTAAGTGTATCTTGGCAGACTAGTGAAGAGGTTACTTTAAGATTCAAGGGTTTTTAACTTCTCCAGTTATCTCCATAAGCTGTTTTCTCTCTGATACTTTTATTTGGTAACTTAATTAAATGGGTCTCCAGAGGTTCATAGCAATGCAAATGATTCCTGCTTATGGCAACACAGATGAATTTTGTCTGGTAGAGGAGATATGATTTTTAATATCTTTAACTTCTATTGGGCCCTCTTTGCTATTTGAGAGGTCTTTTTTTAAAAAGAGTCTTTACTGAATTTATTACAATCTTGCATCAGTTTTATGCTTTAATTTTTTTGGCCGTGAGGCATGTGGGATCTTAGCTCCTAGCTAGGGGATCACCCTCTGCATTGAAAGACAAAGTCTTAACCACTGGGCCACCAAGAAAGTCCCTGAGAGATATTATATTCGGTCTCAACTCATAGCTCCTGGAGTCAATGTGAATGATGGAAAAGCTTGTTTGAGAGTGGTTAAGACCAGTTCCAAGTCCTGGTGGCTCAGTGGTGAAGAATCTGCCTGCAATGAAGGAAACTGCCAGCAATGCAGGAGATGTGGACTCTCCCTGGGTCAGGAAGATCCTCTGGAGAAGGAAGTGGCAACCCACTCCAGTATTCTTGCCTGGGAAATCCCATGGACAGAGGAGCCCGATAGGCTACAGTTCACAGGGCTGCAAGAGTCAGACATGACTTAGCGACTAAACCACCATCTCTAAGTCAATTGGTGGAGACTGGAAGTAATGATGAGTGGAGAAAGAGGCTGCCTTCTGATAGACATATGACTGTCTATTTTCTGTGTCTGTTTAATCTCCTGCAACAGTGAACATGCTAAAGAGCCAGCCTTCTGGAAGAGGACAGTGATGTTATCTCCCAGGCAAAGTTGAAAAGAGAATAAACAACAAATTCCTCTTCATTAAAGTACGTCACACAACAGATTTTTTGCACGTAAGAGTTTACCAGAGAAAATCTGGAACCACTAAACTCTACTTGCTCAACCAGGACCATGTAATCATAACATTTAGCTCTTTGGAAGACAAGAAGCAAGATGAGGAATAATTTAAATCAGCCAATGTCTCTCCAAGTAGCAGATGCACCATTCAGTCCAGAAATCAATAGTGTTGATCAGTTTTTAAGTCTGTAACTCAGTTAAGTTTGATAAGCATGAAAATACTATGTTTTCGCTAACTGTGTGAGAAAGGAGATAAACTGAATTTTCTCAGGCATTTCTCATTCTTTCAAAAGCCCCCTAAGATATAATGAAAATCCTGGGAAAGTAGTGATTATATTAAAAAAACTGACACATTGTTAGGCTCTTTGACAAAATAATTTCTGTGATTATTTGTCCTTTTGTTTGAGAATAAACAAATAATCAAGAACTACTTTAGAGAGGACTGTTAGATACATTTAAGGCTTCCCAGGTGGCTCAGTGGTAAAGAACCCATTTGCCAGTGCAGGAGATGTAGGAGACCTGGGTTCTATCCCAGGGTTGGGAGGATCCCCTGGAGCAGGAAATGGCAACCTACTCCAGTACTCTTGCCTGGGAAATCTCATGGACAGAGGAGCCTGGTGGGCCACAGTCCATGAGTTCACAGAGAGTCGGACACAACTGAGCATGCATGCAAATTAGATACATTAACCTTGGAGATTTCCAGGGAAAATCAAGGGCAGATTCTTCCAGACCAGTTAGATTGACTTCATGAAGTGCTTAGCAAATGAGAAGTTTTTGGAAAAGTGCACTTGAAAGTCTGGTTGATAGATGGCTCTTTGTTGCCCTCTCCTTTCCTGGTAAACCATCAACTATCTGCTTTGTTGTTTTATAAGATTTAAAGATTCTTTTGATGGAAACAGATAATACATTGAAATGAATAGATGAAAGGCAGAACTCTCTCTTAGCTGCAGCACCAAAGGAGAGAAGGCTGCTCAGCAGGGCAATTTCAGGGGTTGCAACTGGGCACAGGGTAGCAGTTAGCTGGAGCTGTGGAGAGAGATTATTAGTGCAAGGGGGTGGGGTTATCTTGGATTCTGGGCTCCCCATGAACTGGCTAGTTCGAATAGTTTCAGGTCCTGGCCAGAGGGGCTGTTCCTGGTTGTTGTGTACCTGGCCCTGGTGATTAGGGCTGTCTTCCTATAGTAGCCCCAAGTGTGAGAGCCTAGAAGGGACATGGTTGGAGACTTAACCAGTTGTTCAAAAAAAGAGAACTGACAGGCCTCTAACTAGCCAGGACCTCAATAGCCAGGTCAAGAGAGTGTTTAAAAACCCAACTATATTCCATCCATACCCACCATTGTGCTTGGACTTCACAGGACTTAAGATGCAGAGCAGATGAGTGAGACGATGTGCTGCTATTGAAGAAACATCATCCAGAAGAGGAGGATGATTTCTTAGGATCAAATTCCCAAGTGTACGCAATAGTTGTGCAAGGTGCCTAATAAGGAGAAAAAAAGGCATTGTAATTTCTTCTGGCTTGGAAATTCTGGGTGAGCTTCTGCAGTCTGAATTCCTGTATAGACTTTACTAGTTCCATATGAATGTCTGCTTCTTACTTAAAGAAAAAAAAAATTTACGGAGATGTAATTTAAATACATAAAATTTATCTGATTTAAATATACCAATTTAGTGATTTTTTTGTAAAGTTACAGAATTTTGTAACCATTGCCATAATCCATTTTTAGAACATTCTCATTACACAAGAAAGAATCCTGTGTCTATCTGCCATCCATCTCCTTTCCCAACCCTAGCCCTGTGCATGCGTGTGTGCTAAGTCACTTCAGTTGTGACACTACAGACTGCAGCCCTCCAGGCTCCTCTGTCTGTGGGAATTCTCCAAGCAAGAATACTGGAGTGGGTTGCCATGCCCTCCTCCAGGGGATCTTCCCAACCCAGGGATTGAACTCAAGTCTTGGTTGTCTCCTGCATTGGAGGGTGGATACTTTACACTAGCACCACCCGGGGAAGCCAAACTCCAGCCCTATAACAGCCTCTAATCTGCTTTTTGCCTGTGTAGATTTGCCTTTTCTGGACATTTCATAGAAATGGAATTATATGATAAATCGTCTTTAGATCTGGGTTTTGACTTAGCATGTTTTTGAGGTTCATCCATGATGTAGCCTAGCACTTTATGTTCCCTTTAATTGAGGAATAGAATTCCATTGTATGGCCATACCACATTTTGTTTATTCATTCACCAGTTGACGAACTTTGAGGCTGTTTCCAGTGTGGGGACCTAATGAACAAGGTTGCTCACAATGTTGCATACAAGTCTGTATGTGGACTCATGTTCATTTCTCTTGGGCAGATACCTGGGAGTAGAATTACTTTATCATATGATACATTTATGTACACCTTTTTGAGAAACTGCCAAACAGTTCTCCAAAGTGGCTGCATTATTTTATGTTCCCATCAGCGATGTTTGAGAGTTCTAGTTTCTCCACATCTCCACCAACATTTGTTATTGTTTGCCCTTTTGATTATAGCCATTATAGTGGATGTGTGTGAATATTTACTTCTTGGTCTTGGTGTTGGAGGTTGAAGGGAGCAAAAAGTGCCAACTGAACTGAGAAACTATCTTGAGATGGAAAAATGAGGCAGCAAGCTTGGTATGAGCAATGGGTCAGTTTGTGATAGGGTAATTTACCCACAGGGTGAAGTCCAGCAAATGATGATCTGAAAACCTTTGCAGCTGTACTTAGACCTCTAAGGAGCCATTTGGGACAATTTTATCATTAACTCAGGGAAGGGGGGGTTGTGCTTGGATGTAGGATGTGCATTCCTGAGTCAAGATTAATGAATGGTGACTAGTCTCGT
The DNA here is from genome assembly GCA_024291935.2 of Okapia johnstoni. Taxonomy (NCBI): domain Eukaryota; kingdom Metazoa; phylum Chordata; class Mammalia; order Artiodactyla; family Giraffidae; genus Okapia; species Okapia johnstoni. Next base: position 28,315,883 of record CM044321.1, on the reverse strand, counting down.
GGTTGCCAAGAAAACACCAGCAAAGGTCTTCATCATTGTTTGGAGACTATTAGAGCATAGAAGCCACCTGGACCTAACAATTATTATACAATATTAACTACAAAGCCCTTGATGACAGGGAAGTGATTTACTACACAGCACAGTGCTAGGTAGTAGGGTCAGTGAAAGGACAGAAGGAGTTGAACGGGCCCAATATGGCATTGGTTATACTGACAATCCTACAGTTGGTTTGATAGTGTGTTTGAAATGCATCTTTACTCCAAAAGCCTCTTTTATATTCATTAACTGCTGTGGTCATGTCGTCCTTGGTTAAGAATGGAAATGGTAAAATAACCAGAGGATTTAAAAACTTTTTAAAAAAATAGGAAGTTCTCTTTTATCTAGAAGCCTAAGGTATTAACCAGAAATAAGAGGGTTCGCTCCAATTTGGAATGGGATGAAACGCTAAGCTCCTAATTTTTTGCTTTCTTAGGTGGTTCCTTATATTTCTCTCTCTTTGGGTAGCAATATTAACAGATCTCTAGCAATGTGCAGTAAAGTAATCACTGACTATATCATCTGTGAAATTCCCACTCAGTAATTAGGAATCTATCAGTATATAGCTTTTCAATTCTAGGAAAATTTTCTCCTGATGCATTGCATAGATTTTGTTGTCGTTCAGTTGCTAAGTCATGTCCAGCTCTTTGCAACCCCATGGACTGCAGAATACCAGGCTCCATGGGGTTCTGCAGGCAAAAATACTGGAGTGGGGTACATTTCCTTCTGCAGGGGATCTTCCTGGATCAGAGATCAAAACCCCATCTCCTGCATTGGTAGGGGTATTCGTTACCACTTAGCCACCAGTGGAACCCACAGATGCTCAGTTGTATAGATTTTACCTCTGTGAATAAGCAATTGGCATTAAAGAAGCTCAAAACAACTTATTTATAACATTTTACATGAAATTCATAAGCTCAAAACAATGTGTTCAGATTATTTTACATAAAATTCAAAGCATATCAGTTCAGTTCAGTCACTCAGTCGTGTCCGACTCTGCGACCCCAGGATTGCAGCACACCAGGCTTCCCTGTCCATCACCAACTCCCAGAGCCTGCTCAAACTCATGTCCATTGAGTCGGTGATGCCATCCAACCATCTCATCCTCTGTCGTCCCCTTCTCAGGGACCAGGTCAATTATCCATAATCTAATGTTTAAAATGCCAAAGAAATAAGAAGGTTCACTTTCATAATTTTGCCTTTCTTTGATGAACTTTACAATGCAATTTTTTTATTATATAGTTATTACCTTCTTGATTTTTAAACTAAAGAATCTAGAAGAATATGACATACTATGTGGGTATCACCTTATGTCTTTCTACATACACAGTTTTAGAAAATCTGTCTGTTCATCTAAGCAATTATTGGAAACAATAGTTCATAAGTAGAAGATGGTATGATCTACTGGAAAGACACAGGACAGGGAGTTAGGGGACCTGAGTACTCATTCTGGCTCTGTGTCCAACCAGCTGTGTAATCCTGGGCAACAGCAGTCAACAAATACTTGGTGAACAAATGGATTGACTCAGCCAATATTTGTTGCATGTCTGCCATGTTCCAGGCACTGCTGTGTGTCCTAGGGTTTGAGCAGTGAACCGCAGAAACCCTGCCCCTGTGGAGCTGTGATTCTAATTGAGAAAGGGAGACACAAAACAAATAAATTTATAGGGTGGCCGATCTGATAAGCAGATCGTGGGGAAAAATAAAGCAGAGAAAGAAGAAGATGTAGACTGAATGTTTGGATACCCTCAAAATTCATATGATGAAACTTAATTATCAGTGTGATGGTATCTGGAAGTGGGAAATGTGGGAGGTGATTAGGTCATGAGAATGGAGCTTTCATGAGTGGGGTTAATGCCCTTCTAATAGAGGCCCCAGAGAGCTCCCTTGCCCCTTCTGTCATGTGAGGACAGAGAGAAAACAGCAATCTGTGAACCAGGAAGAGGGCTCTCACCAAATATCAAATCTGCTGGCTTTGATCTGGGACTTCCCAGCTCCAGAGCTGATAAAGGAGGTTGCTACTGAGGGAAAGGAAAGGACTTTGTTTTCTCATCCAGAGCTGGGTTTAAAAATTGCTTTGTGGAGTTGGAGGTGGGGAGTCTCTCTGTGAATGTTCACACGTGTGTGTGTGTGCATGTGCACACACACCTGCGTACTTGGTGGGGTAAAAGCAGGGTGAGGTAAGCGGTTAGAAAAATTGCCCTTCTGGCTCCACTTGCAATACCACAGTTTAAAAGGCATGACTATGTGCAGATCCTGGCTGTGAGTGCTAGTTAATAGCTGCATGGGGCCTCTATCACATACGCATGGGATAGAAGGGCCACGTCTCTTCACATCTGCTATCTATCAGCTCCCTTTGTGTACCACATATTTATTACCAATCCCTGGACATGAAGAACAACAGGCAGTGTTGTATTTCCCCCTTTGGTTTCACGCTATGTGTGGTCTCACTTCTTACCCCTACTTTTGGCACAGTTGATTTCTTAGGAACCACACTCTTTGGAAAAAGAAATCCTTTTGACTGATTCATGACTCTTCTTCCAAGTAATAGAGCTGAAGGTGGTGGCTAGATAATTGCACATAAGTGCTTTTTAAGAGATTTTACCATTTGGGATGAACATTCAAGACAAGAAAATCAGGCTCTTCCTCTTATTGTCCCTAAATGGTGGATTGTATCACACGGAACTCACCATGACATATGGAGGAGGGCATGGCAACCCACTCCAGTATTCCTGCCTGGAGAATCCATGCACAGAGGAGCCTGGTGGGCTATGGTCTATAGGGTTGCAAAGAGTCGAACATGACTGAAGCGATAGCACATACACACATCATAACACACAGCGGTGGGTTTTCTGGATCGACACTAGCCTCATTGATTTGTGCTCAATTACTGCTGTGAGTTGAATAGCATACAGTGGTTTTGTTTTTCAGGATGTATTAGGGTATATATATTTATTATTCTATTTGTTATACCTTGATCTATTGACACTGATTCACAACAGATTGAAAACTTAAAGCTGAATTTCAAAAAATAACTTTTCCAACTATAGGCCTGAAAACAAGGTGACTTTTTGGTTTATATTTTCTTGATAAAGGCAAACTTACAATGTTTTTTTGGACAGAGTACATGTTCGTTAAGATGTCTGGCTGGGTAAGTGGGACTTACAAAGAGGCAGAAGAAGGAGGAGAAGTATTCACAAACTTCCAAGGAATTTATAATTTCAACTCAAGCTGCTGTCCAATATTTTAGAAAGCAATTAAGCAACTTTCTCACGTAATAATTTCAACAAAGTCCTGTTGTCCCCACCATGGTTTATTATGTATAAAGAAGATTTTCTGTATAATTGATGTATTAAATATCATATGTTTCAGCATTCCAAAATGTATCTTATAGATATACAATTATGTGTGTCTAAATAACAGCTTTTTAGAAGTCAAGGAGAAAATAGTGACTTGAACCAAGATTAATCAAAAGAGTTGTTTCTAATATAAAAGAGATGGGAATGCCAGACCACCTGATCTGCCTCCTTAGAAATCTGTATGCAGGTCAAGAAGCAACAGTCAGAAGTGAACATGGAACAACAGACTGGTTCCAAATCAGAAAAGGAGTACATCAGGCTGTTTATTGTCACCCTGCTTATTTAACTTATATGCAGAGTACATCATGAGAAACACTGGGCTGGAGGAAGCACAAGCTAGACTCAAGATTGCTGGGAGAAATATCAATAACTTCAGATATGCAAATAACACCACCCTTGTGGCAGAAAGTGAAGAAGAACTAAAGAGCCTCTTGACGAAAGTGAAAGAGGAGAGTGAAAAAGTTGGCTTAAAGCTCAACATTCAGAAAACTAAGATCATGGCATCCGGTCCCATCACTTCATGGCAAATAGGGAAACAATGGAAACAGTGAGAGACTTTATTTTCTTAGGGTCCAAAATCACTGCAGATGGTGACGGCAGCCATGAAATTAAAAGATGCTTGCTCCTTGGGAGAAAAGCTATGACCAACCTAGAGAGCATATTAAAAAGCAGAGACATTACTTTACCATCAGAGGTCTGTCTAGTCAAAGCTACGGTTTTTCCAGTCGTCATGTGTGGATGTGAGAGTTGGACTATAAAGAAAGCTGAGCACAAAAGAATTGATGCTTTTGAACTGTGGTGTTGGAGAAGACTCTTGAGAGTCCCTTGGACTGCAAGGAGATCCAGCCGGTCCATCCTAAAGATCAGTCCTAAATATTCATTGAAAGGACTGATGCTAAAACTGAAACTCCAATCCTTTGACCGCCTGTTGTGAAGAAACGACTCATTGGAAACGACCCTGATGCTGGGAAAGATTGAAGGAGGGAGGAGAAGGGGACGACAGAGGATGAGACGGTTGGATGGCGTCACAGACTCAGTGGACATGAGTTTGAGCAAGCTCTGGGGGTTGGTGATGGACAGGGAAGCCTGGCGGGCCTCAGTCCATGGGGTCACAAAGAATCAGACTTGACTGAGCAACTGAACTGAACTGACGATTACATCATTATTTTTTAAAAAATTTCTCTCTCTCCCTTCGCCAGTTTATACCCAGTCTCTCCGTCTTGAAATCCATTCCCATCTCCTCAGGCTTTCTCAGGACTCTCTTCTTGACACCATTTCGCAAATCCTCTTCTTTCTGTATCTTCAAACCTCTCCCTCTCCAGCAATTCAACCCCATCATTATATAAACTCTGTCAAGATTCTTGTGTATTTTTTAAAAATGACAAATGTTGTAGAAGTTCTTCAAATGTAAGCAATGCAGAGTCAAATATTTATATGTTCTCTCTTTACTCTCAGCGTATGAGGTGAGTGCATGTGTGCGTACACACACACACACACACACACACACACACACACCCTTCAACAGCATTAGAGGCTGCCTTTCTCTTGCAGCTCCCCTCTCAATGAACAGCATCACCCAAGTCAGACACCTGGGATGTGTCATTGGCTCTTTACCTCCCTGACTCCCACTTTCCATTCATCACTAGGTGAGGTCCTGTTGATTTATTTTCTAAATATCTCTTTAGTCCAGCTACATCATTCCAGAACTATTACCCTAGTCTAGGGCGCAATATCTGTTACCTCATCACCTGTGGCCTTTTAATCAGTTTCTAGAACTCCAGTTTTGCCCTCATTCACTGTCTGTAGTAGATCCATGATCATCTTTCTAAGTGCACATCCTGGATTGAAAGTACTTAGTGTTTCCCCATCACTGCCCAGGTCAGATTTGAAACTCTTACCTTTGAAGAGCCTTTCTGAACTGGATTTTGTTTACTTGTCTATGACGATTCTCTTACTGTGATGCCACACACACACAGAGTTCAGATACACACACATACATATGCACACACAGACCCATACCCATGTACATACATATGCACACACACACACACACATCATCAGAGATCGTGTCCTCTCTCATCTCTGGGCTGTGTGTGTGCTGTCCTCTCTCAGGAGAAATCTCCTGGTTCTGGACCTTGGTCTGGCTAACTCCCACTCACTCTTAGACCTCAGCCTAAAAGTCACCTGCCCTAGGAAGCCTTCCCTAAACACCACAGAATCCAGGCTCCTCTGCACTTTGTTTTTCGTGTAGGAGTTCTTACTGAGTTCTCGTGTGTTGTTGACTTTTGAGATGAATAAACTAATGGTGTTGCTTATCTCAGATTTATAACTTGTCTTTCTCCACAATCTGTTTTTAATATGTACTGAACAGTGAGCCAAAGTTGACTATAGTGTCAATTTCAGTACTTGAAATGATAATAACTTTCCTAGTCTTGAAGTACACTAGGATAATGCTAATTGATAATACTAATTGTTAATTAGGATAATTGATTAAACGATGTTTCAACCTCTTGGAAAAAAACAATTTTTCTAGCACCACCTACAATGTAATAAAGTGGACTTCATGTTCAGCGATTGTTTTCTTTTTCCCCTGTTTCCTTTGATTTGCTAAAAAGTTTAAGCTTTCAAGAATTAATTTAGTAAGTCATTCAAATTTGCCTGTTTATTATGTTAAATGTATTACAGTTTTAAAATCCCCTTTGGAATTTATTTGCTTAATCTTTAGTAAACATTACAAAATGCTTCTATATTGCCTATTTAGTAAAATAGCCTTGTTATACTTCTGCCAACCCCAAAGCATTCAGACACTCTGCAAATAATAAACACTCTGATTAATATGTGGCATTAAAAAATCTAGCCAGAATGCTTACAGAGCTTACAACCCAGGAAATGTATTCATGTGCCTCTACCACTATTCCATTTTTAAAGATTAATTTTTATATTTAATAAGCTAACGTATGTGCCCTAGTTTATTGTAAGAAGGTTTATAATGAATACTAGCTGCTTCTTGCCCCTCCCCCATCCTTTGTTCCTGTGAATTCTGCATCCTTAAGTAATATCTTTCTTTTTTCCTAGCCTTTCAGACTTCTCCTTTCATATTTCTGAAAACATGATTTACTGCTATTTCTCAATTTTTCAATTAGGTGTTATCTACATTTTTCCTGTTTTTTTTTTTTCCACTTCTTAAATTGTGAACTACAACACAACTACAGAAGCTGGCATAAGACATGTATACTTAAAGAAATAATTATACAAATTTAGTAGTATATAAAGTACATCATATTTTATGTAATATGTATGTAGTATCAACATATGCATATATAATATATGCAAACTTATATTACATATATAATATATAATACATGTATGTATAATATACGTGTGTGCCTGCTAAGTTGCTTCAGTTGTGTCTGACTCTTTCCAAGCCTATGGACTGTAGCCAGCCAGGCTTCACTGTCCATAGGATTCTCCAGACATGGGTTGCCATGCCCTCCTCCAGGGAATCTTCGCTAGCCAGGTATGGAACCCAAATCTCTTATGTCTCCTGCATTTGCAGGCTGGTTCTTTATCACTAGTGCCACCTGGGAAGCCCCATGTATAATATAGTTGTAGGATGAGCATCTCTTCAACTTTCTTAGGTAGTCAGTAATTGTTTTCCCTGGCGTGCTTTAGTCCATGGGGTCGCAAAGAGTCAGACATGACTTAGCGACTGAACACCACAACAGTTGTTTTCCAAAGTCGGTGTTAGGTTTTTATTATACAAAATTAAGATTTACCTCTGTTGCACCATAACCATTACACACATGTTTCTTCCTCTTTTTTTCCTTCCAATATATTTATATCACAATTTTGTTTGTGTCACAAGATTATTTAAAACAACCTTCAGTGTTCACATTGACAACAACATATCCAAGTCATGTAGGTGTGATAATTTATTTTTTCTCTACCAGAAAAAATGTTGGAGGTGAATGATTACCTAATTACTTTTTTATTCAAGTGCTTTACATTCTATGCAACAATCTCTCTCTCCTGGTTTTTTCCATTTATCCAGCTCAATCCAGACTGATTGCACAGTTTTCATTTTCCAGGAGCATGTTTTCCATCTTTGAACATTCCTTTTGTTTGTACAACATCCTGTTTTTGCTGTTCACTATTTATCACTCTGGGAAAATCAGTTATGATTTTGCTGCATTTTTTCTAGTGCTCCCTGCACGTTTGTTTCCCCAGTCCCTTTGCTTTTTTTTTTTTTCTGTTTGTTTTGGGTTCTTTCACTTCAGATGTTTTTCTAAAATGCCCACTGATCTTTGCCTGATTATTCATATTTCAAAATGTGGCACTATGGTAATTCTAGGTATGCGGTGGGGAGGAAAACCCACTGCAGTGAGAACCTTCCCCATTATTATTTTTCTTGAGTGGAGCTGGTTATTTCCTCAGAACAGAATCTTCAGTCTCCTGCTGGGACATAAAGACTGCTAGTCACTCTTCTGGTGTGTCTGGTAGGGGATGAGGGCTGAAGCTCTCACCGTCTATAGGTCAGTCTTTGCTTCATCCTGTTGATTCCAGTAAGGGATCTCTTTCCCCTCCCACCCTCTCCTGCCCTCCATGTGACCATAGAGCTGACCTCCACGGACCATGACCTCCACAGATAACCTGGCACAACCTCTCCAGAAGTTAAGCCACATGTCTTCAGCAGAGTAGGGGCACTCACTGGTTTGTACAGGCTAGAGATGGATGCTCCAGTCTGGTCTCTTAGACTTTTCATCAGTTCTCTTGTTTCTGGCTTCACTTTAGTCCCTTGTCTTCAAAGGGAAAGAAGACACCAGCCCCTCCAACACCCGAGTCTCTTCTGGGCTGTGAAACATGTCGACCTGCCTCTGTGGCAGTCACTGCACAGAGAAAGCCCAAATTTGACCGAGTTGCTTCTCATCTTTCTGGTCTTTATCTTACTCACTTCCGTTAATATTTCTAATCAGGTGCTATCTTCTCTTTCATCTCTGTCTTTGTGAGTTTATACCTTAAAAAATTCTTTTTCTGTCATTTTAGTGGAGGTTTGGAAGGAGTAAGAGGAAAAAAGCATATATTTTTAATACACTAATGTTAACCAAGAGCCTAATCCTCCTCTATTGCTAAGGTGGCATGATATATGACATATGTATAAAATACATATTAATGAGTGAATAGGAGATGAGAAAATGGAGATATATTGTCGTCGTCGTCGTCATCATCATCATCATCTCTCTCTCTCACACACGCACACGCACACACACATGCAAACTTCTCCTGATGAAGTCTCTGATGTTTTTCAAATTTCCAATTTCAAAGATCACTTTGAACATTCTCATTTTACTCTGATTGACAGCTTATTCCTTTGTTTCTGCACCACCTTCCCATGACTTTAGTGACACCAGCCTTCATTGTTCCTTGCAGTCTCTTCTGAATTTTTCTTCTCTGTTCACCCCTCTTGCATTTGTGACCCCTGTTATTTTTATTCTTTTTTCTACTTTTTCTGATTCTCCTTGAACCTTTTCCCATTTAATGAACATCTCTAAATTGTGGTGGCTCAGATGGTAAAGAATCTCCCTGCAATACAGGAGACTTGGTTTTTATCCCTAGGTTGGGAAGATCCACTGGAGGAGGGCATGGCAATACACTCCAGTATATTCTTGCCTGAAAAATCTTCATGGACAGAGGAGCCTGGTGGGCTACAGTCCATGGGGCCACAAGAAGTTGGACATGACTGAAGTGATAAACACATCTTTGTCTTGAACCTTGACATAGCTCCTAAATTTCTCCGTGGATGTTCCATGGTACCTTAAACTCATTCTATCCCAAACAGACTTCATTTCATTCCCAGAATTCATTTTTGTCCTCCAATTTAATTGCTGCCTCTCTTTTCCCTTAATGTTGTTTATCTAAGTTGTGCCAGTGTGCTAAGTTTCTTCAGTCATGTCTGATTCTTTGCAGCCCTATTGACTGTAGCCTGCCAGGCTCCTCTGTCCACGGGGATTCTTCAGGCAAGAAAACTGGAGTGAGTTGCCATGCCCTCCTCCAGGGGATCTTCCCAACCCAGGAATTGAACCCTAGTCTCTTATGTCTCCTGCATTAGCAGGCAGGTTCTTTACCACTAGCGTCATCTGGGAAGCCCTTATCTAACTCAGGGACTGGCAAATGTTTTCTGTAAAGGCCAAGAGGTAAATACTTCAGACTTTGCAGTCCATGAAGTTTCTGTCACAATTGTGCTATTATAGTGAAAGGCAGTTATAGTCAATATGTAAACAGATGGATGTGGCTGTCTTCCCAGGACCTTATTTACGAAAAATCCCAAAACAGGGTAGTAGGCTGGCTTGGCCCTTGGGCCACAGTTTGCTAATTCAGGTTAATGGCCCACCAGTCAGAAACCTCTTAAAAACTTTACCTGCTACATCTTTCTGCTCGAGTAGGTTGTGATGACTCTGTCTTTCCAGGTCTGTCCTGTATCCTCTCCACACACATTCTTCCCTCAGACCTTCATGTCTCTATTCTGTCTCCTTGCTTTCTGTCTCATCGTCAGGCTCCATGCTGCTTCCAAACCAGTGTCTTATGGGAACAGAATTTACCCTGTTGCTTCTTATTTAAAATACTCGGTGTTCTGCAAACATCTACATTGCAGGTCTTCCTCAATGTTAGATGCATAAGAGCTACTTGAAATCTTCATTAAATTAAAGACCTCTGGGCCCCACCCCAGAGATTCTGAAGATATGAGTTGAAAGCCAGGAATCTGCATTTTAAACAAACCTCCAGATGGATTGGCACATGTGGTCCTACAACATTTGAAAAACAGTAGCCTTAGAAAAAGGGCTTCCCTGGTGGTTCAGATGGTAAAGAATCTGCCTGCAATGCAGGAGACCTGGGTTCATTCCCTGGGTCAGGAAGATCCCCTGGAGAAGGGCATGGCAACCCACTCCAGAACTCTTTCCTGGAGAATTCTATGGATAGAGGAGCCTGGCGGGCTGCAGTCCACAGGGTCACAAAGAGTCAGACATGATTGAGTGACTAACACTTTCACTTTCAACCTTGGGAAAGGGCAAACCCCTCTGCATGGAGCACAGGTCCTGCATGACCTGTAATCTCTCCAGCCCCACCTCTCACAACTCCTTCAACCTGCTGTGGGCCCTTTTCTTGAACTGGCCATACTGGTTCATCCTCTTTTTCCCCATTAGACAGTCACTTTGCCAGTAATGCCATTATCTCCTGGTCTGCTGGGTAAACTTCCTTTAAGGTTCAACTCAAGTTCCAACTGCTCTGATGAGTTTCCCTGAATTGTCTATTCTTACTGTGTATGTATCCATATTCTAGAACCTATAACGTATTAGCTGCTTTAATTTGTTTATTTGTCTACTTCTCCCATTAGAGTGTGAATTTCTGAAGGACAGAGACTATGTCTTCTGCCTTTGAATATACCTATGTTTTAGACGGTACAATAAAACTACATATTAAGATTGATGCTTTCAAACTGTGGTGCTGGAGAAGACTCTTGAGAGTCCCTTGGACAATAAGGAGATTAAATCAGTCAATCCTTAAAAAAATCAACTCTGAATACTCATTAGAAGGACTGATGCTGAACCTGAAGCTCAGGTTTATACTATGGCCACCTGATGCAAACAGCCGACTCGTTGGAAAAGACCCTGATGTTGGGAAAGATTGAGGGCAAGAGGAGAAGGCGACGACAGAGGACGAGATGGTTGGATGGCATCACTGACTCAATGAACATGAGATTGAGCAAACTCCGAGAGATAGTGAAGAACAGGGAAGCCTGACATGCTGCAGTTCATGAAGTCGCAAAGAGTCTGACACCACTTAGCGACAGAAGAACAACAATGCTATAAATGTGTTGATTTGATATAAGAGTTAGTCTGGGAGTGTTAATATCTACATTTTATAGATAATTCAATTGGAACTCTGAGATGTTAACTAACTTGTTTGAGATCAACCAAAGTGCCGAAACAATCAAGGATATCACTTTTTTTTTTTTTTTTTTTACATTTGGAGTTTTTTCCATTACACATGCTGCCTTCCTACCATGATGGGGTTATTCCCTGGGCTGGTGAGCCTTACATTCTGGAAGTGTTCAGTGGGATTTTCTGATTTGGGTATACACATTCAGTCTGTTGATTATTTAATGTTGTCACTTCTGTGGCTGACTAATGACTGAAAGCAAGTCAGTCCAGCCAGATACATTATTCTTCATGAGCTTAGCCTCTGCACTGTTTGGATTTCTGGACATTTCCATCTTAGTGCTGCCAGGTCTTTGGTTTTTTTCCAAGAACTTAAATTGTATTTGTTTTCCCTACATTTACTATCATGAATCATGTGGGCATTATTATTATTATTCTGACTCGATAAATATATAGTTCAAGAGAAGGTAGGCTTTTTGTTGAATCCTTAGAGAGGATTCTGCCTGGGTTTTGCTTTCTTGTACTTCTCACATAGCTCCTGAATTCAGAACACCTATATCTCAAAATGGATAGGGGCTTCCCAGATGGGCTCCAATGTCAAAGAATGCACCTGCCAATGCAGGAGACATAAGAGATGGATGTGGGTTCTATCCGTATGTTGGGAAGATCCCTTGGAGGAGCACCTGGCAACTCACTCCAGTATCTTTGCCTGGAGAATCTCATGGACAGAGGTGTCTAGCAGGCTGCAGTCCATGGGGTCACAAAGAGTCGAATGTGACTGAAGTGACTTAGCACACAAGCATATCTCAAAATGCCCAACTCAGATTAGGCAGCCTGACATTCAGAAAAGGTGAGAAATAACTCATACAAACCTCTGGAACACTAGGCTGAGTTTAAGATAATTTTTGGTAAAAGAGTAAATGCAAATTCTTGATTATTTTCATCAGGGGAAGAGAGAGATTGTGTACTAAGAGGTACAGGCGTGTGAACAGTGAGAGCTGCGGAACACAGTTATTTAGTGGTGATTTCATTTTGTCTTGTGCTAATTTTTGCTGTCATTTCTATCTCCTATCAAGTAAGAACCTACCTCTTATTTTCTTAATTTCATCCTATCTTGCACTTAGTAAACACTCAAAAGGAGCTTGTGAAATGAAATGAGTGATTCCAGAATCTCATTTCAGCCTTTCACCTTTCATCTACGGTACAATAATGATTAGACAATGAAATGCTCCCCAGGCAAGAAACCAGGGGTGGAAAGACATAAGGTGTCATTGGCAACTATCAATCAGATAACCTCAGAAAATTGAATGGATATATGTATCTGGTTACTCGCAACAATAAAACCTTAACAGAAACTTGGCATTTTAATTTAACAACTTTCATATTTTCTTGATGGTTGTGTGTTTACATAAGTAATGTCCATTCGTGACATTTATCTTTCCTTTAAACTTTATTACTAAATTAGTGTTTAATAAATTATTGCTTGCACATTGGAAAAATAAGCTGGTCTTTTTCAAAAACAATTTAAATTTTTATTGATTTTGTTTACATCATAAAGAATTAGCAACTATAGTAGTTGCCACTTTAAGTGACCTCAGAAAACACAAAATATATAATTATTTTACATGGTTATATTACAATTTTATAAAGTTAGTTACAGCATACTTATGCTTTGTTATAAACTGTATTCCTTTGGCCATATGTTGTAAGCTATCAATACTAACGCACATCCATATTAGCAAATATAAAAGAGAAAATCTAAAAGTGTCATAAGTCTTTTAAGCTTTACAACCACGTTAACACTACTTTTGTCCATTGTTATATTATGCAGTCCCTAATACTAGAAAATACGTTTGAAAATTAAACAGAAGCCCCTTTCCCCATATTGATTTCATTTATGCTGAGAAATCATGTTTGTTTCTTACCAACCTTTGTCAGTCTATTAAAAGTTTGAATCAACCATTTTTAGAAAAGCTACTGAACATGATTTCATTATAAATAATGCATGCATATACTTCCTGTGTGCAGTTTAAAATTTGGAAAGATGTTTACAGCCCATGATTCTGACACAGAGAAAGGGCATAAAAATAATGTAAGTGAGGAATAAACAAAATGAAATGGTCACAAAATGAGCTCAAATTTAAATAGGAATTAAAAAATCCATTAACAAACTGAAAACAGTAGTGACCCAAAGTTAATTTAAAATCCGAAGTTTGAAATGTCTTTTGTGATGACAAGGATCTGAAAATGTGATTGGGAAGACATTAATAAACAAGACTGTGATGTATAAATAAATTCTGTGTAGTGTATGAATCCATGACTTGTCTTTCCTTTCTGGCATTGTTGGGTTTTTGGTATCATCACACTAGGTGCTGGAAAGCAGCATTGCTCGTTCATTCCCAACATGTGGCTCTGGGTTACCAAAAAAAAAAATCAGAAACTCTGTTATATTTTAAGACAGAGCTAAAGCTCTTGGGCCCAATTTGTTCCTGAAGCCACTCTGAGAACATTGCACTGTGTTTTGCTGGAACAGAATCAGGACCTTTTGCATTGATGTAAAGGGCAATGACAAACATCGGGCTAAGAATGGGAATCTGTCCCCATGGGCCTCCTCCCGCCCCTTCTCATTTCCTCTGTCTTCCGTTTTTCTCTTGTACATATTTTCACACACATCTCATCTGAGTTAACCTAAGGCACTTTGCTGGGGAGATGAAAGAATTCGGCAAGAATGCACAAAGTTAAAACGTTCTTAACAGTCTCATATAGCAGTTTTGCCTGTGACAGGAAAGCACCGCATCCAGAACTCTTTCCTATTAGTTATTTACAAAAACAATATAAAAGTTAGTAATAAGCTTTAAAGGTGACTGCTACACTGACTGTAATAGCTATGATCTTAGAGACAGTATTTTAACTATCACATGATACATATGCCAGATACCGTCTTAATTGCAGAGAAGATGCTGCTGTCTGCTTTGCCATATGGTCAATGCTCCAGGCAACTCGAATTCTGTCCATGATGAGGTTACTGGCATCTCTCCACTGTAAGGGTATGAACACCGGGGCCTGCCCTGTTTAATCATCTACACATTGTGTATTGTAGCTAAGTATTTACAGATGACAAAACTAAACGTACAGCATCTAAACTACAGTGGTAAAAGAAGAATGCTTTAATAATCCTCAAAAAAATTGTAGGTAGTCCTTTCTTTGCCAAGTACATGAATAGGCGATTTCAGAGCAGTCTTTCAGGATGGAATTCCCAAACTTCTCTCTCTGTCCCTTTGTGACATTTGATCCTATCTGAATGTAAAGTTGTATGATTTTCAAAAACCTCAGCCTCTCTGATTCTCCCTCCTGATCATTTAAATACGTCTCTAATGTCAAAAATACACCAGCTGAACTACTTTCACATGCTGTTTCCAAATATAGTCCCACCAGTGGTGTGAGACTATTAATAAAAAGTTTCTTTCAAAGATTTTTAAAATTTTAAATTGAGTAATTTAAATTTCATCTAAAAATTCTGTTTTGCAGTGACACATCTTTCCTTTACATCAGATTCATCTTAATTTACAAAAATAAACATCTTTCACAGGAATTCTGAGTGAACTCAAGTTAAACGTAAGTGGTGTATGAATAGACCAGAAGTTCTGAAGAGCTATAATATAGTGAAGTGCTAACTGTAAAGAATTAAGTGCTTTCACAATGAGGCTTTCTTAATTCTCACTGCTTGTCTTCTCATGCTGTAAACAGTTCATCAAATGTCATGTAGAACTCTTGAGTGTGAAGAAAATAATCACTCTTACATTTGTACATTGTTTTGTGCAAACACACACATTGTTTTGTTTCACTTTGGCAGACACCTCTTTGTTTGAATGATTTCTGTCCAAAATAAAGAAAATGAATATTCCTTCTTTCAAGATGAGCTGTATTTATTACTGGAACGGAAGTTGTCATATCCGTGATCGTTAGCTTTGAACTTTAAGCACGACTGCTTTTCCTCCAAGGACTGTTTTTCTTCGAATGATTGGCACCAGCAGCATAAACACGACTGCATAAAACAAAGTAACTTCATTATAAGTTTACATCAAGTTATACTGTCACAATCCTCCCTGCTGACCAGAATTCTGGCTTTCTCTGCATGAACAGCAATTCATGGGCTACTTTCTTGCCATGCCCTCTTATTTTCCCCTTAAAAACATATAATGACACAAGTAGTAGATGATAATTTTTTAAACTAGAAGCTACACCGAAGAAAAATGTACATAATTAAACTTCTTCATCTTTTAATTAAAATGAAAATAGAAAGCCACTCAATTCTTGGATCCTTACTCTTGATTACTTGAGAAATACTCTTAATATTTGATAAATGTATAACTCAACGCTTTTTTCCTGTGCAAGTGGAAATATTACCATACCCATGCATACATAGTAATCTGTAAGTTTGTGGGCATCAAAATAATTGTAGCTTGTTCCACCCATATATTTCAGTACACAACTAAAATTGTCAGCAAAGAGATGTTACAGACCCATGCTGATGTCTTCCACTCTGAGAATATGGTGCCCTAGAACTTCACCCCTAATCCCATAGAAATGGAATGGTGGTTGACAGTGAGGACCTGAAAGCAGCTTCTTTGTCCCTTTCCTGTTTGCCTATTTCTGTTCACTTCTAACCTTAAAAGAACCTAATTATAGGCTTCTCTGGTGGCTCAGAGGATAAAGAATCTGCCTGTAATGCAGAAGACTGAGGTTCAATCCCTGGGTTGGGAAAATCCCCTGGAGAAGGGAATGGCAACCCACTCCAGTATTCTTGCTTGGAGAATTCCATGGACAGAGGAGACTGGTGGGCTACAGACCATGGGGTCACAAAGAGTTGGACATTACTGAGCGACTAACACACCCCTAGGCGTTTGATCACTAAGCAGTTGAAACTAACTCCTGACTTAATGCTCAACTGAGTGCACAAGATGCCTTGTCTAACCGGTTGATTCTTTTCCTAGATAAAAAGAAGTAGGACTAGGTCTGTACCCACAGTAGTCCCCCCAAGGATTCCTGCAAGCAAATCACTTGGCAAGATAACATCTGAAGAGAGAGCCAGACAGTCTGCCTTCCATGGAGAGGCAGAACCCAACCTTCTGCCTGGATGATTCACTGAGATTCTTCTCCCTTCATTTTTCCCTTTAAAAATTGTTGTGGCTGAACAGAATCTTTGGAGTCGGTCTCTGCACCTGAGTCCACCATCTCCTTAGATTTCTGGCTTTTCTGATGAGAGCATTTTTCTTCTCTATTAACACTTGCCTCTGGAATTATTGGTGTATGAGCAGCGAGCAGCCAACCTGGGTTTGGTTACACCAGGAACAAGTGGATATAAGGGAAGGAATATTTTATTCCATACTAGGTAATTGAAGGAGTGAATGAATGGATGGATGTTACACACAAATGGAAGCAGCCAAATGAGGAATAATTCCATGTATTCTATATCAAGGAACACTGCTATAGAATGAAGGCAGAAAGGTGAGGGTAGAACTTGAATTAAGCTGTTTTGTTTGACTTGTAATTCTCACCTGTGTATGAAAAGAAGGCTAACTTAAGTATAATTACCACTGTGCTACCTAGTTCAAAATCTTCCAAAAAGGGGAATAGTGCATTTAATTCATGTGCAGCTCTTATTTTACCATGTGATAGCATTCAGATATCAATGAATGTAATTTTTTATTCATTTTCTGAGTAACTCTATGAGTAAAACTGATTGGTTGAGGCAGTAGTGAATTGAATGGTTGACTGGAGATTTGTAGGGAGAAATCAATTATAGTGATTTATGAGCAAAATTTATATTTAAAGAATCCTCTATCATGTAATATAAAGGAAAACTATAAAACAATTGACTAGATCTCTCTGGATAGAAATATTAATAGTTTGAAAGGGTTATATTTGATACCAGATTAAAAGGGTTTTTGATTTTCAAATACTCTCTTACCTTAAAGCAGTTTTTGAATCTTTTGCTCACCAAATACAGAGCTATTGGGTTAATACAGGAATTCAGGGAGGCCATGTTGATGCCAATGTAGTCCAATACCAACAAAAAGCTGCAAAAATAATACAAAAATTTATTTCTGTGCTATGAGCACATGTCCTTTACAGACTTTTGTGTTTTATAAATTAAAAAATTACCCATTCATAATTATTTTGACTTTATCACTAGTCTTTGCTGATTCTGATTTCTCTCTGTCTCTCTCTCTTTCTCTTTGCCTCTGTCTCTCTCTTTCTTTTAGTCTCTGTCCCTGTCATCTCCCTAATCTCCATTCCCACTCCCACGCTCAATTCTCTGCCTTAAAATGAAATCTATTTTGTAAGTGTCCAGGCTGTCTAAAAAAGAAAGGATTTACAAAGTGCAGTGGAGAACCAGATCTGATATTTTCAATCATGCCACTCACTCACTTGGACAGCCCTGGCTCTCCATTCTCAGTGTTCTCCAAAGCTCCCCTTAGTTCTCCACTGGAAATAGAAGTAAAGGTGAAGAAAAAAAAGGGGGGGCATCTTAAATTACTCCCTAAGGTACTCTCTCTTCCTGCCAATGAAAGGAATCAGTGGAAAAACTTCTGAATGGCATTTATTTACATAACTATTTCTATGTTACCTTACTTACCTCAAAAATTCACATCTACGGGGATCATGCTGATCGTAAAGAGTGAGCTTCAAAATCCTGCTAAGATGAAGAGGAAGCCAACACAGAGCAAAGACAAGGACCAGGCAAAACACTGTTTTGGCCACTTCCCGTCTCTGAAATAAAACCACAGTCAGACACTGTAATGGATGGCTCATGATAATCACAGCATTCTCTCTTTCCAAACAAAATGTTTAATACTGTTTACAAAAAGTCAGTGGCATTTGTAAAAATTCAGGATACAGAGTTTTAAACTGAATAGTTACTGTGAATTAGAACCTAAATGACTAGAGATTCATCTTTTTCTTTAAACTTTTCGTGTTACATGAACCTATTACACCATGTGTGAAATGGTTTGACAGTGGGAACCTGCAGGATAACATAGGGAGCTCAGCTCGGTGCTCTGTGATGACCTAGCAGAGTGGGATGGGGTAGTGGTGAGAGGGAGGTCCAAGAGGGAGGGGATATGTGTATACATACAGCTTATACACTTCACTGCACAGCAGAAACTAACGTAACACTGTAAAGCAATTATACTCCAGCAAAAAATGGTTTATCTAAAGAAGTGATGGCTCTTTTTACATTCCTTTAGATTATATAGGATATCTCCAGATAAATAATATAAAACATATTAAAAATATCAGACTAAGAAAAAGGAATTATGCTCTAGTATATGAAACTTTTAGTTTATTATCACCACAATAATTTTCATATTCATAATTGGAATTGTAATCATGAATCAGCAAATGTTTCTATTTCCTTACCTGTTTTAAGTGATCATTTAAAGCAATTTGCATCCCACTCTTCTTTCTCAACATTTCACAGGTCATCAGGGTATAAAACAATGCAGTGATGGCCAATGGCAGGCAGAAATAGAAACTAAATAGCCACCAGTCTTTAGCTGTCTTGTAAAACTATGGGGAAGAAAGGATGTTATAGTTAATATTCCTCTGTAAGAAAATCTTACATATCAAATATTAAAAAAAGCTCATCAAGGAATGATCCTCTAAAGTAGATCCATTTTATAAGTACTATGTAGAATCTTTCAGTAGAATCTTTATTCTAAAAGGTAGAATTTTTTGTCTGATGAACAAAAGGTTAAATTAAGTGAAGCAAACTTTTCCTAAAAGGTGTTTCAATTCTCTAAAGCAGTGTGCTATAATTATATATAAAAATGTAAGCAATTGGGAAAAATTTTAAATACTTGATAACTTAAATATTTTTGTCTTCACATAAGTGAAAGGAATTCTTTGTATGAAATACCACATCTGGATGTGTAAAGATATTCTAGTATTTTGGGGAACTTCTCACTTTTTAACAAGTTTGTTTCTGGGGAAAGCAGGTGGGAAGAGGTCTAGAGTAATCATTTAGCTCAGATATGTATACATCTAAATTATCAACTAAAAATCAAAATTGCTTATAAAATGACTTCTCTCTTACTCTTTCTCTGTTCTTTTTTCCTTTTCCTTTTAAAGACTGTTGTTCCAGATATGTCTCTGTTGGAACAGAAATCATGGAATCTATGCAGTACTTTGGGCTTCCCAGGTAGTGCTTATGGTAAGGAACCTGCTTGCCAATGCAAGAGACATAAGAGATGCAAGTTCGATCTCTGGGTCAGGAAGATCCCCTGGAGGCGAGCACGGCAACCCAGTCCAGTATTCTTGCCTGGAGAATCCCATGGACAGAGGTGCCTAGTGCGGGATGGTCCCTGGGGTCGCAAAGAGTGGGAGATGACTGCGACTTAGCACACACCCATGCGGTACTTTTTCCATTGTAACTAATAAGAAACAAGCAAACAGCATTTTCATTCTCAGTTTCCCATTAAAGCCCCTCTTTAGTCTTTTGTTTACCATGATCTATACACATATACATAAAGTATTATATAAACTTACGTGTAAAATAGAAAGTAATTATTTGTGACATTTGGACCCACTTCCTTTGCATTAACTTCTCCTCACCCTTTCTGTTGGGGAGAGCCTTTTCCACTTAGGGCCTATTTTCTGATGACCAGCATTGCTATTTTTCCCCATTTCCTAATTAAACACTCTTAACTAAATAGACAAGATGAAGTTTTTTTCAATGGCAGCTTTCCCTTTAGAGAGAGGACAGGCTTGTCATTCATACCAAGATTCATGAAGTCATGTAGATTTCTACCAATCTATCCATACCAGACCTAGAGCCAGACATCCTGGAATGTGAAGTCAAGTGGGCCTTAGAAAGCATCACTACAAACAAAGCTAGTGGAGGTGATGGAATTCCAGTTGAGCTATTTCAAATCCTCAAAGGTGATGCTGTGAAAGTGCTGCACTCGATATGCCAGCAAATTTGGAGAACTCAGCAGTGGCCACAGGACTGGAAAAGGTCAGTTGTCGTTCCAATCCCAAAGAAAAGCAATGCCAAAGAATGCTCAAACTACCGCACAATTGCACTCATCTCACATGCTAGTAAAGTAATGCTCAAAATTCTCCAAGCCAGGCTTCAGCAATATGTGAACCGTGAACTTAAAGATGTTCAAGCTGGTTTTAGAAAAGGCAGAGGAACCAGAGATCAAATTGCCAATATCCGCTGGATCATCAAAAAAGCAAGAGAGTTCCAGAAAAACATCTATTTTTGCTTTATTGACTATGCCAAAGCCTTTGACTGTATGGATCACAATAAATTGTGGAAAATTCTGAAAGAGATGGGAATACCAGACGATCTGACCTGTCTCTTGAGAAACCTGTATGCAGGTCAGGAAGCAACAGTTAGAAATGGACATGGAACAACAGACTGGTTCCAAATAGGAAAAGGAGTATGTCAAGGCTGTATATTGTCACCCTGCTTATTTAACTTATATGCAGAGTACATCTTGAGAAACGCTGGGCTGGAGGAAACACAAGCTGGAATCAAGATTGCCGGGAGAAATATCAATAACCTCAGATATGCGGATGACACCACCCTTACTGCAGAAAGTGAAGAAGAACTAAAGAGCCTCTTGATGAAAGTGAAAGAGGAGAGTGAAAAAGTTGGCTTAAAGCTCAACCTTCAGAAAACTAAGATCATGGCATCTGGTCCCATCATTTCATGGGAAATAGATGAGGAAACAGTGGAAACAGTGTCAGACTTTATTTTTTTGGGCTCCAGAATCACTGCTGATGGTGATTGCAGCCATGAAATTACAAGACGCTTACTCCTTGGAAGGAAGGTTATGGCCAACCTAGATAGCATATTTAAAAGCAGAGACATTACTTTGCCAACAAAAGTCCGTCTAGTCAAGGCTATGGTTTTTCCAGTGGTCATGTATGGATGTGAGAGTTAGACGGTGAAGAAAGCTGAGCGCCGCAGAATTCATGCTTTTGAACTGTGGTGTTAGAGAAGACTCTTGAGAGTCCCTTGGACTGCAAGGAGATCCAATCAATCCATCCTAAAAGAGATCAATCCTGGGTGTTCATTGGAAGGACTGATGTTGAAGCTGAAACTCCAATACTTTGGCCACCTCATGCGAAGGGTTGACTCTGGAAAAGACCCTGATGCCGGGTAGGACTGGGGGCAGGAGGATAAGGGGACAACAGAGGATGATACGGTTGGATGGCATCACCAACTCGATGGACATGGGTTTGGGTAGACTCCAGGAGTTGGTGATGGACAGAGAGGCCTGGAGTGCTGCAATTCATGGGGTCGCAAAGAGTCGGACACGACTGAGCGACTGAACTGAACTGAACTGATTTATACCAGGGTGACTTCTACTTGATCATTCCTTTAACCACACACTCCCTCCAATGACTGCTGTGTTGCTTAATGCAAAATATGTTGTAGCTGCCAGTTCTTATGTGAATTGGAGTAGAAAAGCTATAAATTCCAATCGATTCTCTCATGTCAACTTGGCTTATCTGTATTCCTGAGAACCAGGGGATTCTTGGAGATGTAATGACCTAGCTTCTTGCAGCGCGGGTCATTAGTCCCACTATTAACCCTGAAGTCCTGGGACCTACACTTTTAATTTATGCTAAAAACAGTCATAAATCAATAATTTCCCAAGAAGAGGAGATTGGGGGGAAATAGCTAAACATTTATAAGGCAAGAACAGAAAAGGGAAAGAAAAGTAAAATTTACCTGCATAAATGCTGTTTTCTGAGTGGGATGGAGCAAGCAGATTCTCAGATTATTTCCTATGTGATCACTGGTAATTATATCAAAACCCACGGCCTCAGGGACAGCCAGAACCACGGAGACCACCCAAATTAAAACAATTTCTACTGCTGTCCATTTTGGAACCCCGATTCCTTTAATCCGACTCCAAGAAGCAACAGCTCGATACCTGAAGAACAAAACAGAATCAGTTGCCAAGCTGGCAGAGCCTGGTTTTTATTGAATTACAGTTTACTTTCTAAATAACGTAGCAACCACTAGGATCATGGTCGGGATATACATCGCTTAGATACATGCTCTTACCTGTCAATACTTAGAGCACATAGACTCAGCACAGTGATGCCCACGGAGGCCTTCTGAATGAAAGGCACCAGCTTACACATCTCAACCCCAAAGGGCCAGTCTTTGGCAAGAAGCTGCATTGAGGAGACACAAAGCTCTGTTAGGGAGATGTTCACAGGGTGATCTTGAACTGTATGTATTACTTAGTGGAGACGAATGAGCTTGTGGAGTAGAATAACAAATTTAAGTTATTCTTTTTCTCATGGACTCCTCTGAAAATCACCTGCATTTGTTAGATATTTGGAACAAGAGAGTGGGCTGGCAATCATGAAAGGGCAGCCAATTCAGGAGAATTAGCTAACCACATGAACAAGAGCTTAGGGTCAAGGTCTCTTCTACTGCAGGGCCAACAGGGGCCAATGGCTTAAGTTCTCCTTACAAAAATGGGAAGCTGCTGTATAGCACCAGGAGCTCAGATTAGTGCTCTGTGATGATCTAGAGGGGTGGCATGGAGGACAGTAGGAGAGAGGCTCAAGAGAGAGAGGATATATGTGTTCATATTGCTGATTTACTTCATTGCACAGCAGACACTTACACAACATTATAAAACAATTATATTTCAGTTTAAAAAAAATTTTTAAAATTGAACCTGTAGTGCTGAAAATGCCTCTTGTAGTCTTATGAAGTCTCCAATGCTCAGTTGGTGGCCAAATCAAAGTAAAGATTAATCAAAAATAGGTGAAAAGTGTTCTCTAACTAAGGAACTAGACAACTAGACAACTCCCTGAGCTTCCCTGGTAGCTCAGCTGGTAAAGAATCTGCCTGCAATGCAGGAGATCCTGGTTCCATTCCTGGGTTGGGAAGATTCCCTGGAGGAGGGATAGGCTACCCACTCCAGTATTCTTGGGCTTCCCTGGTGGTTCAGACAGTAAAGAATCTGCCTGCAATGCAAGAGACTTGGGTTCTATCCCTGGGTTGGAAAGATCTTCTGGAGAAGAGAATGGAGAATCCCCATGGACAGAGGAGCCTGGTGGGCTACAGTCCATGGGGTCGCAAAGTGTTGGACATGACTGAGCGACTAAGCACAGATGACTCCTATGGAGAACAGAGTGTGTGTTCGGGTACTTATTCTTCATTCTGGTCAACTGCACTGTCAGTCAGCACACTGTTCAGCATGTGCTCAACACAAGGCACACTTCTTCCTTAAGACTTCACTTAAGTCCTTCCTTCACCCAAAAGGCTTTTCCCCCACAGATCCACTTGGCTAAAACCTTTACTTCTTTCAGTTCTTACTCAAGTCTCATCTTTTCAATATGACCTCCCATGACCACACTGTTAAGATAGGAAATGATCAGGCCTCCCCATCTCCATCTTCGTACTCCACTTCCCTTTACACCTACAGCACTTAGTAACTCCTATTGTGTGTAGTATAGTATACTTGTTTGTTTTGTTAAGTTTTTCCTGTCTGCAACCCCTAGCCTATCAGACAGAATACAACTTCTGCAATTGCCTAGCACAGTTCCTGACACATAGCAGATGCTTAAGTATTCAAGTCCCTAAAATGCATAGGCACTGGTTATTGAGTGAGCAAAATGACTTAGTTCTTGCTACGATACATACATTTCTACTTCAAACTAACTATGCAGCCATATTTTGTTAAACTCATGATTTTCTTTTGTAGGACAACTGGGTATGCCCCACACACAAAGTAAATGAATCACATTAGGTAAACCTCTGGGTCAAATGTTTAAGCAGTTTGATAAGAAACTGTTTTAAATCTACATATGTTTTACATGTGTAAACATGTAAAATTTTAAATCTACATGTGTTTTAATGTTTTAGAGAATAACCTTCCAAAGTTGAAAACTACTTTGAAACATAATTAAGTCTTTCCATTCTTCTACTTGTAACATTTCTTTGTAGAGTTTGTCACGCTGGGTGACTGTTTGGCAACTAGAACGGCACCCAAAGCTGAAACGTGTGTCTCAGTATGAATATGACTCAGAACTCCAGCATAAGACCAATTTCATTTCTAAGACAGACATGAAAAATCACACTGACATGTAGACAAATGTTGGCAACCTTACAGCAAATATGTTTTTACTAGGGTCGGAAAGTCTGCAAGGCCATGCAGATCACACAAGAGTGAAGGCAGCCAGGTGCAAGAAAGTCACTGGTGTCAGGAAATAATAGAGGGCAGAGGGGTCTGGGATAAATCATATCTAAAAGGAGCCCCTGCTAATAAACATGATGTGATTGTTGATAAGAAATCCCCAATACCAAAATATCTTGATTTTTATCCCCAAATTGGAATGTTTATATTAAATCTCACAATTTATAAAAATTGTCAACTAATTCATATTTTTGAAAAAACAAAAACACTAACAGATAAAAACATCATGTTAACAAAATAATTTTATGTGTCGGACTAGCCTCTAATTTGTGACCTCTGGATTAATGGGCTGGCTCATGACTCTGCTTATTCATTTTTTCATTCAACAAACATGTATTCAGTACTCACCATTTGCCAATACCATTTGGAGTATGGGGGCCTATCAGTGAACAAGGCAAACTCCCTGCTCTCATGGAGCTTACAGTCTAGTGAGGGAGGCAAGATAAAGAACACATAAATACTTAATATGGTGTCCACAGGATTTGTGGCACCTTATGCAAAGAGCTGACACATTTGAAAAGACCCTGATGCTGGGAAAGATTGAAGGCAGGAGGAGAAGAGGACGACAGAGGATGAGATGTTTGGATGGCATCACTGACTCAATGGACGTGAGTTTGGATAGACTCTGGAAGTTGGTGATGGACAGGAAGGCCCGGCGTGCTCCATGCAGTTCATGGGGTTGCAAAGAGTCAGATACGACTGAGCGACTGAACTGAACTGAGAAATTGGAATGAAATTTGGGGTGCTTTCTTGTTTTAAAGACAGTTTTGATGTGGACAATTTTTAAAGTCTTTATTGAATTTGTAACAATATTGCTTCTGCTTTATGCTTTGATTTTTTTGGCCGTGAGGCATGTGAGATCTTAGCTTTCCAACCAGGGATCCAACCTGCACCCACTGCATTGGAAGGTAAAGTCTTAACCCCTGTACCACCAGTCAGGTCTCTCTCACAAGAGGCAAGCTTCAGTAGGGATTTGACTAAAATAAAAGAGTAAGCCATGCAGACTGTATTCTAGGCAGCTGCTGCTGCCGCTAAGTTGCTTCAGTCCTGTCCAAATCTGTGCGACCCCATAGACGGCAGCCCACCAGGCTCCCCCGTCCCTGGGATTCTCCAGGCAAGAACACTGGAGTGGGTTGCCATTTCCTTCTCCAATGCATGAAAGTGAAAAGTGAAAGTGAAGTCGCTCAGTCGTGTCCGACTCTTCGCGACCCCATGGACTGCAGCCTACCAGGCTCCTCTGTCTATGGGATTTTCCAGGCAAGAGTACTGGAGTGGGTTGCCATTGCCTTCTTCATTCTAGGCAGAGGAAAGAGCAAATACAAAAGGCCCTAGGTCAACATAAGCCTAGTGAGAGGAAGAGATGAAAAGAAGGCTCTTAAGGCTGGCTGGAGTGGTCCAGACCAGTCTAGATGTAGTTAGAAGGAGGAGTGTGATTTTTTCTTTAAGAAAATCCATTGCAATATTTTGAACGGGAGATGGCATCACCTTTTTTATGGTAAAAAAAATCACTCCAGGGACTTCCCTGCTGATCCATTGGTTAAGATTTCACCTTTCAGTGCAGGAGTTGCAGGTTTGATTCCTGGTCAGGGAACTAAGATTCCTATATCCCGTCTATAATCCTTTCCTTTCAGTTGCACAAGGTTCAGCCCACGATCTCTCATCAAATCCTCTTTTCCTGACTATTCTAGTCTATCATTGTCTATCTAGTCTATTCACAGTCTGCCATACCACTTTCTAGTCTATCTTGAGCATTCAGAATGATCTTTTTATGTTTTTAGAATGAGAGGGTTTTTTTTTTTTTTAATGTGGACCATTTTCTTTCAAGACTGTTGAATTTGTTACAATATTGCTTCTGTTATCTACGCAAATCGGAGTAAACCAGAACATAAATAGCTTCTGTTATTTATGTAAACCGGAGTAAACCAGAACATAAATAACAGAAGCAATAGTGTAACAAATTCAACAGTCTTGAAAGAAAATGGTCCACACACACACAAAAACCCCCCAAAAAACCCCTCTCATTCTAAAAACGTAAAAAGATCACTCTGGATGCTCAAGATAGACTAGAAAGTGGTATGGCAGACTGTGAATAGACCAGATAGACAATGATAGATTAGAATAGTCAGGAAAAGAAGATTTGATGAGCGATCGTGGGCTGAAACTTGTGGTGCCTTGCAACTGAATGGAATGGATTATAGATGGGATATATTTTGAAAACAGAGCTAGCAGGATTCGTTGATGGGTTGGATATAAGATGTGAGGAGTCAGAAAACTCAAAGAGGTTGATCATGTGAATGGTGAAGACATTGACAGAAATGTAGAAGACCCAGGATCCGGCAAATCTGAACCAGCTACAAGCTCAAGATGCTTTAGAAGACTTTTCAATTACCCTTGAAAACATAATAAAAAGATTCCAACCAGTTGAAAGAATACTTCCAGACCCTGTTTGGTATAACTACTGCAGCTAGGTGATAGTCTTTCTAATCATTCTGTCTTTATATGTATCAGAGGGGGAAGAAAAAGGAAAACTAACGTTTACAATGGGCTAGGCACTATTCTAAGCCATTTGCCTATGGTATATCATTGAATCCCCAAAACAATCCTATAAGGTAAATTACTATAACCTGCATTTTAATAGATTAAAAGACTAAGAGGTACTTAGAAGTTTATTAACTTGCTGTGTTGGTTTTTAGGGCTTCCCTGATGGCTCAGATGGTAAAAGAATCCACCTGTAATGCAGGAGACTTGAGTTCAATCCTTGGATAGGGAAGATCCCCTGGAGAAGGGCATGGAAACCCACTCCAGTATTAAACATGCCCGCAAATTCTTTGACAGTCCTCCCTTCAAAAGGTGAAGCTCATTTCCCTCCCCTTGAAGGAGGGGGACCTTAATGATTCACATTTAGTGGATAGAACGTGGTGGGACTGATGACACCTGACATCTGAGACTAGTTCATACACGGCATTATGGCTTCCTCCTTGCTCTCTCTTGGATCATCACATTGAGGGAGTTGCCATGTCAAGGAGGAGACTCAAGGATCCCTGTGAAGAGCCCAACATGGCAAGGAACTGAGGCCACCTGAAAACAGCTGGCACTGATTTGCTAAGTATGTGAGTGAAAAGATCCTCCAGCCTTGGACAAGCCTTCTCATGACTACAGCCCCACCAATAACTTGACCCTCCTGAGAGACCCTGAGTCAGGAGAACCCAGGTCTCCCGCATTGCAGGTGGATTATTTATCAGCTGAGCCACCAGGGAAGCCCAAGAATACTGGAGTGGGTAGCCTATCCCTTCTCCAGCAGATCTTCCTGACCCAGGAGTTGAACCGGGGTCTCCTGCATTGCAAGTGGATTCTTTACCAACTGAGCTACTGGGGAATATATTTGTCCTTGGTCACTCACTTATGTGAGGCTTCCTGCGTGGTGCTTGTGGTAAAGGACCCACTTGCCATTGCAGGAGACATAAGAGATTGTGGGTTTGATCCCTGGGTCAGGAAGATCCTTTGGAAGAGGGCATGGCAACCCACTCCAGTATTCTTGCCTGGAGAATCCCATGGACAGAGGAGCCTGGAGGGCTATAGTCCATAGGGTTGCAAAGAGTTGGACATGACTGAAGTGACTTAGCATGCACACACATGCTCACTTAGGTAAGTATTAGATTCACATTTCTGATTCTAGAATCTATTCGTTTTGAAGAAGCTTATCTTAGATGAAAAATGTTTAGAATTAGATCAACATTGGTATTTTAAAACCCACAATTATGTGTCAAACAATGGTAAAATATCTAGATACAGGGTAAAATTTTCTTCTAACTCCCTAGCTATTTTATTCATCTAATGTCCAAAAATTCAGATAGTTTCAAGTATTTTATTGTCTTGAACAATCTCTAAATATGCAAATGTGAGTATCAAAAAGTACAGTCATCAGATGAATCAAAATGAATGAGTGTCTGGTCACTGAAGGGAGAGACGTCTGGCCAATGAAAATGAGTTCTGTGTTGAATCCAGGCTCTGTTTTGAGGTTATTATTGCTTTTGGCTCAGACTAGACATTGGATGATTGCTCTTCATACCACTGGGAGGCCTGCAGTCCAACCTCTGACCCAAGTTATCACAGGGGACAGGGAAATACAAACTGAAAATTGTAGCAATTCTCTTCAAGTTCAACACAGAGATAGTCAGAAACCTAATCACAACCGACAGATTACAATTTTCTAATCTACCCTTCCAAAGAAAAAGAGACTGCCAAAAAACCCTTCATGATTTCAATCCAGACATGAATGCTGCCAGTCCTAAGAGGCCACAGAAGGTGGGGACGGAGTGCCCATTTCTATTGTTTTGTAGACTTTGGCAACCTCTGCTTCTCTCATCAGAAGGCTTTGTGGAGACACCGAGAAGCCTGATCTCCTGTGACATAGACCATGCCTACTGTTGAAGCTCATCTCAGTCTAAATGGCCTCCATCCAGAATTGTCTTGGCAGTTTAGGGCTTGGAGCTTATTAAGAATGCAAAGACATTAATCTCTTGCCCTGAGTAGAGGAAAAGCTGTGAGCTTAAAAAAAATCAATCTCAACCAAGATGCCACTTTAAAATTTGGTGAAAGAATGTTCTTAGAGGTTTTCATAATTCTTGGAAATTATTTCACTATTTCTTGACAAAAGTAATGACACCCAATGCCTGTAATCTGAAGGTCAATGATTCAGTTTCCCTCTTGGTAGAGGAAACTGATTCTCTTTTGTTGCAAGAAGAAGCAAGTTTAACTTTAAACCCAGCAATAACACATTCTTATTTCTTATTTGCACTTTTCGTCATTCACTTAGATAACTTAAGGGCAAAATCTGAATACTGAAGACAAATCACTCATGTAATCAAATCTCTCTGATTGCAAAAAAAAAATGTCAGGGATCAATGCTGCTAGGTCCCTGTCATGTAACTTAAATGTTTGGGTCCTGTTTGAAATTAAGTTTGAATACATATTACTTACCATTTATCAAATGTGAGCCAGTCAGAAAACATTCCCGTTACTGACACTGGTTTGTAATGGTGATGGTTCATTTGAGAAAGAGCTTTTGTTAGTGTTGGTCCTAGGAGCAATGTAGTGTCCATTTGACAAATGATAGCTTGTCCTTAGGCTTGCCTCTTTCCCCTAAAGCTTCCACTGCTTTGCTAGCACATTTCTTTTGTGTAAATAAACACAAATAAACAAATAAACACTAGATTGAAAACAGTCATGGTCATACTGACTATAAGGTTTCTACTCAAAGATGTCCATGATTTCATAACTTTATGTTGAAACAGCGGTTTGAGAAAGAAAAAGGCAACAGAATACAAAAAAATTTCATATCATATTGTAAAATTATTTTTATAGTACATAGTTTCTACTATGTACTATATACTATTATAGTATATACATATTTTTATATTACACAGTTTAAAAAATTTCCAAAAGGATAAATTGTGTGAAAAGAAAATCAATGTCTTTTCTTTAAAGGTATTGCTAAATGAGTCCTACAAAATCTTTCCAACTGAGGAAATTTATATTTTCCAATTCTCTTTTTAATTAAAAATTACATTCTTGAGAAATTAAATGGAGAAAATCCTATTAATACATACCACTCTTAATACCCAATGGAATCTAGCCCCATAGGGTCAGGAAATGGCAAAGTTAACCATCTTGCACTAACAAATGTTCAATTGTCTCATTAACCATAAGCACCATTCACCTTTCTATTTTTCAAAAAAATTAACAGGATACTCTACGCTTTAACTGTTTCTTAGTTTCAGAATGTTCTATAACATTTTTAGTGGCTAGCATAGTGCCTCGCACACAGTGACTGCTCATTAAATGTTGTTGTTGTTCAGTCGCTAAGTAATGTCTGACTCTTTGTGACCCCATGGACTGCAGCATGCCAGGCTTCCCTGCCCTTCACCATCTCCCGGAGTTTGCTCAAACTGACATCCATTGAGTCAGTGAAGCCACCCAACCATCTCATCCTCTGTCATCCCCTCCTCCTGCCTTCAATCTTTCCCAGCATCAGGGTCATTTCTAGTGAGTTGGCTCTTAATGGTGAATGAATGAGTTCATGGATGAATGAATGAATTTGATCATAAGACAGACATCTTATATTAAGACTTGTCATGAGATGAGTTTTTCAGTTCTCATATTTGAAACAAATTCTACTGAGTATTGAGATGACTGCGCTTTCTACTGACTGATTGATTTTGTACTGTCTGGTCCAGGATGATCAAGTCTTCTTGACACATAAAGCCAGGGCCTCTGGAAATGAGGTGTTGGCTCTTCTCTGGGAGTTCTGCTTGCCAAGCAGACAGGAAAAAGTGGAAAGCAAAATTCCTCCCCTCCCCTCTCTCTCTCCTCCTCAAACGTGTCAGGGAAATGACTGATATAAAACAGAACCCACTATTTCTCATATCTGATGGGACTCTATGAGTTGTGTTATTTGTAAACATGGTGGAGATGAATGTGGCAAGCACAGAGATGCTTTTAGGAAGGTGGGTGAGCAACGCATTAAAAGTAACAACCAGGGTTACTTTGTCAGACTGCTATCTGTTCCATCTGGTGATGAACTGTGAACATTTCTTTCAAATGAATGATATTATAGAAATATTGTTACAGTCAGAGTCAAAAGAAGGAAATAATGGAGTGGTTGTGTTTCAAAGTTTGGGGAAGGGTGTATTCTTCTGCTTTTATCTCTGTTTCCTGTGGCAGATAAGAGTTTTTCTGCATTTGAACTGGCGTTTTAATAAGATAAGACACTCTCATTCAAGGATTTCCCATGTCCCATCCATTTCCCTTTCTTTTTTTCCCTTCAATTCAAACTGAAGCTCTGTGACAACCTAGAAGGGTGGGATGGGGAGGGAGGTGGGAGGAAGGTTCAAGAGGGAGGGTACATAGGTATACCTATGGCTGATTCATGTTGATGTTTGGTGGGTACTAACACAATATTGTAAAGCAATTATCCTTCAATTAAAAACAAATAAATTTAATTTAAAAAAATACAGTGAGAGTTTAAGCTGTAGGTGAAGTGCACAGGAAATATTTTCTTGACATACATGGTACTTGTGCCCTGGGGACAAATATCAATTACAAGTTCCATCTTACATCCATTAAAATGCACTTAATCACTTAAAGAATAAGCCAGAGGTGCCATTTAAATAGACTATAGTATGAACAGCACCCCCTGGAGTTGTGTAAGACAGAGACCCTGTCCCTAGGAATCTGTTGTGTGCACTCCAGCAAAGAAAGGGCTTTCCACCTCTCTGAAAAGATGCCTAGGACTGGCTGAAGTAGATGAATGACTCCACTAAAATGAGTTAAGTTTCTGGAAACAAAAGCTCTAAGAGAAGCAAAGAGGCAGAAAAAAAAGATAAAAAATAAATATGTCTTAGGAGTAAATTAACTTCACCTTAAATATATATCCCTTCTCAGGTTACAATGAAATTTATTTCCACATCTGTAACAGGCCAATAAATAACTGGATGGCTACTCTTCTATTAACTGAACCTAAAAACTTATCTTCAATTTGTACTTAAAAGCTTTCATTGACATGTCACATATGTTGAAAAGATTCAACTAAGAGCATTAAGAAATGCTATTCACAAATCTAGCTTTATGGTCAGATTCACTTCTCTGAGCTGAATCTTCTAAGATCACTGTGAAATCCGAAGAAACTAAAGAATTATAACCTGATGATCTCATGGCTCAGAAAGTGACTCTCAAACTTGATAAATTCAACAAATCTTATTAAGTCATTTCATGTCTTACTTAAACCTAATTCTATCCAGAGAATGGTTTATGGAATAATCTGTGCTTAGCAAACATTTGATTACTATGGAAGTCAAAAGCTCTTTAATATAATTTAAAAACACTGCGTGAGGGGGAAGGAGATATACAGAACCTAAACACCCAGAGAATTGGGTTCTTCCTTTCTGGAAAGTAAAATGAAGCTAAGGAGGAGAGAAGTAGAAACACAAGAGGGAGACGGCACGAGTATGTCTGGACAGGAATCTTGGGAACAAAATGCCTCAGTCAACTTGGCTGACATATTTCTTTCTTTTTTTGATGTGGACCATTTGTAAAATATTTATTAAATTTGTTACAACATTGATTCTGTTTTATGTTTTGGATTTTTGGCTGCGAGGAGTGTGAAATCTTAGCCCCCTGACCGGGGATTGAACCCATACCTTCTGCACTGGAAGGCAAAGTCTCAACCACTGGACCCCCAGGGAAGTCCCTGCTAATAATTTCTGACTCAAGAACAATCCTCGTTCTCTCTTCCTCCTACCACCCCATTTTGGCTATTTTCTTATTCCTTTACATTTTCGCCAGAGGATCTTTTAGGAAAGAGAAATAATAAATCTCTAAAATAATAGCATTGGAAAGAAAAAAAAAGTCTAAAATTAGAGAATTTTTTGGCTAAGGTACATCCATGTACCACACTCACTTATCTCCCAGAAATAACCAACCTCTTCTTAACTTTGCAAAGTCCTCAAAGAAAATGCTTCACATCATAAATTATATCTAGAATCTCATTTCAGCTCAGGCTACATCTGTCAACACCCTTGAAAGCACTTAATCATTGATTAGTATTACGCATGTTTCTCTAAAAATCATCAACCATTGCATATTAGCTACACGGTGGAAACCTTATTTGGTTTTCTTTAGAGAATGAGGACCCTGGCTCCCTAGCTTCGAAACAACATGGTCTTGGGTGTATCATCCTCTTGTACAACTATGGAAATACCTTCAGTCTTGACCAATTCATTTAAAATGAGCAAAGAAAAAAATGTAAAGCCTTTGATAGACAAGTCTTACCATGTTGAAAGAGACATTGCCTTGACATTTGAAGAGCCTTAGATTCATGGAGTGACCGAGTGACAGATCAAAAGCAAACACAAGAAGAATCATAGAGTTAACCCCAGGAAAACTTCCATTGTCCTTGGCCAAGGATTTGCCAATCATTTTGTCACAGGCATCCATGGGCAAAATGCGAAGCAATGAATCAGAACTAGGAAGTCTTGAGTTTCTGCGTTATTTGACATCTGCTATCGACCTCTTATTCCGCGATGGCCAATAGCCTCACATATGTAGAAAAAAGAACAAAAATCTCCCTTTCCTCTTTCATTTGGACAGTTACAAAAATATGAGTAGAACATCTGTCAACAAGCATTTGTCTACAGTTGACTGTTACAGGGTATTGGAGTGTTAATTACATTTATTAATTGACTCAAGGTAGTTCAAAACGAATAGTCTTACTCTTTATTAATACTTTTAAAATGTTACTACTTCAAATATGATTAATTGGTGATCCTCAAAAAAAATTTTTTTTTTTTTTTTTGCTTTAAATAAATGAATCTCAAAAGTATCTAGGTTCTGTTCTGGGTACAAAATGCTTCTTCTGCTAACATATCTCTGTGTGCTCAGTTGCGTCTGACTCTTTGTGACCTCATGGACTGTAGCCTGCCAGGCTCCTCTGTACACGGAATTTTCCAGGCAAGAATACCGGCATGGGTTGCCATTTCTACCTCCAGAGGATCTTCCTGACCCAGGGATTGAGCTTGTATCTCCTGCATTAGCAGGCAGATTCTTTACCGCTAAGCCACCAGTGAACCCTAACATATCTCCAGATATTGTTAAAATGTCACTAAAATATCGCAGTTACTTAACAGGACATATGAATAGTATTGTTATCTTGGGCAAAATTAGACTTGTCTACTCAATGACAGGGGCTTCCCTGGTGGATCAGCAGTAAAGAATCCACCTGCCAATGCAAGACACACTGGTTCAATCCCTGAGTCGGGAAGATCCACTGGAGAAGGAAATGGCAGCCCACCCCAGTATTCTTGCCTGGGAAATCCCCTGGAATGAGAAGCCTGGTGGCCTGCAGTCCTGGGGGTTGCAAAAGAGTCAGACATGACTCAGCAACTAAACAACCACACCAACAACAACTCCACGATACCTTTACTTCTTGGGTTGCTCTATACACATAAACTTCCATTTACTAATCAGAGAAGTATAACTTCGAAAGTTAAATTTGATGGTGTTCTGTTCACTTGTACTTCTAATTATGAAACTAGTTAATCATACACAGACTTGTTAAGTGCTAGAAGTAGTCTAAGACTGGAAAGTGAGAAAGGTGCTTTTGATTGAAATATAGCTTTGATTGTGTCGCAAGCAGGAAAGCCTGACTATCTGACAAGGTCACTACAAGGTCATTTCACTCAAAACTCATTTGAGGGTTCAGTGAAGCAATTCCCATTTTGACATACCAGCATTTTAATGTTACATGTATTCCACCTGAAGTAGTGGAATGTTAAATATCAGTAGTTTTTGCCTCTCAGACCTATGAAGGCAGCTTCTTTGCCTCCAACAGTGGCCTCCAAAATCTTAACAATAACACCATCTAGAACACTCCAAACAAGTCACCAGTTTAATTTTTAGAAAGCTCTCCACTGCCACTAGACATCTGATTATACTTGGATCCTTATCAAAATAATGTCCATGTAGATATTTGTCATCAGTTTACAAGGAGATTTGTTTTCAAACACAATTTGTGTGTGTGTGTGTGTGTGAGCTCTGTTGTGCCTGACTCTTTGCAACCCCATGGACTGTAGCCCACCAGGAAAAAAAAGTCCTTGGAATTTTCCAGGTAAGAATACTGGAGCAGTTTGCCATTTCATTCTCCAGTGATCTTCTCGACCTGGGGATCGAAACTGCGTCTCATACCTTTTGACTCTTTACCAGTAGGGCCGCCTAGGAAGATACTAAATGCAATTTGCTTACACATAGAGGAAACTATATTTCTATTATTTACTCTATTTATGTTAACTATGTATATTAACTCAGTTATCCATGTAAATACAGCACAAAGAGAGTGAATTTGTTACAATTTAAAAGTTCAGTATTTGCTCAAGCATTTTCAACTTCTTGAGATATTAAGAAAAGTTGAAGAAATTTTAACTTCAACCCACATTCAAGGTTTTTTTTAAATATCACTGCTAATCCAAACCAAGCAAACCAACTAATCAACCAATCACTAGCAACACATAAAACTTCACAGCATCTATAAGTACACTCAGCTCTTCCTATGCAACTTTGACATTGGTGCTACTCCAGGATTCTATAGGCAACAAACATCTAGATTATTTCATTCATTTTAGCCTTACAAGAAGGACACAAGAAGTAGTTTGTGAATAAGGAGAGATTCACACTCCCATCAGATACTTAAACACTAATTTTTGGGTCAGTACATACATAGCTCATATAAATACTGGCCTAGTGATTCATGTTATATATTAGAGATAGACATTGATACATGTATATGTATTATATATGTATGTGTATGTGTGTATATATATGAAGGCTTCCCTTGTGGCTCAGCTGGTAAAGAATCTGCCTGCAATGTGGGAGACCTGGGTTCAATCCCTGGGTTGGAAAGATCCCCTGGAGAAGGGAATGGCTACCCACTGCAGTATTCTTGCCTGGAAAATCCTATGGACAGAGGAGCCTGGCAGGCTGCAGTCCATGGAGTCGCAGAGAGTCAGACTTGTCTAAGCAACTAGCACTTTCACTTTTAACTTTTCATATATATACGAAAGTGAAAGTCGCTCAGTCTCATCCTACTTTTTGTGACCCCATGGACTATACACTCATTGGAATTCTCCAGGCCAGAATACTGGAGTGGGTAGCCTTTCCCTTCTCCAGGGGATCTTCTCAACCCAGGGATTGAACCGGGGTCTCCTGCATTGCAAGCAGATTCTTTTAATGTCTGAGCCACCAGGGAAGCCCATATAAAGAGGTCTTCTGACCAGGGCTCTCACCAGGGCTTCTGATTCAGGGAGGAAATCCTAATAGATGTTGCTGGAGATTCAGCAAAGTGAAACTCTAAAAGGGTTTCAGATAATCATGTGAAATGCTGGAAATAAAAGCTTATTTCTCCTTCTCAGCGACACACACTGGGGTTGTCACTGTATTACATAAGAGCATAGAGATGAAAAGTGAAATGCAAGCATCCAGAGAGGATGTTAAAAAATATGTAAGTATATATGTATATACATATTAATATGTAAATATA
Source organism: Okapia johnstoni (assembly GCA_024291935.2). Lineage (NCBI taxonomy): Eukaryota > Metazoa > Chordata > Mammalia > Artiodactyla > Giraffidae > Okapia > Okapia johnstoni. Next base: position 28,279,225 of record CM044321.1, on the reverse strand, counting down.
TTAAATGTTATAAAAATGTATAGATAAGTAGAGAGGTGAATATCACTGGTTACAGTACCTGGTACAATGTAACCAAGTAATACCAATAAATGTAACCAATGTAACCAATAAGTGTTATTAAAATGTGTATGAGTATTTGTGTGAATAAGAATGGAAACTATTTTTTTTTTTTAGCTTTTGCCATTATAAGCATAACTACAAATAACATCTTTGTATAGCTTTGTAACATCTTACATAAACTCGTGATTCAAACTAAGAGTACAACAATAACTTTGGGGGACAGTATAGCAATGTCGATCAAAATTACAAAGGCACATATCCTTTGATTCAATAATTCTAATTCTAGAAGTTTATCCTTCAACTATAGTCACACATGCATACAAAGCCATACAAAAAACTTATTTGTAGTCATGTTTATAATGGCAAAAGCTGAAAAACAAAACAATTTCCATTCTTATTCACACACAGTCTCTCACACATTCTAGTAACATTTATTACTTGGTTACTTTGTACCAGGTACTGTGACCAATGATATTCACCTATCTGCTTATTTCATTCAGCATGCTTACATGCCTATCTGAGTCCCCCAGGGACGGGGACGGTAACCTGGTAGGTTCCTCTGTCCAGCCCTGGAGTGGGTTGCCATGCCTTTCAAACTTCAGTTTGCTGAGTCTCCCGCAACATCTGTCAATTAGGATTTTCCTCCCTGACATAGGAGCCCTGGTAAGAGGACTGACTCTGTCTAGAAGTTTCCAGAGAACAGTTTCTTGAAGGAGTTGAGGCAGAGGAGACACATGCCCTGAGGTTTGCCAGAGCTCACAGTAGCCCCTCCCTGAGAAGTCCCATCTCATTTCTACAGCTGCATCAAGGAGCATGGCTTTCAGCCAAATCTGTGAAATTTTGTGGTTTGTCAACTTTATTGAACTCTAGAATTACTGAACTCCAGATTAAAGTTACAAATTCATGTTGAAGTTTCTATACCCTGGGTAAACCAATAGATGAAATGCAGTATTCTATGAACCCTCAGAAATTGTGAATGTATATTATATTATGTATTAATTATAATGCTCAGATGGTATAGAATCCACCTGCAATGCGAGAGGCTCAGGTTGGATCCCTGGGTTGGAAAGATCCCCTGAAGAAGGAAAGGGCTACCCACTCCAGTATTCTTGTCAGGAGAATTCTATCCTGGTGGGCATGGGGTCACAAAGAGTTGGACAAGACTGAGTGACTAACACTTTTTCTTTCATACATAAATTATCTATTTATATATTAATTTATATAGCATATAACATAATTAACTGGATTTTCAAGAGACTAGTAACACCCCACAAAAACAAAATTAGAAATCACTAGAGTACCCCACTTTAGGCTAAATTTAAATGACACTGATAATTCACTTAAGTTCCTTTGTGTGAAGTATAATACTTGACTACTGTGAAATTCTAAATGCATTTTTTAAACTTCCTTATATAGTGACACAATTATTTAAAGAAAATAAATGGTTTTTAACTAGTCCTAGATTAGGTGTTTTTGTAAATAAAGACTTTAGAATAACAAACAGTGATATTATCAATGTTATACATTATAGATCATCTGAGGGGAATTTCAGGAGATAGAAATCTTCAGATGACAAAGTTAAAACTGAAAATGCTTCCCAAATAGCCTACTTTGTGGTAGTGTATCACACAATTGCACCATTATACTCCAGTGAGGTCTTAACAATATCCTAGGTTGGAGGAGATCATGCTGTGAGCAGCTCAATCTGTGCAGGGTGGGAGGACCATGGGTTCTAGGCCCAGAAGGCCTGGGTTCAGGCCCTAGTTTCATAACTTTCTCGTGGTGTGACATTATCAAGCAAGTTACTTCTTTATCTCTTGAAAATGCAATTTTCCCATCAAACAGGGGTGATAACAATACTCCCTCCATAGGCTTTCTTGTAGTGATTGAAATGAACAAAACCAAGTACACAGTGCATAATAAATGGTAACCATTATTATTACATTATGTCTCAAGTGACACATATTTATGCATATTATAAACATAAACCAAAGGCCACTATGTAGGATTCAGTGATGGCAAACCTAGCAACAGGACCTAATTCTAGGTGATGGATTTGTTCATAGCTAGTAAGGATGACTACAGGGCCAGATATGTAATGACTCATTAGTTTGTTTATTTCAGAAACAGAAACACAGGTTGAACAGACTTAATGGTTTCAGGGAAAAGAATGTAACTTCCTAGGGAAATCATAAAAGAATTTGAAAGGGAAGGAAAACCTGTGTGCCCCTGAGGGAACAGGCTCTTCTCTGGCTTATTGAATGTAATAATTTGGCCAGGCAGAGAAAGTAAGATGGTCCTGGAAGAGCTGATTTACATCTGGTGCCCTCAATCCTACCTTCCCTATAGGATTTCACCTGCTGGCTGACTTAGGAGTTAGAAGGATATCTAAGTGGGCTCACCACATGGGGTTTCCTGGCACCTTCCTTAACAGATCTTTCACAAAACTAGCAAAACTAGATGTAATCTCCCTTTTCAGAAGGATCTTATGATGCTGGGAAAGATCGAGGGCAGGAGGAGAATGGGGCGACAGAGGATGAGAGAGTTGGAGAGCATCACTGACTCAATGGACATGAGTTTGAACAAACTCCAGGAGATGGTAAAGGAAGGGGAGCCTGGTGTGCTGCAGTCCATGGGGTCGCCAAGAGTTGGACCTGACTTATCGAATGAACAACAATAAGAAATCACTTATTTTAAAGTTTTTCACAACACTTTGTACTCTAAAGTCTCTTAAGTCAGGTTTGAGGAATGCCTCTGCCACATTGGAACAGTAAGACTTGGTCTGTAGGACTCCTAAAATGGGGTACTTTTGGTTCTAATGGAGATGGGACTGCATGTAAGGGACACATTTCAGCCCGTGCTTCTCCCAGGAAATCCTTGGAGTTCATCAGAACTGGTAGTCATGCAAGAAATTAGGATTTCATCTATTTATCCCTCATTTCTGGGAATGTTCTTTCTAGGACCTGGCTCCTAATCCAAATACTATCTCTAAATCTTAAAAATCTCTAGAATCCCTTAATGTATGACATTTTGGATTAGGATTTTCAGAGATTCATAAAAGGCAACTTAAAAGCATCCTATCTGGTAACTTCTGTCACAAAGCTCCAAGAACTCCCCACAACCCTTTCCTAACCCTACATGCCTTTTTCCCTCCTTGTACTGAGCCCAGAACTAGCTTTAGGCAAATCCCCAAAGTACATTCTGAGTCCCTCACACATTTGGTTCTGTGTTTATGGGTGACTTTCTATTGCTGATTATGATGGAGATGCAGAGTTTTACATATTTGCATAGTCCTTTAAAATATTCCATCTCTTTCCCTTAGGCTGTTTTCTCAATGCCACAAAATTCCAGTTGGTGGGTACTAGCAGCTTACTGTAGAGTTGAGGACACTGAGGTCCAGAGATGTTGGGATGTGTTCAGAGTTTCAAAGTAAGCGAGAGTCAAATCATGTCGGTGTTTGTGTCCTGCCCTAGCTCTTCATGCCCATTTCGTCTGATGCCAGTGGTAATCACACAATGATGTTAGCTACTGAAACTGTGACAGACTGCAGTTGAGAGTTCTTGGTCTTGTCCAAAGAGTAATTGATGGGGTGCAGTTCGCACTGTGGAACCTGACAGATTGGGCCTGATTTTCCTCAGCTCCATCACTTACTCCTTGTGAGACCTTGAGCTCACTGATAAAATGGAGTCATATCTACTCCTAGGTTGTCAGAAGGAGGAAAGGAAAGTAATGCGTTTATCCCCATGCTTGGCCCATCATAGGCATTCAGTAAAGACCAGATACAATACAGTCAGTCACAGCAGATGAACTGTGTTTTCCCACTCACCTGTCTGGGTCTCTTTCTCCTAGGCCATTTGTTTTCTAAAAACCTATTCGCTTCCCAAGGTTAGTATGCATATGAATCACATAGGTATTTTAAGATGCAGGTTCTGATTTAATAAATCTGGGGTGGACCTGGAGCTCTAACAAGCTTTCAGGTGATAACAATCTGCCAGTCCATGGTCCATCAATCTCTGAGCAGAGAGAATATACCTTTGTGAGCTGAATTTAGGGACAAGGTCCTTCAAAACCAGTGCCTTTCAAACTTTACCTGGAGGGCTTGTTAAAATACATTTCTAACAAGTTCCCAAGTTATATTTAGGCTGCTGGTCTGGGGACTATGCTTTTTCTAGGCTTAGCAGGGGGCCACTATAACCAGAAGGGTGTTTGGTTCCAATGATTATTGGAAGTATGGGGGAAGCATGGGGTGTGGGGCCTGAGTGTGGAGGTGGGGGAGTTGGGGGGATGGCTCTTCTTGAGGAACCTCCCTGCAAAGACTTTCCCATCTTCCTGGTCCTAAGGGTGCGCCCTCCCATCCCGATCCTAGCAGGCACCCCTTACCTTGTAGGTATTGATGGGGATATCAATGATAATGTGCAGCAGGTCTCCGAGAGCCAGGCTGGCTATCAAGATATTTGGACCGTTTCGCATGCACTTGTTCTTGTAAATGATTCTCAGCAGCGTGGAGTTTCCGATGATGCCCAGCACGAACACTAAGCAGGACACCACCGTGTTGATGTACTTGAAAGTCTCCTTGATCTCTATGGGTCCATCGCACGGGGGTGGGGTGCGCGGTGAGATTCCGGCCATCCTTCCCCCTCTAGGCATCTGCGGTGTTGCGGACGATCGCGGCTCGCTGGCGTTGGACCTCCAGGGCCAGGAGGTCTCAGTCGGGGTCTCCATCATCTCTCCGGTCCCCAGAATTGGCTGAGTGGCCCTGGCTGGCGGGAATTCCCTCTCTTCAGCTTGGATCCCCGCCACGCCGCAGGCAAGGATCAGCGCCACCAGGGCGCGTCCGCACAAGCTGGGCAGCGGCTGCATGCTGCTGCCTGCTCCAGAGGGAGTCGGGTGGCCGTTCCTCAGCTTTCCGAGTCTAGAGGCCAGCAAGGGAAGGAAGACAGGACACCCGGGTCAGCGTCCTCAGCCACGCCCCTGAAAGCCGCTATTCCGGAGCGCAGCCGCGCCCGCACTCTCCGCGCGCGAAAGTAGTATTAACTCGAGCTGGCGCTGGAGTGGGAAACCGGCGCGTGGGACTTGCCTGAGCCCCTAGACCGTCCCTCCAGAGCCGGCTTTCGCTGGTTTTTCCTCTCCTGCGTCCCCTGAGGGGTAAATGACTCGCAGTGGGGCGGGGTATCCTGGAAGGGGTGTGACGGGGAGGAAAGGATGGGTGTCCAAAGCAAAGCTTTGAGCTCCTGGTGCGCGCAGAGGGAGCAGTATTCTTTCCGGCCAAGGGCGCGCGGGGACGGGGCAAATCAAGGCACCTAGAAATCAAGGGCATCGCCGGTCTCTGCATTTGACTCCACAGCAACCTTGGATGCCGCGTGTCTGGACTCTCAGACCCCTTCCTTCCCAGCTGCCTGTGGTCAGGCTCCTCCGCAACCACCTCCCCACCCCCCACCCCAGGACTGCGCCGGCTGACTCGGAAAATCTCCCGGACATCTCCACTCGGTCTGATTGGAAGAGTCTCTATCTGGATTAACTCGGAAGTTTCTATCCCCTCTGAGTGACTTCAAACACTCAAGCCCTCTCCTTCACTTCAATCCCATTTTAATCTGCTGTAGCTCCACGTTAAAAAAAAAAAAAAAGAAAAGAAAAAACCTAACAAGTAATCCAAACTGAAGCCCCAGGATAAGGTTCAATCACAGATTTTAATTAAACGCCAAGCAGAACGGTTACCTCTCGGTCCGGACGCACCAGGCAGAGACCTCTTTCCCCCTGCGCGCGCGGCTGGGTTCCCTCCCGGCCGCCCGGGAGCAGAGCGCGCCTCCCTTCAGCAGCGGGAGGGTCTGGCTCTGACGAAACGCCGAGGGAATGCCTGGCCGTGTAGCCTCCGCAGTTTGCTCGGGATCCTTGCTGTCCCTAGACAAGTAGTTTTATTCATTCGTCCCTTCCCCATCAATCACCACCAGACTCCTCCCGTCCCTAGCGACCGCGCAGCAACCTTTCCCCTGGGGCGACGCCTGGACAGCATCAGTCGGACCTGGCCGCTGCCGCACTGGGCAGTCCTCGGCCAGAGATGAGTCCTGAAAGGCTGTGGACTTGTACGGGCTCAAAGCGCTTCAGATGACCAGCCTCGGCCAAGGGCAAGTTTTTACACAACTCCTGGCCCTCGAGGCTCCAGACTGGAACCTGGCTCTGAATTAAATGTGTTTAATGCCCGCTTCCCAGATGGTGCTAGTGGTAAAGAACCCACCTGCCAATGCAGGAGACAAGAGACTAGGGTTGCATCCCTGGGTCGGGAAGATTCCCTGGAGGAGGGTATGGCAACCCACCCCAGTATTCTTGCCTGGAGAAGCCCCATGGACAGAGGAGCCTGTTGGGCTACCGTCCATAGGGTTGCACAGAGTCTGAAGTGACTGAGCACAGGCACACACAATGTCTGCTAAGACTTGCCTCCCCCAAAATTAAATATCCCACGGTGAAAACTAAACTTCAATTAGTTGGGGGTGGAGGGTGCTCTTGGCTTTTTAAAAATATATATTTATTTATTTATTTTAATTGGAGGACAATTACTTTACAATATTGTGATGATTTTTGCCACACATCAATATGAATCAGCCATAGGCATACATCTGTCACCTCCATCCTGAACCCCCACCCCCACCTCCCTTCTCACCCTATTCGGGGTTGTCACAGAGCACTGGCTTTGGGTGCCCTGTGTCATACATCATACTCCCACTGACTATTTTATATATGGTAATGTATATGTTTCAATGCTATTTTCTCAGATCATCCCACCCTCTTCTCCCACTGAGTCCAAATGCTTTACCGTTAAGTGTCAAGTCTGCATTGGCCCCCACCAGCGTGGACGAGCTCTATCCTTTCTTCTCAAGCCCCATCACTGCCCTGAGAGAGAATTAAAATTCCTCCCTCATTTTCTCTAACGATGGCTCTTCTCTCTTCCTGCTATGTCTTAAAGTACTATTGTCAGCCTATCTCTGGGTTTTATTACTGGCAAAACCTGATGATACCTATCGGGGGCAAGAAAATAATCAGAGAGCTAACATTCAGATTTAGGATATTTATCAACAGAGCCATAAAGTGAATTCTTCCTATCCATTCTTGAACTCAATTTTTAAGGGGTAGAAAGAAATAATACTGGCTGAGAATTTTGGCCAGTTTTAGCTAGATTGTATAGAACGGAAGTCAGAAATTCAGGCTGTACGATGTACACTGGATGTTACTCTGCTGTCCTCCAATCAGCCAAGTCCCTGGTGGATCTGTGAAATTTCAGACCCAGGAGGAGCCACTCCTTGCAGCAATTCACCTGGTGTCTAGGTGGGTCATTCTTAGCTATGCAGATGGTTAATGGCAGAGGTGGGACCAGAATCTTGCATTTTGAGGCTTCGATACAAAGTTTTCTGGGAAAATCTAAATAGGAAATCAATTTCTACTTTAAAAGATGAAATTTAAGTGTGAAATATGGTCTAAAGAACATGATTAAGAAGTAATGCTAAAGTAATGAGGAATATGGTCTAGAGTTGTGAGTACTAATTCCAGATCTGGCTATTTTGAGCCCAGTACTCATCCTTCCCTGTCTTGATAAAAAACAATGTCAACATTCAGCTCGGAGAAGGCACTGGCCCCCCCACTCCAGTCCTCTTGCCTGGAAAATCCCGGGGACGGGGGAGCCTGGTGGGCTGCAGTCCATGGGGTTTCGAAGAGTCGGACACGACTCAGCGACTTCACTTTCACTTTTCACTTTCACGCATTGGAGAAGGCAATGGCAACCCACTCCAGTGTTCTTGCCTGGAGAATCCCGGGGACGGGGGAGCCTGGTGGGCTGCCGTCTATGAGGTCACACAGAGTCGGATACGACTGAAGCGACTTAGCAGCAGCAGCAGCAGCAACATTCAGTTGCTTCAAAACTGGGTCAAGTGACAATGCAGTGTTATGTGAATGAGAAATTAAATGGATGTGTTTGGAGTATATTGTGCTCGGTTTTTGACCCGTCCTTCTCCCCTATGGCAGGCACATAGAGCCCTACAGATGGGGTTACTTTCTTTTCCTTCCTAGTAACTCCCCCATCTTCACTGCCATCTCCAGTCATGTTTCTGCCACCCACTCCTGGATGTCTATTCTAAGCCTCACCAAGATCTCCCTCTCCTTTTTTCTCTTAGCACTTTAAGACTGTTAAATACAACTGAGCACTTGATCACATTGAGGCTTTCATGGCTCAAGGTTGATTTCATGTATATTTGCTTCTTTTTCAGGACAGGGACAGAATGATAGGTTCTTTCTGAACCATCACAATATACCTGCCACAAGCTGAGCACCAGAAATAATTTTTATAGATGTGATAATTACATTTTAAGTTATTTAATTGAGTTATATTTTAACAATCGTAGTCATAAGTCTCAGGGTCAAAGCCAAATAATAAGGTAAATATACACATTCCTCACCTGAAACTTAAAATACAATATTGGCTACCTACTCCAGGACCAGGAAACCTGGGATTCCCTGGTGGCTCAGACCATAAAGAGTCTGTCTGCAATGCAGGAGACCTGGGTTTGATCCCTGGGTTGGGAAGATACTTTGAGAAGGAAATAGCAACCCACTCCATTATTCTTACCTGGAAAATTCCATGGACGGAGGAGCCTGCTGGGCTACACCCCATGGGGTCACAAAGAGTCGGAAACGATTGAGTGACTAATACACATACACTGCAGGACGTGCTAGGCACCTCATCCACAGGATCGTATTTACTCCCTCATCGTAGTCTTTGGGTTAGGCATTGTTTTTCATGATTTTATAGGTAGTGAAATTGAGCTATAGAAATGCGTGCAAGATCATATTGTTGGTTAGTTGTTGGGATTATGATTTCAATCTAGGATTCGAATCCAAGTCTATCTGGTTATACAGACTGCACTTTCGATAAACTCCATAGATTCTACACATATTTTTTTATACTAATTTGGGAAAGCAGTATTTTAGACATCAGAATATTTAATTGAAGTTTAACCTTCAATTGAGTGAAAATGGTAAAGGTAATGATGTGAAAGTTTTCTTACTTTTTCCTCACGAATGACCCTAATCAAGTCACAAGAAGTTGAGTCTCAATTTCCTCTTTTGTAAAATGGAGGGAAAGGACTAGATGATTTTTAAAGCTGTCTCACTTTAATCCATCAGTTTGACAGATAAGCTAACTGATCCTATAAGTGTGTGAGTGTGCGTGTGTGCTCAGTGACCTGAAAAGCAGAAAAGTGAGGAGAGATCTTATGCTAGACCTTATTTTTCATCCATGTACTTTCTCTGCTACTCATGCCTTGGGCACTACTACTACAGATACAAGGGTTTTTTTTTCACCTAATGACTTAAAAGCCTTTATTGATAAACTTTATTTATAAATTCACCAGTAGTTAAAGTGTTGTGTAAACACTTTTCAGCTGTAAATAGGAGAAAAAAGTTGGATCAAGTTTTAATAATTCTTTCCTGGAAACTTTCGGGTTTGAACTAATTCCGCTGTTAGCATTCATGAAGGGAATTTCTTTTTTTGACTTAGTAAATATGGAATCTCTTACAAAGTTGCTTTAATGAAGACACTTTTTGGAGTGCCCTAGGAAGTACGTCAAAATCCTAGATTGGCTAAAGTCACCAAAGACAGAAAAGGTGGTGAAGAACAATGTCCCACAATCCCTTTCAAATGCTTTAACTAGAAAGTCTTGAAGACATGGTTGAATGCACTTCAGAATTCATTTCTCAAAGATGTTTGAGAAATGGGGAGCTCACCCAAAGCAAACCTTTTCCCCTGGTAAGAGAACAAAGAAAAAAGAAATCCCTTAGAGTCACAAGAAAAAGCTAATGCTTTCATGTGATCCCCTTGCTCTGAATGTACCTTTCGAAATCTACCTGATAAGACGTAACTAGTTATCTGCTTAGAGGAAATATGAAAAACAGCAAGGCCACACTTCCATTATTTCCTGAGAAAAGCAGCATAACTCAAATACCTCAGGCTAAAGTCTACTTTAATTAAAGGACTTAATTAAAGGATTTGCTCTCTTGCTTATGACTTAAGCAATTTTTGTATTTCTTTCTTTGATGTTCTTTTTGAACACCAGTGTCAGTAAAAGAAAAAAAAATGAGTATAAGCTGGTCTACAAAATCCTTAAAACTGTTCACAAGAACTACTTGGCACAACTTAAAAATGTATTAGAAATCCCTTCTAAGCAAGCAGTCCAACCTGGGCTCCCTGGTTTGCCAGAGCACGCTTAGCATTTATGGAAATTTTTCTTAGTCCATTCAATCATGGACAAAACACTCCCACTTCTTGATATTAGAATAATCCTGTCATGTGTCAGGAACTCCTTTAGGGAGCTGTTATTTTATTGGGATGTAATTTATGATGAATTTATAAATCATTTCCTCTAACTCTATTTTCTTTAATTTTCACCTTTCCTCATTTCCATTCTTTTAATATCCCAAAAAGAATGTTCAAAAAGATATTAGTCAAAGGAAGTTAGAAAGTAAGGAGACAGTGAAACATGGGGATTTAACAATTCACTGTTGAATAAAGGAGAATTGCTATTTTCTTAAAGAAAGGAGTTCTTTGCAGTACAAAATGGAATGTACTAGGAGACGAGAAAAAGAATTTCCACAGCAGGCTTTTTAAAAAATTGTGTTTGATCAATGAGGTATTTTTATTTCACTTTTGCTAATAATTAAAGTCTGGATTTCAATGAAAATATTTTCAATTAAATTCTGCTGACATCTTTAAAAAATTTCCTATCTATTGAGATCTATTAGTGGAAGAAGAGAAAAGTTTGAACTATAAATGTAAACAGAAACTAAATTTCCTGAAAGTTCATTTACCTTACATAAGATGAAAAATTTGATCTCCAGTCCAAACTAAAATAAATAGCTCAGAATTATGACACCTTTGTTAAGGTGAGGCATTATCAGGGGTTTTCAAAGCCGTGCCTGATTTCATAAGGCTATTTTGGTCAGTGGCTCAGTGGTAAAGAATCCGTCTGCAAGGTAGGAGACACAGGTTCAGTCCCTGGGTTGGGAAGATCCTCTGGAGAAGGAAATAACAACCCACTCCAGTATTCTTGCTGGGAAATCCCACAGACAGAGGAGCCTGGCGGGTTACAGTCCATGGGGTCTCAAAACACGACTTAGCAACTAAACCACAATAGCAACGACTTGGAGATGGATGAGCAGGGAGCTGCCTCTTCTACTTCAGGCCTTCTAGGAGGAACAGTTATTGCTGCCTATGGAAACAGGGATTCTGAAGTGGTTTATCAGCTGTTAATTATTGACATTGCCCACATGCTCTCATAGGAAATGCACAGAAGACATACTTCCTTCAGGGGCTGCTGGTCATTTGAGGGGCCTCTGCAGAGGCAGCGGATACTGAGCAGTTAGGTAGGGAGGCAGACAGGATATAGCAATAGGGAATCTGGCAAGTGGTTGCTCCTTTGAAAATCTACATTGTTTATTTTTTTATTGTGATAAAAAACACATAACATGAAATTTACCATCTTAATCATTTGTAAGTGTACCGTTCACTTGTGCTGGGAATTGTTACAGATCTCCAGTTTTCATCTTGCAAAACTGAACCTCTGTATTTTTTTCCTTACCTCCTAGGCCCTGGTAGCAACCGTTCTAACGTTTCTATGAATTTGAGAACTTTAGATACCCTTGTAATTGTCTTTTTGTGATTGGCTCATTTCACTTAGCATAATCCTCAAGCTTCATCTAATAGTTTGTATCTGCTAATCCCAAACTCCCAGCCCTTTCCTCCCCAACCCCTACCCCCTTGGCAATCACAGATCTGTTCTCTGTATCTGTAAATCTGTGTTTGCTTCATAGACATGTGCATTTGTGTCGAATGTTAGATTCTACATATAAGTGATGTCATATGTTATTTGTCTTTCTCTTTCTGACTTTGTTTAGTAGGATAATCCCTAGGCCCATCCATGTTGCTGCAAATGGCATTATTTCATTCAAAAGAAAGGTTGTTCTTAATTGCTTAGTTCTCTGTTCATGGTTATAGAAGTCAGAGATTCAAAGATCACTGTGTGAGCACTGAGCCTTCACATCCTTGATCTGGGAGCCTCAGTAAGTTTAGAGATTGTCAAGTTGAGGTAGGTTGAGGGATGGACTCTAGAACTGTATTGTTGCATTCAGAACTTGCTCTGGATATATGTAGAAATTGGATAGGTCTGAAATTGTACAAGAAAGATATTAACAGGCACATCTGGGGAAATGTGAGAATTGGGGAAGTCTGTGTCTAGAAACCAGGTCAAGGGTTAGCAAGGATGGGTGTACTCAAGATAAATTTAAGACAAATTTCCCCTTTTTGACAATTTGGTAAAAGGCCAGCTGTGGAGTTTAGGTGAAATTGACAATCAGGAACTTCATAGAAATGTTTTCATGATATTGTTCCAATTTCAAGGTAGTTGAAAAAGTAGGTGAATGATTATCATCACAGCAGTGCTTTAAATAAAATTTATCCTGAGTAAGACCTATAACATGTTCAGACTTTCACAGTTGCTTTTCTTCTACTTTTATCCATCCATTCATCTATCTAGATTTCACAATAAATAATCCATATCTTGTGAGGGAGTCAAGTATTTATAGAAAAAAGCATATTTGATCTTTAATATGCAAGCAAGTAGACAAGCAATTAAATTAATCTTTTATTTTATAATCATTTGGGCAGTAAATAAGATGCTACTTTTATTATGTGTACATATATGTGTAGATGTATTATTATATATGACTATAACTGTTTTGCTGAAAGTTTTACTTTCATTTTAGGTTGGAAGGAAATTTGTTAACAAAAGAAATCTCTTTCTCACAAATAAACAATTTAAATTTTTTATAAAAAATTATTGGACAATTTCAATATACAGTCATTTAAAAGAAAAGATGTAGGAACAATAGAGAGAACAGTGTATACATCACCAAGCTGGGCCGACAACCTATATCCAGACTTGAACAGCACTGGTAAGTCCCTTGTTAATAGCAATCCCGAGTCCCAGTTGTGAAAGGGTTCCAGGCGGTGCATCTACCCTACAGGTAAGCCTTCAGATGGCAGTGTGGGGGGCTCCTGCTTATAATCCCACCCTGCAAACTGATATCATCATCATAGTTTGTGTGCAAAAATGCAGCTCTGTTTTAACTTTCACAATGCTGTTTCACCCTGTGAGCCATAAGACTTCTTAGACCCTGGGAGGCTGGCCTGGTCCTCAGGGGCTTCAAAGAGATTCCAAGACCCACTCCCTTTCTTATCTAAAGTGTTGCCTGACTTGCTGTGCTTGCAGGCAGGCTCGGGACCCAAGCAGAGTCCAGGTGAGTCAGGAACAAGTCAGAGGCCTGCTCTCTTGCTTCTGAAGCCTGAATAAGAATTTCTCCATTTTAATTTCCATGACAATAATATATAATCATATTTTTAAAGCTGTAATGTTAACCACTGTCTTACATCAAGAACCAAGTGACCTGATCTTTGGTGGTCCTCTTTTACTACCAAGAAATATACTGAGGAAATATTTCATCCCTTTTGTTCACCACAGGGTGGTTCTGTTCTGGTATTGTTACCAAATATTTTATATATTTTTTTCATGACAGTGTTTTTTGGTATAAAATTAGCTAGAGTACAAGATATTTTAAGGAGATTTGTTTCCAAAAGGAATGTTTTCTCCTGAAAAAGTTTACCACTGGAGGCATCAACAATGTGTTTGGCTGAAAACTAGCTCTAAAAACACATATTTAAGTTATTCAATCTGAAAGTTCACTTATATAAATGAAAATGGCTTTGCCTGAGATAAAAAAATGTCCCTTTCCCCTTGGAATTCCAGACATAATACAGCTTCTTAGAAATCAAGAGAAGATCAAGTCGGGGAACAATGCAATCCTTACCTTTAGGGAAAAGCTGTATTTGCTTGAGGGATGAAGGTAAAATATCATGGTCTTGGTAATGTTTTCACCAAATTATTTAAGAAGAATTTCCTAAGTATTTCCTAAAATATTTCTAATGCTTAATTTAACAACAATCATTGTCCAATCTCCAGTTGTTAAAATAATTTCTCAAATTTACTTTAGAGCTCAGGCTGACAGCAGAAGAACCAAAGCAATATGACTGAAGCATTTTCAGTTGTATTCAAACACGTATCAGGTTGAAATTTTAGGTGCAGACATTGACGAAGGTCAAAAGGTGAGTGATTCATTTCCTGTACTTGTCAGGATGCTGCTTGTTACAACAGATTTCTGGAAGTGACTGACAGTGGAAATAATCATGCAAAGGGATTGTTTGTTTTGCCTGAGCAAGCGTAATGTGGGCCTAATACCAGGAATTGTTTTGATTATTAGAAATCCTCAGAGTATATGAGTGAGAAGACCAAAACATACAGGATTCTGTCTTCCTAAACAGTTGCTAATATGTAAGGGAAAAGGGTAAGATAAATATCTAAGATCTGGTCATACAAATTGTACCTTTCATCTATATGTATGTGTGACTCTTCTTTGATACTTAGTGATGTATATTGGCTTCAGCTTGGTCTTATAACATAGCCTTTGTTTTCTTTGGTTGTTATTTCTAGTTACTCAGTTGTGTCTGACTCTTTTGGAACCCCATGGACTGTAGGCTGCCAGTGTCTTCTGTCCATGGGATTTCCCAGGCAAGAATATTGGAATGGGTTACCGTTTTCCTTCTCCAGGGGAATCTTCCCAACTAGGGATTGAACCATGTCTCCTGCACTGCAAGCGGATTCTTTACCACTGAGCCACTGGGGCAGCCCATCTGCTCTCTTTAGATGGCCTTTATTTTTTAAAAAGTACATTAGAAGACTTCTTCTTCTGTGGCTTATTTGCTATTATTTTTTGGCTAAGATCTATCATTATTTCGAAACAATGAAATATTAACTGTCTTATGTCTTATATGAATTAGATGTTTCTACCTGAGGCTGCTTAGTTGCTTCAGTTGTGTCCAACTCTTTGTGACCCATAGACGGTAGCTTGCTAGGCTCCTCTGTGCATGGGATTCTCCAGGCAAGAATACTTACCTGGAATATATATACCCAGAACTGAAATTGCTGGATCATATGGTAGCTTTATTTTTAGCTTTCTGAGGAACCTCTATGCTGTTTTTAATAGTGGTTGCACTGAGTATGTGGATTTCTTTTACTAAATATGTACTACAGTGGTATGCTGTGCTGTGCTTAGTCGCTCAGTCGTGCCCAACTCTCTGGGACCCCATGGACTGTAACCCCACCAGGCTCCCCTTTCCATAGAATTCTCCAGGCCAGACTACTGGAGTGGGTTGCCATTCCCTTTTCCAGGAGATCTTCTCGAACCAGAAATCGAACCCAGGTCTCTTGCATCGCGGGCAGATTCTTTACCACTGAGCCACCAGGGAAGCCCCTAGATAATTCTTAAGGACCTGAAAATAGATTTGTACATGGCAGATAAGCTTTCCAATACCTTATTTATTTGTCTGTGCCAAGTCTTAATTGCAATCTGTGGGATCCCTGACCAGAGATCAAACCTGCCCCCACTCCCATTGACAGCATGGAATCTTAGCCACTGGACTATCAGGGAAGCCCCTCCAATACTTCCTTGATAACAATCTTCCTTTTAAACCCTTGGACTAGAAAAAGGAGATGCTCATGCCTCTTACAAAAGAGGTGGTCTGAAAAGCAGAAAAGAGCATGGGCTTTGGTCACTCTGAAACCTGGCCATTTATTTAGCTGAGAACGCTTAAGTGAATCATTTTACCCAGTAAAAAGGGAGTAAGAATAGTGACTCCATTGTAACATTTAAGTTCTACTGTTTGTAAAGCATTTAGAACAGTGCCTCGGAACTTCCTTGGTAGTCCAGTAGTTAAGACTACGCACTCCCAACGCAAGGGGCCCATGTTCCATCCCTGGCTGGGGAAAGATCCTGCATGCTGGCCAGTGTGGAAGAAAAAAAAAAAAACAACAAAAACACTTAAAAAAAGAATAGTAGTTGGGATAGAGTGACCATCTAGAAATATCAGAGATCATTTTCATTAATAATACATTTTCTGTTTGAGGGTAAGTATTAAGGTGGGGACACCGCATGATGAAGTCTTTCGGATGAGGGCTTGTTTCTAATAGAATTGATGTATATTATGATTGACTGATAGATAGCTGAGTTTATGCCATCACTGTTTGCTTTCTTTTGATAATCAACTAGATGATGACCAGAAATGAGCAAGACTGACCATCTCGGAGACAGTTTCATTGGTTTTCAAAGACATAGCCATTGCCTTTATGACCATTTGAAAGCCAGTCAAGAAAACTGAAAAGCATGAGAATTAGTTATATGGACAGTAGATTTTGCATCACTTACAAAGCTAGAGCTGCATAGATTCAAATGCCTTGTTTATTTCAGTAAGTTCTTAAAGTGTACTTTCATGTGAGAAGTATACTCCAGTAAGCTACTTTTGGAGAAGACTCTATAAATAACTGGTTCATGGTGGTGTCAGTTCTAATTTTTACTTAAAAATACATTAATATTTTATATTTAATATTATTAAACATCTGTAACATGACACCATAAATTAGCATAAATGATTTCTTTATTCTTTGGATGCTTGTGCTCTGGGATACAATAACACTGTGATGGAGAAATGATTTTGGGGAGAAATTTCCATGTTGGTGGACATGAACCATCCATCAATGCAGATCTGAGACCAAAATCATGTCAGAAAATTGATAGTTTGTAACATACTAACTTTTCAAAAGTACATACAGAAAGCTACTGAGAAAAGTCGAGCATGTTTTGATACATCTGTTATGTGCCAAAATAGAACTTTCAGCAGTTCTGAGATGTTTGCAGAAATAATGAGACTTGGCTAAACCCTTGCAGTGCCTAAAGTGTAGTCTTTGAGGAGTTGAAGATGTACAGCTGGGTCTTGTTATTGGTGCCAGTGGAATTTGGAGCACTATCTATTTTATGACATTTCTACACCTATTTTTACCTTATAAGGTAGAGCCCCAAACTCTTAAGTGTGTATTATACACAGGCCTATATTTAGCAGCAAAATACCAATTTTTGCAAGCCAAAGAGAAATAGAAATTCAGTTTCCAGATGCTGTTTTTGAAAAGCAGCATCTAAATAGTTGCTGCCCTATGTCATGAGGTTGTTGACGAAGATAATTTCAGCCTGTTTTCCTAAAGCCATTGTATAAAGCAATTTTCTGTTTTTTAATGTAATATATAAAATACTTACATGGATAGTTAAAACTAAAATAAAATGAAATTTCAAATCTTGTAAGGACATTGATGAAGTGGCTCAGTTTTATTAGAGTTTATGTTTAAAGTCATGTCCCCCAAATCTGCCTTTCCTCTTTTTATTGAGGAATTTCCCAAATTTTGTGTAAGAAGTCATATCAAACAACAATGACAGCAACTTATAATCAAACTGCTTATAAATAGTAATCTTGGAGAAGCTTCCTGATCCATAGAAGTTTCTTCCTCTGTCTTGATTATGCAGGGTTGCACCCCTACCAATGCAGGAGACATGGGTTCCTTCCCTGGGTTGGGACGATCCCCTGGAGAAGGAAATGGCTACCCATTTCAGTATTCTTGCCTGGGAAATCCCATGGACAGAGGAGACTGATGGGCTATATAGTCCATGAGGTTGCAATGAACTGGACATGACTTAGCAAATGAGCATACAGGCACCACCAAGAGACCACGTTTTTATCATACGACAGCCTAGCTAGCCATAGCCGATTGGTGGGAGAGGTACTAGACCCCAGCTCTCCTATTGCCCTATCAGTGTTCAGACTCATGGTAGATTTTCAGTGAATATTGATAAGTGAATAAATTAACAAAAGATGGTAGCCATCAGCATATCTCTTTTCTGGAGGTGGGGAGGAGGTACTCATCTCTGTCAACGGGACTGAAGAATGAATTTGTGTGTACAAATTAATAAGTAGGAGGACTGGAAACAGATATTAGTTTTTCAATTAATGATAGCTGACTCAAATGGCCTGGTTAACCTACATCCTTCCTGTCTTTGCTAATAAGAAATATTTTATGAGATAGATTTCCTAAAGCTGCAGTAGATTAGGTCTTCTAAGAGCTTTCTTATCACAACAGTTATTACACTGTATTGAGTTTTCTTGTTTGCTTGTCTGCCTCAGTGCATCCAATAATTCTCTACTCCTAATACTGCCGCTGCCATTATGACCATCACCACCACTTCATCACACCACCATCACCAACACCACCAAGTGTTCACCACCACCATCACCATCATCACCAAGTCATCATCACCACCATCACTACCACCACCAAAGATCGTAGGTCTCTTGAAGTCAGGAGTCATGTTCATGCATACAAACAGGGTAGGTTTTGAATAAATATGCTTAGGTTTGTATCACAGGTTGGAACAGAAATATATGGCTAATGTCTCTAAAACTTAGCTAAAAAACCCCTTCCTGAAATGCTAGGCTTTTTTTCCTTTGAAAAAAAATATTACTTTGAATTATCTGATTTTCCTTTTCAAATGTATGTAAATTCTACTGTGATTAATGTGACACAAATTTTTTTGTGTGCGAACTGCAGTGGAGAAAAATTAGAAGCAATCAACATGTAACCATTATAAAATTGGTTACAACATAATTTTATTACATCCATAATAGGAAGTACTATTTAGTCATTGATGATTGAGTAAAGTAGACCAATGTGGAAATGAAAGTCTCTCAGTTATGTTTGACTCTTTGTGACCCCATGGACTATGCAGTCCATGGAATTCTCCAGGCCAGAATACTGAAGTGGGTAGCCTTTCCCTTCTCCTGGGGATCTTCCCAACCCAGGGATTGAACCCAGGTCTCCCACATTGCAAGCGGATTCTTTACCAGCTGAGCTACAAGGAATTTAGTCATTGATGATTGAATAAAGCAGACCTATGTGGAAAGATGTTTACAATAGATTACTGTGTGGAAGAGTCTGCTTCAGTACAGAATGTATAGTTCCAGAATATTTTTATGAATTATAGACACACGTGTGCATGCATGCATGCACATACATCCATATATGTAAAAAAAAGAAAACATTAAAATTGTAGATAACAAATTACTTATAATATTTATGTTGGGGTTGTAATGAGTATAGAAAACTTATGAAGGACTCTCATTTTTGGGTTTTAGATGTATGTGTTATTTATAACATGTTTTACTTAGCCCGCAGTTAGTTACTGTGACAGCTAGTCACCAAAATGGTCCACCATGATCTCTTCCTCATGGTATTAGATCTGTGTGCCATCCTTTTCGACACTGTGCCAAGGTTGATGTGTTGATCTGTGTTATCAATAGAATGTGACAGAAGTCATAGTATGTGACTTCCAAGCTTAAGTTGTAAAAGACCCTGCATTTTCTCTGCTCTTTCTCTTCTTTGTTTCTGATTCTCTGTGTGTTACACACACACACACACACACACACACACACACACACACACACACAACATTTCTTACCTCTCTCCTTACTTGATCTGAGGAAAGCCAGTTGTCATGTTACAAGCATTCATGTAGAGATGCTCTTCCTATAGAGAAACTGAGGTCTCTGGCCAATAACTAATGAAGAGATGAGGTTTATGAGCAGCCACAAACTGGGCCTTGGGAGTGGATCTCACAGACTGAGTTGAGCTTCAGATGACTAAGTTCCCAGGCAATAGCTTGACTATAAACTGATAAGATCCCTGGGCCAGAGCTGTCCAACAGTACCACTCCTGGATTCTTGGTCTCTGGGACTATTTGCTATAACAAATGTCTGATATTTTAAGCTACTAGACTTTGATGCAATTTGTTACCTAGAAGTATTTAAGAAACACAATTTGCCATTGCTGTTGTTTCAGTTGCTAGGTCATGTCCAACTCTTTGCAACCCCATGGTCTATAGCCCAGCAGGTTCCTCTGTATGTGGAATTTCCCAGGGAATAATACTGGAGTGGGTTGCCATTCCCTTCTCCAGGGGATCTTCCCAACCCAGGGATTGAACTCACATCTGCATTGGGAGGCAGATTCTTTACCCCTGAGCCACCAGGGAAGCCCACATAATACAGTTAGTAAGTACTTAATGAATGAATACCCCAATTAACTTTGATTTCAAAAAATATACGATTGTATACAAAGAATGAGAAAGTACTTTAAAAAACCATTGAATTCACGGCAGCTCAATTTCATTATGTGTGGTCTCAATCCATAGATATGAGAAGCAAAACAGCTGTCACATGGAGGGGATGTTTAAGAAATATACTAACATTGCAGAAACACTGTCATAGACAATTGTTTATAAAATAGAAGTGATTCTGATTTAGATTCAAAGAAAAGCAATTCCTTTTGGTAAAGTGGGTTTCTTTTACATAGCCATATATAAATATTTATAACATGTATATTCATATGCATATCTATATGTGTGTTTAACAGACACATTCATAATTGACATGCTAACAGAAAATAGATTGCTTAAAATCAAATGTAAACTGAAGTTCAAATTATAGTAACCAATGAAAAAGTACATTATATATTAATGTTTGTTTTCTCATTAAGAAGATATGTAGTTGTATTCAGAAAAATCTTCCTATTTACAGCTAAGTACTTATTGGATTCATAGAAGACCAAGGTACTTTGAGCACACTTCAACTGGCTTACATGACCATGTTAACTGACCGGTGATCCTGATGTGGGTAAAGGGAAGAGACATTTGGTAAACAAGAGCAATATATCTATTACCAGAAAAGGATTTGCTTTACAAGGATTTCAGGAAACTTCTGTCGTGAGACACTGACTTGCTCTTTAGAAATGAATGTTCAAGTTACTTTGGTATTTGGGAGAGGATTTTCTTAAGATAGTTTTATTTTTGCTTTGACACTGAGCTGCCCTGACTGGGGGCTGGGGGCAGCAGGCAATGCAGCATACCATCTTATAAAGCAAATATTTAAAAAGTAAGTATGTATGCAGTATTTATAACCTGATCACTAAATCCTAGCTTAGTAATAAGAATTAACCATGATCATAGTTTTTACTGTCCATCAGCATGTTTGTTTATTAACTCACCCTGAAACATGTCTGATGCAATTCTTTGTCATGATTAGGATTTAGCTGCCAAGTCTTAGAACAAGTCAGCATCGAACTCCTTTCAGATTACTCCTCTTAGCTACTATGAGCAGCTTATTTTCCTTCATGGACTGTCTGGGTTGTTTCAATGGATGATGTTTGTTTGCACTTTCAGGTTTCTGTTCTTTAGGAAACCTGTAGTACTTTCTCAGTGTCTTCTCTGTCCTCTCCTCTCTTAAGAGTGAAGGAAAAAATGACAAGAATGGACCACCTGGGGCTTCTTTATTCGGAAAATACAAGATGATTAGTTACGTCTACTTGAAGTGAAGTTGTTTCCATGTTATTATTACATAGAAGTTAAATATCCTTTCATCTAATAATAGTTATCTCTGGCTAAATGCATTGTCTAGAATACCTCAAATCATACAATGAAAGTTCTCTTCAATAAGAAGCGTTAGCTCACAGCCGAATTTTTATAAAACTGTTTTCTGAAAGACTCAATTCGGTTCCTTAAATACAAAAATAAGACAAAATAATATCAGAATCCAGTTTTATAACACAGACGTAATTATCTCGACAACTAGATTATTGGAAAAATGTGAGGAAAGACTCAATTCAGAGCCAGGAAGAAACAGACCCAAGGGTGGAGACAGAAGTCCTGAAATTTTGACACTGTCTCAGAAAGGAAGGCTGAAGACAGTACAAACATAAACAGATGAACCCAGGATTCTGAGGATTGAAGATACTCAGAATCTATGAAGTAAAGTGGACATCAGATGCAATTTCATCTATTTCCCAATATTTCAGTGTCTCTCCTTGGATCTAATTTATCAGAACATACCTGCATAGTGACCTGTGAAAAAGATAAGAGAAACGTTAGTCTCTATTGCTTATTTACTAAGTTTTATTATTTAAAACAATACTAGTAGTAATAGTTTTCACTTACTGAGTCACAGCTCAATGACATATCAGTTGCCTAATTTTTCTATGTGTCTGACTTTGTTAGAACCTTATTTTTAAAAACCCTGTGAAGTAAATATTTCTTGACATTCAACATGAGTCATTCAAGATGCCTATCGCAAACGGTAAAGAATCTGCCTGCAACGCAGGAGAGCCAGGTTCGATCCCTGGGTCAGGAAGATCCTCTGGAGAAGGGAATGGCAGTCCACTCCAGTATTCTTGCCTGGAGAATCCCATGGACAGAGGAGCCTGGCGGGCTACAGTCCGTGGGATTACAAAGAGTCGGACACGACTGAGCGACTAACACTATGGACATAGAGCAAGTAAACGATGGATGGAGAATCTGAGACTAAGTCCCTCTGACTCCAGTCCCACACTCTCCAAAAGTTTTGATCATGCTCATATTGACAGTGTATGTGAAAGTCCGTTCATGGCTTCAACTGACATACTTATTGAAAAAGATGATAAATACAATCAAAACCAAAAATGCTAAGTGAATCATTCCGATATTTGGTGTTGGCCAAAGCAGTTTTTCTTTCAATCCCTTTTAAGGTGGAACTCAATGTTAATGTTTTAGTAACACAAATTTAAAGTTTAATTCAAATCTCTCCAAGATTAAAATAAATGAATAAATCAAGAGGCATAATGACTTCCGGAAAATATTCAGTTGTAATAAATCTGTCATGACCAACTAAAGGACACATCACATTAAAGAAGCAAACTTTGATGTTTTGCCAAGTATTAAAGCATGCAAATTTCCCTTGTGTGGCATTATATATATTTAAGAAGTGTTGATGGCAGGGCTGTTTTAAATTTTCCACAAATGTCCTTTTATGGGAATATTTGTTTCTGTGGTGATCTTAAGATGCTAGAAACTCCTGTGTCTATTTCAAAACACCTGTGGATATTGTGGCAAGAACTTTGAAATTGAATTTTGTGGGACATTTTTTCTCATAGGCAGAAAAGTAGGTTGGAATACTGAATTTTGGATTTTAACTTCTTTGGTGTTTAGCAAATTTTCTAATCTCTCTGAGCTTTAATATTACCATTTGTATATTTGTCAAAATAATACCTTTTTCACAACTTGTTGGGAGGATTAAGTGAGGTCATGAATGAGAAGAAATGCCTTTTATATTGTAGGTGATCCATAATGTTTATTTTAAAGAAGTGCTGTGCAAATTAAATGAGATGATGATGATAAAGGATTTGCACAATGTCAGTACTCAACAAACATGTGAGATTCCCTTCATTAGGGATTCTTTTGAATTATGGTAGCAGATTGGATTTAAAATTATGTGCAGACTTGTGTTCTTATGGGATGCACATCATGTTGATATTCACCATTACTACAGCTATCTGATCATTAACTTACTTCGGCAATAAATAAGCAAATACTTACTGATTTAACCCCTCGGTTCTAGGCACTATGCTAGGCACCAGGGGTTGAACATATAGGGTGGAGTCAGATTCTATTGTCACTGTAAAAGAGATTAATTATTGGTGTGAGAATGGTTAATTCTAACAGAAAAGGGTTTAAAAATTCTTTAATAAGGATGATCATAATGAAACTGAGCTGTGAAAGATGAGCAGATGTCCTCTAGACAGAAAAGAAAGATAGGAAATTTCAGAAAAATGGAAAACCTTGATAAAATTCTCAGAGATGTAAAGTTTTCCAAGGTACCTGAGGAGCTTCAATGTCAGTATGACTGGAACAGAGAACAGAGAGAGGCATTCAGTGCGATAAGAGTGAGAAGACAGCTTTAGAGGATGACGGAGGCTCCCTCTGTTGTTCAGTCGCTCAGTTGTGTCCGACTTTTTGCGACCCCATGGACAGCAGTAGGCCAGGCTTCCCTGCCCTTCCCCATCTCTGGGAATGTCCTCAAACTCATGTCCATTGGGTCAGTGATGCCGTCCAACCATCTCATCCTCTCTTGTCCCCTTTGCCTCCTGCCTTCAACCTTTCCCAGCATCAGGGTCTTTCCTAATGAGTCATCTCTTCCCATCAGGTGACTAAAGTGTTGGAGCTTCAGCTCTAGCATCAGTCCTTCCGATGAATATTCAGGATTGACTTCCTTAAGGTTTGACTGGTTTGATCTCCTTACAGTCCAAGGGACTCTCAAGAGTCTTCTCCAACACCACAGTTCAAAAGCATCCGTTCTTCAGTGCTCAGCCTTCTTTATGATTCACCTCTCACATCCATACATGACTACTGGAAAAACCATAGCTTTGACTATGTGGACCTTTGTTGGTAAAGTAATGTCTCTGCTTTTTAATATGCTGCTCTAGGTTTGTCATAGCTTTTCTTCACATATACCAACCTAAGAAGGCTCCCATACACCAACTGAAGAAGACTGTGGTTTACCTTTTAGACCTGGGGAGCAAGTGAACCCTACAACTGGGATCAAGGACAGATCAGTTTACTAGAGAATCTCATTCCAAGTCAAATAGAGGATGGATTGCTTGTGTGTGTTGAGGGGTGGGGGGGGGGTAAGTAAAAATGCACAGAAAGCATGTGGACTAAAATTGTCACAGTCCATGAGCAAAATGAAGAAACTTTGGCTGCATTATTTGAAGAGGGGATGGATGGAATTTGAGAAAGTTGTTGTATGACTCTGAACATACAAGGCATGGTCTCTGTATGTGAGTTGAAGGAAATGAAGAGTCTGGAAGCCTCACTCTGGATGGGTGCATTTTGGTATTATTCATTGGAGGGGAAGCCCAGGAATTTTGGAGGGAAAGATGATGAGATCTGTTTAGGACTTGTTTAATTTAAGATGTCTGGGAGATATTTAGGTGTGACATCTGGTTGAAAATTGGAGGTGTGAGTCTGGAGCTCACATCTTAGAAGCAGTTAAATGTTTGTGACTTGTCATTTAGTTTGGATGCTTTCATCCAGGATGGGTATGGGAGTGAGTGTAGAAACCATTGCACAAACAGATTGCAAAAGGATGGCCAAAAAGGAAGAAGAGGAGTCAGAGAAGACAAAGGAGAGAAGACATTTAAGAGGCTCAGGATGATGGTAATAGAGAACTCTATTTTGTTTGTTTTTAAGCCTCTATAGAGGCTTCCCTGATGGCTCAGTGGTAAAGAATCTGCCTGCAATACAGGAGATGCAGGTTCAATCTCTGGGTTGGGAAGATCTCCTAGAGAAGGAAATGGCAACCCACTCCAAAATTCTTGCCTGAGAAATCCAAAGGACAGAGGAGCCTGACAGGCTACAATCCATGGGATTGCGAAAGAATTGGACATGATTTAGCAACTAGACAACAACAACAAGAAATCCCTATAGACATTCATAATTATTTCTGGAAGAAATATTTCTTAGGAGAGAGGAGGAGGTATGGTAGGTTTGTCTGTTTTCTCTGAGGAAAATAAATATCTAGAAATGACCAGTATTCACAAAAAGCACAGCTGTTTGCACTGCATTACCTTGATTGGTTGCTGCTTAATTTAAAAATAGGGACTTCCCTGGTGACTCAGATGGTAAAGCGTCTACCTACAATGTGGGAGACCTGGGTTCAATCCTTGGGTTGGGAAGATCCTCTGGAGAAGGAAATGGCAACCCGCTCCAGTTCTCTTGCCTGGAAAATCCTATGGATGGAGGAGCCTGGTAGGCTACAGTCCATGGGGTTGCAAAGACTCAGATATGACTGAGCGACTAAACTGAATTTAAAAAAATGTCAACATTCTTTTAGTGTTATACCAAATAACTAATAGTTGCATAATGTTCACCAGATTCTTTCACTTGTGCTAGTCCATTTTCCTCACAGCAACCTCATCTCTGTTTTATAGGTTAGGATGTTCCTCTTAAGCAGGTTAAATGAGGGTGCACAGATCACCAGAATTGGAGTAGAAAAGCTGGAACAGAAATGTCTCCCTACCCAGCTCAGGTTGCTATAACAAAATATCATAGGCCAGGTGGCTCCAACACAGACATTTATTTCTTGGAGCACTGGAGGCTGGAAGTCTGAGGTCAGGATGCCAGCATGGTTGGGTTCAGGTTTTTTGGCTTGCAGGTGGCTTTTTTTTTTTTTTTTTTACTAAATCCTCACATGGTGGAGAGAGACAGAGAGTTATTTCTGGTGTATCTTCTGCTTCTTTTTTTAAAAAAAGTATTTTATTTATTTATTTTGGCTGTGCTGGGTCTTCAATGCTCCACGTAGGCTTTCTCTAGTTGTGGTACACAGTTGTGGTGGCTTCTCTTACTGCAGAGCACAGGTTCTAGGCCATGTGGCTTTCAGTAGTTGGGGTTCCCAGGATCTGGAGAACAGACTCAGTAGTTCTGATGCACGGGCTTAGTTGCTCTGTGGCATATGGGATCTTCTCAGACCAGCGATGGAACATGTCTT
The DNA here is from genome assembly GCA_024291935.2 of Okapia johnstoni. Classification (NCBI taxonomy): domain Eukaryota; kingdom Metazoa; phylum Chordata; class Mammalia; order Artiodactyla; family Giraffidae; genus Okapia; species Okapia johnstoni. The sequence goes on along the minus strand of CM044321.1, from coordinate 28,252,791 downwards.
CTACATTGGCAGGTGGATTCTTTCACCACTGAGTTACCAAGGAAGCCCTCTTCCTCTTCTTATAAGGGCACTAATATCATCTTGGGGGCTCCACCTTCATGACCTTTTCCGAACCCAATTACCTACCAAAGGCTCCATCCAAATTTATCATCTCATTGAGGATTAGGACTTCAACATGAGTTTTAGGGATGAGGGGACACATTCAGTGCATAACAAGGACCATGGTGTAAATTTTTCCAAAAAGAATGAGAGTTATTGGAAGCCTTCTAAGCACGCACATTAGGGAGAGTTGTACACCCTGGAATCCATTTGGCACATGGTAAATGCTCAATCAATATTTGGTGAACTAATGCTCATATAAAGCAAAAAACCTTGCTGGGAATACGAACATAATTATATGCAATATTGTCTTGAGTATAAAGTTATAGTGTGAGTTCAGCATTAAGTTGTGATTTCATGAACATCCATGAAGAGAGATAAAAGAATAAAAGTCTATGCCAATCTTATGATGCTGCTGCTGCTGCTGCTAAGTTGCTCCAGTCGTGTCCGACTCTGTGCGACCCCACAGACGGCAGCCCACCAGGCTCCCCCGTCCCTGGGATTCTCCAGGCAAGATACTGGAGTGGGTTGCCTTTTCCTTCTCCAGTGCATGAAAGGGAAAAGGGAAAGTGAAGTCGCTCAGTCATGTCCGACTCCTAGCGACCCCATGGACTGCAGCCCACCAGGCTCCTTCGTCCATGGGAGTTTCCAGGCAAGAGTACTGGAGTGGGGTGCCATTGCCTTCTCCGATCTTATGATGCAGTTTGACACAATTTGAAGATTATTGTATAAAGGGTTTCATTACTGTGTGAAATATTAACAGAAAAAAAACTGTGATGATATCATACATTTATGAAGTGTTTGTAATGAACCAAGCCCTGTTTCTGTTGTTTTGTATTAGTTCAATTAATCCTCACATCTCTGAGAGATGGCTAATTCCAGATGAGGAATTTCAGGGAAAAGGAAGTTAAATAACTTGCCCAAGTCTGGACAGAGATAAAGTTGATTTCAAAAACCCAAGAAATCTGAGTCCAGTGCCTATTTGGTAGCCACTAGGTAATCCATGTCTCAGATAAATCAAACAGGCTTTTCCTAATATTTCTCCTTTTCTTTGCTCAGATCATATTGCACCAATTAATAAGGGTGAAATGTGAATCATTTTCAGTAATGTTTACAGCAAATAAGGCTCAATTGACATTGTAATATGAGGAATTAATAATGTATTCAATCTTAGTAATGACCATGTTTATACAGAATCTAACATGCAGATAAAAAGAAAACTATCTGTGTTTTTTTTTTCCTATTAACTGATGTCAGTGAAAAAAGGAAATTGAGAATTGAGGTGTTTTAAGAAACACTGCTATTTAAGGAAACATTTGTTTTCCAAATTATAAAAACTCTTTTCCTAACAAACTCGATTATTTTTATTTTATACTAATTATATGAACAACATTAGTTCAGGGAGTATTGCTGTTTTGCTGAAAGATTTACTTTAAGTTCAAAAAATTCATTAACAAAAGAAACCACTTATTATAAACATATAAACAATTTCAATTTTTAATAGATCATTTGATTTAATTATAATATACAGTTATTAAAAGAAAAGAAATACAAACAATAGAGGGAAGTAACAGTATATACATCACCAAGTTGGTCTGACCTACATCCAGACCTGGACAGCACTGGGAAGTCCCTTGTTAATAGCAAGCTGGAGTCCTAATTGGGAAAGTGTCCTGGGCAGTGGGTCCACCCCACAGGCAGTATCCAGGCAGGTCAGAAGCAGATCAGAGATCTACTCTCCTGCTTCTGAAGCCTGAATAAGACTTCCTCCACTTTAATTTCCCTAACAATTACACTTTTGCAAAAATCTACCTAATATATTATAACTTGTTATTGCTAGTATAAACGTTCTTTTTTGCTGGAAATGATTAGCCTGCCATTTAAGGCAACCTCAGTCTAAAATAGAAATCAATTTCTGACTTCCCCAACTGCTACATATTGTGGTTATTACACTCTAGATAAATATTCCCCTTTCTTTTGTAAAAGCTATTCTTTGATTTAACTGCCGGAAAATGTGCAACACCCTGTCCTGTAAAGCAATATTTTGCTGTGTGGATATGATAATTGAGAGTGATTTACCTAAATTGCCTTTAATATATAGACAAACTTTAATGTCTTAGATTATACATATCTCATCATATTAAATATTTATGTAGTGCCTTGACTGTTGTTAAAACTGTGGCATGAAAGAAGTCTTAACATTCAGAGTAATTTCCATAGCAACAGAGATTTCTTACATACTCAAGGATTTCATTTTTCTCTTTATAATCCTTAAAACATCTATTCATTTACTGAAACTTTTCTTTAGCTTATTTAATTTTTTGTGAAGGTGTATTGATGTAACTTTACCAGTTTATTTCAAAAATAGTACCACTTTGGATTTTAATCAAACTTTACAGACTGTTCCCTAGCTTTATTCTAAAATTTAGTCACTCAGTCATTTTTTTTTTTCCTTATTCAATACCTTAATGGTTTTGTACATTTTTATCTCATCCTTCTCTCACCCTCTATCATTCCTGATTTATATGCTCTAATTATTTTTGGCCTTTTCCCTTCATTATCTCAATATCTCTTCCATGGATTTTTAAGTTTCATTATTTATTACTTGATTTCAGTGATCAAAAAGTACACCCATCACCCTGAGTTAAGATGCCAGAATTTTGAATAAGTAAATAGATTTTTCTCCAAGCTCTCTAGAAAATTTTAAGAAAAATTTTCTAAAAAGATATCCACCAACACATCTTTAGATTCATATAATAAAGTTCTTTTCTTTTATATCAAAACAAATTTGGGAGAGACACAGAAAATTTCTGAAAACTCAAGAATGTGAAGCCCTAACATTGGAGATGGTCAAACTCCAGCTAAAAAACCACTTAGAATCAAAATAGTGAAGATCATGGAACAATATGTCTTACTTCACACTTAGTCTGGAGGACAGATTGTAAAGTGAAGTCTGCAAAATTTCAAACTCCCAGGTAGTTTGGAGACTAAAATACCAATTTTATGGAGTAAATTTCAAAATATTTGCCAGGTTGTATGACTGGGCAGAAAGATGTTTAATGAGTTCCAGTGAAAAATGCTCTACAGGGAGTATTATTTGAAGATTGTTAGAGAATTCTTGGCCCTGGATGTTGAGTCGATCTAAAGTAGGGGCCTGGTTATCAACAGGATCCATTCCTCTCTGAGCTTATCATTCAGTAGGCTTTAAGAAATCACTGCTTCCAGCATAAACTTAATCTCTTCCCTTCATGCATTAGATGACCATTTTTTACAATGTATAAGGCACTGTGTATAGATTACATCTTCAAGAAGTTTGAGCTCACTTACCAGAGGAGTTAAAGTAGGTGAACCTAAATTTAGATAAAAGGCAGAAAGTATGGTAAATGCATAATAAAGGTAGAAATAAAGGGTTGTGTAGTTCAAAAACAGAAACTCACATACAGTTGATAGATCGATGATGTTTTTATCATTAATTAAAAGATGAATGGAACTTCAAAAGGCAGAGTGGAAGGAGTAGTATTTCCAGGCAGTGGAAGCAGTATGAATAAAGGTGCCGAGGCATATTTTAGTGAAGAGCAAGTCATCCACTTAATCTAGATATTAGGGGATAGGCGCTTGCAAGTTGGGTGGGAGCCAATCCCACAAAGTAAGAGGAAGCTGACCTAACTCCTGGGCTGGGTGACTTATGCTAGAGCTCCCTGGGGTGAATAAATGGAGTTGGTAAACTGAGGGTTGAGTTGAGAAAATTTGAGGTTGGTGAGAAAATTTCCATGTGTGAGATCCTGGGGAAGTTGCAGCTACCTAACTACTGAGTGAACCCTTCAGAGTTACTGTGAACTCACTGTCCTTTGGGTTAGAAGACTACTGGATTAGAGCTGGGCACCATGACAGTGCTGCCCTGTGTTGATATCTTCCATCTCAGAGGCTGATGGCTTTTTTGGTGTGTGTGTATATCTTATGTTTTGCATAACTGATTTAATATTTAGTTTTGGAAATATATAGATTCTTTCTGATGTTGATAAAAACAAAAAGCAAAAGCCCCTAGAAAGATCCTGGTACAATCATTCGGACTCTTTTTGATTAAATAGGTTAAACAAAGACACCTACTTGCTGATTCCTGAGACATGAATGTGGACTCCTGTTTTCAGCTCTGACATTTATAAGGAGCTTAGAGGTCATGACTCCAATCCTATGATAAGAAGAAGCCTAACAAATGGAAAATCAATAACAATTCCAGGACCCAGCAGAGAACTGAAATCACTAGGCAAACTCACACCACAATCTGCAGAGACAGGCAAATCCAGAGAGTTATAGCTAATACCTGCTTCCCTGGAAGAGACGCCACATATACAGGGCTCCATATGACAACAGTGGGTAAGAGTTGAAAGATGAAAAGCTCAGACTCTCTGAAGAGTACTTCGGGAACACCAAGTCAATAGTGGGGACTAAAATCAAGGATACCATAGGAATCTGAAGTCTGTGAATCCCACAGCTACAGCAATACTAAATACAGCCTAACTTCTAAGCAGATTAATAGAAAGCCTCATATAAAAGGCCTTTATTCACTCAGTTCCTATTATCTGGTACATGATGTCCAGCTTTCAGCAAACTACTATGAGGCATGCCAAAAGCCAAGAAACACAATCTGAAGAGACAAAGCAGGCATCAGAAACAGACTCAGATATGACACAGCTGTTGGAACTATCAGAGCAAGGCGGTTATGCTTTACCAGGGCTTGGGATCGTTAGTCATCTGCTGAGATTTATGGTGCCACACATCCCGACTCATGTCTGAAGCACTAATAATTACAAAATAAGACTCTCTCCAAAGCCACAAGTATGTGAACTATCATAGACATGTAGAAATGTCAGAGAAACCAAATTCAGAAGCCCTGCAGAGAAACTGCACACCTGCTTCTCTCTAAAACAGGTGTTATCTAAAGAAAAGGGCAGAAAGCTCCCAGGATAAGCCAGGCTAAAGTTCAAGCCTATCCTCCTGAAGAGTTTGCTGTCCCCAGCTTTTTTTTTTTTTCTTAAATGGTAGGCAGGGGGAGGGTGCGGTGCAGAGGGGAGAAGGAAGGAAATGATCCACTTGGCATGGTGTAAAGCTGGTTGTGTCATCACTTTCAACGGTTTAGGAACTTGAAGCAAATATAGTTATCAACACATAGGAAAGGATTTATATTTAATATCGTTTCCTCTGGAAACCTCTAGTTTTTCCAGCTAAGATTTGCCCTACTGTTCAGTTGTCTTGGTTCACTGTGATTTATTGCTGAGCTCATGAGTCATTTGCCTCTCCTATATAAGAAAAAAGAACAATCCCTTCTCCACTGATTTCATTTCCATGTCAGTGGCCGTGTGTGACACACAGGATGATAACCTCAGCCACAGGCCCTAAGCCTGAGACTACAGAGACTGATGCGAGGAGTACAATGACAGGAATTCAAGTTAGCATGTAGCAGAGTTTTTATTTCCCCAGGGATCGTTGTGGGGAAGACAAGGGAAATACACTGACGTTATTAGTGATGTATTTATAACCATCAGCACCCCCACCCTCTGCTCCATTGTTGAACTGCCATTGTCGTTTCCATAAAAATCACACACCAGGCAGTTTCAAGTTTATACACATGATTTATTTCCACACTTGCAAGGGTGAGAAAAGGTTCTTTAAAGCAAGCATTTAACTTGGGCATGTTTCTAAACAAGTCCTATGTGGTTACAGGATGGAGAATTCAATCTAAGGCTATTCTTTAAAAGCCTTAACATAACTAAATAGGCGTTTCTAAATTAGAAAAAAAAGCATTTTATTAAAGTTTCAATGTTACTTACATACAACTCTGAGGGTTTAATGTGTGTAAAAAATGTGTATTTAAACTGGGGATTTGAAGTTTTTGATATAACAACCAAATGTATAGTGATAATAACACTGATCATAATGTCATAGATTTTATACTGTCTTTACATTCATTAAGAATAGGGATGGATTTAATTTAATTTAGTGATTGTATTTCCTGTTGAATGACCACCTCAAAAATTTTAAGATCAATTAACTTCATTTTCAGCTCTGTAACATTTTCTGAACATATCGCTGCCAAAGACATTTGATGAACTTCTAACTTTCTTAACAGCAATTAGAAAGGAATAAGTACTCGTTGTGAGAGAATATTTAACTGCTTTTGTCCTAAAACTATCTAAATCTTAACTAGACTACTTAGTGATATATTGCAAGGCACATTCAATATTGCTTTCAGGGGTCAACTAATCCAGTTCTCCTAAAAGTCTCTAATGAGTTAAAAAATCTTTGAGAAAAGCAGAAGAGAGATTTGCCTTTTATTAAACTAGATTTCTTTTAGGTTCATAGAATTTTTCAAGTTAGAGTCAGTGGTGTTGTGGGAATAACATACTTGGGTTTGGGGAGTTAAAAGAAATTTGGCTACAAGTCTCTGCCCTAAAAATAAGACTTAACTTGCCTTGGGACACCCAGATAGCTCCCTGAAGTCTATGTTCTTATTGGAGCTTGGGGATCTTTGCACAGGGCAGTGCTTGGTACATGGTAGGCACTCAAAATCTGCTTCTGCAATTCTCCATGCTTTTTCAAATACTAGTGGCTTTTAAGGAGCTTCATCAACCAGGTGATAGATGATGAGTTCATTTGATGCAGTTCACATCTGGCTTCTATTTTCTGTATAATATGGGAGCTGTCTAATGGATTATGGATTGAAATGAAAGTTTAGAATAGTTGTGCCCCTGTCTACATGTACTTGATATCTTTGCTGGAAGTATATTGATACTGTGTTTTTTTTGTTGTTGTTTAGACTCAGGACTTGTAGTAGTCATATCTTAACATTTTACTGCTAAGAAAACCATGGTTAAATAGGTGGTGAGATGGAATTAATGCAAGTGGAAATATTTTCTTAGCCACACTGAGAAGTTAGCACCCAATTCAGCATTAAATGGATACCTTTTTGAGAAGACTTGGCTTTTGGCTCTTCTTGGGCATTGGTTGTTTCTAATTTTTCACCATTTTAAATAGTGCTGTTAGAACAATTTTATGTATAATTTACATTTTTGTCAGTAACATATAATTTAATTATTGAAAAATACGTGAAGAAAAGAATAAAATAAGAACTAAAAAATCACCTCTATCTTAACCACTTAGTAGTAACTGCTATTAAATTTTGGTCTATTTATTTTCACTTTCAAATTAGAAAATCTATGTTTTTTTATGTCTTTTGAATTTTTTCCCCCTAGGTCATTGTACTTTAATTTTCAAAAGCTACTTACATATTGTGATTAATAAGAGAAGATCTGTTTTACAATTTCTCTAATTTGTCATTTGCCTTTTCAATATTTTTTTTGTTTGAATTAACCAAAACTTTAAACAATTAATTGATTGAATATTTACATATTATCTTTTTAAGTTTTAAAAATTAGTTTTACACTTAATCTGTTTAGAAATGTAATTCTTCACTGACAAACTCTCAATGTTCTCATTTTCCTTGGTTTGCAAATTTTTACAAGTCTTTCTAGTTTCATCTAGGATTGACCATAGTAATTGTTGAAAGTTAAAGTTGTAAATTAATTTTCAACCCCAAATAATAGTCTTCTCTGCTGCCCCTGAAAACTTATGTATTGAATAATCCATTCCTGTTGAATTAAATTTTGAAGGAAAATTAGGAGTTAGAATAAAATCTGTAAAAAAAAAAAGAATTAGAAACAGAGAATTTCTGTTCCTAGAGAAGACAAAGGTGTAAAAGCTGTGGCCTGTGACAAGAGAAAGGGCAGGAATGAAAGACGGAAAGAGTAAGTGAGTGGGGTCCAGACCATAATGTGCATTGAGCTCAGAAATTTGAATATTATGTTAAAAACTGTAGGGAACTACTGTCTGAGTATACAGATTTGGACCCAATTTCTATAACAGTCACCCTACTAGGGAAATAAGTACCCACTCAGAGCAAATCATATGAAGGTATTACAATAAGCCAGAGAGCTTGTATATCCCAAGGATTACTGGGGAAAGAGGATCTAGCAGAGGAAAAGAAGTCTGTAACATACAGAGTGGAGGAATTGCCAAAGATGAGGTTCCTGGGAACAGACTGCCTCACACAAACCAGGGAGGAGTGGCTTTCAGGAGAGGGAAAGAGCTGTCAAATGTGATAAACAGTAAATAAAAGTTGTTATATGCTAAGGGAAGAAAAGTTTTCCATTGTGACTAGTATATAGAGGTAATAAAGATATATAGGTAATACATAGGTATAAGTTAGGGTATGTGTACATGCTCAGTCATTCAGTCATGTTGAACTCTTTGCGATCCCACGGACAGTAGCCCACCAGGGTCCTCTGTTCATGGGATTCTGCAGGCAAGAATCTTGGAATGGGTGGCTGTTTCCTTCTCCAGGGGATCTTCCGGACTCAGGCAGCATTTCTTTTACTGGTAGGTGGATTTTTTTACCACTGCACTACCTGGGAAGCCTGCAGTTAGATATGTAATATATAGGTAGGCTTCCCATACATATAGATATGGGCTTATACATAAATATATTAAAAGGTATCTTAATAGATGCAGATATAGATATATAGATATATATGGGGCTTCCCTCATGAGCCAGTGGGTAAAGAATCTGCCTGCAATGAAGGAGATCTAGGAGACATAGGTTTGAGCCCTGTGTTGGGAAGATCCCCTGGAAAAGGAAATGACACCCCACTCCAGTATTCTTGTCTGGAGAATCCCATGGACAGAGGAGTCTGGTGGGCTACAGTCCAAAGGGTAGCAAAGAGTCAGACATGACTGAGCAATTAAGCAATTATCTGCATATATATATATATATAGAGAGAGATATACATATATATATGTATATATACAGATATAGGCTTCCCATATATATAGATAATATATACATATGGGCTTCCCCAGGAGGCTCAATGGTAAAGAATCCACCTGCCAATGCAGGAGATTGAAGAGATGTGGGTTTGATCCCTGGGTCAGGAAGATCCCCTGGAGAAGGAAATGGCAACCCACTCCAGTATTCTTGCCTGGGAAATCCCATCAACAGAGGAGCCTAGCGGGCTCCTAGGGATGGAGGAGTCCATGGGATGGCAAAAGAGTCAGACACGACTGATTGACTAAACAACAAGAGTACATAGATATAATGTTTCACCAGAAGAATTTCAGTTGAGTGGGAAGGAAGGTAATATCTCAGGGCAAGTTCTTCTGGTGGATTTCTGTGATTTTCTCTGCTGGCATTTCTCTCATCCTTTTTGGAATTGCCAGCTTAAGTGTGGCTACCATAGGACTGCCACAATAGCATATGACCTCTTCCCTGACCTCAGGGGATTGACCTAGAGGCAGGCTCTTGACTGCTTGGACATTACCTTTGCCATGGTGATTTGTCCATGTTGAGTCCTGGTACCCAACTAAGTCAACTGGTGCCTTTTCTAAGGATTTTAATGTGAGATTCAAACAACAGAGGTTAGACCCTCCCTGATGATAGAAGCTGTATTTGATAAAATTTAGAGACCTGGTGCCCTAATAGGTGAAGAAAGTAAAACTGTATTAAGAGGAAATGAAGCCAAATGCAGAGAGATATAGAGCCAAGATAGAGAATCCAGATGACGACTGAGTCTCTGATTTTGCCTGAGTCTTGGCTGAATCTCTTCCCTTCTTATTCTTTGGTGGGTCACCACTTCCTTGTGTTGTAGGAGTAAGTAAACCCCAGTTTTTGTCTAAGCCATTTCAATTTGAGGTGTTTTTTTTTTCACTTACATTTTGAATGTCTTGACCACTACAACCAAGGGATGCTTATAGCTTGCCAATCAATGGAAGAGTGATAGGGGTCGGTCAAGGGAGAGATTTTTTTAAGATGGGACAACAGTTAAGCATATTTATGCCGAGAGGGGAAACTAGTTGAGAGAGGGAGAGACTAAGGACATACTAGAAGAATAAGTATAATGATAGGGTAGGGCCCCTGGAGACAAAGAGGATGGGACCTAGAGAAGGCTGACCTTGGACAGAGGGAGGGGACCCCCTTCATGCAGACAGAAGGAATGAGGTGGGGAGTGGGAACAGATGCAAACAGGTTTACAGGTAGTTTATAGAACGGCTTCCTTGATAACTCAGATGGCAAAGAATCTGCCTACAATGCAGGAAACCTGGGTTCGATCCCTGGGAAATGGCAACCCCCCTCCACTATTCTTGCCTGGAGAATTCCATGTACAGAGAAGCCTGGTGGGCTATATATAGTCCATGGGGTCGCAAACAGTTGAACATGACTGAGTGACTAACACTTTCACTATATATATATATTTTTAACACTTTCACTATAGAAGGTGTTTGACAATATTTGATCTACTGATTTTCATGCCAAACTGTCTTAGAAGAGGCTGTACCATTTTGCATTTTCATCAGCAGTGAACGAGGAGAATTTTTGAAGCTGCACATCCTTATCAGAAAGAGTTTTTTTTTTTTTTTTTTGAGAAAGGAGTTGAGGCTGAGAGAGTATCTCAGAGGTGACTAGACAGAACACTGAAGGGAATGAAACTAGGAGAAAGCTATTGTTTGGGTGAAAATGAGGTACTGGTGGCTGAAAGTACAGAAAAGTAATTAAAAGTGAACAGAGGGAGAGAGTTTGTTGTGCATGTGTCAAGACTAACGTATGTATGTGGAATCTAGACAAATGGTACAGATGAACCTATTTGCAGGGCAGGAATAGAGACACAGGACAGAGAAGAAAGGACATGTGGACACAGGGTGGGGAAGGTGGGGTTGGGATGAATTGGGAGAATAGGTTTGACATAAATACACGAGCATGTGTAAAATAGATAGCTTATGAGAAGCTGCTGTATAGCACAGCAAGCTCAGCTTGGTGCTCTATGATGACCTAGAAGGGCGGGATGGGGCTGAGTGGGTGGGAGGGAGGTCTAAGAGGGAGGGGGTATATGTATACATATAGCTGACTTGCTTTGTTATACCACAGAAACTAACATAACACAGTAAAGAAATTATGTTCCAATTTTTTTAAAAAGACTATATTCTTTAAAAGTCAACATGAATAGGTGGACTGAAAAAGGATTCTGAAATTGAAGAGGTAGGAGAACAAGGAGATTAGTGTCAAAGATGCTAAAGGAAGAGTTTACAAACAAAAGGGGGGCTAAGAAGGGAGAGGTCATTAAATTGCATGTTGAAGTCACCCCAGGACTACACAGAGGCTTTCAAAGTGAACAACTCACACATCATTGCCAAGGCTGTCCACACATTTGGCTAGATCGTAGTCTATTTGAGTCGCTAAGACCTCAAGAAAAGCAAAAAGAGTGGTAAGGTCCATCTGCAAAAAGCTAATGCAACCTGATAGAAATTGAGGTACTATAATCTTTAGCGTTCTTTGAGTAGAAATATTCTGGGCGAAGCAAAAAAAAAATTTTTTTTAATTGAGAACAGAGACCCTCTATTAGATAATATGCTCGCATTTTTAAGTTGAAATCCATTTTTACCCCTAATCTCATGATGCCTTGGACTTAAGATGTTTTTTAACCTATCAAGGGGCCCTTGTATGGCTCTGTAGATTGATAATGTACCCTGCTGCACTGCTGACTTTCATGGATGTGCTGTAGAGGTCTTGGCCTCAGGCAAACAGCATTCCTTTGAGGTTAACCCAAGCAGGGCTTTATGGAGATCATTGTACAGGGGACAATGGCCCCAGAGGAAATGCTTAGGGAGCCTGCCTGCTCACCACTCTCTAGGCAGCCTTAGTCCACAGCAGGCAAAAGAATCTCAGAAAGGTGCTGGATTCCAAACTGTAAGAAAAACAAAGAAGATTATCCATCTCATATTTTTCATTGTCTTTGTCATTTGGTTGTTTACCTTTAGAGGGACTTTGAACCAGGCAAAAGTTAAAACGTTACCTCTAAGTAATACCTAAAAATGGTAGAATAGCAAGTTTGGCTTAGATTTAATGATCTAATGCTAAAACCTAGATTAGAGGAAGCAAAAATTCTATTAGGTACTTTCATTTTTAATATTCAAATGACCAATACCTCTGTAGTCAACACTAACAAGTAGATACAATTAACTAAACAACACGAACTTATTAAGGGGAAATATATGTATAATTATATGTGTATTTTTTAAGGTCAAATATATTTTAAGTGACCTTTTATGTATTTTTAAAGTTATGAAAGATTTACATGTGTCTTTTATAACCCATTTATTTGAGCATCCAAAAACAAAACGGTTATTTAGGGAAATGAATCAATCTTAAAAGATTGGTAGAATCAGACCACAGGAAGAAGAGAAGGATTGTTTATGCATGACAAAAAGCAACATGACATCTTCAGAAAAATGAAAAGACTGGACTTTCTAGAATCTAGTGGATTAGAGAGAAATGAAAAAGAAAGTTTGAGCCAAAGGATAAGAAACCCTTTTTAAAAAAGGACAGAGGAATTTACATTCACAGTGGCCTTGACTAGTTTATGGATGTTGGAACAGCATAAAGAATATCACAACAATGGTAAAAGGGATGGATTTGGGGAGATGTCCAAGCATGAGGAATTAGGTAGGAGTTAATTTCAAGAAACCAGAGGCCACATAGAGATTGTCTGAACTAGGATGGCTGAAATAGGGAAAATGAAAGGAAGAGGATGACTTTAAGAATCAATTCATAAAAAAAAAAAGTAGTTTCCAACTTTCCTTTAAATTGGGATTAAGTTAAAAAAATATGGCCACCCTTTCTAACGTGCATGTGTGTGTGCTCAGTCATGTCCAACTCTTTGCGACTCCATGGATTGTAGCCCACCAGTCTCCTCTGTCCATGAGATTTTCCAGGCAAGAATACTAGAGTGTGCTGCCATTTCTTCCTCCAGAGGATCTTTCTGACCAGGGATCGAACCCATGTCTCCTCCACTGGCAGGCAGGTTCTTTACCACTGAGTCATCTGGGAGCCTTTTCTAATGTGCACTATCTTTTAAATTTCATATTGTGAAGAATTTCACATTGATACATAATCAGATAAAATTTTATAATAAGCTCCAATACACCCATCATCCAACAATCAGCATGAAACCAACCCTGTCCCTATCTGTTGCCCCTCCTACTTACCCTTATTTTTAATATATCATTTGTTCCCAGGTGGCACTAGTGGTAAAGAACCCACTGCCAATGCAGGAGATATAAGAGACATGGGTTTGATCCCTGGGTCAGGAAGATCTTCTGGAGGAGGAAATGGCAACCCTCTCCAGTATTCTTGCCTGGAGAATCCCATGGACAGAGGAGCCTGGCAGGCTACATTCCATTGGGTTGCACAGAATTGGACATGACTGAAGCAACTTAGCACAAACATCATACTAATATTCAATAGTGGTCATGATAAATTTTATTAAGCTTACTTCAAAATCTTGTTGCATTTTTGTTATTTTTTGGAATTTATCAATGTTATAAAAAAGTTAATCTTATTCATAGTGCATATGTACATTTTAAATAAAGATTTGAGATGAACCAATAAACATGCAACAGACCTCAACACACCTAGTCAAGTCAGCAGAACTTTGAAAAATTCGAGAAAATGGCTTAAGTTTCTCCTGTTTGGGATCCGAAAAACTATTTAAAAAAATCCTTAAATACAGGTAAACTTTCATCTATAACTAGTGAAAATGCCTTGCAAGGGCAGACCCTCAGTAAATATCTATTCAACTGACTGTTGGAATGACAACAAAAAAGCCAAGCAGTGGAATTCAAGTAGTGGCTGAGTTTAAACAAAAGACAGTATAACTACTGACATTACCATTAATGACAGTTTTAAATATAAAGACTAGCAAATAATTAATAAAAATCATCAGAACTAACAAAGGGATATATTTATTCCTGAAGAAGTTTATGTTATCTCCACTTAGAGTTAAAGGCATTGTGGTATAAAGACTTCTTCAACTACTATAGGTGATATAATGGCAGAACGAGGACTGTCTCTCATTTCTATTGCTGCCATAACAAACTGCTACAAATTTAGTGGTTTAAAACAGCACAAATTTGAGAATTCTCTGGTAGTCCAGTAGTAAGGACTCCACATCTCACCAATGAGGACCTGGGTTCAATCCTTGGTTCGGGAACTAAGACCCCATAAGCTGCATGGTGTGGCCAAAACAAACAAACAAAAAACAAACAACATATAAAACAGCACAAATTTAATATTGTACCATAGATTGAGGTCCAGCATAGGTCTTACTGGGATAAACTGCAACCAACACTGAGAACATTCGCATTATACCAATGAGACTAGACCAGTGCTAAAGTTGTTCTAGAATGGTTTTGAGCAATGAGTCATCCTAAGGTGAGAGTTGTGAAGGAAGGGCTTCATGTAAATATAAAGCTTTGTGTTCAAGTGTGCTTTCCAAATATTAATACCGCCATCTTCTCACTTCCTTATCCCATCTGTTCTGAGCACTTTGAGTGAGATGTAGTGTAGGATGTGTATTTTCAAGATGATGTCCTGTTTCCTGTTGCCTGCAGCTAAAACACAATATTCAGATGGCAAAGTGAGTTGTTGGGGAAGTGGTGGGGAGTATGCAGGTTAGAAGGAGAGAGTTGTGGTCCTCCACAGGTATCTTGAATTACTAAGAGTGATAGTTGTTCAGTCGTGTCCAACTCTTCGCCACCCCATGGACTGTAGCCCACCAGGCTCCTCTGTCCATGGACTTCTCCAGGCAAGAATACTAGAGCGGGTAGCCATTCCCTTCTCCAGGGGATCTTTCCAACCCAGGGATGGAGCCTGTGTCTCCTGCATCTTCTGCGTTGGCAGGCAGATTCTTTACCTTTGAGCCACCAGGGAAACCCCGAATTACTAAGGACCGAGGAAGATGATAGGAGCACGGACAATCCGGGTCCTCCCATACTCGTCTTTTCTATCATCCTCCATCAGACTTGAAAGTCACACCTATTGTTAATCTCTCTGTGCCTGGTGAGTCCCTAACTTTTTGACTTCTGGACTGGCTCTCATGAATATCAAGAGATAAAAGACTAAAACCAGAGAGAGACTATAAATAAGGATTTAAAGAGAAAGGAGAACTTGGTAAGAGATGGACAAGCATTGTCACTATATAAATGATTAAGCACCCCTAATTATGTGAATATCATTACTTCCGATCAGATGATTCTTAACCTTTCTTCCTCCATCTTATACCTTTCTGAGAATCAGACGAGAGCTGTAAATCTGTCCTTTGAAAACATGCTTATGTCCACAGACACAAAGAAAGTTTGCATGCTATTTTTTCCTCAAGTCCTCCTAGAGTCTTCATTAGACTGCCCAGAATTTCACAGCCCAGATCACTGACTACCTCTTCTCAGTTTCATCCCAGTAACTACAGCTGTGCAAAGCAGAAAGAGTCGGAGTATCTTGATCTAATTTTTGGCACTAGGGATAAGAATGAACATTAGGTTAAAAGGACTCTTTCCATGTTTCATTTAAATTAATCATTTATTGAGGAGATTAAGAAATGCCTGAGAACTTTATAGTTTTGGTGTTGACAGAGTAATAAAGCTTAGATCAGAAGAAGGAAACAGTTAAATATGGGAAGAAGACAGACACAAGAGTGACAAGAGTCCTGCATGGAGACTTAATAAATGTAATTCTGTTATTGCCCAGATCTCCAGAATCCTTTGAATTTGTCCTACAGGTTCCAGAAACCTAAGTAACAATCAAAAGAGTGAAAGCAAATTAAAAATTTCCTTCCCAGATGAGTTCTGGTCTTTTAGATCCTTTTGAGAAAGGTTGGAATGAGAGAGAGTACTCAGATTATTGGTTGGCAGATGTTGAAAATATCGTGCCTGGAATCATTATACAGGTAAGAAAGACATGAGAAGAGGAACTGCAAAGATGTAAATATTAAAAATGGATTCTTAAATTGTAATCAAGAAAGGCTTTGCTAGAGAAAGTAATGGGATCACTTGTTATAATCACTATCTAAGCTCGGTAAGAATTCACTCTCCAGGATGCAAGGGTGATGCACTTGACACAGAATTAATTACTCCTTGACCTGCTTAGTTGAGTGCTACTGAAGAAGCACTCCTCCTCTGGCCCCTAAAAGCATTCTGTCCTGCTTCTGTGTGTGTGTGTGCTCGGTTGGTCAGTCATGTCTGCCTGTCTGCGACCGCATGGGTTGTAGCCGGTCAGGCTCCTCTGTCCATGGAATTTTCCAGGCAAGAATACTGGAGTGGGTTGCCATTTCCTGCTTCTAACGTAGCATGTCCAATATCATGTATACAGCTTTCTCCCTTGTAAAGTGAAAGTTTCTTTGTGCTATGCTGTGTCCACAGCAGTGCTTAAATTAACATGTAGTGAGTGCTTAATCAGGCTTCCCAGGTGGCTCAGTGGTAAAGAACCAGCCTGCCAATGCAGGAGATGGAGGTTCGATCCCTGTATCAGGAAGATCCTCTGGACAAGGAGATGGAAACTCACTCTAATATTCTTGCCTGGGAAATCTCATGGACAGAGGAGCCTGGTGGGCTACAGTCCATGGGGGTCACGAAGAGTCAGGCATGGCTCAGTAACTGAGCAACAACACAAATTACTTAATCAGTGTGTCTGTTGAATGAATGGAATTGATCTAAACTTGATTTTAATGACAAAATATGACTAATCTTATGCATTTCTCAAAATATTATTTAGAAGGCACAAAATGACTAAATTCTGAAGCAATGAAATGCCAATTTTAAATAAAAACGTGGGAGAAATGTCCCATCGATATCCTTTTGGATGCTTTTCTCATAGTCTCCTAAAAATATAAATTGGAACTTCTTCTACACAACTGGTCTTTCAACACAGATAAGCAGGGATCTGGCTGGGATTTTTACAGCAATAAAATTATTTTTCTATCTGTGATATTTATGCTTGTTTCTGAGAATGTCTAGTTGAAATGATGACATCTGTGCAGTTGACTAGCAGTAAGCTACATATGCATTGGAGTAATATTATGTAACCCTAAATAGTTGAAATTCCCAAAGGGACAGCAAAGATTTTTTTTGGATAACTTGCCTTATTATTCAAGACTCTTAGGAAATTCTCTAAATAGTCCCTCCACCAGCGACTGTGGCTTAAAAATCCTGGTTTATATTTTAAATGTCTTTCCTTTCTAAAGAGATTCTGAATTAAAGGTTAGCATTTGCTCTCAACAAAAATGGAGTTCAAATGTATTTTCTTATAAATGTGAGACAAAAACATAGTGTCCCATAAACAGTTCAAGTTCATCCCCTCAGGTAATGAAGAATTGTATTTGAACTCAGATGAAAGATTATCTTCTAAATGATATTATTGTTGCTGTTGCTTAGTCACTAAGTCGTGGATGACTCTTTGGGACCCCATGGACTGTGGCCTGCCAGGTTTCTCTGTCCATGGGATTTCCCAGGCAAGAATACTCTCTGGAACTAAAAGGCTTTAGGTGGAGTAAACAGTAACAACAGCTCATTTTAATTATGCATTTACTCATAAAAACCTTTAATGTATAATCTCATTTGATATTAAAAAGGTCTTAGGAAGGTGGTAGTGTGCCCCCCAATTCAAAGTTGAGAAAAATTAATTCAAAGACTGATTTCTTCAACATTTGTTAAATGTTTATTTTGTATCAGACAGATGCAAAGTCCTGGGAGATAGGAAGTTGAATGCGACAGACTTGTTTTCTGCCCTTATGTAATTTACATAGTCGTGGTAGAGTCAGTAAATAAATAAGAACATAAAAATAGGGCTTTCCTGATGGCTTAGTGGTAAAGAATCTGCCTGCCAATGCAGAAGACTGGGGTTCCTCCCTGAACTGGGAAGATCCCACATGCCGAGGAGCAATGAAGCCTCTGCACCACAACTATTGAGCCCATGCCCCAGAGCCTAGGAGCCGCAATTACTGAAGCCCCGAGGGCCCTGGAGCCTGTGCTCCACAACAAGAGAAGCTGCCACAATGAGAAGCCTGTTCACCGCAGCTAGAGAATAGCCCCTACTCACCTCAACTAGAGAAAAGCCTGCGAAGCCATGAAGACTCAGCACAGCCAAAAATAAATTTAAAAAGTTAAAAAGAAAAATAATGAAAAGTTTTATTAAGTGCTATGAAGGAAATAAAAAGAGCTCATGCTAAGGGAGGGCAGCGGCCAGGAGAATGACCTTAAATGGGGCCATTAGCTGAGGCCTTTGCTCACATACTTAGCTGGTCATTGATAAGTCAGGGCCATACTCACGTCTTCTGCCTCTGGGGCTTTTGCTGTGTCAACTGACATAAAAGGGACAAAATTGTGACCCGATCCTGAAAAAAGTTAGGCACTTTGGGAAATGACAGTATTCTTTTTTTTTTGTCAGCCCCGATTGCCCTTGTACTTGGGCAGGAGTAACAGGAAACAGTCTGCACTCACCCCTCCACTGTTTGGGACATCCTTAGAGTTACCTCAGCCTTTGGTATTGTGAAGCACACCTCACTGGTCCCTAAAGTTGTAGAGTTTGACACCTGTCTCATACGAACCAGAGCTCCGTTTCCACCCCCTGGTACCAGGGTCCTGCTAGTTCTATAACTGTAACATAATTAGACCTTCGGTGACATTACCTCTCTTTGGTAACTATTGCATTTCATGAAGCATTTTTCTTATGACTGGAATATATATGTTCAGGTAAATGAGAATCAAAGAGTATTTATTTCTGAAGTTAATTCTGCAGCCAGTTCTGTGGTTGAACTGTAGGATGAGGAGCTAAATTGGCCTGCTCAGGATTGCTGTTTGCACAGACCATTTATTCTTTTCCAACAGACTCAGGAAGGCAGCTGTGCAAAATGGAATTCCCGTTTTTCCAGAGGGTTGTTATAATGACAGGAGTTCTGTACAATCGTGTCTATTTACTCATCCCAGCACTTGGTTACCTCCCTTGTGACCCTGTGGAGCCTGGGGGGAATGCATTCTGCATGCTGGCCTGGGTCTGAGAAGGTTCTAAGAATTTACTGACAATTATGCATTGTGTTTCATTATTTATCCCACTGGGGCAACGTGAGTCTCTCTCATGTTCACTGCAGGCTGATCTAAAGCCCCTGTTCACAAGGAAAGTCATGAGGAACCTCATCCTGATTTCAAAGCTCCCCCCTCCCCCACCCTGTATCCAGTAGGGATAGTGGGAGTAGTTTTTAGGACTGAACACTACCACCTTGTTTCCAGGAGTTTGATTCTGTTTTAACCTAGTACGTTTGCTATACATAATGTACCTCGTGTTATCAGAAATTTGGGATATTTGCTCTGGAAAATTTTAACAACTTCAAAGTGTAACTGAACAGCCAGAAATGCTTCCAGGAGGTCGGCTGCATTCCACCAGCACCAGAAGCCTGCACATATCTGGCGCTGTAAATAAATAAGGGACATAATGTTGGAACATGTTTGCAGAAACATGGTTTTCTTTGACCCGTGCAAAATCGATTGGAATGTTTCTGTCATTTCAAACTATGGATAAGGCACCATTCCAAGACTTTTCAGGAACTGATGTCTCCATTTTCTATGGGGCTTGCGCAACTACTGAGGTTGTTTGATGTAGAAGTTTAGGACAGAGCATTTGCTTTATTTAAACTTTTTTCTAAAAGTGATACTAGAACAAAATTGTTTTTATATGCATGCTCACTGAGCTTGGGTGGTTTAAACTGGCCAGCTTGAAATTTTCAGCTCACTGAAAAACAAGGACTGTCAAATGTAAGAAATAAGCAAAAATTTTAGTATATTCCGGTGCCTGGGTGGTATTTTTTTGGGTAAAAGGGGCAGCTCTAGACTGTATTCCTGAAAGTATAAATTGGCTGTGAATTGCCCCCCAGTAGCAGGGACTGGCTGAGGCGTGTCCTGATGAAGCAGAGGACGCTGGCAGTCTTGGGTTGAGTCAGGCAGGAGAGGTGACCCAGGAGGCTGTGATTTCCGGTGGCCAGAGAGTGAGTGTTGGAGCCACATCTGGGAAACATCCATGGCTGTGTGACCAGGAGAGACAGGGGTGATCTGCGGAGTCTTCCTGTGTTCTCTCTGCCCCTGCAGTCAATTTCCCACACCCAGCCAGAGAGACCAAAATATAGACCCAAGTCAGTTCAAGTTGCTGTTCCCCTGCTGAAGACTTTCCAGTGTCTTCCAGTAACTAAATGAAGTCCAAATATATTTCCAAATATAATTTGGAAGATAAAGCCAAATAAATTCCTAACTCCTTGCTACTTCTTAAAGGGACCTAAATGATCTGTGCTGGTAAGCTTCCAACCCTCTTTTTTACCCTCTCGCCCAGCTCCACTGACCACATTGACCTCCTTGCCATCCTTGAACAAGCCGGACTTAATTCTTCCTTTGGGCCTTACTCTTTTCTTTTAAATTAAAAAAACATTTTATTGTAATAAAAATCACAAGATAGAAAACATCCAATTTAACCCTGTTTAACTGTACAGTTCAGTGGTACTAAGTACATTCATATTGTTGTTCAACTCTCACCATCATCCATCTCCTGAATTTTTCAGTTTCCTAAACTGAAACTCGTCTCCATTAAACAGTAAATCCCTATTCCCCCCTCAGCCCGACCCTGTCCCCTGGGATCTACAGATGTACTTTCTGACTATGAATTTCACTATTCTAGGTACTCCATGTAAGCAGAATCAAACAGTATTTGTCTGTACTTACTGTATATTGGAATGCGTTTTTAAAGTTAATTTAATATATGTCCTGTAAATAGATTGTACCTTCTTTTTCTTCCCCTGTGTTGTATAGTAAATTCTCATTAGTTATCTATTTTATAAGTTATCTTTTGGGGCCTTCCTCTTGCTAACCACCCTCTAATCCTCCATATTGAAATTTGCTACCCCAAGATTTTTGACTCTCTCGATCCCCAGCATCACTAAAGTCTCCTTTCCCATGTCTTTTCCTTTGACAGCACTTCCCTACAACATTTTCTAAGACAGTTTCTCTACCCCTTAACTTTCTGTTCCCTTATGCCAATTATTTGTTTTCAGCTTTATCACTTTCTGATATTACGCTATATATTTATTAGTATGACTCTTTCTTAACTGTTTTGTCCAAATCTGTAGCTCTAAACCTAGAACAGTTCCTGATACATGGTAGATTTTTGATAAATATTTGATGATTCACTGAGGGAATGGGAGTGAGGTGATATAAATGCTGAGAGGAAACAAAATAATAATTTGGGCCATAACATTTATAGCAAAAAGAGTTCTGAAAAATGGGATAAGGAATGAGGTGCAGAACAGAAAGAGTGGTTTAGAAGCTAAATTTTGGAACAGTGAGTTAGAATGTCTTGTAGAAGGAACTAGACATAAGAGACCCACAGATGACCAACAGTAAGCCATTCTATCTAAGACATGTGCAATGACTGGTGCAGCTACATTTTATTTTTCTTTTCTGAAAACATTGCAATGAATTTACTTTTCCTGCACAAAAATCCCTTTCTTCTATGCATCTCAAGTCAAAAATAAAAAGGTGTTTCTATAACAATTTTGGTTAAATTCAGAAAACATCTTATGTTAGGGTCTTTTTAAATTCCTATGCAATTGATTTTATACACTTCCTAACCCCACACACAAAGATAAATTCAAAATGGATTAACGACCTACATGTAAGACCAGAAACTATAAAACTCTTAGAGGAAAACATAGGCAGAACACTCGATGACATAAATTAAAGCAAGATCCTCTGTGACCCACCTCCTAGAATAACGGAAATAAAAGCAAAAGTAAACAAGTGGGACCTGATTAAAGTTAAAAGCTTTTGCACAGCAAAGGAAGCTATAAGCGAGGTGAAAAGACAGTCCTCAGAATGGGAGAAAATAATAGCAAATGAAACAACTGCCAAAGGATTAATTTCCAAAATATGCAAGCAGCTCATACAACTCAATACCAGAAAAACAAACAACCCAATCAAAAAGTGGGAAAAAGACCTAGACAGACATTTTTCCAGAGAAGACATACAGATGGCTAACAAACACCTGAAAAGATGCTCAACATGGCTCATTATTAGAGAAATGCAAATCAAAACAAATCAATGGGATATCACCTCACATCAGTCAGAATGGCCATCACCAAAAAGTCTACAAACAATAAATGCTGGAAAGGGTGTGGAGAAAAGAGAACACTCTTGCATTGTTGGGAATATAAATAGATACAGCCACTATGGAAGATGGTATGGAGATTCCTTAAAAAACTAGGAATAAAACCACCATATGACCCAGCAACCCCACTCCTAGGCATATACCCCGAGGAAACCAAAATTGAAAAAGACACATGTATCCCATTGTTCTTTGCAGCACTATTTACAATAGTTAGAACATGGAAGCAACCTAGATGTCCACTGACAGATGAATGGATAAGGAGGTTGTGGTACATATACACAGTGGAATATTACTCAGCCATAAAAAGGAACATATTTGAGTCAGTTCTAATAAGGTGGATGAACATAGAACCTATTATACAGAGTGAAGTAAATCATAAAGAGGAAGATAAATATCGCATTCAAATGCATGTACACGGAATACAGAAAAATGGTACTGAAGAATTTATTTACAGAGCAGCAGTGGAGAAAGACATAGAGAATAGACTTATGCACATGGAGAAAGGGAGGAAGGGTGAGATGTATGGAGAGAGTAACATGGAAGCTTACATTACCATATGTGAAATAGATAGCCAACAGGAATTTGCTGTATGGCTCAGGAAACTCATACAGGGGCTCTGTATCAACCTAGAGGGGTGGGATGGGGAGGGAGATGGGAGGGAAGTTCAAAAGGGAGGGGATATATGCATACCTATGGCCGATTCATGTTGAGGTTGGACAGAAAACAACAAAATTCTGTAAAGCAACTACCATTCAATTAATAAATAAATAAATTATATATATAAAAATGGTAAATGGGAGGGGGAGTTGGAGAGAAAGAGAGAGAGAGGGAGGTTTTACTTTCCTTTTTTGATTGGCAGGGCCAGTGAATTTCCAGCAGCAGTATGTGGAGAGAGGAGCAGGACATTGGATGTGCAGAAATTGAGAAAGGATGTGGGCAAATGAATGTTTTTTCTGAGAATGTAGCAGAAGGGCAAGTGTAACTATTGGCAATAAAGCAGTAGGAGGGTGGCAAAGAGGCAGAAAAACTGCCTCAGCAGATTCTGAGGTGTGAAAATTTTCTTTCAAACAGAGAACTTGTGAAGTGGGATAACAATAGAAGATAAGGGGGAAAAAAATAAAAATATGTGATTTCCCTTACCAAGAATTTTTGTTATATTTCTTCCTTTTTTGGTTATATTTCCTCCAAGGCAAAATAAAATTATTTTAAATTATCAGTTAATGTACATTTAGGAAGTGGAACAGTTGATAATCAATGAAAATACACTACAGAGGTGGAATCGAACATTTTGGGGGATTAATTGACTTTAAGTTAGTAAATAGGAAATTTGTGGATAGGGGACTTTCCTGTAGTTGGTGTCACATTTGAGAAACTTGTCTTGGATGGCTTCATCATGGGAAAAAAAATCAGTTAGATCAAAAGGAAAATTGTTAAGTGAAAGGATAAATACTTGGGGGATTTAAATGAAAAGTTATGAGCTAAAAGGAAGAGGGGGAAACCCATGCAGTACCTCTTGCCGTACATTAGAATCTGAGCATGTATGATGAACTGATGGTTAAAGAGTTTCCGAGAACTTTTGAAGCATGTGCTTTGTGTCATTCCCAGGATGACCGAGCATGGGAAACTTCAAGGCAGTGTAAGCACGCAGAACATTTCGTGAGGGACAAAACCCTTTCTGCTTCTGAGCTTCATGGGAAAAAACAATGAAAACGGAATCTACTTGCTCTCTGAATTACTGAGAACAAAAATGCTCTGAAAGGAAAACATAAAGATGGGCTTCAGGGAAGAGACCCTTATTACAGGGAGCTATTTAGTCAGAGGAAGAATTCTAGATCTTTAATGATGTAAGTTGTCAGTATGCACGCATGCTAAGTCGCTTCAGTCCTGTCCGACTCTTTGCGACCCTATGGACTGTAGCCCACCAGGCTCCTCTGTCTGTGGGGATTCTCCAGGCAAGAATACTGGAGTGGGTTGCCATGCCCTTCTCCAAGGAATCTTCTCGACCCAGTGATTTTGTCCGAGTCTCTGGTAGCTCCTGCATTGCAGGTAGATTCTTTACCACTGAGCCACTGGGGAAGCCAGTATAGATTATGGGGACCTGTATTCAGATATCTAAGACCACTTGATGTGATCAGAATAAAAACTGAACAATGTAATGGAATATTAAGAGATTGGGAGTCAGGCAGCCAGAGTCAGAATCTCAGACCTACCATTTTCTAGTTGTTACTGAAGCATAACATACATTAAAAACTGAATAAATAGTGGCACAGTTCAGTGACTTTTCATGAAGAGACATATCCACATAGGTAGCATTCACAGAGATCGAGAATCAGAATAGCAAGGACGTCTCAGAAAGCCCCTTGGCACTGACTTCCTCTTATTGTCCCCAAGATTAACCACTCTCCCGATTTTTAACCCCGCAGATTTGTTTTGACTGATTTGTCATAACTTTTATGAATAGAATCATTCAATATGCATTCTTTTCTGTTTATTGTCTTTAGTCAACTTTATGTGATTCACATAGGTTGCTGTCTAGCTGGATCTGTTGGTTTTCACTGACTAATTATATACTGTCATATACGTAACCACAGTTAAAAAAATCTACACCTGATGGACATCTGAGATGTTTCTAGGTTTTGATTATTCTTCACAGTATTGCTGGGAATATTTTTGTACGTGTTTTTCTTTTCTGCGAACATCGGAATGTATTTGTATTAGTCTGCTAGAGCTCCTGTAACAAAATAGCACAGGAAGGTGGCTTAAACAGAAGTTTATTTTATCACAGTTCTGGAGATTGGAAGTCTGAGATAAAGGTGCCAGTAGGTTTGGTTTCTCCAGCGGCCTCTCTCCTTGACTTGTGGACAACTGCTTCCTTGTTATGCCCTCACATGGTCACCTCATATAAGGACACCAGTCCTGTTGGATCATGATCCTACTATTATGACAGCATTTAACATTAATTGCTTACTTAAAGGCCCTGTCTCTAGTAACACTGGTGATTGGCACTTCAGTCTATGAATTTGGGAGGACATAATTCAGCCTATGGAGAGGGCGATGGCACCCTACTCCAGTACTCTTGCCTGGAAAATCTCATGGACGGAGGAGCCTGGTAGGCTGCAGTCCTTAGGGTTGCGAAGAGTTGGATATGACTGAGCGACTTCACTTTCACTTTTCACTTTCATGCGTTGGAGAAGGAAATGGCAATCCACTCCAGTGTTCTTGCCTGGAGAATCCCAGCAGCAATTCAGCCTATAACAGAATTTCTGTGGGTTGTATGCTGCTGCTGCTAAGTCGCTTCAGTCGTGTCCGACTCTGTGCGACCCCATAGACGGCAGCCCACCAGGCTCCGCCGTCCCTGGATTCTCCAGGCAAGAATACTGGAGTGGGTTGCCATTTCCTTCTCCAGTGCA
Organism: Okapia johnstoni; assembly: GCA_024291935.2. NCBI lineage: Eukaryota > Metazoa > Chordata > Mammalia > Artiodactyla > Giraffidae > Okapia > Okapia johnstoni. The sequence goes on along the minus strand of CM044321.1, from coordinate 28,227,207 downwards.
TGAAAGGGAAAAGTGAAAGTGAAGTTGCTCAGTTGTATCCGACTCTTAGCAACCCCATGGACAGCAGCCCACCAGGCTCCTCCGTCCATGGGATTTTCTAGGCAAGAGTACTGGAGTGGGGTGCCATTGCCTTCTCCGTGGGTTGTATACTTAGGAGTAAATGATTGATCTTTGGACATGAGTGTGTTCAGATTTAGTAGATACTGACAGTTTTCCAAACTGGTTGAACTAATTTGCATCCCCAGCAGCAGTATGCCAAGGTTCCAGCGGCTTCACGATCTCAGTAATTACAGTATTGTCTTTCATTTTAGCCGTTATGGTGGGTACGTAAATGATACATCGCTATCGTTTAATTAGCATGTCCTGAATGGTTACTGAAGCTGGATATCTCTTGTATGTTTATTAGCCTCTTGGATATTCTCATTTGTAAAATGTCTAAGACTTTTGACTATTTTACAGTTTTACTCTCTGTCATTTTCTTATTGAGTTGAAGGAGTTCTTATCCTAGAAGTCAGTTCTTTATTGAATAGTGACTAGCAAAAATCTTATGCCATTCTGTGTACTGCCTTTTCAGGTATTGATCATGGTTTGATAAATGTAAGTTCTTAATTATCATAGAGAAGTTTAAGTTGTAATTTTTTTCTTTCATGGCTAGTGCATTTCATTCCTTATTTTACTAGTTTTTGCCTAGCCTTCAGGTCATGAAGATTCTGATATTTTCTTTCAACAGTTTCGTGGTTGTCACATTTAGAACTCCTTAACATTTAAAACTAATGTTTGTGTGTTCTGTGAGTTTGGGGGATGTAGTCGTGATTGACCTTTATCCATACAGATATTCAACTGACCCCAAGCCATTCATTTATAAAGCCCATCTTTCCCCACTGCACTGCATTGTAACCTTTGTCATAAACTAGGTGACAGTACTAATTATGCATCATTTCCTCCATGCGCTCTACTTTTTCACTGCTTGTATATTCTTGAGCCAATGTCACACTGTCTTAAATACTATAATATTCCTTTATAATAAGGCTTGACTTCTTAAAGTAACCTTCTTTGCCAAGGGCTAGTCACAGTTCTTCACATTTTCAAACACATTTTAGAATTGTCTTACCAATTTCCATAAAATATCTGCTAGGATTTTGGTTTGAATTACAATGAATGTAAAGATCAATATAGGAATAACAAATATTTTAAACATATGGAGCCTTTCAACTCATGATCATGGTTGTTGCTGTTGTTGTCACTAAGCTGTGTCTCTTTGCAACCCCATAAACTGTGGCACTCCAGTCTCCTCTGTCCTCCACTACATCTCTGAGTTTGCTCAAATTCATGTCCATCAAGTCAATGATTTTAACTGTCGCATCCTCTGCCACGCCCTTCCCCTTTTGCTTTTAATCTTTCCCAGTATCAAAGTCTTCTCCAGTGAATCAGTTCTTCACATCAGGTGGCCAAATATTGGAGTTTCAGCTTCAGTATCAGTCCTTCAAATGAATATTCAGGGCTGATTTACTGTAGGACTGACTGGATAAATTTCCTTTCAAGGGACTCTCAAACGTCTTCTCCAGTACTACAATTCAAAAGTATCAATTCTTTGGCGCTCAGCCTTCTTTATGGTCCAACTCTCACATCCATACATGACTACTGGAAAAACCATAGCTTTGACTATATGGGCTTTGTCAGCAAAGTGATGTCTCTTCTGTTTAAATGCTCTCTAGGTTTGTCATAACTTTCCTTCCAAGGAGCAAGGATGAACATGGTACATCCCATTATGTACTTAAACCTTTGATTTCTATCAGTAATTTTTTATAGTTTTCAATGTGGGGGTATTATGCATCTTTTATTAGATTTATTCCTAGATGTTTTATGATTTTTAAGATGTTACTGTAAGTTAATCAAGCATATTAACTTAAGATATTTCCATTCATATCTCCACATATGGATATTTGGGGAATTTTGAATAATATTGATCCAAAGATGATCAAGGCAAATTAAATACTCATCAGTGTCTTCATTCATGCCTTCATGAATTTGTTTATTGAGTAAGTGTTTCTTGCATGCTTCCTCTATACTAGGAGTGTATAGGGAGTTACAAAGTATTATAGAAGTATTGAAGAAAGGAAACTACTTTGAAAACAAGAATATTGAAGGATTATCAGAATAATCACAGAAACCATACTGAGAAATAATATCAGAAATAGCTAAATCACTTCATAGGGAGACAATAAAAGCAAACTAGGACACTTGAGAAAAATGAAGGATAGTGTGAAAGAGAATAATTTGGTAATATTTTGTTTGAACTTTCAATTGCAGCAAATAAAATAAAAACTATGAAAAGTTCTCATGGAATCATAGCACATCAAGTTGGTGTTAAACTCCACTCTGAAGGTAGGAGCCTGGGCATTCTGTGTGATCAGTATAACCTAGATTTAAGAGGTTTACAAGGAATAGGAGCCATAAACCTAACAATCAGTGACCTCCTCCAGATGGGGCCCAGAAAGAGCCTGTTTAGGTTACTAGGAGGAATTTATCTGGAAGCTGTAGGGTGGGAACTGAGACCATCCCAGCTCTGTTATTTGTTTATGAGGCCTATGTAGGAAGTATGGATCCTTTTGTTTTCCAGAAGGACTATAAACAATTTCTGCTCTGGTTGTTTGTATAAGAGATATCACTGGATTTTTTTTTTTTAAGTAAACAGATAGGAGTAAAGTGTAGTTTGATTTAGAGCGTGTGTCCATATTACACGTTATCTAAGGGTAATTAGGTTGCCCATTGATGTTGGCAAAGCTGAGACATTTAAGCAAATGTAAGAACAAGGAAAGGAAGAAAATAAAAGTGCAAAGCGTTGAGCAGTGAGGATTTTGAGCTCATGAGAGTTCTGAAAAGTATGTGTAATCTAAATCAGAGATAAATGGATATGGTGGAAGGAGCATTGAACGAAGAGTCACAACTAGTCTCAGTTCTCATACTTTACCAGCAATGTTATCTCTTAAAGCTAATTAACCTCTGACTCTCAGTTTCCTGACCTATCTAGCTCAAATGATGTGATGTGAAAGCTCTTTTCAATGATAAGGTATTACATAAATATGCGACAGTGGTTTAACGTCACTTTCCTGGTATTGTTCAACTCATATAGTGCCATCATACTGACTATCATTTTAGCATCAGTTCTCAAACTTTTATATCTCAAGACCCCTTTGCACTCTGAAAATATTGGGGACCCCAGAGAACTTTTATTTGTGTGGGTTATATCTATGGTGTACGTTACATTAGGAATTAAAACTGAGAACGATTTTTTTAAATGTTTATTTTTTAATAACTGACATTATTTTATATTTGTGTATATCTCTTTCACCACTGGTTTAATGAAGGTGACTGAATTCTCATATCTGTTTCTGCATTCAATCTGCTGAAATACGTTGTTTTGGTTGAAATATATAAAGAAAATCAGGCCTGCAGATTTGTATTAGAAAAGGAAAGGGTATTTTAATAGATTTTTTTGATAATTGTGGATATTCTTTGACTCAAAACTTTCTCTCTTAAAGGTTGGGTACAGTATGAAATCTGAACCCATATCAACATTCTTGCTCTTTCTATTAAATTCATCAGATCATCTTGCTCTTTGAATGAATCTTTCCCATGCATGATTTTGTAACATCATTTATTAGTCTGCTTTAAAGACTTGCCAAATGTTGGCAAATTTCACATAAAACATTTAAAAAATCATATTTGTTAATATCCTTACCATTTCATCAGAAAATTTTTAAGTATTATAATGCTGTCTAACTCAAGGTTATAGATACAAATCTTCTGAAATTCTATTTTCCACTTGAAAGTGTGAATTTAGTTGTGTGCTTTAGTTATGTCTGACTCTTTGTGACACCCCATGGACTGTAGCCCACCAGGATCCTCTGTCCATGGATTATCCTGGAAGGAACACTGGAGTAGGTTGCCATTTCCTTCTCCAGGAAATCTTCCTGACCTAGGGCTTGAATCTGTGTCTCCTGCGGCTCCTGCATTGGCACGCGGATTCTTTACCACTGAGCCACCTAGAAAACTGGGGTGAATTCAGTTACAGTCAACAAATACTGTCATTTATTTTTTGAAGTAACAGACTTACTTGGTTCATGTTGAGAAAATGCCTGCCAAATACCCAAATCTGAATAACCATAGTTTGTCTGTTAAAATGCTTTTCAGGTGAAAATGGTGTTCCATGAAAAAAGTAGCTAGTTTAACACACAACTCACAATCACATCAGTGCCTTTCTCTGAGACCCTCACACTTCTGTAGGCTGCAGAATTGCTTTTTTTTGTACTTCCCACTTCATTACATGGACATCTTAAAGACATAAATTCAAATGCTGAGATTTAATTAAAATAATTATTTTACTGCTTCACTGAGAATATTCTTAAGTTAACTGACTTTTCATTTGCCCCTCTATGATGAAGGTCAACTATTCAATGATAACAATAGTTTGGTTCCACTGCCTTCATTTGTGCTAAAGGACCAATAGTTTCCTTTTCTGTGTAAATGTCAATATGATGAAAGGAAAGTGGTTAAAAAATAATTTTAAAAAAGTCTTTGTAATTTTTTGGAAATAATTTGACCTTGCAATCGCCCCGAAAGTGTAGCAAGGGATCTCACTAGTCTGCTGACCAGAGTCATGTTACAAAGGATTCTGTGCATTGTTTTTAGTCTTCAGTAGGAAAGAATGTTATCCTCCCTGTCTATGTCTCCATTGGGTGTAGAAGGTAGATAACCAAGAGTTCATAGTCAGGTCTCAAACATTCTCAGTCACATCTGTCCTTGTTCCTTTTCTGGATCTTCAATTTGAAAGACTGGGGCTATCACTCCCTGTTCTTTTTCTTTTTTGGTACATTTCTCACTGTGTTGCATTATCCATTATTTGTCTGATTCTCTCACTAGATCAAAGTACTTTATAAGTAGTAGTTGTTTATCTATCTCATTCACATTCATTGTATATCAATTGTCTAGCTCAGAGTAGATCCTTAATAAATATTTATAAAGTAAAATTACCATGACTTATGGGCTTTCCAGGTGGCACTAGTTGTAAAGAACTTGCCTGCCAACGCAAAAGACACAAGAGACGTGGGTTCGATCCCTGGGTTGAGAAGGTCCCCTGGAGGAGGACATGGCAACTTACTCCAGTTTTCTTGCCTGGAGAATCCCATGGACAGAGGAGCCTGGTGGGCTACGGTCCATAGGGTCGCAAAGAGTCGAACACAGATTGAAGCAACTTTTAGCACACAGAGGCAATATTACACTATAGAAGAATTTAAATAAAATGCCATAGAAGCTGAGATGACAAAGAGTTTAATTGTGAGGGAGTGGAGGAAAAGGGAGTCTAGGGACACTTCAGAGAGGTGCATTTTTGTATGTTGTCAGAACAAAAAGATGTTGTATTTTTCCTGTGGGATTTTGGGAAGAGCCTGATCATAACCTTCTTGCTGATGCTGCTATGATACATGCCCTAGAGACGATGATGAGGGCTATGATATGGAAAAGGGGACTTTTGGGAAAAGGTCTTGAAATTTGGAGTGTTACACAACAGGACATGACGTATCTTGCCCAGTGAATAAAGCTCTACTGAAAAGTTTTAAGGAGGCTCCACTGCTTAGACAGTTCAAGAGACACTTTTCAATGTTGGCATGTACATTCAAAGAATGCTGATCTCCTAATACAACATTGTGAAAACAAAGTTTTCTCATTCATTCTGTTCACCCAGGTATGCAAGATTCTGAATTGCTAAGTGGGGGGAAGTATGGAGAGGCAGCGGAAACACTCAGGACCAAGTACAAACAAGAAAAAGCTTTGCTTCTGAGTTTATTTTATTCCTAGTTTAGTGATGGAGTGGTAAAAGGTCTTCAGGATTAATAAGAAAGCTGCTTTTCTCCCCTGAAGCTGCCCTATTAGGGAAATTTACATATAAAAAGATAATACTAATTATGAAGTATTTATTCTGTTTTCATAAGGAAGTGCATTTCTTACCTGTTCAAACAGTTATCTTTTTTCTTCATCTTTATCCCTTAGGATAAAAATTTATCTAAGCTATTTTAATCAAATCCCTGCCTTCTAGATGGTATCATTAAAACAAGCTTGTTTCTTTCTTTTGCTTCCTTCCTTTCTTTGTTTTTAATTGAAGTATAGTTGATTTACAACGTAGTGTTAGTTTCAGGTGTACAGCAAAGTGATCCAATTATACATACATAAAAATCTATTTTTTCAGATTATTTTCTCTTCTGTTGTTGCTATTGTTCAGTCACTAAGTCGTGTCTGACTCTTTGTGACCCCACAGACTACAGCACACCAGGCTTCCCTGTCTTTAACTATCTCCCGGAATTAGCTCAAACTCATGTCCATTGAGTCATGATGCCATCCAACCGTCTCATCTTTTATCCTATAGGTTATTACAAAATTTCAAGTACAGTTCCCTATGGTATAGGTCCTTGTTGGTTATCTCTTTTGTATATAGTAGTGTGTATATGTTAGTTCCAAATGCCTAATCTATCCCCCTCCATTTGCCCACCAGTAATAATAAATTTGTTTTCTGTGTCTGTGGGTCTGTTTTATATATAAGTTCATTTGTATTATCTTTTTTTAGATTATGCATATAAGCAACATCTTATGATATTTATCTTTCTCTGACAGGCTGACTTCACTTAGTATAAAACATACTTACCTTGCAAATATGGCGTCATTTTAGAAAACAAGCATGTATACGGTACTGTGTGGTGATATAGTTCTGGCTTTTCTTTTTTTCTGCCTCTTTTGTTTCAGTTATGACTTCTCAGCCTTGTTTCTGAAAACCTACCTCCATCTGTCTCCCAACACTATTATCCTAGTTCCTCAGCTAATCTGCATTGAGAAAATAAAGTAGATAAGCAAACATATTAAGAATTATAATATAAATAAGAATCAGCAGATCATATGGTTAAGAGAACCTATCCTGGCACATTACCACATATGGCCAAATTAGTTGACCTCTCAATGACTCAGTTTTCTTATCTGTAGAATGGATAAATAAGAAACCATACCTTATTATGTTTCTGTGAGGATTAAATGAGAACTCTTAGAAATGACCAGGCACATAAAAAACGCTAGATACGTGATTACTATCATTATTGTTGCTGTTCTTAATTAGCACTAAGATAAAGGCTAATCAAATGAGAGATGTTATTGTAGTGGATCTGCAGAAGTAATTTGCGTTCTCAGAGGCCTTTCAGTTTCATTTGAGGCCACATAAAAGAGTCCTAGGATTTAGATCTTGCAGTGTAGCCTCAGGAGACTGGCTGACTGCTTTCTCCTTCAGCTCATAGTATGATACCTGAATCTTCCTGTCGATCAAGGATCCTTTTTTATAAATTTATTTTTTATTGAAGTATAGTTGACTTACAACCTTGTATTAGTTTCAAGTGTACAGCATAGTGATTCAATATTTTTAAAAATTATACTCCATTAAAAGTTATTACAAAGTAATGTCTCTAATTCCCTGTATTGTACAACATAACCTTGTTGCTCATCTATTTTGTACATAGTAGTTTGCGTCTTTTAACCCCACACCCCTAGCCTGCCCCTCCTTACTTCCCTCTCCTGACTGGTAACTACTAGCTTGTTTTCCATACCTATCAGTCTGTTCCTGTTTTGCTATATATTCATTTTGTTTTATATTTTTAGATTTTACCTACAAGTGATATCATACAATGTTTGTTTTTCTTTGTCTGACCCTCAAAGTCTATCCATGTTGTTACAAAAGACAAAATTTCATTCTTCTCTATGGCTGAGGAGTATTCCATCGTATATGTATACCACATCTTTATCCATTCATCTGTTGATGAACACTTGGGCTGCTTCCATATCTTGGCTATTGTAAATAATGTTTCTGTGAACACTGGGGTGCATGAATCTTTTCAAATTAGTGTTTTTATTTTTTGGCTACATACCCAAGGGTGGAATTGCTGGGTCATACGGTAGTTCTATTTTTAGTTTTTTGAAAAAACTCCATACTGTTTTTTTCACAGTGGCTGTACTAATTTACATTTCCAAGAGCATACAAGGGTTCTTTTTTCTCCACAAGCTCACTAACATTTGTGATTTGTAGTCTTTTTTAAAAAAAATATTTATTTATTTATTTTGGCTACGCTGGGTCTTTGTTGCTGCGTGGGCTATTTTCCTAGGTGCGGTGAGCAGGGGCTACTCTCTAGTTGCAGTGCGGGGCTTCTCTTGTTGCAGATGATGGGCTCTAGGGCTTGTGGGGGCTTCAGTAGCTGTGGCTCTTGGATTCTAGAGCACAGGCTCAGTAACTGTGGCATGCTGGCTTAATTGCTCCACAGCATGTGGGATCTTCCCAGATCAGGGATTGAACCTGTGTCTACTGCATTGTCAGGTGGATTCTTTACAACTGAGCCACCAGGGAAGCCTCTGTTTGTGGTCTTTCTGATGGCAGCCATTATGACAGTTGTGAGGTGATATCTCATTGTGGTTTTGATTTCTCTGATGATTGGGCATCTTTTCACATGCCTGTTGGCCTGCTGAATGTCTTCTTTGAAAAAATATCTATTCAGGTCTTCTGCCCATTTTTTAATCAGGTTATTTATGTTTTGCTGTTGAGTTGTAGGAACTGCTTACGCATACATTGGATATTAACCCCTTATCAGTTATATCATTTTGAAACATTTTTTTCTGTTCAGTAGTCCTTTATATGGGGCTGAGTAGTTTTAATGTAAAATACTAAGTGTGGGACAAATGTTACCACATCAGGTGCCAATGGAAACTGTGGTTTGAAGAGAGGGACTGATGTCTCTTATCCTGGTGAATGCTAACTGAGGGATGAACACAGAGATCTTACCATGGGCAGCCCTTGCCCTGGTCCTGCCTTGTGATCCTAAGCTGTTTCTAGCCCCCAGATCTTCAGTCTCCATGTGCTGTGCGAAAACCAGACCACAAACCACTTGGAGACTACATGGTGACAGCTGGCACACCAACACACATTGGGGGTCATTCCCAGGGGACTTCTAGCATGCTGCAGGGCACAGCATGCTTGGCTGTGGATGCTCATGGGAAGTTTCAATATGAGCTACATAAATCCCAATCAGGTATACTGCTGACCTGCTGACAGCTGTTGCTTGGCAGACACTGGCTCAACCCACTTCCAGAAGTGCTTTCACAGCACTTTAGGGGCACTTCCAACTCAGGTGGGGAGGCAGGGCAGCAATGATAGAGGCAGCAGGCTGACTGGACCGGAGTGCTGCCACACTGGATCTGAGTGTCCCAAATAAGTCACCTGTGGCTGGGCCCAGAAGTGAGTGTGCATGACTTGTACTTTGGGCAGCCTCGCTCTCCTCCCCACAGACCCCACGCTCACACGCAGACAGTGTGACATGAGGAGACATCTTCCCAAACACTGACCCACTTCAGAAATCAGGCTTGTAGTACTTTATGAATGTGTGTGGAATTTCAACCCTGTGTAGATAAGCCTGTCTTGTTGTAAAACATGTTTATTTTTAAGTAATTTTAAATTGAACATCAGAAACTATGTATTTGTACCACAGCTTCCTGTGGTACATATACACAATGGAATATTACTCGGCCATTAAAAAGAATACATTCGAATCAGTTCTAATGAAGTGGATGAAACTGGAGCCTATCATAAAGAGTAAAGTAAGCCAGAAAGAAAAACACCAATACAGTATACTAACACATATATATGGTATTTATTTAGTTAATCAGTAAAGTTAACCCTGTATGCGAGACATCAAAAGAGACACAGATAAATAGAACAGTATTATGGACTCTGTGGGAGAAGGTGAGGGTGGGATGATATGGGAGAATGGCATTGAAGCATGTAAATTATCATATGTGAAATGAATTGCCAGTCCAGGTTCAATGCATGATACAGGGTGCTTGGGGCTGGTGGACGGGGATGACCTGGAGGGATGGGATGGGGAGGGAGGTGGGAGGGGGGTTCTGGAAGGGAAACACATGTACACCCATGGTGGATTCATGTCAATGTATGGCAAAACAAATACAATATTGTAAAGTTAAAAAATAGATAAATAAACTAATTTAAAAAAAGTAAATAAAAAATAAAGATTAAAGAAAAAGAAACTATGTATTCATAAATAATACTTTTAAATAAAAGATAGTATCGCCACGAGCTGTTGGAGGGTTCAATGTAATCATATTAACTAAGAATCTGTGTACTATTATCTTGTTAGACACTTACACTAACATACATCTTCATGATTGCTCATATATATATACATTTGTAAATTGTATATACATTCATATATACATTTGGAAATTGTGTTTATGTATATGATTATATATCCGGTCCCATCACTTCATGGAAAATAGATGGAGAAACAGTGGAAACAGTGAGAGACTTTATTTTTGGGGGCTCCAGAATCACTGCTGATGGTGACTGCAGCCATGAAATTAAAAGACTCTTACTTCTTAGAAGAAAAGTTATGACCAACCTAGACAGCATATTAAAAAGCAGAGACATTACTTTGCCAACAAACATCCATCTAGTCAAGGCTATGGTTTTTCCAGTAGTCATGTATGAGAGTTGGACTATGAAGAAAACTGCACGCCGAAGAAGTGATGCTTTTGAACTGTGGTGTTGAAGACTCTTGAGAGTCCCTTGGACTTCAAGGAGATCCAACCAGTCCATCCTAAAGGAAATCAGTCCTGCATATTCATTGAAAAGACTGATGTTGAAGCTGGAACTCCAATACTTTGGCCACCTGATGCAAAGAGCTGACTCATTTGAAAAGACCCTGACGCTGGGAAAGATTAAAGGCAAGAGGAGAAGGGGACAACAGAGGATGAGATGGTTGGATGGTATCACCGACTCAATGGGCATGAGTTTGAGTAAACTCCGGGAGCTGGTGATGGACAGGGAGGCCTGGCGTGCTGCAGTCCATGGGGTTGCAAAGAGTTGAACATGATTAAGAGACTGAACTGAACTGAACTGAACATGATTATATATCATAATATGCATTTTGATTTCTCATCTTTTCCTTTATAAACATCCTTTCATTCATGCCTAGTATTAACTCCCAGACATAGTGTGCTTTTAAGGATTAATGTTTAGTAATATCAGAAAGTTATAACTCTGAAATATTAGCTTATTAGAAAATAAAAGTTAGTGATTCTACTTAGCCTTTGGCTTCATTTCAATCCTGGGTTAGTGTACTAACCAGTGAACTTCTAGCTGGGTTTGAAAAATTACCTAAAATTATATCCCTTATTGATTATTACATTCAGTCATACATTATGTCACAACTGTTAAGCAAGAAACTTGATTTGCCTTTCTTAAGTCAGGTTAATTTTCTGGCATGTCACTAAACTGTACTTTCTCAGACAGGAGTGTCTTTCTATCTTCCTTACTCCAGTGCATATCACATGGAAGAGCTTAATACACATTTCTCGAAGAAATACCCTCAAATCCTGCTTCTCAGTTGCTGGAGTCCAGCTCCAGCAGGTCCAGGGGTTCCCTTAGGATGGACGGTGTCGGCGATGCGAATGAGAAGGCACAGCGAGTCTTAGTGTTTCCAAGTGTCTTCCTACTTTATTGTTTTTTAAGACAGCTTTTATATTTTTAGTGGTATATAGAAACAAATGTAACGTATAGAGTCATACCAATTCAGCTTAAGGGACATACCAATTCAGCTTAATGGGTATATCTTAATGGGCCCATCAAGTTAGCTCAATGGGCCAGCAGCTTCGACCCTCATCGAAGCCGTTTGCATGTCTTTAGTTACAAAAAAGCCTCATTTTGTTTACATCATCTTCTGGCCTGGTGGCCTGCTGACACCTTGTGACTCTCTATTGATAAATGTTGATCAATCAGAATACTTTTGTATAGGGCACATCAGGAAAGAATTCATCAACAGGAAGTTTCAAGGTAAAACCTGTTTTTGGTAATTTACTCTACGCCTTGAGCTTAACAGAAAAGAATGTAGTTCCATAAAGTCAAAGAACAGCAAGCTGAAGTTCAGTTCTAAATAAGAATCATCAGTTAAATCAACAATTGTCTTATTATTTGTATTAAAGCTAAACTTCTATTTATATAAATCCCTAACTATTATGCTTGCTAAATACGTTAAGAGTAAAAACATAGTGAGTAAATATAGATTAAGTAACAGTTTCACAAAGCAATATTTTTTGTATTTCCTAACAAGCCTTTTTTCCTGTGAAGGGTTTTGTGCCCATAGGGGCTTTCTGTGTGGAGGCTCTCAATGCTGTTTTATTACTAGGGAGCAGTTATGTACATTAGCTCCAAAGGCACAGGTACATTTATTAAACAAACCCATATGTTAGCAAAAGGAATTTAGATCAGCATACTCGATATCCCAGATAATTTTATTTAGGGTGCTACCGTTCAGGGTCCTTGTTGATTTGAAGTTTCAGAATGATCTACTTTACAAGAGAATCAGGAAAAGCCTTTTTTCTAAGTCACAGAAAGTAAGAGGTTTATTGTAGCAAACATCAGAAAGACAGATACCATCTTTAAGGTGAGTCCTGAGGCAGCCTTCCGAGAATCCCTGAGGCCTGAGAAGCCTTGCTCAAATCAGTCCTTTTGGGGATCTCGTGAGCTGGCTCCCGGCACTCAGTGTTAGTTTTGAGCTTGGGAATAATGATAGCTTTGGAAAAGTAAACTTAAAAGCCAGAACCCTTAAAATCTATGTGAAATATCCTAAAGTAAGTTTCCCATGTACTTCCCCTACAGGGCTTATCTTTCTTCATTTTTATGGTTTGCCTCTGGATGCCCCAAAGAAGCTACCATAACTGTACATGCCTATTTTCACCCTTTCATCAAACTTTTGCTAAGGTGATGAAGAGTCCTCTCCTCCCTTAGTAGCAAATGTGGTACATTTTGGAATTTCCAAAAGCCATCAATCTCCCATGATATGCCCAAGACAGGTGTCCATGAGAGTGGAATTAGCAACCCTTGGCTGCAACCATTAGTGTACTGCAATCCCTGACAAGGCAGGCCAGGAAGAAATGGCTGTTGACTGGATACCAGTCCATCCCTTCGGGCGTGAGTGAGAATGCTTAAATAACAGTGTGCGCTCAGTCGTGTCCGACTCTGCAACCCCAGGGACTCTGGCCTGCCAGGTTCCTCTGCCCATGGAATTTTCCAGGCAAGAACACTGGAGTAGGTTGCTATTTCCTCCTTCAGGGGATCTTCCCCAGCCAGGGATCAAACTCACATCTTTTGGCAGGTGGATTCTTTACCACTATTGCCACCACTAGCGCCACCTGTGAAGCCTAGAGAATGCCCGACTACAAGGAATAGAATGGGTCTGTTCAAGGCCACAATGGATAGCGTGCTCTTCCATCATTTTGCTACATGATCCAAACTTCTAGTAATAGACTCAGAAGCAAATATACAGAACATCCCAGTAATGGGTGCAAATGACTCTGACAAAACAGGTACATTTAAAGATCTTGTTATTTATTTTCCCTAAAAGGTTGTTTCACGTGACATAATAATAAAATTGATATCAACAGTTTGGGACGGTCACGGGTGAATAGGGAATGGGATTGTTTCAGTTCAGTTCAGTTCAGTTGCTCAGTTGTGTCCGACTCTTTGCGACCCCATGAACTGCAGCATGCCAGGCCTTCATATACTTACTAAAGCTCTTGTCTGTTGAATTTAAATAACAAACACCAAAAAATAATAGGGAACTTTTCAACAGGTCAACTATTTTAACTATTTTATCTGTTTGCAACACTTTTACATTCATAACGTAACACAAACATATTCCTCTCTCTCTTCCCCTTTCTCTCACACAAATATGAAGCAGAAAAAGCAACAATAACATGTATAATTTTTGCTGGATTATGCTCTAATGACTGAATTATACACTATTTAATGATTACAAAGTATCCAAAATACTGCTAAAGTCAAATTTTTAAGTTTTTCCCCCAAATCTATCTTCCATGGTGGTCTAACTAGATACTTGCCCACTGTGACTATTGACAGAAGGTTCTTACATTTTTGGAGAAACCACAGTTACTAGTTTTAGTAAGAACTCTCTCTCCTCATCAGCAAGCCTAGGCAAGCTTCCATAGACTGTATTTTTTCCTGTTTGTCCCCACCCAGAAATCCTTTAAGGGAATGGGAAAAATTCAGGAGTCCCCTTTGCAAATTGTAAGTAATCAATCAAAACTCCTTTAAAAATTCTGATTAGAACAAGCGTAAGTAATATAAAAAGTAGACTTGTGGAAACTGAAAATGGAAAGGAATTGAGTTTTCTTCTCATTCTTTAGCACAAAATTCTGGGTTTACAACTTTTAAAATTCTATTATGAAAGTAAGATAACTATGTTACAAAAAATAAAAAATTATGCAAACATTAATTTGTGATCCCAATGGTTCATCCATAACCTTCTTTCTTTGGATTAAAAAATACAAGTGTTTAGGGAATTCTTTGGCAATCCAGTGGTTAGGACTTGGCACTCTCTGTGCCAGCGCCCCAGGTTTGATCCTGGGTCAGGGACCTAAGATCCCGCAAGCCAGGCTATGTGGCTAAAAAAAAAGAAAAAAACAATTTTTAAAATCACATCCAATTAAAAACCACAAATAGTCTTAAGATAAAAGAATAAACACAGGATATGCACTCAACTGAAATATTTTGAAAAAGACAGTTGACAGCTATTGAAATTGAAAGTCGCTCAGTCCTGTCTGACTCTTTGCAACCCCATGAACTGTATAGTCCGTGGAATTCTCCAGGCCAGAATACTGCAGTGGCTAGCCATTCCCTTCTCCAGGGGATCTTCCCAACACAGGGATTTAACCCAGGTCTCCCAACATTGCAGACAGATTCTTTATGAGCTGAGCTACCAGGGAAGCCCTACTGACAACTGTTGCTTTACAGCAAATATATGATCTCATCAGCAAGCTAGAAAAATGAGGAGTTCATTATCTTTTTAAAAAGTCATAGTCAAACCTGCACAATTGTCAGGCACGTGGGTGCTAGAGTCAAAGTTTCTGGTTCCAAAGCTTAACTTTGCTACAGAATCCTTCCCATAATCTTGGACAGGTTGCCATAGTTTCCTTATCTGTAAAATGACAATACTCATTGTACCTAGCTTGCTATGGTTTGGTGAGTTAATAATAGGAAATACTGAGGAAAAATCCTAGAATATAACATGTAATATTATAGGAAATCCTAGGGAAAATCTAATAGGAAAAATCCTAGAATTCTAGGAAAAATCAAGAATATAATACATAATAAATAGTAGCATATGATGAGCTTACATCACTGTTACTATTCTTCAGTTTCTAGTATTTTTAAAATAAATATTGACCCACAATGAAGAATAATTGTATTACTACTTTCTGAAAGTTTCATTAAATAATAATGAATGATAAGTTTCTTTTTCAATTTGGAAACCAAATTTAATAAATCTCTTAGACTATTATTATAAGCTATATTTCAGGATTAAAACCCTTCCCCACAAGGGAGGATACACATTTCTGTGTTTTGTGCTATCATTTGAAAAGAGGATGCTATCACACCAGGAGGTGGAAATGTTGCAC
The DNA here is from genome assembly GCA_024291935.2 of Okapia johnstoni. Lineage (NCBI taxonomy): Eukaryota > Metazoa > Chordata > Mammalia > Artiodactyla > Giraffidae > Okapia > Okapia johnstoni. The sequence goes on along the minus strand of CM044321.1, from coordinate 28,211,637 downwards.
TCAGAAAGTCCATTCTCGATGACTGCAAATGTTACTAGTGGGAAGAAATTCTAGTGTATCTAATTTCATCACTGATAAATCTATGAGTCACAACAGGCCTGCACTGGGACTAAGCCTAGGAATCTTACATGCAAAATATTTTTGCTTAATTTTATGGTCTACAACTTGAGAACCATTATTTTATCATTTAGGATTGATAAGGCAGCCAGTTTCCTGCCCTAGACATTTTGTCAGATAACTTCAGGTTTTATCAGATTTCATCTTTATCACAAAAAACTCCTGGTTTTCTTTTAAACTATGTCATGATTATAGTCTTCTCTGTGCATGAAAGAAGGAAGAGTCTCACTAGATCACCTGTGGTAAGATTTGTGACTAGTTTCTCACGCGAAATATTTAAGTTTTGAAATTATTTCCTCTTTCCTCCAGGAGAGTATAAATAAACTTTTCCTGTGTGACTGTTTGGTTTTCTTCAAAATATGTTAGATCATTATTATCACAGCCATATTCTCTATTTCAAGCAGAGAAGAGGCTGCCTATCACTTAACTTAGCAGGACTTTTTGTTCAGATTTCCAGATAAGGCACAATATTGGCTTTACAAATAAAAAAGGGAAGGCTGTTTCCCACAGCATCCACCGGTGTTCATAGGATGAGAAACTGGCCCCCGTGTTGTCTGATAAAAAAGGAATTCCCAGCATGGAGCTATTTTTAGTGCATCTGATGGAACATCAGTGCCCATCCACATTTCCTTAACATGTTGTGCTATATTCTCCCCCGTAGCATTCCAGGGTTCATTTATTACCCCAAGTAACAGAGAGAAGTCACTTAAGAGTCTTCTCTCACAAGGAGAAATGAAAAGCTGTTATTATTTTACTAACACATGTTTCTCTTTCTGCAGCCAATACAGAACAGCATTTGCACCTCTACTAAAAATGATCACACACACTGAAAGATGGCCAATCCCTTCCAGAATATTTAATTTGTTTTGTGACTGTAACATCAGTATGTTTAAATTACATGTTTATTTCTGTCTACATTTTGGATGAGCTCCTAGTGACTAAAAATAGAAGTTTGTGTTTCCTTTGCTGCCTTGATTTCTTGACTAACAGTTAGTTGTTGACTTCTTTATACAGTGAGATCTTGGATAAAAACAATATGCTCTCTCTCTCTTAAATAGAACACAAAAACAAGTAAAGAAAGAAATGTTTTATATAATCTATTAAGCAAAACTTTGGCCAAAATATAATCTGATTCCCACACAGTAGAAAGATTGTAATAATAATCATTATTCTTGAATATTATTGTTAATATCTCTCCCCCTCCCCAAATACGAAATTTTGACTTAATAATAATCATTTGACCAAAACTAGATTTCTTGCTCATGTTAGACATATAGCAAATTTACAGGTTAATAATATAGATGGAAAGAAACAATTCTGGATAATCTCCCTTTGACTAAAACAACTTTTATCACAGCTCACTATCCCTCTTATTTTATATAGTTTCTAAGATTTTATTAAAGTTATTTGTCAGAAAGAAAATCTAGAGTATAGGTAAGAGTAGTTGAATATATATAGAATAGGAGTGAATTGAATAGAATAGAATGAATGTTAGAGAGGTGCATGCTTATGTATGTTTGTGTGTATGAGATACCATACAGGATCACATAATAAAACACTATTTTTTATAGTGTTTATATATTATTATATGTAAACTATTATATAAACTATTATATATATACTATATATTATATAATATATAATATAATATAATTAATATAATATAATCATATATAATTATGTTTTATTATATATTATTATATTAATATATTGATTATATTATATATTAATTATATTATATATTAATTATATTATATATTATATTATATAATTATATAATATTATGTAATATAATTATATAGTGTTTATATATTATTATATATTATATATAACTATTATATAAACTATCATACATATCATTATATTATATTATATATAATAATTTTATATTATATATAAATTATATATAATAATTTATATACATATTATATATAATATGTTATATTATATATAATGTTATACTTAATATATAATATTATATATATATAAACTATTGTATATACTATATATCTATTATAGTGTTCTTATATTATTCTTATCATAAAACACTATTCTTTCTTTTTTTCTTTTGCAAGTCAATTTTTATTTTGTTTGTTTTGCTAATGGATAACTGGAGGTACGGAGAAGGCAATGGCACCCCACTCCAGTACTCTTGCCTGGAAAATCCCAGGGACGGAGGAGCCTGGTAGGCTGCAGTCTATGGGGTCACAAAGAGTCAGACACGACTGAGCGACTTCACTTTCACGCATTGGAGAAGGAAATGGCAACCCACTCCAGTGTTCTTGTCTGGAGAATCCCAGAGACAGAAGAGCCTGGTGGGCTGCCGTGTATGGCATCGCACAGAGTCGGACACGACTGAAACGATTTAGCAGCAGCAGCAGCAACAACTGGAGGTATCAAATTACCATGATATTCAGTATTTTGATTCATTTAAAAATGTTATATTGTGGTGTGTGCTGCTGTGTTGAATCGCTCGGTCAAGTCTGAGTCTTTTGTGACCCCATGGACTGTAGGCCACCAAGGTCCTATGTCTGTGGGGATTCTCTAGACAAGATACTGGAGTGGGTTGCCATGCCCTGCCCTCCTCCAGGGGATCATCCCAAACCAGGGATCAAACCCTAGGTCTCCCACATTGCAGGCAGATTCTTTACTGTCTGAGTCACCAAGAAAGCCCCAAAATATTGGAGTGGGTATCCCATCCCTTCTCCAGGGGATCCTCCAGACCCAGGAATTGAACTGGGATCTCCTGGGCTTCCTTGATAGCTCAGTTGGTAAAGAATCTGCCTGCAATGCAGGAGACACTGGTTCGATTCCTGGGTCAGGAAGATCCACTGGAGAAGGGATAGGCTACCCACACCAGTATTCTTGGGCTTCCCTGGTGGCTCAGCTGGTAAAGAAACCACCTGTAGTGTGGGAGACCTGGGTTCAATCCCTGGTTTGGGAAGATGCCCTGGAGAAGGGAACTGGCTACCCACTCCAGTATTCTGGTCTGGATAATTCCATGAACTGTACAGTCCTTGGGGGCACAAAAAGTCAGACACAACGGAGCCACTTTCTCTTTCTCTGGCATTGCAGGCAGATTCTTTACGAGATGAGCTACTAGGAAAGTCCATGGAAAAATTTAAATACATATAAAACAGAAAAAGTAGTAAAATAAATCATCATATTCTCTTTAGTTATTTACTACAACTTATTAACCCACGACCCTCCCTCCTGAGAAATCTGTATACTTTACCAGCAAAGGTCCGTCTAGTCAAAGCTATGGTTTATCCAGCAGTCTTGCGTTGATGTGAGAGTTGGACTATAAAGAAAGCTGAGCACCGAAGAACTGATGCCTTTGAACTGTGGTGTTGGAGAAGACTCTTGAGAGTCCCTTGGACTGCAAGGAGATCCAATCAGTCCATCCTAAAGGAAATCAGTTCTGAATGTTCATTGGAAGGACTGATGCTGAAGCTGAAACTCCAATACTTTGGCCACCTGATACGAAGAGCTGACTCATTGGAAAAGACCCTGATGCTGGGGAAGATTGAGGGCAGGAGGAGAAGGGGACGACAGAGGATGAGATGGTTGGATGGCATCACCGACTCAATGGACATGAGTTTGGGTAAACTCTGGGAATTGGGATGGACAGGGAAGCCTGGCGTGCTGCAGTCCATGGGGTCGCAAAGAGTCGGACACGATTGAGAGACTGAACTGAGCTGACTGAACCCATGACCCATTATTATTTTTCTATACCTATTTCCAGTTTTCCCCATCCAATCATCTGGTGCAACTAGGACACTTTTGTAAAAATAGGAATTTGAAGGGTGAATATCATATAATGCCACACGCACTGAGTTGCCAAAAAGTCTACTAAAATCTATAGATTTGAGGTTTAAAATTGGAAATTTTCAGTTGCATTTTTTTTCATTCTAAAACAGTTGACCACCTGGTTTTTGAAATGAAGAGTTTCAAAATATTGCAAAAGTGAAATGATTCATAAAACAAAATCTAGACAAAGTAGGAATAAATTTAAAAAATCAGAACAAGTTTATTTTAAAAGCACATATGTTTTACATTAAGGGTAAGGTATAACCTCGCCAACCATCTTTTTTCTCAAATATTCAGGGTACATTTTTATCACATTGTGCTAATATTCAAATGTCAGTGGTTCATTACTGTAAAAAGAGAATCTTATTAAAATGACTAATAAGGAATCAAAAATTCTATTCTTTTCCTAGAGTCTTGGGGACACAAAGTCTATTTTATGGCTTTGAGATCATTGCTAGGAAGATTTTTAGGTGTTCTTTTAGGATTCTTTCTTGAGTTCTTCACAAAAATTAAACTTTTTTTTTTTTCTGACTCAGAAATATTACCTAAGAGAAAATCACTTTTCAATTGTTATGACTCCTTAAAACATGTTTCATCTCTTTTGTTGACAATATCCTTCCCAATTCTTCCCCAGCATCTGTGAGTATCAAACATCTGTTTTGATTCAGACATACAGTATTACCATTTTCATATTAAAAAGAATATATTTGATTCCCTGCAAGAATGGACCTCTCCTGGGGATATACTGACACTTTGTCAGATGTGTTAATCCCAAGGAGGATGTCAAGAGGGACACACTTGCTTCTGAGTCCCTGCTGAGGGTTAGAAAAACATCCTGGCCTGTTCCTTTGTAGCTTATTAGTTTCCTGAGCTAAGTTAGGGATTAGGACGAGAGGTGTGGCTGGAATCCCTTCCTGAAGATTGTGATTCTGAGACTCAGAGGACTCAAGACCCAAGTTTCCCACAGCAGAGCCAGAAAAATAAATAAATAATAATTAGACCTGTACCTCTGACATTTAGCCACTCCTGTGGTATTGTATCTTGGGCTTGATGTATTTTGTTTTCCTAATTTAGGCTGTAAAGTGCATATAGCTAACAGCAAATATTTTGTTCCCACTAAATACATACACATTTTCTGAACTCCACAGATAATAAAAATAATAACCATATCATCAAAGTCCACTGAGGTGGTATGGGCCTTCTTCTTGTGACATAATCTGTAGAGCAAGGTGTTTCATACCATGATTCAAAAGAGACTATGAAGGGATAAATTTGTGGATTTTATCAGAAGGAGAATTTGTGCTCAAGATTTCATTAACCAAACTATTTTTGTTGACATGTTTTTATTATAGCAGAATTAGGAAGGAAGGGCTTCAAGTTGGCCAGGAATTTACCTGTTCAGGTCAACAAATAAATAGGCACGTATAATGTGCTAGACCGGATAGCAGATGCTGATGGGCTTAGAAATGTAGTCTAGTCTTTTATTTCTCTCAATAACTGGACTTCATTTAATTTAAAATATAAAACCCCACACCCTGAGGGAAAGTATTCCTGGGGCTCTGAAATTCAACAAGTGTCCAGACTTCACACCTACCAGCTGTGCAGTCAGAACCTTAGCTTCCATAAATGAGCCTGGTTCCGTATGCATGTATGGCAGAGTGTAACGAGTTGTAGTGATGTATACAAGGTACATGAAGGGGCTGAGACACACATGATGACTTTTATTTTCAGCAAGCACAGCTGGACCCCAAATCCACTTCCAAGATGGAAGGAACTAAAATTCTCTGTACATTTAAAAAAATATATATCTGATTTATTCATTTATTTGGCTTCACCAGCTCTTAGTTGCTGCATGCAGGATCTTTAGTTGCAGCATGCAAACTCTCAGTTGTGGCATGTAGGATTTAGATCCCTGACCAAGGATGGAACCCGGGCCCTCTGCAATGAGAGGGCAGGGTCTTAGCTACTAGATCACCAGGGAAGTCCCTCTTTGCACATCTTGAAGCACTCAAGAAGTCATTCCTTTTGAAAGATACAGTCCGCACCCTGAGCAGAACTAAATATTGAATGAAATAAACCGGAGTAGTAGTTAGCATAGACATTCTGAAAATATTACTTGGTATTAGTATACTTAACAACATGACTTATCCTAGGCAGAATTGAGAAATTATGTTGGTTTGCTTTCTTCACCTTCCCATTTCCTTTTCAGATTTCTTTCACAATTCACACCCTAATTTCTCAGAAGCTTCTTTCTCTATCCTAACACTGTTGAGTGGCTGATTCTAGTGGGAAGCAATGCTTTTCTGAAATGTTGGCTTATACTGGCTAAACCTCTATTAGCTGAATAGATGCTCTACATTTTAATAGGGGATCTCTAGAACACACATTTGCAGGTTCTGGGAATTAGGAAGCGGACATCTTTATCTGAGGAGGGGCGTGTCATTATTCAGCATGCCATAGTCATTTCCTGATGAAACATAGTTTTACTATGATCACTGTTACCTTTTTCTCTTTACCTATTCAATTACTCCCTCCTAAAATTTTTCCTTTTTTCCTTTTGTCCAAATTCTACACTCCTTTGTTCATAAATTAATTCCTCAAGGGATTATCAAGCATCTACTAATCTACCAAAAGCCAGGCCTTGCATTCTGTGCAGGAAATACAAAGTTGAACATAGAATAGTCCCTATCTTTTGAGAACTCACAGAGGAGTGGGGGATTGTGGTAGAGACAGTAAATTTCACTGTGTTATTTTCTCAAGGTTTCCAGTCACCTTACAGGTCATGAAATGTGGACAGTAGTGAAATGTGTCACTTTCGGATTGTGGTAACTTGTGGGTAACTTGTACTTGTGCCATTGGGTACAACTACAAGATGGTGGACTTCCAGCCTGAGTTCCTGAGAGACTGTGTAACAGAAAATTTGTATGAAAATTTCCTGAAAATTTGTATGGGACATGAAATGTAGGAGAAGCAAGATTTTTGCTGTGTTGAACTGTTGAGATTTGAGAGTTTTCTGTAATTATCACATACAGCCTGTTTTATTCTAACTAATACAGAAAAAGGTATACTTAGTCCTCTGTGGTGTAGTTCAACAGTATAGCTAATAGTTGGAAGGAGAAAACTCTTAAGAAGTACAAAGGGAATATCTGAGGTGGTTCTTAAAGGGGAACAGAAAGCCTGAGATGGATAAGGTGTGAAAATAAGCATTTCCTCCATGGAACAAAGAGCACAGATGAAGGCTTGGGAGCCTGAGAAAGAGTCCAGTCTATAGAGAAGGGTCACAATTTCTGAGGGAAAGAGACAGAGACCAAAGGCTAGGACTGGTGGGTGGAGGGACTTGTATGGCATTCTAAAGAATTTTGCTTTCATTTCATAAGCTAGAGATTCTCTAAAAGCTTTTTTAAATTAAAAAAAAAATTCTTATTGGAGTATAGTTGCTTTACTGTGTTGTGTTAGTTTCTTCTATACAGCAAAGTGAATCAGCTACATTTCAGGTATCTACTTTTTGTCACCAAGAGTAGAATTCTGTGTGCTATAGAGTAGGTTCTCATTAGCTATCTCTTCTATACATTGTAGTGTATATATGTCAATCCCAATTCCCCCTTGGTGTCTGTACATTTATTCTCTACTTTTTAATAACTGTGTTCCTTTATTTCTGCTTAAAATAATACTACAGTTCAGTTCAGTCGCTCACTCGCGTCCGACACTTTGCCACCCCATGAACTGCAGCACACCAGGCCTCCCTGTCCATCACCAACTCCCGGAGTTTACCAAACTCATGTCCATCGAATTGGTGATGCCATCCAGCCATATCATCTTCTGTCATCCCCTGCTCCTCCTGCCCTCAATCTTTCCCAGCATCAGGGTCTTTTCCAATAAGTCAACTCTTCGCATCAGGTGGCCAAGGTATTGGAGTTTCAGCTTTAGCATCAGTCCTTCCAATGAACACCCAGGACTGATCTGCTTTAGGTTGGACTGGTTGGATCTCCTTGTAGTCCAAGGGACTCTCAAGAGTCTTCTCCAACACCACAGTTCAAAAGCGTCAGTTTTTCAGCGCTCAGCTTTCTTTATAGTCCAACGCTCACATCCATACATGACTACTGGAAAAACCATAGCCTTGACTAGATGGACCTTTGTTGGCAAAGTAATGTCTCTGCTTTTTAATATGCTGTCTAGGTTGGTCATATCTTTCCTTCTGAGGAGTAAGTACATTACACAAAGTTGGAAAGACAGAAAAACCAATGAAAAAATTATAATAATATTTATACTGTCACACAGGGGAAGAACTGTTAATGCCACTTTTGTTTTTCCTTTCTTCAAATATATATGTGTGTATGTGTGTATACATACATACACATGGACACATACACACATATATATGTATTTGATTTTTTTCCCTAAAAATTTGGATCATGTTATATAGGTGCTATTTTGTTTTTTAATCTTTCAATTAAAATTCTCAAAAAAACTCTCAGTTTGGGCTAAGTTTCAGTGACAAAAAGATATAGTTTATTTAGCTATTTGGCATGTAGGAAAAATCCATTGTTATAGAAACTCTCATTTTAAGTAGACATAAAAATTAGTTTTATTGAGGAACAATTCATATTGAATGAGATTTACCTATTTTAAGTGCACATTTGAGGAATTTTGACAAATGTATGCAGTTGTGTAACTACCAGCACAATCAGGATACAGAACATTTTCATCACCACCCGAAAGTGCCCTTGTGCCCCTCTGCACCACTGTTTGCCATGTCTTTCCATAAGATATTCAAAGCATTTCTTTTTCAACCTGTAGGCACATGGGCCTCTTGCACCCGAGTTTATCTCAAGTGCTCTGAGGAGTGAATGCCTGACTCAGTGAAGTGTGGCCGGGCCAAGTGTGCAGAGACACAGACTGCCTCTGCCTCAGGAGTTATGGCCCTATCAGAGTCTTCTTTTGGGCCTCTTGTAGCTGGCCATCAGAAGGCCTCTTTGGCCAGACTTTCTCCATAGCTGTGCCTTTTCAGGCACTTAGAGGGCTCCCTTGCCTGGGGTCCTTCTCTGTTGTTCAGCGCATCAGGCACATTAGGCCCCCCACCCCCCTAGCTGGGGTCCTATTCTGTAGATTGGTGTGTCAGGCACTTAAAGGGGCACCCTGGGTGGGGTCCTACTCTGTAGCTCTGTGCCTCATGCTTTTGATGGGCCAACTTCTCTGTTGTTCAGCTGCCGATGCTGGCCTGTGGGTAGAGAGAGACTATGGTGATGGCTCCATCCCCTACAGGTGACTCAGCAGTATCGCCTTGCTGCCCGGCTTTCCTCCACAGGCATTTCCCACCACAGTCTCCTCCCTCATATCCCCTCCATCGTCTTTCCTTTCCGCAGTCAACAGCAGCCCTCGCCTGGGGATTGCTCCACAATTCCTAAACTCCAGCTCCCAGCCACTGCGCCATCTGGGCTATGTATGGCTGAGACAAGGACTCTCTGATTCTCATTCCATTTAGGCTGTCACAGATCAACTGTTTAGATCTGTGGCACAGATCTGTCTACTCGCAGATCTCAGTAGACAATTGCCCCGATGTGGGGATCAGACCGCTGCTTCAGTTCCCCCACTCACTGAGGGAGGTCCAGTCCTACTAACACTCCTGTTTTTCCCTTAGTTCCTTCATCCTACCGAGTTTTGTGTGGGTCCATATATTCTTTTTTGCTGATCAGGTACTCCTGTCCACTCTCAGCTGGTGTTCTGCACGTACTTCTGTGTCTGAAGGTGTATTCCTGATATATCCATGGAAAGAGATGTACTCCATGTCCACCTACTCCTCTGCCATCTTGTTCTCCAGCACCACACATACTTTTGTATTTTAGGGAAATGCAATTAATGTGATGCTAGATAAAAATGTTTCGAAAGCTTTACCTTGCTCAATGATGAAGCACACCCTCTTTTCAAACCTCCCATTAGAGGAGAGAGAAACATTTTATGTGTGGTAAGCAAAAAGTAAAGTTCTCTTCCTCTCTTATTTTCCTTTCTCTCCTATTGCCTCATTGTCTCAGGACCCAGGTGCTGTAACCAGCCCTGTGTTGTGTTCACTGGAACAGATCACCAGGAAGGTCATCACAGTGATCTGAGGAGTGTCCCTTCCCTAAAACAGCTTTCCCAGTGCCTGCCATGGACCACAGTCCTACCTCTGGAGATTAATTGAGAGGGGCATATGTAAAACTCTCTATTTCCAAGAACAAGCTAAAATAATTGTATTAAAATTTTTTACCTCTAGTACCTTGAGGTCCTAAAATGTAAGATGGAGGGACTTTAAGTTGGCTAAGCAATAGAGCTGAAACATAAAGGAAAAGAAGACCCAGATGATACAAATGAACCTATGTACAAAACAGAAACAGACACACAGACATAGAAAACAAACTCATGGATACCAGAGGGGAAAGCAGGCAGAGGGATAAAGGAGGAGTCTGGGATTAGCAGATACAGACGACTATATACTGAAAGCAACAACAGCAATGTCCTGCTGTATAGCACAGGAAACTATATTCAATATCTTGTAATAGACTATAACAGAAAAAAAAACCTGAAAAGTGATTCAGATACACACACACACACACACACACACACATATATATCGTTTTGCTGTACATCAGAAACTAATACAACATTGAAAATCAACTATACTTCAATTAAAAACCAAAGGCCTAGATACTGTTCCACTGAGAAGGGCTTCAGAGAGGACATGCAGACAGCAGGGGTCTCAGAAGGACAAAAGCACCTCTTTCCCGCTTTCCTTTCTTGCTCCTTTCAGCCTGGTCTGAGTAGTGATCCTTTGTGCTTAGTCGCTCAGCTATGTCTGACTCTTTGCGACCCCATGAACTGTAGCCCGACAGGCTCCTCTGTCCACGGCATTTTCCAGGCAAGAATATTGAAGTGGGTAGCCATTCCCTTTGCCAGGGGATCTTCCTGACCAAGGTCAAACTCGGGTCTCCTGCATTGCAGACAGTTTCTTTACCCACTGAGCGACCACCGAATCACTCCAGCATATTCAGGCTTTTCTCAGACAGTGATTTTCCTATCTTTGTAATTCTTTTGTCTTATTATCCATCTTTAATGAAAAAGTTCAGAGGATACAAGGAAACTCAATCCTATTATTTTTGTTTTATAGCTTGATATTTTAAATTATACTGATAGAAAAGAAGTCAGAGCCCATAATTACTTGGAAAAAGCATGGGAGGGGAGAGGGAGCTTTAGCAAGCTTGTGTCAAAATATAATGTGCTTTGAAATTGCTAAAGATGGAAAATTACAGTGCACCTCACATAGCTTTACATCATTATAATAGCTGATTGTTTTCAAAATATGCTTTCTAAAGACTTCTTTTTAAGCACTTTTTCTTTAATGTCCTTTCAGAACTCATCCTGAGCATTATTATATATTTTACAGAACCTAGTATACTTTTCTGTCTCAGAAAAACATAATTGAACATAATGGAAATTGAACACTAAGTGAAAATTGTGGGAAAGTCTCATTTTTGTACTGAAATGTGGAAGCTGTGTGATATATTTGATGGGTGAGATGCATTTATTGGCATAGTTAGTGCCGTATATTTCTGATTCTGAGTGTTTTACATTCATAATCATCACAATAACCAGTAAGGCAGGCACTGTTACTGCCCCACTTTACACAAAAGGAGGCAGAAGGGTTGAATTATTCCAGAACCATAGAGCTAGGGTTTGAACTCAAGCAGTCCAGAATCATGGTGAGAAGCAGTATTTTATGTCACATCTTTGGGACAACCTTGTGACTATGGAGAAAGAACTCTTTAAGGATGAGTCTTATTTCATGAAGAGCTTCCTTTGAAGTGAACAGAAATGTGTTTTTCTATTTAACTCTATAGGGAAAGGTGAAAAACAAAAATAATGGCTGGAGTCATCATTATAGTCTCCGATATACATGCTGATTTGTCACACACACTTCCCTGATGTTTCCTTAGTTCTTACATAAATATATATTAAAATATATATATATATATATATATATATAGTGGGATCCAAGCTTGGCTTCTTCAGCCCAGTCCTGTGCTGTGTTTTGTGTCTGGACCTGGTGGAGGGGCTGGAGAACTTCCTGAGAAAGGACTCCCCACAGGTGGACAAGACACTTAGTTTAAAAAAAAAAAAAGCTTCGGCTTTCAGCTGAGAAAGACAATTCCAAATTCAGCAGGCGATCTGGCTTCATCCACTTATCTCCTGACTCAGGTGCTCATGCAGCCAAGTCCACATTCAACAAGGGAGGTGGGGCTGTTTCAGTAGGAAGTTTGTGAGACAAGAGCATGAGGAATGCTTCTGTGGTTCTTCTTGATTTCTGGGCATGAGATTCTCTCTCCGCTGGGTGCAGAACCCCATGTGACAGGGTGATGAGTCTGGCACGTGCTGCTGCGGGCACCTGCAGACGGTCACATTGGTGGTGCTGCCCTGGGATGACGGTGGGCTGCCCAATCAGAGCTTCAGCAAGGACCGCCTCTTGCTTCAAATTATGTTTCACTTTATTAAAATAGACAGGCTCTTGGCTCCAGGGCGTTGGATTAATATGGTGGTTAGAAGTGGTGGCTTTGGAATGAAAAGATGTACGTTGGAATCCTGGATTTGCCACTTTCCACATATGTGACCACTAATAAGTGACTTAACCTCCACTTGATAAATCACCCCAAGCCTTAGTATTCTTATCTACAAAATGGGAATAGTGACAGTTTCTACTTCACACAAAGGTTGACTTACGTCAGGTACTGGCCAAGAGGCAGAATTGAGAATGGTATGTGGATAATGGCATAACTATTTAAATGAAAATATTTATTTAACTATTTAAAATGAAAATACTTAAACATTTAAAAGCCATTCTTATATATATGGCTTGTGGGCCATACATGCAATGGACCAGATTTGGCTGCTGGATTGTACTTTGTTGACCACTTTATTAAATGAATGAATTACCTTAATGCCTGACACATCTGAGGACTAGTTCATATGACTACCGTTACTACTTAAGGCTCTTTTACTCAAGTAGAGGGAATCTTAAAGGCTAAGTCAAAGGCTGGTTAAATTATGGATGTATTAATGACAGAGAATTTTCATTTTCTTAGCAATAGAACCCTAGTCCCTCAAATTTAGGCTGGGATTTTTTTGTTTTTGTTGTTTTTTGAATGATGGTTTTGATACAAGTTCTGAGATAGAAACTCCCAAGAGGCAGTCTTAAGAAACAATAGATAACATGACTTTTAAGGTGGAAAAGAACAGCTAACTTCTGATTTCCTTTCCTGTTTTTTGTAACTTGTTGGGGTTTCCAAACCGAGAGTGAAAGCCAAGTTGTTTAATACAACAAGAAATGATATTGTGTGTATTTGTGTTGGCAGATGGATGTAGAATTGAGGAGATGGAGAGAAACTTGGATTGGAAAGGGGCCTTGAGGAAAGGATAAATGTAGATTAAATAAAATTAAAAAAATTTTACACTGAAAAAATTTCCCTGTTTTCCCCAGAAGTTACACTATTTGCTCATGCTTTGTTAAGCTGGATCTCTTTTAGGGTGAGAAAACAGAGAATATGAGAAGGGTCTCATTATGGACTCAAGGCAAAGCCACAGTCAAGTGTAGAGGCTGGTCACCTGTCTGATTTTATACAGTTTAGTTCATTTATGAGGACACAGTTTAGGAGTCAGATAGAACTGGTTCTAACTAAAATTCCAGATATATTTTTTTCAATTGGCAGGGCAAGTTAGGAAAGTTTCTTAACTTTTCTCAGTGTTAATAGCTTTATTTGAAAAATTACTGTTTTGCTTTAGGAATAAATGAAATAATGTCTATAAAGTATTTTGAACAGAATCTGCTAAGGATGTCCTTGAAGGGTTAATTATTATTTGTACATCTTAGTGAACACTGGGAGACACTGCTGGTGAGGGTTGCGGGTACTCAGGCCAAGCACCTCCGCTGCAGCAAAGGCTGTGGACTCTGTTTGAGGAAGTCAAGGCAAGAAGAGTACAATGGCATAAAAGTCTCAGTGATGAATGCTTCTGCAACTCTTCTGTTAAAGTCACCCCAAAAGCACATGAGGACCTGTAGTCCTGGGCACTTGTGGAGCAGTTCCAAACAATCTTATAGGTAGGGTATCAGATAAGAGGCTCCATGTCTAGACTTGGCTGATCACCCAGAAGTACTAGTGATGACCAATAACACTTGTCTATTGAACCTTGAGGATTAGACAGTTCTCTGGGATTGGAGCATCCTATATATTGAAGAGAATTTAGCAGCATCCCTGGCTTCTACCGGAGAGATGCTAGTAGCACCTCTTCCAAGTGGGAAAACTGAATATGTCTTGTTAGCTAGGTAGCCTAATGTCCCCTGGGGAGCAAAATCATCCCTGGGTAGGAACACCAATCTATGTAGACAGTTTTAATCTCCTCTAAGGATTTTTGGAAGTAACTATACTGGGTAGACTTTATGCAAAACTAAAGGCCCTTCAGGAGCAGGTAGGGGACAAGCTGGTGAAACACGAGTTACACACACAGATACAAAAACTGAAGGACATGCACACATGAGTAAGATGTTTGGAGCTTTTGCAGCATGTGTGATTTCTTTTCTCAGTCTTAGCATAGAATTGAATATTCTGAAGTATTTATAAACTGCCAAGTGTTAGCTTCTGAATGCCCAAAGTCTAGAGGCCTTCTAGTACCACCTTTGGCCCTTAAGGCATTTACACTTGCTGCTCCTTTTCTTAAAAAACTCCTCCCTGAGGACCAGTCCCATCTCCCGACCCAGCCTCCTTGTTTTGCTCTACTATAATACCTCTCTGATGGTTCATTATATGTGTCAACTTGACTGGGTCATGAGGTGCCCAGATATTTGGCCAAATACTATTCTGCATGTGTCTGGGAGGGTGTTTTTAGATGAGATTGATGTTTGAGTTTGTGAGTAAAGCAGATTGTTTTCCCTAATGTGGGTGGGCCTCATCCAATCAGTTGAAGGTCTGAACCCACAAAATGGCTCTGTTTCAAGGAAGAGGCCACTCCTCTTGCCTGATTTGTTGAGATGAGACACTAGTCCTTTCCTACTTCTAGACTCAAACTGAAATATCCATTCTTCTTGGGTCTAGAGCCTGCTAGCTTCCTAACTGGAATGTAGATTGGCTCTCCTGGTTCTCAGGCCCCCAGACATGGACTGGAACTGCATTATTGGTTCTTGGGTCTCCAACCACCAACTTCAGATTTTGGGACTTGTCTGCCTCTAAAATCACATGAGTTAGTTCCTTATAGTAAATCTCTCTATATACACTAAGATGTGTGTTTGTATGGTTATCTAAGACTGCAAAACAAATTATCTCCTGCATGGTATAACATTGATTATTTTCAATTAATGTCTTGATTTGAATTTTATCAACTTCAACTGGTATATCTGACTTTGGAGCATTGTCCAGCAAGAAATTTCCAGCACAAAACTTCAGACGCCACTTTGGACACTTTGATCAGTCATAGCACCTTCTCCATACACTGCACAAATCTTTTTTGTGTGTTTCAGCTGTGGTTTTATCTTTCTTGAAATAATAAAGTGTAATATGCCCAAAATGTTGTTTTTTCTTCCATCTTCGATATTAAAATGGCTACACAAAAATGAACCAATTTTGACAAGTTTTTTAATGCATGCTGATATGACAGCTATCCCAATACAATCTAACAAAATTATTTTGGATGAAGTTAAAGACAACTAAATGCTACTAGAGTCATCTTAGGGAAGAACCAAATGAAAATTTTGGCCCACTCAATATAATGTTCTTTTTCTGTAGAATCTATTATACAACCCCTACTCTTTCCTTGACCAACTTCTCTGCATCTTTCCTATCTCAGCCTAAATTTTACCTCTGAATATCCTTCCCTGAATCTTTATATGGACTGCGTGTGTGCATGCTAAGTCGCTTCAGTCATGTTCTACTCTTGATGAACCTGTGGACTGTACCCTGCCAGGCTCCTCTCCATGGGATTCTCTAGGCAAGAATCCTGGAGTGGGTTGCCATGACTCCTCCAGGGGATCTTCCCGACCCAGGGATTGAACCTATGTCTCCTGAAGCTCCTGCATTGGCAGGCTGTTTCTTTACCACAAGGGCCATCTAGGAAGCCCTTAGAGGGACTAGATACCACTTATTTGGACTCTAGCCAGCTTAGTGGTCTATTGGCTCCAATAAAGTGAAGTTTTCTCAAGGAAGAAACAGTATCTTGCTCCCTCATGTAATCCTATGACCAAGCGTGGTGTCTGGCATAGAGCTGACATTCCTAAGATATTTGTTGAATAAATACTTAATTTCTTGTTAGGAAATAAGCATGGCTTGAACAATCATATTTATATTTTGTTTAAAAATCTCTGTATAATTCAGCTACTACTTAGGAACGAGTACCATTTTATTAATCAAGCACCTTAGAAGTCATTGCAATTTCATGAAACTTAAAAAAAAAAAAGATTTAGAACATGGTGAGTGGGAAAGGATCTAGTAATGAAGCTAAAACCTACTGTAAAATGTGAAAGTTGAAGAGGCTCCACTTCCCTTCAGGTAGAATAGTGTTCTCTTTTGTATTTTTTAAAAATTGTACTTGGAAACTATTTCCCCCATTTTATGCCCCATTATTTATTGTCCTGCTCGGTGGATTTTTTTCTTTAGAGGTCTATTTGTGCCTGGTTTGCCCTGAGGGAAAGGATGATACAGAACTCTCATCTGTCTCTGTTACTATGTATTATTACTGGGAAACGTCAGGACAAATGCCATGTAAATAAATAAAATGCTCTAGAAGCTTTAGCTCTCACTGTTAGGCAGTGGGGAGAAGGAGCAAATGTTTAAGTTTTAAGAGATAGCCTTAATAAATAGCTGCCATTTTCCATAGCATGGGAGAAAAAGCGTGTTCTCCTCAAGCATGTGTAATTTGGCATCAAGGATTAATAAAAGACTATTGAGTCTGGCCCTGCTCTCTGTTTGTAACAATGGTTATTTGGCTTTATCACAGCCTGGCAGTCTTAATTCTATTAAACTGAGTGTACATAGTCAGCTATCAAGTAACAAAATCAATCTATTGAAAGGATTATTATGTTTTATTAGGAGAGGCCAAGCAAAGCTGATTCATTTTCCATTACTCTGGGGACTCATTTTTGGTTAATCTCTTTCTGATTTCCCCAATCATGTGGGGTATCAGTAAAATCCAGTCAGATTTACCTTCCTGTAAACTCCACATGAGGAAACAGTTCCTCTCAGACAGGCTGAATCTCCTCCCAGGTACTCCCCTTGGGGTAGGGTTCCAGGAGCTTCAGTCTATTTATAATTTCTGTGCATCTGAGGGCTGACATGTGAGCTGTCAGCACAAAGAACATAGTGCAATTATTTGGAGAAAATTACAGGGTGCACTCCCCCCACCCCTAGAAGGGTTGAGAATTGAGTGTTCCGGTGAAATGAGCATCCCTGGCAACACAGACCACCACACTGTCTCTAATGCCATCCATAGACTGTCGTAGTACTCGCTATCTATGGATTACAAATTTTCATACAGTTAACATCTGAGAGCTCTGAGGACACTGTTCCTGTCACATTCTGTGTGGGTTCACTCACCAAAGATGGCCTCTAATGAACTATGCTTCCCAATATTTATGACCTCATACTGTCCCCTTCATATTGAGGCTGGGCTGATACTATGACTTGCTTTTTCAATAGAATGCAGCAGAAATAAAGAAGTGTTTGCACTTCTGAGAGTCTGAGTGATCATGTAACAGGTCATATTTCTCTGAAGGAGAGACCACAAGAAGATACTATATAGAAAGCATATATGAAAAGGAGACGCACTGAGTCTGTATGGAAATATAGAAATAGAGATAGAGATTAAAATACTAGAGAGAGGGAAAGAAAAACATCCAGCTGTCCCAGCATCCCAGCTAAGCCCAGCTATCTCTGCCAGGCACATTAGTGAAACCATTCTGGACATTCCATCTTAAAGACACGGAACATGGAGCCACCGTCTGACTGAAGTCGCCTAAGGAACTGCAAGCAAGACCAGAAGAAGAACCATACAGCCGAGTCCCAGTCAACCCACAGAATCAAGAGAAACAGTAGAGTGATTGTTGTTTTAGGGCACTAGCTTTTGAGATAATTTATTATGCAGTCATAGATAACCACTGTTCAGTTCAGTTCAGTCGCTCAGTCGTGGGTCGCTTTGCAACCCCATGAACCGCAGCATGCCAGGCCTCCCTGTCCATCACCAGCTCCCGGAGTCCACCCAAACCCATGTCCATTGAGTCAGTGATGCCATCCAGCCATCTCATCCTCTGTCGTCCCCTTCTCCTCCTGCCCTCAGTCTTTCCCTGCATCAGGGTCTTTTCAAATGAGTCAGCTCTTAGCATCAGGTGGCCAAAATATTGGAGTTTCAGCTTCAGCATGAGTCCTTCTAATGATCATTCAGGACTGATTTCCTTTAGGATGGACTGGTTGGATCTCCTTGAAGTCCAAGGGACTCTCGAGAGTCTTCTTCAACACTACAGTTCAAAACCATCAATTCTTCGGTGCTCAGCTTTCTTTATAGTCCAACTCTGACATCCATACATGACCACTGGAAAAACCATAGCCTTGACTAGACAGACCTTTGTTGACAAAGTAATGTCTTTGCTTTTCAATATGCTATCTAGGTTGGTCATAACTTTTCTTCCAAGGAGTAAGCATCTTCTAATTTCATGGCTGCAATCACCATCTGCAGTGATTTTGGACCCCCCCAAAATAAAGTCAGCCACTGTTTCCACTGTTTCCCCATCTATTTGCCATGAAGTGATGGGACAAGATGCCATGATCTTTGTTTTCTGACTGTTGAGCTTTAAGCCAACTTTTTCACTCTCCTCTTTCACTTTCATCAAGAGGCTCTTTAGTTCTTCTTCACTTTCTGACATAAGGGTGGTGTCATCTGCATATCTGAGGTTGTTGATATTTCTCCCAGAAATCTTGATTCCAGCTTGTGTTTCGTCCAGCCCAGCGTTTCTCATGATGTACTCTGCATGTAAGTTAAATAAGCAGGGTGACAATATACAGTCTTGACGTACTCCTTTTCCTATTTGGAACCAGTCTGTTGTTCCATGTCCAGTTCGAACTGTTGCTTCCTGACCTGCATACAGGTTTCTCAAGAGACAGGTCAGGTGGTCTGGTATTCCAATCTCTTTCAGAATTTTCCACAGTTTATTGTGATCCACACAGTCAAAGGCTTTGGCGTAGTAGGAACCCTAAAACTCTAAAATAGTTTAGTTCAGCCATCTTTATACTACAAGTGAGGAGACTGAGGACCAGAAAAGTTTTCTCATTTGAGCAACGTTACCAAGTAATTCAGAAAAAATGCTGGGATTAGAACTCACATCTCTGTATTCCAATTAAGATGTATATTCATCTTACTATGCTAAGTTACTTTCAATACATAAACACTGAAAACATCCCTGTGACTCAGAAATTTCACTTTTGAGAATGTATCATTAGGAAATTAAAAAAAAATTATGTCTAAAGATTTTTATCACATATTACTTATAATAACAGTTATTTTGTTGCAGGAAACAAACTGTAAGTCAAAATATAGAGGCACAATTAAGAAATTTGTTGTCTTTACACTTAAATAACGTGTAGCAATTAAAAATGGTTTTGAATAGAATGAGAAATACATGATATAATGTTAAGTGAAAAAAGGGGAGCACAATGAAGTCAGGACACAAAATACTTTATGTAAGATCCCTGAAATTAGTTCTTTTTTTTGTTTTTAAGAATAGCTAGAGAAAGCAGATTGAAAAAAAATTAACGACAATTATCAAGAAGTAGTAAGACTAACCTGGAAAAGGGAATGGCAACCCACTCTAGTATGCTTGCCTGGAGAATTTCAAGGACAGAGGAACCCGGTGGGCTACAGTCCATGAGGTCACAAAGAGTTGGACACAACTGAGTGAATAACACACACACACACACACACACACACACACACACCAGTAAAATAGAGGACACATTTTCAGCCAGGTTTCTTGTATTATTTCCATATTTTCATAATGGAGCCACATATTGGAAAAAAAGCCCTACTGATTTTAATTTAATGTCTTTTATTTAAAAGTCACTTTGGGGTTTTCTATGCCCTTTGAATCTTGTCATTATATAGTCCTTTGCTGACAGAAGAGAGAAGAAATAGAGAGTATGACATTACTTCTCTTATGTGTTCTTTTCTTAATATGATCCTGATGTCAGCTTAATTTAATTTGTGTTCTTCTTATAAAAGAGTGGAACAAAGTAAAATTCCATTCTAGTTATTTATAGTCTTTGCTTTTCCCCCCAATTCTACATAATTAGATT
Organism: Okapia johnstoni; assembly: GCA_024291935.2. Taxonomy (NCBI): domain Eukaryota; kingdom Metazoa; phylum Chordata; class Mammalia; order Artiodactyla; family Giraffidae; genus Okapia; species Okapia johnstoni. Next base: position 28,191,358 of record CM044321.1, on the reverse strand, counting down.
GTAAATAGTATTTAAAATACAAAATGTATCTTTCCCTATACCAGAAAATTAAAATGTTAATTAAAAGAAAATTAACTTGATATTCCTCTTCCTATCTTCCATTTCCAGTTTTTAAATTTAGAACAGATTAGTTCAAAAAAGAAAACTGCCTGTCTCCTTAGCGAAGTTACTGTTCTTGAAAGTGGGAACTAGCCTGTTTTTCTTTAGATGATGGGTTATTAATTTACAGCTGAGTCTTTCACTCAGATACCTATGCAACAAACCGATTTCTCAAATGATTTATTTTTATTGCTAAGATTTTATAGTTGGTATGATATGCATGTGTGTGTGTGAATTTGCTTCAGTCGTGTCCTACTCTTGATGATTCTGTGGACTGTAGCCCGCCTGGCTCCTGTGTCCATAGGATTCTCCAGGCAAGAATACTGGAGTGGGTTGCCACGCCTCCTCCAGGGGATCTCCCTAACTCAGGGATCGAACACACATCTGCATCCCACGCAGATTCTTTACCCACTGAGTTTCCTGGGAAGCCCTGGTATGATATATTGAAGAGTAAAATATCAAAAGTAAGCTATTTTTATTTGTTAGCAATAATTTTAACTTGAAATCTGATTAAAACTTAAAAATCTAATTTTGATGTTTTCAATCAATTTTCAAATATAGAGTTTCCATTCCCCATTTTTGTTGTTCTTGCCTATATTTCAACTTGTTCAGTACCTGGCTGTAACCCAGAATGGGTTTAAATACAGTTCAAATATCTGAAAAGGCTGATTATTTGAATCACAATACTAAGGTGTAATAAGTAAAACAGGGAAGAAATACCTCTGAGGCAGGAAAGACATAGCTGGGCCCAAGGATAGCCCAAGGATAACTGAGTGACTTCACTTTCACTTTTCCCTTTCATGCACTGGAGAAGGAAATGGCAACCCACTCCAGTATTCTTGCCTGGAGAATCTTATAGCTAGTGAGAATCTTATAGCTATCATTTATTGAGCACTTAGTATGTGCCAGGCATTGTACTAAATATATGTGTTATCTCATTTAATATTTAATGTAATCTATGAGAGATATATGGGCTTTTCTGGTGGCCCAAATGGTAAAGAATTCGTCAATCCCTGGGTTGGGAAGATACCCTGGAGAAGAGAATGGCTACCCACTCCAGTATTGTTGCCTGGAGAATTCCATGGACAGAGTAGCCTGCTGGGCTACAGTGCGTGGGATCTCAGGGTCAGACATGACTGTGCAACTAACACTTTCACTTTTTCACTTCTCAAGAGAGCTATATTCTGATTTTATGGGCAAGGAAACAGCAGGTTAGAGAGTAAGTAAACTTTTCCAAAGCTACTCAACAAGCAAAATGAGATGCCAATACATGAATATCAGTTGTTTGTCTCCAAGACCATACTCCCTACTACTAGATTAACATAAAATTAGTGGAAGAGCCTAGTTTAGTTCAGTTAAATAATCCTCCTTGAATGAATTATGGAGGGCATACCCCAATGATGTAATTATAATGTCATATCATTTTTATTGTATTGATATTAAACTATAAATCATATATTTTAATTTTTGGTATCTTTGCTTAATTTATTCCACTAATAACATTTTATTGGGTACTTACATTTTAAATAATAGTCAGTATCTAGAATGATACGGAAAATTGGTACTATGAGGTTGAAATGAACAAGGTACAATTTAACAAACATAAATGTAAGAACTGGCTCTTGGGTTCAAGAAAGCAAAGTAAGAATACCTGAGAGAAACAATATATGTGGCTTAGCATACCTGAAATTGTGATTTAAAATAAAAACATATACTTGGCTTTTGTCCCTGGCACAGAGCTCCTAAAACCCTTGGAATTTCTAAAGCAGTGAAAGTAATCAACATGTCTTTTGTTATGTTAACAAGGTAACTTTTGGTAAGTTTCTAGGTAACCCCAAGGAGGGAGATGGTTGCCAGGGGAATCAAGGAAGTGACTAGAGGGTTGGAGCTTTCCGTCCTATTCCCCTGAATTCCAGGGAGGGGAGAGAGGTTGGAGATTGTATCAGCTGCCAAAGACCAGAGATTTATCAATCATGCCTGTGTAATTGGGCTTTTTGGTGGTTCAGATGGTAAAGAATCTGCCTGCAATGCGGAAGACACAGGTTCAATTTCTGAATGCAAGAGATCCTCTGGAGAAGGGAATGGCTACCCACCCCTCTGTAATAATACCCTCAAAAAACCACAAAAGGACAAGTCCATAAAGCTTCCGATGGGTGAATATGAAGAGATTCTAGGAGAGTATCCTGCTGGGAGAGGGCATGGAAACATAGCGCCCCTTCTTACATACTCTCTGTGCATCTTTTCTATCTGGCTATTCTCCTCTGACATCCTTTTAGAATAAGCTGATTCTCTAGCATTTTTTCTGAGTTCTGTGAATCACTTTAGCAATTAATTCAACCTGAAGAGGGGGGTTATGGGAACCTCTGATTTACAGCCAATCAGAAGCACAGGTGACAAACTGGACTTACTTTTGGTGCCTGAAGTGGGGAGAGACTTGTGGGACTGAGTCTGTACTTTGTGGGATCTGAGGCTATTTCCAGGTAGATAGTGTCAGAATTAATTACTTGATCAGAGCTAAGGGCTTAATGGTGTGGGGGAACACACACACACACACACACACACACACTGGAGCATGTGTAAAAAAAACTTTGGGAATTTGGTTTATAGTCAGCTGCAAGAGAGGCAACCTTTTGATGTGGGCGCTCAGAGAACTGTAATCATAAGAGTATTATTAGAACAATGAAGGGAGTTAGTGACAGGCTGTTTTCCATTGACTGCATTGAACACCTTTGGAATCTTAAATTCTAGGTGCTATGGAGCATATGGTTATGTAAGTCTGTGTGTGCTTGAGTGTGTGTTAAGTCACTCATTCGTGTCCGACTCTTTATGACCCTATGGACTGTAGCCCTCCTGGCCTCTCTTCCCATAGGATTCTCCAGACAAGAACACCGGAGTGGATTGCCATGCCTTCCTCCAGGGGATATTCCCAACCCAGGGATCGAACCTGTATCTTCTGCATTGGCAGGTGGGTTCTTTGCCTCTAGCACCACCTGGGAAGCCCATGTATGTCCACGTGAATTGCTAAAAGGGTTGAAATCCGGTCGAAGAGAAAATGAATGTTTTGGTGGGAGAGAATAGAATTATAACTATCTTTAAATATTCAGAGATTTTCCAAGTGGAATGTGGCCAGAGACTGGTATACAAAGGAAAGGGTGGGCTGTGGATGATAATTAAATCAGAGCCTTTTGTTTTAACAGGAGGAAGACATTTTTGATAGTGCCATTTCAGGATGGCATGGGCTGCTTCCGTTAGGAGGTGGATATTTAGCCCTACATTCAAGCACACACAGAACAGCAAATATCAGAAAACTGATCAACAAATACAAATTACCTCCTCCCTGAGAAAACTCTAAATTATGTGGTAAATCTATAACTTCAGTTACAAAGGGTTGAAGATGCTAAATAATGTTTTAGATAGTCTCAAAGGCAGCCAGGACTGACCTATTTCTATTGGTATATCTATGCTGTTCAACCTACTCAATTTTCTGGTGCAAAATATTTAAAAATAGATCATTAGAAATATTTGTCCAGAATAACTGTGGCTTGTGCTAATAGAGAGTTCCTAGACTTTATAGTGGCTTCTCTGGTGGCTCAGATGGTAAAGAATCTGCCTGCAATATAGGACACCCAAATTCAGTTCCTGGGTTTGATTCCTGGGTCAGGAAGATTCTCTGGAGTAGGAAATGGCAATCTGCTCCAGTATTCTTGACTGGAAAATTCCATGGGCAGAGGAGCCTGATGAGCTACAGTCCACGGGATCACAAAGAGACACAGCTGAGCACACACATACACACACACAGTACCGCACGGGGAACTATACTCAATACCTTATAATGACCTATAATGGAAAAGAATCTGAAAGAGACTATCTATCTTTGAATCACTTTTCTGTATACTTGTGACTAACACAACATTGTAAATTAACTATACTTCAATTTAAAAAAACTTAAAAGTAAAAAAAATATGGTTGTATGCTGCCTGTCTCCCAGTCCTCGTCTGCTCCATTCTCCATTCTAATCTATTTTAGTTTGTTTCATCAAAATGAATTAGAATCAGTAAACACCATTTTCACAGGAACTTCTGGGAGCCATCGTTGTTCCTTTGATTTATTAGATAGTCACATGGCCTTTGGTGTATCACCATCTGCAAAAAGTCATGTTTTCGTGGTGTTTTAAATCAGAGAACAGTTGCTCTGCACTGTGGTTTGATCCTCCTCTTCAGGGAGCACACATTACAGTCATGCTTTTTTAGAGAAAAGTATCAAAAAGCGGTTTGTCTTGTGACTTTTTGACTTCTCCTCATCCCTTTCCAGCCACAGTCATCACCCTCCTTCCAGACTCCTGGACTTGAATGTATAATTGCAGCCTGTTGTCTGCAGCATAATTAGAGCCTCATTTGACTTGTTGCCCAGCAGGATGACAAGAGTGCTGGCTGTCAGGCGGGGTCAGAGGTCAGCCATGACCCCACGGACTGCAGGCAGCAGCCTCATTAGGATTCTTGGGAAGTCTCTTCTCAGCTGTGGGACGGGTCTGCAGCTGCCTCTGTGTCTCTGCAGATGACTCTTGGCATGAAAATGTGGACTGTTTTCAAGACACAACATCCCAAGATGCCGTCTGATATCTTGTTTTCTTATGAAAGACATGACAACCATTCTGAAGTGAAAGGAGCTCTTTTCTTGTGCTTTCCATATAAATTTCAATTGGAAGCTGTACCTAGCCACCATTAAAATATGACATCTATTTTCCTTCATACACTGAAGATTTTAAAACGATATTTAAAAAGAATGCTAAATCAAGAGGCTACATTAGGACAAAAACTGCTATGTGTCAAATAGGAAAATAACTTGGACACAAAAAATGAATTGTATTCAGACTGAAAATCCTATAGATTCTGTAAATAAAGGATCAGAAAATCACAATGTAAGAAAAAAAAAGCAAATCATATGTCAGTTTACCTAATCTTATAGGTGGTAAAAGAATAATCCTTAAACAGCATTTCTTATGTTTTATCTAGTGGAGATTTGTCTCTGAGGGGATGCAAATTCAAATATACTTCTAGGGAAAGAATGTTTTAATATTACTGAAGACTGTCCAATCCCATTTTAAATATTTCACATAATTTTCATTTAAAAAACTTTAAACAGATATAATGATTGGACTCGTGCTTATTTCAATGAACAAATCTGATAGAAAATACAGTCAAGAATTTCCTGATCAAGTTTTCAGGTAAGACTAAGCTAAGCAACAATTATTATTAGGTTATTGTTTCAGAAGTCAGAATACAATATAAGATGACCTTGAGAAGTTGTTTAATCTAAAAAGGAGGACATTCAGTAAGGTGGATGGGAGACAATAAAGTTTAAACACAAATATGATAAGGGGTGGGGAATAACTCAAGAAATTTTGTTAAATAAGAGTTTATGAATAAAACACTTTTATGAAATATGCTGATGTGATATCATGATTTCGTAAATGTGTTAGACACCAGGAGGCGTGCCTACTATTTCTATTTTACAAAAAGCGAAGATTGTATTTCATTTCTGTGATTTCATCTCATCATTCATGTCAGGGAGCTGGAGTGCCCTCATTTAGTCAGAGGTTAGTGCAGGATTTTAAACCCTAGAAAGCCAGGAGGTCACCAGAGAAGTCACTTTTAGGTTTACCAGGCTGAGGTGCAAACATAGAAATCAGGATGTGGTATAATACTGAGTAAGCAAACAGGAAGTGAGAGCAGTAAGAATCCTAAGGCAAGCTGAGTTAGATGGCCGTGGCAGGGTCAGAGACAGAGGAAGTGAAGAATCAGGCTGTCAAGCCAGAGGTGTGAGCACCAGGGTCACAGAGAGTGTGTGGGAAGCCCCCGTCCAGTTTTCTGCCTGCAACAGCGGTATATGAGACACTGATAATTCCAAAGATCTGGTTATATGACCTCCTTCACCTGACCCTTCTGGTTAATGTTAAGAGAACTACCACCATTACATATTTCCATCTTTAAAATAAAAGTTTCCTTTATTGAGGATTTACTATGTGGTGGGGACATAGGATAGGGATTCATTTGTTCATTCATTCCTTTATTCTATAGATATATATTGAGCCTAGAATGTGCCTGGTACTGTGATAGTATTAGGATGCCGTGTTGAGTAAAACAACATGATCTTTGATGTCATAACAAGGACGAGACAGATATTAATCACATGCTATATAACCTAAATAAATATAACTATTGTTATTGTTGTTTAGTCACTAAGTCCTATCTGACCTGTGACCCCATGAACTGTAGCCCAGCAGGCTTCTTTGTCTATGGGATTTCCCAGGCAAGAATATTGGAGTGGGTTGCCATTTCCTTCTCTGGGGATCTTCCCAATGACCCAGGGATTGAACCTGTGTCTTGTGCACTGCAAACAGATTCTCTACCACTGAGCCACCTGGGAAGTCCAAATATAAATATACATACAATTAAAAGATGTGATAAGAACTATTAACAATAGAAAAAGACGCCAGGAGGTCTGGTGTCCTGACCTCCTCTGAGAAAGTGCTGCAATGTGAAGGATGAGCAGAAAGAGCTGAAGAAAGAGGAGAGAATGGGTACCCTGGACAGAGAATGGTTCTTGGAGGATGTGAGAGCCAGGGAGGTATCTGGAAGAATTCCACAAAGATGACTGGGGATGTGGAACAAGGCCAGATCACACAGGGCCTAGAGTGTATGCTAAAAAGCAACAGGAAGCTGTTGAAGGCTTTCAAGTACTGATAGAACATGATCTAATTTTTCTTAAGATAACCCTGGCTCCAGTGAGAAGGATGGGTTGGAACAAATATACAAACTAGTTAAGGAGTCAGTGGCTTGGCTCATCATGAGAAAGACAGGGAATAATAACTCACACCGTGCTCACAACCTAGCAGGATCCTCATTTTACAGAGGAGCAGACAGAGGCTTGGAGATGTTAATTTTCAAAGCTGCACACTTACAGTGTGAGAGATTAACTCTTTCATGTTGAATCTTTCTGGTCACATAACTCATTGAAACAAGATTCATAAGAATGTAGAATTGGAGTGGAAACTTAGATCCTATGTAAATGAATTCATTCATTCAAATAAAATTTGTGTGCCTGTTCTAGACACAGGGGATAAAATATTGAAACCTCTTCTAATAAAGCTTTTTAGTGGATGAAAATGGTAATAGGTTAGCAAACTAGCTACCTAGATATCACTGATAAAGACAAGGTCTTGTGATAAGCAAGGGTGGAATGACTCCTTTTGTTCAGTGGTAGTGAGAAAGGCTGGGGCTTCCCTGGTGGCTCAGCGGTCAAGAATCTGCCTGCAGTGCAGGAAAAGCAGATTCTATCCCTGGGTCAGGAGGATTCCCCTAGAAGAGGGCATGGAAGCTCACTCCACTGTTCTTACCTGGAGAATCCCATGGACAGAGTCAGACACAACTGAAGTGACTGAGCATACAGTGAGAAACCCTTCGTAAAACCAGAATATGAAGCCAGTCTGAAAGAGGGCAAGAGAAAGAGCCTCTCATGCAGAGAGGATTGCTGAGACAAAGACCATGAGACGGGGACAAGCATGACATATTTGAGGGACAAAAAGAACCTCAGGGTGGCTAGACCTAATATCTTTTCTTTCCCCTGTAATTTACTTGTTGAGTCACTTCCTGAAGAGTATTCATCAGTTTGGATTTTCTTAATGGCATTATAATGGTGTCATTTTATATTAATATGTCCCTCTATCCCCTGCATCTTCTGAAACTGGCATACAGAGAATTTTGATAGTTGGATTAAAGTTTGATTTCTTTTCTTAGGCAGTTGTATTTCCATCAGGGGGCATATAATATCTGCTTGTCTCTTGATGCTAGCAATTGCTGATAATCTTTGTTCAGACACCTTAGTTAATTGGTGGTGCAAAACAGTGATAATATAATTCTATTATTCAGAAGTAGATTGTTTTAAAAATTAAAGATAATGTGGACAAGATTGTTGATGGAATTTTGATAACAGAGAGAGGAAGAGAGGGATTGGGGATGACCCATAGACTTTTGGCAGGAAAAGTTAGCTTGGCAGTATTGCCAATTACTGACTTAAGGAAAGCTGAGAGAAGAAGTTTGGAGTATGGAAGAATGAAAAGTGAAGAAAATTGAAGTGTATGTGTAAGGAAGGCAGCCTGGAGCTTAGAAAAGTGATCAGAACTGTATAGCATAGTCTTACTTTACACTGCTAGGGGGAAGCACATAGAAGGAGAAGAAAAAAATTTTGAAACTTAAGAAGTGCTGAGCAATTAATCCCTAAGTAGAATCATGTTGAGAGTTGAAGAGAAAAGTCAACCCCTCTCAGAAGGTCTCTCCATGTTCACCCGTATAAACTGGAGAAAAGGATGTCCCCTTTGCCCCAGAGGGGAAGCATGCTAGTTTAGGCTTGCTTCGGAGCACTAACCCACAAAAGGCAGAACAAGCCCTTTTGGCATACACCTAAGACTTGACATCAAGAAGAATCTGTTTGTCCACAAGGCAATAGCCACTGGCAAGCACTACAGTGGGAGGAGTTATAAACCACATCCCTATTGTGCTAAGCAGAATTCAAACATGGCCATCCTGGCCTTTATACTTGATATTACACCTGTGATTATGCTATGTGGTGAAAGGCAGGCAGCAGACATAACTAAGTTTCCTAATCTGTTCACCTTACAGTGGAGAGATTACTGAGTGAGCATAACCTAATCACAGGAACCCTTTAAAAGCAGAGAGTTTTCTCCTGCTGGCAGAAAAGAAGTGAGAGAGATTCTAAGAGTGAGAAGGATTTGAGAAAGTATTGCTGGCTTGAAGGTGGTAGGGGCCACATGGCAAGGAATAGGGGCCCCCAAGGAAACAGAAACCTCTACTTAATAATCACAGAGACTGAATTCTGCCAACAGTCTGAATGAGCCTGGAAGTGTGTTCCCTAGAGCCTTTGGATAACAGGGTTGATACCTTGATTTTGCTTTTTTGCTTCTCTAAGGATAGAATCCAGTTGAGCCTACCTGGCCTTCTGACCTCCGTAACTGTGAGGTGAAGAGTGGATGATGGATGGTGCTGCAAATCACCAAACTTGTGGTAACTTGTTACTCAGTGTTGTTGTTCAAATGCTAAGTCGTGTCTGACTTTCTGCAGTCCCATGAACTGCAGCACACCAGGCTTCTCTGTCCTTCACTATCTCCCAGAGTTTGCTCAAATTCATGTCCATTGAGTCAGTGATGCTGTCCAACCATCTCATCCTCTGTCACCCTATTCTTCTCCTGCCCTCAATCCTTCCCAGCATCAGGGTATTTTCCAATGAGTTGGCTCTTCCCATCAGGTGGCCAAAGTATTGGAGCTTCAGCTTTAGCATCAATCCTCCCAGTGAATATTCAGGGTTAATTTCTTTTAGGATGGACTGGTTGGATCTCCTTGCAGTCCAAGAGACTCTCAAGAGTCTTCTCCAATGCCACAGTTCAAAAGCATCAGTTCTTTGGCGCTCAGCTTTCTTTGTAGTCCAACTCTCACATCCATACATGACCACTGGAAAAACCATAGCTTTGACTAGATGGACTTTTGTTGGCAAAGTAATGTCTCTGCTTTTTAATATGCTCTCTAGGTTGGTCATAGCTTTTCTCCCAAGGAGCAAGTATCTTTTAATTTTGTGACTGCAGTCACCATCCACAGTGATTTTGGAGCCAAAGAAAATGAAATCTATCACTGCTTCCTCTTTTGCCCCATATATTTGCCATGAAGTGACGGAACTGGATGCCATAATCTTCATTTATTGAATGTCGAGTTTTTAAACCAGCTTTTTCACTCTCCTGTTTCACTCTCATCAGGAGTCTCTCTGGTATGCCTATGCTATGCTGGGTACCGTGATAGATTGCTAAAACTGTGCATAAACCCTGCTTTTAGGGTGCAGGCCTAGGAGGGTCCAGTCATTTATTTATGGAAAGAGAGGAGATGGAACTAGATCATGTCTTGAGAGTTCAACCAGATCTTCTCTTCTGTGTGAAAACAAGACGCCACAAATTCCCATTCCTCCTTCCTCTCATCCCTGCACTCAATCCACACTTGAAAGTTACACAATGAACTGATATACAGCACTTAAACTTTGTTGTACTGATATAGAATCACTGACTTAATCTGGAATGTTGTAAGATGAACAATATTAACCTTTGCTTAAAATTGTTATTAAAAAAATTCAAAGTCTACTATAAGCACAAAATAAGTACACTATCATCCAGATATAGTATTTTGGCATTCTCTTCTCTGTGTACAAATAAGAACATGAATAGAGGGTAGGGCCACAGGACAGAAACAACCTGAGTCTCTGTATCACCACATGGAAGGTAGCAGGCTGATGAGGGACACTTGCAATGGACTATTAAGTGTCAAGAAAATTTCACTGTGTTAGACTAAGAAGCGTGTGTGTCAGTGTGTGTGTGTAAAGAATGCTGTTGCTGCTGTTTAGTTGCTCAGTAGTTTCTGACTCTTTGTGACCCCATAGACTGTAGCTCACCAGGTTCCTCTGTCCATGGGATTTCCCAGGCAAGAATACTGGAGTGGATTGCCACTTCCTTCTCCAGGGGATCTTCATGACCCAGGAATCGAATCCATGTCTGCTGTGTCTCCTCATTGCAGGCAGATTCTTTACCACTGAGCCAACAGTGAAGAAGTGTGTTTGTGAGTGTGTGTGTGTGTGTGTGCATGTGTAAAGAATGCTGCTGCTGCTCTTTATATTGACCACATAACAGCTAAATTTCCACCTACTTTAATAGTATTTGGTTCCCCCAAACAAATATGATGTAGCAAGTATAAACAAAATCTGTAGTTAACAGGTAGTATTTTCTCTTTGCATAATTAATTTAAAGTAAATCAATAACAAGCATTGCTTAAATGTAAAAAATAATTTTCTTTAATTATAGAGTAACAGATACTATTAAAGTTTATAAATAAACCCTGCAATAAATCTTTAATAGTAAATTAACCTAAAATGAAATACATTGTCTTACTAAATGCCACCTCTTTCCCATATACCACACAATACTGAAGGACATAAACTTTTAGGAGAATATTATATACATATGTTTTTAAGATTTATTTTATTGAAGTATAATTGATTTACAATGTTGTCCTAGTTTCAGATGTACAGCACAGTCAATCAAATATATAAATGTATTTACTATATTTAAATATATATGTAGATATATAATTATACATTACATAAATATTACATATTCAAATATGTCAAATATGTTTATATATAAATGTTATGTTCAGTTGCCAAATCATGCCTAACTCTTTGCCACCCTATGAACTGCAGCATGCCAGGCTTACCAGTCCCTCACCATCTCTTGGAGTTTGCCCAAGTTCATGTCCATTAAATCAGTGATGCCATCCAACCATTTTATTTTATTATGCCTTCTTCTCCTTCTGCCCTCAGTTTTTCTCAGCATCAGGGTATTTTCCAATGAGTTGGCTGTTCACATTGGGTGGCCAAAGTATTGGAGCTTCAGTATCAGTCTTTCCAATGAGTATTCAGGGTTGATTTCCTTTAGGGTTGACTGATTTCATCTTTTTGTTGTCCAAGGGGCTCTCAAGAATCTTCTCCAGCACCATATTCGAAAGCGTCAATTCTTCAAATCTCAGTTAGAAAGCATCAATATATAACCACAGTTCAAAAGTTTCAAACCACAGGTAGAAAGCATCAATGTAACATATAAATGTTATACTCAAATATAAATATACAGAGAGATATAAATAATAAATATATATACATTCTTTTTCATGTTTGTTTCCACTATGATTTATTATAGGATATTGAATATAGCATAAGATTTTTATTGTAAGAGGGATTTAAGAACCAGGAAAAGAGAAGCTTGATGTTTGATAAATTCAAATTGCATTTTATTAGATAAGTATGTTAATGATAAGATTGATAATAACAATGTTGTACTATTATTTGATTTTCCTTTGGGTTTTATATCCTGATTCATTTGAGTCTTCTCTGAAAGCGTATGTATATCCTTAACAAGATTTGACTTTGATTTCTCTAGGCTGCCCTGCCAAACACTCCCTCCTTCATAATATCCTCCCCTCTGTCCATATTTGATGAGTATCCATTATGGGTCAGGCACTGTTAGAAGCTCAGGCATTGCACTGTGAACAAGATCCCTGACCACAAAAAACATTAATTAGGCCTGGTAAATAAAACAGACAAGTAGCAATAAAGTGACAATTATAATGCAGGGCGCTACACCCTAAGATAGAGAGCAAAAATGATGATAAGGAAACACAAATGACAGAGGCAGTCAAGTCAGAAAGAGGAGGTGAGAACGCATCCCCAAAAACCTATGCTGGAGCTCCAAGCACTGATGAAGAGCTGGCCAAGCAGAGTTCAGGAAGTTTTCCAGAGGAGAGTACAGCAGAGGTTCCAGGTATAATGCAGGGCGTCAGAGCTGGAGATATAAGCAGAAGTCAGGTACCTTATAAGCCATGGACCTCACATGCCTTGTTAAGAACTTTAGACTTCATCCCAGGAATAATGGGGAGCTAAGAAAGGATTTTAAGCAGGAAAGCAATACATTTTGTGTTGTGTGATAGGATGATGACTCCTGCTGTAAGTACGGAAAGTGGAGGTCAGCTGTCTGGTTACAAGTGGTGGAAGGAAGCTAGGAAGAGATAAGGATGGTGAAACTAGGGTACTGGCTGTGGATATGGAAGAAGTGGACAAGTTCTAGAGACTTATAAAGGGTATCAATTGGATTTTTTGACTTTAGAAAAAGAGGTGGGAGTGGAGGTCTTTTTGTACTTTATAATCATGTATTTCAAGACTGAGTGGGTTTCTATTTCACTCGAGATCAGGCCCTTATTTTTAATGCTAGTCCCTTATGTGATCCCAAATTGGGAATTCTAGTCCTATCTCTGACCTGTGCAGGAGTGCATGCTAAGAAGCTTCAGGTGTGTCTGATCGTTTGTGACCCTAAGGGCTGTCCCACCAGGCTCCTCTGTCCATGGGATTTTCCAGGCAAGAATACCGGAGTGGGTTGCCATGCTCTCCTCCAGGGTATCTTCTTGACCCAGGGATTGAACTTGCATCTCTAGTGTCTCCTGCATTGGCTGGTGGATTCTTTACACTAGTGTCACCTGGGAAGCCCATCTCTGAGCTACATAAAGGTAAAGAGAAAAATCACCCAAGCCTCTTGGTGCTGTCCCACATCTAATCTTCCCCTTCCATCCAGGGGCCAGAGCAGTCCAAGTTTGCATTTCAAAAATCTGTCTGTTCCAGCGTATAATTGTCCTTCATTCTTGTTATGTATCAGGAGTTTAAAAGTCGCTCATAATTGGAGAGAGTAGATCTTAATGCATCCTAACAGATGAAGGATTTGTGTAAATTTTTTTCCCTCTCCTTTCAGACTCACTCTGTAGTCTCCATTACTCCATGTAACAGCATTTTCAAGCAATGGGAGCTATGAAAAAATAAAACTATCAGTCATTGTCAGATACTTTATAAATGGAGACAGAGGAGGGGTTCTGTTCTCTGTGCAACAGGACAGAGGAGAAAGGTCAGTGATATATCATGTGGTATAGGATTTCCCCTTAAGCAATCTTCTGCTAAGACTTGCTCACAGTGTGGAAGCTTTTGTCTGAACAAGGACTCTGGTGACTGCTCCTCCACTGAAGGCTATAGATATTTTCAGTCTCTGCTCTGTACCGTATTGAAGAAAGGAAAGAATGCTTCTCAAGTGGATTTGGAAAAAAAGTTAATTTTTGCCATTGATGATGGCCGGGAACTAATATTAACAGTTGTTTAACTTATGAAAAATTAATTAGGTGTCATAAATTATGTATGTGGGAAAAAATATCTATCAATAGGTGGTTTGAGGATTCAGAAGAGCACTTACATTGATAACAAAAGGTATTTTGTGCAGCAGGTCACGTTTCGGGTGGGTTTCTTTCTTCCTTTGTGCCTGAAAAGGATGAATACAGAATTGTTCTTAAGCAACTCCCTGGTAGTGAGGGAACCAGTCATTTCAACAGAGTTTATCATTATGTTCTTGTCTGCTGCTTGGATGCTTAGAAGGCAATTGACAAAAATTAAATAGAAAAGTCAGAGAACTGAGCTGGAATGTCTGAATACTGAACCCGTGTGCCTGGCAACGCAGCACAGCCTCACAATGCGTCCTTCTCCCAGATCTCTTGAGAAAAGAACAAATGCAGTGACCCAGAAATTGAAACCCACACATGCAGTGTAAAGAGTAAACTTACAGATGCTAACGTATGTTTAGATTTAGTTTTTAAATTTTGTACAGTGACAAAACATATTATTTTTTACATCATGTCAGTCTTAGTGTAACATTTGAGTTACTGTACTTCTTTCTGGTTATTTTATCTCTTCTATACCAAGAAATATAGGCAACTGCAATACCCTTGAATAGTTGCAAACTGGAGCAGAATGGGTTGGAAATGTTTAATGTCACTTTGAAAGAGACATTGTAACTCTGCCAATATGACTTTTTAGAAAGTTCCATAAGTCTATTTTTGGAACAATGTGGGGTTATAGTAATTAAATGCAAATAAATATAGTCCAAATTCAAAATAATTTTCTCTAAATTATATAATAAAAAAACAAATCAGTTGAGGAAATAGTAATTAACCTGGGTTAACGACATACTTACATTTGGTTCCAATCTTGGCACATATGATTGGAATCTTTAGTATAAATTAAATTATATTCTTCAATTAGAACACCATAGATGGTTAAGCATTAAATGAAGAAAACTCAAATTCCTGGTACTACCTGATTTTCTATAGCTATTTCTATTTTACTGTTTTCCTTAATCTCTCTTTTAAAAAGATAGAATATTTTTATTTAAAGAAAATAGCTTAATTAACACTAAGCAGCAGTGTCTCTAATAAAACTGAAAGAAATTAATGAGTTTGTCCTGGAACTAAAGAGTGCAAATACAAACACTTCAAGAAAAGTCTAGGCTTCCCTGGTGGCTCAGTGGTAAAGAATCTGCCTGCCAATGCCAGAGATGTGGGTTCAATCCCTGGGTAGGGAAGCTCCCCCTGGAGAAGGAAATGGCCACCTATTTCAGTATTCTTGCCTGGAGAATACCATGGACAGAGGAGCCAGGTGGTCTATATAGTCCATGGGGTTGCAAAAGAGTCGGACACGACTTAGCAACTAAACAACAAAGAATAGTCTAAAATCAAGAGAATACTTCCCTCCACTTATTTTTAGCAATCAAGTAAGCATTTATAATCCTAGTTGAGTCTGGCTTCTTTGGGGGGAGTGAGTTGTGGGGTCTAAGGGTTTCACTGCAGGATAGAATATGGAACATGCAGTATGCAACTAATTTTCATGGTGATATTATCCTTGAAATTTTATCTTATATCTATGGCTCTGTGGAAGAAAAAGTATGGACAAAAATGTTAATTGCATCTGTACTGTCAATTTTAAGGGCCTCTTTTAATTCACAAATGTCCAAATAGGAACTTAAAACTGAGTGACTGAAATGTGTCTCATTATATTCTGGGCATTTGCAGTGTCAAATCTACAGAGACAAGTGCACCTGGAGACAAATGACCAGACTCCCATAAAACAGAAGCTTAATTATGCTCACTTATATTTTCAAATTATTCCCAACAAATTACTGTGAGTAGGTGATACATCCATCAAGGCAAGATTCTAATTTCATATTCACAGTCATGTGGTCCTATACACTCCTCTAATAAGGCCTTAACTAAGTTTTTCTTGTGACCTCAGCTGAAATATTGCAGGCTGTGTGTTTTGTTGTGTCTCCAATTTATCTCTGACCTTGGCGCTGCCTGGGCACAATGAGACAAGTGAAGGGTGGAGATCAGATTTAATTTTGAATTTCCGGACGGCTGCTGGTTTGTATCTCAACTTGAACATTACTTAAACATGTTATTTTCGGTCAATGACTTTTTATGCAGCATACTGGGCAAATATAATTAAGTGGGCTAAGTTTTGTTCTCAGCTGGCCTCTGAGTTCTTGTATGGGAACTTGGAATCTCAACAGGAAACACCTGTATGGTAGTTGTATATCGAGCCTTCCCAGAAAATTAATATATAACATTGTTCCTGAGCCTCACAAGCTCTTCCCCAAATAGAAATGCTCAAATGTATTTGAAGGCTGCATTTTTAATTACTACAAAAAAACTCCACCTCTCAGCTTAAAAATAAACCTTGTTTTAAGGGTATATTTACACTTAGACATACGAATAGTATTTTTATACAGTTTATGGGGTTCTCACAGCTAGTATACTGGAAATGAGGAGGAACTAAAGAGCGTGTTAATGAGGATGAAGGAGGAGACTGGAAAAGCCTCTTTAAAATTCAATATTGAAAAAAACTAAGATCATGGCATCCGATCCCATCACTTCATGGCAAAGAGAAAGCGAAAAGGTGGAAGCAGTGACAGATTTCCTCTTCTTGGGCTCTAAAATCACTGCAGAAGGTGACTGCAGCCGTGAAGTTAGAAGATGATTGGTTGCTCCCTGGCAGGAAAGCTACGGCAAACCAGTGTGTTAAAAAGCAAAGACATTACTTTGCCGACAAAGGTCCAAATAGTCAAGGCTGTGGCCTTTCCAGTAGTCATATATGGATGTGAGAGCTGGACAATAAAGAAGGCAGAGCACTGAAAAATTGATGCTTTTGGACTGTGGTGTTGGAGAAGACTCGTGAGAGTCCCTTGGAAAGCAAGGAGGTCAAACCAGTCAATCTTAATGGAAATCAACCCTGAATACTCTTTGGAAGGACTGGTGCTGAAGCTGAAGCTCCAATACTTTGGCCACCTGATGCAAACAGCTGACTCACTGGAAAAGACACTGATGCTGGGAAAGACTGAAGGCAGAAAGAGGAGAGGGCAACAGAGGATGAGATGGTTGGATGGCATTACTGATTCAATTGACATGAACTTGGGCAAACTCTGGGAGATGGTGAGGGGAGCCAGGCGTATTGCAATTCGTGGGGCGGCAAAGAGTTGGACACGACTTGGTGACTGGACAACAAGAATGTATCTACATTGTTTTTTTAATCAATCAAAAGCACCACACTGATGTATAATGTGAACAACAGGGAAAACTCTGTGTATATGTAGGCGGAGGAAGGATATGGGACTTCACTGTACTTATTTTTTTTTGTAAATCTAAAATTTTTCTAAAGAATAAAGTCAATTAATTTTTTAGAAAAATTACAATATACATAAGGAAAGAAGCTACCATACTAGAGAATCAACTGGAACAGCTAAAAGAGAAATGGCACTTTGGTAACATCAAAAAAGTGATTTATTGGAATATAAAATTAGAGTGTTTGAAATGTTTAATGAGCAAATATTAAAATGATCAAGAAATAAGAAAATCTGAAGAAAGAAAAGAATCATGACTATTTGAAAATTAGCCAGTAGATACTTGAGGGGTAAAAAAAAGTTACAATTGGAATGAAAAACTTAGTGAGACTATTAGACTTCCACTTTCAGCCAAGATGGAATAACAGGGAATATATATATAACATCCTACCTGAACTAACTTTTAAAAATGAAGAACAATATGAGAAACAATGGTTTTCAAGACACTAGGTACCAGATATCAGGGGACATTGATATACGTGAGATAAGAAACAGGTAAGGTGAATCGTATAATTTTCTGAGATTACCAACTAGAGAGAGTTTCCAAACCATGGTGCAGGGTGGAGGAACCCAGGCGGAACCTAGCAGGCTCCTTGAGTTCAGAAGGTAGAACTGATAGTCCTGGGAGACCAAGGTGGCTAGGCACTGCAGGGTAGATGATCTGAAAGGAGAGAGATGCATAGACAGGACGCTGGAATTCTGCAGAGGGGCCCTCAGGTATTTAGCAGAGTTCTGCCTATGCATGTGGGGAAAATCCTGGAGTCTGGAGCTCTGGAATCACTCAGAAGGATGAGAAGTAACAGTGCCTGATGCTTATAGAGGACTGAGAATAGTGTCTGGCTCACTAAGCTAACTGAAAGGTCTCAAAATTTAAAGGACATTTGGCAAAGTATAGAGAAGAACGTTGCCTCAGTAATGTAGAATAAAGAGCCTGAGACTGACACTGTTTCAGTTTTACCCAACGATTTTAAAAAATGCAACCAAAATGATCAAACTGTTTTCAAGTAACCTAATTACAGCCCAGATAGAGCTCATAAATATTTTCAGGAATACAAAATACTCAACATTAAATAAAGCAAAAGTCAAAGTGCCCTGAATCAAATAAAAATTTACCAGGCATGCAAATAAGCAGGAAAATTCCACCCACAATGAGGAGACAAATCAATCAGTTGAAACCAACCCAGAAATGACGCAGATATTTGAGTTAGCAAAGAAAAAACTTAAAAACAATTAGTATAACTGTGTTTCATATGTTTAAAAAGTAGAGACATAAAAAGGACCTCCATCAGACTTCCAGAGATGAAACTTACAGTGTTAAACAAAGGTAAATCAGATAGGATTAATAGCCATTTGACACTGTAAAAAAATATGAGTAAACTTGAAGACAGAGCAACATAAATGATCCAAAATGAAACCCGGAGAGAAGAGAGAATTAGAACAAAACAACACAACAGAGCCTTCTTAGCTGTAGGACAACTTCAAGTGACTTGATATACACATAGCTGGAATCTCTTAAGAGTGTAGAGCAGGAGACAGCAAGAATATTTACAGAAGTCATAGCCGAAAGTTTCCCAGACTTGATAGTAATTATAAATTTATAGATCCAAGGACCACAACAAAGCCCAGCATAAGAAATGTAAAAACACTACATCAATGCACATCATAATAAAAGTGCTCAAAACTAGCCATTAATAAAAGTCTTATAAGTAGGCAAAGAGAAAAACATATTACAGGTAGAGAAACGAAGATAACTAGAGTGTAGTTAGAAACATTGCAAATGAGAAGACAGTGGAGTAATATTTTAAATACTTAAAGAAAAAAAAAAGCCTGCCACCCAAGACTTCTATACCAAATCAAAATATCTTTCAAATATGAAGATTAAAAATTTTTTTCAGATATAAAAAGCTGAGAGAACTCACTGCCAACAGAGTCTCACTATATGAGCTATTAAGAAGAGTTCTTAAGACAGAAAGAAAATGATACCACAAGGATCTGTAGAGCTACACAGAGGAGTGAGGAGTACAGGAAATGGGAACTGCAAAGTTAAACACAAATCCAAATCTGTCTTATTATTTAAATATCTTTAAAAGATAATTGCCAGATTAGACAAGATAATGACAATGCTGTATAGGCTTTATATCATATGTAAAAAGCACAGAGGTCAGTAAGGGAAAAAAATTAAAAATACTATCGCATGTTTCTTATATGTTCAGTAGCATAGTATTACTTACAAGTAAACTAGTGACTAAAAAATGTATGTTACACCAACCTAAAGAAAAAACAAAATAAAAAAAACCAAGAAAAAATAAAATTAAATACTTTAAAATATTTAATTAATCTAAAAGAAGATAGAACAAAGAGAGAAAAGAGAACAAAGAACAGATCGGGACAAAGAGAAAACACTCAGGAAGAAGAAAGATTTGAGCCTAACCATATTGACAGTCACTAAATAAATGCCTCTGCCTCGTGTACATGAGTCCAAAACTGAATACTGTTAATGTTAATTCTTCCTAAACTGACCTCTAGATTTAATATAATACAAGTAGAATTCCTAACAGGCTACTTTGTAAAAGATGACAAAATTATTTAAAGCTTAATATGGAAATGCAAGGACTCTAGAAAAGCCTAAATAATTTTTTAAAAGAGGAACTAACAATACCTGATTTCAAGAGTTATAAGTCTACTCAAATCAGGACAGCATTGTAACATGGTAGAAAGACAGACCAATCAAACATGATACAGAGTTCAGAAATAGACCCACACATATATGGGAAATGGATTTTGATGCAGGCCCAAAGGCAACTCAGTGGACAGAGAACAGTCCTTTCAACAAATGGTGCTATAACGACTGGATATCCATGTGCAATTAAGATAGAAAGTAAGGGAGGGAAGAGGGAAGGAAGGAGAGACAAAAAGGAAGAACTTTGATCCATACCTCACACCAAATACAAAACTCAAAATGAGTCGTAAACTAAAGCACAAAACTATAAATCTAGTAGAGGAAAACAGAAGAAAAACCTTTGTGAGTTAAGCAAAAAATTCTTAGCTACAAACTGTAAAGCACAATCTATTAAAGAATAAATTGGACTTAATCAGTATTAAAGGCTTTAACTCTTTAAAAGACACCATTAAGATAATGAAAAGCCAAGCCACAAAATATTTGCAGCTCATGTATCTGATAATGGACTTACATATAGAATATATTAATAGAACTCCTAAAATTCAATAAAAAACCAAACTACCCATTTTAAAAAGAAGGGGGGAAAGTATTCAAATAGCCACTTCACCAAAAACAGATACACAGATGATAGATAAACACATGCAAAAATGCTCAACATTAATCATTAAGAAAATGCAATAAAACCACAATGACATACCACTACATACCTATAAGAATGACTAAGATCTAAAAAAATTGACCATATCAATTGTCTGTAAGGATGTGGAGAAACTGGAACACATCTGTATCAGAAATTGTATGGGTAGCTTCTTAAAATGATAAACACTTAGATGTTGAAATCATTAGAAATGATGACAATTGTATAAGGTAGAATGTTTTTAAGCCTAAACACACACACACACACACACACACACACACACACAACTTTTAAGGAGTTATAGGAATAGCTCAGGGATTTGTAGACATGTTTAACAAAAGCACAGTGACTAATTTTCTAATATGGTGACAAGACCTTCAAAATGAGGCTTTTACAAGAAGTCAGGAAGGGCAAGCATCTGGTAGTGCCAATGAGGAGTAAGGTATGCAGAGAATTATCTCCAGATCCGAAGACAAGGAGGCTGGGGAGAGAAAAAGCTCCCCTGGAGAGGGATCAGGGGCAGAGGATTTTCGGGAAAAGCCAGGGCTCCATCAGAGCAGGAAGGTGAAGGGAAACACAGGGAAGAGACACAGAACAGATAGAAGATCGTGATGATGACAGACTGTGAGTCCAAGAAATGTTGACAAAATTGTTTATGAAGAGACCTTGTTTATCTGAGGACTATGAATAGATTTTATTTTGTAAACTGTGTACAAAGCAGACATTCATGTGTACGTAGATAGAGGTTGTGTTCCCATTCAATAAAGACATTTTCTAGAACACTTACCTAAAACACTAAAAGAGAAGAGGGTTCTGTCAGAGAAGCACTTATGCACAGTGCCAACCTGCAGCAAGCTCCATGTCTGTTATCTGTATTTTGATTCCTCAAAGAGAACTTGAATAGGGTCCTGGTTCTCACTGTTAAGAGGAGGGCATGGCAACTCACTCCAGTATTTTCGCCTGCGGAATCCCAAGTTCAGAGGAGCCTGGTGGGCTACAGTTCCTAGGCGGCAAAGAGTCCGACATGACTGAAGGACAGCATGCATGCACTCATTCTCAAATGTAAGTTTATGAAATGGAACTGTCTGTGAAATTCAAGCATTTTCTTTGATTCAAGGCAGCTATTTTAATCAATGTAGAAAATGTTAATAAAATAAATGACTAGCTTTGCATGAAAAAAAATATTTTCTTTAATATCAACATCATCATGAAAAACATGAAATATCTCTTTTTCTCTCAGGAGAATATCTATATATATACATATGTATAGTTAAAATCTTTAACTGGGCTAAAATTAACTCGATTTAAGACCAATACATAAATCACTGACTAGAGAACAGCAGTGTCCACGAAGGCACAATATATTGTCATATCTCAGATGAGGAACAGGGATTAACTAAGGGATTAATTTACATTTGTTATCCGAACATGCATTCCTGTGGTTTCCTGTTTGTCTGTCACCTACCAGGACAGTATCTCTACAGCGAGACTTCCCAGTTCACAAATAGGACACATTCATTATGATAGACTAGAAGGTATAATTCCTTTTAACTGAATACAGTTCCCCACAATATTTTGTGCGTTGCAGATGCAGAGAAGTTTGAGAGGTGAGATTAAGATTGAGGTCCACGCTGATGGAGCTCACTTCACTTTTCCTGAGATTTAAGGAAGCCGAAGGATGCTGTGAGAGCCAGGGGTTGTCTCCCACATCAAGAGCCCCCCACTCCCACAGCTGTGCCCTGAAGAAGAGAAAACTCATTGCTGACTGCAGCCTTGGCTGGGTAAATGGACTCTTAGGCAGGCCATGGGGGCAAAGAGCTTCATATGCTGTTCCACACAATTGCACTCATAGCGGGATGGGTTTCTGTGCTTTAGGAAATCTACGAGGAACAAGAATCCTGTTATCTTGTCTTCTGTGCAGTAAAGACACTATAAAAATACCTGTTACTCATAATAAACACTAGAGCGTATTTCACCTCTGAACTCTATATAATTCAGCCTTTGTCCAGATATAGGATCTAAAAATTTCAGGCATCATGTGCCCCAAATTTTGATGTGACTAGATTAAGGCAGTGTATTGAAAACTTTAAGGAACTGCTATTTCAAATAAATATGCTTTCCTGAAACTTTAAAAATGACCAGCCAAACAGTTAGAATTGAATTTGTTTTCTTCATAAGCTCTTTCAGAGAGCACTTTTTAAAAAGACTGCTCCTGAATTTCACTATTCTGCAGAAAAAAGAATCAATTCTAATATTAAAATTTTATTTTGATTTTTTTTTGAGACTACAAGTTGATGCTATATAAGAATAGCATATCAAGCTTGTTTTTAAAGTCTAAGTAACTCCTGAAACTAACAGAAAAATTAAGTCATAATAGATGAATATCAAATCATTATGTTGAGCACTTGAAACTAAAGTGTTACATATTAGTTATACCACAATAAAAATAGCAATTGTGGCTATATTATTTAATTATCCATATTCAGTTCAGTTCAGTCGCTCAGTCATGTCCAATTCTTTGTGACCCCATGGACTGCAGCACACCAGGCTTCCCTGTCCATCACGAACTCCTGGAGCTTATGCATATTATTATCATTCAATTTATATTTTGTTTTTATGATTCTCATCAAAGCCATAACATAGTTTAAGAATTTTTTTTTTACAAACTTTTGTTTGAGAAATGGTCATTATTTAAAAACAGGCCTATATAGAACCTGCCCATTATTTGTCAAAGTTCTTAGAATAAGTACGTTTGCTGTTATTGTTTTGTTGCTTCTATCATCATAGTCATAACAGTGGTTAGTGAAACTTAACACACCTTTAAAATTGCTCCGAGTTTTAATAGCAGTTTGTAGGAGAAACTTCTCTTCAAAGAAAAAGTCATGTTTGAAGCCTAAATTCATTCAACAGACAATAATCAGGACTGTAGTATATGCTTGACTCTCTACTAGGCAATGAGAATGCAGAGATAAGAAACAGTCTTCAAGGGCCAGAAGGTCACCCTCTGATGGTGGTGATGACAGTGAAGAGGATCAGAGAAGTCTACAGTTAACATCAAATCAAATAAATGTCATGATTAGTGATATGTGCAAAGATCCATGGGGACCAAAGAGGAAAAAGATGGGGGGCTGGGAGGGAAGAGACAAACTGGGGGGTGGTAGTGAGGTGGGGGGAGCCCCTATTCAGGGGAAAGCACCTCAATGAAAAGGGATATAATAAATTGAGCTATATTTACAATTTTTTAAATTATTTTTTATATTTTATTAAAGTCTAGCTGATTTACAATGCCCATGGTAGTTTCTGATGTTCAGCAAAGTAATTCATATATATTATTGTATTATATATTCTTTCACAAATTCTCACAATCATGGAAAACAAACTTATGGTTACCAATGGAGAAAGGCAGGAGGGATAAATTAGGAGATGGGATTAGCATATATACATTACAGCAAAATAAATAATCATCCTCATGGTAGGAGGGAGACCCTTGGAACAGAAAACCCAGTGGAAGAGGTGAGAGGCTCAGGCCAAGAGGCGTGACAAAGGAGATGCTCTCAACATGCTACACAGTAAAGTGAAAGGAAAATGCACCAAGAGACAAAGACGAGGAGGCACTAAGGAAGATGGTATTACCACCAGGCTGGAAGGCAGGGCACAGCACAAGACAAGACCTCCTAAGGTCAGTCTAGTGGGAGAAGCAGGACTCAGGCCAGCCCCCAGCCAGGGATGGAAAGGATGGCAGTGAAGTACCCTTCTTACCTGTGTGGCGGCTGGGAAGGATTGGGCACAGTGTGGGGTCGTGGCTGCGAAAAGCAGAGCCTGGCCAGGATGTCGCAGTTCAGAGAGATGCCTCAGCATGGTGTCTGCTGCTGGGCTCAGACTTTGGAGTAAACGTTAGCAAAAGCTCAGACCCCTGCGTCCTGGAAGCTCTAGGAAACAGATGGGACACTGGAAGATTCTGTGTCTGGCCAGGACCTTCCTGGTGGTGCTGCTTATTGGCATGTTTTCCCCTGAACCACAGTCTGAGTTTGTCTACTGACCAGTGCCTCCTGCGAGTTGTCCCCTTGTGGCCTTGCTCCTGGGAGCACGGTATCAGTTCTGGGCCTTAGGGACCACTATCCTCTGAGGTCTCAGCGGGAACTCCCTCTCCCTCTGGGGTCAGAACCTGTCCAGTTTACAGAGGGCAGGTCAGGGTCCCCAAAGATGATGAAAATGAAGGCTGCAATGGAGGAAGCTTTATTTTTTTAATATTTAATTTAATTAGTTAATTTATCTATTTGGCTGCACTTGTCTCTTAGTTACTTGCGACACAGGGGATCTCTAGTTGAACTCTTAGTCATGATTTGGGATCTAGTTGCCTGACCAGAGTTCCAACTCTGGCCCCTTGCATTGGCGGGCCCTCTGCATTGGGAGCGGTGGAGTCTTAGTCACTGGACCACCAGGGAGGTTCTAGAGGAAGCATTCAAGCTGTGAGGAGTTCAGTGGTGCCAGAAGACTGGGGTACTCTGGGAGGCAAGCCCAGGGGTGCCAACACTGCTGGTATCCATTGCAGCAGGGGAAACCTTGTTCTTAGACCCACTGGCTGCCTCACTGTACATGAATTCAGACTGCTGCTCCTTCCCTCCTCCTAGCCTGACTAGGTGATTGTAACACCAAGTTCTTAGAGACAGAGGCCGTTGGATGCAAAAGCCTTCTCAGATGGAGCCATGATTAGCGGAAGTAGGAAGGCTGGCGGACCCTGGTTGCATCTTCAATTCTGATTGGTGAGCTGTATATCACATGACTCCTCATCTTTCCAGAGTGGTCCAACTGGGACCCCAAGGCAGCAAGCAGGAGAGTGTGCACCGGGGCTTTAGGATCTTCCAGGGGACTGGTCAGTAATATGAATATGTCTGACTCTGCAACTCCCATGGACTGTAGCCTGTCAGGTTTCTCTGTCCATGGTATTCTCCAGGCAAGAATACTGGAGTGGGTAGCCATTCCCTTCTCCAGGGGATCTTCCCCACCCAGGGATGGAACCCAGGTTTCCTGCTTTACCGGCAGATTCTTTTACTATCTGAGCCACCAGAGAAGCCCCATATATGAATTTACTCAATCTTTAAATGTAGAGGCTGAAAGTGTGTGATTGTGTGTAGTAAGATGAGGGTCTCTCTATAAACAATTTTTGAGTGACCCCAGACCAGCATGTCAGCATCATTCTGGTGGCTCAAACTCAAGAAATAACTTGAAGGAAATACCACACTGGTCAAAAAAAGAATCCCCTAGCTAGGTCGTCCTCCTGCAATCTGATCGTAACACTGGGTCTCTGAATGACCCCACTGGGACTCCTCCTAACATCTGGATTGCTATCTGCCAAACTGATTAAGAAAGAGTTGGAGTATAACTTTCTAATAGGTGAGAACTGGCGTGTTTCTGCATAGGCAATTCCCAGGCCCCTGCAGGAGGTTTAGACATTTTCCTGAAGACAGCTTCCTCCCACCTGGCTGCCTGCAGCACAGGCAAGGGTTGCCTGGGAGTAAGAGTGGTACTGCCCTTAAATATATGTGAGCATTTGTATAGGCTGCAATAGTAATCTAGTGATGAGTGAATGAGAAGATTTGACCTAATCTTAATTCTTGGCTGCAGATATCTAGTTTCTGTAGATGTAAATATTTTCTAATGCACAGACTTCAAGTATACTATTTGGACATTTATATTTAGTTATTATTACCAAAAAGTTGTGTGTTTAGTACTCAAAACAGAAAAACAAATGTAAGAAAACTCGCATCTAAATTTCCACCTATGTATCATATGACGTGTATATGTCATATAAGATATACGACAAAAGGCTACTGAATAGAGCAGGAAAACATGTTCAACATTTTGAGCTAAATGTTTAAACCTGGGTTTGCCATGTAGAAAAGGAATGGTGGGGAGATGGTATTCCAAATGATGAGAGTAATATGTATAAAAGTAGTAGGGATTGATGAAGTATAAGAATTGTAGTTCTGTATGCCCTGAATATGTAATTATTAATAATAGAGAACCGTAGAGATGAGGCTCAAAAAGAAGACACCAATCAATTATGAGGGTGTCTGTCTGCTGTGGGATTTGTTCGTCTCTTAGTGATAGAGGGACATTGAAGGATTTTTTAAGCAAGGAAGGAGTAAAACTAGATTCATATTTTAGAAGATCATTTGGAAGATCATTTTGTTATTGATCATATTTTAGAAGATCATCATCAAGTTATTGACTGAGTGCTTGCTTTAAATACATTATTATATTAATAGTTAATCCTGAAAAATCACACTACAAAGAAATATTATTTTATCCACATTTTACAAATAAATGTTGAGGGTACTTGTCTAAGGCCTTTCATCTATTAAGTAACAAAGCCTAAGGCCATTTGTCTATTAAGTAACAAAGCAGGGATTCATATCAGGGCAGTTTGAACTAAACTCCCTCATTCCTAAACACTACATTTCACTGCCTCTGAGTAAAGTCTGGTGAAGAGTCGGAGACCAGGGATGGTCAAAGAGATTATTGAAATAAAATAGATAAGGAAGTAGTTGATAAGAAAAAAATTAAATTAAGAATTATTTAAGAGTAGAGCTTCCCAATACTTAATTTTGTACTGGATCTCCCAGTATTTGATATATGTGAGAAGTAGGTTGAGAAATATTTTATATTTTTAATTAAAAAGTAGTACTATTGTGTTATAACAATAACACAATATTATGCAAGTCCTCTTGTTCATCCTCTGGGGCTACATTGTCATAACTCAGCTTCTTTGCCATCTGGCTGGTTAAAGTCTTATTGTACCATCAATGCAGATCACTTTGGCCAACTGCATTATTTTGAATTTATATGAACTCATCTAATGTGAGGCAATATATAGTCCCACTATACTCTTAAAATACTTCTTTTCATAAGTATAATATTTATGGTTTTTTCAACTTTTATGATTCTCATAAAATGTGTGTTCCTCTTGGAAATAAATATTTGGTGGCTTTAATGGGCTGGCCACCCTAAATCAGGGCTTTCCTGGTAGCTCAGCTGGTAAAGAATCCTCCTGCAATGCAGGAAATCCCAGTTTGATCCTAAATCAAGAAGTTTGTTCAGCATTTTCTTGTGATCATTAAGAACCCTTGCGATAGTTTGCTATTTTGAATGTTACATTTGCATGGTAGAATGGCTTTTTCTAGTTTTTAATAGTCAATCAATAAATGTAATTTTGAATTTAGTCTGAAACACTAAATACCAAGAGTGTTTAAATATCTGGTTTCCTTCTGATAAGTCACTACAGCATGCCTTAAATAATTACATCTGGCTCTGGATAGATTGGAAAAGACCCTGATGCTAGGAGAGATTGAGGGCAGGAGGAGAAGGGGATGACAGAGAATAAGATGGTTGGATGACATCACTGACTCAGTGGGCATGAGTTTGAACAAACTCTGAGAGATACTGAAGGACAGGGAAGTCTGGCGTGCTGCAGTCCATGGGGTCGCAAAGAGTCAGACATGACTGAGTGACTGAACAACAACCAGATAGATTCACATGACTGACCTAGACATCCAGCCTACCTGTTACCCATTGTCTGTCAAGTCGTATCTTCTACCCCGCCCCCTTCCTCCTTTTTCTTGGCTACAATGACTGCCTTTCTTTTTCTCAAACAAGCCAAACCCGGAGGGCTCTTGCACTTGCTGTTCACACCATCCTAGTTGCTCTTTCCTCCAGTATCCACATAGTTGGCTCCCTCACTCTTTTCAAGCCTTGACTTAAAATATTCCCTGATTAGAAAGACTTCCCAAACCACTCCATAAATAGTACTTCTGTTAGAATTCTCCTTCTTACCTTTTTCATTTTGGTCGATTGCACTTATCCTCACCAGACATATTGTACATGTGCTCATATATTTGTCTCCCAGCACTAAGATTTTGAATAGAAAAAAAAAAAAAAGCTTGCTTCTGTGTGTGTCTTCTTTAGTGCTCACACAGAACACTTCAGATACTTCTGGTCACCAAATGTAAGGGGAGTTTTTTCTACACCAAGCAGTTCTCTTTGATCCTAACAGGTGTCGTACAATTCAATTTGATTCTGACACTATCGGCCTGGAGTTAAGGTTGGATCCCAAGAGTTAAGGGCTCAGATCTATAAGATGCTGCCCCTCCCCTCCTACGTCAGACACTGGTTGCATGTTGAGGTTGTCACCTGGGCTTCTGACAACTGGCTACAATTTGGAGGTTCCCACTGACTCCCCCTCCTCAACCCTACCCCTCCCCATCCTCCTGTGGGATCTTAATTCCTCCACCAGAGATCAAACCTGCACCCCCTGTATTGGAAGGTGGAGTCTTAACCACTGGACCACCGGGGAAGTCCCCTTTGTCAGTTTTGATTAGTTTGCTGGAGCTGCTCACAGAAGTCAGGAAAATGGTTTCATTACTAGATTACCAGTTTATTATAAAGGATACAACTCAGGAAGAACCAGATGGAAGAGACTCACTCGCAGTGCATGTTGTGTGGGCAGGGGTGCAGGGCTTCCATGCTCTCTCTAAGCTTGCTCCTCTCCCCTCCTCCATGGGTTCACCAACTTGGAAGCTCTCTGAATCCTTCTCTCTAATGCTTTGGGGATTTCTAGGGAGACTTCATCTCGTAGGCATGCTCAATCATTAATTCAGTTTCTAGGCCCGCTTCAGAGAAGGCAGGTGTCGAATGTCCCAAACTTCTAATCATGGCTTGGTCTTCTTGGTGACAGGCCCAGCAAGAGTCACCTCGTTAGAAGAAAAGACACTCCTGCCACCCAGGAAATTCCAAAGGATTTGGGAGCTCAGCGTTGGGAACCAGGGTCAAAGACCAAATATTAGAACAAAGGATGCTTCTACTGTTCTTATCACTTAGGAAATTACAAGAGTTTTAAGAGCTCTGTGCCAAGAATTGGGGGGAGATATGTATATATATATATATATTTTTTTTTTTCTATTACCTCACAGGCGTAACCTCCATTAAGTTAATACTTAAAACATAATATTCACTGACTTTGAATAGGGTAAAAAATCTATTAATAAATGCCCAGTAGGAAATCTTTTCCTCCTAAATCTACTGCTTCTCTGAATTTATTTAAAGTGGTTCAATATTCTTTTTCAGTTGCCATATCCTGGCAACATAGGAAGAATATTTAATGTCATGAATAATCTATGCGAGCATAATTGCAAATTTTTAGGTCAATAAAGCATAGACTTGGCATTGTTTAGTTTTTAATATGCCATTCATGTCTTTGAAAACAAAATGATGCATTTTTGCAAAATGAAAACCTGATCAAATCTATATATCTACTCTAATACTTTGGCCACCTAATACAAAAAAGTGACTCATTGGAAAAGACCCTGATGCTGGGAAAGATTGAAGGCAGGAGGAAAGGGGGATGACAGAGGAGGAGATGGTTGGATGGCATCACCGACTCGATGGACATGAGTTTGAGCAAGCTCCGGGAGTTGGTGACAGGGAAGCCTGGTATGCTGCAGTCCGAGGGGTCGCAAAGAGTCGGACATGACTGAGTGATTGAACTGAGCTGAGCTGAATAAAACATAAAGAAATTTAAAGCCATCATCAAGAAACTTCTTATCTTGTCAATACATATTTTGTGCAATACGGTTTTTTAAGTACTAAGTATTTTTTCTTGATGATAGCTAATCCACAGAAGCAAATTGCCAAGTTGGTAGAGTGGGAGTGAGAGAAGGAGTCAGTCAAGGCTTCGCCTGTTGGTATCTGGACAGGTGGCTATTTCATTAACTCAGACTGGAGCTCAAATTGAAAGTCCACGAAATGATTGCTGGAAAAAAGAGTCGAGTTAGAACAATATGTAGGTTTTGAGATACTGTTGCTCAGTTATAGTTGGCCAGTAAGAGGCAAGCAAAATTATAGATCTAAATCTTAGGAGTGTTTTCTGGAAATAAAAATTCAACAACTATCAGAATATATATAGTCATTGATACATAAGGACTATTACTTAGGGATTGTGTATATGTCAAGATAAGAAGGTGGAAAATATTATATCTTCTGTTCTTTGCTATGTTTTTGATTAATTCCCCCCTTTTTCCCCTCAGTCAGTGATGCTAGTTGCTTTTATTTTATTAAGTTATTCAAATAACCAAATTTTAGTTCTAGTTAATATCTCAAAAGACTTCTTTTTTGTGCTTTCCATTTATTTTATTTCTACTTCATTTGGATTTATTCTGTTGTTATTTCTATAGTACTGAGTTGAATGCTATGAAAAGAAAATTTTAAATGCCATTTTATTTAATATAGAAATTACAAATTTTATGTTCCTTGATTCAAGTTTTGGTTTTATTAAATTCTATTTGGAGGTTAAATTATGGTTGAAACCAAAGACTGAGGGCCTTTAATTAGCATTCATCAGTGAAAAGCTCTGGGAGAATAAAAGATTTTTGAAAATAGGGCAAAGTGTGTTGGTTAGCTATTGCCACAACAATGTTACATAATCAACTACCCCCAAAACTGGGGGACATATAACAATCATGATCTAGTCTCATAAATTTGAGGACTCAGCTGAGTGGCTTGGTTAATCTCAGTTGGGCTTGTTCTTATGTCTAGGGTTCAGCTAGAAGTTAACTTATCTAGGCTGTGCATGGCCAGGATGGTTGAACTCTGCTTGACTAGGCATGTTCTTCTCACAGTGATGGCAAAGGTGCAAGAGAGCTAGCTCAAGAAGTCAAGAACTTTCTAAGTCTTTGATCACATGACACCCAAAAGCATCCCATTGCAAGTCATGTGAACAAACCCACAGTCTAAGGTGAAAACCACATTTCTCTTTTGTCAGACTGCAAAATCTCTTGTAACAGTTCATGGATACAGAGGGAAATGAAGAATCAGAGCCTTCACTGCAGTGAATCTAAAATGCTTATATATACATACACATATGTGTGTGTGTGTACACACCACTTATAGCTTTATTAGTAAATAAAAGCTTGATAGTGTGAAGAAAATAAATCTAACCTATACTGACATAAAGGACATTTTGTATCAAATTTTAAAATGCTTTGAATGTTGTAACCACCCTTTTTTCTTATATCCTTGCCATCATAAATGTCTTTATTCCTCTTCTTTTTCAGAAGTCCCATTGAAATGCACATCATAAGTTAATCTTATTTCCTGTGAAATTAACTGTTCCTCTCAAAGCTACACATGTCAATTGGTAGTGAAGAAAACACCATGAAATCAGCATCTGTAATTGGATGTGGAAAAGTTAATATCTCATTGTTAGAAGGAAATATTTTAGATGCTGTTTGCAATATTAATACTGATAATTCAATTTTTGTTTTGTGGTATTTGTCAGATGTGTTCTTTTATATGTTCAACTTTTTGAGTCATTTCATTTTAGAAGGGCGTTCATTTTTTAATAGTCTGATCAGATATATTTTAATCAGATAATTTAATCCACTAATTTTTATTTTGATTATGCATTTATTTGGAATCCTAGCTACCTTCTAATTTTTCACTTTTCTCTTTGCCTTCTCTATTTTTTTTTTTTTAAGATGCTTCCTCTCTTCTTTCTGGTCTTCCCAGGTGGCTCAGTGGTAAAGAACCCACCTGCCAATGAAGCAGACAGAAGAGACTCAGGTTCGGTCCCTGTATCAGGAAGATTCTTTGGAGGAGGGCATGGCAATCCATTCCAGTATTCTTGCCTAGAGAACACCAGGGACAGAGGAGCCTGGCTGCCTGTAGTCCATAGGGTCTCAAAGAGTCGGACAAGACTGAAGTGACTTAGCACATGCACACGCTCTTCTTTCTGCTTTCTGTTGGACTGGTAATATATTCCCCTTGCTAGTTTGGAAGCTATAGATCCTGTTTCGACTCTGTTTTCACATACCTATTTGACTCTAGTTTTCTCTAACTCAAATTCTTTCTCTATCTCTTGCTTCTTCTTCAGTGAGACAAGGTACTACATTGAATCTCCCTCCTGTTCCCTATCTGCCTCCATCTGGTTGGTGTACTTTTGAATGTAATTTATCTGTATTACATGGAGAGATTTCTCTCTTCATCTTTGATAACGTGCATTTTAGCCATGGTGAATTTAAACATGATTTATTTTTATTTGACCTGCTTAGCACTCTGTGTTCATGGTCTGAATACTCAAACCTTTCTAAAAATGGTTAAAATTATTAGCTAATCCGCCTGCAGTGCAGGAGACCCCAGTTCAATTCCTGGGTAGGGAAGATCCCCTGGAGAAGGGAATGGCAACACACTCCAGTATTCTTGCCTGGAGAATTCCGTGGACAAAGGAGCCTGGCAGGCTATAGTCTATGGCATTGCAAAGAGTCCGACACGACCAAGTGACTAACACTTTCACTTTTCACCTGCTCTCTGTTGTTTTCCTGCCATTCCCTCTTCTGTTTTACAGGCCCATTTAGTATATGTTTGAGTTCTCCCAAACCATTTTCCATCACTATTAACTACGTTTTTATATTTTCAGTCTCTTTATCCTGCTACAGTGATTTGGCAGAACATCTCAGTGTTTTTTCCTTATTCACTAATTGTCTCTATTTCTGGGTCCAGTGTAGAGATTTTCTGCTCTTTTTTTTTTAATTTCAATTACTGTATTATTGTACTATTTTTACTTCACTATTTCTCATTTTCTCTCATTTCTCTCCTTTGTTCTTATTGTATGTGTTTCCTTTATGTCCAATGGACTTATGCCTTCTTATATCTCTTTGAAGATACTCCACATATACACTTGAAATTGATTTTCATATTGCTTGATTATTTTTTCATTTTATCAGATTGAATTCATCTCGTGGCTGTCATTCCTACATTGGTTTTCATCATGAATTTTGAAATATTGATTTCCAGGTTCATCTTGAGTGAAAGTTTGTCATGTTGTGCAGTGTGTCTTAGGATGTCTGTTACACAGTGATATTGTAAATAGTGCAAAACCAGATGCCAAACTTGAAGTGTAGTCTTTGCCTTGATTTCTAGACCTTACTTACTTCCTCTTGTTTCTCTAGTGATGCAGTTTTATGAAAGCTCTAACCATCGGTTCACATAAATGGTGAGCACCCCTGTTCTGAGCTTCAGCTCATGGCAGGGAGAACTTGCCAAAACTCAAGTTTTAGGCTGTAAATTCTGGCATAGTCTCAGGTTGTATGTAACACTTTTAGTTTTTATTACCAGAGCCCAAATTGTCAGCAGTCTCTACCTGTTTTCAATTTTGGAACCAGTGAATTCCACCTACTGCTGTTTCTTTTCCATTTATGATCAAGAAATTGTACATCTTGTCTTTGAGAGTGGTTTTAACTTTCCAACTTCTTTTTACTTTTTTCAGTTAAAATTCATATGGGAGTTGGGTATGCGTTTGTGAACTTAATACTGCTTATGAGAAGGTGAAAATAGCAGATGTATTTAATTTTTTATAAAGTGATTTTTAAAAGTTTAATTTTTAAAAATTAAATTAAAAAAACTTAAAAAAAGTTTTAAATTAAATTTTTTTTTGTTCTGAATATTACAGATGGTCTTATTTAAACAAATGGCTCTGTGGTCCTTGGCTAGGCAATGAAATAGAGTTTTGTGTAATTCTCTACAAAAGAAAAATAGGACAGACTAGTTACTTTTTGAAATACAATGTATTGTATATAACGTACTCAATCCAAATATTTGTCTACTGAGTTTAATAGTATTCTATTTCATTTTATTTATTGGAGATCTAGGCTTAATACATCATTCCCCAGCAAAGACTAGATGTTCTCAATGTAACATTCAGGGAGCAGGACAAAATATGCTTCGAGTATGCTTTGGAAACTTGTTATAAAAGATTAATGATCTTTCATTCAACAGGGTTTTTTTTTGGTCTTCCTTCAAATGTTCACGTGACCGATAGCTTATCCATGTGCATTGTGTATTACAAATGAACTTGTCAGAAAAGGAATTATAGATGTCCGGGAACCAGAGATAACTTAGCCACAAGGCCCATTTCCCATGCCCCACCCTTGGATAACCTGCAGAGTGTTCTTTCCTTAGGAAGAAAGAGTTTTCATTACTGTCAGATGATGATGATTATAGTAAGTTGATCCCAGAATTATAGAGATTTTACACATTTTTAAGGTTTACTTTGCTCCCCCACCCCGCTGGGAGTAATACCATTGCAATAAATGCAACATGAGCAGTTGTCCTATTAAGCTCCTAATGTGAGAACAGCATATCTGAGGACATGTTTCTAATGGAAAACTAAGGACCATGGTTTGGATTGTTCTCCAAAGAAGGATGAGAAGTAGAATGGTTACAAACATACCCAACCCAGAGCAACTTATTTTAGAACATCCCCTGTGTCTCTCAAGTTGACAGTTACATTTTACACTGCATGTAAGCCATCTTTAAACAGAAATTCAAATTGTTAAACAGCTCTCATCATTGTCCTGAATTTTTTAGCAACAAAACCACGGGGAAAATAGTTCATGAGTAGATATTAGGAGAGGCAAGATGTACCAAAACTGAGACTAAGTTAGATTAGAAGACTTTTTGGGTTCAGCAAGCCCAAACTTTAGGTGCTCGTGAAAGAAGACATTGCTGGGGCTGCTGCTAAGTCGCTGCAGTCGTGTCAGACTCTGTGTGACCCCACAGACCGCAGCCCACCAGGCTCCTCTGTCCCTGGGATTTTCTAGGCAAGAATACTGGAGTGGGTTGCCATTTCCTTCTCCAATGCGTGCATGCATGCTAAGTCACTTCAGTCGTCTGTGTGACCCCATAGATGGCAGCCCACCAGGCTCCTCTGTCCACAGGATTCTCTAGGCAAGAATTCTGGAGTGGGTTGCCATTTCCTTCTCCAAAGAAGATGATGAGGACAATCCAAACATGCCCATAGCTCCCCATCTATACTATTAGTCAGGGGACAGTTGTCAGACCCTGGGACAGAGGCATCAGAAAAAGAGAGCTTAGGATTCCAGGCCTCCTAAACACAGTGACTGCTCCACAATTTCTGAAAAGGAGGGCTCAAAATTGTTTTTGTATCTCACTTTTTTCATACAGTATAGAGAAGTATCAATTACCCATCTGAAAGATTGTGGGGAGGGAGTCAGTTGGAGATTACAGGCAGATTCTTCACTTTCTTCCCCATCTAATGCCACAAGGTGCTTCTAGGTCTGAACACAACCTAACCTAAAAAAAAAAAAAAGTCCGTGTGCTTTGTCTCATAAGCTGTCCTTCAATCTCATACACTGAGTGATAAGAAAATGCCAAAAGCTTATATTGACAGATTAAACATTTCATTCAGTCTATGAAACAAGAGAAGAGAAAGATGTCCCAATTTGGGGCATCTGAAATACACTCTTAGGAAGATGAAATCAGAATAGATCAAGCCACAGGTTATGTGGGTCACTGTGAGTGCAAATGAGTAGATGTAGGGTGTCCTAGTCCTAAACTGCTGTTAGGTAAGGTTGGCCTGAAAAGCAATAGATCAATTTCATAAATATTCAAATGTACCAACAGTAACCAAAAATATGAGAGGAGAAACAATTAACAGACTTTCTTTGGAGATAAGAAGGGGATTATATTGTTTAAATTGGAATTAACAGAAAATCGAAGTGTTTTCCTGCCCTAAATGAGAAAGACTTCAAAATAAATTTCGTGACTCAAAAATAAAGATTTTTACATTAGACATGAAATGACTTTGAGATAACCAGCAAACTTTCTAATAAATATAGATTTTAAAAAATTATCAGCACTCATGACTGCTTGCATGAAATTTTTGTTTGTCTGAAATAATTCTTTAAATGATGCAGGTTTACAAAGTTTATTGTACATTGCCAAATAAATCTTCAATGAAAAATAAAGTCCAAACTCTCCTCACAACAAAAAACAAAGCATGCCAAATGTGCAGCTACAAAACAAGTATCCAGAAAAGCTCATAGTTTCCTGTCATTCATAAATACATTTGAAAATGAATATGACGTAATTAGTAAGATTAGACTCTGTTAACTGGAAATTTGATGAGCTTATTTTAATGGGCAAAGATGTGGATTTGTCAAAGAACAGTACTGAAATCTTTTAAACAACTGTCTTTCACTAAATGTAATTTTCCAAGTTTAATTATTACCCTTTTCTCCTTTTTGAGGGTCTGCTATGACCAAGGCACTGTATATAAGGTAGTACAGTATTGTGATTAAAAGCACAGGCTCTGTAGACAGACCTGCTGTGTGACCTGCAGCGAGTTATTTAACCTCTCTGTGCTTCATTTTCTTGTATGTAAAATGAGGATAATAATACTTCTTTCAAGGACTGGTAAATATTAAAAGTTTTAATATGCTTAAAATATACATAAGTTTTCTGGCACATATATAAGTATTAAAAAAGCAAGAGCTATGGAGATATTTGCATTTTACCTTCATGAGGTTATTTTAGATTTTTAATGAATATTTCCATATATACTATTCATTACAATATTCTCATAAAATATCCATTGTTAACCTGATTTTTTAAATTATGAGAAGAAGGGAAAAGAGGTTGTTTGAGGCCACTCATCTAATAAGAACCAAATGTAGAAGCAGAGTTCAAGGTCCCCTGGTTCTTGATCCAAGATGCAACCCACTGTCCCTTGAAAACTGAATTTTAATGACGTCTGTGGATAAGTCACACACACACAGACACACACAGACACACACGCATACGCACAATGAGGGAGAACTTTGGATATGCAAGGAAAATAATCTCACTAAGAATGAATTTCAGGGAAGAGAAGTAGTTATATAAACATGGCCGAAGATATGGACAGAACACAAGGAGGAAGCAGTACTCCCAAAGGAGTACACCAGCTGGTTTCATTTTAATTCTCAGTATATTGAATATTGTGTCCATCTGTGGCTCAGGAAGAAACCTAAGCTCCACATCTGTGCTTAGGGCATCCTGCGTCTATGCTAAGGGGGTCCTAGAAGTCCTTCCCAGAGTGGCCAGTACTTTGCTGTGGGAGCCACAGACCCTGACATCCACTGGCCAAAGGCAAAAGAGTGACTGTTGGTAATGAAATACTTTGTAACCTCTTATCTGGTTTTAGTTCTCAAGATAGAAACAGACTTAGAAACAAATCAAGGACACCATAAACAGAATGTAAATTGGCCTTTGTAGTCTTGCCCTCTGGTATAATTAGCAGATGTCTGGTCATAATGCAGACCAGTGCAGGAAAAATCTATTTACATAATGAAATATGTTATTTCCACATTCTCTGGAAAGTGCTTCTTCAAGTTCCTGTGTTACTCTTGTTGAGATGACTTGGAAAGGGGATGTTTTACCATGTTGATTCCCAGCATAGAACTGCTAGACCTGGAACCTTCAAATTATAAAGGAACATTTAAAAAATATCAACAAATGAAATAGAAATGTATTAACAATATGTCATTATTAATATGTAATTAATAATCCTAAAGGATTCTTTCCTTAGATCTACAATCATAAAGACCAGTGGATAAAACTAGCATGGATTAAAAAGATGCAACTTTAATTTGCAACAAATACAGCATCTTGAGGTATATAGAAGAGAGATAGGGAGAGAGACTTTAAAATGAAAATGCTGGGAATCTTTTCTTAGTAGATAGACAACAAAGGTAGGTCATTTTCATATGAAAGAGAAAAAGAGATGAAGGTATGAAGGTTCAGATGAAGGTATAAAGGAGGAAACAGCAGGAGTATAAATTCTGTAAGTATTGTAAGAAAGACTTATCAAGGTCTGGAGGGCAATGTTTCAATGCAACTTGGAACTGAAAGAGAGAGATGCTAAAATTTGTTTGGCTACCATGTCTTCTCAAGCTTCATATGCAAAAGTACACTTCATTGAAAGAGGTGGAAAAGATTTCTAGCAGGTGTTTGATAGAATCTCTTTACAATAAAAACTGTTCAGAAGTAGAATGCAAATCCACCTGTAAGCTGGCAACTTGTCAATTAATGGCAAGTTTATAAGCAAATTTAACTATCCATAAAGTAGTAAAATTTAAAGTGTGATATATTATAGCTAAGAATAGAGAACAAATAGTTAAAAAATATAAGCTATGTTGAGATTATCACAGCCCTGGTGGTACACTATCAAGAGTAAAAGTTGTGTTCATGTTCAGTGTGTTTAGAGCATGATTTAAAAAAAATCTCCAGGCAGATTTCTTTTAAAGCTTTTTTGTTGTTGTTCAGTCGCTCAGTCATGTCTGACTCTTTGTGACCCCATGGTCTGCAAGCATGCCTAGTTTCTCTGTCCTTCACCAACTCCTGGGGATTACTCAAACTCATGTCCGTTGAGTCAGTGATGCCATCCAACCATCTTGTCCTCTATTGTCCCCTTCTCCTCCTGCCTTCAATCTTTCCCAGCACCAGAGTCTTTTCCAGTGAGTCAGTCAGCTCTTCCCATCAGGTGGCCAAAGTATTGGAGTTTCAGCTTCAGCATCAGTCCTTCCAATGAATATTCAGAATTGATTTCCTTTAGGATAGACTGGTTTGATCTCCTTGCAGTCCAAGGGACTCTCAAGAGTCTTCTCCAACACCACAGTTCAAAAGCATCAATTTTTTGGCATTCAGCCTTCTTTATAGTCCAACTCGCACGTCCATACATGACTACTGGAAAAACCATGGCTTTGACTATATGGACCTTTGTCAGCAAAGTCATGTCTCTGTTTTTAAAACTTAGATTTTTCATTTTATAGGGAAACAGTTCTGACTCAAACTGACCCCAGTAAAATGAAAAGCTAAAGAGACCAGTTGCCACAGAATAAAATGGAAAGCAGATAAAAACCACAAGAACTTGATGGCTTCACAGCAGACTTACTTTATTCTTAGAAGTACAGTTTAAAAATCATATCGTCTCAATGTTCCATAATTATTATATTCAGGGATAAAGAGAAAACTTTTAAGTTTATTTTTGAAGTTAGTAAGAGATTTTTTCCCCCCAAACTTGACAGATTTCACTGAAAAGAGAAAACTGCAGACCAGTTCCACCTATTAATAGTTAAGTAAGAATCTCAAGATTAATTACTGGCAAATAGAATTCAGCCATGCTTAAACATTCTTACCAAGTAAGATTTATTTTAGGATAAAGAGTGGTTAAATATTAGAAAATCCATGGATAAAATCTAATACCTTAACAGAACGGTGATTTAAAAAAAATCTCATCAGCATTTCTGTTCTTCATAAATATAAGAAAGGCATTGGGCAAAATTCAACATCTATCAATCCTAAAGGAAATCAGCACTGAATATACATTGGAAGGGCCATTGCTGAAGCTGAAGCTTCAAAACTTTGGCCACATGATGCGAAGAGCTGACTTATTGGAAAAGACCCTGATGCTGGAAAAGACTGAAGGCAGGAGAAGATGGAGGTGGCAGAAGATGAGATACTGGATGACATCATCTACTCAATGGACATGAATTTGAGCAAACTCTGGGAGATCGTGAAGAACAGGAAACTCTGGTGTGCCATAGGGTCGCAAAGAATTGGACACTACTGAGTCATGGAACAACAGCATCATGTTTTTTTTTTTTTTTTTCCTAAAGCACACAATAAACTTAGAATTGATGAATAAATCCTTAGTATGGCCATGAATATGAAAAGCCTTTGTTGAGTTGTTCCGGGATATGTACACTCTTCAGTATCACATAAACATTTAAAAAACTGAGTGAAAGGATTACATGGATTAAAAAATGGAAAAAATATTAAAAATTTTTCTTTCAATATTAAAAAACAGAGAAACAAATCCAAAAGATCTTTTAAAGTTCAAGTACACCGGGGACCAGGCAGGCATGGAGAGGAAGACAATCCCAAGAGAATTTGAGGTAACCAGTAGGGCTAGAGGGCCTTCACAGAGCTCATCCTAAAAAGTGAGTCTATACTGAGAGAAAGGGAACAAGGGGTGTCCTCTGCCGCCTGAACTTCCAACTTTCAAACTTTTTCTTTTTGTCTCCAGTTTTTGATAGTTTGGATATCCCTTGAATGATACGGATGATTTTTGACTTACTGTTTTTTGCAAGGATAAGTTTAAGAAATAAAAAGAAATCCATACATTATTAAATGTAATACTTTGTCAATAAGATCCAGGTTCTCCTTCTATTTCACTAAAATTTTCCCCCAATTCCTTTTCTGTGATTTACACATGACTCTGAAACACTTGTATTCCTGAAATTTTTTTAAAAATTGCAATGTCTTGCCAATAATTTTTAAATAAGACAATTTTCTTTATTCTGTCATGAGAAACTGTGCAAGTATTTTGAGAATTTGCAAGTGGTATATAAGGAAAATGTTTTGTAAGTATATTTCAATATCACAGAGAACAGAAAGTTAAGGACAGCAAAGATGTTGGTAATTTTGCATCAGAATGTATGCTGTTTAAATGTATAAATACCTATAATCCACTACTTCATTTTCCTAGTCTCTTTTGGGCAGACATGCAGAGAAATGAGGATGAATATTCCTCTGAATACAAAAACTTGGGATGTTCTTTCCGTTTAGTTGAGAGAAAGAAAAGCAAACTACACATGCAAAAAATAAAGTCTGCAACACAGACATCTTGTATTGAGAGTTGAATGGATCACAGAGAATGGCAATGGACGGTGCATTTCCTGAGATTGGGTACACCCATGTCTGTTTCAGGTACTGCCATGTCCCTAACTCCTAGCACTGTGCCTGGTACATGTTGGATTAGTGATATTGGATGATCGAATGAATGACTGTTACTGACTTGACTAAGTTGAGAGCCATCTCCTGCTAAGTATTCTTTCCGTGCCACGCTGAAAGTCACATAATGTCGCCTTCTTTGCAAAGGAATGGCTTTTTTCAGTCAATGCTAAATAAGTAACAGAAACTAACTACAAAGAAACTCCCATTCAAGTTAGAATGAATGTCACCAAGGTCATTTGACTCAGCCATGCCAAAGTTAGGAGTCAGACAAGAGGTTTCCATTTTGAGGAAGCAAATCAATTCAGAGTTAAAGAAAATGTCTAGTTAACAAGCTCAAAATTTGTCACCAAAAACTGAGCATCATCTGAAAATCATAAGCTTTTTAAATAAATAGAAGGACAGGGAGGTAAATGTTTCTAATTAGATTCACTTACCTAAAATCTTTCGCTTTCTGTAGTGGCCTGATGCTCACGGGCATAAGATCAACATGAGATGAATGATAAAATACACAGGGCTGTAGAATTTGTAATACAGCCTACTTGGGAAGACATTATGCATCCAGTGCATGGCCCATAGGCAGGAGTGTTGACGTCAACCTGTAACAAACATGACAAATGTCAGAGCTACCCTGACAGTTTTACTGGTCACCGGAAAAGCTGGCTGAACATCAGCCTGGAACCCAATTCCCACAGGTCCTCTGAATACAAAAACTTGGCATGTTCTTTCCCTTTAGTTGAGAGAAAGCAAAGCAAACTCCATATGCAAAAAATCAGAAGTCTGCAACATCAAATTGCCAAACACTTTGATGAATCTAGGCAAGTTTATAATTTTTTGCTTTGGCTGAAAAATATTTATTTCACTTGGCAGTCTAAATAACTTCAGAGTATTTGAGGGTGGGCTGTCACTTCCCATGCCTAAAAAAATACTGTTAAGGCTTTTAAAAAACATCCATATTGAAACACAATATAATCCCCATGGCTTTTAATATTTTCAGAGTTGTGCAACCATGACCATAATTAAGTTGAGAACATTTACATTATCCTAAGAAGAAACCCCTCATCCTTGATCCATCACCTTCCAATCTTCTTACCCCAGCTCTAGGCAAGCACTAATCCCTTCCCCTGCTCTGAGGCTTTTCTTTTCTTTTTTTGCATGCTAGCTTATTTTAGTGAAGTTTAACTCGCCTGAAGTGTGAAACCTTGGGCATCTGAGAGAGCCATGGAGATGCACCCAGTTTATCTGGGATGACAGAATCTTTAGCAGGGTTCTCTTTGAGTGTATCCTTTCCTGATGATTCGGCTTCATTTGGTATCCTACTGACCTTTTAGGCACACTAATTACCAGCTGATTACTCTGTTGTTTTACACAGTGCCATGAGGCATAAATAGCTCTGTAGTCTGATTCAATCAAATTCAGGCAGGAGTATTTTTTTTTTGAACATGGTCTTTATCTTTTGTACTCAGGAGGCTACTTCTTAGTTATCTCTTTCTCTGTTTCTCTCTGGTGAACTAGCTGGCCTGTAGTTCAGTTTTTTACTTCTAATTAAGAAGAGCTGTTGTTTTTAAGAACACAGGCTTGAACTTCATCAAACTTTATTTTGAATAATGACTTCATTATTTCCTTTGGGAAAAGCTTCAGAGGTCTCTTTATAAACTGCCTCTCAAACCGGGTAAAATCTCTGAGTCCTATTCCAGGAGGAGCTGGAGCAGTTAGCCTCTGGCCCTCTGGGGCTTCCCATGTGGCTCTAGTGGTAAAGAACCTGCCTGCCAATGCAGGAGACAGACATAAGAGACCTGGGTTCAATCCCTGGGTTGAGAAGATCCCCTGGAGGAGGAAATGGCAACCCACTCTAGTACTCTTGCCTGGAGAAACCCATGGACAGAGAAACCTGAAGGGCTACCGTCCATAAGG
This sequence comes from Okapia johnstoni, assembly GCA_024291935.2. NCBI lineage: Eukaryota > Metazoa > Chordata > Mammalia > Artiodactyla > Giraffidae > Okapia > Okapia johnstoni. Next base: position 28,148,260 of record CM044321.1, on the reverse strand, counting down.
TCTCAAAGAGTCGAACACGACTGAAGTGACTCAGCACCTCTGGTCTTCTGGTCTGTCTCCTGGGGTGGAACTTCTACTCTGTGACTGAATTGATGTCAGGATGGTAGGACCCCATTGAGCAAACTCTGGGAGACAGTGGAGGACAGAGGATCCTTGTGGGCTGTGGTCCATGGAGTCGCAAAAAGTTGGCATGACTTAACAACTCAACAACAACATTCCTGCCAGCCATGGCTGGAGTAGACCTTCCAGGATTTAAGTGAAGCTGGGTGAACCTCTCAGTAACACTGACCTCTAGTAATACATGGAATTTATCCTCTTCAACTTGGAGCTGGGGGGCACGAGAAATTCTGCTGACTTACCTCTGTCAGTGAAATATGGTAACCTGTGACTGGAAGCTGAAGGGAGGGAGAACCCATTTCTTGGCTACGTTTACCTGGTTTGAAGTTTCTGTCAGGCTGAACTGGGGGTGGAGATGGAGAGAGCAGGCCATGGCTCAAATGTACAGACTCTCAGTGTTCTGAGTTTTAGTAGCTTTTCTCGAACAAATATTTCTTCATTTGCTGTATGCCATTAGGACAATTTCCAGAAACTGAGTTCTGTTGTTTGTTTTTGATCTTAAAATATGTTCACTGCTTTTGCTTGTTTCACTGGAGAGAGGGTTCACAGATTTCCTCTGCTGTTCATCTTGGAGGATTTCTGATCGCTTTTGAGTCTTTTTCATGAGATTCTTTTTTTTATTGTTTGGATTCTACTTATAATCAATGCTGAAAACAATGGCAAGAAAACTTAGTGTTTCTTTGAAATCCTTCAATTTATTCTATCAATCTTATTTTATAGATGGAAAAAAACACTATTAAAAGATTTTTTTGTGGATAGATAATGAAATTACAGACAAAGCTAGCATAAATAACAATTCTTACAGTATTAACTCTAAAACCTTTTGGTACATTTAAAACTATTTTAAAGATTCTAAGCCATATCACTCCCTATACAAAAAGATAACATTTTATTTCTGTAGCTTTAGTATCAAAGTTGGAAGAAAAACATCATAGCTGTCTATTGTCCCCATCTCCTACAGTTTAAAGTATAAAGTTGTTGATGGGATTAGACTATTATTAGCATCTTGAAGAGATATTAAAATATAGCTTTCATGAGCTTTTCATGTAAAATAATTATATTAACTAATTTTACCCCTCCCGGTGTTGCGGTAAAAATTAAGTTAAATACAAGTTCATATATGAAAGTCAACAAATCTGGTACCTTGCCTATAGTAGACATTGAACAAATGTTAACTTTCTTTTGATTACTTTCTTTAGAGACTCTGAATGTTAACTGAGATTCATATTTCTCTGTCATTCTGAGATTATTCTAAAGCCAGGCAATTGAGGTCACGACTAAAGGTAACCCTTCTGCCATTTTATAGTGAACTAAACTGAGGTTTGTATTGCTCTGATGATGATGGGAAAATATTTATGTCTGTCGCTTTCTCTCAGTTCCTAGTACTTTGCTTTCTTTTGAATCCAAAGAAAAGTTTCACAATAATTCTGTTTTAAATTCCAAGTAGCCAGAGGGTCCCATCATTAATAGATGGATATGAGTTTGTTGTGGCAGACCAATTAGATAAATATTCTTATAAGCCCTGGTTGTCAGGAAGACTCACATATTCATTCCTCCATTCATTTGCTAATTCAACCACTCAAATTATGTGATAGATGATGAATATAATATCTCAAAGACACAGAGCTGAGCCTATAAAGCTTATAGTCTGTTAGGGGAGCTAGGCATTATGGCATGTGCTATGAGAGGGATTTTTACTAAACAATATGAGGGTAAGAGGAAGCATGGGCCATGTAAGAAGTAAAGAAATGATCCTCCTTTCTTTCTTTCTTTATTGATTATTTTTATTTATTTATTTATTTTTGGTTGCTATAGCTCTTTGCTGGTGCACATGGGCTTTCTCTAGTTGCGGTAAGCAGGGGCTACTCATCCTTGCAGTGAACAGGATTTTCATTGCAGTGGCTCTTGTTGCAGAGTATAGGCTCTAGGCACACAGGCTTCAGTAGTTGCAACACGTGGGCTCAATAGTTGTGGCACATGGGCTTAGTAACTCCGCAGCATGTGGAATCTTCTCAAACTTGGGATAGAACCCATGTTCCCTGCATTGGCAGGCAGATTCTTAACCACTGTACCACCAGTGAAGTCCTCCTTTTCTTATTTTAAGGATCAATCCTTAAATATTCACTTAAATCCAAAATTTAAATCCTTTAAAATTTTCTTAAAGACCGTGTGTATGTGTGTGTGTGTGTGTGTGTGTGTATTAGTCACTCAGTTGTGTCCGACTATTTGCAACCCTATGGACAGTAGTCCACCAGGCTCCTCTGTCCATGGGATTCTCCAGGCAAGAATACTGGAATGGGTAGCCATTCCCTTCTCTAGGGTAATTTCCCAACCCACAGATCGAACCCTGGTCTCCCACATTGCAGGTGGATTCTTTACCAGCTGAGCCATAAAGGAAGCCCTTAAACCTGTAGAAGTTAGGTTATCATTCATTTAAGTCAATAGTCTTGGATTTAGAGACTAAACCTTTCATATATAAAAGTGAAACTACACCTGAAATTTAGGGAAAATAAGTTAGTGACAGGTAGAGGACCATGAAAGACTGAATTAAGAGAGCCTTTTTCTTAGAGTGAAAAAGGAACACCATCTACTTCAGACAAAGTTCCATATTGCTACATATTTATACTCATTCTCTTTTCTCATTTCTTTCTGAATGGGAGGTGGAGGAAGAAAACAAATTATGAGAACTATCCAGGGTGGAGAAAACAATACAGACAACATCTTGACCACGTGGATCCCAGGAAAAAACTCATTACTCATCAGCACCCTCTTTGGGAACATGTGTAAATTAGAACTGCCTTGAGAAGACAATTAAACACTAGGATAACTATCAGGCCTACAGAACTGAGATGGTCTAAATACTCTGGTCATATTTTTGCCTAGAACAATAACACTGACTTTGAATTAATCTTTATAATCCTTGCCTGTTACCTGTGAGGAAATTAAGACTCAGGAAGCAGAACTGAAATAAAGAGAGGTAAGAACTACAACCCTGCTTTTAAAGTTAGACATCATATCTCCGATATCAGACTGCCTCATAACTGGAAAATGCAGCCTTCACTTCTGCAGAATTTTTTAGTGTTATCATTTTGAGAATGTTGGGGTCTCCCCTCTTGGTTTCACCCAATAGATTTCACACCACATTTCCTATACTCACAATATTGCGTACCAGAAAAACTACAACAATTGTTTGCACTTGAACTGTTGGGATCCAAGGAAGGAGAGAAGCAGGCTATCTTCTAGGCCTTGGATAGTCATGACCTTGGAGTCACTTGACAAACAGTGATAGAAATCCAGTTCAGGACACATTGACTGAACATTCATCGTGTTCATGTCTACACACCAGAAGTATGAAAGAAGAGAAAAAATAGAATATGGGAATTTCAACGTGTTTTCATCCACCTGGTCTTGGTTCATGATAAAATTCATAGAAATGGAACTCTGTAGATGAAGATAGAAAGTAGACTTTTTCAAGAAGAGGTTTTCTAGGTAAAATTCACCTGTATTTTGTTTACTAACATTTTCCCAGTTCCTGGCTAGCATGAAATAGGTCTTAATAATATTTTGTGACTAAATGAATAAATAATGCAAAATCCTTGCTTCACACTTTGCATCATATTGTATTGGTATCTTGAAATATGTTCCCCAAAGCTTCCTCACAATCTACCTCAAGGTTGACTGCTGCTGCTGCTGTTCCTAAGTCACGTCAGTCGTGACTGACTCTGTGCGACCCCATAGACAGCTGCCCACTAGGCTCCTCTGTCCCTGGGATTCTCCAGGCAAGAACACTAGAGTGGGTTGCCATCTCCTTCTCCAATGCATGAAAGTGAAAAGTGAAAGTGAAGTCGCTTAGTCGTGTCCAACTCTTTGCGACCCCAAGGACTGCAGCCTACCAGGCTCCTCCGTCCATGGGATTTTCCAGGCAAAAGTACTTGAGTGGGTTGCCATTGCCTTCTCCGCAAGGTTGACTACCAGAATTCAAACTACAAAAGTGTGCTTGAGTTTCTGGATTCATTTAATCATTTATTCAACATGCTCCATGTACTCTGCCAAATATTAGGAGCACAAAGATGACTTGGACGTAGGCAATGAATATGGAGGCAATGAAGACAGAATAGTTTATATATGTAAAGTTATACATATATATAAAATATTAGAAATATACATTGAAATTGGTAACATAGAGATTGAACCGAATGAATTTGCCTAATTGGGATTAGAAGGAATGCTGTCCAGGCACATCTTTACTGGGGTGATACTGGAATAATAAACTGGAATTTACAGGGCAGGGACAATGGATAAGATAGGTTAATACTACACTCAGGGAGAAAATTTTTCTATTCACTCATTAACGTTTATAGAGAAAGAAAATAACCCAATTACCAGTGACCATGGAGCAAATTCATGGTAAAAGAGGAGGAACATACTAATAATGGGACTTCCTTGGTGGCTCAGATAGTAAAGCATCTGTCTGCAATGCAGGAGACCTGGGTTTGATACCTGGGTTCTGAAGATTCCCTGGAGGAGGGCATGGCCATCCACTCCAGTATCCTTGCCTGGAGAATCCCCATGGGCAGAGGAGCCTGGAGGGCTACCGTCCATAGAGTCACATAGAGTTGAACACTACTGGGTGGGTGACTAAGCATGCATATAATAATGACTACTATTGATTACTTTTAATTTTAAGACCATTGGCAACTTCCATTTTTTAATGACAACTTGATAGTGATTTTTAAATTTATTTTTAGGACAAGCATTTTATTTCATCTTTAAAGCCAATTATTATGATTAATATGATGATTATTATGGCATGCCACATGCCAGCAGAACTTTAGTTCCCTGACTAGGGATTGAACCCATGCCCTCTGCAGTGGAAATGCAGGGTCCTAACCATTGGACCATCAAGGCAAATATTTTATTGAGAATAAATGAGAACAGCATCCTGAGGGCTGAGGATATGCTTCGTTCTAGAGTTAATATCCAGAGACAAGTTTATGGTTGGTTTCTACTCTTCAGTTTTTGATGATTTCCTAGATATTATTTTATTTTTAAATGATTTAAAAGTGAATGAAAGTAAAAGTCCTGTGAGAGACTGAATATACAAGCAGACAATGGCCAGGCCCCACGTATAGAACAGAGCTCTCACCCACAGTCTCTAAAACAGCCATCTAGGGAAACCAAATTACAACTTCTGTAGCAGTTGGTCCCCAACAGCCAGGATGTGTTCAGTAAAGGCCAGCTTACTTAATTTTTGTCTTTGCTTCCATTTCAAGGTCAATCAGAAAAAGCCAAATATGTTCCCCATGCTCACCACATCGGATGCCCCACTTCTAGTGAGACCATCTCCAGCACCCCCATTTCAAAAATTTAAAGAGTATACCTGAAGCCTTCCTTGTTTTATGAGAAAACTTCCCCTCTCCCCTGCCTGCCTACCTATGAGTCTGCCTGATGCGAGTGATGGTGACTGACTCCCTCCCTATTACAACCTCCAAATAAACAGCCTCTGCATGTTCTGTCTGGGTGGGCTTTATTTCCATATCTGAATGATGCAACAGTGTCATTGCATCTACCTGTTTCAGGTTCTTTACCATCTGAGCCACCAAGGAAGCCCTGTCTTTTTTCAGTTATAACACAATTTGTGATTTCAAGTAGAAAGAAAGCAGGATTTTATCTGAAACAATATGTCATGTTTAGAATCTGGTTGGACTGGCAGAGGTCAGAGGGTGTGATGACCTGAATGTCTGTCCACTTCCTAGGAGATCTGGGAGGCCCAGAGCCCCTTTTGTAAATTTCCTCTGCCCCAGGCTTCTTACTAAGGAACTAAAGGGAACACCCATCCTCAGATAAGGCAAGTAAATAATCCATTGTTTGCTGTAAATTTAAGAGTACCTCTAGAGCTTTTATATGTACCCTTATCTCCTTAATATTTCTGAGATGGGTCCTGGGCTTCAAGGCTGGGAAAAATAAACACTAGTCATTGTACTTCCAAAAGGGTAGAGGAGGAAAAGGTAGGGGCAGGGCAAGCTTGGTGTGTGTGCTAAGTCGCTCAGTCCTGTGACTTTGCTACGCTATGGACTGCAGCCAGCAGGCTTCTTTGTCCATGGATTCTCCAGGCAAGAATACTAAATGTCTCCAGGCTTACATATAGGTCAGAATGCTTTTGGACAGTGGGAATTTCCCCATACTTCCAGCCTTACTTAGTACTACTTAATACAGTTGTCTTTTGGTATGCGGTGAGGGGAGCTACAGTCCATGGGGTCACAAAGAGTCGGACACAACTGAGGGACTGAATTGCACTGAACTGAGGGAAGATTCTTTCCAGTCTCCTCTGCCAGTACCAAAATCCATGGATGCTGAAGTCCCTTATGTAAAATGTTGCAGTATTTATATATAACCTACATACATCTTCTCATACACTTTACTTTTTAAAATTAATTTTTTTATAAGGGCATAAAACAGAAAAGGAATGTTCCTTTTCATTGAGAAAAGAGTAACAACGAAAACTAAAAATTAATCCCCAAAGCAACTGTTTTATATAGCTTTCTAGGTGGCAGGTCTTATTAAATTTCTCCCATGCCCTTTAAGTCACCTCTAGATTACTTATAATAACTAATACAATGTAAATGCTATGTAAATAGTAGTCAGTATGTGGAAGATTTGCTTTTTGACCTTTGGAAATTTCTGGAGTTTTTAAATTTTTTATATCTGCAGTTGGTTCATGTATGCAGAACTGGCATACTGCTTTTGGTGTAGCTGAATGAAAGGGAGGAATCAACTAAGTGGAAGGTGCTGTATAATTATTAAAGACATCCCAGATGTAAAGTTTCTCACAGCGTGCTTCAATGTAATTGCAACCCAGATATTGATTAAGAATATTTGAAATTTTCACAATGCCTCTCAACCTCTGATATGGCCAGATAGCATTAAGGCGGTTCCTATTGGAAGTGTTTCCTCAGGAAACCAGGGCAGATACTGTGGGAAGAGCCAGCCTAACAGGCTGGTGGCACTTGAGGGGTCCTTGTACACATATTATTTTCCCTTTACTCACTGACTGTAAACTTTGTAATGCTTTTATTTTAATTTTCAGGGAGTGTTTCTTATCAAACTCTGCAATTAGTCTGTTTTTTGTCGTTTTTAGGTTTCTCTGTCTTCAAATTTAGCCATAATAATAGATTTTCTTTGTCACTACCAAGTATGACAAAATTCAAATATATTTATAGAAAATAATAGTTTAACATTGGGCCAAGGGCTTTTAGAATGTTAATATACAGACTGAGAGCTTTCATTCTTAATTATACTGTCAGTTAAATTCAAGACAAGTTCAGCTGAGGCCTGAACTGTGGACGCCATGCTCACTGAGATGGGTGGTTACATACTGTGAAGATGAACCAGTATGTGCACAAATAACTACAAAATTCTGCAGAGTGATAAGGGACTTCTCTGGTGGCTCAGCAGCAAAGAATCTTGCTGCAATGCAGGAGACACAGGAGACTCAGGCTCGATCCCTGGGTTGAGAAGGTCCCCTGGAGGAGGGCATGGCAACCCACTCCAGTATTCTTGTCAGGAGAATTCCATGGACAGAAGAGTCTGGGCTCTACAGTCCTTGGGGTTGCCAGGAGTTGGACACAACTGAAGTGACTTAACAGGCACTCACTTAGTAATGAATGATATCAGAGATATAGAAACAACTGCAATGGCAACCCAAAGGATGACAGTATTACTGTAATTGGGAAGAAGTCTGATTCCATATTGGATCTGTTTCTTTTACTATTGCCTTTGCTGTAGGTTGATCACTAAAGGGATGCTGTCTGTGGCTTAAAGTACACATGATGACCTCTTTCCTGACATGCTACCCATGTCTGAATGTTAAGCTAAAATACTTTTGTTTAACTCACAGGAAAATTCCTGATCAGGCCCACCTGTGAATGGCTATAGGAAAGAAAGAATTAACACAACCTCAGCAGAGTCTGGCTGGAACTAGGAATTGTTTGTAATAACTTACTGCTTTTTTCAACTTAATCTCCTCACATCCCCACCTTTGTTCTATAAAAGAGACTAGCATCCGAACCTGGGCAAGATGTTTCTTTGGGACGCTACTCCATCATCTTCTCAGTCAGGTGGCTTTCTGAATAAAGTCGCTCTCCTTGTCCCAACAACATGTCCTTCAATTTATTGGCCTGTCATGCAGTGAGTAGTATGAACTTGGACTTAGTAACATTACTTCTGATGAGACAGTCACTGGAAGGGAGTTTTCAAACATCAGTGAGTTGAACCTGAAAGCATTGGTAGATTTTGAAAGACAGTGATGGTAAGTAAGGATATTGATAATGGGAAGCACAGCAATGGGAAAGAAATTACTATAAGTCAGAAGGAAGAGTTTGAGCCAAATCAGAGAGTTTGAATAGGCCTGTACAAGTCTGAAAAAGAAACAGTTGTCAGCTGTCTAAGACATGTGGACTGTAGGAAGACGACTATAAAGTCAGAGAGGTAGATTGGGTTTCAATTACACTGGAAAAATAATGTTAAAATTTAGTATAATACTCTTGGCATTGAGAAAAGTCACAGAAGATTTTTATGCAGAAGATTAGCATAATGAAACTTGCATCTTAGAAATATCTTTTTGTTTTAGGAAGATGATGGTACATTCAGACTAAACTCATGGTAGATATGCATGATAGATTTTGATAGCTACACCATGATTTATGAGTAGTGATATGATGCAGTCATGAGAAAGTGTGCTAAATCAGTATAAATGCAAAGAACATTCAGGCCTTGGAGGTACACTACTTTAATTTATTTATTAGGATGTGTCACACAATTATTTATAGTGATCCATAACTTGTGCTTTTTAAAAAATTAAGGGATTTGAAATTAATCTTCTCTGGATTACTGCATAAGTGGTTTTAAGCGAGAACAACTTAAAGAGCAGTTCCTTGCTTTGATAAGTTGTTCATTTTTCTGAAGCATGTATGAATCAAGACCATGTGAAGATGGGCTTTTGGCATTCAGATTTGCCTTTTTCTCGAGCATTTTCACATGCCTTGGAAATTGAATGAGGAATGGGGAGAAGTTTTCTCTTATATAGGTAAAATAATGAGAAAAATTAGACTACTAATCAACTCTCAGTAAAATTGAAGTCAAAGATAAGAAAATACTAGACATTGAATTGTGGTAATATGAAAGAAAAAAGTAATAAAATGTAAACATCTTCCTCATGTGAACACCTACTGTGGATGCGTGCTAAATTGCTTCAGTCGCTTACGATGCTTTGCAACCCTACAGACTGTAGTCTGCCAGGCTCCTCTGTCCTTGGGATTCTCCAGGCAAGAATACTGGAGTGGCTTGCCATTTCCTCCTCCAGGGGATCTTCCCAACCCAGGGATCAAACATGTGTCTCTTATGTCTCCTGCATTGGCAGGTAGGTTCTTTACTACTAGCACCACCTGGGAAGTCCAACACCTACTGTGCTAGTCACTGAAACACTGAATTGCTCTGATTTCCCAGGGCAGGTTATGATGATCCCACGGGCACTTCCACTGAGTTTCCTCTTTGGGCAAATCTGATACTGTTGAAGTGAGAAGGGATCCCTGGGTCACGTGAGTCTTACTGAGCAATATTGAGTGCATCTGCTCTCAAGTTCAATGTCCTAAGAAGGTTAGAAGTAAAGACTTGAGGTACTTTATTCAGGTGGCTAGGAAGCCCTCTATCTGCAAGATGGCTGGAGCATTTGCATAGACCAAAACTTCAGAATGACTCATAAAAACTTTATGTAAAATATCCTTGGTTGGAATGGTCCGGAGATCTTATGATTCTGTATTGGGTTCTCATAGCCCCTGAAGACCTCCCTTTGTTCCTCTCCACTTTGTTGGGCTACCCTTCCTTCTCACCCTTCCTCCCAGTAAATCAGCCACTGCCCAAGGACTAGGCTGATCACTGGATATATTCCACCTGCTAAACAGGGTTAACCCATCTCAGCCATGCAAGAAGATAAGGGGGCCTCCAGCTGGTGCAGAAAAATTATATCTACTTTAACTTCTTTCCTTGCCCTTGGATAAATTTACTAATTGTAGTTCACTTAGAAAGGCAGCCTTGCTTTTACACTTTTGACAGTCTAGTCTCAGATGGTGTAAGAAGTTATTAATGGGAAATCTCTGTGCCTGCCACTCAATTTTGCTGTGACCTAAGACTGCTTTAAAAAGTAAAGTCTATTAAAATTATTAACATACCATGATAGCATTTTAATCTTCTGTGATAATTTTCTTTTTATGGCTTTGATGGAAATCAGCAGGTAAATAACTACTGTTCAAGGATGTATATATAACCATATCACCATCTGTCAGGAGCTGTCCTGGGAACCAGATTTTAAGATGAGCATTTGTCAATGGGCGCTCTTCGTAAATCGACTATACCATTTAGCAATGAATGGAATTTAGTTTTTTTCTTTCTGTTAATGTGTAGAACAGCAAACCAAGTAAGTCTATGTATTTTTTCCTTCAAAATATGAATGAAGAATTTCTTAAACTGCTTAGAAAATACTACAAAGTTAAACTGTTGGTGAGAAAGTTCCTCCAGATCAGTCAAATTCTGTTGTTTCTAATTATATCATTGTAACTGACAGTGATAAATATCTTTGAGGATCTAAAGTGCTTGGTATAATTAAATCTTAATAATGATAAAGCAGCACATTATTCATATACTAGATCTAGTGGAACAACTGGACCGATGTACTGAAACAAGATCAGATGATTCATTGATTTTAGATCTGATTTTAAACCAGCCAAAAGGTTTTGATGGAAGATAAATATGACTTAGAAGAGGAGGAGGCTATGTTCTGTTCTCTTTTTATTTTCCCCTACAAGAAAAACTCGGATAAGTATAAGATGTTTAGACCTCCTCGATTTTGATTCTACCTTTTAATCAAAGTACTGTAGCAGATACTGGAGAATATTCATCTGTTTTCTAACGTACATGTGTGGTTTAATCAGAAGCTACACTGTGGTTCAAAATGCAAATAAAGAATTAGATGATATATTCATTTCTTCATATAAAGGACTATTATGCTATGAATAGATTCCATACTGTAAGATATCATAGAAGTTAGAAACTGGCAGGACACATTAGGTCATTTGGTTGATCTCTGCACTGAGGGCAGCATTGTTTGGTACAATATACTCTTCAGTCTTTTGCAATGTCAAGATATTCTAAAAGAATAAGTCCAAGCAAAAATATCTTGTTACCCTGGAGTTGGAAAGCAAATCAAAGTGATGGGAGATTAGGTTATTTCTCAAAGCACCATCTATGCTCTCAAAGTCTACTAATGCATGAGTACATCACTGAGAAAAGTCATTATTAGAATAAGAAATATAAAACACTGCTGCAGCAGAGTATGGAGTTGGAGAAGGCAATGAATGTCTAAATGAATGACCCCGAGTTGATGGCAACTTAGATATACACTCCATATGTAGAAGATATCCCTTAAGTATAGACATGGTAGTTCCTTCAGAGGTGATGAAAATGATGAGAACTCACTCTGAAATGTGAAGTGACTTCCATAGCTATTTGTGTGTGTAAGGAACAAAGAAGGAACAAAGACTTCTAAAGGCTCAGAGGGGATAACCAGCCCAGGCCATGTCCTTCTGCCACGTAAACAGCATCTGACAAGTCCTATCCTCAATGAAGCCCTACTGTGGGGATTAGAGAACTTATTTTTTTGGCTGCACTATGAGACATGTAGGATCTTATTTCCCTGACCAGGGATCAAACCCATGCCCCCTGCAGTGGAAGAGCTGAGTTTTAACTACTGGACCTCCAGGGAAGTCTCAGATTAGTGGAGGAGGACGAAGGACACGGAAACTCACTCCAGTGTTCTTGCCTAAAGAATCCCATGGACAGAGGAGCCTGGAGGGCTATTGTCCATAAGGTCACAAAGAGTTGGACATGACTGAAGTGACTTAGCATGCATGCATGCACACAATCTCTCCATCTAACCACATCTAGACATTGACGTGTAGAGCTGCTTTCCCCAGTGCATCCCCACCCCTTTATTTCCTCTTCCTAGTGAGGAGAAGAAAATAAAACACCTATGAGGGATTCACAGATGTCTTCCAACCCATTCTCAGAGGAACCCTATAAAGTAGATGGGTTGCATTTAGTACATTATAGAGTGAGGGCTTCAAGGTATTGAGAGACTTGACCAAGGTAGACAGTCATTGGTCTGTCTGCTTCCAGAACTATGTTCCTTCATTAAGTGCATCTGTGTGCCCTCTAACATACTTTTATCATAAGCTTTAAAGGAATGTATATCAATATCCACATAGGAATTAGTTAATTATTATTTGCCTCTCTTGTTTGGAGGCTCATGAATCTGTGCCCATATTTAAGATTACTTGCTTTATGTATTGAGATACTCCTAGACTCTGGCCTCACATTCTTAGTTTAACTTCTGATTCACTGAAGACACATTCTCAGGCTCTTTTTTAAAAAAAATTATTTCTTTAAGTTATACCAATAGGACTTAAAAAAAAATGGCCGCACTGGGTCTAAGTTGCAGCATGTGGAATCTAGTTCCATGACCAGGGATCAAACCTGGGCCCCCTACTTTGGGAGCGTGGAGTCTGAGCCACTGGGAGCACCGGAAAGTCCTTCTCTGGCTCTTTTATAGCATGCCTTTCTTTCTCCAAATTTCTGAACTCTTTAGTTCTTCAAAGGTAAGTCCTAGGCTGCCTTCTAATTTCTCTCTAAATTATCTTCCTAGATTTTATCTATTTCTGTAGCTTATATTTCATCTGTAAAATATAAATCCAGGGTGAATCTCATATTTATATCTCTACCCCAAAACTTTCCCCCAAGCTTGACTCACATGTCGAGCTGCCTACTTGATAATATCTGTTTAGATATCTCAGAAGCATTTCACATGAACTCATCTAAGATAAACTTCTTTATAAATAAGATAAACTCCATCTTATTTGAAAGACAAACTCCATCTTTCACTGGCCCAACTCCAACACTTTCTTCCTGCAGTCTTCCCCACATCAGAAAATGGTGCAATCATTCCACCCAGCTGCACCAGCGAAAAATCTCTGAGTTGAGATGAATACCTAGCCTTGTTCCATTTGTAGCCTTCCTTCAGACTTGCCCTACCTTCCTGATGGTGGAGTTTAATTCAAAGATTCAGTAATAGTATACTTCAGAGAATTTTTCTGAAAGTTCTGGATATATATTTTTCATTCTCACTTTTCTGTACCATGGCAAGGGTGCTGCCAAGGTTGGAGTCAGCACTAGCAAAGTGAAGCTTCAAATTGTAGAGAAGAGAAGCTGTTTTGCAGCTAAGAAACTGCTTCCTCATCACATCACGTGAGGCACTAGACTAGGTATGGAATGACTGACTCTAAAGTCTACTTCTGGACTTTTTCAGTGACTTTTCAATTTAATGGACTTCCCAATAATTCCTCTAATTGTTTATCTATTTCACTTGAGTTTTCCACTACTTGGAAGCCAAAGCATATTAACAGGATGGTATACATGAATCTCAAGAAAGTTGGGAAAGGAAGAGTATATGGTAATTACATCAACGGACAAATTAAATATGAAAATAGATCCATGTGGAAATCTAGTATATAGGCAAGGTTACAGTTTTAAAATCTGAGTAGAAAGGGTGAACAATTCTATAAAAACAGTTTGAGACAGTTTTCCATTTAAAAAATAATTTTTAGATTTTTACTCATTATTAGTAAAAATGCATTGAAAATTCCTTAACATCTGAATATAAATACAAGATAGATTAATAAATGAATTAATATTATTATTGGTAAATGAATAAGCTGACAGATTTATCCCATAAACAAACATGGAAATATGTACATGTTAATTGGGGTAGGGATGGCTTAAACTATATAATGGACTTAATTAAACTTATAATGAAATGAAGTGAAAATAACTCAGTTGTGTTCAACTCTTTGAGACCCCATGGACTATAAGGTCCATGGAATTCTCCAAGCCAGAATACTGATGTGGGTAGCCTTTCCCTTCTTCAGGGGATCTTTCCAACCCAGATCTTTGAACCCAGGTCTCCCACATTGCAGGCGGATTTTTTACCAGCTGAGCCACAAGGGAAGCTCAAGAATACTGGAGTGGGTAGCCTATCCCTTCTCCAGCAGATCTTCTCAACCCAGGAATCAAACCAGGGGCTCTTGCATTGCAGGCAGATTCTTTACCAACTGAGCTATGAGGGGAAAGACGTAAAGGAAGAACCATAAAAGAAAAAGAAAAATTTGTCTCTTTAAACCATAATTACAAGTTTGTATCTAACAAAAGACATGCTAAAACTGTTGAAAGAAAAATAAACCAGGAGAAAATATTATCTGAATATATAATAGACAAAGAATTAATATTTAAAACATATAAACAACTTCCACAAGTATATAAGAAAAAGACAACACGATAAAAGAAAATGGTTAAAGAATTAAACAGATAACTGACAAACATGGAATTCAGTATGTGGAAACGTAGTCATGTTTTCTAGGAATAAGGGAAACTATTTAAACCAAAACTGAGCTAGCCCTTTTCACTTGCTAGAATGGCAATAACTAACTAAATCTGTCAATCAATCAATCAGTCAGAGTCTTGGCCAATGCATAGATAAATACTCTACTGATAAAATTATAAATTAGTTCTACTTTGTGATCAATTCAATTCTATCCAATTAAAGTGCAGATAGCATATGACTAGCAATTTTGCTTTCAGCAGTTATTCTAGAATAATATACATGATGTTTTCACATGAACAAGTAATCATTTATGAGGGTGTTGATTGCAGCCTAAGTCATAATAGAAAATAAAAGAGAAATTTTGTAAAAATGAAAAGGGCTGAACAATTTATGGTATATTCATATTATAGAATGCATTGCAGCAGTTAAAAGAAATAAGACAAATATTTATTCCTAGAAATTTCTACCAGATGTATTAGAAGCACAATGCAATTTGTATCATGACACAGAGTAGCATTTTTAAATGTCGTATATATTTATATATATGCAAAAGAAATAGAACTCACAAAAGGGTGTCACACATGTAAATAAAAAGAAAAACAAACACTAAATTATACCTATGACATGATATATAACAGAAAAATATAGATGTTGGAAGAGTTCTGAGAGGATACACACCAAATTCTTATCTGTGGTCAACCCAGAAGAAAGACAAAGACTAGAGGCGGTAGTCAGAAGGGACTTAATATAACCTGTTATATTTTAATTCTCTTATTTAATTAAGAAAAAGCTATTTCTGTAGTTCTTGTGGAATTAAAATTAATTTCTGAAAGAATCCTTTTGGGGATGTTTTCTAAACTTGGACAGCATGAGCTCAAACTGGAACATAGAAGTGGGAACCTGTTGCAGATAGACAAAATATTATGCAGTTTCTTTTATGATGTTGTGTCTTAACAAAACTATTGTTTCTGGTTCTGCTATATGCCACACTTAGGGGAGTGTTAGGGGAGTTCTGACTGGTGAGAAGATAAAGCCCCTTGAGTAGCAGAATGTGAAATTCCCAGGGGTGATACTCACTTAGGAAAGTCAATTAGAGTTGTCTTCTGATAGGGATAGAGTGGAGCATGATCAAGATAATAAGAACAACCTTCAGAAGTTATTTAACACTGTCCTTGGATAAACAGCTGAGACCCAAGGATTGAAAGGTCTTGGGACAGCATCACGGAGAAAATAGAAAAGTGTTTGATGACAGCCCAGTTCATTGGCAAAGAAACCATTCCTTGCTTCGACTTATTCACTATCAGCTCTAACAGACTTCATGATCAACACGAAGTGTGCATGGGATTTTCACGATTTGTAACAAATCTTTATCCTCCATAACCATTCTCTACACTCTGTATGGAGAACCATTCTCCACACACAGCCCAAAGTAGGAATGCTACTCACTCAGGTCGCTCCAGTGGCATTCATTCTACTTGGAATGAAACCCAAACCCCTCCCTTAGTCTCCAGGCACCATGTGAGTCATGCTAGACCCGCCCTCCAAGCTCCTGTCCACACCCTCCTCTCTTCATTCTACCTTGCTACATGGCACTTCCCATTTTTCCTTAAATATGGAGGCATTTCTGCCTGTGTGCATTCAAGTCACTTCAGTTGTGTCCAACTCTTTGCAGCCTTATGGACTGCAGCCTGCCAGGCTTCTCTGTCCGTGGGATTTTCCAGGCAAGAATACTGGAGTGGGTTGCCATGCCCTCCTCCAGGGGATCTTCCCTAGCCAGGGATGGAAGCCGCATCTCTTATGTCTCCTGCATTGGCAGGCAGGTTCTTTATCACTAGCGCCACCTGAGAAGCCTCGATGTATTTCTACTCTTCTCTATTCCTGGAAATTCTAAATTATTCTTCCCCTAGATATCTCCATCTTCACTTCATTCAGGTCTGTTTACCTCCCTTCTAAAAATGTTACACTGGATTTCTTACATGGCTATACTTTCATCATGTTATTATATTTCTGAAAGGTCTTTCTTGTCTCTGTGATTGTAAGCACCAAAGGAGCAGAAAAATTATCTCTTTGTGTCTCTTCCACACAACTAAGTCTATACAACAATAGCGATGGGCATTGTAAATTGGGCCTTAGTGAATGAATGGGCTAGTTAACAAAGAACTGGAACTAAGAGACTAACCCAGGGTCATAATCCTGAGAGTTAGGAGAATTTGAATTCTAGAATTCCAGTTTTCTTAACTCAAATCTGGTGTTCTATTATACCGAAAACGTCACAATTATTTGTTTAAGTGATTTTTTTTTTTTGGTTATTTGGCTTCTTAATAAAGGATTATAATGTGAGCGGTTATTTCTTGGAAAATATTATATGAATAGACTAGTATTGAATACCTGCTTCTGACAAGCCACCTATCCCTGATGAAAGCCTTTAGGGAAAGGAAGGGGATGGTTGGCTGAGGCATGGGAGAAACCCATAGTCTATGGGAGTGAGTGTCAAGATTCAAAATCCACAGCTGATAAGTTTCCAAGTTACTGTGTTCCATTTGCAGTGCTTGGACCTTGAAAGTCCATTGAATAAAGGTTGAAGAGATCCCTGGCACCTGAGTATTTGCATTCACATGATCCTAGCATGTGTTATTTTAGAACTGAGCCAATGGGAATAATAGCTTCTGATGCTGAGATAACCTAGAACTGCAGTAAAAAAGTAGCACTTTTTCTGGAAGGGGAAAACATGTACACCCATGGTAGATTCATGTCAATGTATGGCAAAACAAATACAATATTGTAAAGTTAAAAAATAGAAAATAAACTAATTAAAAAAAAAAAGTAGCACTTTTAGAAGATGCCACCTGTCAGCTAGCAGCTACTGGTTTTCAGACTTAGTGCCTGGGAAGGTATCTTACCCTAAATGTAGGGGATTTTCACTGGTATCGGAAACAGTTACCAACTGCTAGATTTATAATTTATCTGCCAAACGGTTTAAACGATTTCCTAAAATCTGGATTTCTACCATGAAAACATGCCATTGGTCTTAACCTAAGTAACTTGGTTCCTAAAAACAGTTGCTTAACACTCTTGGCGTGCCGAGTCCTGGCTCAGCCGTACCTTTTCTGGCTATCACAAGGTACTGAATACATAATTGACTAATGCACTGTGTAAAAATCCAACCGTGCTTCTTCCAAGGGTAATCTCTCTCCCTCCCCGGTTGATTTTCCTATGTTAGATTTATTCCCTTTTTGGGAAAATGCATTTACCCCCTTTTCAAATACTTAGGTTGGTGAACTCATTTTTGGAATTCAGGAGTCTGGAGTCTTTAAGATTTGGCAGATAAAAGATGATCCCTTTTGAGACTGTAGCTTAAATACAATGTGTTTTGCACATGCTAATGAAATCAAAAAGTAAGATTACACGTCCAGACTTATTTCAACATTCTGTATTACCGTTTAAAGAGGGCAGTTTGTGTCAGATCTAACAGGCAGACCTTATATTACACTAGTTTATGACTAAGTCAAATGCATATCTCCTCTTTAAATATCTCATTATATCATCACGTGGGAGGGAAGACAGAAGAAATATATCAAATGAGTTCTTGGCACATTATAATAAAATGCACTTGTGGTTAAATAATCTGTGAGGGAACATTTCCAGAACGCATATTGAGAAAATACAATTGCTGTTCTTCAAAATTAAATATGTGTTTTAAATATCACAAAAATCATTAAATTTTATTTCAAACCTTCTATGTGCCAGACACTCCAGAAATTGAGACTTAGAAATGTAAATTGCTTAGCTTGTAGGTGGGTTCCAACATAATCCAATATGACTCCAATGTGAATGTTTGCTAAGATGAAGTACTCTGCCAAGCTCTTAATCCTCAAAAAAATTCAATGTGCTGGGTACTACTCATCCCAGCTTTACAATGAATAGATCAAGACTTAAAATGGCCTAAGGTTGACAGCTAGCCTGTGGGGGTCATGGGACCCTAACTCAGGGCTGACAGAATTTCAGGGCTTTTAGAACCCCTTGTGTAGGAACCATTCTATTTCCTTCCAATGTTCAGGATAGCTGCAAAGATTGAAATGGGGGTTTGCTCAGGGGGTGGTAGATTGCAGGCCAAGTGAGGCTTCCAAGCAGGCCTTACTGAGCGGTGGACTCCCCCTGCTGCACCTTCCTGGAATTACCTCTGATGCTGTTCTGGGAAGTGGCCTAAGCTGGAAGTTGTGAATGATGATTTCCTGGAATTGTCATTTCTTTCCCCAAACATTCAAGAACAAGCAGGGGTGATTGACAAGAGGATTAAGTACAGAAAATAGAAGGTATAATTTACCCTATTTGTGTTTAACTCTGAAAAGCTACTGATTCACTCTCATTCTGCTTTCTTTTCTGTAGATTGCTTACAAATTGTATTTGAGGACTGTTGTAACCTAATTTATTTGGCCTATGATGTGGGAATGCCAGCTATCATATTCCTTAGAAATTCTTCTCTGATGCCATCTTTGGGGGCTGTGTAATTTGTTTATGCAAAGGTGAGGCTTATGGGGTGGTGTGTTCTCTTCCTTTGCATTCAGGAAATAAGGATTAGACCTAGTTTTATTTCCCCAATCTTCTAAGTTACTTTTACTTTATGTGTTGCCATCAGGGTCATGAGAGAGAGTGCCAGTTGTCAATCCAA
Source organism: Okapia johnstoni (assembly GCA_024291935.2). NCBI lineage: Eukaryota > Metazoa > Chordata > Mammalia > Artiodactyla > Giraffidae > Okapia > Okapia johnstoni. The sequence goes on along the minus strand of CM044321.1, from coordinate 28,128,989 downwards.
TACCCCTTCTCTGCTTTCTTACTAACAGAACGTCAATCTTTAAATCTCCATAGGACCACATCAAAAAATAATTCCCAGGTACCTTGAGGCTGTTGTACCCATCCAGTTAAGATGTGTTAGATTATATGTGCTGTGAGAGACTTCCAAGAAGACTCTTTAAAAGGATCTTGGAATCAGGCTTGTTTATTAATAACTTTCTCTATTTTTCTTTCTGCTGTCTGGAGTATGGATGAGATGGTTGGAACTCCAGCATCCATTCTGAATCATGAGGTCACCTTAAGTCTGGAAGCAACACACCAAAAGTGGTAAAGCAGAAAGACGGGAGAATCTGGGTATCTGGTGCTGCCACACCAATCCTGGACTTTCTATCCCTAGTCTTCTTCTATGTGAGAAAATACACTTGAGAGTCTGAGTCACTGTTGTTTTGGTGTTACTGATATACCTAACCTATGTAAGACCCTTTGTAAAGTAAAAATAATTATAAATTTGTGAGGGAGAATTCAAGAATAGCACACTATGTTGGGTTTGTTATAAAGATTAAATTGCATAATCCCCACAATAACCTTGCGTGTGTGTTCTGTTGCTCAGTTTTGCCTGACTCTTTGTGACCCCATCGACTGTAGCCTGCCAGGCTCCTTTATCCATGGGATTTTCCTGGCAAGAATGCTGGAGTGGGTTACCATTTCATCCTCCAGGGGATCCTTCCAACCCAGGGATTGAATCTGTGTCTTCTGTGTCTCGTGCATTGCAGGCAGATTCTTTATCACTGAGCCACAGGGGAAGCCCCGCAATAACCTGATGAAAGAGCTAATATAATCTTTACTTCAACTAGCATGTGTTAGTCTCTCATTCATGGACTGTAGCCTGCCCGCCTCCTCCGTCCATGGAATTCTCCAGGCCAGAATACTGGAGTGGGTTGCATTCCCTTATCCAGGGGATCGTCACAACCCAGGGATCAAACCCGGGTCTCCTGAACTGCAGACAAATTCTTTACTGTCTCAGCCACTAGGGAAGCCCCATGACTTCACTTCATAATTACAGACAGTAAGTCTCTGAAAGGCTTATTTGAGTATTTGCTCAGCTTATATTCCATGGGCAGAGGATCGTGGTGGGCTGCAGTCCCTGGGGTCACAAAGAGCCAGGCACAACTGAGGGGCTAATATGCACATACAGCTAGGAAAAAAAAGAGCCACAGTTTAAATTTAAATCTATATAGTCATTAAGGTCTACATCCTATTCTCTTCTCCTTTAACTCTATTGGATACCTGTGGCAATTTATTCATATCTCTACCAACTTTCTGCCTTGTTTCAAATCCTTTTTCTCCCTTGACCTCAGGTCATTTAACTCCAAGTCTCAGTGTCCCTGTAAAACAAGGGACCTGTAAAATGAGACTTTTAAGAGTGCTTATTTCTTAGAATTGTTCAGAAATCAAATGCATTAGTTCATAAGAAAACACTTGTCAAAGGAGTTCACACATATAATCTTGATGCAAACTCCATTGTATAGTTTCCTTATTTTTACATTGTATTAATACAATTAATAATTTGTATGTCTGTCTTACTTAATAGAGTATAAGATCACAGTGGCAGGAAATATACTTTTGTCACCTCTGTGTCCCCTTTAGATTTTGCACAATGCTTTGCACTTGTTAAACACTGTAAAGTTAATTGAGTTTAACTTATTTGGAACATAGTATTGTGGGACATACTTTGATGATTTGTTTAAACTTTACTTTATGGTTTTTTAGGTGTAGTTTATGGTCATTTTTGTGATTCAGATGAATGGTTAAGTCTGAAGAATGCAATTTGCCTGAGTGGAACAGAGGTCAGTTATTAGTCACAATTAATCTTGTGGTCATTAGTTACGGAATTTTGCCATAGAAGCATTAATTTGCAAAACATTTTAAGAAACCAAAACTGTTTCATTGCTCATATTAACAATTTTGAAATATTAAACTTAGGCCAAATTCCATTTTAATTTGTTTCATTGGCTTATAAGAAATAAAGACTCTGTGTTATTTATATGTAGCTCTAAAATACAAGAAAATCTTTGTTTTGTCCATGTGAAACATTTCTAAGACTGACAAACTCATCTGTTATTCTCAAAACTCAATTTTTGATGCTCAAGTGTGTCAAAATAGTTCTTTCTTCAAAACTCAAATATATCTATTGTAAAGCACAAGTAACTCAATAAAATTTGTGTAAATATTTATTTTTCTCTTAAACATATTTCAATAGGAAAGTCTTGGATTGGATGTGAAATGCTTTAAAGAAAAAACAACTTAAAAGTAAAATATAGTTCAGTGTCCCAAAGGATCTCACATTTTAGGGCAGAATCTTCCAGAGTTATCTTCTGTTATTTGTTAAAGAAACGTGAACTTTGGATGAGGTGACATCTTTTAGCAAAGGAAATTTCAGTGCTGAGAGCATGAACTTGAATTCAAACCAATTAAAACATAATTAAATTGATTTGGCAAGGAAAAGGTATTTTGGTAAGTAAACAAACAAAATGTGACTGAATCTCATTCTTTACAACTAGGAGAGGATTTGAATTGTAGCTATTTGATAATCCTCAATAGGATTTTCCTTGCTAATACATTTTGTACACAGTCCATAGAAAAATTAGAGGATTCTCTATAGCGCTCCTAGGAGGTGGTAGATGCCAATGTAAACAGTTTACAAAGCCTTGTTCTGTTATACCCTTGTGTTGAAAAGTTGATTATGAAGGCTTTTTGTAATCTAATTATTACATGACTGGGATAATATTTTGCAAATCTTAATTTGATGTTTTGCATTCTTCTCTCCCACAAATCATTTGCCTTGGAAGCCATGGTGACATCTTGCTAGCGAAGCAGGGAGGGTAGATACTTCTAAAGAAAAAATGCCAAAACCATGAGCAGTGACCAAGAAGACCAGTGACACCATCACCTGAGAGTTTCTCCGAGCAACTCAGGCCCCTCACTGCTGATCCACAAAGACTCTTCAGTTCCCCTCTGCCCCAGGAGGTTTTGAGGGGCTTAAGAAGACAACTTTTTTTTTCTTTTTTAGTTTTGGGGAGAATGAAGGGGGGATTAGAGTGGTAGGATAGAACATAGAAAACAAAAAAGAAAGTATGTCTTTACCAAGTATTAGTACTTTGACTCAGTTATTTAAACTGATAAAACCTCCGTATTTGTAGCTAAGAAATTCCTAAAATAATTCCTATATGTTTTCTCCTTAGACACTGTATTTTTTATCTTTGAAAATTCAGTTTGTGTCTTTTTATATCTTCCATGTTTCTCCTCAAAATACTTGTTTTCCTGCTCTCCTGAACATATTAAATGTAGTTCTAATGACTTATAATAACTCTCTAGATTCTCTTATCTACAAATTCAATGAGCTGTGTCATTTCTGAATCTATTTCAATTGATGGATTTTTCTCCTCATTTTGGGACATGTATATTCTTGCTTGTTTACTTGCTCATAATCTTTTTTATTAGATTCCAAACATTTTAGATTTCACCTAGGTGGGCATTCACCTAGGTGCCCATGTGTATATATAATATCAATTCTTGAGCTTGGCTCTGCGATACAATTAAGTTCCTTGAAAAGAGTTTGAGACTCTCAAGGATTGCTTTTAAGCTTTGCCTGGCAAGTCAAGAGAAGTCTTGAATCTGGGGCTGATTTATTTCCCCCCCTTTCTGAGGCAATATCTTTGTCTTCTATCCTATTATCTGTGAATTATGAGGGTTTTCCCACTGTGGCAGCTGGAAACAAACTATGCCTAGGCTTTGTGACTGTTCTGAGAGTTGTTCTTGCCTGTTCCTTTCCACTGGTTCTGTCCCCAGCATCAGGCTGAGGAAACCTCTCTGTAGGTCTCTGGAATTTTCTCTCCTTGGGTGAGAGAGAACTATCCATTAATTTGTTTGGTCAACAAATATCTGTTAAATGCAGACTACCTGTCTAGTGTTATGCCAGGAACTTGATATTGAGATAAAAAACAATTCTTGCCATGGTCACAGACTTAAGAAATTTCCAGTATTGCAGTCATTACTTCTCTGAAGTACATTTCTAGTTTATTTTTATGTATTAGACATTTCATTGTCATTAGCATGAATTAATCTACATGACACCATGTGTCAGAATAAATTTTGCTCCTTTCCAAAGTTGTTTGGTTCTTTTTCATTTATCACTGGCCTTGTCCACGCTAATGAAAATTTTAATCTCTGTAAATTTTTACATATAATTACTAATTTTGGTTGAAAACAAAGGGGTCTGGAAATACTTAACAAATTCATAGAAAAAAAAAAGTTTAAGAGACTGAAGGTGATGAGAATAAAACTTTAAAAATTAATTTAAAAAAGACTTGCTCAAAAACCACATTGACCCTTGGCTCAGTGTGTATCTTTCTTGGCTGAGAGACATTTGAAGGGAAGAAGGAACAGTGCCTCTTCAGGGAAGCTCGGACAGCTATAGTGGAATTCTAGCTATTGAATGGGTTTTCTGTCTAAACAAGGACCTCTAAATATTCAGCATCTCTCAAATACTTTACCTCCCCTTACCCCCAAAAGAGGACTTTTACTTTTTTATTGGTTATATATTGATACATAGCATATATTCATTTTTAAAAAGTCAAACAAAAAGAGTACATATATTTTAAAAAATTATCTTCAATCTCATACTCTGCAGGGGCTTCTCAGGTGGCTCAGTGGTAAAGAATCCACCTGCCAATGCAAGGAGATGCAGGCAATTCAGGTTTGAGCCCTGGGTAGGGAAGATCCCCCGGAGGAGGTAACAGCAACCCACTCTGGTATTCTTGCCTGGAGAATCCCCATGGACAGAGGAGCCTGGTGTGGTATAACCCATAGGGTCACAAAGAGTTAGACAAAACTGAGCAACTGAGGATGCACATACTCTGAAGCAATCAGCATTTGTTTTTGATGACTATCATGTTATATCTCTTGTTATATAAATAGCAGCATAATTTCATAAAAAAGGCTCATACATACTTTAAAATTTATGTCAATTTTTGTTTTAAAATTCCTTTCTCTTTCATATGTATTCCTATTTTTTGCATATATGTATAAATATGCATTTATGCATATATGTATTTATTTCTTTAGATTACTTTCTCTGGAAGCAGGAGTTAGGTTAGCCTTTCCAAAACCACATGGAGAGAGAGTGGGGAAGACTTCTTTTTCCAAAGAAAATTAGAGATATTTTAGCAGAGCAATGTGGATGGATGCTGGAAAACTGGAAACAGCAAATGTTCATCACTTAAGGATTCTGGACATGGTGTAAAGAGAAAACCCTATCAAAGACTGATATTAGCTTCATGACCTTGAACAAGAGCCTTTAATTTCTCTGTGCTTCAGCTTCTTCATCTGCACCATGTGCTTTTGGAAACTAAATGGAAAATGTATATGAAATGTAGAGTAGGCATTCATTAATTGCTCAGTTGGCTCCTACCTTTCTGCACTCACTCATGTTTTCAAGAACAACTGTGAGTGCTTGTTATATGCCAGACACTGTACTAGGTGCTAGGAATGTAACATAGAGCAAAATCAGATGCCCTCAAGGAGCTTCCAGATGTAGATATGACAGATACTAAACACAGAATCACATTCATAAATGTTCAGTTACATAATAAAGGGGCATGAAGGAAGGTTGCCTGAGGAAGTAGTCATTGTCCTGAGATTTCATGGTAGACTAGTGGTTGACAGTTGACTAGTTAAGGAAGTGGGAGAGTGTTGTAGGCTAAGAAAAAGCGTTTCTGAGCCCTGAGGTAGGAAGGAGCACTGTGTGTTGGAGAAACTGAGGCCAGGGCAGCTAGAGAGCAGTGCATGAGGGGTCGTCCAGGACAGATGAGGCTGGAGACACAGTTGCCTTGTTGGCCACTGTAAGAAATGTATTCATTATCCTAAGAATGAAAGGCAATCACTTATGTGTTTCAAGCAAGGCAGTGAATAAAGATGTTTGCATTTTGAAAAGATCACTTTCAGCACAGTATTAGAGATAAGATGGTGGGTAGGTGGCTGGTAAGAGTGGATATGATTAGAACCTCTGGGAGGCATCTGGTACAGTCCAGAAAGAGAATCTGGTCACTTAGACCAGGTTTAAGTGAGGGAACTTTCAGAGAAGTGAATGGATGTGGGAAATATTGAGAAAGTAAGAATGGCACAACTTCGTGATGGTCTTCACACGGGAGGTAGGGGAGACCGTGTGGGGGCCCAAAATGAGTCTGATATTTTTGTTTGGATGATGGGATGCAAGTTTTTAACCATTCATTGTTGTGGTTTGGAGATGTAGTGGGAGGGATAGTCAGAGAGCTTGAATTAGATTCTGAACATGTTGAGTTTTAGATGCTTTTGAAGAATCTAAATAATGCATAGTTGACAGGTGCAACCGTGAGTCTGGATCTCAGAAGTGAGATATGGGCTGAAGATAAAATGTGGAACATCTCTGTGTGTAATAATCTAAACTATGGCTGAGGAAATCCCAGTCCTGGTCATATACCCAGGCAAAAGTGTAATCCAAATAGATACATGTTCACAGCAACATTATTCACAATAGCTGGGACATGGAAACAACCTAAAGGCCCATTGACAGAAGAATGGGTAAGGAAGATGTGGTACATATATACAATGGAACAGTACTCAGCCATTGAAAACAATGAAATAAAGCCATTTGGAGCCACATGGATGCAACTAGAGATTATCATACTAAGTGAGGTAAGTCAGAAAGAGAAAGACAAATACCATATGATATGACTTATAGGTGGAATCTAAAACTTGGCACAAGTGAACCTATCGGTAGAACAGAAACAGACTCACAGACATAGAGAAGAGAGTTGTGGTGACCAAGGGGAAGGGGGTTGGGGGAGGGAAAGACTGAGAGTTTGGGGTTAGCAGACATAAACTATTATATACAGCGTAGATAAGGCCCAAGGTCCTACTGTATAGTATAGGGAACTATATTCAACATCCTGTGAGAAACCACAATGGAAAAGAATATAAAAAATGTCTATATGTGTATAAGTGAGTCACTTTGCTGTATAATAGAGATGGGTACCACATTGTAAACCAACTATACTTCAATAAAAATAAATCAATGAAATAAAAATTAAACTATGGCTGAGAAGGCTATCACCTCAGGAGAACAGGAAAGTAGTCCCTTCTTACCATTTATATTTGCATATGTTAAAAAATAGCACACAATAAATCATGACAAAAACTGGATTGTAAGTACTGATGAAGTAGTAAAGGTACTTAAAAGTACTAAATATAGGTACTTCATATATATATATATATATTCATTTTTGTGTATGTTTATATATCATACGAAATTACTATATATAAATATGCATATTTAATATTTTAATAACTACTACTCTGAAATAGTTGCCTTACTCCATATTAACAGTCACTGGTTCCCCTTTTAGAGATTTAGTCTATAGGTCATTTTTTTTCCATTACCTCCAACGGTAATGATGCTCTTCTAGTTTTGTGAAACAAAACAATATATACATTTTTTTTTTATGTCTAAAGGGTCTTTAGATAATCGTTTGGTAATACACTTTTGACGATTATTTTTGTTATATTCTTCAAGGATTTATGCACTGAGACTTGGCTATAGATTTGTTAATGGTTTATTAACATCCTCACTTTGCATTATCCTGTGTTGGTTGTTTGTAATACATAGTTTCTGCTATGCTTTTCTTTTCCCTTTATGACAGGCCTGAGAGTAAAGTTAATACAAAGATTTATAATTTCCTGTTTTTCCCTTCCCTGTACTATGTTCTTGTAAACTTTAACTCATATGTGGCCACTTCTTTAAATATACAAATTTTTAGGGGTTCATACTACATGCAGGGCTTCCTTGGTAGCTCAGTTGTTAAAGAATCAGCCTGTAATGCAGGAGACCTGAGTTTGATCCCTGGGTTGGGAAGATCCCGTGGAGGAAAGCATGGCAACCCACTCCAGTATTCTTGCCTCGAGAAACCCCAAAGACAAAGAAACCTGGTGAGCTACAGTCCATGGGGTCACAAAGATTCAGACATGACTGAGCGACTATGCACAGCACAGCATACTACATGCAAAATGGACAATGCACTGATTTCTTATTGAGATTACTGCAACTTGCAAAATTTTCACTGCAAGCAAATGGACTTAGATGGTTATGGAAAATGTCCAGAAATGCAGCCTAGAACCTTTGCATTAAATAAGAAGCTAAGGGAGTAAAGTAGATTATACAAGAAAAAATCACATATATCTAAATTATTTTATTTAATTTAACCTGACTTGTTTAGGTTTCTGATGAAACTCTAGGGCAGGTTTGATAGTGTACATGGTGGGATGGTAAGGAGATGGTTGATTAAATCACCCTCCTATAGCACATAAAGTCTTGATTCTAGCCCCTTCCCCTGGTTGGAAGAAATGTGAGGAGAATATGAATGTCTATTGGATGCAGGTCTCTAGATGAAAGAGAAAAGAGAACTGCAATCTGAAAAAGAATATATATATATATATATAAATGAAATCACTTTTCTGTACACCTGGACTGACTCAACATTGTAGAGTCAGCACATTGCAGTACTCCAATATAAAATAAAAATTAAAATAAAAAATACTGCAGCTCCTATTTTCTGATAGTTTCAATTCTAATGGATTAATTATGTCAGGAAATAAATTACTTAGGGAATCCCCATGCAAATTTTTCACCAACACTTCTAGGGATTTACAGAAGTTGATTCTCTGATTCTGTTGCATAAATGAGGATTTTTTGAACTGTCATCTTGAATTTTAACAATTTATGTGAAGTTTGTCTTTTTGTCTAATATAATCATATGAGTGTATATATATATATATATATATATATATATATATATATATCACACTCAAATTAGTTATTGATATGCTTATATAACTTCATCCCTCAAAAGCTCAAAGTATGAATTTGTCAGGAAGATATACTATATGTATCTTGCAGTGCTTACATATTCTGTGGTACAGAAGCAATGGAGTGTAGGCCTCAGTATTAGGACAGACAGCATATACTGCTTTTATTTAAATTGTCTCTAGGAGCATTTAACTTTAGTTAAAAGTTTTATATACAATAGAAAAATGGAATAAAGATACTGAAATTGTCTGTTTCAGTCAGGCAAATGATTTGAACATGGACTCATAGTGATGATTAAGTTTCATTTCTAGAAATTCAAGTTGTACTTCCACAGTGTGGGGTGTGTGTGTGTGTGTATGTGTGTGTGTGTGTGTATTTGCATTTTGTAGTATAAGTTCTTCAGGGTTGCTAGTTATTTGGTTGGTGTTTAAACATCTAAAACAGTGCCTGGCACATAAGAGATTATCCAAAAATAAATGTTACATAAATAAATGAAGATGGATAAGTGAATTACCTGTGCTCAGTATGTTCTAGTTGTAGTGTTTTTTGACACACTTTTAATTGACTATTAATATAAGGAATCCTTTTGGACAGCAATGAAAGACTTTTTAAAAAATAATGTTCAAAAATTTCAAGTGTATTTTATAGAGTCTCAGACCATGCTAACATAGTAGCCTCATAGCTTGCAGCTATTGGACATTAGGGGGAAAATGGTATTTAGATGATGGAGACCACTCAGATAAATTTCTGAATTAATTTTTCCTATAGATGCAAAAGGTTGAAATACAGACTTCAAGAATAAACGAGACTGTGGTTTTCTAATTAAATAAAATTGTTTTTAAATATAATGCTTCCTATTTTTTCAAAGATAATACTAAATGTTGATTTAACTTTGGAGGTTGTCTTCTATGACTTTATTCTTAATTACTCTTGTTATTTGTTCCTTTATGCTTTATTGTGTATTATCTTTAAAAGTTGATGCAGTTCTTGAATGGTTGCAAATTTTCAAAGGCCAGACTCTAATTATCTCCTTAAGGTGGTTGTCTAAAAAAAGGTATCTTCTAATTTTAAATATAGTTTTAAATTAAGTCAGAGGAAGCAACGTTTGAAGTAAATATCTTTTCTTAAGTTAATTTTAGTTCTGATAGCCTGCATTTATTAACTAATTATGGAGAGTTGTGTAAAAGAAAAACTCATTAGTATGTGACATGCTGCTGCTGCAGCTAAGTCACTTCAGTCGTGTCTGACTCTGTGTGACCCCATAGACGGCAGCCCACCAGGCTCCGCTGTCCCTGGGATTCTCCAGGCAAGAACACTGGAGTGGGTTGCCATCATAAATAAGGCATATTTCTCACCAATTCAGTTCAGTGCTAGTAAACATACCCACAGAGTTCTGAATTCACCAGTGTCATCAATTTACTGGGCTTTCCAATTTTACTACAAAAGAGAGTTTTCTTCATAGCACATTAGCTATCCCACCCAAAGTCCATTTTAATAGAAACTAAAGCTGAAGCAGATGGAGTAACAATAAGTCAGTCGTGTAGCTGACATATTGCGAAGCTTTGGAAATGTATAGTATATCTTGATGTTAAAAAAGATTCACTTATATCATTAGTTATATCTTCATAGAGGTCAATCACTGAGTAGATGAAAATGATAATATATTAAGCTTTTACTGATTTTATGAGACATGAATCTATGTTTAGAAGTATGTCAAAACACTTTCACTTCCAGGAAGATATGGTAAATACATTTTTTCTGTCACTTCCACTAAGTACAGTTCAAAAAACTTGAACATTATACATAAAACTAACACAGGAAAACTGAAAATCAGGAAGCCTGGTTAGAGACTTGGGGACTCAAGGAATGATACATTGGTCAATTCCCAGGTTGTCTTTTGTTTTGTTTTTGCCTCAGACATTCCAGACATGGGACTGGAGAAACCAGAGACCAAAAACCAGAGAGCTTAGAAAAAGCAAAACAAAAACAAACCCCAACAGCAACAATAACAACAAAACTCCACAAAACCACAAAACCAGAAAGACGACAAAAGTCTGCTTTTTCTCGCCAAGGACCAGGCAAAGGACACCTAGCTAGACAGAAAACATTTAAATAATAACCCTCTTTACAGGCAAACAACAGAGAATAAACTATTGAACAAACCATAGACAAACAAGCAAAGGTTGAGTGGGGCCCCTAGATTTCCCTCTTTGCCAGACTGTAATGAGGTGCCTCCAAAACTCCATCCACTAGAGAAAAACAAAACACTACCCATGTTTGCGCAAAAACCTACACACAGATGTCCATAGTTTTTCTTATATGTAATAGCTAAAACTGGAATCAGCCTACATGTCCTTCCGTGGTTGAATGGTTACATAAGTGATGGTATGTCTATACCATGGGATGCTTGCATATTCAGTTGCTCAGTCATGTCTGACTCTTTGCTGCCCCATGGACTGTAGCCTGCCAGGCTCCTCTGTTGATGGAATTCTCCAGGCAAGAATACCAGAGTGGGTTGCCATTTTCTTCTCTAGGGGATCTTCCTGACCCAGGGATCAAACCCGCATCTCCTGCATTGGCGGCCAGATTCTAAACCACTGAGCCACTCATGGAAGCCTGTACCATGGGATCAGTTCAGTTCAGTTCAGTCGCTCAGTCGTGTCCGACTCTTTGTGACCCCATGAATCGCAGCACGCCAGGCCTCCCTGTCCATCACCAACTCCTGGAGTTTACCCAAACCCATGTCCATTGAGTCGGTGGTGCCATCCAACCATCTCATCCTCTGTCGTCCCCTTCTCCTCCTGCCTCCAATCCTTCCCAGCATTAGGGTCTTTTCCAATGAGTCAACTCTTTGCATGAGGTGGCCAAAGTATTGGAGTTTCAGCTTCAACATCAGTCCTTCCAATGAACACCCAGGACTGATCTCCTTTAGGATGGAATGGATGGATCTCCTTGCAGTCCAAGGGACTCTCAAGAGTCTTCTCCAACACCACAGTTCAAAAGCATAAATTCTTTGGTGCTCAGCTTTCTTCACCACCTGTAGTACTCAGCAATAAAGTGAATAAACTGTTGTTGATACATGTGACAAGCTGGGTGAATTTTGAGAGAATTATGGGGGATGAAGAAAGCCAGTATCAAAGGTAACATTCTGATTAAAACATTCTTGAAATAACCCCAGCATAAAAATGGAGGACAGATTATGGTTTCAAGGGGCTAAGGAATGTTTGGGAAGGAGAGGAAGGAAGAAAGCCTAACTTTACAAGGGCCGCAGGAAGGATCTTGGTGGTGATGGAAATGTTTTCTATTTGACTGTATCAGTGTGTACCCCAGTTGTGATGTTGGACTCTAGTCTTGCGATTTATTGCTACTGGGAGAAAATGAGTAAAGAGCACAGGGTTCTCTGTTATTTATCACAATTCCACATGAATCTATAATTATCTTAGAATTAAAAGTGAAATTAAAATTCTCCAGTGAAAAGTAGACATTTTCCATGAATGAGATCAGATAGCACAATTCCCAGCACAAAGAGGAAAATTTCTCACACTGATTCTTGAACATGTTCCTCTCATGAGCTGTTTAAACCTCTAACACCGATTAGGCCTTCCCTGGATTTGAAATGTAGGGGGGATAGGTGGAGATATAATGTTCTTAACTAGAGGGAGCATATTGCCAAGATTGCTCCTTGAACTTCCTTTAAGGATTCATTGGATGTCATTTGGCCAAACTTTTAAGGACCTTCAAATCCCAATTCTCAGTTATGCATTTCCGCTGTCTTTACCAGCTTCCTCCTGGAAATAGTTTAAGGCAGTCTTTAAAGACTGTACACAGAGTTGGCTCATTAAAATAAAGACAAACACCAAGAGTTGTGTAATGCAGGCAGGGAGAAATGGGAGAGAAATGTATTGCATTAAAAAATAAGTACGCCACTGCTTTTTCAGTAAAAATGAAAACAATATTTAATCTCGGTTTTCTGGTATCTTTAGAAAAGGGGCATCATGGTTTATATAACTTCCATCATGACATAAAAGTGAGTATATTAGTTTATCAGGAGAGAGAATGTTTTGCTAGGAATAAATTCTGAACACAGTTTATTGTGTGGCTCTTTAGTGATCTTTAACAACAAAATTATTTTCTTGCAAATGTGCTATTACATAACTTGCATATTATAAACTGTGTGGCTGTTTAAAAATAAATAAAATTAACCACTACCAACAAAATAGCCTTAAACAAATGATAAAGCCATGGGGAGGGCTCTAGATTGAGTCACAGACAGAGTATCTGGCTGTCTGGTTGCTACCCTGAACTCACATCTAATCATCATAACACTGGCCTCTCTACAATTAACTTGTTAGTTTCCTCACCATCCCCTGCTGACAATCCTTCCTATGTCCTCCCAGCACAATGCATCCCCTGAATAAGGGGTCCTCGTTACAGCTCTCCGCTGCTTCTGTACATCCCTCCTTCCTCTGGCTTTTAAAACTGGGTCCTTCTGGAGTCATCATTGTCTACACAGATCTCCAGCTACCCAGGTTGCTTTAACTTTCATAATTCTTGCTAATATAATTTCTAGAGCATAGAACATAAGACTTCACTATATGTGGCTTATTGTTTCCCATGCTTCTTGATTATATATTCCCAATGAGATTGCAAATGTCTTGAGAGGAGGATATATCCAACTACTTACTGACCTGTTGCTGTTTAATTGCTCAGTTGTGTCCAACTCTTTTGTGTGGCTATGGACTGTAGCCCGCCAAGCTCCCCTGTTCATGGGATTTTCCAGGCAAGAATACTGGAGTGGGTTGCCATTTCCTCCTCCAGGGGATCTTCCTGACCCAGGGACTGAACCTGCATCTCCTGCATTGGCAGGAGGATTATTTACCAATGAGCCGCAAGGAAAGCCCACTTATTGACCTATCTCTCTGCTTATTGGTACAACATATAGACTGAATCTAGCTGGACTCTTGGCTCTGCCGCTTGCTAGCTATGCAACCATAGAAGTTTGCTTAATTTTTCTGAGGATTTGTTGCTCATCTATGTGGATGTGGGGATAATTGAATTATATACCTCAAAGGTTTATGAGAACTGAATTAAACTATACGTGTTTAGCTCACAGAATAGCATCTAGCACATTGTGAATCCTCAATAAAGTTATCTATTGTCATCTCTTCTCTATTAGCTCTGTGTGGGAGAATCTTTATCCAACCTCATATAATTAAAAGAATATCCTAAAGACAAAGCCCGTAAGCTGCTCACCAGAACATGAGTTCTCCTTTTCATTCTGTGTCCCCAATTTGACTTTATTTCCCAACTACTTTTTCGACTGAGGGTTAGCCAATAGAATGTGAGTGTAGTGGTGTGTGTTTCTCAGACCTGATTCACTAAAACCTTCCCATACATGCTCCTCCATACTTCTGGTCAGTTTAGTTAAAATGAAGCTGATCTGAGACTCTGAGACATGGGAGTCATGTGTTGAAGATGGCAGAATCTCTGTCAGCCTGTCACCACACAGGACTGTTCACCCACCTGGTCAACTGTGTCAGGCTGCAAGAAATGAACTATTCTGGAATAAGATCCATAATGCGTTTCTTGTGTCTGCTACTGCAGGTTATACAACCCTGCTGTTTCTCACAATGAGGAACTCTAACAATTGGGTGTGCACGAAGCAGCCAGATGTAAGTCAATGCCTCTCTTTTAGTGTATCTGCCCAGTTGTCTTCCACTGTGGGCCTCCCATCAAACAACCACTTGCTTCCTCTATCTACCACATGTCTACATGCATGGCTAGTGTCTCCTACTCCATGATCTGATGAGATTCCCACTGTGTCTTAATTTTAGATCTATTAAATAAGATCGTCTACCTTTTTCGAGTTTATCTCAAGGTCCTCCAAAGCAAAAATTGCCTTTGTTGTGCAGCCCCAATTTCAAGTAAGAGTATCCCAAACATTAAACATGACCCTTCAAATAGGTTTTACATTTTTCAGATGACTTGATGGTAACAGAGAGATGCATATGTGTGTGAAGGTGTGTATTGGTGCATCTGTGACTTTTCTCAGTGATCTGATGCAGGGCTGGCTGGACTCAATTACATATAAATTCATTGATTGATTGAACAAAACCTACTCCATCTTCCCATAACTGCTAGAGCCGAAGTAAAGTGTTCTGGGTAACAGAGGAAGCTCATAGGTGGGAAAAGTTGGGCATGCTGGAGTTATCACTACTTTCTGTTCTTGGAAGCAGACTTATTATGACTATTCGTGTCTCTCCATTCTCTTTCATTGGTTTATTCATCCAACAAACATGGCTTTGTTTGAGATGATGGGCAAAGATGCATCAGTGCATATGACATTCTCAGGGGAAGTGCTGATGCATCTGCCTGTCTTGTGACTTGACTGAAGTTACTCAGGAGCGTTTATGAGACATGTCTGCATGATGTTCTAATTTTAGAATTAGAAAACATGTAAGATAGGTTCAGTCATGTCTGACTCTTTGTGACCCCATGGACTGTAGCCCACCAGGCTCCTCTGTCCATAGAAATTTCCAGGCAACAATAATGAAGTGAGTTGCCATCTCCTTCTACAGGGGGATCTTCCCAACCGAGGGGTGGAACCTGAGTCTCTTGAGTCTTCTGCATTGCATACGGATTCTTTACCACTGAGTCACCTGGCAAGCCCCTGTCAAAATAATACTGAGTGAGAAAAATTAAATTCCAACATAGAAAAAAAAAAAAAACAAACCTTCATTTGAGGTAAGAAGTGGATGCTTTCCTTGAGATATGGAGATTTGGGATTTCCCGTTAGAACCTCTGTGGTTTGGGAACTGAAATTCCTGCCACAGAAGGTGAAATGCATGAGCTATTTCTTCCTGTGAGACAGCTGAACTATAAGAAAGTGACTTTAAAACTACTACCAGTGTGACTTAGTCCAAGTGGGAATGAGGACAACTGTGCTCCCTGAGACCAGGAATTCTCAGATTCCTGGAGTAGAGTCAGAATGACAGTGTCTTGACCCATAGAGGCTTGTCACATTGTTGGTTTGATGGAGGGTGAACCAGGACTAGTAGCCACAGAAAGTCAAGGTTGAGCAACAGCTACCCTCCTTTTCTCCTCCGACTTCCCTTCAGAACTGCCTTCCCCATGTCACGGCAGACGTTGTTGTTTGTGGGATGACCCTGCAGATGGCTGTGTCAGGACAGATTTGTGAGTTCCTGAGTTCCTCTTTTCTCCTTTTCCTTCCCCTTCCCCTTCACTGCAGCTGACAGTGCTGGGGAGAAAGAGAATTGCCCTGCTGGTTGGGACAAAGCAAGAAACAAGTCATGAGTTTGCTAATTCTCAAGGAGCTGCTGCTGCATAGTGGTGATGTCTGTTGGGCTAATAGTCTTGGTATGACATGGCACTTTTTTTTTTTGGTCCCTTAAATGCAGTCTTAGAACTTCTAATACCACTTTGAGTAACTAATCATAAGACTGAAAGCTGGCTATTTCCTGATTCAACAAAACACATGCATCAACACCAGCTGTGTGGTAGTATTTTTAAAACTCAGAATCTTGGTCCTGAGGCCTGAGATACAAAGCAATTGATATATAACCATTTGGAAGTTTATTAAATGCTGTAGCTACATAGTCTCGTACAGTGCATTTCAGTTCCAAAAGTTAGTTCTTAGAGAAATCCTAGATAGTTATTCTAGGAGTGGGTCAAATCAGCTAGGTCCACTGACATTAGAAAAACATAATCTATTTGCAGCCTCAGTTTGAGTGTGTGTTTCTTCTCAAATAATCCTTTGAACTTATTTTTGTTGGACTTTGTTTGAAGAAAATAAGAGCAATACTATAAAATATGATGTAAAAGCATATTTATCTAAAGATTCTTTAGGATAGGACTCATTGGAAATAATCTAAGTACCTACTAGTGAAATACTAATCAAAAGAATCATATAGATTATTAAAATGGAATATCCTTGGTTCATTTAGAATATTTTATAAATATAAATTAAAATAATATTATTATTAAAAATTAAAATCAGCTTTTAAAGTGTTTAACAGAAGAAAAAGGTAACAAAAACTATATATTAATGTGGTAAAATAATATATAGATATATGAAATTTTATGAAAATATAAACATGTGTAGTAAAAGTTCTCACTATACTATAGAAAAATACTATCTCGATATTAGTAATTGTTACTTCATGGTAGAATTACAGTTTCTTTCTTTTATATTTCTTATATATAAGGGTGTGTTTGTGTGTTTGTAAACATGTATTGCTTGTGCCATAAGATAAAGTAATCTTAAAATATGACATATTTCAGCCTAAAATGGAAGAATAAAACTGGAGCTTGGAATCTCTCTACCTAGCAAGTAACAAAAGGAATCAAACATAATAATAAACAAACAACATTCAACCAAAATCAAACAAGTTCAGAATGTGATGTCTGAGACAAAAACCACAATGTCTCACAGGGGTATGGAGTACAGTGGCTCCTAACTTTACCCCACATTCTAGTAGTCGTATTGGGTAGAAAAGTTGAATCTACAAAATTCTCAGCATTCTTGTTAAGATCTGTGCCCACAGAGCAGGAAGCAGGCCGAGCTGGGTGGATGAGAAAGTTATTCCAAGAAGAGTCAAGGACTAATCCTGTAGAGGAATGGCCACATTAGCAGAGCCAATAGCAATGGACCCAAAAATCCCTGGAGAGGCTTGAGATTACCCAGGACTTCTTGATAAATTTTGGAAAAAATTCAAAGCCACAGTGGATACCATTTCAGAACTAAAAATCCTCTCCCAATTAAGTGAAATGATACAGAACATTTAAGGAAATCCCAAAGGAGAGAGCAGAGCTTGTGACTGTCAGTGAAAGATACACACATACCTGGCTGAGTTCTCCCCACCCCCACTTTCCTCCAGGCTGCAGAAAAGCAGATGGAATGCTGATCAGGCTTCAAGGTGGTGAAGAAGGTCAGGCAAACAGGTTCTAAATCCAGCATGATGGGTGTCAAGAAAAATTTCAATGCTTAAAGGAAAACACCTCTACTCGTAACCCTACTGACAGCCAATATGTAGGTTTTCCACACCCAGCAATTCTACTGTTCTTGGCAGACACCAAGTGATGTCCTGCAGTTTAATTCCATTCTGACCCTAACTATCTGAAGTTAGCACAGATTCCACAGGTTAAGGGCTAAGTTCCCTAAGACTTCCCCTCCACTTCAGATGCTAATCATTAAGTCCCCAGGTTACCTACATTTCTGGCCAGCGTGTGTGCTAAGTTATTTCAGTCATGTCCAGCTCTTTGCAACCCTATGGACTGTAGCCTGCCAGGCTTCTCTGTCTGTGGGATTCTCCAGGCAAAAATACTGGAGTAGTTTGACATTTCCTTCTCCAGTGGATCTTCCTGACCCAGAGACTAAATCTGAGTCTCTTACATCTCCTGCACTAGCAAGCACATTCTTTACCACTAGTGCCACCTGGGAGTTTCTGGCCAGTTTGGCTATAAATCAGGGATTCCCACAACCCCTTTCTCAGTTTCTATCATTTGCTTAAAGATACAGAACTCAGGGAAAGACTTTACTTACATTTATGGGTTTCTGTTTTCTATAAAGGATATTATAAAAATTACAAATGAAGAGGCAGATGAAGTGGAATACAGGGTAAGGTCTGGAAGAGTTCTGAGCTCAGGAGCTTCTATCTTCCTAGACTTGAGGTGTGTGAGGCTACTGGTACCAAGATAGTTTAGGGTTTTTATGGTGATTTCATTATGTAATTTTGAGTGGTTAACTCATTTTCCACTGGTGATAAACTCAATCTCCAGCCCCTCTCCCCTCCCTAGAAGTCAGGGGATAGCGCAGTTCATGTTGTTGTCATTCAGTTGCTAAGTCGTGTCTGACTCCTTGTGACCCCATGGACTACAGCAGGCCAGGTTCCCCTGTCCATCTCCAATACCCTGAGTTTGCACAAACTCATGTCCATTGAGTCAGCAATGCCATCCAGCCACCTCATCCTCTGTCACTCCCTCCTCCTCCTGCCTTCAGGCTTTCCCAACATAGAGTCTTTTCCATGGAGTTAGCTCTTTGAATCATGTGGCCACAGTACTGGAGCTTCAGCTTTAGCATCAGTCCTTCCAATGAATATTCAGGGTTGATTTCTTTTAGGGTTGACTGGTTTAAGTTCAAGGGACACTCAAGAGTCTTCTCCAACACCACAATTTGAAAGCATCAATTCTTCAGCACTCAGCCTTCTTCATGGTCCAACTCTTACATCTGTACATGTCTACTGAAAAAAAAAAAGATTTGACTATACACATCTTTGTCAGCAAAATGATGTCTCTGCTTTTTAATACACTGTCTAGGTTTGTCATAGCTTTTCTTCTGAGGAGCAAGCATCTTTTATTTTGTGGCTTCAGTCACCATCCACAGTGATTTTGGAGCCCAAGAAAATAAAATCTGTCCCTGTTTCCACTTTTTCCCATCTATTTGCCATGAAGTGATGGGACCAGATGCCATGATCTTAAGTCTTTTGAATGTTGAGTTCTAAGTCAGCTTTTTCACTCTCCTATTTCACCCTCATCAAGCGGCTGTTTAGTTCCTCTTCATTTTCTGCCATTAGAGTAGTATCATCTGCACATCTGAGGTTGTTGATATTTCTTCCAGCAATCTTGATTCCAGCTTGTTATTCATCCAGCCAGTCGTTTTGCATGATGTACTCTGCATATAAGTTAAACAAGCAGAGGGTGCAGATCATTCCAACCCTCTAATTAGAGGACGACTCCTCTGGCAAATCCAGCCCTCGCTGTGAGGCTCACTCGGGATCACCAGCCACCAGTCATCTTATTAGCATACAAAAAGATACCACTCTGGAGATTCTAAGAGTCTTAAAAACTCACCCCCCCCCCCCAAATAACAAGGGTTTTAGGAGCTCTGTGCTGTGAATTGGGGACTTAGACCAAATATATATTTCTTACTTTGTGCCTCCATGGTAGCTCAGATGGTAAAGAATCTACCTGCAATGCTGGAGACCTGGGTTCGATCCCTGGGTCAGGAAGATCCCCTGGAGAAGGAAACGGCTACCTGCTCCAGTATTCTTGCTTGGGAAATCCAATGGACAGAGGATACTGGTGGGCTACTGTCCATGGGGTCTCAAAGACTCAGACATGACTGAGGAACTAATACTTTTTATTATATACTTATATATATTATATATATATATTAATACTTCTTATTATATCACAGTATTAAATAGTATATCTAAGAAATAGGTCTAGGTAAATGTAGGTCAAAATCCATTTAGTTACACTTGCTTATTTTGTCCTTCTCTGATACTACATATTTGACTCATCAGCTAATTCCGTCAGCTCTACTTTCAAAATATACCTAGAATCCAAACATCCATCACCTCTTGGCCAAGTGGGGACTGGTCTCCCCACTTCTGAACCTGCATCCCCTAGAGTCTTGTCTCAATGCAGGACAATCACTATATAAATGTCAGTCAGTCTTGTTGTATTTTATTAAATGGTGTCCTATCTTAACCCAGAATAAAATCTAAGGTCATTACTAGGGCCACAATACCCTACGTGTATTTTCTGACTTCCTGTCCTCTTTCTGCTCTGTTTGCTTCCCTCGAGCAACATGATTTTCTTGCTGATTCTGGAACATGCCAAACACATTCTTACCAGAGGCATTTGCATGAACTACTGAATGCTCTTCCTTCAGATATCTGCATGGCATTTCATGACCACACTTAATTCACATCTCTGCTCCGATATCACTTAACCAGAAGACCTTTCTTGATCACTCAAAATATAAAAGCACCCACCTTTCTATATTTACTTTATTTTGATTTTTCCATAATATATCCATATCTAGCTGTGAATATATACATGTAGAATATATGTATGTAAACTGTATTAGGTAAATACTACATTTGCTATATATCAATATATATAAATACCTATCAATAGTATATAAATACAAGCATACATGTTACCTTATCATCTGACACACAGTCCCACACACACAAGAATGGAAACAAACTCCATGAGTATAGAGACTTTGTGTTCTCAGTATTATAACTCCCATGCTGAGTACAGTGCCTGGTGTATGCTGAGTGTCCTCACTAATTATTATTAATATTTGTTTGAAGAATACTCAACAATTCCCTGGTGGCTCAGACGGTAAAAAGTCTGCCTATAAGGCTGGAGACCTGCCCAGGTTCAATCCCTGGGTCAGGAAGATCCCCTGGAGAAGGAAATGGCAGTCCACTCCAGTATTCTTGCCTGGAGAATCCCATGGATGGAGGAGGCTGGCCGACTACAGTCCATGGGTCACAAAGAGTCGGACACGACTGAGTGACTTCACTTTCACTTTTAAAGATATAAAGCTAAGCTTTAAATATCTAATAAAATGCAGCCATGTAATAGTAAACTATTTTTGATTGAAGGATTGGCAAGAAACATCCAGTTATCCTCATAGCTCTGCACACATGAAAGTGGGGTCCAGAGGTACTGACTCATTTGCTCAAGGAGTTAATGTGGTGGGAGGAAAAGTGTGGGCTTTGGAGTCAGGCAGATCTGGAGTCCACCGTTTCCTAGCTGTGTGGTTTTTATATAAGCTCATTGTCCTTTTACTTTCTCATGTGGAATATTTAGACTCCACACCTTGCACAACTGTCAAAATAATTAAAAGCAGTACTGAATGCACGGAATTTTTCTGTTGCTATAGAAGTAAGACAGGAATCCACAAATGAAAACAAGGGGTACTAAAGACTCGCATCGTAAAGAGACATGAAAGCAACTGGTCCTCCCTCCCAGCCCCAGTGCTTCTAAACGCAGCAGTGTTAACACCACCACCCGAGACATCACCATTCTTTACTTCCAGAGTGGGAAAGGAGACAAAAAAGAGAAGGCCTCTGGGGAGGTGGGCTTTTAGGGGAGTTTGGTGGTAATGATGAACGATTTTACCTTCCCACCCATGAAGGAGGAGGACAGGTTCTCCTACCCAAGTGATAGGAAGTCTCCCATAGAATTGTAGACACTAGAGATATCTATGGAGGGGGAAATTGGCATTTCCTCCCTGGCTGGATACTTACTGAACTGTAGAATATTTGGTCCCATCATCTTGGTTTTTGGTCAAATGAAATAGAATCTGGTGAAGTTCAGCATCACCTGGAATTATAAATGCTGCATCCATGACACTAGTGGCTTCTCTTCTTCCAGAGAGACTAGGAGGTTCAAAGCTTGCTGATGCAGACCATGCTAGCATGCATAGTGTTTCTGGTGAAAATAAAGTGTATCCAGCTCTGTTCTCTGGGCTTCCCTGGTGGCTCAGACGGTAAAGAATCTGCCTGCAACGCAGGAGACCAGGGTTCAATCCCTGGGTCAGGAAGATCCCCTGGATAAGGGAATGGCAACCTACTCCATTATTCTTTCCTGGAGAATTCCATGGACAGAAGAGCCTGGTGGGCTACAGTCCATGGAGTCGCAAAGAGTTGGACATGACTGAGTGACTAACAGCTCCACTTCACTTTTAGCCCTAAACTCCATAACATTCAGAAGACCTCAGTGGTTCCTGTGGCTCCATACGAAGGGGAACAGAGTTCAAAAGAGGCAACAGAAGAGTCAAGGTTGACAAAGAGGCCATGACACAACAAATACTGTGCTTACCAGGGAGAAGGGCCAGAGGAAGATGTTATGCACTATTCTATGAGGGTGCTCTTAAAGATGAGCAAGACTCAGAGCACTACATGGCATCTCAGGAACACCACAGACAGAATTTATACTGAGACAGCATATCAGCAGAGGCCATCAGTGGTGATGGGACCAGACCAAGTCACAGGATATCAGGGGGCCTCTACGCCACTCCTGTGGGTGGTTATGAATGAAGATTCTTCTCTTCTCTTCCTCTTCCTCATTCCTCCTCTCTTTCCTCCTTCTCTTTGTCCTCCTCCTCCTTTTTATCTTCCTCCTCCGCTCCCTTCTCTTTAATATATTAGTGCACGTGTGCTCAGCTGTGTCCAACTCTTTTGAAGCCCCATGGACTGTAGCCACTAGGCTCCTCTGTCCATGGGCTTCTCCAGGCAAGAATACTGGAGTGACTTGCTGTTTACTTCTCCAGAGGATCTTCCCAACCCAGGGATCAAACCCGCATCTCTGGTGACTCCTGCATTGGCTGGTGGATGCTTTACCACTAGTGCCACCTGGGAAGCCTCATAGATATTTTAGAAAAAACGTCAAAGAATGATTTGTGAGAAGTTGAATCGAGGTTTATGTTTGGATGTGTGTTGGGGACTGGGGAAGCAGGACTGGCATGGAGGAATGTGGTCAGAGGCAGAACAGATACTCCTGACGCCATGGAGAGACTGAGAGGGAAAAACTGTCAGGCAGTTTTGGATATTTTAGGCTTCAGCCTATGAATAGGAGTCTCCACCTTGCTGAAGCTAATTTACTTCTAATGGGGACTATTTAAACTTTCAGGAGACTCTGGTCTAAGGTACTCTTTTTTTTTATGCTTAGTGTTTACTCATTTTATTTTTTTTTATTTTTATTATTTAATTTTTAATAATTTTATTTTTATTTTTGACTCTGCTGTGTCTTCATTGCTGCCTGGGCTTTTCTCTAGTTGTGTCAAGCGGGGGCTACTCCTAGCTGCAGTGTGCAGGCGTCTTACTGCGCTAGCTTCTCTGGTTGTAGAACATGGGCCCTAGGGCACGAGTGCTCAGTAAGAGTGACATGCAGGCTTAGTTGCCCCGTGGTATGTGGATCTTCCTGGCCCAAGGATGGAACCTGTGTCTCCTTCATTGGCAGCCAGATTCTTTAACACTGAGCCACCAGGAAAGCCTCATACTCTTTTTTTTTCTTTAAAGTTCATGTGCTTATCATAAAACTTCATTCCTAGCAGAAAGTATTTTAACTGTACCTTTTAACATAAAGTAGGGAAGTTGTGGCAAATTCCAATTAAAGATAACAATTACTGAGTAAACATGTTAGTAAATAGAATTAATTTGATAATTTTTCACCAAATCTCTATATGATAGAATATAGTTATTTAATCTGTTGAGTTTTTTTGAAAATAGAGTTTTAAATTCTGAATAATGGAACACAACTTTTTGTAATTCTAGCATAGAGACATTTCCATGTATAGTTATGCAACAAATTACATAATCCCATAGCCCACTGCGGACATTAAACTTGTTCCACATGAAAACATGAGCAATATGCCAAGGTCTAGATCAGGTGTATAGCTTATGGCTATAGAGACCAAGTGAGATAGGACACTTAGGAAAGTATTTGGATAAAATTGACAAAGAGTTAAGTAAGTACTCTGTCATGTGAAGAAAAACAGAAAACGTTGATTTTCTGATTTGAATTATTTGAGTTAATTGCACAAAATGATTAATAGGAAAAAAGTAAGACAGAAAAGTGAAAAGAAAAGCACAATAAAATAATTCTTAAGATAGATGCAGATTTTATTAATATCTCCTTTCTCTACTCCAGTTTGATCTTTCTTCATATCACTCACACTTTCACATTTAATTAACCAAAAAAAGTGAAATGTACATACAATTCAGATACCTTTTCTCTTGAGCTAGGGAGACAGATTTTTTCCATTAAAACTCCTGACTGAAATGACAGGAAGTTCATGTAGGATAAGGTGTTCATCTCTTAATCACAGAGAATGGGCTTTGATGAATAATCAGCTGGACTCCAGTTGTACAATCACTTATAGGACGTCAGAAGTCAGTGCTGGGAAAGCAGAAGGAAGTCTGAAGAGCATGAGGGGGAAGGGCCCCAGCTCCCCTCCTGGAATCGGGATTTATGGGTTCAGATAAAGGTAAGAGATTTTGGTATTTCTACCTCAGAAATACACAGGAGATTGTGCAAACAGTGAGTGGGTCCATGGTCACGAATTTTATTTAGGAAAAACTAAACAAAATTAGAGAAAAATTTTAGGAGGCTGGCAATGGCACCCCACTCCAGTACTCTTGCCTGGAAAATCCCATGGACGGAGGACCCTGGCAGGCTTCCGTCCATAGGGTCGCTAAGAGTCGGACACAACTGAGCGACTTCACTTTCACTTTTCATTTTCATGCATTGGAGAAGGAAATGGCAATCCACTCCAGTGTTCTTGCCTGGAGAATTCCAGGGATGGGGGAGCCTGGTGGGCTGTCATCTATGGGGTCGCACAGAGTCGGACACGACTGAAGCGACTTAGCAGCAGCAGCAGCAGCAGCTTTACACAATAAAGATTTTTAAAAAGTGTGCTTTGGTACTCTATGGGATGTAATATTCAAAAGCATTCCAGGATATTGTTGCCCTTCTTCAGGGAACCCTGATGGCTTCCAGAAGTAATTCATTTAAATCTATCACGTTTTCCATTCCCTTTTAGATTCTCATTTTAGATCATAGTGGGGAAACTTAAGAGTTCTTACAACTCCCCTTGCTGGCGGCAAATAAGAAGTGCAGCTTTAGTAAGAAAAACTTCAGCATATACACCCTGAATGTAATGGCTAAAGACTTCCCCAGGTGCTCAGATGGTAAAGACCTGCAATGCAGGAAACCAGGGTTTGATCCCTGGGTTGGGAAGATCCCCTGGAGAAGGAAATCTCAACCCACTCCAGTATTCTTGCCTGGAGACTCCCATGGACAGAGGAGCCTGGCAGGCTACAGTTCCTGGGGTCACAAAGAGTTGGACTGAGTGACTAACACTTTCACTTTTCATAATGGCTAAAGGTAAGATTGACTTTTTGTTTTAAAAACAAGATCCCCTCTAGCTCTGATCGCTGAGTAAGTTTGAAACATTTATTAAAAACATGAAAAGTAGCAATCAGATTTGTTGGAGATACTAATTTTCAGAAGTCAGACCAACAATTGTTGTTATTGTTCAGTTGCTAAGTCATGTCCAACTCTTTGTGACCTCATGAACTGCAGCACACCAGGCCTCCCTGTCCTTCACTATTTTCCTGAGTTTGCTCAAATTCATGTCCACCAAGTCAGTAATGTCATCCAACCAGCTCATCCTCTGTCGCCCCCTTCTCCTCCTGCCCTCAATCTTTCCTAGTATCAGAGTCTTGTCCAACGAGTCAGCTCTTCACATCAGGTCTTACATGAAAGTATTTAATTCAGAAGCATAGTTTCAGGAGTTTTTATTTCTGAAAGCTGGTGCTGGATAACATTATGACTTTTTAGTGTTTAGATTGAACCTCTACTTGCTATCATTCTCTCTCCAAGGATCTGTGGCTGACACAGGAGGTCTACTAATCATTTAATGTCCTCCCACACATTTTCCAGTCCTTTGCTGTTGTTGCAGTTGGGCAGCCATGATCTGGGTTGCTTATTGGCCCAAAGGAAAAGGTCCAGCCCTCCACCCCAGCTGTCTCCTTCACTGCTGTGGTCCCTGAGCGCTTCTCAGGGAGGGTCCACTGGGCTAGGCACCTGAGTGCCTCTATGGAGCAGAGCCTCCTGTGTACCTTCTCCTCCCACTTGACCTACAGTGGACTTTGTGTGAGTGAAACATACCTGTGAGGAGTTAAGCAATGGAAGTTTTTATGCTACCCTGTCTGTTAAAACCCAAACTTCACAATGATTTAAGGTCAATTACATTAAGAGTTAAATGTCATCATTCTATTTAAAAAGTTATAAAAGCAAGTTATCATACACTGATCCAGTTAGTGAAAAAATTTCATTAAGAGTCTAGTTTGTTGAAATACAGTTCAGGCTAGGTATAAAAAAGAGACCAATTTCCTCATAGACTCCCCCTAGTGCCCCCCCCCCGCCCCCCCAAAATTGAAAAGCTCAATAGCAATAGAAGAGACTTACAGTCCATGACCAGTTTTCAAATAAGCCTTTCCATAGTGGATGACCTGGAAATGTTTGTCATGAAGAAGAAAGAAGGATGATCAGGAAGGAAAGGTGGAGAAAAACTGGTGAAGAAGGTAAATGGTGTGATTACAGTGCAGAGTCCCATCCTTCAGGATGGGGTGGTCGGCTCCATGGAAGAGGCAGGGCTTGAGCACTATCTTGATGGATGGGTGGGATTTTTGCTGATGGAGAGGGTGGGGCAGGGTGTTTCAGCTTAGTGGAGTAGCACAGATGCAAAGATAAGGCACATAGCATCTCTAAGGAGTTTGTGTAGTCTAACTTGACTGGGACAGAGAACTCATGTATTATTGAACATAGTGAGATGAGGCAGGTAAGCATAATTGCCACCAAATTATGAAGATCCCTGTTAAGGAAACTGTATTTTACAGGCAGAAAGACTTCCTTAATGTTTGTAGAATACAAAAATGTATGTCAGTGAAATATACATAATGCCTAAAGGAGACACTTCAGTGCTCACGTGTGCTCAGTTGTGTCTGACTCTTCGCGAGCCCATGGTCTACAACCCACCAGGCTCCTTTGTCCATGGAATTTTCCAGGCAAGAATACGGGGGTGGGTTGCCATTTCCTACTCTAGGGGAACTTCCTGACAAAGGGATTGAACCTGTGTTTCTTATGTGCTCCGCATTGCCAGGCGGATTCTTTACCGCTGTGATACCTGGAGAAGGAAATGGCAACCCACTCCAGTATTCTTGCCTGGGAAATCCTATGGACAGAGGAAACTGGTGGGCTGAAGTTCATGGAGTCACAAAGAGTCAGACACTACTGAGCACACACATCAAATCAAATCAAAAAAGGAGATACGGGAGGAGAGATCAACTGCAGTGATCATTACTGCCTAGACATAAGCGCATGTCCTCGTGTTATTTTATCTATGGCTATCATTCTACAGTGTCTACAGACACCATTTCTCAAATTTTGTATAAGTCACCTATTGGTCTAATCAAAAATGGTATTTGCTAGCAGTGCTTAATGCTATTCTATTACTTGATTTTTATACTCTTTAAAATAAATGAAGTACTATTGATGAAGTATGTTGCACATTATTTTTACTGGGAAAAATACATGCATATGAGTTATATCAAATACAGCAAAAAGAACTTATGATCTTTGCCCCCAGTTCTACTCCTTGAAAGTAAACTCTTCTACTGTCTTTTTTAGTTTGTGGTGATAATTAACTTTATAACTCTAAATGATACACATCTACCCCTATTTCCTGACTAACAAACTGTCAAAACTATCTTTTGACTTCTTAATATAAGAGGATTTATCTTGTACTATTCTTTTTACCTTGATTCGCTATTTTTACATCATTATTTTAGTTTTTCTTTAAACTTAACTTGTAACTTAATAATAATATTCTCTTTATCTTTTCATCAACTTTGAACAGTACTCTTGACTCCTTCTTTGTGAGATAAGGCTATCGGTGCCCTGGCCCTTCTCCTCCACAAATCTTCCTTCTCATAAAAGCCCGACTTGCAGCTTTATTTTTACTTTGATTTTATCTAGATTAATATTTACAACCTCTCCAATAATCTCAACCAGGTCTCATGTTTTGAGAACACACTGATGATAAAATCTGAAAATCAATAACCAATCTTTACACTTATCTGACAATACACATACCATTCAGCACCAAGCCAAACTGTGTGCTCAAGTCAGTTTCATCTCTATAGGTCTAATGCTTTTACCTCTTGGTCACCCTAAGAAATGTTTTTAAAGTGAAAGTCAACTCAGTAGTCCTTTTGAATACTTCATTAATTATTAAGTTCATAGTGGGACTTCCCTGGTGGTCTAGGGGTTAAGACTTTGTGCTTCCAACGCAGGGGTGCTGGTTTGATCCCTGGTTGGGGAACTTGGATCCTACATGCTGTGCAGCATGAACAATAAATTAAGAATTAAAAAAAATTAAGTTCATATCACATTAAATACATTTCATGCAATTCACGATTGGGTTTTTTGTTTGTTTCCTTTGAGATTTTTAATTGCCTTTCTTTTTAATTCATGTTGGTTGTATTTATTTTATCTTATTTTTCCCTCATTCTTATGCAGATATTAGGTCCTGATCTCTAAAAATATTAAAGGTCTTCTGAAGATCAAGATTGCCGGAAGAAATATCAACATCCTCAGATATGCAGATGACACCACCCTTATGGCAGAAAGTGAAGAAGAACTAAAGAGCCTCCTGATGAAAATGAAAGAGGAAAGTGAAAATGTTGGCTTAAAGCTCAACATTCAGAAAACTAAGATCATGGCATCCAGTCCCATCACTTCATGGGAAATGGATGGGGAAACAGTGGAAACAGTGGCTGACTTTATTTTTCTGGGCTCCAAAATCACTGCAGATGGTGATTGCAACCATGAAATTAAAAGACGCTTACTGCTTGGAAGAAAAGTTATGACCAACCTAGATGGCATATTAAAAAGCAGAGACATTACTTTGCCAATAAAAGTCCATCTAGTCAAGGCTATGGTTTTTCCAGTAGTCATGTATGGATGTGAGAGTTGGACTGTGAAGAAAGCTGAGTGCTGAAGAATTAGTGCTTTTGAACTGTGGTGTTGGAAAAGACTCTTGCGAGTCCCTTGGACTGCAAGGAGATCCAACCAGTCCATCCTAAAGGAGATCAGTCCTGAGTGTTCATTGGAAGGACTGATGTTGAAGTTGAGACTCCAATACTTAGGCCACCTGATGCAAAGAGCTGATTAATTTGAAAAGACCCTGATGCTGGGAAAGATTGAGGGCAGAATGAGAAGGGGATAACAGAGGATGAGATGGTTGGATGGCATCAGCAATGGAGATGAGTTTGAGCAGACTCCAGGAGTTGGTGATGGACAGGGAGGCCTGGCGTGCTGTGGTCCATGGGGTCGCGAAGAGTCGGACATGACTGAGTGACTGAACTGAACTGAAGATGTTTATTTCTCCAGGGTCTGTGTTCTGCTTGTTATTCTCTTTCTTGTTACTGGTTTAAATACAGTTTCTTCATACGTCTGATGATGTTTGGCTATCCCTTCAGGACTGACATTGAAAAAAGGGGGTACCTGTGGTGAGTTTCCCCTGCTATTGTAATTCTTAGCAGAAGTTTCTCCTTGCAGGGGAATTATTATTGGCAACCCTGTGTGGGACTGATTCAGCCTGAGGGATGATTTGGTCTCTACTCAAGTCTGCACATATCAACAGTTTTGCCCTTCTGTGCTGTAGGAGAGCATGGTGACCACATGTCTTCCCCTTTTCCCTTCTCAACAAGACTGCTCTAGTAGCCCCAGGGCTAAGAGGTTTCACTTGAGAAGAAATGGACAGAGAATGAGTTACCTGCCTCCAGCTCCCCAGATTCCAGGATGATGAGGCCTTTCAGTGGTTGGAAAAGCAACATCCACATTGGAATCTGTTCTCTTATGCTTTGGTTCAGTCTCTTTAGAGAACAGCCTTGTGATACTTTTCCTGGAGGGAATGCCAACTATCTGGGCTCTGAGTTGGATGTGGGGATGGGGTGGGTGCATGGACTGGCACAATAGTCCCATAAAAGATCTTTATTGACTCCCCTTTCAACTTCATTGCTCTTTCCTTTACTTGGTCATTGGCTGCTTCTGAACCCAGAGTCACTTGGAGGGTCCATTAAACAATATTCTTCACTCCCTGGTAGTATCTTCTAGGCTGACTTTACACAATGTTTCATTTCAGAACACATTTCCTTCCTTTCTGGCTTTCAGACATTTTTTGAAAATTTTTTTTATCGATAATAGTTTTTCCCACTCAGATGCTATGAGTGTATTCTTTTTGTCTTTTATCCTACCCCACTTCGGCCTTCTGCCATTTGTGTTTGAAAAAGATGAGAGGCAAACATGGATGCTGATCACAGCATCTTTTAATTCTTACACACATAGCATGGTTTAGAATCTCAAACTGAAGAATCCCTAGGTTCCAAGATGACTATAAATATGAAGAGTAGAATTAGAGGTTGCTACTTGAGGCGTCAAGTGGTAGGAAGGGTATGCACATATAGTGGTAATGGGGTGATGGGTCATGTTTCTCAGCTTCATGAAGACAATTGGGCCAGGAAATACACATTTGTAGTATTTTTTGGATCCCTTATTCCTGTCCTTTCTACTCCATCTGATGCAGTGTTTGTTCTATTAATGCTTGTGCACATTAGGTTTCCTGAGTAGGTGCTTTGAAGAAAAATATTTTCTTTCACATCTTTTTCTATGATGTCCCCACAAAAAAATTTAACCAGAGTTTTTGTTTCATCACCATCATGATCATTGTTATTATCACTGAAAGGATTGGGTGGTACTGATTCCTATTTCTAACTGCTTAAAATCCCTTTGGATTTTTAATCTGCAATTCCCAGTGTTTGCCAGTTTAGTGCCATCTGCAAATTAGTTAATGTGCAGTTTAGCCTTTCTTTGAAATCAGTAATTAAGATGTAAAGTAAGACTGAGCCCAGTACTAATTCCCTGGGCTTCCCACTGGGACCCCTCCTGAGCTCAATAACTCTTTTACCACCACCTCTGGTTTATCATCTTCCAGCCAAGTCTCCAGCCATTTCACTAGGTATATAATTAAGTTGATTTATGAGGGTCACTAGATTAATTTTATTTTGTTAAATGTTGTCTGATACATATATTTATTTTGCTGAGCTTCATATTTACTTATGTTGAAATATTAGAGCAAAGAAGACAAGCATATTTTCAACTAGGCTACGCCTGGCATTTCCTGAAAAACAATCACTTGATCTGGTGATATGCATAGATAGTCTCTTAATATTCATTCTATCATCCTGCAGCCAAAGTTCAGCTGCTAGGATAATATTACAATTCAAGGATTTTTTTCCACTGTCTTAATTATTTCTTATATTTGCCCAGTTTTCCACTATCTTTTCGCTTCTTTAGGATAACCACAGGATAATCCTGATCAATCATGGAAAAAGAGTCTTTTGTTTTCGGGTCTTAGGCATTTTCTATTAGCCGCCAATTATCTATGTCTTAGACTGACATTCAAATAATTAAATATTCAGGTGCACTGATCTTGCCACCAAGGGTTTTATGAGCATTTGAGAAATTTGTTTAAGTTTAATTGGGAAATTAAGCCACAGGGCAACGTTAGTGCAAAGCTATACTGCTGTGTTCTGAGTAGCTAGACTAATCTAGGTCCGAAAAGCACAATAGGACACACAAAAGCCCATAGAACTCAAAATCGTTCTTTTAATGACTGCCAAATTCTGAGATACTTTAATCTTCCCAGTCTGAGACTCTTTCTTCTCTAAGTGTGCAGACCCGGCTCTGGTTTATAATCTACATCTTCTTAATGATTTGTAGCCTCTGGCTCTTGTTTCTCCCTTCAGAACTTACTCAAGGATTTTATTACTTGTGTGTTTATGAAACAGACTGCTTTTTTGTCTGTAGTATCAGATAACACTTCTAGCACTCTGAGTTAGATGTTGGTTTCTCTGTTTCTGGGAAACACATCCAGACAGGCAGTAAACATTTTTATTTCACTATAAATTCTTGAGAGTTTATGATGTATATATGACTGTGGAATGATGGATTATTTTTTTTTTCCCCAGCTGATTCTTAGATACTTTCTGGTAGAAAAGAACAAATGAATGGCTCTTTCTCACTTCTCATTTTCCTTAAGACCTATCTAACATAACTGAAACTTATCAAAAATTAAAGGAAAAAAGGAAAACCAGAGAAAGAAAAGAGAAGGAAGGAAGGAAAAAAGAAGGGAGAGAAAGCATGAGAGTTTGTGAACTTATTTCTAATTTTGAACTCACACTTTCCTGGCTGTTTTCTACCATCTTCACAGTCACTAGGCTTTTTTTTTTTTTTTGTAAGAAAACCAAAATTTCCCTGAAACCTATATTCTCCTTGGGTAAAAATTTTCATAACTGCACATTTCTTCCCTTTTGCCTTCTTAGTAAGTAGAGTGATTAACTGAAGACATTAAATTGCTTTAAGAGACAATCTTACATATTTAAGATTTCTGAAATCATGAACCTCATGAGATAGTTCCAGAAGTACTACATTCATTTCTTAATGGAAGCCTCTTAATTAGGAGTTTGAATAAAATTGTGGCGATTTTTGTCACTGGTGTTCCAAACACTGCTATTCTTTGTGCATTAGACCTGTCTGATCAAACCTGTCTCCATCTGATTTAATGAGCTTCTATAATCCTAGTTTTAGTCTGTTACTACTGTATTTTTGTTTTGACCATATACTATTTTACTCTTCTCTCTGCTGTTTTACATTGATAGTGACTTAAAGTTCTACTACACCTAAAATGTACTCTGTCAGGATAATTAATATGTTTCTTTGTATCTCCATGCCTATTATGTAGACACAACATACATATAAAATACAAAGATAAAATATAATATCTTGAATATTATTTTAATCTTAACAGACTCATTTTTATTGTGTACATTCTCTTACATTGGGGTAAAAAAAATCATCTTGCAATGGCTTATTTTTCAGATAATATGATAGACTGGATTAGCAATGTGGGGATAAGAGTGTTTTTAATAGCTAGCTAGAATTTACTTACCTGATGAATAGTCACTATTTTCTACCTCTTGCTATATCAGATGGTTTCAGGAACACAGCTATGACTGTAAAGACTTTTGGCCCCTGTTGTTGAATTAAACTATGTTTCTACATGTGTCCTAGATGGATATGACATAAAAATGACATGCTTTTGAAGCAATGGGTTACCTTAGAAATAAACTAGTTTACCCTTTCAACTAAGAGCTAAGAAAACTGAAGTTCAAGAAGTAAATTCCTCAGCCAAGGCAAAAGAATTCCCGGAGCAGCCACAGAACTGGAAGAAACTGAAACTAGAGCTAGAGCTAGTCAGAGTGCTTTTCCATTCTCCCTCCACATAGGGATAGTAGATGATAATATAGGTTGATAATCACTGAAAGTCTTTGGCTAGAGCTTAGGGGGAAATTATTAGAGTAAAAGCTACAGAAATAAATGTCCTGGATTAATCTCTCTGATGTCAAAATCAGCTCTAAAGAATCTACTAGTTTAATATGCAAATGACTTAAAACAAGAAAACTGGTTCTAAAAGTGTTCATTCTTTGTATTATATAAACCATTTTTCTCCCCCAAATTCTTCAAGTCTAAGAATTGCCTTTTAATTAATAACTTGTTCTTCTGTTGCTGTGCTGTGCTGTGCTCAGTCGTGTCTGACTCTTTGAGACTCTTTGGACTGTAGCCCACCAAGTGTCTCTGTCCACAGGATTCTTCAGGCAAGAAGACTGGAGTGGGTTGCCATTTCCTCCTCCAAGGGATCTTCCTGACCCAGGGATGGAACCCATGTCTCCTGCATTGCCGGTGGATTCTTTATTGCTGAGCCATCTGGGAAGCTCGTTCTTTCATTAAATATGTGCAGTTAATTATGGAAGAGGTCCAACACCATGGACACCATTAGATGGCAGTATGACACAAAACTCTTATTTCCATTAAACGTCAGTTTACAGTATAGTTCACATACTCATCTACACTGCATTGATAGTAAGTTTTTAAACTAAAAAAAAAAATGAAATGCAAATTGGAGATGCTGATACAGGAGAATGAGAGAATGCAGAGAAAAAGGAAAAAAAGAAAGAGTAGGAAAGAGCCACAGGAACATGAAAGCTGATGACAGGGAAAAAATTTATTTCAGGAGGACAAGCAGGACCCCCGTCTACCATGCTGGCTTCATGATCATATGGTAAAATATTGCAAAGTTGGTAAATTTTTTGGACAAAGTTATTATATTGCAAAAATAAAGTCATTTATTTTCTCTGCAACATTCTCTCTTACTTCAAAATAACAAACAACTCATCCTCAACCCCTACTGTCTCTAACTCCTGGAAATCACTAATCTGTTTCTCATTTCTAAAATGTCACTAGATGCTACGTTAATAGAATCATCCAATAAAAAAAGAAACTACTCATATTCCATCTATTATTAAGTGTGCAGAGATAAAAAAAATTTTGAATTCTTAGGAGTTGGGTATTTACTTAAATATAATTTTGTATAATAATAATTTAGCATATAGAAGACATAATTTTTAAAGAAAAGAGTAAGTATAATAAAATCTGATTTAAAAATAATCCAAATCCTTTTTGGAGACAGATGTTATCCTATACAAAATTGAACTGTGGTACATGGAATGTGATTTACTCTAAAAGTTTGACATCCCTTGTAGATGTGCTAACAGGAAGAAAAAGTTGAGAGAGTGACTCCAAACATTTTAAAATCCAAAAACTATTCTATATACGGTGCAACAGATACCATGTCTGGAGAGTTTTCCTTGTTGCTACAGAAATACTTTATTTATAGATAAGGATGTAGCAGGGAGCAAGGCTGGAAGGCTCTACTTTTGTTTTACTTGCGTGATAGTGGTGTCAGTTTTGAAAGGCACAACATGACTACTCCATTTGAACGCTTATCACTCCTCTACTCCCCACTTTGTGTGGCCAGCTTCTGACATAATGAGAAAAGAGTGGCCTATTGGGACCAGCTCAATTCCGTGACATGTTTTAACAAGGTAGGCTCCTCATTAATACCAGGGACTTTTTTGGAATCCCAGTGGTACCCTCTTATAAACACAGTTTGTCCCCTACCCAGATCTGCAATGGTATATACTTTACTGCTATGCTCCTTCTTCTCCAGTTCATTTCCTCACAATAGTGGCTAAATCTGGCCAGTATTTTAGCCCACAGCCATAGACTCTGTTAAATTGAGAGTGCTATCATTGGTGTATATAGAAATTTTTGAAGCTAACATCTTTCCCCACCCTTTCAGAAAAAAAACACAGTAAGGAGCAGCCCTATATTCAGGGTGCTTGATTCTTTCATGCTCCGGGGCATATTGTTATCACCAGCTGTGGTCAGGGAAGAAAAAAAATCCCTAGCTCTGTGATGTAATACAGTACAATTAGGCACATAATGTAGATTTTATGCTTTTCCCTGAAACATTTGGCTCATACTACTTTCTAAAACCAAGCCTCGGAGAGCCAGACCTCCTGTAGCATTTTAATATCCATGTGCCTTTTCACATATTAGTTATCCAGTGTCTGTGCCAGTTTTGGGAAAAAAACACAACATCCTAAACATCACCTCTTGAATGAGTGTAAATTCAAAATGCCTGCCAGGGGGTTATGTGTTTGGGGGGTGGGAAACTAATATCTGCCCTAATCTAAATACCAAATGAATTTTAGATTGTCATCCTAGCCCAGCATTAGCATTAGCCCTTGGGAAAATCATTGTTTACGTATTCTTTTCAGATACTAAGAATTAAGAATCAATCTATTCAAACCTTGCTGCAAATACTACCTTTGTAGAACTGACATATTAGGGAAATGTGTATAGAGTTATTACCCTGGTCCAGAGAGAAAAAGTTGGCCATGAAAAGTTTTAAACAAATTATATCCAAGTTTTGAGGAAAAAAAATCGAGTCTCTTAGGGGAAAGATAAAATGTTATCCTGAAATCCTTGTGAACAGAAAACTTTCTCATGAGATACAGGAACTCTTCAAGGCAGGGCAAGGGGTGTGAAAGTAAACACTTGAGCAACGTATACTTGGCTTGTCACACCATCTTCATAAAATCTATATCAGAATCAACAGAGGATAAAAAGAAACACAGATTACACAAAAGTAAAATCAAGAATAAAATGAGAGAATGAAAGTTTATGTGATCCATATAGCCAGAAGTTTTAATCACATAGTAAGTAAAATGTTGATGGAACATTTACAGATATACATGTAAAATGGCTTGTATTTGTTCATAAAGACTGTTAGCATTTAGTTTTTTTCATTAATCATGTTGAAATTTTAAAAAGAAAATGATGAAGTTGTTTGAACCAAGTACAACATGAATGAACTCTATAAAGTAAGAAAATTTAGACAAACATTTTATACACTGCATAGACAACTGTCTACATGCCCAATTAAATGCTTTAAAATTTATTATTAATGTTTAATAAAGAGATTAATAAGTTTAATTAAAGATACTCATTTTGACATTAGAAGGTAAGGTTAATTCTAAACAGCAGACTGAAGGCCTTATTGCTATTTTGGTGGAAGAATTGCAGAGACCTTAGGAAATTATTCTTGACTCTCAGGGCCTTGGTTTTCTCATTTATAAAAGTTGGTCACAAATAAGATATTTTTTAAGGTAGTTTCCAGCTCTAAAATTTGAGTTCATGGGTTTTAATGTAATTTCCTATAATTGTGTGGCAAATGACTTGCTTTATAAGAATATTAAGTATGTTATTTATACACGTTGGTACTTTTACACCCTAGTGGTTCTTAATAAGTGTCAAAAAGCAACGGTCACGACATCATAATATGAAACATGTTAGAAACAGATGGCGGTACTGGATGTGTCTAAGTAGAAGGACAGATGGAGCAGGACTTAGATACTGACCCCCGAAGCTTGGAAGGGGTTGAATGACATGACATTTTTTCCCCTCTTATTTAAGAAGTAATTTGGTGTAAGAACAAAGAGTACCACTTTCAACTGTATGAAACAACACACAGACAGGGAAAGAATTGAGTTCCAGCAATACGGCAAACCGACCCAAGATGAACCACTTCCCCTTAACGAAAACTCATAAAATGCTGTATAAAATATAACAGCATTTTTTTGGTAACTATACAAAAATGAGTTACAAAGAAAGACAAGAAAATTCCTAGTTTCAGAGAGAAAGAGAGTAACCATAGGCAAGCGTAAGCACATGAGTGAAGGCTCTGGTCCTTGGGATACTGACACTCAAACATAATTGGATGAGCTCCAATATAGAGACAAGGAAGGGGAAGCCGGCAGACTGGAAGGGCTGCCTCTTTCCCAAAGAACAGCCTGGGAAGAATTAAGATTGCTTACCAGGGAGTGAAGATGTAAATCTTGCCTGAGAAATAAAAACCTCAAGTATAGAGTCCAAAATTATACATCCATGTTGTGAATGATTCCCAAATAGAAAAAAGAATGGACTATCTAGTCCTAGACAAAAAACCCTACCTGGGGCGTTCCGTGAAAACAAACACAGGACTCTTCTATAATGCAGAGTATATAAGCCTCCAAAGGAGAAACAGACATATGATAAAAAATTATAGCAGCGATAATAGAATATCAACTGAAGACAAACTCACAATAAAAATTATGAAATACATGAGGAAATGACAACCATAAGGGAAAGTCAGCAGAAACACAAAACAAGAACCATCCCAACCAAAAAGGAAAACAATCAGGAGTTTACGAAAAAATATGTAATGTCAACATTTAAATCAGGAGAGTGGAAAAACGATGATTATTTTCTAGATTATTATGTTCTAATTTGTACTTTATAAAATGTTCCACAAGTGACTAGTATTTAGTTTGTGACAAGAAAAATATCATGAAGTTTTCTATTTTGCAGCACTCACTGTACTGATTCTTGGGGAAAATGTTCAAATTGCTCTCAGGTTAATGGTAACACAAATGTATTAATAAAAATTTCCTGTTGAATCTATGCTTATTTGAAATGTTGTGAACGATCCTAATATTTTGGTTTGTCATGAAATTCTATTCTTATTCTTGAATAAGCATTCCATTGCTTGCTGTTAAAATCAATATCCTAGAAATACTTTCATAATCATGGAAATAATTATTTTTCCAACTTGATATTTTATCCCAGAGCTTCCCAAGTGGCTCAGT
The DNA here is from genome assembly GCA_024291935.2 of Okapia johnstoni. Taxonomy (NCBI): domain Eukaryota; kingdom Metazoa; phylum Chordata; class Mammalia; order Artiodactyla; family Giraffidae; genus Okapia; species Okapia johnstoni. Next base: position 28,090,572 of record CM044321.1, on the reverse strand, counting down.
GGTAAAGAATCTGCCTGTCAATGCAGGAGACGCAGGAGACCCGGATTTTATCCCAGGTTGGGAAGATCGCCTGAAGGAGGAAATAAAACCCACTCCAGTATTCTTGCCTGGAAAATCCCATAAACAGAGGGGTCTGGCAGGCTACAGTCCATGGGGCAGCAGAGCTGGACATGACTGGGTGACTGACACACAATGGTAATAGGCAGTCTTAATTATGATATTTCTGTTAGTATATTGCCATAACTTGATGATTAACATATGACAATTCTTTAATATCAGAGTTATCAAATCTAAGATGAGTAAACTACATTAGAAAGCAAAGAGTGTTGAGTTAGAAGTAATCCTCTATCTTCCCTGCATATCTGTAGAAGAACAAATAACTTTTCCTTTTCAAAAAAGTCAGCGTGGAGCCCAGAGCAGGGCACACTCAGCTCTCAGCTAACAGAGGGTCCAGGGCTTACAAGGAGCTGCCTTCAAAGGTAGTTGAAACCCAGGAGGATTTTCATCACAGATTTTTGGGCACTGGAAGGTCTTTGAAAATTTGGGAATTTTTGCTTAACAGGAGGGTTACGGTTTCTCTTCCCCCTTCTCCACCTACTACCTACCACTGGAGCCCCACGCTTCGACCGTGACCATCAACCAGCTCCTCACCAGAATGGGGAAAGCCCAAAAGGACAAATGGTAGGATGGGATGTGCCCACTAGATGGCAGAATTGTTCAAGCAGATAGTGTGTCAAGGCGGTGATCTGGGAACAAAAACAAGAGGGGAAGAGGGTAAAGAGCTGGAGCCGCTGCATTTCCCAATACCGATTCCAACCCGCTCATGGGTGCTGAGTTAATCCTGGCTGCACTGCTTTTACCTTCCAAAGAGAAAGTGGCCCCGTGGGGAGGGACATCATTGTATCTGCCAAGTTAAACACTATGATGCTGCCTCTGGAGGTAAGAGAGGACCCTAAAGGCTCCAATCTGGGAAGAGGGGCCGCCCAAGGCCAAGCTCATCCAACCATCCAAGAAGTCAAACACCTGTTGCTGAAGTTCCCAAGCAGGGTACCGACAACATCTCTTATTTTGGGAGAATATATTGTCTTCAAACTCTAAATTCTGTTTCAAACTGTCCCAGACCAAGCAATAGGAATGGGGCAGGTTATCTATTTAGTTATCAGCTGGGGGTGACCTTGGCACATTTTGCATAGCATTGTGAGCATCCATTAACTTGACTGAGTACCTCAAGGCTGAAACAGACATTATGGAAAACTAAGTAGGAACTCCCCGTTTAGAATGCATGCTGAATTTTGTTCAGCTCTAATTTGGCCTCATCTAACATTCACCCACTTATATTGACTTGCCACCTGTAGCCATTTCTGTTTAACAGTAGGTATGAGTGCTCAGTCATGTCTGACTCTTTGGGACCCTATGGACTGTAGCCCACCTGGCTCCTCTGTCCATGGGATTTTCCAGGCAAGAATACTGGAGTGGGTTGTCATTTCCTCCTCCAGGGGATCTTCCTGACCCAGGAATCAAACCCATGTCTCCTGCGGCTTCTGCATTGCAGGCAGATTCTTTACTGCTTGAGCCATTGTGAAACTCCCCTTGTTTAACAGAAGTTTTATGGTGTTCAGAAGGCAAATAGAGTACTTTAGGCCTTAGAGTTTATACCCATTCCCATCTACAACTCTGCTTTTACCAATAGCTTTTGTGTCAACAGCACTGGGATTCTAAGTGATAAGGAAACTCTTATAAAATGTCACTGAATGCTTCCTAAAAGGAATGAGTCTCCATTATTTCATTTAATTTTTTCGGCAAACCTAGCACGCAGATGTTTTTATTACCAGCTCTGACTTTTGGCACTTTAGATGAAGGAACTGAAGCATAGAGAAGTTAAGAAACTCAGAAAGATCATATAAAAGGGATTTCCTCCTGCAATATGTAATGTTTATTCTTAGTTGAATTTGAATACAACAAACATTACGTCTCTATTTAATGGTTGCATATAGGGTCAGTTTTGTACTTTCTCTTGTTTGTAAATACTCACCAAACCTTATGCTTGTTCTGAATAGTGGCTAGCATACACTTTGGACTCTCAATTGCTTTAATTCTTTGAGATCTAGAACATAGAGCTTATATTTTCTAGACAAATGTGGAATGATGATTTAGACTGTATCTACAAGGTTGAAAGAGGAAAATGAAATTTGGACATGAGTGGTTATGTGAACTCAGCCTAACAGTCAGTTGCCTTTTACTTACGCAATGATGGAAATTGTTCTTATTATAATTTCTGTGTATGTTGCTTGGATTTGTTATTGAGTGCTAATCTTATTTTAGGTTTTATATTTCTTTTATAACAACAACCCAACAGCTGCAGAGAAATCGAGAAGTACATCTTTGCTATCTCTCAACTCTCTTTTGGAATAATTTTAGATTTGGAGAAAAGTTACAAAGATGGCACAAGAGTTCCTGTCAATGCTTCATCTAGTTTTCTCTCTTGTTAACACATTACTTGTGTGAGTATGTGTGTGTGTGCCCTCAGTTACTCAGTCGTATATGACTCTTTGTGACCCCATGAACTGCAGCACACTAGGCTCCTCTGTCCATGGGATTTTCCCAGCAACAACACTGGAGTGGGTAGCTATTTCCTCCTCCAGGGAATCTTCCTGACAGAAGGATTGAACTGAAGTCTCCTGCATCTCCTGCATTGCAGGCAAATACTTTGCTGCTGAGTCACCAGGGAAACCCCAACACACTAGTTAACATGATCTATTTCTCAAAACTTATACATTAACTTTGGGAAAATACTCTTAACTAGGCTACAAACATTTTTCAGATTTCACCATTTTTCAATATAATTTTATTTATTTATTCTTTTATTGGCAGTGCTGGGTCTTCGTTGCTTTGAGGGCTTTTCTCTAGTTGAGGAGAATGGGCCTACTCTTTAGCTGTGGTGCGCAGGCTTTTCATTGTGGTGGCTTCTCTTGTTGCAAAACAAGGGCTCTAGGGCATGTGGGCTTCAGTAGTTGCAGCTCCCAGGCTCTAGAGCACAGGTTCATATACTGACAACGACTTAGAAACAATACATCCGAATCACTTGGGTGATATGAAAAGGTTACATTATTTTATTAGTAGTAGCAGTAGTAATTTATTTTTTTGTATAATGAGTGAGGTTGCCTATATGCAATTGAAAAATAACTTTCTGGTTTCTCAACTGCTGTCTCTGTGTTTGTGTGATGCCTGTGACAGTCACAGAGATAGGAAGCCTATGTTAAAACCCGAATCAAAGGCAGCAGGAGTGGGAATCGGCCTTCATTAATGAACCATTGAAGTTTCTCTCCAGCACGGATGAGCCCTAAATCACTGGTTAGATCTCTAGTGATTTCCACTTGAGAGATGTGAAGGAAATGGCACATTCAGACTAACTGCACAGCCTTCAAAACTTGTCAAAATACTTTCAAACATGCAGGCTTTAAAATTACTTAAAAAATAATCTTTGTAGAGTTACTAGAAATATTCCCACCAAGGATGTGATTTGGCAGTGACCCTGGAAGGAGCAAGTCACTACATATGGATGCACTGGGATGCATCTGCTATCTTCTCTGGCATTTTCAATGCTTTGGTCACAATAAACAAGGGTTCATTTTTTAAAAATTCCTTTTATTGAAGTGTAGTTGATTTACAGTGTGTGTTAACTTCTGCTGTACAGCGAAGTGATTTGGTTATACATATGTATACATTCTTTCTTTTGTTTGTTTTTGATGAGTCAGTCTTTATTAGTGTATATTAGACCAGAATGGAGATTTAAACACTGAAGAGTCATATTTTATCCCTGTATATGTTGCTTAGCAATGAACTTGCAACTAGGTATAAAAGCCAGAGATTAAAATATGGTGGTGGGTCTTTTTCATTTCTGACTTTGCATTATTTTTTATAGAATATTATTTTAAAAATTAATTTTTATCTGAGTAGAGTTGCTATTGAAGAGAGAATGGCAATGCACTCCACTATTCTTGCCTGGAGAATCTCATGGATAGAGGAATCTGATGGGCTACCGTCCATAGGGTTGCAAAGAGTCAGACACGACTGAAGCAGCTCAGCATACAGTTGCTTTACAAAGTTGTGTTAGTTTCTACTGTGTAGCAAAGTGAATCAACTATATCTGTGTGTGTGTGTATATATATATATATATATATATATATATATATATATATACACACACATATCCCCTTTTTTGGATTTTCTTCCTATTTAGGTCACCACAAAGCACTGGGTAGAGTTCCTTGTATGTATACATTCTTTTCCAGATTTTTTCCATTATGGTTTATCACAGGATATTGAATATAGTTCCCTGTGCTATATGGCTTCCTTGGTGGCTCAGATGGTGAATCTGCCTGTAACGCAGGAGATCCAGGTTCAGTAGGACTGTTGTTTATCCATTCTATATATAATTGTTTGCATCTGCTAATCCCAAATTCCCAATCCATCCCTCCCCTATATCTCCTTCCCTGGCAACCACAGCTCTTGAACAAGTGTTCCTTTAATGGCTCAAATACAGATGAGAGTTAAGTGACACAAAATTATGTCTTTCTCAAATTAACTAGATCATTAGGTTGATTATTCTCTTTTGCCTGTGAATACCTGCACTGTAGCTGTAGTTGTACCATCTATTACATTACTTTTTAAGTACAGAGAGCTCTGTGTTGGGCTAATTTCTGCTGCACATTAAGAGACTGATAGCAGATCTGGATACCCATTACTCCATCTTATAATTGAGATTTACATTATAAAGAGAAAATTCACTTTTTGGTTCTTTGTAAAAGAGTTTTACATCATAAAGAGAAAATTCACTTTTTGGTTCTTTGTAAAAGAGTTGTACCTTATTTTAAATTAAGTTCAAATATATAGTAGCATCTGTTAGTATCTGTTTGGCTACACACATTGTTTCTTTGCAATTTAATTAGCATGTATTTGTGGTACACACAACATGGGCATTTGAGAGTAGTGAAACACATAGTCCTTAAATATTTTAGTATATGGCGGCAGAGAGAAGGAAGTAGTAAAAAGGGAGGAAAAATAAATTAAGCAGGACAAGATGTATCAGTTATTGTTTTACTAAGATGCAATCTTAGTTGTGGTGAGGAAGAGGTTGGCTTTAGAAAGTTTAGAGGAAGAATCATAATAATTCCAAGTGGACAATATGATGAGAATAAAATTTCAGAGTTATACAATTATCATACGTGTCTTGGAAATAATAGTAGGCCTTTTTTGTATGGGCACCTGGGGAAGTAAAATGACAAAAGTGATTGCAGATATTTAGTACCATGTTAAGGAGTTTAGACTCGATCTTGAAAGCATTAAGAAGATACAGGTTTTTAGTAGGATGACATGATTAAAATACTATTTTAGAAGGTTAATTTAGAAACAAACACAATCAGGTTGATACAGAGATTAGTAGGAGGTGGGATAACAAATTGGAAGGTTTTAGCAATAGTATAACTATGTAGCCAAAGGGCCTAAATCAGAGTTGGGAATTGGAAACACAAGGAAAGAAAAGGATGTGAGAGGCAATTCGAAGCTGAAATTGTCAGGATAAGACTTTGCACCTAATTGGATTCAGGAAAAGAAATAGGGAGGAGAGTTGAAATTAGCCTGAAAACTCTGATCACCAAGACTGAGACAACGATGATAAAATGAATTCAAACTAAGAACAAGAATACTTGGATTACAGGGCTGTCATGAGAAGAATTCTAAATAATAACCAATAAGGTAAGAAGGTGATTAATTTATTATGAGGAATCTTGAGTTCATGGTTTCTCCAGTGGGCTTCCTGGGTGGCTCAGTGGGTAAACCATCCTCCAGCAATGAAGGAGATGCAGGAGATTTGAGTTTGATCCCTGGATCGGGAAGATCCCCTGGATGGGGGCACAACAACCCACTCCAGTGTTCTTGATTAGAGAATCCCATGGACAGAGGAACTGGCGAGCTATAGTCCACAGGGTCAAAAAGAGTCAGACACCACTGAAGTGACTGAGCATACACACACTGGTAGAAATGATCAAAAGTAACTTTCTCAATTATTTCCCTGGATATAAACATGAAAATTCACTATTAGGAATAAAAAGGACAAAGATCAGCATAGAATCAGCTGTGAACATTACCAGAAACATGATCCAAATGTCCAAGTCCACTTGGTGGTGAAAGTGTAAAAGTGTTAGTCGCTCAGTCATGTTCGACTCTTTGCAACCCCACGGACTGTAGCCCACCAGGCTCCTCTGTCCATGGGATTCTCCAGGCAAGACTACTGGAATGAGGTTGCCACTCCTTTCTCTAGGAGATCTTCCCAACCCAGGGATTGAAACTGAATCTCCTGAGTCTCCCAAATTGCAAGCAGATTCTTTACCATCCTAGTCACCAGGGAAGCCCCATTTGGTAGTGGGTAAAATGAATAAGGAAGCCAACAGGGCATCACAAGGAGAAATAAAGACAGTATTTACTGAGTGTTTATGCAACATACTAAGTGCTTTCACTCACACATTTCATCTAACACAATCATTATGCTAGGTGGCAGGACCCTTACTTTAGAGGTGAGAAATGTAGCAGAGATTTTAAGTGAATTAACCAAGATTTCTCAACTGATAAGCATCAAAGCTGGTTTTCTGATTCTAAGGGTATTGCATTTAACTAGACTGTATGTACCTTTGTTTTAACATAGTTGAGCAACTCAATATGGGTAATGTAACCCCTCCAAACCTCAGTTCCTACATCTACAAGGTGGGAGTGATAAGTTTTTTAATTTACATGGTTATTGTAAGATTAAAATAATGTGAAAGAGTTGTGTAAATTGTTATATAGTGGGACAAATTAGTTATTATTACTGCATGATGATCAGCACACTGGTTTAAATATATATTTGTACCATTCTTTTTGGAAGAGATAACTATGAGATGACTGAAATGTGGGTGACTTCTCTAATCATCTGACTTAAAATTTCCAAAATTATTTTTTATTGGATAAATACCTCTCAAGTATTTCTTCAACTTGATACCTTTACGTGAAATAGAATAACAGAATTGTTGTCTATTCTTCTGAGAAAAAAGTTTTAAGAATCATTTCAAATTTACTATAAATTCCTTGATTTCAAAACTTAAAAATCTTTGAATATATTATTCTAACATAGCTCTTTCATAAAGACCACACTCCTCTACTGATAGCAATGCTTATTTTAAAGTTTTTAGAATGCTTAAATACATGCCCAGACTTTCAAAATTACAGTTACCATTTTGTTCTATCATACTGTGAGTGTCTTCTGCGAAATCCTGCCACATTCAATAGCCATATGAATAATCATGACAACTAAGAGAAGACATGGGCTATGTCAGTGTACAACCACCAGAGCAAATCAAAACAAAACTGCTAAAGACAATATGCATCGAGATCTGAAGCTTCCTGGTTCTTAAGTAGTTTTATGTTAATGAAACAATTATTAGAACACACAAGGCCCTTCCTTTTTAATTTGATAAACTGAGTGGTGATGTGAGTTAATTGAACCATTGGTGAGATAATAGGATGCAATTGGCATGATTTTTCAGAGGATGACAGGGTTACAGGCACATTTTCCACGGAAAATAATGGCTGTTATTACCACTTCCTGAGGTGGGCAGGTAAGTCATAAACTCAAGTTATTGCTACACAGGTCAGAAAGATGAGGGGCCCATTTTGACTTCCATCTAAGTGAATATTTTAAGGCTGTCTTTTTAGAAGGATGCATACCAATTTTGTACTTATTTTTCCACTTTTCATAAACAATATCAACGCTGTGTTTGTTTAGGCTATTGCATAATCTGAATCTGTTTGTCTAAGTATTGAAGTGAAAAACCCCCAAGACTCCATGAGCTTTGAGTCCTAATGTTGGTTAATTAAAGGGTCATCTTGGGTCTTCTTTTCTATGTCATATTATTTTGTGGAGATATTTACACAAGCTGTTATTTTAGGAGAATAATCCTCTAGGGTTCCGCAGTTTAAGAAGTGAGGCCTGTGCTTTTTCATAGGTGATTCAGAGAGAATATTAAAGGCTACCTACCTTCTTTTGAAGGAGAAAGAAATAAATGATCACAAATCTCATTGGATTTTACCAAAAAAAATGTCATTCACATTGCTATATTTCTTATATCTTAAATGACTTTAAAATACATAAAAAAATAAAATCAGCATTACTGGATACCGGAAGTATATTTATTTGGACATGGGATGTTTTTCTGCCATGAATCAGTTCAGTTCAGTTTAGTCACTCAGTCGTGTCTGACTCTTTGCAACCCCATGAATCGCAGCACTCCAGGCCTCTCTGTTTATCACCAACTCCCGGAGTTTACCTAAACTGATGTCCATCGAATCAGTGATACCATCTAGCCATCTTATCCTCTGTCGTCCCCTTCTCCTCCTGCCCTCAATCCTTCCCAGCATCAGGGTCTTTTCCAATGAGTCAACTCTTTGCATGAGTGGCCAAAGTATTGGAGTTTCAGCTTCAACATCAGTCCTTCCAATGAACAACCAGGACATATCTCCTTTAGGATGGACTTGTTGGATCTCCTTGCAGTCCAAGGGACTCGCAAGAGTCTTCTCCAACACCACAGTTCAAAAGCATCAGTTCTTCAGTGCTCAGGTTTCTTCACAGTCTAACTCTCACATCCATACATGACTACTGAAAAAACCATAGCCTTGACTAGATGGACCTTTGTTGGCAAAGTAATGTCTCTGCTTTTTAATTTGCTATCTAGGTTGGTCATAACTTTCCTTCTGAGGAGTAAGCATCTTTTAATTTCATGGCTGCAATCAACATCTGCAGTGATTTTGGAGCCCCCCAAAATAAAGTCTCTTACTGTTTCCACTGTTTCCCCATCCATTTCCCATGAAGTGATGGGACCAGATGCTATGATCTTAGTTTTCTGAATATTGAGCTTTAAGCCAACTTTTTCACTCTCCTCTTTCACTTTCATCAAGAGGCTTTTTAGTTCCTCTTCACTTTCTGCCATAAGGGTGGTGTCCTCTGCATATCTGAGGTTATTGATATTTCTCCTGGCAATCTTGATTTCAGCTTGTGCTTATTCCAACCCTATATGCAGAGTATGTCATGAGAAATGCTGGGTTGGAAGAAGCACAAGCTGCCATGAATAGATAGTGGTAAAAATCATTAGTATGTAAGTTCGTACTATGAAAAATAAATCCAGGATCAGGGAATAAGCTTGTGCATATGATAAAGATGATATATCTTAAAATAGCAATTAAACCTCCATTCTACCAAGGCCTTTGACTGTGTGGATCACAATAAACTGTGGAAAATCCTGAAGGAGATGGGAATACCAGACCACCTGACCTGCCTCTTGAGAAACCTGAATGAAGGTCTGGAAGCAAGAGTTAGAACTGGACATGGAAAAACAGACTGGTTCCAAATAGGAAAAGGAGTACATCAAGGCTGTATACTGTACCCTGCTTATTTAACTTATATGCAGAGTACATCATGAGAAACGCTGGGCTGGATGAAGCACAAGCTGGAATCAAGATTTCTGGGAGAAATATCAATAACCTCTGATATGCAGATGACACCACCCTTATGGCAGAATGTGAAGAAGAACTAAAGAGCCTCTTGATGAAAGTGAAAGAGGAGAGTGAAAAAGTTGGCTTAAAGCTCAACATTCAGAAAACTAAGATCATAGCATCTGGTCCCATCACTTCATGGCAAATAGATGGGGAAACAGTGGAAACAGAGGCTGACTTTATTTTGGGGGGCTCCAAAATCACTGCAGATGGTGATCGCAGCCATGAAATTAAAAGACGCTTACTCCTTAGAAGGAAAGTTATGACCAACCTAGACAGCATATTAAAAAGCAGAGACATTACTTTGTCCACAAAGGTCCACCTAGTCAAGGCTATGGTTTTTCCAGCAGTCATGTATGGATGTGAGACTTGGACTATAAGGAAAGCTGAGTGCTGAAGAATTGATGCTTTTGAACTGTGGTGCTGGAGAAGACTCTTGAGAGTCCCTTGGACTGCAAGGAGATCCATCCAGTCCATCCTAAAGCAGATCAGTCCTGGGTGTTCATTGGAAGGACTGATGTTGAAGCTGAAACTCCAATACTTTGGCCACCTGATGCGAAGAGCTGACACATTTGGAAAGACCCTGATGCTGGGAAAGATTGAGGGCAGGAGGAGAAGGGGATGACAGAGGATAAGATGGTTGGCTGGCATCACCGACTCAATAGACATGGGTTTGGGTTGATTCCAGCAGTTGGTGATGGACAGGGAGGCCTGGCATGCTGCAGTTCATGGGGTCACAAAGAGTTGGACACAACTGAGCGACTGAACTGAACTGAACTCCAGTAATCTTATATTCATTTGTAGTATTTCTTGTTTTTAAAATTTCCATGGAACTCTCCAGGCAAGAATACTGGAGTGGGTAGCTGTTCCCTTCTCCAGGGATCTTCCCAATCCAAGAATTGAACCTGGGTCTACCATGTTGCAGGCTGATTCTTTAATGTCTGAGTCATCAGGGAAGCCCTCCATTTATATACATCTAGGCTTTTTTTTGTGTGCACACACACATGTTTATTTAATTCTTACAATCACTTCTGATGGTAGCATGATTAATTCAGTTTTTAAAGATGAAATAAGTTGTAAGGTGATCAAAAATGAACATAAATGATGAGAAACTGTTGAGAGGGCGAGACAGGACAATCAAGGACAACAGATATGAACCAGAACTGCTGGGACCAGACAAAGCAGTCACCCTAGCTAAGAGGCTCATCAAGATTATGAAAGTTTACCGAGTAATACAGCCGAAAAGTGGCAGAGCCAGAATTTGGTTCCACGCCTTTAGGACTTACCCTTTTCTGAACTACTTTTTCCCAGTACATTTGATGATTTTCTTATCTACTAATCGTGATATGACTAGAGGGGAGCAAGTCACAGTGCCTCCCTGCAATATATCAGTGCTCAAGTAGATGCCAGCTTCCCAGGTGGTACTAGTGGTAAAGAACCTGCCTGCTAATGCAGGAGACATAAGAGACACAGGTTTGATCCCTGGGTTGGGAAGATCCTCTGGAGAAGGGCATGGCAATCTGCTCCAGTATTCTTGCTTAGAGAATCCCATGGACAGAGGAGCCTGGTGGGCCATAGTCCATGGGGTTGCAAAGAGTCAGACACAATTGAAAGACTTAGCATGTATGCACAAAGTAGATGCCATGTCGCGTTTATCTCTGTATATCTAACTTGAAACACATCAGGGCTTCAACAAACATTTGTGGATCTGAACCAAGTCATATTGCTTGACACTTCATCACTTTGGGAGCATTCCCATTCCTTTAGATGGTAAGGAGTTTTCTGTCTTTGAGGGTCGATGAATGATTAGAATGGTGCACCCATATACAGAGGGAGATATATACTCAGACCAGCCATTCTTCCATTGTTTATTTACTTTAGTTTACAATTATCTGGATAGAATTTTTCTCCAAAATGATGATGATTGTCAGATAATTTCTAGGCTTAGAAGGGAATAGAACAGTATCTAGGAAGGTAGTGAAAGAGTAGGTTTGGTCTCATCATTTCTTCAAAAGGTCAGTCCTTGTGCCAGTTTTTACCAGTTTTTATGTCACCAGCTGCCCAGACAATGTAGTATAGAACATTTTCCTTTTATAGGACTTTCTGGTCTAGGTAAAATTTTAATTTAGTTAACCACATTTATAATGAAATACATTCTCTGTAAATTAGGAGCTACTAAGAGTCCACTCTTAGTCCTACATTAAGCCACTGCCTAAAGAGAAGATATGGGCTTCCCAAGTGGCTCAGTGGTAAAGAATCTGCCTGATCTCTGGTTGGGAAGATTCTCTGGAGAAGGAAATGGCAATACACCCCAATATTCTTGCCTGGAAAATTCGATGGACAGAGGAGCCTGGTGGGGTACAGCCCATGGGGTAGCAAAGAATCAAATATGACTGAGCATGCATAGTGAAAAGATATGGAAAATATTAAGGAAAACAAATCAGACACTGAAATCATGACATACTGAACAAAACCCAGGTCTACATCAGTAACTTCATTTTCTAGACCTCAAATCTCTCACTTGTAATAAGGTCAATTAGCTTAGATCATATAACATTTTTAAAAAGCTCTAATATTCTGTTGTTTTGTAAATCAGATGCGGCTGGTGATACAATAGAATCCTTACCCTCAACACATGAGGAAATGTCCCTGGCTCCCATTGCTTAGTACAAGTCACCTGCACACTAAATTCGGTCCCCTCTCTAAGAAAGAAGAGTTTCAAACATTAATTTTCCATATTGCTATCATATTATTAAGAGCTATAAATAAAAATTAAAGAATTATGGTATGGAAAATTCTCTACTTTCCTACATATTCAAATATTAGAAAATCCTTCTGGAAGTAATTTCTAGAGGTATTTTGTTACATCATCAAGTTGTCAAGATGACCAGTTTCCATTTAATTTTTAATTCTATTATTCCTCAGTTGGTCTCTCATCCCCTTCCTCATTCCTCAGTGATTTACTCTGAACTCTAACTTGCCACACCTACCTAGCAGTAGTGTATTTCTTAGCAGTAGGCATATTTCTTACCTTTTCTGAACTTGTTTATGCATCTGCAAAATGAGGGTGATGCTATCTCTACTTGACCTCGAAGAAAGGGGAAAGCTTTCATTTTAAAAATGTAAATGAGGCTTTTTGACTATCATTTTAAAAGAGAGCCATTATTCTATCGCCCATGATTTATAAACTAGATCTTAGCTATTTATTCCCAGGCAAGTTTTTCTTAAGAGTTCTTGAACACTTCCAGACATCAAGAAGAATTTGAGAGGTATAGTTTCTGAAATGTTGAACAATTTTCTACCCACATTTTAAAAGAAACATATTCACAGATGACAGCAATTATTTGCTGTTCACAACAGGAAAAGGACCGAGAAACAGCAGAAACATAGGCAAAGATTCCAGTTTCTTTATTTCATGTTTAATTTGAGCCATATTTGTTGTCCTAGAAAATGATTTATTTATAGATAGCCTCTTACATTTGGATTCAATAAGTATGAGTAACTTTTGAGACCTGTTTAATATCATTTCTATTTCCCTGGTGGCTCAGTGGTAAAGAATCTGCCTGCAATGCAGGAGACCTGGGTTCGATCACTGGCTTGGGAAGATCTCATGGAGAAGGGAATGGCTACCTACTTGAGTGTTCTTGCCTGGAGAATCCCATGGACAGAGAAGCCTGGTGGACTACAGTCCATGGGGTCACAAAGACTCAGACACAACTGAGTGACTTTCACTGACGCTATTAGCAGTCAATACTTAAGTGCATCTTTCATGCTAACAGATTTTGATGTTTCAGAAAAGCAAGTTTAGAGATCACAAAACTGATTTTACTTTTATAAAATTTATTTATTTTTTATTGAAGGATAATTGCTTTACAGAATTTTGCTGTTTTCTGTCAAATCTCAACATGAATCAGCCTGTGGCTGATTTTACTTTTTACGGTGAATTATACTGTTTTGACTTTAGAGTGAGTACTTAACATAGAAAAACTCTTGTAAATCTGAAAAACTTTGAAGTCAGAAAACTTTTAAGACACCAAAGACGACTCAGTAAGCTCTCAAAATAAGAAACTGGAGGGCAAACGTGTTTAACACCAAATTGATAGTCTGCAATTGTTATTAGCAAGTCAAAGATGTTTAAACAAACATGAAAAAATACAGACAATGCTTCTACACAACGTAGAAGCATTTTGTCTGTATTCAATCAATATTCATGATTAAAGCTGAGCCTGGCATGTGACAGAAGATAAATAAATGGTCCCATGATTATTTTTGGGCATCTATCCAAAGATTTATAATTATTGCCATTGATAGAAAAAAATGGTGACAAAAGTGTTCTAACAATATTTGAGTACCTCAATACTTCTCTGCTTCATGAAAATACTGCAAGTTCTTTGTATTGAATACTTTCTGTTGAAATCAGACTTATATGATACCAGGGACCAGTGAGGTAAACTGATGTGACTTGAGCAGTATGCCATCAAATGAACAGTGCCAGGAATAGCCTCCAAATATCTACATTGTCATCAAATTGATGAAAGCATTTTTTTTCCCTGTCACCATGAGCCCACATTCTGGGAGTTGATAGGCTTATTTCCATATCAGTTCAGTTTAGTCATTCAGTTGTGTCCGACTCTTTGCAACTCCATGGACTGCAGCATGCCAGGTTTCCCTGTCCATCACCAATTCTTGAAGCTTGCTCAAACTCATGTCCATTGAGTCAGTGATGCCATCCAACCATCTCATCCTGTCGTCCCCTTCTCCTCCCGCCTTCAATCTTTCCCAGCATTGGGGACTTTTCTAATGAGTCAGTTGTTTGCATCAGGTGGCCAAAGTATTGGAGCTTCAGCTTCAGCATCATTCCTTTCAATGAATATTCAGGACTGATTTCCTTTAGGATTGACTGGTTTGATCCCCTTGCTGTCCAAGGGATTCTAAAGAGATTTCTCTAACACCACACTTCAAAAGCATCAATTCTTTGGCACTCAGCTTTCTTTATGGTCCAACTCTCATGTCCATACATGACTACTGGAAAAACCACCTAGAGATTTGTATTCATGAGCCAGGCTGGGCTTACTGGAAATGTGTGAGGTACAGCTAGTTGTGTTGTGTTGTGTTGAGAATATTTTGTTTGATTTGTTCCATATCTCCAGTGGCCTGTGGAGAGATTATGTTTCCAGCGTTCTAGTACACATAAGATGACACAAAATATATTGATGACTCTATTGCACTGTCAGCACAGGGCTACAGACTCACACTCTGACTTTTAAAGGTGGAGGTTATTATGCACCAGCTTGCTCTAGAGAAACACTATACATACCTAAAGATCTCTAAAGGTGATATAGAGCTTAAAGCTCCCAGAGAATGTTTCTATGTTGCAATGTGATCTATAATGATATATGTGCCAAGCTAAAACCTAGCAAATAATATCTAGGTGGTAATCTAAACTTTACAAAAAGCAGAGACAGAGTAACAACTAATGGTCATACTTTTGAATTTGAAATGCAAGCTATATTCCCCACATCAGTTGACATTTCTGCTTCTAAGTGAGGGAAGTATGATATAAAATGCGATTTGCTGTTTAGCTGCTCAGTCATGTCCAACTTTTGTGACCCCATGGACTGTAGCCCTCAAGATTCCTCCATCCATGGGATTTCCCAGGCAAGAATACTGGAGTTGGTGCCATTTCCTTCTCCAGGGGATTTTCCCAACGCAGTGATCAAAACTGTGTCTCCATGTCTCCTGCATTGCAGGTAGATTCTTTAACATTAAGCCACCCAGGAAGCCCATGGGGTTGCAATGAGTCAGACATGGCTGAGTGACTTTCACTGAACTAACTAGGGAGTATCAAATAGTGAGAACGCACACAGACAAAACCACTTGAATACAAGACCTAGCATCACCCAACCACCAGTAGCACCGTGCAGGACATCTCATCTAAACAACAAACAGAACAAAAATGCAAACCCAATCATCAGCAGACAGGATGACCACCTCACTCAGCCTTGCCCATCGGAGGAAAAACAAACAAACAAAAACTCAGCACAAATCTCACCCTCTAAGAAGCTTCCACAAACCATTGGACCAACCTTAGTAGGTCAGAAAGCAAAAGGAAAAAAGAATTCAACCTTCTTCAAGGAAAGAATTCAACTTTCCTTGAAGCCTGGGAAAAGAAGACCTCAAACACAATAAGTCAAAAAAAAATAATGAAAAGGCAGAGAAATACTACACAAATGAAGGAACAAACTAGAAGCATAGAAGTCCAAAAAAATGAATAGGAAATAGGCAAACAACCTGAAAAAGAATTCAGAATAATGATATAAAGATGATAAAAAAAAACCACTTGAAAACCAAATGGAGAAGATGCAAGAATCAATTAACAAAGACCTAGAAGGATTAAAGAATAAACATACAAACAACACAATTACTGAAATTAAAAATACTCTAGAAGGAATCAGTAGAAGGATATCTGAAGCAGAAGAATGAATCTGTGAGCTGGAAGATAAAATGGTACAAATAACTTCTGAAGAGCAGAATAAAGTAAAAAGAATGAAAAGAACTGAGGATAGTCTTAGAGACCTCTGGGACAGTATCAAATGCACCAACATCCGAATTATAGGGGTCCCAGAATAAGAAGATAAAAAGAAAGGGTATGAGAAAATTTTTGAAGAGATTATAGTTGAAAATTTCTCCAACATGGAAAAGGAAATGGTCAATCAAGTCCAAGAGGCACAAAGAGTCCCATACAGGATAAACCCAAGGAGAAAAACATCAAGACACATACTAATCAAACTAACAAAGACTAAACACAAAGAAAGAATATTAAAAGCAGCAAGGGAGAAGCAACAAGTAACATACAAGGGAAACCACACATGCTTAACAGCTGATCTTTTAGCAGAAACTCTGCAGGGCAGAAGGGAATGGCAGGATATATTTAAAATATTAAAAGGGAAAAATCTACCACCAAGATTACTATATGTGGTAAAGACCTCATTCAAAATTGATGGAGAAATAAAAAGCTTTTCAGACAAGCAAAAGTTAAGAGAATTCAGTACCACCATGCCATCTTTACAACATATGTTAAAGGGACTTACATAGTCAATAAATAGAGGAGAAGAAAAAACTACAAAATCAACCCCGAACAATTAAGAAAATGGCAATAGGGACATATATATCAATAATTACTTCAAATGTAAATGGATTAAATGCTCCAACCAAAAGACACAGACTGGCTGAATGGGTAAAAAATAAGACCCATATATATGCTGTCTACAAGAAACCCACTTCAGTCCTAAAGACACATATAGACTGAAAGTGAGAGGATGGAAAAATATATTCCACGCAAATGGGAAGCAAAAGAAAGCTGGAGTAGCAATCCTTATAGCAGACAAAATAGACCTTAAAATAAAGAAGATTACAAGAGATAAGGAAAGGCACTACATACTGATCAAGGGATTAATCCAACAGGAAGACATAACAACTGTAAATATCTATGCACCCAACATAGGAGCACCTCAAAACATAAGACAAACACTAAGAGACATAAAAGGAGAAATTGACAATAACACAATAATAGTAGAAGACTTTAACACCCCACCAACACCAATGGACAGATCATCAAAACAGAAAATTAATAAGGAAACACAAGTCTTAAATGATACATCAGATGAGATGGACCTCATTGATAACTTCAGGACATTCCATCCAAATGCAGAAGAATACATGTTCTTCTCAAATTCACATGGAACATTCTCCAGGATAGACCACATCTTGGGTCACAAGTCAAACATCAGTAAATTTAAATCATAAATTTAATTTAAAATTTAAAATTGAAATCGTATCAAGCATCTTCTCTGAACAAATGCTATGAGACTAGATATCAATTACAAGAAAAAAACTGTAAAAACACAAACACTTGGAGATTAAACAACATGTTTCTAAATAATCAAGTTACTGAAGAAATCAAAAGGGAAATCAAAAAATTTCTAGAAACAAATGACAATGAAAACACAACAACTCAAAACCTATGGGATGCAGAAAAGGCAATTCTAAGAGTGAAGTGTATAGCAATACAATCCTACCCCAAGAAACAAGAAAAACATCAAATAGACAACCTAACATTACACCTAAAACAACTAGAAAAAGAAGAAGAAGAACAACAAAAAAACCAAATTAGTAGGAGTAGAGAAATCATAAAGGTCCAAGCAGAAATAAATGAAAAAGAAATGAAAGAAACAATAGTAAAAATTAATAAAACTAAAAGCTGGTTCTTTGAGAAGATAAACAAAATGGACAAACCTTTAGCCAGACTCATCAAGAAAAAAAGAGAGAAGAGTCAAAGCAACAAAATTAGAAATGAAAAAGGAGAGGTTACAACAGACAGTGCAGAAATACAAAGGATTATAAGAGACTATTATGAATAATGATACGGCAATAAAATAGATAACCTGGAAGAAATGGACAGATTCTTAGAAAAGTTCAATCTTCCAAGACTGAACCAGGAAGAAATAGAAATTATGAACAACCCAATTACAAGCACTGAAATTGAAGCTGTGATCAAAAATCTCCCCCAAAACAAAAGCCTGGGACCAGATGACTTCACAGAAGAATTCTATCAAAGATTTAGACAAGAGCTAATGCCTATCCTTCTAAAGCTCTTTCAAAAAATTGCAGAGGAAGGAACACTTCCAGACTGATTCCACGAGGCCACCATCACCCTGATACCAAAACCAGACAATGACAACACAAAGAAAGAAAACTACAGGCCAATATCACAGATGAACATAGACGCAAAAATCCTCAACAAAATTTTAGCAAACAGAATTCAGCAACACATCAAAAAGCTCATACACCATGATCAAGTTGGGTTTATTCCAGGGATGCAAGAATTCTTCAATATGTGAAAATCTATCAAAGTGATACACCATATTAACAAACTGAAAGATAAAAACCATATGATAATCTCAACAGATGCAGAAAAAGACTTTGACAAAATTCAGCACCCATTTATGATGAAAACTCTTCAATAAATGGGCATAGAAGGAACCTACCTCAACATAGTAAAGGCAATATATGATAAGCCTACAGCAAACATTATTATCAATGGTGAAAAATTGAAAGCATTCCCCCTAAGATCAGAAACAGGACAAGGTTGTCCACTTTCACCACTATTATTCAACATAGTTCTGGAAGTCCTAGCTACAGCATTCAGAGAAGAAAAAGAAATAAAAGAAATCCAGATCAGAAAACAAGTAAAGCTCTCACTGTTTGCAGATGACATGACACTATACATAGAAAACCCTAAAGATAGTATCAGAAAATTACTAGAGCTAATCAATGAATTTAGCAAGGTTGCAGGATACAAAATCAATACACAGAAAACACTTGCATTTCTACATACTAACAATGAAAAATCAGAAAGAGAAATTAAGGAATCAATCCCATTCACCATTGCAACAAAAAGAATTAAATGTCTAGGAATAAATCTACCTAAGGAGACAAAAGAACTGTACACAGAAAATTATGACATTAATAAAAGAAATCAAGATGACATAAACAGATGGAGAGATATTCCATGTTCCTGGGCAGGAAGAAACAATAAAAAACCATAAAAAGGAACACATTTCAGTCAGTTCTAATGAGGTGGATGAACTTAGAACCTATTATACAGAGTGAACTGAGTCAGAAAGGGAAAGATAAATATCATATTCTAATGCATATATATGGAACCTAGAAAAATGCTACTGAAGAATTTATTTACAGGGTAACAATGGAGAAACATACATAGAAAATAGACTTATGGACATGGGGAGAAGGAAGAAGAGGGTAAGATGTATGGAAACAGTAGCATGGAAACTTACATTACCATATGTAAAATAAATAGCCAATGGGAATTTATTGTATGGCTCAGGAAACTCAAACAGGGGCTCTGTATCAACCTTGCAGAGCGGGATGGGGAGGGAGACGGGAGGGAGGTTCAAAAGGGAGGGGATATATGTATACCTATGGCTGATTCATGTTGAGGTTTTACAGAAAACAACAAAATTCTGTAAAGCAATTATCCTTCAATAAAAAATAAATTAATTAAAAAAATCATTTTGTACCTTGCTGACTTAGAATTGAGTATTTTACACAACTTCATAGTAGTCTTATTTCGTATGATTCTATCTTAGGTGAAAGTTTCAAATATACTCCATAGGGAATGTTTAACTACCAATTCTTTACTTTTAACCATCAGAAGATGAAGATTTGGCTTTCTTCTGAAGCTCAAGAAGAGTGTGAGAACTTCTGATGATCAAGTCATCCTTAGGCTTAAAGATATGCTTTAAGGTACTTATTTGCCAAGACATATTGAAAACTTGCTATAATAAAAGACAGTCAATGCTAGAAGTGCCAAGAAAATATGCGTAAAACCTAAATGTTAAAGGATTCCATAATATATTGGTTATCCAGATATATTAATAGCTAACTGACTCTAATGGGACACATACTTGGAGCACATAAATGACAGGTGACAAGGTAACATAACCAGAAAAAAATGCTTGTTTTTAAAAATGTATTGAAGAGGTCCTTCTTACTTTGTTTTGTCTACTCTGGTCCTCCCAGGTGATGCTAGTTGTAAAGAACCCACCTGCCAATGAGGAGACATAAGAGACATGGGTTTGATCCCTGGGTCAGGAAGAGCCCCTGGAGGAGGGCATGGCAATCCACTCCAGTATTCTGGCCTGGAGAATCCCATGGACATAGGATCCTGACGGGCTATGGTCCATGGGGTCACAAAGAGTTGGAAATGATTGAAGTGACTGCACAGCACACTCTGGCCCTTAGAAGTCTTGATGCTAAGAGTGAGAGAGGAGGCATTAAAAATATGGTGGCCAGGACTTCCCTGGTAGTGCAGTGGTTAAGAACCTGCCTGCCAATGCAGGGGACACAGGTTTGATTCCTGGTCCAGGAAGATTCTACATGCCGCAGGGTAACTAAGTCTTTGAGCCACAAGTACTGAGCCCTCACACTCTAGAGCCCATGCTACACAACAATAGAAGCCATTGAAATGAGAAAGCTGTGCAGAGCAACTAGAGAGTAGCTCCCACTGGCTGCAGCTAGAGAAAGCCCATGCTCAGCAACGAAGACCCAGCGCAGCCAAAAATAACTAAGTAAATAAATAACATTGAAAAAAGTCTGGAGGCCACATGCGTGGTAATTCCTAGTGGGTGCTGGCTGCACAAGTTTAAATTTGGACTCCACCATTTAACCGCTGGGTGAGGCAGACCACTGAAGCCTCGTTGGAATGATTAAGAGCATTGGGATGAATCAATTAGTGAAAGGATATTTTACTTTAATAAAAAAAGGGCTCCATGTTGACAGCAAAAGACAAAAACTCGAACGCAATGACACTTTTATTCTAGCAGCTGTAACTAAAGGTAAAGGACACAGAATAGTGGCTCTTGACATAATCCACGTGCCCGAGCAGATTTGTAAACATGGAAACAATCTTGTTGGCCCAGGCATACTTGGCTGAAAAAGGCAACATCCCATTAGAGAAGTAGGAAAAAGATTTTATCTACCTAGATTCTAAAAGTATTAGCTCTTTTTCCCTTTGCCACTAGTAAAATCAGGCTTCCCTGGTGGCTCAGATGGTAATCTACCAGCAATGCAGGAGACCTGGGTTTAATCCCTGAGTCAGGAAGATCTCCTGGAGAAGGGAATGTATTAGGCATGTATATTGAATAGTCCAGTATTCTTGCTAGGAGAATTCTATGGGTAGAGGAGCCTGGCAGGCTATGGTCCACGGGGTCACAAAGAGTCAGACACAACTGAGTGACAAACACTTTCTAGTAAAGTCATACCTGAACAACTGTTCCATAAATCCATGTGAACTTATAAACATGGAGAGAATTAAAGACAGACTAGAACATCAAAATGATTAGGAAAATTAAAGGGACTAGATGAGTTTTGACTAACAATTCTAAAAATACACAGTAAACTCCATGCACTGGACTGCTATGAATGTTGAGGCTGTAAAAATAGGTATATGATACAACTGAAGGTGCAGGCACTATAAAATAATATTGGGAATGGATTTTGAATTTGACATCACTATTATAAGATTTTACAAAAACATAGCTTATCTAAAATTTGAGTTTGATTAAATTCAAATAAAGGAGTAATTATCAAATAGCTACCATGTGCAACATATACTCTTCGGTGATGTGGAGGAAGGAAACCAAGTGACAGGATGTGGTCCCTCCTGTCAGTGCATGTGAACAAGATAGGGGGACAAATATGGGACCATTAATAAGGCAACACGACAGGAGTGTTAGAATTAGAAGTATAAGCACAATGCTGTGGAAACAGGAAGAAGCAACTACATCAGTCCAAATTCTGAAAGAGATGGGAATACCAGACCACCTGACCTGTCTCTTGAGAAACCTGTATGCAGGTCAGGAAGCAACAGTTAGAACAACAGACTGGTTCCAAATAAGGAAAGGAGTACGTCAAGGCTGTATATTGTCACCCTGCTTATTCAACTTATATGCAGAGTACATCATGAGAAATGCTGGACTGGATGAAGCACAAGCTGGAATCAAGATTGCTGGGAGAAATATCAATAACCTCAGATATGCAGATGACACCACGCTTATGGCAGAAAGTGAAGAAGAACTAAAGAGTCTCTTGATGAAAGTGAAAGAGGAGAGTGAAAAAGTTGGCTTAAAGCTGAACATTCAGAAAACTAAGATCATGGCATCTGGTCCCATCAGTTTACTTTATGGCAAATAGATGGGGAAACAGTGGAAACAGTGGCTGACTTTATTTTGGGGGGCTCCAAAATCACTGCAGATGGTGATTGCAGTCATGAAATTAAAAGATGCTTACTTCTTGGAAGGAAAGTTATGACCAACCTAGACAGCATATTAAAAAGCAGAGACGTTACTTTGCCCACAAAGGTCTGTCTAGTCAAGGCTATGGTTTTCCCAGTAGTCATGTATGGATGAAAGTTGGACTGTAAAGAAAGCTGAGTGCTGAAGAATTGATGCTTTTGAACTGTGGTGTTGGATAAGACTCTTGAGAGTCCCTTGAACTTCAAGGAGATCCATCCAGTCCATCCTAAAGGAGATCAGTCCTGGGTGTTCATTGGATGGACTGATGTTGAAGCTGAAACTCCAATACTTTGGCCACCTGATGCAAAGAGCTGACTCATCTAAAACGACCCTGATGCTGGGAAAGACTGAAGGCAGGAGGAGAAGGGGATGACAGAGGATGAGATGGTTGGATGGCGTCACTGACTCAATGGACATGAGTTTGGGTAAACTCTGGGAGTTGGTGATGGACAGGGAGGCCTGGTGTGCTGCAGTCCGTGGGGTTGCAAAGAGTCAGACACAACTGAGCGACTGAACTGAATTGATCTGGGAAACTAAGATCCCACAAAGTATGGAATGACACCAAAAAATAAAAGTGGTCGGCTACATTTGACTTACGGATTGAAGTTTGCTAATCTCTACCCTAGACAAGTCAGAGTTTAACCATCTCCTCTACAGTTAAAGGATTAAAACATTTAGATCTTTAATTTTGAAACATCATAACTTTTGATAGCATGCGAATTCTTATTGCAATTTTAAGCTTATGGAAATATAATTACATATAATAAAATTTACCCTTTTTAGTGTAAAATTCCATGAGTTTTGACAAATATGTACACTTATAAAATAGTATTACAATTAAGATATAGAAAATTTCTTCCTTCACGCTCCTTAGAAGTTAACCTCTCCCCCATCTCCTAGCTCTTGCCAAGCACTGATCTATTTTCTGCCCCCTTTTCTTTCCCTTTTCAAGAATGTCATAGAAATGAAATCATCCACTATGTAGTCTTTTGAGTCTGACTCCTTTCATTTAGCATAACACATTTTAGATTTATACAAAATAGTGTATATATCAGTAGTTTATACCTTTTTTTACTTTTTTCCAATGTGTGAATATTTCTAAGTAGTTATTTGGGTTGTCTCTATTTTTTGCCATTACGAATAAAGTCATTATAAACATTTGTGAATAGGCTTTTGTTTAAATATATATTGCATTTCTCCTGATTAAATACTTAGGGGTCAGATTGCTGGTTGTGTGGTGTTTGTTTAATGTTACAAGGAACTACCAAACCGTTTATCAAAAAACTGTACCATTGAATTCCTACCAACCATGTGTGAGAGTTCCAGTTATTCCACATCCTCCACATTGCTTGGAGTTGTCAGCTCTTTCTAGTTTAGTCTGTCTTTCCAGTAGGTGGGTAGCAGTATCTCATTGAAGTTTTCATTTTCTTTCCCTAATGACTAATGGTATTGAATGTATTTTCATGTGTTTATTTGATATTTACATATATTTTTAGGTCAAGTATCTGTTCAGATCTTTTGCTCACTTTTATATTGTATTTTATTTTTTTATTGTGAAATTTTCAGATTCTTTGCGTATTTTGGATGCAAGTCCCATATCAAACAGGTGTTTTGCAAATCTTTCCTCCCAGTCTGTGGCTTGTCTTTTCATTTTCTTAACAATATCTCAAATTATTACATTTTAAAATGTTAATACCACTAGCTATGTAAGTTTCATATGTTCTACATTTTTCTGAAAGAAAAATCAACCAATGAGAATAATAGCATCTTTTCTTTGGTGGACAATTTAAAAATTATATCCATGAATATTATAAAGTCAAATAGCAAATTTTTATCATGCCACAGCTTTATCTTCAATCTGAACCTCAGTCATGACAATAAAGTCTAGATTCACAGATACTCTCTATCATATATTTAATTTCGAAGAACTTTAAATTTTTGAGAAGTGACAAAGGAAACCGATACATCTACGAAATAGGACATCAATCTGCCTGCCTTGGCTTTGGAAGCAAGTGAAAGGGAACATTTTCAAATAGTGAGCTGTCTTTTTTATTTATTGATCTTCAGCTAGAAATAAAGTTATAGTAAAATGCTCTCTCCGTATCTTTCTCATTGTATGAAAACAAGGTTACAGATCAATTGATTTACCATCACCATTGATTAGGTACCTTCCCTACTATCTCTACTGTGACACAAGACATGCAGTCATATAGATCTTTCATTAGGAAAGTCATTGAAAAGCTAAGGTTCACTGCATGCTTAAATGGTTTGTAGCCCACTCATTAAGCCATTAACCAACCATTAATATTGCTTAACCTCAAACCTTACAGATAAAATAAGTTATTGCCATTTTATCTTTCCAGCGCACCTTTGCAAAGTGAACACGTACATGATTTTGTTACAATCTGACTTAAATATTCAGAGACATGCCAAGGAATTCAGGTATCTAGACTATTAACACTAATAAGATTTATGTGTATATTCCTTTAGATACATACCCTGGGGCATAAAGAGTGGGAGACCAACACAGAGGCGTCACTTAAAATTGCTTTTTTCCAACCAATTTAATCTGTTTTTAATATTTTCTACATGTTATTACTACTATCAATAACATTCATTTCAATGAGACATTTTCTTTGTGATGTTCTTAACCATAGAGGAAAAATAAAGGGAAAAAAATAACAGAGCTCTGTAAGGAGAAGTTAACCATTTTAAGACTGCTTAACATCCTTGTACTTAAGCTTTAAGTACCAGTGCGTAAACGATCATATAAAATATCTAACCACCCTCTGCTGGTACACTTCCCTTGACATAAAGCTAGAGAAATTCAAGTGGGTCCTGTTTTTTCTATAATATAGACAAAATATGTTGTATGCCTCGTACAGAGTAAAACATTGAGAATATCGACTCTAATCTCTCCACCGGTCAGCTACAATGAACATACAATTCCTTGCACATAATTTTTTAAAGATTTCTTTTACTCCCAGAAGGGAAAATATGAGTATTTGAAGAAGAACCCCATAAATTTAAGCGCATATGTGCAAGAAGGAATCTGAACACGGTTGAATGTGCAATTAGGAAAAACAATAAACAGAGCTTCTGGTTCATACAAAAGAGGATCACAAAACCATAAAGGATGCTATACAGTAAGTAAGTAAAAGTGAATTATCTTTACCAAAAAGAGGAAGAAATGGATTTACATCTAGCAACTGGACTGAAATATTGCCACTTAATGTCACTTCAGTCAAATCAAGGCCAAATTTTATTTTATTTTTCAGTTTCTAACCATTAAAACATTTAGCATTTCTTAGACCATAGACGTTAAGCACCGGGTCATGTGACATCTCACTGATAAATGGGAGTTGGATCCATGTAATATCACTACTTCTGTAAAATTCATGTATGCTGTTTACAAAATAACTTGCAAACTGATAATCAACTTAAAGGGCAAACCCTAGAAGACCAAAAACGTCTGATTGTAGTTTGCATTTATTAAAATCATTTATAACAGCTCAGCCTTCCACCACAGCTGGTCAGAGGAGCCTGAGCTGGTCTCTTACAGGCAGGTGAAAGAGAGAAGCAAAGAGCCAATGCCTTAGGCCATACCTTTCTGAGGCATTTAAATTATTTTCAATATGCAGAGAGGACAGTGACAAACGTCCAAGGAATCATGTAAATATCCCTTGCTGAAAGTATGTCCCATATGCTGAGACACTGGGGAGGGTGGAAATGGACTTTGGAAGACTTATGAGTCAGTGTGCCATAGTGTTGAAAGAAGAGCGATGCAAGGACTGTTTAATTGTGGCTAGCTTGCCTGTTCTTTCTCCATGTGTCTACTCAATCTTCTCTTGCTCATCCAGAAGTACGCATGCCTGGGATTCTATTTTTGAGAAGAAGAGTCTAAACGAGGAGAGGTACAATGATTATCTAATTTCTTGGTTAAATAAAGCCAACATGTAGGCTAGAATTCCCAGAAGGCAAGAAGATGCTTATCTCCAGGCAAGTCCACCTTTGTGTTTTCTCAAGATTGATCTAAAAGAACGATGATTCACAGTCGATATAGGGATGTCTTTTCTAGATTAGTGCTAAAGAAAAGACAACCCATAGGAGGAGCAATAGTCGTGGGTTTGGTTCCTGGATTTCTCTGGAGCATTTACATTGCCCAGAAAATGTCACAGGCTGTTAAGTTCTGGTCCAAGCTTGTCTAGAGTCATCCTGCCTAGGAACACAGACTGAGATAATGATACTCAAAGTGACCTGGGAGAGAAGAGAAGCTTGGAGTCTGGTGAGTGTTGGGTGCAGGAAATCTCAGAGCATGGCAACACTGTCTTCACAGAAGCTTTCTCCTGGAATATGAGACACTGAGTCAAAGCTTGGCTTCTTATGAGGTCCACAGACACTGAAATGCCAGCCCTGACTTTCCCTCTTTGACATCAGTATGTGTGTGTGCTAAGTTGCTTCAGTCGAGTCTGACTCTTTGTGGCTTCTCTGTCCATGGGATTCTCCAGGCAAGACTACTGGAGTGGGTTGCCATGCCCT
The DNA here is from genome assembly GCA_024291935.2 of Okapia johnstoni. Lineage (NCBI taxonomy): Eukaryota > Metazoa > Chordata > Mammalia > Artiodactyla > Giraffidae > Okapia > Okapia johnstoni. Next base: position 28,063,579 of record CM044321.1, on the reverse strand, counting down.
CCTCCAGGGGATCTTCCTGACCCAGAGATAGAACCCATGCCTCCTACATCTCCTGTATTGGCAGGTGGGTTCTTTACCACTAATGCCATCTGGGAAGCCCAGTATGGTTGCTTTCTATACCCAGGTGAGGAACTCTGGGCTTCCTGGGGCTTTCAGGGGTTAAGCATGGTCATTTGGCAATTCTAGAGTATGCACAGTTAAGGAATGCCTGTAGAAAACTGATTTGACTTGACAAGGAAGAGACATGAATAGGTATTTCCAGAATAGTCTGGCACGACCTTGCAGGGGAAGCTTGATCAAAGCAGCTTTATAGTTCCCCCAAGGCTGTCTCTGGATGTTAATGGGATATTGACATAAAGCTAACTGGGTCTGTTTTGTTGCTTGCATTGGAATGTCTATTTCATCACCCAGCAGCTCAACGTTATGGAGCATTGGCTTAGAATTTGGGGGTGAGAAATCAGCACAAGGACTTTATCATGGAACATTCCCCCACCAAAATAAGTACTCTGGCTGCTAGATCTTTCACATACTGGCAGTATGCTAAAACCAAAATAAGAAAGGTGAAAGAAAATTATCTATCTATCTATCCGCCCATCCACTTTCACAACTATCCCTTTGCCATCCCTTCATAAATAACATAGTGCCCTCTTAGGGACCTATGGTGGCAATTTAAGTAGTTCTCATAGATGCAAATAACTCAGAAAATATTAGCAGAACTCTCTCTCCCTTTCTGTTTATATAAGTGAAAAATTTTAAATGAAGTACTCAATTATTTGTTCTTTTAGATATCTAAACTAAGAGAAAGAGAAGTTAAATGAGGATTTTTGTCTATTTCAAAAAATTTTTGTAATTGAATTTATAATTTTCCTTAGTATCATATTTTCTAGACAATATCTGCAATTAAATAGATTGCAAAATTTGCTACACACTAAAATATGTTCAGTTTTCTGAAAAGATTATTTTCATGAGAGTGCAGTTATTATAAAATCAAGTGATATAAAACGGGTTCTCTTCATGCTAAAATTGTATTAATAATTAATTGGAAGGAAAGTATTTCACCATGATAAATAAGAGACTGTATAGAAAGAAAGATGCCATTCTGTGGCAGAAATAATATAGTAACATGCCATTAAATACAAGACATCATATTAGGTTTTACAAAGCCCAAAGACAGCAAAATATATTAAAATGTGAATTTGTTATGTTTCCTAAAACTCTTGTACTTTAGATAGTAATTAGAGTTTTGCCAATATTATTATTAACATGAGAGGAAGCAGGAAAAATGTTTAGTGGAAACATAAAAACAATTTACTAGAGAGAAAACTGGTTGCCAGTAAAATAAAGCAAAATTAAATGAGAGGGAAACATCATGCTGCTAGCTTAATGTAATAAGATTATGATTTTAACCAAAATCAGGTCCCTGGTCAACAAAGACACAGTTCTAATGGCAAGGTATCTCTGATACTAACTTGTATGAGTAATTGTACTGAATTAAAATATGATAACTGAATTAACAATAATTATTAGCCTTCAGAACAAGGATGTCTGTGAGAGTATGAAATATTCACTGAAGATTGTCGGAAAAGACCCAATTCCACATATTTAAAAATGCAGGCACTTCATTTGTATGTTCTCTTACTAAACACACAGTCTTTAAAGAATTCCTTTTCTTATTCAATACTATTTATTAAAAAGCGGAGACACTACTTTACCAACAAAGGTCTGTCTTGTCAAAGCCATGGTTTATCCAGTGGTCATGTATGGATATGACAGTTGGTCTATAAAGAAAGCTGAGCACCGAAGAATTGATGCTTTTGAGCTGTGGTGTCGGAGAAGACTCTTGACAGTCCCTTGGACTGCAAGGAGATCCATCCATTCCATCCTAAAGGAAATTAGTCCTGAATATTCATTGGAAAGACTGATGCTGAAGCTGAAATCCCAATACTTTGTCCACCTGATGCAAAGAACTGACTCATTTGAAAAGACCCTGATGCTGGGAAAGATTGAGGGCGGAAGGAGAAGGGGATGACAGAGGATGAGATAGTTGGATGGCATCACTGACTCAATGGATATGAGTTTGAGTAAACTCCGGGAGTTGGTGATGGACAGGGAGGCCTGGTGCACTGTAGTCCATGGGGTCGCAAAGAGTTGGACATGACTGAGCGACTGAACTGAACTGAACTGAACAGTTTATAAAACAGATGCTTTTGTTTGGGTTTTAGGTGTAAATGTGCCTTCCTGAGATTCATCCATATTGTTGAAAACAGCTGGAATTTATTTTTATTTTTTTCAACTTTATGTTCAGTTTAATAAGTAGATGTATACTCATTTGCCATTATTGCATCTCTGGATGAGTTGGTTCCTTTTATTTTTACTTTTTTTTTGCTTTTTATTTTGTTTGGAGTACTCCTCGTTTGGGAAGTTCCCCTGAAGAAGGGATAGGCTACCCACTCCAGTATTCTTGGGTTTCCCTTGTGGCTCAGATGGTAAAGAATCTGCCTGCAATGCAGGAGACCCAGGTTTGATCCCTGGGTCAGGAAGATCCCCTGGAGGAGGGCATGGCAACCCACTCCAGTATTCTTGCCTGGAGAATTCCCATAGACAGAGGAGCCTGGCAGGCTACAGTCCATGTGGTCGCAAAGAGCCAGACACGACTAAGTGACTAAACATAGCACGTAACCAATTAACAATGTTGTGATACTTTCAGGTGGACAGCAAAGGGACTCAGCCATACATATACACGTATCCATTCTCTCCTAAACTCCCCTCTTGTCCAGGCTGCCACATTACATTGAGCCGAGTTCCCTGTGTTATACAGTAGGTCCTTGTTTGTTATCCATTTTAAATATAGCAGTGTGTACACAATGATCCAAAACTCCCTAACTATCCCTTCCTCCAGTCCTCTGCCTCTGGTGTCCATAAGTTTGTTCTCAAAGTCTTTGAGTCTATTTCTGGTTTGTGAATAAGTTCATTTGTATCATTTCTTTTTAGATTCTACATAAGGGAATATTACATGATATTTCTCTTTCTCTATCTGACTCACTTCACTCAGTATGACTCACTTCACTCAGTATAATAATCTCATACTGAGTATGACTCAGTATGACAAGTCCATCCATGTTGAAAAAGAGCTAGATTTTTTATTAATTTTCAGTGAGGGATAAGAGTCAGTGGTAAGACTATACTATAATTTATTTATCTTTTTAAAGTTGATAGATTAGTTTGGCAATTTTATAGGTATTTGTCCATTTCTCTTCAAATTTAATTACATTGTTTCTACAATATTCAAGCATTCCAGAACTGGGAAGATTCTTACACTACACGAACCAAACCCACCGCAACAGGCATTGAAAGTCAAGAGATACATGCTTCTCCCTTTTGGTCCTTAGGTAGCCGTCTCCTGTATCACAAAACGGTACCTCCAGGAGCACCCTATTTAACGTCTCTTTGTATCAGCTTTTCCCAATTATTTGTTTATACTCCTTTGGTTTAGACTGTGTCCTGGAAACGTGCTTTTAGATAGGCATAAAGGAAGTGAACAAGTAGTAAAACTAATATTTTTGGTAAACTGTAATTTAAAATATTAAACACACTAAAAATTAAAGCATTTCTTATACAAACAAAAATAAGGTGACATCTCATATAAGTTGATTTCTTCAGGAGATAGAACTATTAGGCTTGGCAATAAGTAAACATGTTATCCTAAACTCCCAGCCCTTCCCTGCCCAGCCACCCCCTCACCCATTGGCAACCACAAGTCTGCTCTCTATATATGTAAGTCTGTTTTTGTTTCATAGATATGTTTATTTGTGTCATATTTTACACCAGTAGTTTGGGATTAACAAATGTGAACTGTTATATATAGGATGGATAAACAACAAGGTCCTATTGTATAGCACAGGGAATTATATTCAATATCCTGTGATAAACCATAATGGAAAAGAACAAAAAATATATATATATGTATATATATTTATATAAAACTGAGTCAGTTCACTGTGCAGCAGAAATTAAATACAATTTGTAAATCAACTATACGTCAGTTAAAAACCATGTGTTGGGGAGAAGAAAGTATGACTAGGAGAATAGGAGCAGGATGATGTCAAGAGCCGTTTGGTGTATGATAATGTGATTCACTGAACTGTCATGTAAGGAGAATGGTTCTTGCAGCCAAGGTAGGGGTGAGAGATGGAAGTGATAAAATCAACTTTGAAACAATTGCATTTGAATCACTATGTGATGGCTTCCCCAATGGCTCAGTGGGTAAAGAATATGCCTGAAGTGGAGGAGACACAGAAGACTCCAGTTTGATCCCTGGGTCAGGCAGCTCCTTTGGAGGAGGGCATGGCAACCTTCTCCAGTATTCTTGCCTGGAGAATCCCATTGACAGAGGAGCCTTGTGGGCTACATTCCAAAGGGTTGCAAAGAGGTGGACATAACTGAGCGACTAAGCACCCATTATGTGACAGTAATATAGAGACTTCCTGAAGGCTTGAAATTCAGGATCAAGAGCTGTAAGGTTTGAAAGTCATCAGCACGCAGATATTAATTAAAAGTGGGGAAGTGCACTAGATCTCCTCAGGAATGTGAGGAGAGCTATGGTGGAATAGGATCAGGGGAAAATGCTGTGGAACTGAGGTTTCAAGGTATTGGGTGGAGAGAAAAAAAAAACATGCATGCACACATGAAGAGAAAAAAGAATCTACATAGAGGATATTTTATGTCTTCCTAAATATTGTGGCTAAATGCCAAATTTTCAAACAAATAATAGTATAAATGATTATATCTTAGGAGCAATACTTCCATTTATATTCCTCCTATATTTTAAACAGAAAGTTTTAAAAAATCAAATTTTTAATTTTGCTTCAATTCTTCCATCACTTTAAATTTCTCATCATGTGGATAATGTGCTAGAAACGGTATGCCTCCATTCTTACACCTAAAGCTCTGCTTTATTGATAAAACATATGTAAGCTGATTTTAGTTGTCAGCAAAAATATATGATAAAATTCGAGTATTTTTCAAGGCATAAAACTAACGGGACAATTAGTGACTCAGATTGTTCTCATTTTAAAGGTTTTCTTTTTTATAAATCCCTAGCCATCTTTTTATTAGGGGAACATATAATGGTCCCAGTTGAGTAGTCAGGAGCCACAAAGGAAAATATTGATTTCAGTGACTAAAATTAGCTTTAGCCCTTTATCTAACCTTTTACTTTTCCAAAAATGTGTTTTTGGTAAAGATTTATCAATTTTTAAAAGCGTGTTTGTTCAAACATCTGTATTAAAATGTTCCCATTTATTTGTCCATGGTCACTGCAGATGGTGACTGTGGTCATGAAATTAAAAGATGCTTGCTCCTTGCAACAAAAGCTATCACAGCATATTAAAAAGCAGAGATATTACTTTGCAAACAAAGGTCCATATAGTCAAAGCCATGGTTTTTCCAGTAGTCATGTATGGATGTGAGAATTGGACCATAAAGAAGGCTGAGCGTCAAAGTAATTGATGGTTTTGAGCTATGGTGATGGAGAAGACTCTTGAGAGTCCCTTGGACTGCAAGGAGATCAAACCTGTCCTAAAGGAAATCAATCCTGAATATTCATTGGAAGGACTGATGCTGATGATGAAGCTGAAGCTCCAATACTTTGGGCACCTGATGTGAAGAGCCAACTCATTTGAAAAGACCCTGATGCTGGGGAAGATTGAAGGCAGGAGGAGAAGGGAATGACAAAGGATGAGGTGGTTGGATGGCATCACCAACTCAATGGACATGAGTTGGAGCAAGCTCTGGGAGCTGATGAAGGAAAGGGAACCTGGCTGCTGCATTTGCAAAGAGTCGGACACGACAGTGACTGAACAACAACAGCAAGGAGTTAAATTCTCAAATTTGATCCTAAACTAAACTTAATGAACATTATTTGACTAGAGCATTCATGGAATAGTTAGTTTATTGTTGTTGTTTAGTTGGTAAGTCATGTCCAACTCTTTTGCAACCTCATGGATTATAGCCCGCCAGTCTCCTCTGTTCATGGGATTTCCTGGGCAAGAATAGTGGGGTGGTTTGCCATTTCCTTCTCCAGGGGATCTTCCTGACCAAGGGACTGAACTCCAGTCTCCTGCATTGGCAGGTAGATGCTTTACCACTGGGCTGCTAGGGAAGCTTAAATGTGTACAACAATTTTTTTGTGGTGCAGATGATAAGCAATATATTAAACATAATTATTTAAAATAATTATAGTAGAAGCTGAGTCAGACACTTGTTATAAGGAAACTAAATTAATAGTGAATGGTGAGCTTACGTATTTTATACTTTTAGATTACATTATGCTGTCTAACTTTATAGCCCATAGGGTATATCTACTATTCAAGTCTAGTTTCCCTGGGAAAATTCCTCTTGCATTTTGCTGTTTACAGACATGGTTCATTGAATAAATACTGATTATTCATATTAGATGCATATAAGGGTATAAAGCAAAGTGCTTGAAGATACTAGTTTGAAGAATAAAAATATGGCCTTTTTAAAGTTAATTCAAGCCAGTCCCACCATTCTGCCCTTTGCTGGGCAAAATGGAATTAAAAGAACGTAAGTGAACTCTCTTATCATGCTTTTGTAACTGTGGTAATTTTAGAGGAAAAGAATTTCAGGAACATCTTGAGACTTAAAAAAAAAAAAAAAGCAAACTAAATATCTTACTCAGAATTCAGGGCTGTTGCCAACTGCCTGACTTCAGACTAAATCTTAAAACATGAACGGCACTAAAAGTTTCCCACAAACGTGAGGACCCAGCAGCAGCCACAGCTGTGGAAAGTCGGTCTAAGCAGTGTAGTCCCGTTCAGTTCTTTTCTTCTCTGCCGAATCATTTTTAAATGTCATATGATGCTGCATCACTTTGATAGCAGCCTCTGATTTTTAAATCTTTCTTACCTGCCTTTTGTCCCTCCTTTGCAATTCCGACAAGTTGTTTTTCTAATCTAATCCCATAACTTGTTACTGCAAATGACAACCAATTCTTTCAGAACAGCCAGCCTGAAGCATTCCATCTCCATTCTTTTCAGCCACCTTAGGAGGTGCCTAAATTTCCTTTATAAAAATCATATTAAGTTGATTCTTTATGTATTATTTTTTATAAATTTATTTTTCCTCCATGATCATCATTATCAAGGAAATGACAACCCATCCCAGTACTCTTGCCTGAGAAATCCCATGGACAGAGGAGTCTGGTTGGCTCAGAGTAACATTGTAATGTAAACAGTGAAGAAACTTCCAGAAAAATACAAAATATAAACCTATTTATACTGGGACTGAAGCCCTTGGAGCGTAACAAATCTGTGTAAGATCTGAAAAAGAAAAGTGCAGATGAATAGATAAGTTTATTTTATCTCTCCAGCAGTTTGCTCCAACACAACTCTGTACAATCTTTCTTAACACTTTGCCAAAAAGTGGCATAAAGCTGTTCCAGTTTAAAAAATTAACTTTACCAGGTTCGATGCATGATACAGGGTGCTCAGGGCTGGTGCACCGGGATCACCCGGAGGGATGGGATGGGGAGGGAGGTGGGAGGGGGGTTCTGGAAGGGGAAAACATGTACACCCATGGTGGATTCATGTCAATGTATGGCAAAACAAATACAATATTGTAAAGTTAAAAAATAGATAAATAAACTAATTTAAAAAGGAAAAAAAATAAAAAAAATAAAAAATTAACTTTAAACAAAGGCAACTTTAAACAAACTCCTCTTCTGATAAAGAAGTTTCTCAATGCTTAGCAATTCGATGGATTTTAACATTAAAATTTAGATCAAAAATTTGTAATTGCACACAAATGCAAGGGTCATTGTGTAAGCTGTATTGCTGTGGAATGCTTTCCTTGGTCAACATTCATTTACTGTGGCAGCTCTTCAGCCTTTTTTAAAAAAGAAATCTTATTTTTAATTAAATTAAACAATGTCGTGTTGGTTTTTGCCATACAATGATGTGAACCAGCCGTGAGTATCCATATATTCCCTCCCTTTTGGGCCTCCCTCCCACCCATTCAGGTCATTACAGAGAACAAGGCTGAGTTCCCTGTGCTCTAGCAACTTTCCACTAGTTATCTATGCTACTTCTATAGAACTTCTTCCATTACATAGCAAACCTTTGATTTCAAACATCATGACAATAGATTGTTTTGCTTCCGTTTTTTTTTTTTTTTTTTCCTTCTTCTGTTTTTGGCACTCATTCCAAGTCAGGATTTCCCATAACATATAGTCATGGACCAGGTCTCAAACACTGCCTTTTTAAGGTTGTATTCATCATTTACATCTCTGGTATTAACTATTACTCTGGATTGGATTATGCATTTATTTTCCATTTGAAAATGGTAGATGTGCACTCTCAGCCTCTTGCCATTTTTAAACATTTTTTAAAAATGCTTTGAAAATAGTAAGAACAGTTAAAACACTATCACAAATTTCTTATTAGTTGAAACAAAACATTTGAAAAAAAGGATAAAACCTTGACAGATTGTTTTTATTATCCAGAGAACAGTGTTCTAGAACTCTCCTGAATTATTTTAAATGGGACATAATGATACTACCAATGTAACAGGAAGCCTATGTGTATAAAGACCTTGAAGAGATGGTTCTCATTTGTGGATATTCAAGTCATTTTTTTTCTTTTCCAGCATGATTATCCTCTATTAGGAGAGTACAAAGGGAAATACCACAAGGTTAAGAGACTTCCTTACAGCAGACAATTAGTCTGTTCCCTAGTCACAGGGAAACTTTCCAAGCAATAGTCCGGCCTTGCTAATCGGTAGACACGATTCCTTCTTGTCGGGCAGCTTGGTCTGAAAACACTACAGGGGGGAACTAAACAAATAAAACATGAGCTCTGTGTGGCTAAGTGGCTTCTTCGCTGGAAGACAACCCGAGACAAAGAGGCTCTACGTTCAGCAGGAAGCAAGGAGGCAACTTTGCTTGGCTGTCTTGAGAACACTTGTGCTTATGGCGACCTGCATTCAATTGACATATATTCCTTCCATCCAAATGCACTCCAGATCAGACTACAACCACATACAGTTCTCTGGCTATGTGAACTCTTCGGTTTTAGATGTGTGACTCTCTGGAACAGTGAAGTAAGCAACTCTATTCAATATCAAACAGAATCCAAAGAAGACTATAGGCTTTTTGATGATAGTCATTCTGATAAGTGTGGGATGATATTTCACTGGAATTTGTTTATTTTAAAAAATCAGTGTGTGGACTTTTCATTGTGGTGGCTTCTTCTGTTGCAGAGCATGGCTCTAGGCACGTGGGCTTCAGTAATTGCAGCACACAGGCTTGTGGGCTCTAGAGCGCGGGCTTGGTAGTCATGGCATATGAGCTTTGTTGCTCCATGGTATGTGAAATCTTCCCTGACTGGGAATAGAACCCACATCCCCTGCACTGGTAGACAGGTTCTTTTCCACTGCACCACCAGGAAAATCTTCACTGTAATTTTGATTTGCATTTCCTTGATGATTAGTGATGTGGAGCATTTTTGTCATGTGCCTTTGACCATCTATATGCCTTGTCTGAAAAAAAAATGTCTATTCATGTCCTCTGTCCATTTTTCAATGGAATTTTTAAAAAAAAACATGAATTGTTTACTTCTGCAATTGTTCATTTAATATTTCTAAACTGCTGTTGACCATGGGTAACTGAAACCATGGAAAGTAAAACCATAGATAAGCGGGGACTACTGTATTGTCAACTACAATCTCCATGTTGTACATTATATCCTCAGAAATTATTTACCTTATAATTGGAAGTTTGTACCTTTTGGCCACCTTCCCCATTTCCATCTTCATCCCCACCTTCATCCATTTCCTCCACTCTCCACCTCTGGCAACCACCAGTAAGTTCTGTTTCTAAAAATTTGCTTTTTTTTTTAACTTCTACATATTCATGAGATTGGGCTTCCCAGGTGGCCCTAGTGGTAAACCTGCCTGCCAATGTAAGAGACGTAAGGGATGTGGGTCCAATCTCTGGGTCAGAAAGATACCCTGGAGGAGGAAATGGCAACCCACTCAAGAACACTTCCAGTATTCTTGCCTGGAAAATCCCATGGACAGAGGAGCCTGGCAGGCTACAGTCCATGGGGTTGCAAAGAGTCAGACATTACTGAAGTGGCTTAACACACACGCATACATGAGATCATACAGTATTTATCTTTCTCTGTTTGAGTTATTTCACTTAACAATAATGCACTCAAGGTCCATCTATGTTGTTGCAAACAGCAGGGTTTCCTTCATTCTCTTAATTGAATAATATTCCATTACACACACACACACACACACACACACACACACACACACACACACCCCACATCTTCTTTAGTCATTCATCCCTTGAGGGACACGTCTGTTGATTCCATATCTTGGCTATTGTGAATAATGCTGCAACAGGCATGGGTTGCTTGTTTTTCTCACATTGAGCTATATGAGTTCTTTCTATATTTTTGGATACTAAACCCTGATTAGAAATATCATTTGAAAATGTCCTCTCCCATTCAGTTAGGCAGTCTTTTTGTTTTGTTGATAGTTTTCTTCTCTGTGCAAAAGTTTTCCAGTGAGTTGTAGTCCTATTTATTTTTGTTTTTGTTTCTTTTACCTAAGGAGACATTCCCCTGAAAATATCACGAAGACCAATATCAGAGAACATATTGACTATGTTTTCTTCTAGGAGTTTTATGGTTTAAGTCTTACATTTGAGTCTTTAATCCATCTTGCATTTATTTTTGTGTATAGTATGAAAAAATAGTCCAGTTTGATTCTTTTATATGTAACTGATCGGTTTTCCTAACACCATTTATTGAAAAGGCTATCTTTTCCCCATTGTATATTCTTGCCTCCTTTGTCATAGACTAATTGATCATACAAGTGTGGATTCATTTCTGGGCTCCCCAGTTTTAATAACAGTTAGGGTTAAGAGTATTACTCATATTACCTACTTCCCCCAAAACAATTAGGAAATGTTCTCAAGAGTCCCCTTGATAACTAGGTCTTTATTAAAAGTTAGTTTAAAGAACTGAAAGAAGTTAGTTTATTAACTGAAAGAAGTAGGCATTAGAATTGCTTAAAAGTGAAATACATACATTCCTCAGAGTTAAAGGAAAGCATTTGTTAGCCTATGCCATGAGTAAAACATGAACAGCTAAGTCAAGTTGTAAAAACCAATTAAAACAAAATATTTTAGTGTCACGATTACATATTAGGGCACTGTAATTGTTTCTCTTAAAATATGGTGTTTTCATTTCTGTCAAAATTTTGCTTTCTTCAGGAGCATCTTATTGATGGCTTTGATTGCAAAGATATGTTAAGAACGTTATTTATCAGTGGCCCACAGTCACAACCACGACACTGAGGGAACATACAGGAACTAGTTACTCTATCCCCAAATTACAGCTGACACTGGAAATAAAATAAGCCAGATAAATGCTTATTTTATATGAGATTACACATGCTTAGATTCATTGCAAATTTTACTGAATAACTAAAAAACATAATAACAGCCAAGGACAGGTAGGTATTTAGAATTGATATATGCTGCAAAGAGGCCTTGAAGAACGTCCAATTTCCTGAGAAATCTTCTAATTTAAAAAATTTTGTGGTACATGTAGTTACAAAGTTCAGGAATATTGTAAGCCGATATTTAGTCACATGAACTGTGACTGTAAGTGCCACAAAATGGAGTCACACTTCTGGAACCTTCTCTCTGCCTGCACTGCTGTGTGTTTTTCTGGGGAATAAAAGTAAAAGGTCCTGGTATTTTCTTTTTAATTGCTCTACTTCCACAGTTCTAGGAATTTGGGGATCAATTTGGGACTAAGAATCATGCCAGGAAGATAAATTACATTCATATGTCAGATATTGCCTCACAATACTATCTGGCTCAGCAGGCTATAGTGAGCCCCCACTCACCAGGCCAAGCTCCAGCCAAAAAAATAAATAAATATATAAATAAAAGAACCCCTACTGTTTTTCCATCAAGGGCAACTCTCTCACAGGGCAAACAAAAGCAACAGAGGGAGGCCAACCAGATCCATGCAGTTCTACGGGTTGCTATGCAACCTTCTGTGCAGGTTGGGCAGCAACAGATGGACATTTTGAATAGAATTAATGCCCCTCTGACCCATGGCTTAAATGGTGCCCAAACCTACTGCCTGATGAATTCTATTAACTATAGGCATACTTACACATATAACATATAGCATTCTAAGTGACATGGTTATTACCCTCCTTACTAACATAAAGTCATAAATCTATTGGCAAAATTTGAGACTGATAATATTCAATGAACTATTTCTATTTTTTCTCCTTTTCTTGATAAATGAATCACTGATGTCTCATAGCCTTGAGCTACATATTTCCTTATAGCGTTGCTCTGATTTCATATGCAAACCTGGCACGGTCTGCTCTGAGTCCCTGCTTCATTTCTGCACAGAGCCCTGTTTCTTCCTCAGCCACTGTCACCTGTGGGCTCTGGGCATTGTGTAAGAGACCTCTTTTTATTGTAACTTTAAGAAAGAACATAACAGGGAATAAATATTTTATATACCTTTGTGAGGACAATGTTGTAACCATGTTCCTGATTGAACAATCAATCTAAAGTCTATACTCAGAGCTGGAAAAGTTCTTTGTCCACCTGCCTTCTGCCCAGGCTAAATTTAAGCCACTTTTCATCACATGTAAGTAGATTTTAAAGGAATCAGCATGTCATCAAGGATTATCAGGCTCTATTATCCCCTCTTTAGGTCTCTTGAATTTTATTCACTATGTGACTTACATTGTAGGAATCTAAAAAGGACATCAGTTTCAAAAATAATCTGGCAGTACAGCATATCGTATTGACAGTAAGCAGTTTTAAAATCTTAATGAAACATATCTATAATTGTTGTTGTTGTGTTGTGTTCAGTCATGTCCAACTCTTGTGACCCCCATGGGCTGTAGCCTTCCAGGTTTCTCTGTCCATGGGATTCTCCAGGCAAGGGTACTGGGTTGGTTTGCCATGCCCTTCTCCAGGAGATCTTCCCAACCCAGGGATTGAACCCATGTCTCCTGCATTGGCAGATGGATTCTTTACCACTGATCCACTCGATAAGATATCTTAATAAAGTGGTATCAAAAAAGAGCATTAGCTAGAGAAAGGAGACTTAGAGAGGGTTCTGCGCCTAGCTCTGTACCTAACAAGCCCTATAAACTGGAAAAAAACCACAGAAGTTTATCTACCTATCTTGTTGCTAATATCCTCTCCTGTAACCTGAAGAGGTCTGGGCTAAAGAGTTCCTTTAAAATTTTCTTTACTGCTTCCATTTTCTGAACAACAACAACAAAAAGATGCAGTTAAAAGTCAGATGAGTGGCAATTCCATTTCTAGCTGAGCATGGAGACGATCATTTTCAAAGCCTAATATCCACATGCAATTATAAAATTATTATTTTTATTAAGAGGAAGAAACTGAAAAGCCGTTAGACTCCAGATCTCAAATATTTTGTAGTGTCTGTTCCTCACAGGTGTTCATCTACAGGGAAAAAGAGGTGCCTGCCTATGGATTACATGACTTTTGCTAAGGTTTGTATTTTGCACCGTAATCTCTTGCCAGAACCATCCTCTGTGGAGGGGAGCCTTAATAGCATGCTGCCTCCAGTTTCTGAAGTGGTGCTGCTTCTCTGTCAGGCCTCCTGCTGCCGCCCAGTGTGTCTTTGTTTTGGAAATATGAGCGTGGTTTTCCACTATTGACACTCGGTCTGTAGTCTCCTTGCTGAGAGTCATCACTTACCTATGCCTATACACACATGCTTACACAGGTCCTAGCTTGCCTCCCTCTTCCACCTCCCTTGCCCCATTCCGGGAATGCTGCCCAGAAATAAATAGCAAATAGGGGAAATGAAAAAGCAATTTTTATGCATGTTCTTTAATGACCATAGACTCCAAATCTTGAAATGACTTACCTTTTTGGAGGTGAAATTTCCTAATTTAAATTTTCTTTTAATTAAAAAAATGGAATAATACTCCTTTATAACTTCTTAGAGATATAAGGGACTTCAACATTCTTCTAGGTCAATTATTTCCTTTTTACAAACGAGAAAACTGAATCTGGAGCATGTAGACTTAGAGCAAGTCTGTAGTTGGCATTTTTAGCTTAGGCTTTGTTCTGACTCAAATATTGTTCTAAAGTCTCTCCAAAGAAGCTCATTTCCTTTTTTTTTTTCATTCTGGGAAAATTTCATTTAAGAAACATACACAACAACTACCTTTGTTCTAAAAACAAGTCTTAAGCTTAAATCTCTGTTATGTTAAATTTTTGTAAATTTCCCTTAGCTATTGTTTTAAAATATATAAATTTGTGAATAAAACATCGGTTCGGGAAAAGAATTCATAAGAAAATCATCAGTGAAGAATTAAATTTCCATTTGGACTAACTTATTTCAATCGTATTGAATCTTAAACATTTAAAAGCTAATTTGAAATGTTTATCAACTCCACTGAACTGCCAAAATTTCCTATCTCCTATAATTTGAATATTCATTTGATTTTTAGAGAGTTCTATTTGCTACAGCCTCTAGGTAAACAGTGAATTTTCAACTTGGTTCTTATGTCAAGAGATTTGCCATCAAATGAGAAATGAATCAACATACATAAATCTTCATGGCTGATAATGAAATCTTGTTGGTAATTTGGTGGAATCATGACTCATTTGTGAGACCAGCCATTCTGATGCAAGAAGAAAAAGAAATTAAGTTTAAATGCCAACAGTAGTACTCTCTAGACTTCCTTTAGGACATCTGTGGTCTCTAAGACACATTTTAAACACTCAGATACTCTCTCAATATTGACCATACCGTTGTTGGTCAACCCAGTTGTTGTTACATGATGTAATTTAGTTTCTCATTCTGGACACTTGTATTCCTTAAGAACTTTCTTTACCTTATACTTTATCTGCAAGAAGTGTTTCAACATGTATGTTGATTGAAACAGGGAAGTATTCTATATGATGGAGATTATTATTCTTTAAACAAATACAAGATGAGGAAATATGGCTTCCAAATAAACATAGTTTCCCAATAAAATTTATATCTATGGAACAAGAATGCTTATTCAAAACAATGTAAAGTAAATTAAAATATCAGGACCTTAAAGTATTTTTATTTAAAACAATTCTTTTTCCTAAAGACTTTTGGTTGCTATTGTTATGGAAATTTTTTTTCTTTGGAGTATAGTGGATTAACTGAAGAAGAAAATTGCAACCCACTGCAGTATTCTTGCCTGGGAAACCCCATGTACAGAGGAGCCTGGCAGGCTATAGCTCATGGGGTCCCAAAATACATGACTTAGCAACTAAACAAACATAGCTTATTTACAGTATTGTATTAGCACAGTGATTTCAATTGTAAACACATAAATGTGTGTGTGTGTGTATATATATACACATATATATATGTATATTCTTTTTTTGTATTCTTTTCCCTTATAGGCTATTACAAAGTGAAAGTGAAAGTGTTAGTTACTCAGTTGTGTCTGACTCTTTGAGACCCCATGGACTGTAGCCTGCCAGGTTCCTCTCTCCATGGGATTTTCCAGGCAAGAATATTGGAGTGCATTGCCATTTCCTTCTCCAGGGGATCTTCCCCTCCTAGGGATTGAACCCAGGTCTCCCACATTGCAGGCAGCCTCTTTACCATCTGAGCCACTCGGGAAACCTCCGAGTGGGTTGCCATGCCTTCCTCTATGCGAACTACAGGTTATTACAAGATACTGAGTATTGTTCCCTGTGCTATACAGTAGGTCTTTGTTGTTTATTTTATATATAGTAGTATGTATCTGTTAACCCCAATCTCTTACCTAAGAACTTTTAAATACTAAGTATGCATTGTAGTTGTTTCATCTCCAGTGTTGTCTGAGGAAGCAAATTAGACTTAGTGGAAATTTTAGATTTTTCTGTAACCTGTTGGTTCTATCTGGCTTAAACTCTGGTCCATCTTACTGTTGGAACATATCTGAGCTAGTGAAGAGTGGTGGCTTCCACTTCCTCAGTGGTCATTGCTGTGCCTGTGTCGCACACCAGTTTATGAATTTTGTTGACAACCAAGCTCCCGGTTGTATTCAAATCCTTCCTGTTCTTTAATCAGCAGAGAAAGACAATTAAACTCAGAAAAGATCTGAAAACTGTCTATTGATTGAAAAGAAGGAAGGAGTTATAATAGAAAAGTTCTACTTTGTATTTTATTTTATTTTATTTTTTCTACTTTGTATTTTAAATGTTTTATGTGCACATCCCTGTAATTTATGCAATTCAGTTTTCTTAATTTAAGCAAACATTAGTAATCGTCTCACTTAGCATGTGTCAGTTGAACCCATTGACCAGCTACAGTTATTCATTTCCATCTTCTATTTCAGAAGGCTCTTTCTTACTAGTTCCTAAAAAACATTTGCCCTCCCTAAAACTTATGTTTCAGGGTATTTTCTATCCAGCTCTTGCAGAACACTTGTTTTAGGACTTGCTCTTCAATGTAAAAGGGGGATTTCCAGAATCAGGTAAGTTTAGGAAACACTGCATACTATGCTTTAACTCTTGAAGATGTGATATTAGCATATTAAAGACTTTGAGGAGTCCTATGGTGACAGTATCAATTTAAACATAATTTAATCCTCAACCCTTTTTATGCAATTTTGTTGTTCAGTTACTAAGTAGTGTCTGACTCTTTGAGACCCTATGAACTGTAGCAAACCAGGCTTCCCTGGTTTCACTCTTTCCCAGAATTTGCTCAAATTCATGTCCAGCCATCTGGACATACTCTCCAGCCATCTCATCCTCTGCCTTCTCCTCCTGCCCTCAATCTTTCCCAGCATCAGGGTCTTTTCCAAAGAGTTGGCTCTTCGCATCAGGTGGCCAAAGTATCGGAACTTCAGTTCAGCATCAGTCCTTCCAGTGAATATTCAGGGTTGATTTCCTTTAGGAGTGACTGGTAACACTTGCCAAATACTGGTACCTGGCACTCCCAATATAGTTTGGGAAGGCGGCATGATGCTGTGTGGTGTTTGAGCTTTGGAGGCACATAGACCTTAATATAACCCAATGATTCTCAAAGTGTGGGGCCTGAGCCAATAATATCTGAGAACTTACCAGACAGTGCAAATTTTCAAGCCCCACCCCACATACACTGAATCAGAAACTGTAGGTGTAGCCCAGTCTATCTGTGTTTAAATAATCCTCTGATGCATGCTCGTTAGCACTGCTGGTCTAACTCCAAGTACTTTATTCATTAGATTTTTCAGATCAGGCGAAATGAGTAGGAAAAAAGTAACAGCAAAGAAGCAGATACAGGATGGGCTTAATACCGCCAGTGCCTCTGTCAACCCCTGACTTCGCCATTTACACACTGTAAAATATGGATAATGCTACCTACCTTGAATGACTTGTGAGCATGCAAACAGTTGGCATATATTAGGTGTTCAGTAAGTGGTCTGACTTCTCACTGCAGTGACAAAAGACAGATGCAGGTGAGATGTAACAGGACTGACAGTTAAGATATCATCAACTTTCATGGCTACCTCAAATTGTCTATGTCATAAAGGCAAACGCAGGCTAGTACTTCCTAGTTTTTTGTTTCAATTAGTAAAACTCTGCCAGTGTTTAGTGAGCTTGGTAGTGCCATAATGGTTTAGTTAATTTAAGAGGATTTTTCTTGCTACCCATTATTTATTTCCACATAATTCAGAGTTAGTTTCTACATTTGTAGAAACAGTCTACATTGTCATTTTATAATTCAGGCAACGTGAGTTTTGACTCAGGCAATTTTGTTTATGATGTCAAATAATAAGCCACATTGATAGAATTCTATTTTAATCAAATTATTCCATTCTCATTAAATTGTACAAATATATTTTCCCTAAGTAATATAATCAAGTGTACTTTTCTTATATGCATTGATTTGATCAGCACATTGACATCTTTTGCCTGAAAAGTGTCCTTTGGGAATATTTGATGACTATTTATTAGAATGTCTTCAATAGGTGGTGAAAATACCAGATTCAGCAACTTTTTTCCCTCTACTTTAGGTTAACAAAGACAAAGAACATGTCATTATTTGGGGCTTAATTATTTTTATCCATAGCAAAAACGATGATAGTAGTTTAGATTGTCTTAGTAACTCTGTTAGGTAAGTAAATATATAATAGTTATAAAACATATACTAATCTTATTTTCATTTGTGACAGTCCCTCTTTGGCAGAGGACAAGGTTATTCCAACTCTGAGAATGCAATGAGCTTTGTGCTGTTAATGATGGATGAAGTTATGTTCAGTTTCTCAGCCATGTCCAACTCTTTGCGACCCCATAGACTGTAGGCTGCCAGGCTCCAGTGTCCGTGGAATTTTCCAGACAAGAATACTGGAGTGGGTTGCCATTTCCTACTCCAAATGTTGAGATTATCCTTTTCCAACACCACCTAGGGCCTCCCATCTGGAAATAAGTAAGTGACTCGTAGCAAACCTTCATCTCCTCTGTCGAACTTATTTTTTCCCTTATTGGTGCACCTTTTCCCCCCACCGTTCATCCCGTGTCTCTAAGCTTCCTTTGTGGAGAATGTTGTTCTAACAGAGGAAAGGAGACACCCAGCTAGTGGAGGTTTGTTGTATTATCCCCCTATAACGAAATAAACAGCATTGTAAGTGCTGAATAGGTGCTACACAACTACTTTGATTCCTAAAATTCATCTAAATTAAAACATTTTAATTAGTTCATTCATTGAGCAAGAAAATGATCTTGCTCAATGATCCAAATGCTGGATCCAAAATGATCCAGCAACTTACGTTCTGGACAATATTCTAAATATTGATTATATATACATAGAAAGGAAAAAAGAACAATAGAAATAAAGAAAAATGAAAAGTACTTGAAATGGTTAAGCTTAGGAGATACAGAATTAACCTACAGGCAATCAAATAATTAAATACCACAAAAATGCCTTTCTGTGAGATGGATACAATGCTTTATTTCTCTTACTTAAGATAAATAAGAAAGGAAAATATTATAATTAAAATTTAAGGTTTTTTTTTTCATCCCACACACATATATAGGGCATTCTACACTATTTGTGAACACAGTGTAGGATAATGTAAAAGCTTTTCAGAATACATCTATGATCTCACCAAGGGTAGACCAAAATTCTCATTAAAAACCCCTTGTCTATGTCTATTCAAACAGAAATCTCAACTTTTCTTTGACTGAAACAAACAATAATTTTAGTGAATTCAGTGAAATTACCAACTAAGTTGCCTGCTGCCTGCTTGGATTTATTCATTTATTTGAATGATTAACTAAGTGTAAGTATTTCTACTATTTATTATTCAGAGACTAAAACTGCACATGTTCTCATATTTCATTTATTAACAGAATTAAATTAAAATGACATTAGTATAAGACACGCAAAATAAATACTATTTTAAATCTTATTTTGATTTTTCATGTTGTTCCCCCCCCTCCCCTTCGAAGAGGGCATAGAAATTGTCAGTGTGCAATATCTAATGTTTGACTTTTGGAATTCTGAGGATTGTTTGGTATGTCACCATTTCATTTTTATATTATAATTTTCTTTTCATTGTGTTTATAAAATAGAGTGAATTACTTCTCTTATTAGTATGTCTAACACTGTCTATATAATATCCTGATTTGCATCTCATCTATGTTGAACCATCGTATATAATAACCAGCAAGATTGACTTTTTTTTCTTAGTAGGGTTGAACCCCCCCTAATTTGTCAAATCTGTTATTTGAACAATTTGAATTACCAGCTTTTATCTCAATTTCTTGACTGCTGTTTAAGAGGATTAGAGGCCTTGCTCAGCTTCACCAGGGTGGCTAACGGTAAGAGGCACCATTGCAGCTCAGCTCCAAAAAATCAATGAACTGAGTCTGATTGACTGAGTCTCAATTACTCCGTGGAAAAAGCATAATGCTGATCTTCTCTACTTACACAAACCAAGTCAGACAGAAACCAGCAGCAACCTCTTCCTTTTAAATTCAAATGTTAGGTAGAGAATAGGAAGAGAGAGAGAAAAAACAACAAAATATAAAGAAATGAGAATGAGAAGAGATGAATTTTGAGTCCAAAGATGATTTTAGCATTTGGCTAAGAATTCAATTTTACTGATAAGATAGCTTTTTAATCTTGAAAAGCACTCAACATTCCCAGTAATTATCATCTCCTTTTTCTCTTCTAGCTTTAGTAAGCAAATTTAGAAATACAGACCACCAAAGCAAATTTTCACTTGAAATATTTTTTTTTCATTCTAGGGAAGTTATACAGGAAAACTGAGTATATGACTTTTCTCATTTTTCCTCCTATAAAAACTTCTGTGAAGCAAACACACTTATTCTGATGCAACAAGATATTTTTCCCTCTGTTTACATTGTAATGGCCAAAAATATTAATGATCCTTCTTGTCATATAGGTTAAAATTAAGGGACAAAAATGATTTAATTTCATTTTGAAGATGTTTTTACAGAAAAGAGGCAGTCATCTATTTCATTTAAAGGGATTTTTCCCCCCTAAGAAAGCTTACTATTTAAATAAACAGGTCTAAGAGACTAGATCAGATGTTAGAAGTTATAGAAGTTAAGGTACTACAATCACTCAAGAAACCAAGGAGCCTGTTGGCAAAAGTAATTCCTTTAACTCACAACAACTGGGCGACATTTTCTGGGAAGAAGAGAGTCCCCAGAGAACAACAGCATTTTATGTCATAGAATCAGAGTGTTTTAGAAATTTTCAACCATGTTTTGCAACCGTATAATTATAGGGATCAGAAACACACAAAGTTAAGGGACTTGACCCAGGTCACAAAGTAAATGAAATTCTAAAAATTAAGGATGAAAATCTTGACATGGAGGACTTTTAAAGGTTTTGAAAGAGTATAAAATTTAAACCTGAGACATTTTCATCTGATTTGGAATGTGTTTTGGATCATCAGGTCAACAACTTTAATTTGGAGGTTGTAATTCATTTTAATCCATGGCTTAAAATATAAGCACATTTTTGTGAAACATCCTAGATAAAGTTTTAAGCCGAAGGCAGTTGAGACAGAAAAATGGATTGAATAAAATATCACTAGGGCATAATTTCTAGTGATAGTAGTTTGCTTTATCTGTCTGGAACCTTCCTTTTAATGAATGGGATCTTCTCATGTCCTGTGTGAGTAGATGCCCCTCAAGCTGTTCTCTCACCCAAAAGCAAGGATGAATGAAACTGAAGAGGATGGTCGTTAGAATAAAACAGGAAACAACATCATCCTGAATTATAGTCTGTAAAAGTGAAATTTGCTAAAACTTTAATTATTTGCCTTTTCTCACTGTGAAGGCACTTTGCAGTAGAATAACTCAGTAACAAGTGAATTTTGGAATAAGTCAACATTCTCATTAAAACAAAGTCATCTGATATTACTGAGAACCATATAACAGTTATTGAAACCTGAAGCTTCAGAGAAGGAAATCTTTATTGTAATAAAGGAATCAGCAACATTGTCTATAAGCCTCATTTCAGTGGCGAAAGATTAGTTCATTCAATAAGAATCTTGTAACATGGTGCCAGCACGGGTGCAATAAACTTTATGGAATGGCTCATAAGATTAGACTAATTAAAGATAATCTAATTTGGACAATTTTATCTTCTGGAAAAGAAATGTGATGCCATCCTCTGGGAAGAGATAATGTTTAGTCTCTGGGGATGTGCTAAAAAAAAAACACCACAAAAAATCTCACTAGATATGTGCAATAATAAGAATTAGGGTTGATCCAAAGACAGTCTTAGATCTACCCATTGCCTCTCAAAAGATCCACCACATAGACTGTTAAGCCCCATAATTATCTCCCCTATTTGTGACAAGCCTGAGCTAATCAGTCTCTGAGGGAGTTTTCCAGCAGATTCTGAGGAGATTCTGTGTGCTTCACGGTGCTCATCAAGCTATTTTGTACTCAGAACCGCAAAGAGCTGACCAAAGTTCATTATCCTCATCTAGACCAGAATTAATTCCAATTAAGAAAAATAGACATTTAAAAAATGTTGGGTATTTATGATTTAGAACAAAGAGTCTTCGCTATTTTTATAACAGCAGCGTAGGTTCTAGCTGCCTATAATCCCATATTAAAAGATTAGAAAAAACATCTGAAGAAATCAGAGAGTGTCTAATTGAGGTTCTTGCCTTTAATCCTGCAAGCCAACTCCCTCTTGGATATCAAGATCTGTCAGTGGTGAGCCAGGGGAATTCTGTAAGGAAAAAGCAACCATGAGGAATATAATGTATTCTTTCCTACTTAAGAAATAAAAAGGGGGAAACACAGTTGGTGATATCAAAACATAAGTCAATACAAAATTAGGGGAAACCCCCCAAATGGATTTGTAAGTAGAAGCTAGTAAAAACTGAAGAAAGAAGCTTGATATTGCTCTTTTATCATGTTTAAACCATTGTGCAGTAGAGGGTAGACAAATTAATGAAAAAGATTCTCAGGAAAGAGTAAATAATTAAAAATAACAGCAAAAACTGAATCCAGACTCTCACTAGTAAGCAATTCATAAACTTTTTAGTTAATGAATATATTTTACTTGGGTATAGATTCTAAGGCTCTTCATTACCTGATTGTCTGTATGTAGTGTTATTCACTCATCTTGCCAGAGAATTATGTATTAATGAGAACTTTCTTATCAAATTCAAGGAATGCTACTGTGAGACAAAGTTTTCCTGTATAGCTATTATAGAATTGTGCACAATACCTTTTAGAAGCTTCACTTATTGACAATTAATATTTTATGCTTATTTACTAAAGGAAAGACAAGTTACAATTCATAAGCGGTAAGTTAAATGAGCATAAGAAGGAATGAAGGTGTTTGTTTTAAGAAATACAGACTCTTTTACAACATAATAAAGGGGGAAACAGTAATCAAGAAGAAAAAGGGAAAGAAAATAGTGTACTAAATTCAAAATATACTTTAAAATAATATCATGTTTTAATCACAAAGTAAGATCTTTGCTTCCCTCACTAATTGCTTAAAAACTGATATAAAATGTAAATTATGCAAAGACTATACCTAATAAAATATATATATTTATAAGTATATGTGCCTGGCAAACATATTTCTCTTCAGTCTATTATACATTAATACTTTAAAAGGGTTAATTTGCTGCATATTAACAAAGTTTTCTTTGCATCATAAACAAACTCACATATAATATTTTAATAGGTGATTTAATATTAATATTAACAATCTTTTAGTAAAAGATGCCCCTTTTGTAACAAACTGGATTTTTGAGGGGCAACAAACGTTATTAGGAGTCATTCTATAATATATGGAAATTTGGAACTGAGCATAAATATGAGAAAATTAAATGACATACTTTTTTCTTTTCAACTGCAAATGGAAAACAGTTTATAGAATAATATATTTTAATCTGTACATATTATTTCAGAAGAGATTCCATACTTCATCAGAAAATACCACACTGAATATTCATACATTAGTGACATTTGAGCAATGTTTACACAGGTTTGTGTGAATGATCAAAATAACAGATTTAAAAACATGGAATTTTTTAAAAGTGATTGTCATAAATATTATAGCCAGTTACCATCTTGGCTATGATACCTGATTTTTGAAATCTAAATTTTGATCTAATATTTAAAGGTAAGATTTATTCTATTAAGTACCAGAGATTATGAAATTACCACAAATTAATGACAACATATATACTATTAGACTCATATAGAGTCAATGTGAAAGAGAAGATGAAATTCACCGATAGTGACTGAATTCATTATGAATAGTTATTAAAATGGGCAGAGGGCAAAAATAAGAGGGGAGAGGTATCAAGCTGAAATCTAAATTCTCTAAATTCCCCATTAAATTTGAAATTGTCATTTTATGACTTTATGGAATTTGCCACTGCTTGAGGGAGCCAGTATATCTGAAACCCACTTAATCACAAAATGTCAAATGGGAGATGAAATTCACCCAGTTACTTGATCTATACTTAAAATAACATGCTCTTTCAGGAATGTAATTCTAGCCTGCCTTCTTAGTTTGATCTAAGTAAGGAACAGGTTATTTCATTTACATTTTTACAAAATACAAATCATTGCTTATGCTTTTGTGTTGAAAAGTGGGAGCTAAATTTTTAATTTTATCGTTGTAACTTAATCATTAAACCAATGATGGCTTCCCAGGTGATGCAGAGGTAAAGAATCCACCTGCCAATCCAGGAGATGCAGGAGACCTGGGTTCAATCCCTGGGTGGGGAAGATCTCCTAGAGTAGAAAATAGCAACCCGCTCCAGTATTCTTGCCTAGAGAATTCCATACAGAGGAGCCTCACAGGCTACAGTCCGTGGTGTCACAAAGAGTCAGACAGGACGGAGTACACTGCACACACATTATAATTTAAGTTCAGTACTATGAATCATAAAGAAAAATATGCACAATCGTAAACCACTTGAAATTCATAAGCAATATTTTTTAAAAAGAGAGAGATAAAGCACATGATGACTTAGGACATCACAGGCATTACCCAGAGGTGATGATGTCAGAAATGATTAAGGCTTGCATGGGCTCTGTCCCATTGTAACTAAGCAGGACACTATGGGGTAGTCTCAGGACAGTCTGCCCCACTCCATGTCCTCCACCTGCCTCTTGTTTTTAGAAAAACTTTAACCTCCTAGGCCTTCACCAAGTTCCAAAGAACACATTTAATCAAAAAGTGAGAAAATGCAGAAATAAAGAAAAGCAGTCAAGCAAGACAAAATAATAATAATTTAGCCATTAAACAAAGTCAAGGACCTTTAGTTCCTCCTCAAGGGCTACAGATAATATGCTAAGTAATATCCTTTGAGCTATTTTATAGATACTGAAACCCCCACCAAACAGAAGAATTTAACTGTAAATTCACCAAATAGAAGGATTTAATTGTATGCTTGGAAGGAAGGCTAGGACAAAACTAGACATCATGTTAAAAAGCAGAGACATTACTTTGCTGACAAAGGTCCATAGAGTCAAAGCTATGGTCTTTCCAGTAGTCATGTACGGATGTGAGAGTTGGACCATAAAGAAGGCTGAGTGTCAAAAAATTGACGCTTTTGAGTTGAGTTGCTGGAGAAGACTCTTGAGAGTCCTTTGGACAGCAAGGAGATCAAACAAGTCAGTTCTAAGGAAAATCAACCCTGAATACTCATTGCAAGGATTGATGCTGAAGCTGAAGCTCCAATACTTTGGTCACCTGGTGCAAAGAGCTGACTCATTGGAAAAGATCCTGATGCTGGGAAAGATTGAAGGCAAAAGGAGAAGAGGATGGCAGAGAATAAGATGGTTGGATAGCATCATTGATTCAATGGACATGAACTTGGGCAAACTCTGGGAGATAGTGAGTGACAGGGAGGCCTGGGGTGCTTCAGTCCATGGGTTCACAAAGAGTCAGACACGACTTAGTGACTAAACAACAATTGTATGCTGCCCACAAGCACATAGACCCCAAATGAGTTAGAACCAGAAGGTTGATGATTGTGATTCCTGATTACCTCACCACCAACAAATCAGAAAAATGTCCACAAGCTAATCATACACTCTGCAATCCTTTCCCTCACCCTGTCTTTAAAAATCTTGCCCTGAAAGCTGTGGGGAGTTTGGGTCTTTTAAACATTAAATACCTGGACTCCTTGCTTGGCACTTTGCAATAAACACTGCACTTTCATACACCACAACACATTATTAGTAGATTGGCTTTATTACGTGTGGGCAAATGGACCCAAGCTTGATTTGGTGACACAATTGGAGGAGGCATCATCATACAATGTGGTGGAAATTTAAAAACTCCATCAGACTGGCATAGAGGAAGGACGGTCTATCACATACATGACCAACCTTGTCTGTATATTACAGCTACATAGGAAGGTTTCCAAAATCCTGATGCCTAAGCAAAAATCCACCCCTGCCTCCAAAAATGATGATAAATAAATGCAAAAAAGCATCCTGGCACCAATATTCATTTTGAAACTCTCCAGGTGTTGGGAGCCATTCTGGATCTACTGCCGGATGACAAAGTCATGGCACCACTCAAGAAGAAACTGCAAAGCGGTTTCTCTCCAGGATTGGAACCTTCCCTCCTTCCTGTTTCTATGCTTTTGTTGTGGCTAACTCTGTTTCATTCTTTGATGGCTGGAGTTGTAGGGGCTTCCATGATGAGGTCACGAGAGTCCATGGAAAAGAAAAATGATCCCTTGCCCCAGAGAAACATTCCAAAAATGATTAAACCTACTGGGGCCCCTGGCTGGTGGGTTCCTAACACTCAGCTAGGGAATAAGGCCATGTTCATTTGGAAAACAAGCCCTAAGCCTATTGTGACCTGGCCTCATGAGGAGATTATTATTGATGACTGGAAAACTTGGGTCATGTATTAGGGAAAATTACAGAAACTAAGCCAACTGCCTTTCCTCATAAAGATTGGGATGCTAGAGATATTTGTGCCCCTTAGAATCTAAGCATAAACAGCAAGAAATATGTGAATTGTATTGTAAATGGTTTCAAGGTAAACTGCAGAAGACTTGTTCCTGCCAGAAATAGTCTTGTGGCATGTTGGTAGATGGTAAACAAACCACCACTGACAATGGCTGTACTATGAGGAACTCTTGACCTTAGATGCCACTATAGCACTTATTCACTGAAGCAAGACGCTGTATTTGCTGTAGTAGCAGGCTCTACAGAATAAGTAGATGGAACAATATGATTCATAGACTATGTTTTAGTAGAATAAAAATAGGTTTCAGGGTAAACATGTAGCCATAATGTGACGAAGGACTAGGAAAAAACTTTTAACACATCTTAGAATCAGGGGATGTTGATCTGAACGGAAAAATATTGTAAGTCATTACGTAGAAGAACATGTGCTATATAAGTAGAAACTGAAAGCAATAAAGATTATGGTCCTTGGGTCATCAAAAAAACTCTGTTTCTTTCTTTCCTCTTGCGGACGCCATTCATCCCTTGGGTACTCCTAGACCAGCTGGAGCAGGACTCCGGCATCCAGGTGATTCTACTGTTCAGCCAAGGTTAAGATCTATTGATTTGTACCAACCTTCCTCTCTACCTTGCTCCCTAGAAGACAGTCTTAAATGATTTCACGGAATTGGAAGTTCCTAACAAATTAGAAACTATTAGACTAATTCAATGGTTTTCATAATTTCATTTTCACAATTAAAGATTATGGAAGAG
Source organism: Okapia johnstoni (assembly GCA_024291935.2). Classification (NCBI taxonomy): domain Eukaryota; kingdom Metazoa; phylum Chordata; class Mammalia; order Artiodactyla; family Giraffidae; genus Okapia; species Okapia johnstoni. Next base: position 28,036,308 of record CM044321.1, on the reverse strand, counting down.
TTTTGTTATGTCTCTTGACATTTACATTATCATAAATTAAAACAGATATTTTAAAGTATTAATTTCAAAATGAAAGCAAAAAACCCATTATACTTTAATAAACCTAATTTTATAAAAATTTGTATTTTACTAAATGAAAAATTAGTGAAGGATGAAGCAATGTTTTGAGCTTTTGCAAATGTGTAGTGTAACTGAAGGCAGCTTGTTTTCCAATCACTTCTGCATTTACTCTGTTGCAATAACACACAAATGGAAAACTTCACAATTGTGAGAGAGGTAGGGTGAAAATGTGAAAAAAATATTAGTTTTATTTTAAAAATACTTTCAATCTCATGCACTTCCACAAAGGGTTTTGATGAGCCCCAAGGGGTCTTTGGAGACCCCAACAGTTCTCTCAAAACCTTGAGAACTGCTAGCATAATGAAAGTAACCTCCTTGGTTCAGATGAAGATGAAAATAGTAAACCTTTATCCTATTACCCCCAAAAGGTTAACACTAAGGAACTACTTGGGTGGTCAAAAGTAATACTGTCTATTACCATTTGCTAGGTTACTTGTGGGGGCTTCCCTGATAGCTCAGCTGGTAAAGAATCCCCCTGTAGTGCATGAGACCCTGGTTCGATTCCTGGGTCAGAAAATGCCCTTGGAGAAGGGAAAGGCTACCCGTTCCAGTGTTCTTGGGCTTCCCAGGTGGCTCAGATGGTAAAGAATCCGCCTGTAATGTGGGAGACCTGGGTTCCATCCCTGGGTTGGGAAGATCCCCTAGAGAAGGGAATGGCTACCCTTTCCAGTATTCTGGCCTAGAGAATTCCATGGACTGTATAGCCCATGGGGTCACAAAGAGTCAGACCCACCTGAGCAACTTTCACTTTCATTTTCAGGTGACTTGTTAGAATAAAGTATGGGGCTATGTCAAAGAGTGACCTAATTGAACTAGAAAAGTCCACTCTTGCAAATAACTATCTGAAAAATATAATTCCCACATCCAGTGATTTTTGTATGCTTCAAAGTTCCAGTCTTTGCACTTGAAAATCGTGCAGTCTACTTGGTGAGACAAGACATATATGAATAAAAGTTTACAGAGAAGTGTTTTGTGAAGTCAAAATTTTACATACGATAACTCAAATGAGTAAAAGCATATGTATAACTTTAAAAAGTTTGTGTGAATGCTCCCATTTTGCTATTTTTTCACTGAAGTTGTTACCATCCTGGGTAGATAACTGACCTTTCAAAATGATAGGATGTCAGGAAAGGACATTGTTATAGTAAATAGTTATTTTGGCTACAGACAGCTTTTTATATAAACAGTTCATATTTGTTCCTAACAAATCTAACTTCTTATTATTGTTGCTCTTGTAGTTGTTATTTGCCCCTTTTTATAAAAAAGCAACTGACTTTCAAATTGAAATTAATATTCCCTTTCACTTATTTCCTCTGACCTTAAAAAAAGAAGGTCTTTCTGGTTGGCTTGTATTTCCTTTGTGTTTTGTTATCTTACCTGTACATTTCATATCCTACATTACATATACAACAGGAAAGCATACACATTCAATTTTGTTCTTTCCATTTTTGACCACTGTTAACACATATTATGGCTATTTTTAATTCTAATTCTGTTTACCAAGATACTGGCTATTTCTTTTACCTGATGTCATAGGCAGACTTAACAAGCGTACCTGATAGTCCATCATCCTGGTCATTGAAAAAATCTTAAATAGCACTGAACTGGAAACCGACCACTGCACAAAACTTCTTGTTATATTTCCCCCTTAACTCATCCCCCAAGTGATGCTTATAATCTGCATTTTTGGATGTGCTCCAGGTAAGGTTGGCTAGTAGTCCTTTGGTAGGTAATATACTTCTAATAATTAAGAAATATTCTAATTGGAAATCTGTGTAGATATCAGTAGAACTCTTAGGGAACTGAATGTTCCTCTTAAAAGAGAGGGTATGCATATGCATCAGTAGGCTAAAATTGGCCCTTATAAGTATAATATGAAGTCATGAAGCAAGGGAAAACAGTTGCTGCACTGAAATGTCCATTACTTGCTACAATCTAGACTAAGGTATCCATGTGACCCATGGGAAATTAGAAAGAAAAATAGCGTTTTATAAATCATTTTTTCACTATAGCTATCCTATTGGTAAGTTATGTCTAAATAACTGTCTTTACTTCTATTTGTGATTGGAACATCATAGTTAGTGAAACCTACCTTGTTTCTTTCATCACGTTTACCTCAAATGTACACAGTATAAAATGCGGAGACACACACATACACTATTATTAAGAAAAAAGCAATATAGAGGTATTTCTGATTGTGTTGGTTCTTATACTTTTCTCTAAAAATACTTTTTTAGTTTTTACCTTGATGAAGCAAGCATTACTAGAATTCCATAATATTCTCGTATTAATGCTGCTTCCCAGACAAGCCATGGAAAGAAGATGACAGAGCAAAATGGAAGTTTCTTAATACTGCACTAGGAATGTCAAGTTTAAGATAGTTTGATACTGTTGCTGAAAAAAACAAACAACTAATAAAGATTTATTAAATGCCTAATATGTATTTAAAAGAAAGCTAGATGATTCTGAATATGATAAATAAGATAGCTCTCCTCAAGAGCTCATCAAAGACTGATCACTTAGTTATGACAATAAGACTAAAATGGATCATGTTGACAAAACAGCATAAGACTGATCAACTGTACCGTGCAGAATATATATTATCAGATTTTAAAGATGATTAGATAGTCTGGTTTGATAGTAAAATGAAGCTTTTATGTAAGAGGCATCACTTGAAAAAGGATTTGAAGGATAAGTAATAAGTAGATAGGTAGAGTTGGGGCATCTGGTCCCATAACTTCACAGCAAATAGAGGGGAAGATACGGAAACAGTGACAAGACTTTATTTTCTTGGGCTCCAAAATCACCGCAGATGGTGACTGCAGTCATGAAATTAAAAGACACTTGCTCCTTGGAAGAAAAGCTATCTACAAACCTAGACAGCATATTAAAAAGCAGAGACATTACTTTGCCAACAAAGGTCCATATAGTCAAAGCCATGGTTTTTCCAGTAGTTATGTATGGGTGTGAGAGTTGGACCATAAAGAAGGTTGAGCTTCGAAGAATTGATGCTTTTGAATTGTGGTGTTGGAGAAGTCTCTTGAGAGTCCCTTGGATTGCAAGGAGATCAAACCAGTCAATCCTAAAGGAAATCAATCCTGAATATTCATTAGAAGGACTGATGCTGAACCTGAAGCTACAATACTTTGGCCACCTGGAGCAAAGAGCTGACTCTTTAGAAAAGATCCCGATGCTGGGAAAGATTGAAGGCAGGAAGAGAAGGGGACAACAGAGGATGAGATGGTTGGATGGCATCACCGACTCAATGGATATGAGTTTGAGCAAGTTCCAGGTGATGGTAAAGAACAGGGAAGCCTGGCGTGCTGCAGTCCATGGGGTCAGAAAGAGTCAGACATGACTGAAGTAACTTAGCAGCAGCAGTAGCGGATAGGTAGACAGCAAGGTTGAGATGATTCCAGGTGGTAGAAAATAAGGTTTAAAAGCAGCAAGAGGGACTTCTCTGGTGGCACAGTGGATAAGAATCTGCCTGCCAATGCAGGGGACACAGGTTTGATTCCTGATGTGGGAAGATTCCACCTGCTACCGAGCAACTAAGCCCATGAACTACAAGTACTGAAGCCATGCACCCTTGAGCCCGTGCTCCACAGCAAGAGACACCATCACAATGAGTAGCCTGTGCACAGCAACTAGAGTGTAGCCCAGCTAGCCACAATTAGAGAAAGCCCGTGCACAGCAACAAAGACCCAGATATAGATTTTGCAACCAAAAAAATATATATAAATACAATAAAAAACATTTTTAATAAAAGCAGGGAGGTGGTAATGAGACATGTAAATATACCCTGACACATTTTCTATGAGTTTATGTTTCTTACAAATATTGGTGAATCTGTATACCATTACAGAAGTCTGACAGTGAAGGACAGAGAAGCCTGGCGTGCTGCAGTTCATGGGATCACAAAGAGTCAGATATCACTTAGTGACTCAACAACAACAGAATTCTGAAGGTGGTAGTTTTAGAGATGCCTGCTCAGAACATCCCATGGATGGAGGAGCCTGGTGGGCTGCAATCCATGGGGTCGCTAAGAGTCGGACATGACTGAGCGACTTCACTTTCACTTTTCCCTTTCATGCACTGGAGAAGGAAATGGCAACCCACTCCAGTATTCTTGCCTGGAGAATCCCAGGGACGGCGGAGCCTGGTGGGCTGCCGTCTATGGGGTCGCACAGAGTCGGACACGACTGAAGCGACTTAGCAGCAGCAGCAGCAGCTCAGAACATAATCCAAAACTAAGGAAGTGCCTTAGTTCGCTATTCTGTGGAACAAATCATCCATAAACTTAGCAACTTAAAACAGCAACGAGTTATTACCTCACAGTCTCAGTGGCATTTAGGAGCAGTTTAAAGAATAAGTGGTTTGGGTTCTGGGTTCTCAGGAGGCAACAGTGAAGTCACATCTAAAGACCAGCCAAAGGAGGATCTGCTTCCACTCTCCGCTGTTGGCGAGCCTTGGAAGATCATCTTCTGGAGGGAAAGAGCAAATTAGCCAACATGGCGGTAGTCAGGCTCTTTCATCCCATGGCCTTTCTCTCTAGCCCCACGTTTTGTAAATAATGATTCTGTAACAGGGGAGGTGATTTATAGCACTGCGCACGATCATCACGATGTGCTCGCTCGGCCCCAGGCCGCTTTTGTTCTGTTTGTCTACATTAGCTCCACCTGAGAACCTCTTTGCTGCCGCACCGGCTGGGAGAGAATAAACATGTCTGCAGTTTCTACAGCTCCTCACATCTTCTTCCAGCTTCCCTGCTTATTCCTTGCCTACCCTGGGTTCAGCAAACAGTGTGAACAGCGAAACACCTTCTAAACTCACCTATATGAGTTTCTCCACAGGACTCCCTCTAGAAAGGTAGCTGGCTTCCCTTAGAGCGAGTGAATCAAGACCTAGTGAGAGCTTCCAAGGTGGAGTCAGGTCTTTTTATAACCTAAGGTCAGAAATTAAAATCCAGGAGGCAGGATAAATTGCAGGCCACCTTGGAGACTGCTTTTCACAGAAGGTGAGGTTGATATTAGGTGGAGAGAGAAGAAATCTACTCTCTGTCTTGGCTTCATGCTCTTGTAGGTAGAAGTCATAGAATTTGAGGTCTTTGAGAATCCTTCCTTATTTTCAGATATTACTTACATTACAGAGAGGGAGATGGGAATTAGGAAAGAATAAAAATTAGGATATTAAAGCTTACAAAAAGTAGTTTAATCCCTCTTTCTTCATGTGGTATTATTTCCCTTTGTAATCGTTTAGTTTAAGGACATGAAAGAGATGCTGTTTCCTTCATCATGTGTCCTGAGGCAATGGTGGTCACTGTTATTCAATGGTAATTCTTTTTCATTGAGCCCAGAGAGTGACCTCAGGATCTTTCCTGATACTGTGTCTCAGATGTTTACAATCAACTAGTCAGACATAAAATATAACTTTTTTTTTCCAGTCCTAGCCTTTACAGGAGAAATATTTCAGCTTTCATTCATATATGTATATTTGATTTTTTAAAAAAAATATTCTCTCCATAGTAGCAAGGAAAAAGTCACTTTTTAAATAAATGGTCTTGGGTCCATTGGATATTCATTTAGAAAAAGATTCATTTACCTGATGCCATATACAATTCTAGGTACATGATAGATCTAAATATGAAAGGCAAGCCTATAAAGAAAAGTATTTATACAATAGACTACATTAAAGGTAAAATTTCATGTATCATAAAAAGGCAAGCTATGGGTGTAAATATATGCCATGGGTAAAAATATATACAACACATATAAATGGTGAAAAATTTATATCCAAAATAGATTAAACACACCTATAGATCAGTAGAAAAATGGGAGACAACTCAATAGAGACAGGGGCAAGAAATTTGAAAAGGAATCTCACAAAAGATGGTATCTCAGTGGATAGTAAACCCACTAAAGATGGTTCTATATCTACTGGAATAGCTGAAATGAAAGACTGAAGTTATCTTGTATTGGCAGAGATGTAGGTAATGTCAATGTCATTCACATTCCGTATAATGTGAATGTTAGTACAATCATCTTTAATGTTGGATAACTAATTAGGTAATCACATACTATACAACTGGGAATTCAATTCCTATACACAAACAGACTAGATAAGTGGTGATATGATTGTGAAATACTATACAATAATGAAAATGGAAGAGAAAAAACAAAATTATATGCAAAAATTTGCATTAATCTCACAAATGTAAAGCTGAGCCAAAGAAGCCAGATGTGAAAGGATATATATTTACATGTACATAGGTCATATATATGGGGCTTCCCCAGTGGATCATGGGTAAAATAACCTGTTTGCAATGCAGTAGATATGGGTTTAATTCCTGGGTCTGGAAGATTTCCTGGAGGAGGGCATGGCAACCCACTCCAGTATTCTTGCCTGGGCAATCCCATGAGCAGAGGAGCCTGGCTGGCTACAGTCCATAAGGTGGCAGAGTCAGACATCACCAAAGTGACTTAGCACACACACACACACACACACACACGTCATATATATATATATATATAAAATGACTCCATTTATATAATTTAGCACATGCAAAAAACAATGCATGATGTTAGAGGTCAGGAGGTCAAGATAGTGATTGATTGATTTGGAAGAAGAAAGAGGAAATAAATGTTGGTATAAGGAGTATGAGGGACCCAAACAGGAATTCCAGGATACTGGTAATCTGTTTCTTGACCTGCATGGTAGTCACCTGAGTGTGTTAATTTTGTTATAATTTATTTTCTATGACTTTTGTGCTTCTCTATATGTAACTTACATGATACTAAAAACATATAAATAAGAGATGAAGATTTATCCCAGTGGAATCAGAGGATATTAAGGAAAAGATTCTATGCTAGTTTACAAAATCAGCCATGAAAATGATCCATCAACCATGAAATCAGTATGACCCTGAATTCCATAGTAACAAGGAATCTAAGAGAATGGAGTACCGAGTTTAAGAGAGAAGTATCACTTGAAACATATACATGAGATGTGTTTAGCACTGCAGCATCTCCTTGTAGCTTATTTGATTCAGGTGAAGAATATTCTTATAATATATCCCAACTGGAATTTTAATAAAAAATTTCATGTTAGTTAGATTCAAGTTATATTTTACATGCATTAATATTTATCGTTCCTGACTTCTTGATGTATGAGTTTGGACTTCACAGAGTTTGGTCAAGATTTGAGACTAGGAAAGAATATTAACTCAGAAGGGATGAAGATAACATTTCTTATTGTTTATTATCAAATCAAAGAGCAAGCCTGCCAAGGGCATATTCATGACTAAGAATGCATGGGGTTGTGAGGGGACTCAGATCCCCAGGGCATTTGTTGCTTGTAAATGTAGACCTGAAGTTAGTGGTCATAGTAGCCAGACAGAAGAGGGAATCACCAGGTAGGAGCATTATGTATGAGCTCACTGTCTTTGTATATCATCTTAGACTAGGAAAGGAAGGGAAAGGGGAATGTTGGCTCTCAGGGGTCCACGCTTACCATAAACAAAATATCTTGCACTGGCTATGCTTGCGCATTCTCATTCTAGGGTGTCAGGGATGGGGGCAGTCTATGCCTTCCTCTGTCTTGAAGCCTCTAAATTTCTGCTGCCTGCCCTAATGGGTTACTTTCATTTCCTCATTCCCTTGTCTCTTCATTCTTAAAAGATATTTGTAAATCCCAGTCATGTATCAGGAACTACAATAAACCCAGTAATTTAAAGTTGAGTGGTACTTAGTCCCTGTTCTCTAGAAATCTGTAAAACATACTGTCATATTCCAAAATATGTACTGAAAGAATCCAAAAATATAAAGTGAGTATTCATCTTTTAGTTTCATGTGGCTTTGAATTTTTTCCTTCATATTTACAAAGAAAGTAACTTGAAAAAATAGAGAGCTTATAGACATGTTAAATTGTTCTCAGCAAAGATCTGAGGAATTTTTAGAAATGATGTCCTTTCTATTGGATGAATAATTTTCTAACTTCCTTCTTCAGTTCAAAGACCAGTGCCCCCATAACTGTAACAACATGTGATCTTAAGATAGTTGCCCTTTTATCCCCTAAAGGAATTAACACATGAAAAAAAACCTCAGTTATTTTTTCCATTTCAGTTAATTCTAAGTCAAGTAAGCAGACTTAATTGTATGCATGAAGAAAGCAACATTAAAACCCTAAAATTGTGAATCTATAAGTAGAAAGAATACTAAGAAATAATCTTCCCTTTTGACTCCAGGGACATTTGATGACAATGAACAGCTACTGTCAAATAACAAGCTACACAGCTTTGACATTTATATCCTTGCTAAACAGCATGGAAGGGGAGGGGTTTTTCCCAAACTAGGGATCTTACCCAGGTCTCCTACCTTGCAGGCGATTCTTTATCATCTGAGCCACCAGGGAATAAGTGACTGTGATAAATGTCTATTTAGACAGAAAATAAGAAGATAGGTTAAAACTGCTATCCTGGAAAAATCTGAATTGCTTTGTCCCTTCAATAAAGACACTTCAGTTCAGTTCAGGTGCTCAGTCGTGTCCAACTCTTTGCAACCCCATGGACTGTGCACACCAGGCCTCCCTGTCCATCACGAACTCTCAGAGCATACTCAAACTCATGTCCATTGAGTCAGTGACGCCATCCAACCATCTCATCCTCTGTCACCCCCTTCTCTTCCTGTCTTCAATCTTTCCCAGCATCAGGGTCTTTTCCAATGAGTTGGTTCTTCGCATCAGGTGGCCAAAGTATTGGAGTTACAGCTTCAGCATCAGTCCTTCCAATGAATATTCAGGACTGATTTCCTTTAGGATTGACTGGTTGGATCTCCTTGTAGTCCAAGGGACTTTCAAGAGTCTTCTCCAACACCACAGTTCAAAAGCATCAATTCTTCAGTGCTCAGCTTTCTTTATAGTCCAACTCTCACATCTATACATGACTACTGGAAAAACTATAGCCTTGACTAGATGGACCTTTGTTGGTAAAGTAATGTCTCTGCTTTTTAATATGCTGTCTAGGTTGGTCATAGCTTTTCTTCCAAGGAGCAAGCGTCTTTTAATTTCATGGCTGCAGTCACCATCTACAGTGATTTTGGAGCCCAAGAAAATAACGTCTGTCACTATTTCCATTGTTTCCCCATCTTTTTGCCATGAAATGATGGGACCAGGGCATAGACTTGGATTACTGCCACCATGAAATTAAAAGACGCTTGCTCCTTGGAAGAAAAGCTATGACCAACCTAGACAGCATATTAAAAAGCAGAGACATTACTTTACCAACAAAGGTCCATCTAGTCAAGGCTATAGTTTTTCCAGTAGTCATGTATAGATGTGAGAGTTGGACTATAAAGAAAGCTGAGCACTGAAGAATTGATGCTTTTGAACCGTGGTGTTGGAGAAGATTCTAGAGAATCCCTTGGACTGCAAGAAGATCAAATGAGTCAAACTTAAAGTAAATCAGTTCTGAGTAATCATTGGAGGAACTGATGCTGAAGCTGATACTGACTGATACTTTGGCCACCTGATGCGAAGAACTGACTCATTTGAAAAGACTCTGATTCTGGGAAAGATTGAAGGCAGGAGGAGAAGGGGATGAAAGAGGATGAGATGGTTAGATGGCATCACCAATGCGATGGATATGAGTTTGCGTAAGTTCCAGTAGTTGGTGATGGACAGGGAAGCCTGGCGTGCTGTGGATCGCAAAGAGTTGGACATGACTGAGTGACTGAACTGAACTGAACTGAACTGTTGGGACCGGATGCTATGATCTTCATTTTTTGAATGCTGAGTTTTAAGCCAACTTTTTCACTCTTCTCTTTCACTTTCATTAAGAGGCTCTTCAGTTCCTCTTCACTTCTGCCATAAGGGTGGTGTCATCTGCATATCTGAGTTTGCTGATATTTCTCCCAGCAATCTTGATTCCAGCTTGTGCTTCATCCAGCCCAGAATTTCACATGATGTACTCTGCATATAAGTTAAATAAGCAGGGTGACAATATATAGCCTTGACATGCTCCTTTCCCAATTTGGGACCAGTCTGTTGTTCCATGTCCTGTTTTAACTGTTGCTTCTTGACCTGCACACAGATTTCTCAGGAGGCAGGTCAGGCGGTCTGGTATTCCCATCTCTTTAAGAATTTTCCACAGTTTGTTGTGATCCACACAGTCGAAGGCTTTAGGTTAATCAATGAAGCAGAAAGAGATGTTTTTTCTGGAATTCTTTTGCTTTCTCTATGATCCAGTAGATGTTGGCAATTTGATCTCTGGTTCCTCTGCCTTTTCTAAATCCAGCTTGAACATCTGGAAGTTCTCAGTTCGCATACTGTTGAAGCCTAGTTTGGAGAATTTTGAGCATTACTTTGCTAGAGTATGAGATGAGTGCACATGTGCTGTTGTTTGAACATTCTTTGTCATTGCCTTTACTTGGGATTGGAGTGAAACTGATATTTTCCAGTCCTTTGACCACTTCTGAGATTTCTAAATTTGCTGACATATTGAATGCAGCGCTTTCACAGCATCATCTTTTAGGATTTGAAATAGCTCAGCTGGAATTCCATCACCTCCACTAGCTTTGTTCATAGTGATGCTTCCTAAGGCCCACTTGCCTTTGCATTCCAGAATGCCTGGCTTTAGGTGAATGATCACACTATTGTGGTTATCTGCGTCATTAAGACACTGAAAGACACTTCTTCAGTTTCTCCTAAATTTGCTTTGGGGACATGCATTGTTTGACTCAAAAAAAAAATTCTGTAGTGAAAAAGCTAATAGCAATTATTCTTGCATTATTTAGGGAATTGTAAAATAGTTGATTAAAATCCCATAAAAGCTGATGGAGTTCATATGATTTGATAAGAATGTGGAGGCAACTGTAGATAGGAAGTCAGAAAACCCAATTTCTAGCTAAGTACTTGAAGCAGGTGGGCTGTGGGCTATGTTTGAGTGTACTTAGTCAGAATGTACATTCCTCTGAGTGGCCACAACACCCTTAAAGTCTAACACCTAGCTCACTCATCCACTACTTGCCTGGTCATAAAGTCATTTGAATTCTATTCTCTTCCTTGTGGTTAAAGTTCTGCCATCAACTACTTGCATGTCCTTAGTCTAGCAAAAAAGTACTGCCTTTCAATATCTTCCTCTCTAAATGAAGGGGTTGGTGATCTTCCTAAAGTTTTCCAATTCCAGCTTAAGAGTGGATGGCCTGCACATTGTAGCAATTCATTTCTTCTACATTTTATGAACAATCAAATTTTAGAATCAGCTTAATGATGTAGACATAATTTGTTGCAGAAGTGACCATTGTAAGCCATCACATACTCTCATTAATAGTGAAATGGAACTTGAAATCTAAAGGCCTGGATTGTCTTGCCTGTATTGATTGTCTCACTTTGTCACCTTTGCCATTTAAGCATGCTATACCACAGTGTCTTGATCTATGAAACAGAGGAAACAATTGTTATCTACCAAACTTTGAGAGAAATAAGAGGATTATTAAAAAAATTATACCCACTGAACAAACCTGCATCCCAAAGTATGTGGGATTTTTCAAAGGGAAGATAACTGAATTGATAAAAAGGAGAATATTTGTTCCAGTCAGCAAATTTATGTTATCTAATTTATTATTTTTCCAAATGTTTGTCAGGACCCTTAGAATTCTCTTCACTGTATTCTTGTTCTGTCCCTCATGTCAACTATGACAAGCAAGCCAGAATAATAAAAATGTTTGCCATCTGTCTTGCCACTCTGGAAAAGTTGCCAATTTGTGTTGCAAATAAGGACCGCTTGTGAGAGAAAGCCCTTTCCATGGATAGGACAAACTTGAGAGAGGAATATATTCTTTGGCTTATTTGAAATATTATAATCTTCTAATGTGTCCTGTACCAATGAAGAATTTGATTTATTGGGGTCTAGCACCACTTCACAAAGATGGCAGCGATGTGTCATTTGCCATGTTTCTATAAAATACCTTCCCCATGCTAGTGTGAATTATTGCTCAGTTACCATTGTTTACTACCTAATTATTGAGAAGCACTTCCATCCATCACTGACAACTCAGTAAATGACTCAAGACACTATTGTATTTGCAAGCAGAACAACAAGGTCATCGCAAGTTTAATTAGCCACTATCCATTACAAAACAGCAAATAGCCTATGATGACAAGTAAAATTCCAGTTTCCGAATATGCCTCATAAAATGGTGGAGGGATTGCTCACATATCAGTATTTTTAATAACAAATACATGTAATATAATCTAAGGTTTTTTTCATCATGATCTGTAATGAGTGATACGAGGAATTAAACTCAGGCTACTCATAAGTCAATGCAAGTTGTTTCTCAATTTTAAAGCAAATAATCATCTCCCAGCATTTAGAGAAAATGGAGACCTCTTCACTGTGTGACATGTTAAAGTGAGTTTCAAAATTCTTGGAACTTGTAAGTTGATAAATAAAGCAAACTAGTTTTTGTTATTGGTGATTTGACTCAGACCTACAAATATTTTGGAAATTATTCAAAATTTAGACAAAGATACAATTTCACAAATCTCCAGGAATTGCTTCTGTGTACAAAATCCTACTCCTAGCCATTTTCTTGCAAGAGTTTTAAAGTTGTCTGTATTTTGTCTGGTGAATAGGGGAAAAACCCTCTGAACATATGAATGCATAGTGGTTTGGATAAAGGATAAAGTGTAGAAATCTGTCAAGGTCAAGACCCTGATGATTACCTTGAATCCACCAAAATCATTATTTAGAGAGGCCACGTGATTAGGACCATAAGTAATAGCTTTAGGAGTTGATGAGTTATTTCTAACTATTTTCTCTTTCCATTCTTTGAAACTTCAACAGTTTTCTTCTAATTCTAGAACCTTGATGGGTGAAATGAGTATTATTTTATAAAACATGCTTATATTTAACATTATCTTTTTTAAAAAATATTATTTAAAACACTTTATTACTTGATTATTTTATCCTATAAATATGATCCAGTTATTTATAAAAGCTTAATATTCTAAAGGGCTTCCCTGATGGCTCAGTGGTAAAAAATCTGCTTACCAGTGAAGGAGACACAGGTTCGATCCCAGGTTTGGGAAGATCCCCTGGAGAAGGAAATGGCAACCCACTGCCAGTATTCTTGCTTGGAAAATTCTGTGGACAGAGGAGCCTGGTGGGCTACAGTCCATGTGGCAGCAAAGAATCAGATATGACTGAGCGACTGAACATACTCTGAGAGGCTGAGTGGAACTTCCACCACATTTTTCATTGCTATCCAAAAGAACTCCTAAAGGTAGAAAATTATTTGCATTTTCTGTGTCAAAGAGAAATGAAAAATTATTGATGATGAACATTGCTTTATTGTGAACACTATAATTCATGTATTTAAATGTTTCACAATATATTTTTATTGATATAACTCACAATTATTTCCCATCTACAGTTTAAAACTAAACATTGAGACAACCTACAGACTGGGAGAAAATATTTGCAAATCATGCTACTGACAAGGGATTAATTTCCAAAATATACAAATAGCTTATATAGCTTAATATCAAAAAGCAAACAATCCAATCAAAAAATGGGCAGAAGACCTAAACAGACTTTTCTCCAAAAAGGACATACAGATGGCCAACAGGCACATAAAAAGATGCTTAATATCACTAATTATTAAAGAGATGCAAGTCAAAACTACAATGAGGTATCACCTCACACTGGTGAGGATAGCTATCATCAAGAAGTCTACAAATAATAAATGCTGAAGAGGGTGTGGAGAAAAGGGAATCCTCCTACACTGTTGGTGGGGATATAAACTGGTGGAGCCTATGGAGAACAGTATGGAGATTCCTTAAAAAACTAAAAATAGATTTACCATATGATGCAGCAATCCCACTTCTAGACATATTTCTGGAGAAAACCATAATATGAAAGGATACATGTACCCCAATGTTCACTGCAGCACTATTTACAAAAGCCAAGACCTGGAAGCAACATAAATGTCTATCAGCAGATGACTAGATAAAGAAGATGTGGTACGTATATATACAGTGGAGTATTACTCAACCATAAAAAAGCACTGCGGTTTATTTCCTTAAATACTGTTATTTGTAGCAACATGGTTGGACCTAGAGATGATCACTTCAAGCATACTGCTGCAATACAAATTCCTGGACTCCAGCCCTGGGTATCTAACTCCCTATATCTGGGGTGGGGTGCAGAGATAGTTTTTACAAAGTACCTCAGACCCATATCAGAGAAAGCTGCATCAAAGCAAATCCAGACTACTAAAGGCAATAGCAAGGTGCAAAATTTAGTTTCTTTTTAAAAAATATGTATTTCTTTATTTGGCTGTGTCAGATGTTAGTTGCAGCATGCAAACTCTTAGTCATATGTGGCATGTGGGATCTCGTTCCACATGGATCTCTGGCAAGGGATCAGACTCAGGCCTCCTGCATTGCAAGCTTGAGTCTTAGTCACTGGACCACCAGGGAAGTTCCCAAAGTTTAGTAACTATAAGAATCTTTTTTGGAAAATATACTGTGAAACCTTCTTTGTAAATTTATAATAATTTTCAAGATAAAATGGTAACAAGGTCGTTTATCTTGTCCATTGTTCTGTTTGAGTTATGTTATGGAAGTTAGAGTTTTCTGATTTAAACAAAGATAGGTACCATTGTTAAATATTTTAAAACCTTGTCAAATATTTAAGACTTAAATGGAAATCAAGAGATTTAAAAAAATAAGCTTATAATTTTAGTAAGGATATTTGTATGCAATATAATGTTTTCTCTCGTGATATGGCTTCAGTTCAAATAAAAAGCCTGGTGCATTAATGTAATACTGCTTTGTGGCACCAGAATACTTAACAGGTTCTCATTTCTTGTTTTATTTCAGACTATAAATATATGCTCTTAAATTTTCCGGGGGTGAAAGAACTGATGTCGTATAGCCACGTAGATACAGTCTTTGCTGTTTCTTCTTAGTTTGCATGGAGAAGAGAAATGAAGTAGCATTTCAAAGACAAAACTCATTTTTCTTCATGTTTCTTTTCCACCAATTAAAATACTCTGCTTTTAAAGGTGCACCCACTGCAAATCCCTGTCACTATTTCTACCAAATAAGAAAGTAAATGACATAATGGCTCCAGTAAAAGTCATCACACGCCCATTGAAATCATTGTCCTTTGTTTAATATACCTGTATATCTAAAATCTTGAACAATTCAGAATCTGCTTTTTTATACCCATCTTTGCACAAGTTTGGATTGGGTTCTTGCCCCCACTATATGCTCTATTCAATTAATCGACAATAATGGCAATAGTAATATATTTCTGCTAGGCTATATTGCTATGACATTTGTTAATGGTTCCATATCCAGTGCTCTATTACCCTTGCTTCCAAAACATTCCCACTTATTCACTCATTCATTCACTCATTCACTATATATTGATAGTCTACCATGCATGGTTGAAAGGTCTGTGTACTGTTCAAGGCTCTGTGTTACCCTTGATATGTTTCTCAAATCTAGTTTTTCCTTTATGAATTGGCACTTACAGATTTTCAGGTTTTTATTACCTTTATCACAATAATTTTCAAAAGTCTTCTTGCTTTCTTCCTCTCATTCACCATCCCAACTCTCTTTCATCCTTTTTACCTAGCCTGTACCCAGCACCCTTCACTATAGAAGAGTGTTTATGACAATGGGTTTTGGACTCGGTGCTTGGGTTGACTTACAAGCCTGCTACTAATTCACTAATTCACTGAATGACCTTGAGTAGATTAAATGATGCACAAAATTGTTTGGCACAGCACCACACACCATGAAGGACTTAATGAATATATATTTTATTTTATAGATTTCTTTATCCATATACATTGTATCAATGCTTCATGTCAAAATTTTCTTCCTAAAGCTTCAAAGCATTCCATTTATCACATAATTTACATAATCAGAAATCTTCAAAAAGTCCATAGTGCTTACCTGAAAGTTGAAACCTCTTCACATTTGGGATGCTGTCTTCATTTAAAGACTCCTCTCCCATTTCTCCTCAACACAAAAAAACTTCGACTCAACCTGATGGCTTACTGTGTATTCCTCACGCTACCAGACTTCTTTGCATCTGAGCATTTGATCCCACAGCTCCCCTGCTTTTGCAATGCTTTCCTCTCCATCTGTCTAAACCCTGCCTGTCCTTTAAAACACATTAAAATGCTTACTCTCTTCTCTCTCCACTGCCAAATGGACTGACAACTCCATCCTCTGAACTGCAACAGCACAAAATTGTTGTAATGTTCAAATGACTAATATTTTCTGGTGGCAATTATTCTGCTATTGCTCTGAACTCTTTCTTAAAGATCTGTTTTGTTCACTTTGTATTTGATAGTTCATTCGGTTATAGCTTGTCTACCCAACTAGTTTGTAAGTCTATTTAGGATAGGGTCTGTCTCTAGTCTTTCTATCCCCATGTCCATCTAGAACAATATCTTACTTATGACAGCTATTCAAGTCATTTTTAATACTGAAACAAAACAAGAAAAAGTGAGATAGACCCTAAATATATATTCATTCATACACTGTATACTTGTTTTTCTCTTTCTGACTTACTTCACTCTGTATGACAAATTCTAGGTTCATCTACATCTTTACAAATGATCCAACTTCACTCCTTTTTATGGCTGAGTGACATTCCACTGTGTACATGTACCATATCTTCTTTATCACTTCATATGCTGATGGACATTTAGGTTACTTCATGTCCTGGCTATTGTAAATAATGCTGCAATGGACATGGAGGTGCACGTGTCTTTTTGAGTGGTTTTTCTCAGGGTATCTGCTCAGGAGTTGGATTGCTGGGTCATATGGTAGTTTTAGTTTTAGTTTTTTAAGGAATATCCATACTGTATTCCATAATGGCTGTATCAGTTTGCATTCTTACCAACAGTGCAAGAAGGTTCCCTTTTCTCCACACCCTCTCTAGTATTTATTGCTTATAGATTTTTTGCTTATAGATTTTTTGATGATGGCCATTCTGACCAGTGTGAAGTGATATCTCATTGTAGTTTTGATCTGCATTTCACTAATAAGTAGTGATGTTGAACATCTTTCATGTGCCTCTTGGACAGCTGTATGTCTTCTTTAGTATAGTGTCTATTTAGTTCTTCCACCCATTTTTTTGATTGGGTTACTTTTTTTTTGATATTGAGCTGCATGAGCTGTTTGTATGTGGAGTCTAGAAAAATGGTACAGATGAACCTATTTGCAGGGCAGGAATAGAGATGCAGACACAGAGAAAGGATGAGTGGACATGGGAGCAGGGAAGAGGGGGTGGATGAATTGGGAGATTGGGATTGGCATATATACACTGCCATGTGTAAGTCAAATGGCTACTGAGAAGCTGCCTTATAGCAAAAGGAGCTAGAGGGGTGGGGTGGGGAGGGTGGGAGGGATGTAAAGAAGGAGGGGGTATATATATATATATATATATATATATATATATATATATATATATATATATATATATATATATATAGCTAATTCGCTTCATTGTACAGCAGAAACTAAACACAACATTGTAAAGCAACTATATCCTAATAAATAGAAGAACTATTGAAAAAGAGCTTAACCTCTAAAAAAAAAAGCTTGTACTTCTATCAACCTGTTGATAAAATACTGATGAAGTTCCATGAATAAAAAAATAAATGAAAAGAAAAGGTTGCTTTCTGCTTAGGTCCCAGCGGACAGTTTTGTGTCCTCCCTCAGGGGATGTCTGGAGTAGGAAATGGCAATCCAATCCATTATTCTTGTCTGGAAAATCCCATGAACAGAGGAAACTGGTGGGCTACAGTCTACAAAGAGTCATACATGACTGAGCGACTGAGCACATCAGGGGACGTCAGGGCTCCACCATAGACACAAGGGACCTAGAAGACTGCTACTCAAAGTAACAGATTCATGAACTCTGTGCTAGTAGTCCAAGAAGAGATAAATCCCTTGGCTTGGAATTTAATCAACTGTAATATTAAGCCCAGTGTTTGGCTCAGTTGAGCTTTTAGTCAAAGCAAGCTTTTCTGGATGAGAGAAGCAGCATAATGATTGACCTAGGAAGCTTCATACCTCTTCATAGGCTGGTAACTTGGAGTACTACTAACAGAGAGTATCAGCTTGATTCAATATTCACTTATTACCACTTAATTTTGTGCAAGGCCATGTACTAACCACTACTAAAACCAAAATAATCACACTGACAGTCTTTGCACTCAATAACTTTACAATCCAATAAATTAGCATATTAATTCATAACATTCTTTCTAAACCAGTGTTCTTAGATGAAAATTGTATGGACTCATGTTGATTCTTATGAATAACTTTGTGTGTTAAGTCGCTTTCAGTTCAGTTCAGTTCAGTTGCTCAGTCATGTCCGACTCTTTGCGACCCCATGGACTGCAGCACGCCAGGCCTCCCTGTCCATCACCAACTCCCAGAGCTTACTCAAACTCATGTCCATTGAGTCAGTGATGCCATCCAACCATCTCATGCTGTCGTCCCCTTCTTCTCCTGCCTTCAATCTTTCCCAGCATCGGGGACTTTTCTAATGAGTCAGTTCTTTGCATCAGGTGGCCAAAGTATTGAAGTTTCAGCTTCAGCATCAGTCATTCCAATGAATATTCAGGACTGATTTCCTTTGGGATGGACTGGATGGATCTCCTGGTAGTCCAAGGGACTCTCAAGAGTATTCCCCAACACCACAGTCCAAAAGCATCAATTCTTCAGTGCTCAGCTTTCTTTATAGTCCAACTCTCACATCCATACATGACTACTGGAAAAACCATAGTTTTGACTAGATGGACCTTTGTTGGCAAAGTAATGTCTCTGCTTTTTAATATGCCATCTAGGTTGGTCATAACTTTTCTTCCAAGGACCAAGCGTCTTTTAATTTCATGGCTGCAGTCACCATCTGCAGTGATTGTCGTCTTCAACTCTGCACTCCATAGCCCGCCAGGCTCCTCTGTCCATGGGATTCTCCAAGCAAGAATACTGGAGTGTGTTGCCAAGCCCTCCTTCAGGGGATCTTCCCGACCCAGAGATGGAACCCATGTCTCTTACAGTCTCCTGCACTGGCAGACAGTTTCTTTTCCACTAGTGCCACCTGGGGAGCTCACATGAATAACTTTAGGTGTATAATTGTTTTGTGTTTGCTCTGCTGAAAGCTTAACAATAGATAACCAAAAAAATCTGAAATTTCTTCCATTCTCATCTCTGTACAATAGCTGTTCATTTCAAGGAAAAAAAAAAACTAAAAATTTCTCTCGATGCCTTCACCTCCCATTTACTTCCATTTACCTCTTTAAGTGTTCCTTATTTATCACCTGTGTATAATGTACACTTTATTTCTGTTCCTGAAATATTACTGTCTAAGGGGTTCAATTATTAGCTCACTGCTTTTATCACTCTACTATCTATCTGTTTACCATCTATGCATTCATCCACTCACCCCCTCTATCCATCCATCCATTCCTCACTCACTCTTATGGGATTTTTTGTTTATATTCTCAAAGGGTAGCTCTAGTTTTCACCTCTATCATGAGCTCCAGACTAGTTAGATGCTTGGGTATATGTTGGTACTGACCTCGAACTCATTTTTTTCCCCTGATCTCACAACTTTTTAACCGCAAGCAATTTCTCCTTGAGTGCTCTGCCTTTCAGTTAATATACCCTTACTCATTTAGCAGATGTGGAATAAGACAGAGAAAAACAAATTTCATATGAAGTCAATTATATGTGGAATTTTTTGGAAAAGATCCTTTAAGTGATGGCTAGTTTTTTTCCCCCCAGCTTATACAGATGCAAATACTGAGGCATGAAGAAAAACTCTTTTGTCTATGTTCACATTGTTGTTGTTTAGTTACTAAGTTGTGTCTGACTCTTTTGCGACCCTATGGACTCGCCAGGCTCCTCTGTCCATGGGATTTCCCAGACAAAAATACTGGAGACGGTTATCATTTCCTTCTTCAAGGGATCTTCCCAACCCAGGGATCAAACTCACATCTCCTGTATTGCAGGCAGATTCTTTACCACTAAGCTACCAGGGTTCACATAGCCAGTAAATTATTAAGCTGAAATTCAAACCCAGATTCCTCTCCAAAAAATTCATATTATTATACAAAATCACAATACTGTCTCATGCCTTTGTTTTTTCGCTTTTTAAAAAGATGTTTGTATTATCTGAGATAAATGCTCTTCCCATTTTATTCAACTGTGTTTTCAAGCTGAGATCTGGTTAGCAGTTCCTTCTCAAAGCACTCTTAGTGTACAGTAAGACCTACAATTTTAGACTTTGTATTAAAATAATCTTTTTCTCACAGTCGTTTTCACTAGCATGTTCTCTTTTGGGTGCTGGAATCCCTCTGGCTCCTTTACTAACTCCAGTTCTTGAGAAATCTAAGCAAGGGATGATGCATTTGTAGAGCAAATTATAGTCCGATTGGGAAAATGTAATTGTAGAAATGAAGTCATCATTGTAAAGAGTTGATAATAAGGAGTGAACATATGTGTTTTCCAGGAAAAATAAGACTATAATTTTTCTTTTAAAATTAGGATCCAGAGCCTCCAAAATTTAGTACAGAGAGGAAGTGTTATCTGCAGGTGGGGGTGGTGGCTGACAGAAGGTCTAGTCTGTCCACCAAAGGTCCACATGCTCTCTAGTGTCGTCTTATTCTCTCTCTCTTTTAAGTCTTTTGGCTGAGCTGCTTTTTTTTTTTCTTTTTAATCTTTTTACTACACCAAGTGGCATGTGGGATCTTAGTTTCTTGACCAGAGATTGAACCTGGGTCCCCTGCATTCGCAGCCTGGAGTCTTAACCACTCGACCACCAGGGAAGTCACCTTCTCTTGATCACTGCCTCACACTTGTCATCCCACTGGCTTCTGCTGATCACACTTTGGGGCATGTTCCAGAAAATACAAAAACTAGAATATCCTGAAACTCCATGAACCTTTTCTTTTTTCACTAGTTGATTTCCAGTCCTATAAAATCAGTGCTGACACTCCACAAGTTATCCATAAATCTTTGTGGAATGAGTGTTGAACTAAATTTTCCTCTCCTAAGAAACTGAAAAAAAAATATGTGTATAACTGGATCATTTTGTTGAGCACCTGAAATTAACACAATATTGTAAATGAATTTTACTTGAATTTTCAAAAAGTTTTTAAAATCTCCTTTCCTTCTTTTCCTTTCCCACAGAGAAATTGAGACGATTCCCAAAGATTTCATTAACCCTTAAAGAACAAAAAATAAGAGACAAGAGAAAAATAAAGAGGCAGGTTTGTAACATATATGCATGCATGCTAAGTCACTTCAGACGTGTCCAACTCTTTGTGACCCTATGGACAGTAGCCTGCCAGGCTCCTCTGTCCATGGGATTCTCCAGGCAAGGATAGTGGAGTGGGTTGCCATGCCCTCTTCCAGGAGATCTTTCAACCCAGCAATCGAACCCATGTCTCTTGAATCTCCTGCATTGGCAGGCGGGTTCTCTACCACTAGTGCCACTTGGGAAGCCCTATAACATATGTACTACTACTTTAATCCCTCAAACTTATTCCTCCACCCAGAGCTAGCTTGAATTCTGGGCTCCTTCCATCAGTTGGCTTACAAGAGACAACGAGGCAGGCTAAATTTATAGAAACCACGACTGGCTCCCTGTCTGATTTCAAGTGGAAGACATCATCTCTCCCAGAATCACTTTGCAGCTTTCTCATAGGCTTCTTGCATCTCTGTCAGCAACTCCACAACCAACATATTCCAAAACCAACCTTGTAACTTGAATCATCATGTTCTTTCTCAGTTCTGATTTATAGTTAAGAAAATAAACATTTTTTTCTCTCATGATTAGCACCAAGACTATCATTGCATTTAAAGTAATTCAAGAGAGTCCTGGTAGGGTGGAGTAAACATACTCTACACTTTTGCTTCCATTGAATACAGGACAGAAAGCATCAAGTACCTATTTGAGAATTCTGAAACAGAACAGTAGCAGGGGGCTCTGATATGAAACCAGAGTTAAAGAACCTCTGAACCAGTATGAGTTTATCATTGAAAAATGATTTTACCAATAAAAAAACAAAATTCTTCCATTATTTCTCAGCCAACATGGAAGTGGGCACTGGTGTGCAGCCCAAAGGAATTCAAGGAAAAGCTCTCAGTTCTTGCTTAAAGAGCTGGAAAAGAAGCTCATGACATAGAGAGAATGTGAGAAACGTTCATTTCTTTCTTTCTTTCTTTTCTCCATTCTCTGTATAGGTCTGTGATAGGAGTGGCAGTGACTGGCAACTGAAGCCTACAGGAGGCAGAATTGAGAGATTGGAGTTGACATATATACCACTGTTGATACTATGTGTAACACAGATAACTAAAGAGAACATACTGTATAGCACAGGGAACTCTGCCCAATGCTCTGTGGTGACCTAAATGGGATGGAAGTCCAAAATAGGGGGGTATGTATATATGTATAGCTGATTCACTTTGCTGTACAGCAGAAACTAACACAACATTGTACATCAAATATACTCCAAAAAAGTTATTTTCTAAAAAACTCTGAAGAAAGGGAAAGTTCGTCTACATTCAGTGATCCTCCCCATCCAAGAGGGTTGAGTCCATTCTCTTTAATCTTCTGACACTTGGCACCAGACGCAGACACCTTTGCAGAAGCGCACAGTAGAGAAGGGTGAAGAAAGCCCATGTTTCTAGCCAGAAGACCAAAATGATGAACCTCAGAAATGGGAAAGTACTGAGAGACTATGAAAAGGTGGGAATTTGGGAAAGTGGTTTCATAAAGTCCTCTGTGAATTTATGGGTTCAACTCTGAGCTCATGTATGTGGAACTGATTATCTATCATACTGAAGGTTTTGAGATAAGAACTAACCCCCATATCCTAGGCTGAATGGCACATGTTCAGGTCATATGCAATAGCACTGCAAAGGCCATGGAAACTGAACTGGCAGCCCACAGAAGAAAGGTGTGAACTCACATCCTAAACCTAACAAGATCAACTGTCTACTAAAATAAAACTATCAACACTCTCCACAGTGTTAAGCAAGACTTAGAGCCTCATAAAATAATGCTTAATGCATCCAATGCACAATCCCAGATTACACAACATTTGAAGCAGAAAAATCTCAGAAAAAGGCAATCTACATGCATCAACACTAGGATGATGCAGATGTTAAAATGATCTGGCAAGGACTTTAAAGCAGCTATTATAAAAATTTAGCTTCAAGCATCCATGAACATTCTTGAAACCAATAGAAAAATAGAAAGTTTTAGCAAAGGAGTAGGAAATACAAAGAAGAATCAAATGGAAATTTTAGAACCCAAAAATACAATAGCTAAATTTAAATGATTCTGTTTGCAATATACAGATAAAAGTTCATCCTGAGAGGCCCACACTTATAACCATATCTTTAGATAGTACTATAACCATTAATCACACATACATATATAAAATACATCAATATAATAAAAGAAGTGAAGACACTTAAGTGTATACAATTATGGATAAAGAAATATATATACTGAAGTTGTTTCCATGAATAATATCTAGTGATCTAGTTACCTTACATTTTGCTTTCAAAATAGTAGAACTAAATCTGAGCATTTCATAGTTTGTAGAAATTGGGTGTTTTGCATTTACAAAGGTAGAAGTCCATTGTTAAAAAGTACCATATGTACATAAGCAGCAATTCTATTTACAAAGGACTGCCCTAATGTGTCTATTTGCATATCATTTGCATTTTTGTCACCATACCTGTCAATCAGCTCTAGCAATGAGCAAATCAGGTAGCCCACTTGGGAACCTGGGCCAAAGGAAAAAAAAAAAAAAAACCAAGGTGATCTAAGGTGGATGAAACCCTCATGGGTTTATTTTTAAGGCAATATTTTTCAAAAAAGCATATGGTGTTATCAGAATATAAGCAATTTGAACGTTTTAACAAACACAGATTCTTCTAAGAACTTTTTAAAACTACATTTTGGGAACTTTGGTTTAATTTTAGTCTTTCTTGGTGGTTTCTTCTAATTATCAAGCAAAGCTAAAGTAATTCTAACTACCAAAGAATATTCTGTGGTTAATTGAGTCTAAGAAACTCTTGGCATGTATGAGTTCTGAAAACATTCTTACATATGTGAATGCAACAAAATGAAAGATATTTAGGAAAATTCTAAAACCCAGGATTGCTAAAAGATGCTTGCAAATACCAAAGTTATAGCTAGGAACATCAACATCAGATCCATAGATTTGGTAGCAAGCAAAAAAAAAAAATCTGGCATTTCTAGAACAAAACCTTCACCATGTTGAGTGACACTACCCATTCAGGTAGGATTTCTGTGGTTTTCTGATGCTTCTATTTCAACTTGGAAAATAAACCCTCTGTGAATGATGACACAAGGAAAATCTTGCTTGCTTAATAATGAACCTTTCAGAACTGATGTTTCTTTGGGGGGTAATATCCAGTTATTGTGTCTGCACAATCCTGGGACAGGGAAGATGCTTAGTAATCGTTACCATGATGATCACTCCATCTGGATGCTGAATTCAGCCTCATAGACATCTAGCCCAGTGGTGCTGGCTGGCAAATGCCTTTTCCAATGGGTAAAATATTTCATTTGGTTTTACATGTGGTATTATGAAGCCAACTTTTGCACATGGGTACACTGTAAAATTAATATTTTGACCCTATTCATGAAAAAAATGAAAGTGGACATCAAACACACTTTATAAGTTAATTGCGAAGTTGGGATCTTGGGATTCTTCTTGGAAACCAGGTCCCTGCCAGCCTCTTTCCTTTGCCTTAAATCTGTGACTACACCAATGTTCATTAAAGGAGAGGGAAATAACCCAATCAACAAGTTTGCTTAAACAGACGCTCTTTCTTTGTTAAAACTTGTACACAAAAGAGATGTTGTATGGAAGTAAAAACTAAGCAAAAAACATTGTAGCAATTTGCTGAACATGGAGACTTATTGAGGATGCAGTCCTGAATAATACACACTAGCTTTGCTCTTCCTCTTTAGTCTGTGTAGAGAAGTTATGAATCATTCATGGTCTCCCAGCTGAGAAGGGCTTCAAAGGGGATGGTTCTGATTGGATGTCCTGTGTGAATTGCCAGGCTGCAGAATCCGCTACACCCCTAGCACTGGAGGGTGGAGGAAGCACTTTCATCTGGGCCTCCAAAGTGTTTAGGGTCACAGTTCACCAGGAGATAACGATGTAGATGTACATTCAGAATTAGCTGCCGAGATACCTGTGTAGTGCGGTGTGGAAAAGTGAGCCAGTTAGATCCCCAGTGGATGCTGTGAATCAATTACTGTATTCTGAATACAAGGTTGGCTGCAGGGGATAAACAGATGTCAGAGAATTTTTCCCTAATAAGACCCTGGTAATAGAAGAGCACTGTCAGCTTCATTTTGCATTAAAAATCTCATTTCCCCTTTATATGACCAATTTTATTAGGTCCCTAAACAAAGATATTTTGTGGAACTGTTAGCAGCATAATGTGAATGGTGTCAGTAAATTTCATATTTTCAGATTTTGTCACAAAAATCAAGAGGCAACATAGGAATCTACCTAGAGTTGTGACTTGAGGAGATCTAATCAAAAAAGGTGTTTTTTTTTTTTGGTGTGAATCTGTTCACAGGCTGGTTGCTAATGGTTAATTTTCATTTTCAATCAGAAATATCAACATTCTTAAAGAATATAATCCTCAGGGTGTAAATTAAAACTAAATTTTAAGTGTTCTCTGTGCTCTTTTTTTTTCTTTTGCCAATCATAGGTGACACTAGCAGAAAACTGCCCTAACTAGAAAATCAGGCACCACTGAAGTTTTCTGGGTAATTTCATTTTTAAAGCCTCACACATTGGGAGATACCTCTGACACACTGTATTTTCTCTCCCAAACATTAGTCTCTCACAATAAGAGACTGACACCTGGATCCTTCCCTCCATATCCTATGGAGACCCAAATTGAAGTAGAAACATCATTTTGAGGTATCTGCTAATATCCAATTAACCTCTTCCTCCATCTGCAACTCTTTTGAAAGAGAGATAATCTCCTTTAGGCTGTCAGGCAGAATATTTTCTGCATTCAGCTCCAGGTGGAAAGAGCAGAAGCAGAGGAGGTGAGATAAGTTCACTCTGCAATGCCTTCTATTGATTTGCTGAGGAAATATCATTTTAAGACTCACTGGACTCCAGTGCCCCAAATGTAAAAACCTTTGTTCCCAACATCTAAAAATGAAGACAGCTCAAAGAAGAGGTGCTTCCTCCTGGTGGGAAGAAGACAAAACAAATGAAAATCCAAGGTAAAATTATTCAAATGACATGGAGAAACAAATCCATGTTAATTGGAAATATAGGATGACAAAGCTAGAACTCCAGGGAGAAACAAGCAGTAAACAAAATACATGTTTTACAATATTACTGTATTGGAAAGCTTACATATGTTGATGGATCTGAGTTTATTAATTTTGCTATTAACTATTTTCAGCTGCTATGCACTCTCTGATGCTGTGTTAACTGTGTTGGCAGAACTCAGATGATGGAGCTAAAATAGAAAGGAAAAGTACTATTGCAATACTACATAACTGGTCAGCAAATTTCCGCAAAGAAATTTCACAAGATGTAGAAAGGACTTTGACAAAGTTGCAGCAGGTGGCGCTCTTCCACTGGCCTGGGCTTGGATGAGCCCAACACCCTCAGGAGGAGTTACCCTATTGTTGGATGTGCTAAGTTGGGGTGAAATCTTCAAACAGACTGAGATTTTAATTGTTAAAGATACTTTGATGTATTTTCAAAAAGTAGTAGTGTCTTATCAGTATCCAAAATTAGCTAATTTTATTTTTCCTTGCAATATTTTTTTGGATTTCATTTCAATTTGATATAAGTCTAAATTTTGGTTAAAAAGTTGCTGATACTCTTGGATACCTCCTATGTTTCTATCCAGAAGTGGATAAATTTCTCTCATGATTTCAATAATTTTTGCATAAAAAATATTATATATGATCAAAACAAAATGAGTGACATTAGTCATTGGCAACTTGCTCAGATTAATCAATAACAAATAAATTAAGAAAGGTGAAAGATAAATCTGCAAGAGCATTGCCTGATTAAGTATTGAATAAAGTACTCATGGAAGATCACAGCTAAACTGGTATTAGTCCAGAAGAAATAATTAAAATCCCCACTGGGCTTCAGAGTTTAGTTTTCAAGTTTATGCATCACAGCCAAGTAAAAGAAAATCTACTTAAAAAGTGAAACTCCAAATTAAACCTATTCTTAGTACTATGTGTGGTTGTCCTCAGTCGTGTCCGACTCTTTGCAGCCCCATGGACTGTAGTCCGCCAAGCTCCTCTGTCCATGAGATTCTCCAGGCAAGAATACTGGAGGGCTTGCCATTCCCTTCACCAGGGGAATCTTCCCAACCCAGGGATGGAACCCAAGTCTCCTGCATTGCAGTCAGACTTGCTATAGAATAATAATTGGTTATAAAACATTTAATAATAAATTAACTGGCTACTTCAATTCTGCTTGGAATCTTCTTAGTTCTTCTTTGTCTAAAGCATGAATTGCTTTGCCATCTCAAAAGAAATATGGAAGATATAGAAAACAAATATTTGCGTTCAGCTTCCAGTTCAAAAAAGTACGAAAATCAGCCTCTGAGGGAGTAGAATGAACATCAACACAAATATTGAAGTAGAAGTTTCCAAGGGCAAAGTAGCTGTGTCGCAGGGCTGAGACTGGGCTTCACTGGTGGGTCAGACAGTAAAGAATCTGCCTGCAATGCAGGAGACCTGGGTTTAATACCTGGGTCGGAAAGATCCTCTGGAGAAGGGAATGGCACCCCACTCCAGTATCCTTGGCCTGGAGAATTCCGTGGACAGAAGGGCATGTCTCAGTCCATGGGGTCTCACAGTTGGACACAACTAAGCTGCTAACACACACACACACACACACACATACACACAAGGCTGAGACTATGTATCTGTGGGAAGCTGCACCCACATCCCAGGGTTCTGACTTCACCCTGTTTGCTTTCTCAGTATCTGAGAAATGACTTTACTGTAAACAGAATTTCTTGCTCACCTGTGAATGCCATTAGTAAGGTTAATTTGGTGCTAGTGGTAAAGAACCCACCTGCCAATGCAAGAGACACAGGAGGTATGGGTTCAATCCCCGGGTCAGAAAGATCCCCTGGAGGAGGAAATGGCAACCCACTTCAGTATTCTTGCCTGGGAAATCCCACGGACAGAGGAGCCTGATGGGTTATAGTCCATGGGGTCTCAAAGAGTTGGATATGATTTAGCAACTAAACAGAAACAATGAGTCACTAAAACCTCACTTGCATGTCAGATTAAGAAAAATTTTAATGTTACTTATCTGTCTAGGTAAGACCCTCTTAATTTTCATTACCATTTCTTCCAAAAAAGCAAGCATTTCTTCTGGTAACATTTTATGAGTAGGAAATATGCATACATTGACATGGATAGTCAAATTCAAAGTATCAAAAGTATGGCAGGTTTTCATAAGTGGTTTGAGAAATGAAATGTGACATAAGGTAGACACAAGACATTGAACTATACAACCTAGCCAAAGGTTAAAAAAAAAATCCTTGAATTCATTTACCTTGTTCTGTTCACTGGGTGGATGGATTGTGATTTGTAATGTCTTTAGAAAGGACCGTGTAATTTACTTGAAGTGTCCCAGGGTAGAGATCATGCCGCATGAGTTCAGTGTTTAGCAACATATCTTGCACACGTGCGTGCTAAGTCATTTCAGTCATGTCCAACTCTGTGTGGCCCTGTGGACTAGCCCGGCAGGCTCCTCTGTCCATAGGATTCTCCAGGAAAGAATACTAGAGTGGATTGCCATGCCCTCCTCCAGGGGATCTTCCTGACCCAGGGATCAAACCTGTGTCTCTTATGTCTCCTGCATTGGTAGGTGGGTTCTTAACCACTAGTGCCACCTGGGAAGCCCAGCTCACAGTAGGTACTTTATCCATGTATTTTGGATAAATTAATAATGAATGAACAGATAATTGAGTCAAAACCAGTTATATGAGGAATAGAGTTGATTTTTTTTTTAACTTCCAATTGGATAGTATTATAGGACTAGTTTTCTAGGAAATATAAAGTTTTATTTACTCATACCTTCATATCCATTCATCTGTGCAACAACAGTGTTCTGAAACATACTTACTGTTGGGCAATGTAAGATACTTGACTTTTAAAAATGCGTAGGTGAATGGTTGTACACAGGAAGAAAAATAAACAATGAAACACACAGTGTGCTAACTGCGATGATAAGAGAAAGCTCATGGCATTTAAACACACCTACTCTGGTCCAAGATGTCAAGAATGGCCTTTAAGGGATGAAGACATGTAAACCGAGCCTAGATCTGAGAAACATAGGAAAGTCAGTGGACAAGATGATGGTTCATGGTACAAGACAGGGAAAGGTGACCCAGACAGAAGGAAGAATATGTACAAGGGAGCATATAATTCAATTACCTGAAAGTCATTAAATAATGCCACCATATGAAATAAAATGTCACTTAAAACCTTACATAAATCTGATGATAATTATGAAGCCACCAATGGAGAGAAAAAGCTCATGAATTAAGACTATGACTGAATAAATAAAAATGATCCAAAAAGGGCGCACGGTTTTGTAGGAATTTAGTGTCTGTATACTTTGAGTTGACCACATATGATTATAGCTAAAGAAAATGAACCAAAAATATGCATGAATTAAAAAATGATATTTGAAAGGACACAATGGATGACCATTTACAGCTTTAAAAATCAGCAAACAACAAACAATCCTCTTCTAAAATATGTAAGATTAAAAAGTGGTGTCACAAAAACATTAAAATTAAGGTCAAATCATAGGTTTATAATGTTATGGTGATAGTTTACTTTATGGCCTTAGGTTGGTCAAGAACAGCCAAAGAAATTTGATACTCATCATGAAATGAGGAAAAAAACTTTTTCTCAACTCTGGTTCTCTGTGTTCCTAGGGATAGATGTCAAACCTTTATAATAAATATAACTATTCTTTGATCCTGCCTATCAATTTGGTAATAGAAAATAAACACAGAAATAATATATATTCTAGGATGATGTAATTGACAGTGAGATTTCTCTTAATCCCTGGAGGGGCTCCAATACCAGACACACATCTCTTATCTCAACATCACCCCTCCGTTGCCTGCTAACTTCTGGTGTTAGCTGCTCTTCAGTAAACTTCTGTTCAAGCAAAGCCACAGCTGGTACTTCTCAAACAAGTGGGGTACCAGGAAGAATTTAATAAAGTCACTAGAACAGTACTATGACACGGTTTTATGTCATTTGTATTCTATTTTCCTTTGGTTTTAGGGAAATGGATGACAGCTTCTCGGCAGGATCAGTTACAATATTTTGAAGTCCAGTGCAAGATACATTTAATGTTCAAACATTAGTAAGAAACAAAGCTGGAACATTAGAACATTAAATCAAGAGCAGGGCACTGTGCAGCCAGCAGGTTTTATGTTCATGAAGATAGCCCTGATTCCTAGCATGATACAGCAATAAATCATGCTTTATTGATGATAGTATGAAGTTGGTAGAAATGTTTACTCTGGAGTGTAAGACTCTGAGAAATCTGCTCTTGAAAGAACAGTGGCGGCTGTTGAGAATTCACCATTAGGAAAAGAGGTAATCAATTTCTCTATACCAATAAGTGTGGGAATAGGAAAAAAGATGAGTAAGCCATAAAATGAGATATCAGAAGACCTGGGTTCGAATCCCAGTTCTGCCACTCTCACAGCAAACTTGGGCAAGTATCACACCTCTTTTAATTTTGACTTGCTAACCTGTAAAAAGAAACTAATAATTCCTGTACAATCTATTTTGAAGTGAAGTTGTAAATAAAGTATGAAAAAAGACTGTGAATTTTTTTTAAATCACAAATTGTTATACACAGCTAAGATATAATTGGGCTTCCCTGGTGGCTCAGACAGTAAAGAATCTGCCTGCAATGCAGGAGACACAGGTTCGATCCCTGGGTCAGGAAGATCCCCTGGAGAACGGAATGGCAACACACTCCGGTATTCTTGCCTGGAGAATCCCATGTACAGGGGAGCCTGGTGGGCGACAATCCATGGAGTCACGAAGAGCTGGACATGACTGAGTGACTAATACTTTCACTTTTCAAGATATAATTATTGTGGAGTAAATAACTATGGCAGCAATAATAACAGTAACAAAAATAGCAATAACATTCAAGCATTACGTTCTTTTGGAAAAAGTGTGTAAATTTATATTGGCCTTACTGGATGAGCCCTACAGTTTAATACAGAACATACGCTTTTTTCCTGCTTCAGGTAATAGTAATGTACTCTGAATTTTGTGCTAAAAAGTAAAGTTTATCTACAAATGAATTCATTTTGTAAGTGTAATTTAATTGTTTTAAACTAAACATTTCACATCAATAAATAATATGGGAGTCAATAGCCAATTCAGTAACTATCTGCTGGAGGAAAGGAATATTTAGAAATCTACATTGAATTTGCCATAGATATTGAAAGAGTATTTATTTCTTAACATTAAAGATAGCTAGTATAAATATCAAGCAAAGAAAAATTTTACCATCAAAAAAATATGTTAATTTAAGATGAGTATATAAATAAACATAAATTTTCATTTCCCAAACTTCCATATGCACATGAGTCCATGTGTCTGGGAGAAAATTATCAGCCATGAACATAATATATTTACAGAAAGCAATTCCAATTTGTCTGCTTGCAAGCCAAAGATTTATTCCAAAAGAAGAATGATCCCTTCACCTTTATAAGCAATTTGGTGTCTGTATGTGCTTATTGATGGGTGCTGTTTTCACAATTCAGCACTAATTATTAATTTGTATTTTCAGGGGGTTATGCATATAATCCTCATTATTCCCAAGGGATTTTTGTAAATAATACTTTAGAGCAGAGGCTGAAAATGCATCTAGTTCTCCTTTCTGGTGGCACATTACCTCACATTATAGCCCTGTTGAGAAGCAACACTGGTATTATACCTCCACATTTGAGGTGCTCGTATTTTTGTGAAAGAGAGGAGTTTTCTGTTAGAGGACTATAGAATGAGAAGTCAGTGCCTGAATCCTTTTTCATTCTGGTGGCATGCCTTTAGTGTCTTGAATATTTCAATGTGCACACAAGAAAGTTCATAAGAGGGTAAAACACCAATAATAATGTCAGATTTATAGAGTCTTATCCTGAAAAATCTTAAACTGCTTCCAAAGCAGGATCAGATTATTTATCTGAACTCCTTTTCACTTTCTTTCTTATTTTCGGTAAAAGAGAAATATGAAACATCAATAATTTACAGACATTTTCTTTCACTTGGGAGTATTCATTTTATCATTTACAATGATTTTTTAAAGGGGGATTAAAAAACATGTTTGTTTGTCTTTTTTTCTATTTGATCATCAGGAACCAAAACATAGTTTAGGGTGGGCAGGATTTTTTTTTTTTTTTTGATATCACAAGTTAATGTCATTATTTTTAAATACTTGATATATGATCCTAGAATTTCATGGTAATACATTGAAACTAACAAAATGAAATATTTTTTATCTAATTAAATTGATACACACGTGTCAGAAGGCTCTATGACTTGAGTATGTACCAGTGTCTGAGGGATGCTAAATAAACGAGGCCTGGAGACTTGCCCTCAAGATATCCATCATCTACCAGGTAGCACATGGACAAGCCAGGTGTGGGTGAGCTCCTTAAGAAACATGCAACGTGCTGAGAATATCAAGCAGGAAGATGGCACGGGGGTGAGCGGTCTGGAGAGAAGGAAGAGCTTGAAAGGCTTCCTGGAAAAAATAACATATAAACCTTAAAGAATGAGTAAGAATTCAAAAGTTCAGCGTTTCAGAAAAAAGAGGAGTCAAAGAAAGCATATGAAAAGAGTACAGATGAATTGGGAAATAATGAGTAGGTTTGATTGGCTAAAGGGCATTTTAGGAGAGGAGAGGGAGAAATATATCAACTACCATAACCAGCTTTTATAATTTATTCTATATGCAACATTGAATGCTTATGAATTGGAGAGTAAAGTTATATGGGCTACATATGAGAGAAATGACCATGTCAGAATTGTGCAACATGGGCCAAAGTGGGAGCCACACTTGAATCAGGGGACACCAGCCCCAGGTTTGATAAAGATCAGGAATTAAACAACCTGAAGTCTTTCAATCTTTATAAAGAGCAGGTAATGTTAATGGTGATGATGGTGGTGGGGAGACATGTAACTAAACCCATGTTTAGGAAGTGTAGGGAGGTTTTATCACATGGACATACTTTTGTGAAAAAAATAGATTGACATAGTTTAGTTGCTTGTTAACAGCAATTTTAAAGTGCTTTTTAAAAGAGTACTTTCTTTAGACAAGAACTTCCCTGTTTGTATTTCGAAGTGCAGGCAGAGATAAATTGAAGTCTAAACACTGTGTACATAACACATCAATCATTCTTAAATTAGCAAATTTTAAATTAATCTGATGCTTTTCAGTTTTGCAGAAGATTTTGATATATTTGTGAGTGACTGGGGACTTCAGTGAAAACTGTCTTGATCTGCAGTAATCACATTATTCTGGAAATGAAACAATAACTTTTTCAAGGATAAGAACAAAAGTCATCCCTCATAATTCACAAATTGCATAATCTATAAAAATATTCTACCTTTATTACTGAAACAAATACTTCAGAAAGAAAACCTTCTCCGGACTCTGAAGTTCTTCAGTACAGCTGAATTGGGTGAGCTACATGATTACAAATTTTGAGTTTAAATTTCTGCTCCTGACTTTGTTTTATTTTCTTCTTCAAATCTTATTTCTTGAGGCTTGCCCCCACCCTCTGTGGTTTTATGTCTTTTCTCCTGAGTATATATATAACCTATTTGTTTGCTTACTCAGACAGAGACTTCAGACCAAGGAATTGGAAGTTGCTGCCTCCTGACAGCCTGTGCTTTATTCTTCTCTCATAAAAAGGATCCTAAGTAAAGAACACCAGCAGTGACTTGTGTAGCTTCTGGGCATTTTTTTGTTCTTGTGATCTGAAGTCCACTTATTGTGTTTTCTGTTATTTGGAGGTCATCAAACTTTGATCACTAGGGGGGAGTGTGGGGTTTTGCCTTGATCTATGAGATCACACTACAGGCTGATTTTTAAAAACACATAAGAAAGGTTTATTTTAAAATAAATAAGCCATGATTCGTT
This sequence comes from Okapia johnstoni, assembly GCA_024291935.2. Taxonomy (NCBI): domain Eukaryota; kingdom Metazoa; phylum Chordata; class Mammalia; order Artiodactyla; family Giraffidae; genus Okapia; species Okapia johnstoni. The sequence goes on along the minus strand of CM044321.1, from coordinate 28,001,896 downwards.
TGTATTCATGTAAAATGTTTCAGAATGGTAAAATTCAAAACAGCACTAATTAGGTTTCATTTATCAACGGAGATAGGAACATGGCCAGTGTTACTCAAGCCCCTCACGTTCATGTGGGTATTTTGTGAAATAAGAGGTTGCTCACCTTCTCTGCAGCTATTTGACCAGATGTGCCTGTGCCCACCATTGGGGTACCGCATGTAAGTACAGAGTGGAAGTGGTAAGAAGGTCTGCCATACTGTGGGTACATGCTCAGGGTTAAGTCGTATCTAACTCTTCGCGACTCAATGGACAGTGGCCGCCAGGCTCCTCTGTCAATAGGATTTTCCAGGCAAAAATACTGGAGTGGGTTGCTATTTCCTCCTGCAAGTAGTCTTCCCGGCCCAGGGATTGAACCCACGTCTCCTGTGTCTCTGACATTGGTGGCTGGATTCTTTACCCGAGTCACCTGGGAAGCCCTGCCATACCATTTTCCCACGTTATCCACTATTTACTCTATACTACCATGAGACTAGAAAGGTTAATTTTCCTCTTGTTTTGGAATGATATTATCATCATTTTTTAAAGTGTGCATGAGTGTGCCTTCCAATAAATAGAAGCAACAATTCCTGTTATTCATTAAGTCATAGAATTTTAGCACCAGAAACCATCTTTAGAGTTCATAAAGGAATCCAGTCCTCGGTGACCATCATGCTTGCCTAAGATCTCTAAGCTATATGAGAAGAAAGAAATGTTTCTATAGCATCCAGTTCCTAACATTGATTCAATACTTCCTTTTACATCAGCCTGAATTGCTATTTATTTTTACAGATTCACTCCCAAGTAATCTTTTAGCAGAAAAGGATTTTTTTCTGTTACTTCAATTGCCACTTTCCGTTATACAAAGAGAATTAACAAATGCTTCCTAAATCTATGTTCATTCCATTGTGTTGATAGATTTCCTACTTTGGAGGAACCATTCCATGAGAGTAAAGAGGAATCAAGCCATTTGAAATCCAGTGTAGATTAGATTATATATGAAAGGATAAATTGTTCTCTTTTATTTCATGTTGAAATTTATGGTTTTAGACCTATCTCTTCTTCAGCATCTTTGAAACTCCTCTTATTCTATATTTTTCTCTGACAAATAAACAAAGTAATGAGGAATAATAAGATATCTTCGGAAAAGTCAGAAAATCTAAATAATTCGAACTAAGATACACGTCTGGGACCCTCAGATTTGACAATCGTCTCTAGAGAATACGTTAGTTCTTTCTAGCTGTGAAGAGTATCCCTGTTCAGATGTTCATCTAATCATTCATGGAGAAATAGATAATGGCTATATTCATAAAATGTTGCATCAAATTCAAGTAGAGCTCTAAACAAAATATAAAGCATGGTCCTTAGCCTCTAAGAATTAACTGTCTTATCAGAAAAACACACACATACACACAAAAATTCAAGTTGAAAAGCAATAAAACTGAGATATGATTGAAATTAGGTATGTCATAAATATCATAGTGACTAGAGGAAGTCAGAAAGTGGATAGGTCTTGAAAAGATATTAGGTTTTTGTAGGTAGAGAAAAGAGAAGGCTTTTTAGGTTAGGCATAAACATCTACAAAGACTTATAACTGGCAATAAATGAACTGTGTTTGAGGAACCATTATTTGGCTAATCTGGCTCCAACAGAGATTCAGTAAGGAAGCAACTGAAGTTAATTTTGAAGCAAAAGAAGCAGACCTTGAACGCCAACAAGAAACTATGGATTTGATTCCTATAGATCAAACGTCTCTTAAAATCCTGTTAGGAATAGAGATCGGTCAATCCTAGACTCTTCCTGGAGGCCTATGTGCACACTAGCCTGTTAAACACTCCGGGATCTACTGTTAAAAATGCCATCTCACCATATATAATGTGTCCTCTTCTCATCATTTAAAATCTAAAGAAGTTTCTATTTTGCCTAACGTTCTTGACATCATCTATTCCAATGCAGAATATTTCTCAGAATAAAATTTGGGTATTTCTGTGGAAGAGAGCAATAGTCTTCTAAATAGAAACATGAGAATTTCATTTTTTAAATGGCAATTTCTCTTTTTATACAAATATGAAAGTTGCATAAATTCAAATAACCTCTGTTCAATTAAACAGAGATTGGGAGGTGCAGGCAGTCCAATTTGTGCTTCATGGGTTGTTCTCTACAGTGTTCATCATTTCAACAATGGGATCACTAGATTTTATTGTTTTTAGGCACTATCCAGTGTGATAAATTATCATAAAGTTCAATATGTTTGACACAATTCCCTCACAAGAATCCATAAAATGATGAGTTGCTTCAAGTTTTAACATAATTAATAAATATTGAATGACCGTCTATAGTAAAAATAAAACTTATTTAGAAAGCAAAGGAAAACAGGCATAACAGAAGTGTAATAATAATAATTTCCAATCAATAAAGATGACAATGGAGCAAGTAAGAGTCTTTGCACTCTATGCAAAGATGAATTAAAATCAGTTAAACTATTTTTTTCAGTGTGCTTGTTATAATTGCCGTTTTGAATAAGACATTTACTCATGTCTGGTAATTGTACCAAAGTTGGATTTTAAAAGACAATCGGTGAGCTCTATAGAAGAACAAGAACTTTTTTTAGCAAAGAAATTCTCAGAGCCTGGTTCACTCTGGTACTTAGCTCTTGGGGCTTTGCAGTCAGATTGAAAGGCATTAAGAATTCCTCTCCTGAAAGTTTCTAAAACCACAGACATCACTTAAACAGGCATTTAGCAATGTCAACATAACGCTAAGGTAATAACTCTGCTATGAAAAGCAGGTTCTCTGAAATCTACTGAAGAAATAGGCATCATGAGTAGACATTAAAAATAAAAGCTTATTCATAGCAACACAAGCGGCTGCATGAATGAAGAGCATGGCATATCAGGAAGTTACTTCTCAGTTGTGATAGCCATTAAGTTTCTTAATTCCTTAGTAAAAATGTTTGCACATAGAAACTATCAAAGCTATCATTACCAATTTTTATTCAACAAGGAAGAGGAATGTATATTTACATATAGGCACATACACAACAGACCAGCAAAGAGCTTTTGAGAAAAGCTTCTTAGTGTTCTGTTAGCTGGAAGATTAATTAAGGGACTTCCTCCAAGAGATGAGGGGAAGTAAAGGAAAAAGCAAAACTTTCATTTGAGAGTAGAAAAACCCTGAAGAATTAGTGCATGAAATTCTGATGTGACAAAATTTGTCAAAATCAACAGACAATACATTTGTATCCATGAGGGTTTTGCTAGAGAAACAGAATCAGTTTGAGATATATATATATATGTAAAGAGACTTATTACAAGGCATTGTCTAGCACAATTGAGGCTAGGCTAGTCTGAAAGTTGTCCCTAAGGTCATCTGGAAGGGCAGATTGGAAACTCTTAGGTAGGAGCTAAAACTTCAGTTCTGTTCCTAAGACCTCTCAACTGATTGGATCAGTCAGGCCTACTGAGATTTTCCAGGATAATCTTCTCTACATAAAGTCAATTTTAATGATAAATGCTAATCACAACCATAAAATGCTTTCAGAGTAACATCTAGATTAAAGTTTGATTGAATAACTGGGTATCAGTAGCCGAGAATGGACCCATCATACTGACCATTCCAACACCTTTCTCCTTCAGTGAAGGATCTTAAGCACCTTTGGTGTGTGAGTCACTCTTCGTGTCTGACTCTTTGTGACCCCATGGACTGTAGCCTGCCAGGCTCCTCTGTCCATGGAATTCTCCAGGCAAGAATCCTGGGGTGGGTTGCCATTTCCTATTCCAGGGTATCTTCCCAACCCAAGGGATGGAACCAGATCTATTGTGTCTCCTGCACTGGCAACTGGATTTTGTGTGAAACTTACATATTATTAAGACAGAGACTGAAGCCCAGTGAGGCTGAGTGATTGGCTCAAAAGCATCTGTCAGAGAGCTTGTGACTGGAGGTAAGTTGATTCATGGGGCTGTAGCACTGTTTTTTTCTTTTGTTGTTGTTGTTGTTGTTTTTAATTTTAATATAATTGCTTTACAATGTGGTGTTAGTTTCTGCTGTACAATGGGGTGAATCAGCTATATACATACATATACCCTCTCCCTCATGTACCTCTCTCCTATACCTCCTCTCCCCGCCACAACCCCTTGCCACCGTTCCAACCCTCTTGATCATCACAGAGCACCAGGCTGAGCTCCCTGTGCTTAGAGAGCAGGTTCTCACAAGCTGTCTATTTTACACACGGGAGTGTGTATACTGTTTTCATTATACCTCTCAATCAAATCTCAGCTCAAGGTATGAAATGATGTTACATGTTAGCGGTTTCTCTGACAATTGGTAATAGCTGTTTCTTACCATCAAAGCCAGTATCCTGCACTAAAGGACAGACCTAGACTTAATAATTGCTGGAAACGGGAGGCCATTTGGTTCTCCATTAAACATTTTGCTAAAGAATAAAAATTCATTAATATCACTTCTCTACTTGAATGAGGTGTCTAGATTTTAAAATAGGAAATTCATCAAACTTTTCAAAATTGTTGGTTGGTTCTCCATGAAATATTTTGCTGAAGAATAAATACAACCATTTTTAGTTCTCTATTTTAATGAGATTTCTAAATTTTTAAAATAGGAAATTTACCAGTCTCCACCATTTGGCAAAATGTTGTATAAGTTGATTGATAAATCTGCAGTGAATTTATTTAGAAAAAAAGTTATTTTTCTACTTCAAGCATTTTTCTGATTTTACAAATGCATTGGAGTTAAATTTATGATTTCCTCCAATCTGTAATTTAGTTGGTGTAGTAATTTGTAACTGGTGATTTTTCAGTATTTTCTTGACAAGTGTTATTCATGCAAAAATGATACTTTTACTTATGTAGCATATTTTTCCATCAGATGATTTATAAACATATGTGTATACAATATGTAGACTCCTTATATTTTAAATATTTATGGTATAAATTAGAATTAAGGTAGTTTTCTTCTTTCCTTTAATTAAAAAGACGTCAATATTTAAAAGAAAATACAGTAATTGTGGGATAGAGACACCAGGTCATTACGTTTTCTGTGCTGCTCTTAAGGGGTTTTCCATCCTTCTCACCTGTCCGCTTGTCTTTTGTTCAGAGTAATGTATTCTACATTAGTAACCTTTTCAGGCTCTCCAGTGCACCGACTGCCAAAATTACAAGATTAGGTACAATCAGGTTATGTTGTGGACATCTGTCCACCAGAGACTTAACAAGCTGAAATTGTCAACTTGGGCTTAAAACAATGGCCTCAAGCTAAAAGGTAAGTGAAATTTCAGCTGCACTGTAGAACACTTGCAAGCGTGTCTTCATTAAACCAATGATGTTCTCCGAAAGAGAGTTATTTCCAGTCAAAAATACAATTTGGCTCCACTATCAGATGATTTAAAAAAAAAAGCATTCAACAAAAAAAGACAGATGCCAAGAGGCAGAATGTACCTTGGCACCTTCTGCACTTAAAGATAATCTTCATAAGAAGTGGGGCTTTGTGTGACATCATGTCAGCGACCTCTTGGAAGGATTCTACTTGCTCAATGATAACTAGTCGGGTGGAAGTGTCGCTAGTACAGTGTCTACTGGGTTACCATCCTCCTTTCTGTTCTCGAGAACACTTTTGATTTGTTTGGAGCCAGAAAAGAAGTACATCTTTCTCTACTCTGTCTAGTGTTTGATATACTGCAAAGACAGACGAGGGGATCTTTACTGTAAGTTACTCATTGTGATTGGATTTGATGTTTTGCTTAAAACTGTATTTATTCACTTTTCACACATTAGAAAATTCATACAATGTTCTGGACTGTTGTGGGGACAGCCACCTGTTCATAGTCATTTCGAAATTTACTGTTTGAATACTGAGGCACATGCTGTAGAGGAAAGCAATTTCAGATGAAAATTGTCTCCTTTAAGATCAAAATACTCCTAGTAAGCATTCTAGGACTATAACTGGATTCACTTTATTAAGGTGGATTTTTAGGCAATATGAAATGCAAGAATATTAGTTGTAAATATTTTGGGTCACTTGAAAATGAGGACATGCAAATCTAGATGTGAGTGAAACTCTGAAATCTGGAAATAAAATATGAGTCAACTAACAATACTTACTGGAGATGTCTTCCAAAGCTAAGATTTTCAGATTGAACAAAAAACTAGTCAACATAAGGCAATCTCTTATTTTATTATGTTATCTGTTGCATATGCTTTGGAGAATTCAGTTTTGCTGATGACATGAACATTGGGACTTCACTTGGCATTTACTCATTTAATGCTTGCTTACTTATTTTATCTGCTTATTTATTTAAAAGAAAGAGAGAAAGAAAAAGGAAGAAGGAGAGTGGGAGGGATGAAGAACTTTTATGAGCCAGGCTGTGGACTAATTTAAACACAAATTCTGTCTTCTATAAAGTTAAAGTTTATAGGGAAGACTTGTGTAAACAAAAAATTATGAAGGTGTTACGTCCAGTTGCAACATGGTTTGGGGCAAAGGGAGTAGAGAAGTGAGACTATTTACTCTGTCCAGATAACAAGAAAGTTCACACAGAAGACGACCCTAAACAGAGCCTTCAATGATGAAGTGGTGGTTTACAAAATATGTAAGTGGTACCCTCAAGAGACAAAATAATAATAATATTAAATAAATCAAAAAGATGGAGCTGAAGTTGTCAACAACAAAAACAAAAGTCTTCTCTTCATTTCCCCCTGTATTCATCTCACTTTGCAGATGTAACTGTTTATGTCTGTCTTTAAGTATTTCTCAATTGCCATATTCTATTATATTTATATATTTGTTTAGTACTGACCCTGCCCTGACTGCTATGTAGGAGGAGAGATATTACCAACTCATTTCTTTCTTCTCTTACTTCACCTACATTCCCACCTTCTTAGTTCTGTCAGACATATATTTCCCTATTATGTCAAGATGGATAATATTTAAATGTCATTCTGGGAGCATAATGAAGTCTCCTTCAACTGGGCTAGGTTGTTGTTATTGTTAGTGACTTGATCACGTTGGACTCTTTGAAACCCCATGGACTGAGGCCTGCCAAGCTCCTCTGTCCATGAAATTCTCCAGGCAAGAACACTGGAGTGGGTAGCCATTTCCTTCTCCAGGGGATCTTCCTGACCCAAGGCTTCCCTGGTGGCTCATCAGGTAAAGAATCCACTTGTAATGAAGGAGACACAGGAGATGCGGGTTCAGTCCCTGGGTGGGGAAGATCCCCTGGAGAGTGAAATGGCAATCCATTCTTGCCTGGACAATCCCATGGACAGAGGAGACTGGTGGGCTACAGTTCATGGGGTCACAGGACTGGAGACACTAAGAACACATAAGCACATCAGTAAGGTAAATATTGTTCACATCTAAGCCAAAGGTTAAATGTTAATGCTAAATGTTAATGTCTAGGCCAAAAGTTCATCTCACATGCTAGTAAAGTAATGCTCAAAATTCTCCAAGCTAGGCTTCAGCAATATGTGAACCGTGAACTTCCAGATATTCAAGCTGATTTTAGAAAAGGCAGAGGAACCAGAGATCAAATTGCCAACATCCTATGGATCATCAAAAGAGCAAGAGAATTCCAGAAAAACATCTATTTCTGCTTTATTGACTACGCCAAAGCCTTTGACTGTGTGGATCACAATAAAATGTGGAAAATTCTGAAAGAGATGGGAATACCAGACCACGTGACCTGCCTCCTGAGAAACCGGTATGCAGGTCAGGAAGCAACAGTTAGAACTGGACATGGAACAACAGACGGGTTCCAAATAGGAAAAGGAATATGTCAAGGCTGTATATTGTCACCCTGCTTATTTAACTTCAATGCAGAGTACATCATGAGAAACGCTGGGTTGGAGGAAGCACAAGCTAGACTCAAGATTGCCGGGAGAAATATCGGTAACTTCAGATATGCAGATGACACCACCCTTATGGCAGAAAATGAAGAAGAACTAAAGAGCCTCTTGATGAACGTGAAAGAGGAGAGTGACAAAGTTGGCTTAAAGCTCAACATTTAGAAAACTAAGATCATGGCATCTGGTCCCATCACTTCATGGCAAATAGATGGGGAAACAGTGGAAACAGTGAGAGACTTTATTTTGGGGGGCTCCAAAATCACTGCTGATGGTGATTGCAGCCATGAAATTAAAAGACACTTACTCTTTGGAAGAAAAATTATGACTAACCTAGACAGCATATTAAAAAGCAGAGACATTACTTTGCCAACAAAAGTCCATCTAGTCAAGGCTATGGTTTTTCCAGTAGTCATGTGTGGATGTGAGAGTTGGACTATAAAGAAATCTGAGCGCCGCAGAATTGATGCTTCTGAACTGTGGTGTTGGGGAAGACTCTTGAGAGTCCCTTGGACTACAAGGAGATCCAACCAGTCCATCCTAAAGGAGATTAGTTCTGGGTGTTCATTGGAAGGACTAATGTTGAAGCTGAAACTCCAATACTTTGGCCACCTGATGCGAAGGGCTGATTCATTTGAAAAGACCCCGATGCTGGGAAAGATTGAGGGCAGGAGGAGAAGGGGATGACAGAGGATGAGATGGTTGGATGGCATCATAGACTCAATGGACATGAGTTTGGGTGGGCTCCGGGAGTTGGTGTTGGACAGGGAGGCCTGGCGTGCTGCGATTCATGGGGTCGCAAAGAGTCGGACATGACTGAGAGACTGAGCTGAACTGAACTGAAGCCAAACGGTGAGCACTGATTTCAGGACACTCCTGGCCCCCTCTAAGGGAAGGACGGTTCTGTGTATTTCCTTATGCATCATGGATTGCTCTGTATCATGTCATGTCTTCTTAGTTTACTTCTGATATGAGCTGTGATATCTCCTCTGGACTGTTTTCTTCTTGCAGTTTCTAATCATATAATTTTTTCACACTATTACCCAAATCTTTATTCTCTTTTGTAAGATATACATTCTGATTGCCCTAATAGTTTCTTGGGAATCATCGTCAAGGCTTTCACATGACCTGAGTATGGCTTTCCAAGCTTGACGCACAGTTGTTATCCTGGGTTGGTTTGTTTGCTTGTTTTTTCCCCCATATATGCCGAGTTAGTTCTGCTGTTTACTGAAACTTGTTATTTGTCTTTTTGTGTTTTTTTCTGGAGTATATATCAAGTGATTAATAGAAAGGGCAATTGGAAGGTGACTATCCTGATTCTATAGTTGTCTGAAAATGCTTTACTTGTCCTTCACACCAATTCACACTTTAGACATAAATTTTGTATTAACTTGTGATGTAACAGCTGACAAAACCTGGCCTAAGACAACATGAATTTATTTATCTTACAGTTTTGTAGGTCAGAAGTCTGAAACAGTTCTCATTGCACTAAAATCAAGGTGTTGGCCAGGCTGTGTTCCATTCTGTAGACTCTATGGGAGAATCTGTTTCTTGATCATTCAGGTTGTTGGCAGAAATCAGTTTCTGTGCTTTTAGGACCAAGGTCTCCATTTTCTTGCTGATTGTTAGTAAACAGAGGGCCATTCCTGGTTTCCAGAAACTACTGTATTCCCCTCGGCTCTTGGCCCCCTGGTTCCAACTTTAAAGGCAGCAGTGGTGGGCTGAAAGCCATTTCACATCTCTCTGATCTTTCTTCTATGACATCTGTCTCTGATTCAGCCACAAAATGGTCTTCTAAAAAGGTGGAACCTTTTTATCCTTTGTCCTGTATGGACATTCCAGGATAATCCTTTTCATTTCAAGGTCCATGGATGTAAGCACATCTACAGAGACCCCTTTGCTCTGTAAAGTAATATATTCACAGGTTTTGGAGATTAGCTTGTGAACATCTTTAGGGGCCATTTTGCCTAGGTTTGGAAGCACCTGCCCTTAGAAATTTAAAGACATTGCTCTTTTTCCTTCCATAGTTGAGTGTTATTGATAGAGAATTTCATGTTGATTTTATTTTTATTCCCCTGGTGGTAATTTCTTATCTCTCTAGAAGATATAGGAGTCTATCTTCATGCTTGTCATTCTAACATTCTCAATATCTAGTTGTGGTCTTTTTTTTTAAGTTTCTCCTTTTGGCCATCAGAAGGCCCCAGCAGTTAAACTTCTCAGGTCTTTCTTTATGTCAGGGAATTTTTTGTCTAGAATTTTTTGAATGAGTGATCATTCTACTTTTCATATCCAGAATTAGGTCTTAGTAACTATTGCACTTAGTAAATATTGATGTGACTGAGAAATGTTTAACCCAGACATACAGATCTGGCTGTTGGGAGCATAAAGAAACAGAACGTGAATATATTATGAAGAGAAAAAGCCCAAGGAGGAAACCAAGAACACTTCTACTTAAAGTTAAACAGAGGAAAAGGAAGAAAGGGCTAGTTATCTTGTGAAAGGGTAACATTAAACAGGAAATTGATTCTGGTGGAATTCTGTCCCCCAAAATACCCAGTTCTCCCTTTGAGTTTTAGAATTACACTTCATTTTTAAGAAATATATACTTTTCCCTGATCTGATAAAGGGAATTTTTTAAGACTGCATAGTTTGCAACTGCTCTGTAAACTATAAAGTGCCAGGTATACAGATTTAGAATGTTAATGTGATTGCTATTATCTCAGATGCTTTCATTCTTTCTATAAATAATAACGTTTCTGTTTTTTAACGTTATTTAGGAATAATAGACAAATACAATTGCATTCATTTAAAGTGTACTATGTGATGATTTGATATAAATATACATTGTGGAATGATTATCACGATCATGATAATTAACACACCCAACACCTCACATAGTCAACTTGTGTGTGTGTTTTGATGTGTGTGTGTGTGTGTGTGTGTGTGTGTGTGTGTGTGTGTTGAGGATGCTTAAGATCTACTCTGTTAGCAACCTTCAACTCTATACTATCATATTATTAACTATAGTCACCATGCTGCTCCTTAGAACCAGTATTTCTTATGAGTCAAATTAAGCCTCAATTATCCCAGGTCTTTTTTTTTCTCCCCACTTTCACTGGCCTTAGTACCTTGGTTAGATCATATCTTAAATATTTACTGTGTACCTTGTCAATAAGATTTATACAAAGTCCTAGAAAGGTGATATTTGAAACTGAGATTCCAACTCCAAAAATGAAAAAAAAAAGTGAGATAATTATTGCCTGTTTGAAAACATTGAAGGAGAAAAAAAATTTTTTTACTTAAAAATACTCTTCATTTAGATGCCACCTGAGCATGGATAATCATCGCTGCTCAGTATGGCTGAGACATAACAAGTGTTCAGCTCTCTCTCTACAGGACAGTGGTAAACAGTCCCTACCATTTCAACAGATGAATATTTTTGCAACGCTGGCCCCAAACAACTACTTTTATCCAGAGTCAGTCTTCTTGTTCTGGTGATTACAATAGCAAGGTATTAAAAATAACCAGGGGTTGCTGTACAAACTAACGTTGTAATGAAGATCTAAATTTGCTCATTATCCCTTGAAACAGCAGTTAGAAGGTACAGGGGGGCTTGATATTGCAGTTCTTTTGCATACTCTACAAGGAGAAGGAAGCAATTTGAATAAAATATCTGACAAATAAACTGTCGGGAATTTGTCAGAAGTGTGTTTGTGGTCTCTGCAGGAAGTCTGTGAAGATTGCTGAAGGCCTGTCATGATGAGGAAATCTTTGCCCCAGTCTCCGAAACATTGAGTATGGGAGCACATCTTTTCTAAAACTCTGCCTGTATCTTGCATGCCCTAAGGGGCCACTCCTGCCCCTACTCAAGCCTAGCCAGTGAGCTCAAAACCAAAAGATTCCTCTGAAGGGGTTATTTAAGATGTGGTGAATTTTCCTATATGACTCATAAATACTTAATATCCATATTTGGTGACTGTGTAATCTATACCTGAACCAATCGTTTATTTTCAAGTATATTTATAGTCTCCACTCACCAAAAAAAACTGAAAAATAGAAAGCTGCCTTTAAAGAGAATCATAAAAATGGCTTACTATTTTCAAGGCCACATTTTAAATAAGCAGCATTCATTCTTCCATTAAGTTACTCCACAATTTAAAATCCACTGGAATAGTGAGTCTTAGTTGTTCAGTCATGTCTGGCTCTTTGTGACCTCGTGGACTGTAGCCTGCCAGGCTCCTCTATCCATGGAATTCTCCAGGCAAAAATACTGGAGTGGGTTGCCATTGCCTTCTTCAGGTGTCTTCCCAACCTAGAGATCAAACTCGGGTCTCCTGAATTGCAGGCAGATTCTTTACCATCTGAGCCACTAGGGACGCCCCCCCCCCCCCTTCCACACACACACAGAAATATGGGTATGTTAAAAGTCTATTGTGATTTTTTAAACTTAAAATTTTTAAAGATTTGGTTGAAATAACTTTTTAAAGAACTATTTAAATTTATTTAAAATTATCTCATGGTCTTAAGGTCACGAGTTGAAATATCTACACAAACAATTCATAAGAAATTGCATCTGATTTTAAAAAAGGGGGGAAAGAGGAATGGTTACAACTTAACATGCAATAAAATAAATACATCTTTCATCAATCTGAAGCAGGAAGTGAGTTATGAATTTGAAGTTCCTTCATTAAGAGTAGCTTATTCTGTTTCCCCGAGACTTAAAACTTAAAGTTTTTTTTTTTTTTGCCAAAATGTTTAAAGTTTCTTAATGTAACAAACCAAGGTATAGACTTATTTCTATATTGAAAAGGAGAGGAGAAATTGTATTGGCAATAGAAAAATATGTTACTGAGGGTTTTCAGTGATAGAGTCTGTCTTTGTGATTTTTCAAATGTATTTATTTTTTACTATCCAGCTGGAAATTCTTTTTGGTCACAGACTGCTCATCAGAGAGAGCTCACCATTTCCCTCACTCCTGTGTGGGAAGGGTCTAGCCTGAAGACTTTCAGGAATCTCAGTTCTTGGGTCATAATGTTCTTTTATGTTTCCAGAGATCTTATTTCTCTCTATTGAGAGAAAAAACTCTTTCTGATGAGTAATTCTTGGAGTAAAATTTATAGCCTTACAGTTCCTACCTGAGTTCAAACTCAGACTCTTCTCTCTGGATTTCTCCAACTTTCATAGAACATAATGGTTTGCTATATTTCCTGTATCTGTGCAGTAGCTTTCTGAGCTTGGTTATTCAAAGACCTATTGGAAACGTCTTATCAATAGACTATAGGAGAAAATTAAACATATAATCATCTCAACAGAGACAGAAAGCTACTTGATATAATTAAACATCCATTCATGATAAAATCTCTCAGTAAGAAATTTTTGAAGAGTGCTTAATGAAGTGCTTTTCTCAGTTGATAAAGATGTAAGCAATTGATAAAGGGAAATCTCAATTAAATAGAGTCAGGAGACCAGAGGACCTGTCATATTTTACAAAGATAGCAGAGTCCAAGGAAAATAAAGACTTATTCTTTCCTGACAATATCTCAGACAATGAGAGACTGTCACAGCTCAGCCAATGCAAAGGCATGGACTTTTTCATTACTATAGTCCTCACACCTGCCTTTTCTCCCTCTAAAAGTCTCTGCTGGGGAATTGCATGTGGTTTGCTTATGCTTGCAGACCCCAAATTGCAGTTCTTTGCTGATCCCAAATAAATCCATTTTTTCTGGAACAATAACTGGCAGTCTATTTGTTTTAGGTCGACAATTTAGTGGCATGTATAGGAATCTGGAGAGGACTCTCAACAATTTCAAGACCGGTAAGCATATAGGTGCAGTACCCGCATTAAGCCCATTGACACTCACTGCTTTACTCATCCTATTCTGGAGTTGAAAGGTCTGTCTTTCTCCTGGATGAACTTCTCTGCTCTTTGCATCTTGAAGCTGTCTGGGGCTTTATTTGGAATCTAATTTTGGAATCATCCTTTCTGGTTAAGAACTTGTTCTGGCTTGACCTGATTTTGAAATCAGACTGTTCAGGGAAACTGTGCGTGCCTTTGGCCCTTTCCTTTAGGGATGGAGCTGTGTCATTGGAACTCTGCTGGTTCAGTGTTTGGCTGGCTTACCTTGGGGATAGGGGCTATTCTGTTGGAACTCTACCGAGCAGTTTTTAGCCTGGCTCCTCAGTGACCAGACTTTTCCCTTAGAACTGGCTAGTATTAGATCTACAGGCTGTTTGAGTTGTTTAGGCTATTTAAAAATTATTCTCTTACTCTAGAGAAAAAACTCAGAAATGGGATTTCAGTTATCCAAATATTTTGAAGGCAACCTCCCTTCCAGGGTCCAAGGCCTGTTCTATATTTGAGAACCCTGGTCCTTTTTCACATGCATGCTAACTAAATGTGTGTGCTCTGTGTTAAGTCACTCAGTCATATCGGACTCTTTGCAACCTTATGGACTGTAGCCTGCCAGTTTCCCCTGTCCATGGGATTCTCCAGGCAAGAATACTGGAGTAGATTGCCATGCTCTTCTCCAGGGGATCATCCCAACCTAGAGAACTGAACCTGCATCTCCTGCATTGGCAGGTGGGTTCTTTACCACTAGCACCACGTGAGGAAAGGCAGTTAAGAATATGCTACAATATTGTAAAGTAATTAGCCCCCAACTAAAATAAATAAACTTATTAAAAAACAAAAGAAGAATATGGGAATTATGGGGAACTTTTGAACATCATCTGGTGACCTGAAAGTAAAGAGTTCTCTGAAATGAACTGATAACCTCTGATAAGAAAGCTTTCCTGAGATCACCAGACCAGACCTGTTGGAATTTTGTCTTCAGGTCTTCGACAATGACTTAACAATTCAGATGATTCCAATTTCTTTCATCTTGATAGTATATGAACCTTAGATGAAGACTGCCTGGGTATGTTCCCTCTCACCGTTTGTTACTCAAATGTGACCTCTGCAGTCTTGCCCTTTCTTGACCATGTGAAGACACAGAATAGGCAGATATTTATAAAACAGGAAGAGTTTCTACAGCAGACCTGACCCTGATCTTGGGATTCCAGCCTCCAGAACTGTGAAAAATTAATTTCTGGTGATTAACTACCCAATGGTGGCTCAGACAGTAAAGAATCTGCCTGCCATGTGGGAGACCCAGGTTCGATCCCTGAGTCGGGAAGATCCTCTGGAGAAGGCAATGGCAACCCACTCCAGTCTTCTTGCTTGGAGAATCCCATGGACAGAGGAGCCTGGTGGGCTACAGCCCATGGTGTTGAAAAGAGTAGGACACGACTGAGCAACTAACATTTTCACTTTCACTAGTGTTTTGTGATGGCAGCCTGAGCTGACTGAGACAGTGAGGAAACAAAAAGGGGTTTAACTCATCCACTGTTGGTGGAATGGGCTTCTTACAAGTCGAATGAGCTCTCTTCCAGGGCAGAGCAGCTCCTTCCACAAGTGCTGACTGGGCACCTGCTTGAACCTCTGTTGAATTCCCTGTGATATAGATTTGATGGTGTGCACTGCCTTGGGATCTAGGAGTTCAGTGAAGGTACCAATTTATCCTAGAATTAAATCAAGAGGAAGACAGATTACTGTCATATGTGTGTATGTGTGTGTGTGCTTACTCTATTGAACATTTTAACAGTGTTGAGGGAGGGGGATGAATATCTTTGACAGTATATTTCTAATTCCTAATAACCTGAGTGCATTTTTCCATATTTTCAGAGTATTTGTCTCTTTTCTGAAGAGTTTTCCATATATTACTATGATAGTCTGGTGCCAAATTAGCATTTAAGGGGGTAAATTTAGAAGAGTACAGTTAGGGACATCCCTGATGGTCCAGTGGTTAAGAATCCCCCTTCCAATGCAGGGGATGTGGGTTTGATCCCTGGTCTGGGAACTAAGATCCCAAATGCTGTGGAGCAGGTAGGCTCATGCACTGCAACTAGAGAAACCCATGTGCCAAAACTCGAGAAAGCCCACACACAGCAACCTGTGCAGCCTAAAACTTGAAGAGAAACAAAAAGGGTACGGTTATACCTCCCCCAGATTCTGTCTGTAAATCATATCACTAAGTGACCTGTGGGAACCCTTGCTTCCACAGCTAAGGAGGATCTGCCTTTCCAGCCTAGATGCTGTATGGCTGACAAACAGGGAAATACCACACAGGGATAGCTATGCATGGAAGGTCTGCAGCAAACCACATAAAATAAATTTTTCTTCATTTAATCCCTATTAAATATAAATAATATAAATGATTAGAACACAATACCATAACTAAACAGCACCACGTATAGCAAGACAAAAGGCATAGAGCACATAGCTTTTGAATATGCATCTCTTTTGAATAGATCTGGCTCTATTCTCTATTTATTTAAAACCCAAGTCTCATGGTTTCAGTATAGTGTTATTGTAAAGATCCCAAAGAATCTGCTTACTACACCCCTCTCTTTGTTGTCGTTGTTTTAGTTGCTAAGTTATATCTGACTCTTTCGCAACTCCATGGACTCCTCTGTCCATGAGATTCTCCAGGCAAGAATACTGGAGTGGGTTTCCATTTCCTTCTCCAGGGGGTCTTTCTGACTCAAGGATTGAAACCATGTCTCCTGCGTTGACAGGTGGATTCTTTACCACCGAGCCACCAGGGCAGCCCAATACTCCTCTCTTAATCTTAAGCTATTGATACAATATAGTCTACAAGCTGCTCAAGAAGTGGGCATCCTGTGTATTTATACCATCTAAACAATTAACCTCAGTCTCCCCAGGTGACTCAGTGGTAAAGAAACCGCCTGCCAATGCAGGAACCACAGGAAACATTGGTTTGATCCCTGGGTCGGGAACATCCCCTGAAGGAGGAAATGGCAACCCACTCCAGGATTCTTACTGGAAGAATCCCACAGTCCACAGTGTCTCAGAAGAGTCTAACATAACTGAGTGTCAGAGCGTGCACCAAGCAATTAACCTCATAGTCTAGTAAAACCTGAAGTGAGACAGTTCACACCAGATGAACTTCAATCCAGCTGTTTGCAGAAGTGTGCAAAACCATGTATGATACACACACAAACATAAACAGGCTTCGGAATAAAATAACACAGGCCATTTAGTCTTATTGTCTTGCTGCTTGAATTATGAAATCATGTGTGATTAAGCCTAGTTTTGAAGTGTTCAGTGGAAGCCTATTTTGGGGGTCTCTGACAGTGGGACCATTTAGCTGCTGACCACTGCTCAACCCATGGAGCTTTGGAGCAGTTCAGAGCCAATCCCTTCTTATTCTATGGCAGACACTGAAGATGCTTCTGTGTCACACATGTTTCCAATTAATCCCCTGCCAGGCTTGCTGACTGAATTACACCACCACTGATATGTTTTAAAGGCTTAACTAATTTGAAGCATAGTCGTAGGTTAAACACTGTTGAGTCGTCAAACACAAAATGTATGTTTAACATAAATAGATCATTTTGCAGATACAAACATAGCTAATGGGGCGCTAACATGAGGGGAGGTAAATGCCTTTGTCTTATTTTGTGCTTATACCCAAAACATTATAGCACCCATTCTTTCAATAGTAAAAATAAGGTACAAGGAGAATTCTCCATTTATGACAGTATAGACAAACAATCTGAATAATTCAGGCTGTGTTTACAGAGCCTAAAGTGAGGTTCAGATTTCATAAATATTCATGATTAGTGTGGGTAAGCCATCCAGACAATTCAGAAGCCGCCCTATCCCTGAATGGTTCAATTTGCTAGTATAGAGGGAGCCAATTTGCCAGATAATTATGATGTCTCTACTTTACTGCTAAGTATGGAACCAAAGAGGATAAAATACCTCTTTGGTTTTTATCTTAATTCAGATTGTTGTTTCAATCTGATTATGTGAAATTAGGTGGATTTAGTCAAAATGGAGATTATTCATATTCCTGGCCTCTGCTTAAACATGGTATTTCTCTTTGCCTCCATTTTTGTATTATCCCTTTCTGCCCTTGGTATGGACAGTGTGCAGGAGAAATAAGCACTTAGGTAACTTAATTTCCTGTGATTTTATCCAATTAGGTTATTGAGCACCTGGTGATACTGTTACACAGAAGGCAGGGACACTCTCTACTTGGGGAAAATGAATGGTTTTCTTCACAAGGACATTCCCCTGAAATGGGTCAACTTTTAATTATAAGAAGCTTTGGCTACCTGATGCAAAGAGCAGACTCATTGGAAAAGACGCTGATGCTGAAAAAGGAGGAGGAGAAGGGGGAAACAGAGGATGAAATTATTTGATGGCATCTCTGACTCAATGGACATGAGTTTGAGCAAATTTAGGGAGATGGTGAAAGACAGGGAAGCCTGGCATGTTGCAGTCTGTGGGGTCACAAAGAGTCAGGCACAACTTAGCAACTAAACTGAACTGAACTGAGAAGGAGGTAACAGAATGGCATTCAAGATTTAGGCCATCATTTTATTTATTTACTTTTAAATTGTACCAATTTTTATTTCAATTCACTTCTATAATAGGTGGCATTTTTTTAGTAATCAAATTTGACAACCCAAGAAAATTACTATACAAAGCAAGTAAATAGAATACCACCTCCTAATTCCAAATATACTGCCTCTATTTTCCACTAGGAATTGCTCTTAGCTACAAAGTATATTGAGATTCCCTGGTAGCTCAGGTGGTGAAGAATCCACCTGCGGTGCAGGAGACCCAGGTTCGACTCCTGGGTCAGGAGGACCCCCTGGCATAGGATAGGATACCCACTGCAGTATTCTCAGGCTTCCCTGGTGGCTCAGACGATAAAATGTCTGAGGCAATGCAGAAGACCTGGGCTCGATCCCTGGGCTGGGAAGATCCCCTGGAAGAGGGCATGGCAACCCACTCCAACACTCCTGCCCGGAGAATCCCCATGGACAGAGGAGCCAGTCCATGCAGCCTCAAAGAGCCGGACATGACTACATGACCAAGCATAGCACAGCACAGCATGAAGGATATTTTCAAGGTCCTTTTAAAATCTTTGTCCTTCTACTTATCTCTATTACTGGTTCTTTTAAGAAATCTGTTTAGTAGCTAGAAAGAGAAAGTAGCTATATAACAGAAAAAACTGATGAGAAATTATTGGTGGAAAACAGCAGGAAGCAAATTGTTTAATACGACAATGAAAAGAACTGCAAAGGCAGTTCTCAGATTCAGACCTTGTGTTGTGTTTTGAACACGTCAGTGAACATTGATTTCAGGTGGAAACCTTGACTTTCCAGAAACTCTCAGTTTTACAGAGCTTTCCCTCCAAAGCTTTGTGAGTTTCACAAGCAACTCCTCTGTTTTATCTAGTGTTTATTAAGAGGCTGTTGCCACAAGGGCAAAGAGCTAGACAGTCTGACATATTATGGTGGGTCAGAGCTTTCAAAGAACTTCTCTATCTAAGGAGGCAGAAAAGTTGGCAGAAATGCAGGGACAGCATCAGGCCTCTCTGTTTCCACAGAAGGTGACAACACCCTGCCATTTCTGTCCACGAGAAAGTCTGGTTGAGCCTTCAATACCCATTTTCTTGTCAGAAGAACTTCTGCTGGTTTGTCTGGATTTCGCATCTTCAGCAGTGATCAGAATAGGGCTCTCTTAACAAATCTGTAAGAAGGGCGTCTGTTTTACTTTCACAAAATTCAGAATCATTGTTTGAAATTGATCATGATGAAGGAGTGAGTATGGGGTAGAGGGCAAGGTAACAGTGCAAAGTACGCGAAGGAACAAGGGGGACTTCCCCGATGGTACGATGGATAAGGATCCACCTGCCAGTTCAGGGGATCGATCCCTGGTTCAGGAAGATTCCACATCCCACGGAGCAACTAAGCTGGTGTGCCACAGCTGCTGAAGCCCCCGCACCCTAGAGCCCATGCTCTGCAACAAGAGAAGCCACCACAATGACAAGCCCATGCACCGGAACAATACAGTAGCCCCCACTCACTGCAACTAGAGAAAAACTTGCACATCAGCAAAGACTGGGCACAACCAAAAATAAAAATGAATAACATTTTTTTTTTAAAAAGAACAAGAGGAAGGCAGTAGGGCAGGGAAACTGGAGCAATATATCCACTTTGGCAACAATTAGTTTATATCTCTCTTTGTGTCTACAGACGAAGGCTCCTTGAGCTGTCTTTCATATTTGTATTTGCAATTATTGCATCCTGTTTAGGGAAGTGAAATATTCCCACCCCTCTGCCCACCTTCCCTCTTACTGTCTTTCTCTCTCTCCTCCCCAAGGGTCAAGACGTTGCTTCTGTGTTTAGTGTGAGTTCACAGCATGACGGGGCCATATTGATCAGAAGCTGGGGTCACTGTTCACACTCATTTGTTGGGTTAGGAAATTAAATGAACCAAGATCAGTGAACACTAACAGAATGGCTAGAAGGGACGAGAAGTCCGTGGCTTGAAGCCTAGTAGATAAATATTTCAAATGACATCAAGCAGTGTATTTACATTTGCTGGATATGAACCTCTAGTCAGACACATGGAATCACTGATTGAAATATGTCCAGACTGTATAAATGCCCTATTAAATATGTAAAGACCTACTTTGAAAATAACTTTTTAAAATTCTTAGATTAGTTGCTAGTATACATATATAGATGTCAGAAACAAGTATTTTGCTGGTGCTTTCGTTCATTAATTAACATTCTTATCAGGAGCTGACTTTCACCCCTTCATTTACTCCCTGATCTGTTCCATGCAGAAATTAATGTTCTGGGTATCGTTTGATGCTCTGCAGACGCATCAAGCTAGACTCTGCAGCTACTCTCAGAAAAGACTGGCATCGTGGGTGTGCAACCTGTGTCATCTCACAATGCCTCACACTCAGGAGGAACCCACTCTTGGCTTAATGCTCTGTCATCACTGTCTGAAAAGTCTTACAAATTTTTTAATGAGGGGCATCACATTTTCATTTTCCACTAGGACCCCCAAAGTACATAGCTGGTCCTGCTTTCAGAGTCAAGACGATGGCATCTCATGATGAGGAAATTTAGGTTATCTGAAGGTCAAGGAACCACAGCCCAAACATTCCTTAAAAAGCCATTGCATAGTAAGGATATAGACAGTCCATAGGCTTATCTTGACTCTCAGTATTCAGAAACTAGTATACTCTGAGATTAGCCAGGTATCAGGTAAGAAGATTATGAAATATGAGAACCAGAAAGTTTTAGAAAAGACACTGACCCAAAAAGTCCAAACTCCCAGATATGACAATTTTGGAGTCTGTAAAAATTAAAATGAAAAAAGAATCCATATGAGGAAGGCATGGTCTCTGAAGTGGTTCCATGCTTCCACTTTTATTTGTTTTATTTTAAACTTACTTATTTTAAAAACATCTACTTCTGCTTCATTGACTACACTGAAGCTTTTGACTGTGTGGATCACAATGAACTGTGGAAAACTGTTAAAGAGATGGGAATACCAGAACACCTTACCTTCCTCCTGAGAAACCTGCATGCAGGTCAAGAAGCAACAGTTAGAACGGGACATGAAACAATGGACTGGTTCCAATTTGGGAAAAGAATACGTCAAAGCTGTATATTGTCACTCTGCTTATTTAACTTATATGCAGAGTGCATCATGGGAAATGCTAGGCTGGATGAAGCACAAGCTGGAATTGAGATTGCTGTGAGAAATATCAATAACCTCAGATATGCAGATGACATCATGCTTAAGGTAGAAAGTGAAGGGGAATTAAAGAAACTGTTGATGTTGAAAGAGGAGAGTGAAAAAGCTAGTTTAAAACTCAACATTCAGAAAACTAAGATTATGGCATCTGGTCCCATTACTTCATGGCAAATAGATGGGACACAATGGAAACAGTGACAGATTTTATTTTGGGGGTCTCCAAAATCACTGCCAATGGTGACTGTGGCCATGAAATTGAAAGACGCTTGCTCCTTGGAAGAAAAGCTATGACCAACCTAGACAGCATGTTAAAAAGCAGAGACATTACTTTGCTGACAAAGGTCCATCTAGTCAAGGCTATGGTTTTTCCAGTAGTCATGTATGGTTGTAAGAACTGGACTATAAAGACACTGAGTGCCGAAGAATTGATGCTTTTGAACTGTGGTGTTGAAGACTTTTGAGAGTCCCTTGGACTGGAAGGAGATCCAACCAGTCAATCCTAAAGGAAGTCAGTCTTGAATATTCATTGGAAGGACTGATGCTGAAGCTGAAATTCTAATACTTTGGCCACCTGTTGCGAAGAACTGACTCATTGGAAAAGACCCTGATGCTGGGAAAGATTGAAGGCAGGAGGAGAAGGGGACAACAGAGGATTAGATTGTTCGATGGTATCACCGATTCGATGGACATGAGTTTGAGTAAGCTCCAGGAGTTGGTGATGGACAGGGAAGCCTGGCGTGCTGTAGTCCGTGGGGTTGCAAAGAGTTGGACATGACTGAGCAACTGAACTGAATGTTCAGTTCATGTTCATATTTTTCAAAGATCTTTTTTACAATTACTTTGCCCAAACTAGGATACTTTTAAGGTTTGCCTCTGTTTGATACTGTGGTGTCTCTTTTAGCCAATCATATGTCCTCTTATCTCCATTTTTTTCATGTTATTTATTTGTCAGGGTGTCTGGGTCATTTCCCCTGTATCATCGTCATTTAGTCTCTAAGTCATGTCCGACTCTTGTGACCCAATGGACTGTAGCCTCCCAGGCTCCTCTGTCCATGGGATTCTCCAGGCAAGAATACTGGAGTGGGTTGCCGTTTCCTTCTTCAGGGAATATTAGGTTTATGTTATTTTAGGGGACAAGAAAATGTCATAAGTGATGTTATATATTTCCTTCATATCACCTTGGGAAACATACAATGTCTAGCTGTTCTGCTTGCAGTACTATTAAAATTAGGTTGGATATTGGCAGCCTGGTCCCTCCATTTCAAATTTCCTCATTGGCTTTTCTGGTGAGTCTTAACAGTCATTGATTATTACTGACTTGATACATTATTTCATTAGAAGTTGCAAAATGGTATTTTTAATTCTAGCATATCTTTTGTTTTCATTATCTAAAATTCTTCAATATACAAAAATTTTCACTCATCTCCTTATTTACCACAAAATACAGTTCATACAGGAACTTTGGTGTACATGCTCAGTTCTTCTTCCTACTCCAACTTTTCTTTAAACACTGTTTAGGCTAATAAGTTAGTACCCCAGCAACTTCTAGTGGTGATCAGTAAGTGTTTTGGGGTTTTTTTTTTTGTTGTTGTTGTTAATTAAAAGTTCATGGGCTTTGAAAATATTTGATATGTTTTAATCTACTGCAATCTTATTTTTCATTCTGCAGTTCTCTAATCTATGGTTAGTGGGATCTCTTTAAGTAGGTTCCTGCCTCTCTTTGACACGTTCCCAGAAGTTTTATGTCTTTTCCCCTTTTTGATATAAGATGTTCCAGATTCACCTTGTATCTTTTCTTTCCCAGACCTGAAATCAACTATTTCTCCAAGAATCTCTGATCATTTTCATGGGACATAGTATTAATACATAGAAACCATGTTCAGTGCTGCTTTTTTCAAACAACCTTTTATTCAAGTGTAATTAATTTACAGTGTTGTGTCAGTTTCAGATGTACAGCAACATGATTCAGTCAAGACATTTGGAGCAATTGTCTTGGCTATTTTGAGGTCAATCTAAGACTAGGAATTTGTTTATACAACAAAGGTACTACTTGTTCTGTCTTTAGGAGATATTATATGTATACAGAATAAAGAAGGGAGACAAAATCAAGAGAATTTTTTTTAAGTTTTCTTGTTTTAATCTTTTGTCTTCTGCACATTCTTAAAACTTAATGCTAAAGTGGTTTTGTCCTAAATCAGATAGTTTCCCAATAAATAAATATTCGATATGTTTTGTTTTAATTTTTTAACCACAGTAAATGAAATTATAGTAGGAACTCAGATTCTTGATGCAAGAATTGTTAAACAGGTAAATATTTTTGGAACAATTTTTTGATTATTGACTATCTATGGTGATGATGGTGATTCACACTCATGTAGCTAAAGGAAGCACTTGTAAGTAATTAAGCACTTCTGGGAGCCAGGACAGTCTCATGGAAATCCTTTAATCTTAGTAGACTCAGAAAAAAGTGAAAGTGTTAGTCCCTCAGTCATGTCCAGCTCTTTGAGATTCCATGGACTGTAGCCCATCAGACTCCTCTCTCCATGGAATTCTCCAGGAAAGAATACTGGACTTGGTTGCCATTCCTTTCTCCAGGAGATCTTCCCCAACCCAGGGACTGAACCTGGGTCTCCCGAGTTGCAGGCAGATTCTTTAGTGTCTCAGCCACCAGGACCCAGGGGTATGACAAATATGCTGGTAGATATTTATCCACTACCATTTCAAGTGCTCACTTGTTGCTCCAGCCTCTTTTCTGATATAATAGAGTACTTGTTCTATGTAACACAATCAGGGAGAGTAATAAAAGTCATAGCAGCAGAAAGAAAGAGCCAAAGTCCCTTCCTATTCTCTTTCCCCATTTCCAAGTACAGATGAGAGTATGTGCACAGAGACTTCAAGCTTCCCTTCGGTCATAGAATGAAACAAGGGTGAGACATCTGTTTGATCTGTTTACTAGGGAGTTTGAATGGCTTGAATGGGAATCCATGACTACATTTGCATAACTTCACTACCCGTCAAGATGTCAGATTCACAAATAGTTCTTTCAAAGGAAACATTTAAAAAAATTTCTTTGAATTGTTTCAAGTTTGTCCAAACTGTTATCTCTTGATTTAAGGCTTAGCATTTTCAGTATTTCCCTAAATTTCCACACAAGTTACAAAATTCCTAAGGTTGTACATATATCTTTTTTTTTTTTTCTAAATTCTTCATTAGCATTAGGCTGCTGCTGCTGCTGCTAAGTCGCTTCAGTTGTGTCCAACTCTGTGCGACCCCATAGACGGTGGCCCACCAGGCTCCACTGTCCCTGGGACTCTCCAGGCAAGAACACTGGAGTGGGTTGCCAGTTCTTTCTCCAATGCATGAAAGTGAAAAGTGAAAGTGAAGTCGCTCAGTCATGTCAGACTCTGATTATAAATTTTTCTGTCAATCATCCACCCAATTTCATTCCACAATACTTTCAATTTTGTTTTTCTTTGTTGTATTCAGTCTCTAGACTTGTCTAATAAAATAACTTTAGGAATCTTTTTCTTCTTAAAAACAACTCTATAGGGCTGCATTACCATATTTAAGTAAATGAGATTTACATTTTTTCATTCTTTAAAAGGAAAAGAATAAAAAATGTTGCTAAATTATTAACTCTTTTGTCAAAATGTTTTAAAATTCTCTGTGTTTTTATTTATCAGATATTTTTAATTGAAGTTGTTTCTTAGAAGATGAATTCCTTGTGAAGAAAACTTTGAATTCTCCTTTTATCTATACGTTAAACAACTTATGCATCTTTTATTACTTTAATTTTAAATGCCAATATCTTACTCTTGGGTACTTTCTATGCAGAAGAACCACAACAGGAATAATACTTTTTCTGCAATTCTTTATATACAGGTGAGTAACTATTCAAAAATTATTACAAGCTGATGATCAAAGTCTACTATAAGCTGCTGTGCTACAAAGTGGATGATGACGTTTTTTGGCAGGCTGTGCATGGCCAAGTCTGTTTGCAACCTAGATAATACGATAAGAATACAAAAGCAAGAACTCGAGTATGTGATAAAGTTAGAACCTTGAATATTGGCAAGCCTTTGTTACAGTCTAGTGATGAGAACCCAGCTCCTGAATCCATGAGGTTGACCATCCAGCTTCTGGAAAGAACCAGGAGGTATGTCTTCTCATTGACTTCTGTCATCCTCTCAGATAGTTCTTATATTGCTGATTTGGCAGAAAACAAGCTGAAAGCACTTAAGTCAATTTGGAATATTATTTTCATCAATCTCTGAACTCACACCAGAATTTATTAGATGGCCTAGCTTATATCGGAGAAGGCACTGGCAACCCATTCCAGTACTGTTGCCTGGAAAATCCCATGGACAGAGGAGCCTGGTAGGCTGCGGTCCATGGGGTTGCTAAGAGTCGGACACGACTGAGTGACTTCACTTTCCCTTTTCACTTTCATGAATTGGAGAAGGAAATGGCAACCCACTCCAGTGTTCTTGCCTGGAGAATCCCAGGGACGGGGGAGCCTGGTGGGCTGCCGTCTATGGGGTTGCACAGAGTCGGACACGACTGAAGCGACTTAGCAGCAGCAGCAGCAGCAGCTTATATGTATATAGCGAAGGACTATAGTAAACAACATTTAATGATTCCTTTGTTCTCAAATATGTAGGGGGTTGAGGTAACATTGCCACCATCTCCTTTGGAGTGGTTTGAACTGCTTTGCAGGTGTGCACTCACACGTGTATGGCTAGGACACTGGAGCCTATGATAGTTTATCAATGTCACCTTAAGTACTATTTCATTTTTATTGGCAGTTTTTAACTTTAAATTTCTTTTTACAGTTGAAGATGATGTTGTTGTTCAGTTACCTGGTGGTGTCCAACCTTTTGAGACCCCATAGACCAGGGGTCTCACACCAGAGTAGCACACCAGGCTACTCTGTCCCACCTCATCTCCCAAAGTTTGCCCAAATTCATGTCAATTGCATCGGTGATGCCATCCAGCCATCTCATCCTCTGATGCCCTCTTCTCCTTCTGCTTCTCAGTCTTTCCCAGCATCAGGGATTTTTCCAGTGAGACAGCTGTTCACATCAGATAACCAAAATACTGGAGTTTCAGCTTCAGCATCAGTCCTTCCAATGAGTATTCAGGATTGATTTCCCTTAAGATTTACTGGTTTGATCTCTTTGCTGTCCAAGGGACTCTCTGGAGTCTTCTCCAGCACCAGAGTTTGAAGGCATCAATTCTTCGGTGCTCCGGCATTTGAAGATAAGGTCTTACAAATTAAATTGACTTACTTTTCCTAAAATTGTCTGCATCTTGCTTCCAAAAACCAACCAGAGATCCACATCTTCTAATCTCTTGGTATCAAGAATGTGCTCTTCTTGTATCTCCAGTCTTTCCTTCTTCACTTTCTCTACCCTGTCCACTGACAAACATATTTAAATAACTACCAATTCTTTGAACTCAAATGCCTCCTACTAATCAGTTTTGGAATGAATAGCAAGTACTTATGAATCTTAAAGGCTAGCATTTGTTTCAGTCCCTATCTTAATACAATGATCTATACAAAGAAGGAATAAAGCAGCATTGGCTGTGTGCTTTCCATGTACCAATTATTCATCTACATATATTTATATAATCTTTATTTTAATTATCAAAACACCTTTAAAAATAGATATTGTAATGTCCAATCTATAAGGCAGTAAAGTGAAAAATGAAAGTGTCAGTCTCTCAGTTATGTCCAACTCTTTGTGACCCCGTGGACCTCAGGCTCCTCTGTTCATGGAATTCTCCAGGCAAGAATACTGGAGTGGGTTGCCATTCCCTTCTCTAAGGGATCTTTCTGACCCAGTGCTGGAACCTGGGTGTCCTACACTGCAGGCAGATTCTTTACCATCTTAGCCATGACTAAAGTTTATGTAGGGTGGTAAACAGAGGCCTAAATAATCGTAACATTAGCTAACATTTATTAAGCATTTACTACATAATGAGTTCTGTGCCGAATGCTTTACATTTACATTCCTAACTACACATTGAATACTGACAACAACTCTGCGAAGGATATGCTATGATTATACCCCTTTTAAAGATGAGGAAACTGTGGCTTAAAGAAGTGAGTAACTTTCCCAAGTTCAGATGCGATGTGTACAATGTATTGCTGCAAAAGGGTCATTCTAGAGTCTGTTTTCGAAGAGGTTTGGAGTCTTTAGGGCTGTGTGGATATTGGATGGAAAAAGTAATCCATTTCCTGCTTAAAAGTTTTCCATTATTAATAGTGTAGCATGATTAAGGGGGATTCAGAGTCTTTCCTGCTGCCACTGAAGGAATTAGGGGAGATAAGATGTAGGAGGACTTTCTCTCACCAGGCATTAGGCATCAGTGCTTTATATGTTGTCTTATTCACTCTCTCCGTATGAGATGGCCTGATCTCACTTGACCAGGGAGGAAGCTAAGATCAGAGGAGTTAACCATGGTCACAGTTAGCAAGTGGCAACCTGGGATCCAGAAGCAAGGCCCATCTGCAGCTCTAGCAGGATGCCATGAACTGAGATAAGCACAAATCATGAGGATTTGGAAGACTGTACAAGATGAAGCTCCAATACTTTGGCCACTTGATGCAAAGAGCCAACTCACTGGAAAAGACCATGATGCTGGGAAAGACTGGGGGCAGGAGGAGAAGAAGGCAGCAGGGGGTGAGATGGTTGGATAGCATTACTGACTCAATGGACGTGAGTTTGAGAAAACTCCAGAGGACAGGGAAGGCTGGCATGCTACAGTCCATAGGGTCTCAAAGAGTTGGACATGACTTAGTGACTGAACAACAAGTTAGAGGGCCTCCTGAGTTCCAGGCACTGTGCTAGACCCTTCCAGACTTCCTTAAGCAGCCATACATTTATTTCTTCAAAACTCTTTTTTGGGAGCATTTAAAGGGGAAGCTCTATTAATGAAGAAGTCCTTCATCTACTCCAGGGATCCCCAAACTCCGGGACCTAATGCCTGATGATCTGAGGTGGACCTCATGTAACAATAATAGATATAAAATGCACAATAAATGTAATGTGCTCTAATCATCCCCAAACCACGCCCATCCCTGATCCATGGGAAAATTATTTTCCACAAAAACAGCCCCTGGTGCCAAAAATGTTGGGCACCACTGATCTCCTGTAAGCACTCAGCATGGTACCCAGTTCTGCCCCTCCCTCTCAGAACCTTGAATCTGCTGCTTATTTACCTCACTCTTCACCTTAGAAACTTCCTAGTTTCATCTTAGGCCCCATGCAAATATGATTGTGTCTTGGTTCACACCCTAGCTGGTACCCCTGACCTGTTGGACAAGAATAGTACTCTTAGCCAGGTCCATCTGGCTGTTAGAAAGCCCACACACAAGAAATATAATCTCTCTGAGTCTTCCTTTTCTGCCGAAGGGTTAAAATTATGTCTCTATCACTGTGTAGAGATAAATCCTATAACTATATCAAAGTACTTGGAAAAATGTTAAAGTGCTCAACACATCTTACTTATTATTATTAATAAGACAGAGCACATGGCCCTACTGTTAGAAGCAAGAGTAGTAACAGACATGGACTGTACCAACAGGTGCAAAGGAAGGGAACTAATATTTTTTGAGTGGTTCCTGTACCAGGGCCTTCCCAAGTTCTAGGGGGAACTTGGAGAGAGTCCCAAAAGATGGGGAAAGAGACTCCATCTCTTAAATGGGCATACCAAGTGCATCCAGGAAAGGAAGAATGGTCGGTGACTGGAGACTACCACTGTGATAACTGTTTTCTTATCCCCACAGTGGTAACCATCTTCCCAAATAGCCCAGTGGTAAAGAATCCACCTGCCAGTGAAGGAGATGTAAGTGACCTGGGTTCTGTTTCTGAGCTGGGAAGATCCTCTGGAGAAGGAAATGGCCACCCACTCCAGTATTCTTGCCTGGGAAATCCCATGGACAGAGGAGCCTGGCAGGTTACAGTCCATGGGGTCGCAAAGAACCAGACAAGACTGAGTGACAGCGTGCGCGCACGCGCGCACACACACACACTCTCTCTCTCTCTCTCTCTCTCTCTCTCTCTCTCTCTCTCTCTCTCTCTCTCTCTCTCTCTCTCTCTCTCTCTCTCTCTCTCTCACTCCCTCCCTCTCTCTCTGTGATAAACAGACAGCCTGCCGGATTCCTCTTCCCCTCATCTCGTCTCCCATTGAGGCACTAAACAAGCCTCTCTCTTCCCAGGTTCTCTTTCTCCACGGGCAGCAATCTAAGTAAGAGATATCGGTGCATGTGTTCTCCGTAGACTCTGCTGATGTAGCGCTGTTATAAATGCCCATGTTAAGCACGCAGAGCTAGAAATTCAATCTGAGTTTTTTAAAATTTGTTTTTAATTGGAGGATAATTGCTTTATAATGCTCTGTTGGTTTCTGCCATACAACAATGTGAATCAGCCACAAGTATACATATATCCCCTCCGTCTTGAACCTCCTTCCCACCCCCTCATCCTACCCCTCTAGGTCATCACAGAGCATGGAGCCGAGCTCCCTGTGTTATACAGCAACTTCCCATTAGGCACCTAATTTACACATGGTTATGTATACATTTCAGTGCTACTCTCTCAACTCGTCTCACCCTCTCCTTCCCTTCCTGTGTCAATCTGAATTTTGGCTCAACAGATACTTGAGATACTCTAAACTAAGTAGTTTCATTCCTCATTTCATTTAAGTGTCTCAAACCCAATGAGAGACATATTATGCTTCCCATTTTATACCTAAGGGCATAGATTCAGCAGGGTAACATTCCCAAGGATGATAAATAAGAGAACTACAACCTCCTCTCTTGTCCATCTAAATGCAAAGCCTGTGTTCATGACTTTTCACTTCACTGCCTTTCTGCAGGCTCATGGGAATAATTAAAATGGTTCTTGATTCATGATTATTTTTTAAAGAAAAAAGTTTTCTTTTAATCTACTTTCAAGGAACTCCTTTCTAGGAGTGAATCTATGACTCCTTTCTAGTGTGAATTTATGACTTTAACTCTGTACAGTAAATAGAAAAATTATTAATAATAATTGAAAATGATTTTAATCAAAATGACCACTGACAGACATGTTTATACCAGTCTAAAATGTTGGAATATTGATTCTTAGGAACATGTCACTATATATAGAGTCTTTAGCTAAGCAGTGTAAACAAAATTCATGGTTTAGTATCAAAATGTATTTATTGAGGGCCAGGGATGTCTTTGGATGCTGGTAGGCATTGGAGAAATATGAAAGACAAACAGGTTTTTGTCCTTTAGGAGTTTATAACTGAATTTAAACGGACAAAAACATTCCCAGGACACAGATAAGCAACAGATTATGATAACATAAAATAAAGTAAGATAGAGAAAAATTACCCTGAGATTATAGAAAGACTAGATCCATCAGTCTGGCTGGGGTGGTCAATACATACCAGGAATTGTGAGTTGGGATCTTTAGAATAAGAAGGATCTAAATGTGCAAAAAAAAAAAAAAATTGAGGAAGAGAAGGTAAAACCTCAAATGTAGCCAGAGGCTCACAGAAAGACTTCGAATCAAGATTTTTTTATTGAAAAAAGTAAGACAGGAAGCAGGGGGAAGAAGTTGCCTAAAATTAGCCAGTATAGTTGGACAGTTCTTCCAATTTCAGAACCTACCCTTAACATGGCAGAGTTGGTGGATGAAATCAGGTGTTAAAAATTATTCCCAGTTCAAATGCTGGAATAACCTATGTGGCATTATGTCTTTTGGAGGGTCTCTGAACCTTCCAAAGGATGACAAAGAGTCTGTCATCAACTCTTTCCCTGGAATAAAGAACAAGCACAGATTTAGGGAGGGAGCACACAGATGGGAAGGGACTCCAGGTTTATTCCACTCCCATCAGTCCTTAACCCATTTCTGCCTCTCATTTAGAGTCTCCTCTTGGCAATGAACTTGGCACCATCTTGAGCAGTTTATACTTGGACTTTTAAGATCTGAATTTCTGAACTGGGTGCTGGGGGTGCTGATGGTAGTAATACAAATTCAGTCATACCTACATCTCATATCACTTTAGTGAACAATATGATATTATGTTTACAAGCAATGGCATGAAGATGATGTGGCAATTTAGTAGGAACTAGCAAGAAATCAAATTGTAGAAATTAGTTTCCTCATCTGTAAAATGAAATGTTGGAAAAGGTGATCACCAAGGTCTCTTCTTGCTTTATTAAGATGCTATGATTCTAAGATTTTATTCTGTATATAAACAAGATCATTAGTTTGAACTCACAGTATTTATTTTAAAACATATATTTTGAACACATGCATATGTGAGATTTTTTCAGGTTTCTGTAGTGTGTATTATGCTATTTCACTCAGTACGATTATTGTTATGGTTGAACACTGAAATAATTTTAGTTTAGCAAAAGCTCTGGACTCTCTCATGATTAAATATGATGTATAAACATACGATGGATTATTATTACTTGTGATTACTTTGAATGAATGCCGAACTCAGCATACATATTCTTAATCAGAATATAGACTTCACTAAATGGTTTTGACATCTTACTTCACCCTAATGTTGTAGACATTCCGAATTAATAACTGCAATAAACACGGTCAACCTATTATATGGGTCAGTTACAAATGTAATGAATATATTGTAAAACACATTTTAATGTTAAGACCTCAGTTCTCTTCTGATTGGTATTCTCTTTCTCTTATTTTCTGAAGTGAAGGAGATTTAAATCTGCTACCTAATACATATAATCAGAAAATGTAGATATGAATTCAAATACAATGTCCAGCATTTAATTTTATGTCTCTCCATAGTAATTTCATTTCTTTCATTCCATTATTCCATAACAATAAATAAAACACATTCAAACACCAATAAATATGATAAAATACCAATTTCTGTTACCCACATGGAAGAAAACTAAAAATTGTTGGCAAGACAGTAAATGCCTTTCTCAGTGACTCCCAAGCTGTGCTTAAGCTTCATTTTGTACCACCTCTCTGTATTTCTCACTGCGTTTTAACCACAATAGATGTTCATTATGTACAATTTAGAATTCCACACCTACTTGATGTTCTGTTTCTGCCTCTCTGATTGAATTCTTTCTTTTTGTCCCCATTTTACTTATAGCTCAATAATTACACTTATTACATTTGGACACATTAGAGTTAATTGTGTAACCTGCATTTGATCCATCCACAGAAATAGGTGTCTCTCAGTCTCTCAAACTCTGGTATGTCTCAGACTTTGGCCCAGGTAACTAGTGGCACCTCTATCATCCTTCAAAACTTCCCATTATTTTAGGGGAGTTCCTAGGAGATGTTATACTTATGAACACAGTCCTTGCAGGTTTTCCCATAATCTATGTCTTACTTTTTGATTTTTAAATTTTTTTGTCTTAATGGCATTTTATCATGTGCTGCTAAAGTGATTCCCTCTAGAATGAAGAGAAAAGAGAATCACCTGCAATGCAAGAGACCTGAATTCAATTCTTGGGTCAGGAAGATCCCCTGGTAAAGGAAATGGCTACCCACTGAGTTTTATTGCTTGGAGGAGTCCATGGACAGAGGAGCCTGGTGAACTACAGCCCATGGGGTCACAAAGAGTTGGACATGACTGAGTGATTGACACTTTCACTTTCATGTTTAAAAATCAACTTTTTAAACAACCACACTTCTTAGTATGGCATTCAAGACTCTCCACAACCTGGTCTTTATGTAATTTCTAGTTTTATCTCTGATCATTTTCTGCCTTAAAATTTATGCTCTAGAAATATCTACCTGCTTTATTTTATCCTACATAGCGTATGATTCCATCTTTTGTTTTATGTAAGTTGTTTCCAGAGCCTGAAATGTCCTTCCTACCCTCCTTCAACTGATTTCATCTCCTCTTCATGCTTTAAAATTCAGTACACAGATAACCTCCTCCAGGAAGCCTTACCTGAAACTTCATATGATCTCAAGTCCTTGCTTATGTGCTAAAAATGTTAAATAATAGTAATAATAACAGCAGACACCTATTGATGACTCAGTTCTAGACTTTGTTCTAAATGCTACACTGAATTTTAATCTAATCAAAAGCCATATCAAATAGGTATTACTATTCTTCCTATGATGAGAAGAGAGCTCACATAATGTTTGAAAATCACGTAGCTAATAAGTGGAGTAACCCATAACTGTTTTCTTCCTGCAATGGCCATAATCACAGCTTGTGTTGTCTTTATCACACTCTTCTTCTTCAACTGGATGGCACACTGGTGAGAAATATAAACCAGAATTCAGGAAAAGGCTTCAGGCAGGGAACATAAATTTAAGAATTGTGTATTGTAATTAGTGACTGAAGCTAAGGATTTGTTGAGATCACCTGAATAGAGCTTTTAGAGCGAAAGGTAAGAGAATTGAAGACGGCATCTCGGAAATTTAAGGGGTAGTCAGAGAAGCAGAAGCCAGTCACAAAAAGAAGAAAGAATAGACCCAGAGTTAGAAGTGAAGAGAAATGACACAAGATCCAGAGACAGCAATTAAAATAAGAACAATCAACACGTAAAAAGCTGCAAAAATGTCAGTAAATAAGAGGACTGAAAAACATGATTGACTAGAAGGAAGAGACTGCAGAGAGTTGTGGATAGATGGAACCAAAAATTGAGGCAGCAGATGAAGCTTGCATTTCCATGAATGAAATTCCAGAAGCAATTAGGGGGACGCATTCAAGCTGAAAGAAACATTAGTTAGTTCGTTAGTTAAATCTGTTTATCAGTGGACAGGGGAGAGAAAGTGCAGAAGGAAAGACTGGAGATACAAGAAGAGCACAGCTGAAGACCCTTCTCCTCTGACAAAAAGGATGGAAGAAGCTGGGAGTTCCTTCATTATGTCACTTAACAAATCACCTACATTCGAGGTGTGCCTCTTAGGCACTGGTGGCACAGCTGCGATCACGTGAAACAAAAACCCCTGTCTTCATAAATCCTGCATTCTAGTCTAGATGACTTTTTGTTTTGTGATTTCATTTCACTTAAGTTTAATCTTATAGTCAAACATTTTCATTGTCTGTTTGTTGAATATTATTTCAACAATTATATACTATATATATACATTGATATGCCTATTATTATCTATTATCTTGTTTTATGGATGAGATTTACTTCTTTATCTCTGACTATATGAAACATATTTCTTTAAATTTTCTTCTGAGTATTCTAGTCACACTATATATTCTATTCATACATGCTTGTTCTTTCATTTGTTGGGGTTTTTATCACTCTTTCACTGTGTTGGCCCTCCTGAAAGATTAGCTGTCTTCACTACACACTTGCCTTCTGCAACAAATATTTCCTGTGAGCTCTTAGACTTTAGTGCATATGTATACAGGAAAAGCCTTTGTCAGTGGTTGCAACCTTGGTTTACTGCTAGCTCTGCATATCTACTTCTCACTTTGGGGGACTTATTAATCTCTCAATTCTTCAGCAAGAATTGCCTTTACTGTTTTCAGATACAGTTGTGTATTTATTAATTTCATTTTAAATACACACTTTATGACTTGTTGGAGAATAGACTGACTTTACCATATATTCAACATGCCTTCTAAGACCAGAAGTTTCAACAGGTATTGACAATTGATAGACAATGGCTTTTCATTAGGAATTTTTAGGATTGATTTTTAGGAGCCTAAGATTCCTACTGTTCTTAAGGGGACTCTCCACTGTTAATTTCCATCAGAATGGATTTCCCTTAAACCATCTTGTGTTCCTTCACTTATTCTGCATCTGGGCAAACCTAGTAACTGATGGTTTGCTGGGACCAATAAATTTTGCATTTTCATTTCTGTTCTACTTGGGAGTGAGTCTGTCCTCAGATTGAATGATTTTCTTCTGTTCCTGTAGATTGTAAATCTTATTTGTGTTATAAAGTAAGGCCTCTTCAATACCTATCAAAGGAAAGATGCTACTTAGAGAAACTCCTTTGGAAACCTAAAACATATCAATGGGTGATAGCATTTGTCTTTGAGATTTCATTGACCACATGGGTATAGTAACCACTTTGATGTCTTAGACCTAAAAATACTAAGTGATCAGTTGAGATAACACCCATCTCCA
The DNA here is from genome assembly GCA_024291935.2 of Okapia johnstoni. Taxonomy (NCBI): domain Eukaryota; kingdom Metazoa; phylum Chordata; class Mammalia; order Artiodactyla; family Giraffidae; genus Okapia; species Okapia johnstoni. The sequence continues at coordinate 27,966,291 of CM044321.1, read as the reverse complement.
GAATTTAGTGACATTCTCAGGAATTACAATTAGCTTTCGTATTGTCATAATACATAACGGTGTCTAACTCACAACCAGAAAAAGTAAATTCATGCCTTATGGTTAGTGAGGATAGATGAATGGATGAATATAGTGGCAGAAAATCTTTAAACATCTGAGCTCTAAACTTTTTTTATTCATTTTTGAGTAAACTCATTTTTGCCTTAAGAAAATCATGCACCCTGAGATTCAGTTTCTTTATCTCCAAAATTAGGATACAAAAGAATTTGCATTCCTGCTCCAGTGTTGGTTGGATCCAACAAGTGAAATATTCCTTGGAAACTTTGGAAATATATGCAAATGGATGGAATTAACTTGTAGATTTCATTCAAATTATTTTGATTTTGAAAAAACATCACAATCAACAGAAAACTTCGGACAGAGTATTTCATATCACTGTGATTTTAGTGAAAACAACTTGAGAAGAAACAGTAGAATCCAGAAAAACAGTTTGTGTGTTTAAAAACCATCTCATTGTTTTTATTTATTGTTAATTCTCTTCCTGGAATCTCTTCTCCTGCACTGAACTAAATGCCAGATATGCCATCTCTCTTTTCTACATGCTTTATTTAAATAGAAAGCAATATGGAGAGAGTTGCCTTTTAATAATAATAATCAAAAAATGTTTCTTTGCTAGTGTTAATATACAGAATTTATAGCGACTCTCTGATATGAATAGTCTACACAAAGCACCATCCTAGACTCTTAAACACATCTCATTGAGTTTCAGCAACAAAGCCTATGATGTTATTTCTCAGTTTTGGTATGAGAAACTAAGGTTCAGAGAAGTTAAGGAATTTTCCCAAGGTCACACAGAGATGTCGATTTATTTACTTTTTGCTTTTCGTTTTTTTTTAATTGAAGTATACTTGATTTATAATGTTTCAGGTGTATAGCAAAGTGATTCAGTTATATATGTATGTGTATGTGTATGTGTGTGTGTGTGTATATATATATATTGATTTTCAGATTTTTTTCCATTACAGGTTTTTACAAGATTTTGATTATAGTCTTCTGCACTATACAGTAGGTACTTGTTATTTATCTATTTAAAATACAGTAGTGTGTATATTGGAGAAGGAAATGGCAACCCACTCCAGTTCTCTTGCTTGGAAAATCCCATGGACAGAGGAGCCTGGTAGGCTACAGTCCATGGGGTTGCTAAGAGTCAGACACAACTGAGCAACTTCACTTTCACTTTACACTTTCATGCATTGGAGAAGGAAGTGGCAACCCACTACAGTACTCTTGC